>OY856412.1:638521414-639960164 GCA_963693085.1 Alisma plantago-aquatica
GGTTTGTACCACTATAATTAATTGCTAGAACATATATGTTTTAAGTATGTCGTACAATTCTCTTTTAGTACTCAAATAAGACCTCTCTAACTCATCATATGTGATATTTGTGTTGGTTTTAGTTTATGTTTTTGTAGGGAACATTTTTAAGTGTACTATGAGAACAAAGGGTGCAATGGTTGATGAAATTCTATTTTTATGAGAAGAAAAGGTGATGATTAAAATGGGGTTTCAAAGTAGGAGTTATCATAGGACAAAAAATATATAATTCAAGATTCTTTACCACAATGAATACATTATCATTATCAGCATCTAAAACCATCACAACCAACATACTTGGTCTTTGACAAGTGTTTGTGGAGAACCTTGTCATGAAAAATAAAACTTTCTTTATTAAATACACAACTTAGCAAACTCTATGACATCCATATAGTGGTTAATTGGAGGGAACTTCAAACTCACAACAAGTAGCATCGAACTCTTAGATATTCATATGATACCAATTCAACAATAGTCTAGGTTAGATGCATCCTTCAATAGCTTCATCTCATATTTTCATCTACTTGACCTTTCTACATCGAATTCAAACTTCACTTAAAACTAAGGTCATCTTTGGATACACTTGACCATTTTCTTTACTCCCAACCATTGTACTATTTTTATCCTCTTACTTTAAAAGTAGTTTCTCTGAGATCTATCTCTAATTATTTCCGATCCCCTAAACACTAGATATGAGCCTTAGGGAAAAATTAGTCCATTTTGAATGATTTTGTATCAAGCACTCTAATTTCAAATCTCTCATTCACCCGAATTGGCCCTTACCACTCAATCAACTAGAATGAGATGGAACGATAATGAAAATTAAATATATAAAAATCCTTTAAAAATTGAAATTCTGCCACTTTTGGCAATATACATTGAGAATGTTGAGATCAAGAGTCTAAAGTCCTCCAACTAGACATTGACCCTTTTGAGGACCATGCACACATCCTTGTCGCTAAAAGTGAGATATAATATCAACTACATCAAAAATGAGATCATATGGAGACAAAGATCCAAAATCAAGGTGGATGAAAAAGGGAGAAAACAACACTGAATTCTTCCACAAATGTTGTAATAACAATATCAAAAAAAATCTTATCTGCAATTTGAATATCCACAATCAAATTACCACCAATAAACATATTATCACATTACATATTGTAACATATTTTCAGAAGATTTAGAAAAACACAATATATCCCCAAACTTTCCCATCCAGTGTGATTCCCTATGTCCAACCTAAAACAATGATCCATATAGCCTTACTTACATCTTCACAAACTCTAAAATATAAATAGTTATTGACCAATTGGCGATAGACAAATATCTTGGGTCTGACGGTCTCTGTTTAGAGTTCTATTAACACATTTGTAACACTTACACTCTTATTTTATAACTTTGTTCAAGTGCATACACCTTTGCAATGATATCTCTCCCCAAACTGCCATCCTCAATCAAACCCATATTGAACTCATCAAGAAAATTGATCTTCCCTATATGGTCCACCAATTCAGACCTATGAGCCTCATCAATACACCTATAGAATCTTCATAGAAGTCCTTAACGCTAGAATGAAAGGACACTTGAATGATATTATCAAACAGCAATAGTGCACTTTCTTAAACACGTACATCCAAGATGCATACAATAAGGTCAATGGATCTATACACTCTTATAATATTAGGAAAACCCCATTATTGGTCATTGGCCTTGATTTTGAGAAAGCTTTTGATAATACCAACTAGAATTTTCTCTAATCTCCTAGATAGATGGATACACTGGATGAAATCTTGTATCAACACCTACCACTTCTCGACCATCAGCAATGGAACACCTTTCAACTATTTTTAAAGTACCAACGGTCACCACCAAGGTGATCCGCTATCAATATATATATTCATCCTCATCACACTATCCTTAGTATGATAAGTAAATTAAAGGTCCTCTATGGATTGATTTTGAGTCGTAATGATTGTAAGGAAAACATAGTTCAATATGATGATGACACAATTATTTTAATAGATCAATGTGATACAAACGTCATTAATATCATTAAATCCTGGTTCTTTTCTCATATATCTCAGGTTTCAAAATGAATCTCCACAAATATGTGATTGTTAGTACACATGTTAGAATTGGAGACTTAAACTGTTACAAATCACTACTCAACTTAGGATTAAGACTTTCCCTTCACCTACCTAGGCCTCCAAGTCTCACCATACACCTTGTCTAAAACCATCTGGAATCCTATCATTATCGGTCTCAACAATCACCTTTTCTCATTAAAGGCTCATTTCCTCAATGTTTCACAAAATCACTCTCCTCAACATCTCAGTTACTTCCCTCCCCACTTACTGTCTCAGTTGTATCCCCCTCCTGTCTAACATTCAAATAACCATTAAATATATTAGGAGGGGATTCCTTTGGAAACCCATGGGGTATAAAACCCACATGGCACAATGGGAAAATATATGTGCTCCCAAAATATATTGTTTTTTGGGGCATCATCAACAATAAAATCCATGTCTTATGCCTCATACACAAAATCAGCATGAAACTTTTCTCTGACTAGGAATGCATTTGGAAAGTACTTGTTATAGATAAATACTATCAGAAAAATAATGTTGTAAGATCAAACATAGAGGGGAACCCCTCGATGGAAATACATCAATCATCACTTATATTTTATCCAAAATTGCATTAACACCCCACCACACTACACCAATATTATAAAATTCTAGACAAACCCCTAGTACCATGGGATTCCCATAAAAATAGTCTGTACAAGTTAACATTCCATACAACTGATCTCACATCACTATTGTCCAAGCATTACAACTTATAGGGAGCGAACGCAATAAACTCCTCAAAAGAACTCTCAATGGCCTTTTCTCACCAAAAACATTATAAGACATCCTATGACAACTCAAAAATAACACCAAGAAAGGTATCACTTGGAGATGGGGTAACATCTACGCCACCAAACAATCATACCTATTCTACACATATTGAGGCCACACTTACCGATACATATATTTGGAAGGTCACATTCCCTAAAAAATAAAACTACTTATCTTACTAATTCAGTATGAAAAAAATCTTCACAGATCATAATATGTGCAAGAGAGGATTCCAGATCCCATCAATTTGCCAACTTTGCATCCAACACAAAGAATCCACACTACATCTATTCTTCAACTGTAATAGAACTATCTTACCAAGAGATACTACATCCACACTAACTTAGTACCTACACTAAAATATACAACATGCAACATACTTTGTCTGTAACCAAGCCAATATTTACACTATTGGCTTCCTTGATATGGCTATATGAAGAAAAAGAAATTAAAGAAAAATAAAAAAAACAATAATCTTGACAACCCTAGACTCATTAGAAGCATCCATGATTCTTATTACATATTTTTATTTTGCATATTAATAAGGATCAGAGGCTCTAAATAAGGACAGCAATAATAATCAATTTCGGTTTGGGTAAATGTTGCCTTTTAGAGAACCTGCATTATCAAAAAGATTTTGAAGGATACCAATTATAATTGAAGACCACCTTTGGCTTAAAGGTCTACTTTTAGGATGTCTCCCCACTTATTTGCATCTACACTCTGATTTTCTATTTAATATTTTATGTGGTTCTATGGATCACTGATTGTTTGGAACTTCTGGTGCATTAGATTATGTGATTGTGTCACATCTATGTACTTTGGTTAGCATCTGATCATATGCTAAACTTTTTTACTATTTATGAAATGAACTTCACATCAAAATGATGGATAAAATGGAGGGGTGAAACTGTAGAAATTGGTTGATTGTTGATGATATTATGTTGATTGACAAAAATAAATACGGATTAAATAATGAACTAGAACTTCAGAGAAATACTTTGGAATCAAATGGGTTGATGACTAATAGGAGCATAAATGAGTATATGCATTGCAATTTCAACTGATCTTGAATTGGGTGGGACCAAGTTCGATGGAGTGGGTGAACCAAAATGTGATAAATTCCATTACTTAAGTTCTATATTTCAAATGGATGGGAATGTTCAATTATGCTTTTTACATGATAATTGTATAATGGTTCAAATGGCAGAGTGCAACAAGAGTATTATTTGAATGGAAGATCTGTCTCTGATTGAAGGGAAAGTTTTATAGAAGACCTCTACGACCAACTATCATATATGACAATCAATATTGGACGGTGAAGAGAAAGGATCTCAATAAGTACATGCATCCACTAAGATGGATGTGTGAGAAGACCAAGAAAGATAGCTTGAGAAATGACTATATCAAGAACAAAATGGGGATGGTGAGTATTGGATACAAGTCGTGTGAAGGTCATATGAGAGTTTATGGACATGTGCAACACAGAGAGGCTAGAGCACCTATACAGAGCAATTTTATTGAGTCAAGCACAATTAAATGAAGAAGAAGTTGGCCTAAATCAACCTAGGAAGAGATTAATCTCTACATCTTGATTAGTATATGACTCATAACAAAGGTGACCGGAAAAAGAGGATCCACGTAGCTAGCCCAATGGGGCAAGTTTGGGTTGAGGTTTAGATGATAATGATGAGAAGAAGACACGCGATGGTTGATTAAGTCTGGGACTATGTCATGTGAGCATAAGGGTTTTTCAGTTAAACCATGAAACTGAGTGGTGTCATTTCTCAACATAAAACATTGATGGTAAGATATGAATACAGTTGGGTCGAGCTCTTCGAGGTGTTATTCTATGTATTATAAAGGTTGTAGCTGGCTAGTAATTTAAGGTTTTTATGTTTTATTTAGTAGGACAAGGTAATAATGTCCTGCAAATACAATTTTATGCTTAATATCAAATAAACATTATTCAATCCATATTTGTATCTCTTTCTATTTCTAGTTTTGTGTGTTTACGTATTGTATATGAAATGTGTTAGTCAATATGAAAAGGAGTCAAGAAATCATTTTAAGGCACTAATGGAATGCCATATATGTTATTTTTAAGAAAATATCTAGTGCAATCTTTTTATTTTTCAGCATTTGAGTCACGCCATTTTTTTTTAAATTTTTACATGTCAAAAGATGTTGAAAGTTTCCCGACATTATTTTTAATGATATTTTTGTGGAATTATGAAAAATGTTGGAATAGATAATTCTATATAATCTAGGATCTTTTCCGGTATTAATAAATGCCTAGAGATGTGACATTTGTTGTTGTGTCTTGTTATATATAAGAACACAAAAATGGAAAACCAAAAAAAAAAAAAATACTAAAACACAAATGTCAATATTATTGTGTGATGATGTTCGTGTAATGTTTACATAGTAATAGCATGATTTTTTTGGAAAAATAATATAAAATACTGCTCATAATAATAGGAATAGTATATAAATTAATTGACTTGTACCATCAAGTTGACAAGCAGTGTTTGACCATTATCCAGGTAAGAGTATGGGTAGGCTTCTACCGTAAACTATTCTACAAATGGAATTATCGGCCTCTTTGGTTCCCCTTGTTACGGCTGCTCTTTTCCCTTGTTTCACTTTTTCTCTCAATCATCTTCCAATTTTAGTATGCTCGGATTATCCATAAATTTCTTCTACTCCTTCGTTCTTTTGTCTTTAGACTAATTCTAAGTTTTTGCATCCATCCAATTGAAAACCAATTAGTGCCAGTGGAACAGAGAGAAACAATGCCGACCATACAATCCCCAGTATAGATTTACGGGCCATGGCCTAAATACTGCCACTGCCACTGCCACGTGATTGTTATCAGCTCCGTTTCCTAACAACTCTATGTCCAACACATATAAGAAGAACCAGTTTTTGGTTTGGTATTCTTAGGAACAGGTCCGAAATCCATTAGACTACTGCAAACTGCCGTAATGGCGTCAAGAGCGATGGTAAGACGCTCCAACAATTTCACATTGTTTCATATAAATTATGCTATTTGCCAACCTCATTCTACATAACGTAGGAAATAATGTGTATTGTGTCTTGTCCTTGGGATTATACTTTTCATAAACAGGTGATATTAAACCCCACAGTCATGTTACCAAACAGGATCCCAACTTGACCCATATAAATTCTCTTAATTGATGTTTCTTTTGGCACTCTGTTCAGAACTTTCTGAGAGCAGCTGCTGTCCGGCCCCAATCCAGTAGGAAGGCAACCAGGCAAATGTCTACCTCGACGACAGAGGGCTTCATGGCTCAAATAAAAGAAATGTAATTATCCTATGAACACGTCGTAAATAAATCTGTGACATATTTGAAATGTGGATCCGTGTAAGCTGACCGCTACGAGAGCCACGTCCAATCCTCCGTGCAGGGAATCCAAGGGCCAGCTGGCGCAGTTCGCGCCGGTGTCCCTAGTGCTGGGGCTGGTGCTGGTAGCCGTCTCATTCGCCGCCCACACCGCCAAGCAGCATCTGGCGAACAACCCCGGTGTCTCCGTGATGAAGAACAGGAGGGGGAGGATGGAGGAGGTAGACGATCCCAACAGAGCGGCCGGACAGGCAGACCGGTTCATCAACAAGTCCATACTTAGGAAGGTAGCACGCATCCAAGACATCGATGCTTCTCGGTCTGGAATCACGGATCCTACCCGACCCAACCCTTTCACCCTGTAAGCAATATTGTCGTTTTTAGTACTTGCCTCCTTATAAGTCGAGTCATGATGACTATATACAATGATTACTGACCATAGACGGTATCATTTTCAATTTACCAATGTAGGGCTCGTCATGTGGAGGGCTTGAACACAGTTGGGGTAGATGCAAGGAAACGTTGAACGATAGAGCTTTAATCTTCAACGCGCCCCAGTTTAGGCTTGTTATCAGACGGATCCCCCCCCCCCCCCCCCCCCGGCATTGCCGTTGACCTTTTCTTAAATGTTGTATATGTTCATTGATGATCCTTAAAATCCTCATAGTACAGCCCATATTTTCCCTCTAAAGCTAGTCTTGTAAGCCCATCCAGTTCCGGTTTCGATATCAGCCGATGGTTTGAGACACGAGCTGCCTTTTCAGAAATAGCTTTTGGTTTGTATATGAAAATGATACAATTGAGATCCTCATAGTTGTACTGGAATGACAATATGTAAGTACAAACTTTTGTACGAATACGGGATGTGATCTAGTAATAGCTAATGATTCACTCAAATTTTGTTGTTTAAGATGAAGTTGCATCAGACTGTTAGCATATTGACTTTCTTATTTTCCATCCTCGGTAATATAAGACAATTTGAATATATCTGCTGTGAAAGTCAATACCTTCGAGTGTGGGAAAAACCGGTACATAAAAGGCAGGGAAGAAACCCGACATCATTTATCTTAATACTATTATTTTTTAATACATACCGATAATAGTAATATGCTATGTTAACTTCACTTATCCATCAAAAATTCTAATGTTGATTTGCCAAAAATATAAATACTAAAATATCCACTGAGGCAGTCGCAGCAACAACGATTACAATTTTAGCGTTCTTTGTGATTGTGCTTTCTTAAGAGAACTACATAATTGATTTTCCTACACCTCATTACTTCGAAATTAGGTGCTTTACCCTATTGATACATGTTTAAATTCACATGTTGTCTTTATCATGTTATGAAAAGATTATGTTACAGTGAACAGCATTGGAATGTTGTTGTGTTTTTCCATAGAGAATTCGGTCATATTATCACTTGAAGATGTAATTCACTTCGACATTATTGGCTATGGCCGAAGTCCCAACTCGATGACCTATATCAGTCATTAATGAGCAATACATATTCGTCAGGATCACTCTATCTAAGTGTCTATATTTAAAAGTACGTTCTGGAGAAAGGATTACCAAGGAATAATCCTTAGCAAAAATGTCACAAAATTTAACGAATAGGGTGTAAAAAGGGATTGTGTACTCATGTCCACTCAGGTTAACCAAGATATTTTACTGACCAATAAAAAAAGAAGTAGTAACCATCTATACATTAGTATTCAAATACAAATTTACAACACGAGAAACATACGTCAATAATTATTCATCGTGTATCACATGACATCGATGTGGAATTCAACTTAAATTTAAAATTATAAGGTTCATAACTATCTGATAGTAGTCCATTACAAAATGAAATCATCATATTAATACACAAGTGATCTAGAGTGTGGGTAGTCGGGTTGATTTACACTACTCGGGTGAAATAATTGTAGTAGCTTTCTTTCCGGGGCGGTTCCACCATCATTTAAATAAATTAATATTGTAGATTGTATCAATTAATGAACCAACACTAAGTTTACAAATATGTAAAGTGTAGACATCATTACCATAATTTGTGCATAATTAAATGAACTAAAAATACTTTGATGTGATATTTCACACAATATTTTTACGATAACCATAATCACAACACACTATGGTGTTGTTTCAAGGAAGAAATATCACCCATAGCATAACCATATGGTGAGGTTATTGTGGTTCAGGTGATTGTATGTATATCTAACTTTTTCTTTCAACAATTTTTGATTGTTTATTTCTATATGAGGTAGTAAAACTAGTACATTGTAAGGATGTTTACATTCATATTTATAAAAAAAAAATCATATGGAAGTGAACGAAAATTAAATTCATAACTTGAACTTGAGTTGAAAAAAAAGAGTTTCAAGTGACTTATAACTTACATCAAACCCATCAAAGCCTAATGTGAACTTGGTTAAAAATGTGCTACCCATGATTTGAACTACATCTTACTTTGAATTATAGTTAACTTATCATTATAAAAATTTAATGTCTAATGTCTTCCTAAATATCCATAGTAATTTTGGGTCATATATGCAATATATTTCATATTAAAGAATAATTTTCTCCTAAACTTTTGTGTAGAAGTGGAATTACCATGTCCTTCTATTATATATATTCTCACTCAACAATACTCAAATGAATTCAATGACCTCACTCTTCATCAACTGGGTGTTTTTTATTCACACAATGCTCAATTGACATGTTGTGGTTGATTAAATCTTACATTAATCCCAACTTCATAAAGTTGAGCGTATTGTTACACATTAGAATATGCTATTCAACTATAGAGACCCATCAAAATTATCAACTTGGATAAAACATTTTCTTATAATAAGGCTAATAATTTTTTTAATGAAGTTAAATTTTTTACCTCAATCAAAGTTACAAAATGCAAGTTATGAATTTTCAAGACTACCAAAGAATCACCAATATGAAATTTCCTTTTAAAGCCTTCCATTGTCATGTCATCCATTCATGGCCCTCCCTCTTGGATAATGAGAGTCCATGATGTTTCTAACCTAGATCCCTATTCCACTCCCTCTCTTGAATGGATTTGGGCCACGATAGCCACTCGATCTAGTCAATCCCTTGACCAAGACTGATCCAAGGACACTCAACTCATCATCTTCCCATCATCCATGATGTGCACTGTATTGGCATGGCGAGTGATTTTCCACCCATACCACATGCACATGCACCCTTGAGGGAAATTGTTACCTCCTTTGACTCCACCAACCCTTCCCCTTCCATTTCCTCTCTTGTTTCTCTTCTTATAGCCAATAGCTCCTTTTGTTCTTTTTTTCTTCCTCCTTCCCTTGTGGCGTCGCCTCCCATGGACATTTTAGCATTTCTCCCTTGAGAGAAACCCTACACCAAATTGAGCCTCCACCAAATTTGTGGGACTCTAAGAAGTTCATTTGACGCATTTCCCAACCGTGATGAGGCCTCATCTACCTATAGGCTCGACTCTTGTGATCCTCCATCTACAGCGCTACCGCTACCACAAGGTAGGTCTAGGATCGATATCCATGAGGGAGACAAGGTCATGGTTGTTGGATCATGGGGAAATGGTCCAAGATTTCACTCCTCATGTGGGCCACCTCTCTACATCCCCTCTCAGTAGGTGGTCAGGCCCGTTCCTTGACCCAACAAATCATCACAATGGGTATTTGCTCTCTCTCCTTCTCTCTCTATAATTTCTATAAAAAGACGACCATTCTTGCAATGTGATATAGAAAAACTTGTAGCCATTTTGGACATATAATATGCGATTCTTTTATCATAAAATTTATCTAAAGAAATTGGTTCCAAGACCTAATTTCACTTATATCTCTTATGGATTTCCTGATATTCTCACTTTTGATAATATTTCTCTGATTAATTCCCTATTATGGCAAATGTTGATGAAATATGACTCCAATCAATGTTAATGACTAGGATCAATGAATTTTGATCCAATATCACAAATGTTCAGATCTTAATCTCTATGATGTACCTAAATGTAGTCATCTAACTTTACATGATGCTTAATATGGATTTCAATGCTCATATCATTAATTTCATGCTCAATTATGATAACATGTGTCTCACATCTTTATCTTTGCTGTAGATCTATAAAATTTACCATATTTCAACCATGAAATCGAACTCACTCACACTATGCTCTATTAGTGACTTTATTATGTGAAAAGTATCATTAAATGTGATTTATATGGAGATTTTGGTACTACATCTAAAAAACCTTATGTTATTATTGATTAATAATATTAAAAATGGCTTTTATGACCCCACATCAGTACATTAGATGCCGTGTAGCTCAAAATCCCATCTGGAGCACTCAAATTCCCTATTTTCACCATGTAGCATGCATGTGATAATAAATTTGACGTAAATGAACATGTTGATAAATAGATGTCTAGTCCTGCACGAATCTTGCCTAATGATGATGCATGCTATATGATGACTTCAAATCACTAACTTTGTGATACTTGGGGCATAAATTCTGAACTTGATCTTCGTTGTACTCATTTATGACTATATGACTTAGAAATATGACTTAATTGCATGGAATACGTCCTAAATGTGAATGTTGATTATTAACTCATATAATCTTGTTCAAATATCTTAATTTCCCTATTAAGATCATGAAATCTTGTCATTTTGATTGCTGGTCTTGTTAGGCTGCTTCAACCTAAGTACTTAATGATCAATGTTTCTGTATGTAGATTGATGATGAAAATCCATGTACATTGAAGTGTTAAAAGCAACAAATGTGAAAAATGGAACTTAGATTTTGTGAAACATCCAATCTTCAATGAATATGATTTGGATAGATAAATCTTATGGATCTTAATCAAATCATTCTTCATTTATAATCTCAAAATCCCTTTTTTTGTGAGTTATGATGACTATTTAAATGAAGGAATATCTAATCAGGTTTCTTAAATCTAACTATTTTAGTCTCAAGCAATAATACATAAATGACTTATATTTTCAGTTGTTTTCGACATATCTCGTAAGTTATAAACTGAAGACTAAGTGGGAAATGTTAAAACTCAGGACGTACATAGTCGGTTCATTTGGAAAATTGAAATCGATGACATAAATATCTATTGTTGGTTCCACGCTACATCAAAATCAATAAACTAACACATAGTGGTTTCCCTTGGCAGTTCCTCATCAATTATTCCAAGTAGAACCGACGAGTAATGTTGAATCTGTCATTGGTTCCAGTTATAGCCAAAATGAGGAATTAACATGCAACATGTGATGAAAATATGGTTTCCCTTATCAACTCCTCGTCGATTATTTCAAGTAAAATCGACGATTATGTTCAAATTTTCATTGGTTTATAAGGAACCAACAAGGTAATGGTCATTTTCTAGTCAGTTTCTTATGTACTAACTGATGATGTTTCTCTGAATAAATAGTGAAAGTAAGGGGTCTGTCATTGGTTTCGTTCACCAAACCTAAAAGGTATTTATAGGTACCCAGTTTATTATGAAATAATAAACGATATATGTGTGTATTTTTTATATAGAAGGTTTGCAGACCTGCTATCTGGTTGCTACCCCTTCTGGAGCATGTAATTCTATAGAATTGTAGTAGTTATGTAGAAATGCAGCAGTTCCATAGAACTGCAGTACTTCATTAGAACTGCAGGCTCTACAAGCATCACAACTTAACAGTAGGCTAGCAAACCTGCAAGAAGAAACAAATTCATATACAAGCTCAATTGATTCATCTCAACATTCTATCCATTTTCATGTCAATGCACACACATATGCATGAACTCATAGCTCAATTAATTCAATTCTCAACCACACATTTAGTTTCACACATATGCATAAATACACATAGATAATGGACTCATTAACACCCAATCCTTCTTATGCACTTCACATTGAATTCAAACACATATGCATGAACACATATATCACATTAGCCATCATAGAGTTTAAGTTCACATTCATACTATATAAAGCAAATATTGATGTCAAATTTTGAATACAATATTAATCAATCGTCTCAATTTAGATGACAAATCCACTTGCTTGATGAAGTAGTTTGCTCACTCTTTGTGTAGGTCACTCAACCACTCCAACATACATGCTTTAGTAGTGTAAAAATCTACAAAGAATTAGATTTGGATGATTGTATTATCAAATTAGACTACTTCATTGATTAGGATCCAAGACTAATAAAAATACCTTCATTATGCATTTGATATCTAGTAATGTGGTATGAAGATGTTTTCCATGTACAACATCACATAATATCTACATGCCCAATCATTGTCTTGTGCAATGCACTGTAGATTTACCACTACATTAACAAATATAATCAAGTAGAGTTGGTAATATATATGCATTAGAGTGAGGAGACTATATACTATCAACACCACCAAGATACTAATTTCGTTTTTATATCTACTTATCCTTTTCCGCTATGGAATGCTTTCATACCCTTGTAAGTTAAATTAAAAAATATGTTTCATTATTAAACTGTCATGTGATGCAAACATTAACAAATATATTGAGCATGGAAAAAAATATACTCATGAGTGAATTGACAATTTCATTGGGTGTCCCTCATTTGGTGTTAGTTTTATACATGAATGATCAAGGAAATACACAATATATCTCAGGAACAATCACTAACAACTGTCAATTCTTATTACTGAGTGTATAGAAGGTAAACAAAATAAAATTGAAATTTCACAACAATTTTATATTCATAAGTAAGAAATATAAAAAACAAGACCAAAACTTACACAACGTTGAAGGGAGCTATGATCATAGTCTTGGAAGTACTAAAAAACTTCATCGTAGTACTCACATAATCAGTGATGCCTCTCAGATCCCTATCTACATTGCTGATCATTGATGTAATTAGAAACAATACATTTGATACACCGGTCATGTAATACATATGACTGACATATATATGCAATAATCAATTAATATATAGGAAACAATTATCAAACATGTATTTTCACATATAAGACGTATTCAGACTCATTGTTATAAAAATTCTATCACTGATGTGTTCAACCATTAATAATAAAATAGATCAGAAACATCTGTCAACACTATAACAGTGTTGTGATTTATACCTACGACCTCCTGCTAAGGGTCAATTGCCATGGTATCTGATGAATCTGTATATTGTCTAAACATATTGTCAACACCTTGCATTTAGGGCCTAAGCAGTCGAAGAGCTCATGTACAATAAAATATATGGGACAAGTCTTTGGAACCTTATGGGGTTTCTTAGTTGTTGTGGTCTACATGCATACATTCTCATATTAGATTCCAATTATGTACAAATTCAATATACATTTGTCATACCTCAATCGATACAACAAACCCTCTGGGCCACCCAGTAAAGCTTCCTCCTACCTCTTTGACTGTGGTGGCATCCATGTGCTTGTATAGGAGTGGTATTTCTTTCCATGCAAGAATGACACATATGACAGACACACAGACACGATCAATGGGAAGGGGAACACCATGAACAATATAAACATGTGGGAAAACCTTAACATCTACAAAGATTTTGGATGATGGAGCATCAATGGCAAGATGACATTTTCTAGACATATACAATTTTATGGAACACAACATTTAAAATGGCACATATATATATATTGACTTGAGGGATTACTTCATCACCAACATATAAACACAACATATAAATTGACCTAAATTGAATCTTACCCTAGCCAAGATGCACGGGTCAGAAGCAGTAGTCCTAATACCCTCCTTGGACATGTGACATTGTATAAGATCCGTGAGTGTTGGAGGAGCTCATTCTTGCTCAGAAGCCCTACTACACCAAGGCTTCAACTATCAATCTTCCAACCTCCTTGTGGTCCATTTCTCCTTTCTTAGTCGATTTGCACTTTTGTTGCAATGAGTGAAAAAAAGATTTTATTCCAAACGCATCTCTAGATAATGCGTCTAAGATGCTCTTCTGTCCCTAGAGCTATTGTTAATTCATTGTGTGTGTCCTGAGGGGTGAACTTGTCCTCCTTGTTTTTCTCACGCAACCCAACTATTCATCAACAAAATTGACAAATCAACAAAACTTAACAATCTAGGTAAAAAAGAACATGTGCATCCATTGTGAGACCAAGAAATTTACCATTTCTACAAAAACCTCTTGGGTTTCTTGGATGGGAATTTCTCCATCTTTGTTTTTTCTCACATCTTTCCACTTTAAATAGTGAGGCAACCATCTAGAAAAACTAGAGATTGAACAGTATAAGTAGTAGTAGGAGAAGGCCCTTGCCCTTGCTCTTGATCTTTCTCTTTCTCTCTCAACAAACAACATTTAATATAACCACATGAACCCAACCACTATTTGTGCAAATTCTTGTCACACCTTTTTTTAACATCATGAATGACATGATTAATTGCATAAGAATATTGTTAACTAATCATAAGAAACCATAAGAATGTAATTAATTCGATATGTTGAACTCATCTATCTATCTCTACTCAAGAAACTACTTCCATTCTTTTTTATTGAGATAGGGCCATTGCAGAGTAGGGTCCTTGTTCTTCTTGGATCCATAGATGTAGTCTCTAGTAAGGATTGTCATCCAATCTCTAAGTCTTCTCCCAATTCATCATGATTGGTTCATCCTTCTCTCCTATCCAAATAAAATTCACTATTGTGAAACTGAGTTCATCAACTACAACTTTTTTTTAGCAACCCATTTGAATTTAGATAATGGAACTCCAAACTTTGTGTATTCAATTTCCCATGTGGCTTTAATGATGCCATAATAAGACATTTTTTCATTTACATTGACTCTAATCCTTGGAACTAGAAAAATACAATGAAGATACTTGAAGGATGACCCCACTGTTTCGGATGTCACTCTTATCATATTGATGTTTTGTGTAGTATGACAATCCATTTATGTTAAACCCTTCATAAAATGTAATGTGCATCTTTGTCTAATATACGACCCATTTGATAGTTTTTGTAAAATTATTTGGTCTTTGATATAGTGAACTAAAGAATTTCTTTTAAAAACACCTAATAATGTCTGATTATGATTTCCAGCAAGCTACACTGAACTAGCTCAGGGATAATTTTTATTGAGATCATTGGTGTGTTCGATGATATAAATACCCACATGGTCAATTTTGTCTAAAATGTATAAGTGTTCTTGTTCCCACTACTCACGACTGATATCTATATGTCATTATCCCAAAGTACCTTTGCCAATATAAACGTCAGGATTCACATTATTAGAAAGAGTTTTGTTACAACTCAAAAAGTCATTGTAAAAATCCATGACGTCCCTAGAAACATAGCTCTCAATGATACTCCCTTCGGTTCGCCAACGGTTTCGAACACCACCTTAAAAAATAGTCATGTACCTCTCAAAATACATCTAATGCAAGAAAATTGGACCAACATTTTCACTTATCTAGTCAAATGGTCAACTAGATGTACCATGATATCAAAGATGAAGGGAGAAAATATTTCTTAAGTTGGCACAGGGAAACAAACACTTCTCTTGCAACTTATCTAGATTCTCAAGATCAATGACTTTGTTGTGTAGAGTGTTGAAGAAGAAGAAAATCTTGGTGATTGAAAACCTTACATGCTTTGGAAGGATAAATCGAATAGACAAAAGCAATATATGTCACATTATTGTGTGACAATCATGAGAATTAAGACCTAACAACTTCAATTCCTTCATTGATACCAATTTATAGATAATGTTTGAGTATCTCTATTGTACCTTAACATTATGCAAGAACTCACAAAAAGTTCTCCTCTCTTGTTTAAACAAGGTGTAACAAGAAGGAGGTAAATATGTATAAAGACACTTGCTAACTTATGTTGTTAATTATTTCCTTATGCCCATCTCACATAGGTCCATTCTGGATTTTATGCAATCTTTAGTCTTGTCTTTTATATTCAACAAAGTACCAATGAAGTTATCACAAACATTTTGCTCAACATGCAGGACATTGTTGTAATGTTGAACTGTCAAAGAACTCCAACAAGAAAGACTCTAGAATATTTACCTCTTTTTGAATAAAGACTTATCATGTAAGTAGTGGGAACCCATAGAGGGCCCACTCCAAAGGTATATCATTATGAGCCATAAAATTATAAGCACTGGAAAACATAACCATCTACAAAGTTATAAATTGTTCTATATACATAACTTTCTCACCCTAAGGGTGGTACATAAAATGAACATACTATATCTTCTTTCATAAGAGACCCAGTTTTAGAGGGAAACTTGGCCATTCCAAGCTATCCTCAAACCAACTTCATGTATGCAACCTTCATGTATCCATGTCCTTCAAAGCATCTATACCTGGATAGTTTTGGGAACACCTAGAAAATAGATAAAAAGGTATGCATTAGTAACATCTGGTATATGTGCCCAGTAAAAAATATTTTATGCATTTTGAGATAGTGAAGTGCAAATGAGGGAGTTCCTACAAGAGGGGCTATTTGAATTTAGGTAAGTTTAAGAGAATGAGGCATTAAATTATAGTGCACAATATTTGAGAAAAAATCTTTCCATTATTCACAATTTCACAACAATCAAATACACTTGCATGCATATATATATATATATATATATATATATATATATATATATATATATATATATATATATATATATATATATATTGACTAAATAGATATGGTACGATCAAGACACCATTGGATCTTTGGCCTAATGGGTGGAAAGATGCACCCTAGGTGGAAAGGCACACCCATGTATATATAAGAGGTAGAAAGACGCACTCGGGTGGTAAGACACACCCAAATGGTTGTGTACATGCACCATACAATATATGCCTAGATAAATGATCAAACATGCATAAATAGAGTGGCAAGATATATTATATGGTATCAATCACATTTTCAAGTCCAAATAGTAATTCTTGTGGGGTCATAAACCCTAGGTGACAAGATATTTATCAATTTCAGAGGACAAGGAATTTCATCATGAAACAAACAAAAGGCCAAATTATAAGAATTGCCTCATTATAGGAATATATTAGTCAGATTAATGCCCAAAAATAAATAGGGAAAAGCACATACCTGATCTTAACCGCTAATGTTTAACTCAAGAGTATACTTGGTCTCCAGGGTCATAGTTGATCCTAGAAATACATTACATATGTGAGTCAAACTGAAGTGAACATGTGTGTACGTTCCTATTATATATTTACACATAATTATTATCCTAGTCCCAACCACTTCATATCATATTAGGGTTTGATCTTATTAAGTGGATATATGATCCTTAAAATATTTATTTTAGTGCACATCTTTCGACACATGAGTCGAAGTATGTCTAGGTTACATATGTGTATCCTTCATATTTGTTCATGTAATTTCATTCCTTTATGATATAGTTCAAATTGGTTAGTTGATCAAGGGTATCCATTATTGAAGTAATATCAGATAAATTGTCCTTTTTAAGTATGTTTGGGGTTCAATACAACTTACCTCTATATGTATTAGTCATATACTCATTATTATATGTCGATGTGTATATAATTACAAACATATTCCATACAATTATATGAACTAAGCTAGGCTCATATGTGGTTCCAATTCTCACGTCATTGAATGCGAGCTTTGGATGAATATAAATTCATCCATGCATATAGTTATTTAAGTAGAATCTAGTATATGCTTTCTTGTTATACCCCTCAATTCATTTAAGCAACATCTAGACAAAATACTACCTAGTTTCAGTAAGTAGACGTATAAGTCCAGAGTATTTGGTTTATATACGACAATATCATGGTGATGCATCAATAAGATTATGTCATGTCTACAATTAATATTTGATATATTCTCTTCCTTGTTTCATATTAAATATAAGGTTTGTGTTGTAGCATTAATGATAAAAAAACTACCCACTACTAATACTAGCCTGCTATTATATGTGGTATCATGATGAGTACTTATGTAGTTGATCAAGAAGTCTGTATTATAATCATCACCAAGTTTCACATCATAAATATTTATTACAATAATAATTATATTCAATATAATATTTTTATGTACATTACATAGTCCAAGAATGTTAGTGTTGAAGCATATCTATGTTATGTATGTACCTATGTATAGAGATGTATCTACTAATCTGAGTTGATTGACCAGATACTCTTAACAATCATTATATTAATCTTAACACTTAACTCACCTAACTTGATTCATCTATGCCATAGATCCTATGAGTGGGTGTAGACATAAAATGCAGGAGGTAGAGACTCACCTACATGCCATACTTTGTTGAATATTTCATCCATGTTCCCCTCTTCTACAGATTCATGTGATCATGATTGATTCTTCACTGACTTTTATGGATTCATACTTGAGCTATACCAACGTCTAGTGGACTTTGGATGCAATGTTAATGTTTTCAAGCTATTTCTTTGAGGCAGAAACAAGTCTCATGGCCTTATGTAGGGTCGAGTGGGTGTGAAAGAGTGACTATAAGTCATCTCGCCTATGTTAGCAGTGGCTAGACTTCTAGGGAATAAAGGAGGTTTGACATTAGGGAGGACCTCAAGGTGGTCAGTTGAGTCTGTAAGTTGTCATTTGTTTATAGGATCTCATGGAAGCTATCCTTCTACTCAAGCAAGTCTAGAAGGAGGATAATTAAAAGATGGAGAAGGAAGAAGTTGACTTTGGTTCTAGGTCCAAAGGTGACAGTGGTCTTGGCCTTGTACATAGAAGACAATTTGTCGACTTGTGAACGTGGCCAGTGTGCATGTTGGTTGCATTATTGTTGATGATGGCTTTCACCCAGATAAGGTTGTCAAAGCAAAGAGAGGGAGTCCACTATTGTATACAGTAGTTCTAGATGTTAGGGCATTAGGTGAGGGTGGTATACTAGGTGGTGGAGGTCTGAGGGGTGGTGAAATAGGGTTCGAGAACTGTTAATTGTTGTAGATGGTAGTGTCTCACTTCCAGACCATCAACATCATGATGATGAGAAGTGGCGGAGGCTAGGGTGTAAGGGCATGGAGGAAATGGAAGGATGGAGTGGCACTACTACAATTTTGTCCAATAACATTGCTACATGTTGGGTCAGTTTTTCAAAATAACTGACCTTATATGTCTACAAAAAATGTGGGCACCACTTAAGACCTCTTGGGTCAGTTTTCTTAATATAACAACCTTGTAGTGTATCTCTATAGGGTTGGATTTCCAAATAACCAACCTTATATGTCTATAAAAAATGCGGGCACCACTTAAGACCACTTCGGTTGGTTTTCTTAAATTAACCGACCTTTTAGTGTATCTCTATAGGGTCGGTTTTCCAAATAACTGACCTTATATGTCTATAAAAAATGCAGGCACCACTTAAGACCACTTGGGTCAGTTTTCCTAAAATAACCGACCATGTAGTGTATCTCTATAGGGTCAGTTCTCATTAAATAACCGACCTTACAGGAAATGGGATCAGAAAGCCAACCAATTAAGTTTCCTGCAGTGAATATTTGCTCGATTTTGGTTTCACGCCTCAATCTATAGGGTCGGTTTTAGAAAACTGACCTTAAAAGACCTGTAAGATAAAAATTGGCTCCATTTTGCCTTCGCGCGTGTAGAAGTACCCTAGGATTGGTTTTTTCCTTATAACCGACCTTGTAGGGCATCTCAATCAACAAAATTCTCGATCAAGACAAAAACTTGGCTCCATTTTGCCTTCGCGTGTGTATAAGTACCTCTAGGGTCAGTTTTTTCCTTATAAAAGACCTTGTAGGGCATCTCGATCGACAAAATTCTCGACCGAGACAAAAAATTGGCTCCATTTTGCCTTTGTGCGTGTATAAGTACCTCTAGGGTCAATTTTTTACTTATAAACGACCTTGTAGGGCATCTCGGTCGACAAAATTCTTGACTGAGACAAAAATAGGCTCCATTTTTCATTCGCGCATGTATAAGTACCACTAGGGTCGGTTTTTTTCCTTATAACTGACCATGTAGGGCATCTTGATCGACAAAATTCTCGACCGGGACAAAACTTTGGCTCCATTTTGCCTTCATGCGTGTATAAGTACCACTAAGGTCGATTTTTTCCTTATAACTAACCTTGTAGGGCATCTCAGTTGACAAAATTCTCGACCAAGATAAAAATGTGGCTGCATTTTGCCTTCGCGCGTGCATAAGTACCTCTAGGGTTGGTTTTTTCCTTATAACCGACCTTGTAGGGAATCTCAGTCGACAAAATTCTTGACCGAGACAAAAACGCGGACACCACTTCATCTGTAGCGTCGGTTTTCCCCTATTAACTGACGCTATAGGTTAACTATAACATGTCACCTATGTTGGTTAGGTCGCCATTTCGATCAAAACCTGTTACTCTCATGCATTGTTGTACGAGCTTCTATTTCCGGCCGCACGTGCTAGCTTGTGAGGTTCCTTTTGCTTCAACAAAGACAACACAAGCCTTGAGGGTACTGGTCACCGGTTTATGAACCTACCCACCTCCGTCTTGCCTTGAGCAGCCATCGCCATCTCGCTGACTCCCGTAGAGCATCGAGTCCTCATCCGTTGGTCACAACTTTCCAGGTTCGTAGTATTGAATGCTTCCTCTTCGACTATTTCACCTTCAGGGGTCTAGAGTGCCACCGGACCTACTATTCAGCGGCCTCTTCGCGCTTCCTGGCTCGTAGTGTGGGGGGTACTAGCCGACGGTGGTGCAGTTAGAGTGAACAGCATGGTGAGCAGGAGCTTCTCGCGGGTTCTTGTGGGACCACCGCACCCTCCACCATTACCCCCTCCATAGACTCTTGTGCTCCACCGTATTCCTCTACCTTCACTATTCTATGGACATTGGAAACTCCAGTAGGCTCTCTTCTATGCTTCATTCCTTCCCAAATTGATGATTTTAAATGCCTACCTACTACCTCCATTATTATGTAGAGGACTGAGAAAGGGTTACAGAGATGATCATGATAGAATACTACCTACTAGCATTAAAAAGTTTGAATTTATTTTTTTGAGAACTTGTTTTGGTCGCTATTTTTAGCTCTACGTCGGCAATCGTTGGTTTGCTGTTCTAGGGTGGCTTCAAGACCTGTAAATGGGTGTCATTGCAGACGTATACCCATAAATGATGTATGTTTCACAAATATTTGATGGGAGATATCACATGGGAGATATCCAATATTTAATGGTTTTTGCTTTCGTGTCAGTGTGGTCGTTTACCCATAAATGATGTATTTTTTAAAGACTATTCAACACATTTTACACGGTGTCATTGTAGTCGTATACCCACATATATTGAACCCTCACCTCTTCAACTGTAGGTTTTTAACTAATCAACAGGGCAATCCAACAACCAATCATCCTCTTGCTCATGGTTCTCTCATTTTCATCTCGACGGCTCAGGTTAGTTACATTATTTTTTTCATTTTATTTGACTAGTAACCCAATCAATAATAAAAATGTGTATTCTTTCGTATCTACATTTTATTATCAGTCACATATGTAATCATTGTATACATTCTAGAAATATGAGGATAGGAATTGTGTAGTCTAGAATGACACTTTAGGGTTTATAGATGAGATCATCGATGCATGATGTTTAAATTAATATATAAAAATGACAATAATACATTTATGCATGTATCAACTTAGAAACTCGTTCAAAATTTACTCATAGGAGTAAATTTTGGATAGTTCCCGGTCTGGGACTATTTTTGGATATTTAATCTCACTTAGGATGTAACTGTATAATGTATGTTTAGTTTTGAAGAAAAATTCAATAGGATTTCCTCATTTGTTCTCAGGGTACATATGTGAGTGGTTATTTGCCATTTACATCGGTATATTTGGAGAACTTAGGGGAAATGCTGCTGAATTTTTTTTCAAGACTAAACATACATTATACAGTTACTTGTAAGATTAAATATTCAAAAATGGGATAGGTGGTACACTTTAGTATAAAAGTAATTAACTTCCTATCAATAAAATCTTACATCTTATAGTATCAATATTAAATGCATAGTTTTATAATTAATTTTAATGTGATATAGAAAATGGATCAAAGTTGGATGTCTATTAAGAATCATTGCAGTCCAGAGTTCTCTAAAGGTCTTGATGAATTTATTAGATTTGGTGAGGAACAAAGGAAACTACCTATAGATAGGCTATATTGTCCATGTAGAAATTGTGGTAATAATTTGAAAGTTGATACTGGTGAGGAAATTAAAAATCATGTCATATGCAATGGGATCATACAAGGTTATAATGAATGGTATTGGCATGGAGAGAAATTTAATTATGGATCAGAAAATGTCGATACTAATAGTTTTGGCATAGAAGATATATATAATGATGATAATGTCAATGATGAACCGATTCAGGATGACCCGATTTAGGATGATATGGTTGATAAGATGCTACATAGTTGTCAGGATAATGTCATTGATCCACCTTCTTTATTGGCAAACATTGTCCATGATGCTGAAAAACCATTATATAAGGGTTGTACTAAGTTCACGAGCTTGAGTTTTGTGATGCGATTATATACTCTTAAAGCTCAAAACCGGTGGAGAGATAAGAGTTTCACTTCAATGTTTTCTTTGTTAAAGGAAATCCTTCCTGAAGGCAACAAGCTTCCAATTTTAACATATCAAGCAAAGAAAATATTTTCCCCATTGGGAATGGAGGCTAAGAAGATTCATGCATGTCCAAATGATTGTGTGTTATTTCATAAGGACTATAGTAATTTGATAAATTGTCCAAAATGTGGTGCATTAAGATATAAGACCACAAATTTAGCTAAGGCTAAAAATGGCTCTCCTGCCAAGATGATGTGATATCTACCAATAATACCACGATTTCAACACTTATTTGCTAATACAGAAGATGTGCAAAATTTGTCTTGGCATGGGGAGTTAAAGGCCAATGATGACGACGTCCTCCGACATGCATCTGATTCACCACAATGGAAGAAAATTTATTTATTATACCCTCAAATTGGTAAAGAACCAAGAAACTTAAGACTTGGAGTCTGTACAGATGGAATGAATCCCTATGGTACATTAAGCAGCCAACATAGCACATGGCCTGTTATGATTGTTATATACAATCTTCCTCCTTAGTTGTGTATGAAAAATAAGTATGTCATGTTGTCAATATTGATATCAAGGCCCAAGCAACCTCTAAATGATATTGATGTTTACCTTCAACCTCTAATTGATGACCTAATGAAACTATGGGAAGAAGGTGTTATGACATATGATGCTTCACGTAAACAGATATTTAGTTTGCGTGTTATGTTGTTTTGCACAATTAACGACTTTCCAGCTTATAAAAAATTGTCTGGATATAGCATAAAAGGAAACAAAGCATGTCCTGTTTGTGAGGAAAATACTAATTTAATCCGACTGAAACATGGTGATAAAATTGTATATCTTGGTCTTCGGAGATTTCTCCCACCAGTGCACCCTTATCGAAGGCAACACAAAACCTTTAATGGGTTAACAGAGGAACGAAGTGCTCCTAAACCTATATAAGGAAATGTTGTATATGATAGGATGAAACATATTATTAATGAATTTGGAAAGAGTTCAAGTAGTCGTACTCTCACATGTGTAAAATCTCAATACCAGAAGAGGTCAATATTCTGGGAAATTCCTTATTGGAGATCTTTGGCAATTAGACATTGCATTAATGTCGTGCATGTTGCAAAAAATGTTTGTGATAGCATCATTGGTATGCTATTGAACATACCAGGAAAGACTAAAGACGACATCAAATCTAGAAAAGATTTAGAATTAATGGGTATAAGAAAAGAATTATTAGTGGAGATCAGGGGTCGCCGCACATATTTACCACCAACTTGTTACACTTTGTCAAAGCAGGAGAAAAAGACTTTCTGTGAGTGCTTGTATAATATTAAGGTTCCATAAAGATACTCTTCTAATATTCATAGATTGGTATCAAAGAAGGATCTGAAGTTGATAGGTCTCAAATCTCACGATTGTCACACCTTAATGCAACAAATTTTACATGTGGCTATTCGATCTATATCGCCGAAGCATGTAAGGTTTGCAATCAGAAGACTCTATTTCTTCTTCAATGAAATATGCAACAAAGTGATACATCCTGATACTCTCGATAAATTACAAAAAGATGTAATTGTTACCATGTGTCTGCTTGAAATGTACTTTCCACCTTCATTTCTTGATATCATGGTTCATCTTGTAGTACATATTACAAGGGAGGTGAAGATGTTGGGTCCAATTTTCTTACACTGGATGTATCCATTTGAATGCTACATGAGTGTTTTTAAAGGCGATGTTCGGAATTGTTATCGTCCTAAAGGGGGTATTATTGAGGGTTATGTCGCTAGGGAGGTGATGGACTTTTGCAATGATTTTTTGAATTGCAATGAAACTTCTAGCGATCTAAAAAATTCCCATCACACTGAATCTTATTGTGGCAAAGGAACTCTGGGTGGATGAGTGAAAGGAATCAGTCGTGAGTTGTGGGAACATGCACATTTGTATTTTTTACACAACATCGATGAAGTTAGTATCTACATCACAAAACACAATGATCTTATCAAGAGAAATCATTTGCGATCTAGTTCAATGTGGCTTGCTAGAGAGCATAATCGAACATTTATTAGGTGGTTTGAAGAGAAAGTCTTTAATCAACGATTTGAATCACCAAATAATGTAGCTGAGAACATAAAATGGCTCGCCTTTAAGCCAAAAATGGTGTCATGTCATATGAAGGTAATGACATAAATGGATTTTCATAATACACAAAGCATCAAGATGAAAGTAGTGTAGTCCAAAATAGTGGGTCAGTGTTCAACCTTGTTCATTGTATTTTGCTAGTGCTAAAGATAAAAGACCATGCAAAGTTGAGATGTCATATTACGACGTCATTAAGGACATATAGGAATTGGACTATACAAATTTTAGAGTTCCTATCTTTAGGTGTAAATGGGTTGACAACAACAAAGGAGTTTTAGTGGATGAGTTGGGTTTCAAATTGGTGAATTTTAAAAAGATTGGTGAGAAAGATGAGCCATTCATCACGTCAGACCAAGAAAAACAAGTATTCTATATTGATGAACCGACAAATAAAAATTGGTCTGTCGTTCTTCATGCAAAAAGACAATTTACTATATATTCTATAAATGAAGAAGAATACTACGAAAAGTATGATGATTCCAGCCCATTCTCAGTTGGTTTGTCAAGTGTAAATGTTGAAGATAACACCGATGAAAACTATAAATGTCAAGACCATGATGAGGGAATTTTACTTGACTAACAACTCAAGCAATACTAGAGGCATGTATAATTTGAATTATTTATTTTATTATCATTCAAGCACATAATCTTTTAAATATACATCATATATCATTCAACCACTTGTGCTTTTATTATCACTTGTGTTTCTTTTATCATGTATACTTGCAGGTTCTAAATTGGCAAGTGAAGATGAACATTCTGAGCATGAGCACCATGAGGATGGTAGTGGTGATTCTAAGAAAAGTAGAGGTCCCACACTGATGAGTAGGCTGTAGGAGTTCAGGGCCAAAGGGGAGAAATTGGAAGTCTAGTTTGATGTCACAAGAGCACCTATTGGGGAACATGCTAGTTCTTTCAAGCATTATGTAGGGGCGACCACACGCAGTAAGGTGGAAATAGATATAGAAAATTGGTATGATGTTTCTAATGCCTTAAAAGACCTCCTATGGAAAGATATATCTGTGAGTGGAAGTGATATTATTTTAATATGTTTTTGTTTATTGATTCTAATTTAGTTTTCATGGAAATACATATCCTTTTTAAGACAACATTATTGCTTCTTTTGCATGTATAGGGTGTTTTTCATCTAAATGAAAAAGATCACAAGAAAAATGTGCTACAACGTTGTGGTGTACGATGGATGGCTTTTAAGACATATCTCAAAAGGGAATTTATAGATAATCCTAAACAAAAGAAGAAAGAAAGATATATGTATGTTTTTATAGATCCTGAGGTGTGGGAAAGATTTGTTGTAGCTAGGAACATGGAAGAGTTTCAGGTAATAAATATTGTGATGTATTGTATGAATCTTTAATTTTATACAATTAAGGAGGTGAATCTTTTTATATATGTTTGCCAAGTCTAAATTGCAATACCTCATTTTAAATGATCAGGCTATTCATGAGGCCCAAAAGGAAAAACGGGCCAAAAATGTGCATGACCATCGCTTGGGGCCCATTGGTTATGCCTTCCGTTGCCAACTACAAGAGAAGAAACTCTCTTCTAGAGAAGAGTGTAGTACAACTCAAGCTGAACGTCCACCCCGACACTTCTAGTGGATTGATGCTAGAAAGAATCGAGCAGGTGAAATTGCCAACCCTGCAACTAAGGAGGTGGCACAAAAGATGGTAGGTTTATCCCAACTAAGTAAAGAGTAACTCTCACAAACTTAGATTTATTTATATCTAATTGATATTGTGATTTAATATTTTTATTAACTATGAATAGATTGATCTCCATGAGCAAAGGAAGGAAGGAAAGTTCATCCCAACTGGCCCCATGGATAACTATCAGTTGCTCTTGGTACGAAGGAGCATCCTGGCCATGTTAGGGGATTAGGACATGGCATAGGATTCAAGTCTTATTTTAGCCCTTCATAATCTAAAAGAGGTCATGCAGGAGGTCTTACACAAGAGGAAATTGAAGCATTAGTAGCATAGAAAGTAAAATAAATAATGTCTTCATTTCATCCTACTCAACCTTCTCATCCTATTCAAACTATGCGTCTCTCAGATGATGAGGTACAAACCCATGCTCCAACTGTAGAAGGTCATGGGAGCAATCCCAATGACCCACCACAACAATCTGCAGTAAGTTTTTGTTTTATATGTTGTGTTATTAGTATGATATGTATATGATTATATATATATATATAAATATATATATATATATATATATAGTTGAAATAGGTATCTAGTTTACCGCTTTGTATATAACTTATATTATTTCAATTCTAGGTTGGTATGAACTATAAACTTGCAATGGAGGTTCCAGAGTATAATGTTGTGGCAGCGGGTAAGGTATACAACCTCGGTGGTACATTGCATTGCCAACCTGTTTCTGATGACATTTGTCGTGTGTCCATCCATCTTGAGTATGACGGAATGGGGGACAAACCACTACCCATATATAATCCTGAATATAGTACAATTGAAGAAGAAGAGGGTGCTACTAAACACTTGGTTATCAATGAAAAGGTATATATATGAAATCTACCATGTTTTTCATACTTGACTACATATATGAACTCGTGTAATATAAGTATGTAATTTAATTAATAGGTTTGTAAACTAAAAAGTAAAAATTCCACTAGTCCTCCTCCTATGCCCAAGCCAACTTTTATTCCCAAAGCTACATTCGATGAATTGGGAAGAAAATGTAAATGTTTGTGTCGATACTTAGCCAACCAAAGCTCGAGATCACATATGTTGGTCAATTTAACAGAAGATGAAGTTGGGAGGGACTTTGAGAATTTTATTTTTCTTGATGATATTACAGATTTGTTCCGGTATGATTGGCTAAATACTTCGATATTAGAAGTATGAATAAGGTAAGGATTCATCAATATAGAAAACTCCAATATAGATTTTCGTTTATTTCTAATAAATTAAATGACTACAAATGTTTTACTCCCATTTATATACTGAGATGACATGACTTTACCATGCGTATAACACAAGTGTACACGTCAATGTAATATAGGCCTTGTGAGGCCCGAGTCGAACACAAATAAATATAATTATCGGTAGACTACTACTAACTACTCGCGATCAGATAAATTGATTATAAAAGTTTGGAAGTTTATTTACAAAAGAAAAATAAAAACATAGCAATCGATTAAATGGTTGGTTTAATCAATTCAAAAGAAATATCTAGAATTGCGGTTTCATCGCGTGTTCTCGTTATACTAATTCATTCATAATTATCACAACTCGCCTCCCTTTCCGGTTAGTGGCTTGTAGCCAGAATTGCTCTCTTCCGCGATACAATTCACTACCTTAATCTAGGTTGGTTCCACGCCAGTAGTAACCTATGCCCTAGACTAGGTGCATGAAAAACATTTCTCTAGGTTCCCACCATTAATTGTAGATCACCTTTTCTAAAGGATTTATTATTTAATGTGATTACCGCCTCTTTTCTATCATTAATTCTTTGTCAAAAGCAATTAAAGGTATTAGATTACCATTATGGTGATCAAGCACAATGATAGAAATGGAGAAAATGATATCATACAACGGATTTGAGGGACAAGTTATGATAAACTATGTAAGAAGAGTCATACAATGATTGCCCGAGCTACTCCCGGTCCTAGAGACAAAGGGGATTAGCCCCACATGTTCATCTTAATGCAAAACACCATGAAGGAATGAAAAAAAATGGAGAAATGTGGATGGAGATGTTGTAACCCCTGAATGGAGAAGAACTGGGTGATCCTCGGAGTGGGATGAGCGTTCTGCAGCCTTCCAGCAGTGAAAAACTCCGTTTGCATCTCTGTTTTCTCCCGAGGCATAGCTCTTGGCTTTGTTCTTCGCTCTCCCCTCCTTTGGGACTTGTGCAATCGAATAGAATGTGAATCCCAAATTTGGGCCGTCTTTTTCTAGGTATAGGTACCACTTACGACCACCAAAACAATGCAGCCGTCTGATTGAAGTCGTGTTGGGTAAAATTCCAATCCGACGGTGTTGATACCATCAACGGGGTGTCGATGGTATCGACACCTTAGGGTACCGATGCTTTCTTAAATTTTTGGAATCCGTCTGATAGAATCTTGATACCATAGACCATTCCCATCGATGGTATTGACGGGACATGTAATGACCCCACCTCCCGATAACCCCCAATTAAGGGAGACCCAAAGGACAGAGCCGTTATTCAATTAACAAGATCGAAGGTTCGACAAATAATCAATAATAATGATGAAATTCTACTAACTAAACTGAAATTGGGTATAAAATTAAAACTTTACTTACCTTTGAAAAACTTTGGAAATATATCTATCCAGAGCTTGAATTAATCTATCTAATCCTCCTTGCACTTTACTTCTTAATTTTACAATGTGTCACTTTACCGTTTGTTCATTTCACGATTATACCTAAAACGCCGACAAACAAAACGTCAATCAGTATATCGAAATATACTGGTATGTGGGGACAACCAAAACTTTGCAAATATGGATAATAATCTAATTATCATAATCAAGTTAATTAACAAGCCAAATTACGTTTTTCAGTATGACATTCTCCACCGCTTTTGCCCTAACCCTGGCATACCCATTTTAGGGTTTCTTTTACCAATGACTTAAGGCCAGCTTCTCAATCCCGAGCTTGGTGCCTGAGGTCACCACATACTAGTATATTTCGATATACTGACCGACGTTTTGTTTGTCGGCGTTTTAGGTACAACCCTGAAATGAACAAACGGTAAAGTGACACATTGTGAAATTAAGAAGTAAAGTGCAAGGAGGATTAGATAGATTAATTCAAGCTCTGATACCATTTGTAACGCCTGGGCCCACTTTCCAAGGCTCTAGTAGAGTTTCAGGAATGACGACTGGCCCCACAGACCACCACTAGCCTTAACTGCATGCTTTTTGTCCACTGATGTGGAAGCCAAGAGCAACTTCCCAACTAGTCACCCATCCTAGTACTACTCCAAGCGGAGCACGCTTAACTATGGAGTTCTTTAGAGATGGTCTCCCATAAAAGGAGGTGCACCTTGGTGTTATGGGTAGTACGATCATTCCTTTTAGGCCTCAAATCCTGTGATGTTACAATCTCCCCCACTTAGACTCATGACGTCCTCGTCAAGGCTCAACTATATGGCCTCATAATCTGACCCCATTTCAGTGCAGACCCACAATGGCCCATGAACACCCAGCTCCCATCCACGGCTACCAGCGCAAGGGCGGCTCCATCTCATCTCTACGGGTAGCCCTTTCCAACTTGCCTAGACTGCACGGCTCAAGACAGGCATGCCACATGCCCATGTGGGCCCCACCTACTGGAGGGGTTATGGCTCTAATACCATTTGTAACGACCCCGTCTCCCGCTAACCCCCAGTTAAGGGAGACCCGAAGGACAGAGCCGTTATTCAATTGACAGGATCAAAGGTTCGACAAATAATCAATAATAATGATGAAATTCTACTAACTAAACTGGAATTGGATATAAATTTAAAACTTTACTTACCTTTGAAAAACCTTGGAAATCTATCTATCCAGAGCTTTAATTAATCTATCTAATCCTCCTTGCACTTTACTTCTTAATTTCACAATGTATCACTTTACCGTTTGTTCATTATTGGAAATTGTTTACTATTTTGTATTATTTCTTTAATCTGATCTTGGAGTATATGATTAACAATCTCTGACTTTAAGGTGTTTTAGACACTCAAAAGTGCGGGTCGTTACAGGACAATATTTGGCTCATTGTTGGACTTTTGAGACCATCGACAAATTGTCGATGGTATCTAACTATCAATTTCCTCTCCGGCTCTGTCACTGTTTCTCTTTCGATGCTATCGACGGACCGTCGATGGTATAAACGGGTCCATAATTGTGAATTTCTTGAAAATGAGAGAAAAATACAAATCAAATTCGAGAAATATGATACTCTATACAAAACAATGTAAAACAAGATGAATTTGATGCAAGCAAGGATAATAGGCTAAAGGAATTGAATCATGTGATATTAACAACAAATATGACCAATAAGCGCATAAAATGAGTGTAAAACTAGCCTGTAAAAGCAACTCAAAACCCCTGTATCAAACCCCCCCTAAGATTGAACTTTGCTCATCCTCAAGCAACAAAACTATAGAATAAAATTGTGAGGGTCAACTAAAGAACATGATCACATAAAAGACATCACAAAATGATTCCCACCGGCAAGGCACATACCAACTCTCCCTAACCACGGAACGATAACTACCCTAAAGGTGACAATGATCATCCATGAGAAATGTCCACCCCGTAATCAATGAACACAATCAAATAAAGCAAATAGTATAACAAATTCCTCTGATTCATGCGTGGTGCATCTTGTGATCTCCTATCTACGCTGCTCAAATCCTAACTACCATCTACAATGGAAGAAAATCTCCTGATATACAAGAATGAGGAGATTATCGTGGGTGGCCTACCATTTTGAGCAACGGGTGGATGGAATGGGCGAATGTGAAAGAACAAAAAGCTCAATATAATTTAACATGCAGAAACAACAAAAATGACCTAAATGATGCATATGCATATAAAAATGACCTAATGCCTACATTTTAGGAGGAATGATGCATGCTCTACTATTCTGTCTCAATGTGAGATAGAATGTCTAAAAAACTACATCATGTGCTTATTCTTCCTATTATGCAGGTGAAACAAGTTCCTTTCTCCCTCTAATTTCTACTTATATTTTTTCTTTTCTTTCCTTTTCTTCTTTTTTTTCAAGCCCCAATATTGTCAATTGACTACGGAAATATTTACAAAACATAAATTTTTTTCGGGCTTATTTTCACATAACTGCTACAATTGATGCATTACAATCTACTTTCAGAGAGTATAGAACAAGTTACCCGCTTTTCTTATTTTTCAGAAGAAATAAGGCACATAATGTCCTAGATGCTCAAAAATATGCAAAGTGCAACTACATGAAAGTAATTATGAAACTACAATGGCATGCACTCTAGAATGTATGCATGCATAATTGATCTACAAAAAAAATTATTTTTAATTTTTTATGCAAAATCTAGCTATGATGCAATCCTATCTAAATGACATGCAATCAAGAGATGAAAAACTTTAAGGTGCTCCCAGTATTTTTTGGTGGAGCGTGAATACAGTGAGGTGGATAGATCACAAGACTAAATGACATAACCACTGGAAAAGATTATATGTCTCTCCTTACTGACATGTGTACATGGTAACTAAGAGGTTTCTCTCTTATCACTTCAAATTAAAGTCCCGTTAACATTTGTTCAGTTAAAGCTCAACATCCATATACATCCTCATTTCTTGAACCATAAGGATATACAGTTATGATCATATGTTTTAAAGTTGACATACCCAATTATTTTCATAAGTTTTGTGCTCAATTTCAAACAACTCACACATCAGCCCCATATGCAAAACATTGAGATGACACACTTACATTACACACCCACATATTACACTAGATAGAAAGTGGGTCCTAAAAAGACATAAATAAAACAAATTACAAAAGTAGAAGAAAATTTGCAAATAACTAAGAAAAATGCTCAAACAGAAGAAAATAAAATAAAACTAAAATAGAAACTGTTCCATCTCCCCCACAATCTTGAATTCGACTATGGCCTCATAGTCAAGAACTAACTCAGAAGGTGGAATAGTGATACCCTGCCACTGCTGAGGTGGTGGGTGCAACGGGTACTGGTGGGTATGGGGGTTCCACTCTGGATACTGCCCCTGAAAGGTGGGATCATAGGGTGGCATGGGCGGTGGTTGTGGATATCCCCCAAAGTAGTCTCTACTCCAGTAATGATCGTAGAAAGGCTGCTGCTGCTGCTCTATCCTTCCCAACATGTCATAAACCTGTTGTTGGTTGGCGAAGAGCTGGCGCTTGTTCTCAAAGATCGCCTGCTGATTTTCATAGAGCCTATTCTGCATATCCTAGATCCCTACAAAAGTTGTCTGATGTGACCGCAACATTGTCTGTTGGGACTCCTGGATCGACTGGAGCATGGTATACATCCCCTGCATAGAATAGGGACAATCTCCATTGTGGGAGGGTTGTGATGGCTATGGCTGTGAGGATGAGGATGCTCCATAATTTTGTGGACGCTTTCTCAGAGCAACACACCGTCGAATAGGAATAGTGGCTTCCTCCTCCCCTTCTTCATCATCGTTGCCCTCTGGAGCCTCCTCCTCTTGAGCTTCTTCTTCTTCCTCATCATCAACATCAATGATCAGCCACCTATAGCTTTGGCCCAGTCTGATGTTGAAAGTAGGGTCTTGTAGTTGCCTCCTCTAAAAGACTCCTGCCACGTGGTAGGTGGCGTAAACAATGCCATGACGAGCTTCAACGAGGCCTGCGTTCACAAAATGGTTCAAATTGAGTGTGTTCTTGCACTCCAACTTGGGTAGTCTAGACAAATCCAGGACCAAGTACATTGCAATCGGTGTAATTAGACCCCCAAAATAAATGGGAGCCCTGCGAGAAACATTCCTCTTAACCGCCATTACATGCATGAGGAAGAAAGCTCCAAAATTGATAGGTGTCCGCTCCAACAGACTATAGATGAAGAACATGTCTGTCTCCTGAAATTTTCTTTGAGACAACTTTGATCTTGCAAAGAAGGTGTTGGAGAGAATTTGGTGCAAGATCTTGACAAATGGATTCTCAAAATCAGCTATGGAGGCATTGTGCTAGCTGATCGAGTATCCCGCCGGTACAATAACTAGCTTGGCAACCATGTAGTCATAATCTACATTGTGTGCTGGCTGGCCGGGTTCGTTTTGGGCCCACCCATAAATCACGTTGAATTCATGAAGGGTCATCATATAGTCCTTGTTGTAGAGGTGGAAAGAAACGCACCCCTCTTTCTACTGTGTGCGCGCCGATAGTAGTTCATTGGGAATTACACATATATCGAGTGACTCCAGGAACTCAATTATAGTTTCCTTGTAGGTAGGCCATCCACTGAAGTATGGATGCCTGTCCTCATGGTCATGGAAGAGCATGGGGGACTCCCATCGTTGTCCCTGAAGAACATATGTGAGATTGTCCTCAAAATCCAGATCCTTGAAAAGCTCGCGGTCACCATACTGGGTTGGCTCGATCGGCTGCTTCCATAACTCTTCATAAACCTTTACCTCCGCCGATGGGTGGACTAGCCTTGGTTGAGAGACTAATCCTTGTTGTGGGGCGGGTAGTGTAGGTGGTGCCACCCTAGATGATGATGCTCCCAATCTCACCATTGTTGCACGACAACTAGTAAGGAAAAGAAAAGAGAATGGAGCTTGGAGAAGACGATTGGGGCACTCAGAGAAGATTGAGATCTGCAAAAGCCAAAGAAAATGCTCGGAGACGATTGTCGGCGGTGATCTTGGTTACTCTTGGGTGCTCAGGGATGCTAAGCCTCAGATGTGGAGGGTAGGCAATGAGATTATGTGATTATAATGAAGATTTTCCCTAATTTTTATAAGGGACGACCGAGTCTGCTGTCAGTGTGTCGATACCATCGTCAGTCCCATCAATGGTATCGACGGCTGTTGGAATCCGCCCCTCGCTGCAATCGACTGTTGTTGACAACTCAATGTGGGGACTCAGATCGGCCTCGTGTCAATGGTAGCGATAGGGTGTCAATACCATCCACACAGTCCAAAGATAGGCGTTGTGAACTGCTCAATGAAGACCTTGGATCGCTGACGTGTCGTCGATACTATCGACCCATGTGTCGATAGTATTGACACCTGTATGTTCCTTGGATCCCCGCAAAGTTTGACCATTTCAACATTGTTGTAGACATGTCGATACCATGAACCAATGTGTTGATGGTATCGAAATCACTGAGACAATCTGTCTGAAAATCTCCATAAAACTCGCTACCATCGATGACGAGTCGAAACAATCGATGCCCAATCCTTTTCCTACATGTTCCAATTTCGATACCATCGATGAGGTCATCAATGGTATCGACAGAATGAAATTTTGGTAGAACTGTCTGTTGTTCCAAATTCGATACCATCGACCCAGATGTTGATGGTATCGATCGTTCCCCAGCCTGTACACTCAACAAACACATCATGGTATCATTTTTAGAGACTAAGTGCTAAGTTAATGAAAACTACCTAGAAATGTGAAAAATTTAAAGAAACATACATGTACACTACCAAGGTTGGGTTGCCTCCCAACAAGCTCCTCATTTAACGTCTTGGGCTAGAAGATATAGAGACCCTAACCTGGTTTGTCAAGGGATGTATCTAATAATTCATTTGGCAATTTGAATTCAACTCTATCATTACCAATTCCCAACATCAAGTAGCCTCGCCCAATGGCAGTGATTACATCAACCGTAGCTTGGAACAACCTTCCCAATAACATCTCACATCCTTCTAGCTCATGCATGTCCATTACCACAAAATCAATAGGGAAGATGAATTTGTCAACTTTGACTAGCACATCCTTGCATATACCTTGTGGCTTAACAATGGATCCATCCACAAACTCGATTGTCATGGAGGTTTGTGTTAGCTTCTTCAATCCCAGCTTTTGAAAAGTGTCAAGTGGCATAAGATTAATGTCTGCTCCTGAGTCACACTGTGATTTTGGGAAATGTTGACCACCTATGGAACATGGGATGTAGAAACATCCTGGATCTTTCCTCTTTTTTGGCAGTCTTCCTTAAATTATAGAACTCACTATTTCGTCGACACATACAACATCTGTGTCTTTGATCCGTCGTTTCTTGTTGATGATGTCTTTCATGAATCTTCCATATGAAGGAATTTGCTATACAACTTCCACCAACAGAATGTTGATGTGAAGCTTTCAGAAGATCTCAAGATATTTCTTGATGTGCCATTGCTCTTTCCTCAGCTTCAGACTATCTGGGAATGGCACGCTTGGCTCCTTAATGCGCTTGTGTGTTGGAATATATGTAACTTTAGGGATCTCTTCCCCTAAGCTTGCTTCAACTCCACCTTCTAGGATAGGACTCAGTACATCATCCATGGATGGAATGACTTGTGGCTACTTCTCTGTATTGCTAGTGGCTTCTCCACTACAAAGTATAGCTTTCACCTTCTCTTTCGGCATAGGAGTCTCCTCAATAGTCTGAGATGTGGGCACGACAGTGGTGGAATCTTAGAGTGATTTGAATGGCGTCCTACATCCTCCTGGAAATCCATACAAACTGCAAGGGTATGGAACTTTGGGTTTATCCTCCAAGTCTATATGCATGGCACTCTGCTCATTTACCTCCTCAATAGGAAGCTCTGATACTTTGCAGAATGAAATATATTTAACCTGTTGATGTAGCTGAGCGGGCTCTACATTCCTAGCTGGGTTTTTGTTGAATGATTTACTTCATCGCAGCCACCTCATTTGAAATTTGGGTCATGGTTGTCTCTAGAGTCCTTAGGTGTGCACCATGTCTCTGTAGAGTCAGCCCGAACTGATTCATAAACTCTCCTTATGACTTAATTTGCTTGCTGAATGTACTCATCAACTCTTGATTTTGCTTTATTACTTGGTTGAGAAACTCATTGCTCTTGTCCCCCGTACTAGGATGTGGTTTTTTATCCAGATCCTTCCAAAAGTTGTTTGTATCCTTCCAAGAAAATTTCTTGTCCTTCCTCCACGAATAATCATTGTTCCCGTAGCCCTGTTGTTGGCGCATAAATTTGATTTGTGCCTCATAATCAGACCCTTCATCCTCTTTTGCTAGCAACCTCTTTCCTATCAGGTCCATCATCTCATTTATCTCTTTAATTGCCTTTGATTCCTCTACAACCTTATTTTGTTCCGGTGCATCTCTATTACCCCACGACTGCTTCTTGGCCATGTTATTCAAGATCTCCCAACACCTTGTACCTGTGTTGTTCAAAAAGAAACCCGAGCCCGTTGAATCTAAGTTGCTTCTGTCATGCTCATTGGGAGAAAAGTAGAAAATTTTAACTTGCTTGTCCTTGTCCAGCCCATGATGTGTGCACTTCCTTAGCATGATCTGAAAGCACTCCCATGTCTCTGAATAAGTCTCACCGGCCTTTTGACAGAAGTTATGGATCTTTCTCATGAGGTCATTCATCTTCTTGGGTGGGAAGAATCTCTCAAAGAAGACCTCTACTATTTGGTCCCAAGTCTCGACGCGCTTGTCATCGAGATTGTGCAGCCATTCACGTGCATTTCCTACAAGAGAACTGGGAAAAAGCTTTAAGTAGAGTGCTTCTTGCGAGAACCTGTCAATCTTTATCATATCACAATTTTCCACAAATGTGTTGACGTGGGCCACTGGATCTTCATTGTTCAGCCCATGAAATGCATTAGACTTGCCAGGTTTATCATTGTCGGATCAATCTTGTATGTAGGAATGTTGATCACCTACTTTTTGATCGACCCCTTAGATGTGAATGAGGAAGAAGCCTTGATCTTCTCCCATATTATCTGTTCCTCAACCATTACTTCAGGTTCAGAATCTATGTCTAAGTCTTCGAGTTGATTGTGGATATGCTCCTCCTTGTCACCTGATCCTGAAAGCGGAATCTCAGGTGTCGACTGTGCGTAGTCAGTACTACACATCTTCACCATGCACTAGTACCTGAAATATGAAAAATTGATGAAGTACAGTGCTAGACAAATAAAGAATTTGAAAGATAGATAATTTACTCTCAATTATTAAAATTATTAAAAGCTGCCTAGAGTGGCTGCTTGTAGCACTCGTAGTGCCGCAAAATGTCGTTTCCCTGGCAACGATGCCAAAAATTTGACACGACTTTACCGTGCGTATAACGCAAGCGTACACATCAATGTAATATAGGCCTTACGAGGCCCGAGTTGAACACATGGAAATGTAATTATCAGTAGACTACTACTAACTATTCATGATCAGCTAAACCAATTATAAAAGTTTGGAAGTTGATTTGAAAAATAAAAATAAAAACAAAATAAAACAAAGCAATCAATTAAATGGTTGGTTTAATCAATTCAAAAGAAATATCTAGGATTGCGGTTTCACCGCAGTTTCTCATTGTACTAATTCCTTCACAATTATCACAACTCGTCTCCCTTTCTGGATAGTGGCATGTAGTCAGAATTGCTTGCTTCTGCGATACAATTCACTACCTTAATCTAGGTCGGTTCTACGCCAGTAGTAACCTATGCCCTAGACTAGGTGCATGAAAAACATGTCTCTGGGTTCCCACCATTAATCGTACATCACCTTTTCCAAAGGATTTATTAGTTAATGTGATTACCACCTCTTTTCTACCGTTAATTATTTGTTAAAAGCAATTAAAGGTATTAGATTACCATTATGGTGATCAAGAACAATGATTGAAATGGAGAAAATGATATCATACCACATATTTGAGGGACAAATTATGATAAACTATGTAAGAAGAGTCATACAAAGATTGCCCGAGCTACTCCCGGTCCTAGAGACAAAGGGGATTAGCCCCGCATGTTCATATCAATGCAAAACACCATGAAGGAATGAGAAAACATGGAGAAACGTGGATGGAGATGGTGTAACCCGTGAACGGAGAAGAACTGGGTGATCCTCAGCGTGGGATGAGCGTTCTACAGCCTTCCGACGGTGAAAAACTTTGTCTGCATCTCTAGAATCTCCCGGGGTGTATCTCTCAGCTCTATTCTTTGCTATCCCCTCCTTCAGGACTTGTGCAATCGAATAGAACGTGAATCCCGGCTTTGGAATGTCTTTTTCTAGGTATAGGTACCACTTACGGCCGCAAAAAGAACACAATCTTCTGATTGAAGTCGTGCTGGACAAAATGCTAATCCGACGACATTGATACCATCGATGGGGGTGTCGATGGTATCGAAACCTTAAGGTATCAATGTTTTCCTCAATTTCTGAAAGCCGCCTGATGGAATCTCGATACCATCGACTGTTCCTGTCGATGGTATCGATGGGATGATATTTGGCTCACTGTTGGACTTTCGAGACCATCGACAAAGTGTCGATGGTATCAAACTATCTACTTCCTCCCCGTCTCTGTAACTATTGCTCTGTCGATGCTATCAACGGGTCCAGAATTGTGAATTACCTAAAAATGAGAGAAAAATATAAATCAAATCCAAGAAATATGATACTCTATAAAAAACAATGTAAAACAAGATGAATTTGATGCAGGCAAGGATAATAGGCTAAAGGAATTGAATCATGTGATATTAACCACAAATATGACCAATAAGTGCATAAAACGAGTGTAAAACTAGCATATAAAAGTGACTCAAAACCCCTGCATCACGAGATGACCAACTTTGATATAAGGAATGTTGGATTCTTAGTTCCTTCAATCACTAGTCAAGTGGAGATGCACATTGATGATGTGAATGAGTACATCTGTACTGCATTCAAATATTTTTCTAGTGTGGGAGATGAAATTATCCTGATTCCTTTTAACGTCAAGTACGTATTATTATCCAATATAATTCTAATATTGACTAAATTTATAATTCTAATATTTGTTTTCAATATGCATTTTACTCAGATCTAGACATTGGGAACTAGTTGTGGTTGTCCCAAAATTGATGACTTTTTATTATCTGGACCCAATGGAAATAACAACAAGGAGTCACAAATTGAAATTGCCAACTATGGAGTAAGCATAAATTTAGTTTCTACCACATCAATTGTTATACTTCAAGATGATATTTCTACTTAGAATTTCTATTTTGACAACAATCGTAATCAATTAATTGATAGGGGTATAATGGATTTTCGTGAAGTTGGAGGAATAATACCCACCAAATCAAAGACATTGACTTTGAAAAATATCAATGTAACTACTTTAACGGCTTAGTCTTATATATGAACAACTCTTATAGTAATGTATATGTCAACTCTTATATGTCAACCCTTATAGTCTTATCCCAACTCTATTTATAGTAGTTTACTAACATTAAGTATAATTATTTATTTGTAGTGTCATATACAAAATAATGATTGGGCTTGTGGCTAATATGTAATGAAATATATGCAAGCTATTGTCAAAGATGCATCAAATGACATTCAGGCTATAGATCATGTAATCAAGAATAACATCATTAATTTATAAGTGATATGTACTCATTTTATAAAATATTAGCATGTGCATTTTCTGTTGCAGATCTTTACAACTCCGTCTTACACACTTGATGGGTTAAATGAATTCTGAGAAGAGTGGTCAGAGGCTTTTCTTAATGAAGTGACTATTGCATTGGATTGAGTGCTTAGATTCATTTGTGTATGTAATTTTAAAACTCTATCAAAATTACTTTTGTATCTGACATAAATTTTAATATCATCTTAGACTTGCAATCTATCATTGTTGTTAGTATGTGCTATGTGTATGAATGTTAGTCTACGCTATGTCTCAACTGAATGAATGTATCTTAGACTTGCATGAATGTTAGTGTGTGCTATGTGTATGAGTATATGTTTCAACTGAACATTTTGAATTATTGTTGTTATGAATGTGTGTGGTTTGGAGATTGATACATCAATTAAAAAAGGATTGGACATAAAATCTTTCATAATTGCATTTGCAAGTCTATTTCTACTGAAGGTTTTGTACTGTGTAAAGCAGATTTCTATTCTGCAGGTTTCTGTTTTGAAGATTTTTGTTATGTAGAATTTTTCTTTAAAAAAGAACGTGACTTCTTGGGTTAGTTATTTTAAAAAACCGACCTTAGAGACCTACTGCATCAGTTTTTTAGAAATAACCGACCTTACAAGACCCTTGGGACAATACTTTTTTTGGTCGATAATTTTCTCGACCGAAAGTCACTCGGTCGACAAGTTTTTTGACTGAGTAAAACTAACCTTACAGGAACTCTATTGCTTTATAGGGTCGGTTTTTTAACTTCTAGGGTCGGTTTTATAGGAATAACCGACCTTATAGGCAATGGGATCAGAAAGCTAATTTTTTGTACTATATTAGGTCGTTGTTTTTAGAAATAACCGACCTTAGAAGACCTCTAAGAAGCTTAAGACAGTACATTCTCGATTGACCATTTTCTCGACCGAAAGCATTCTCGTTCGACGTATTTCTCATCTGAAAAAACCTTTGTTGCTTTATAGGGTCAGTTTTCTAGCAATAACCGACCTTACAAGACATTTCTCGGGTCGATTTTTTAGTAATAACCAACCTTAGAGCCTCTTCTTTCTCGCTTGGGTCAGGTTTTTTACAGCCTCTTGGGGATTAAGGTAATTTGATCAATTGAGGGTCCAATCACAATAGGTTGTTGAATTAATCAAAAGTGTTGATTTGAGACTTAATTAGGGTTCAACCCTTAACAAATTGACTTAGATTTTGATGAGACTTTGATCAAACAGTCTCAAGACCGTTTGGAGGATGTCCAAATGATCCCAAGACCGTTTGGGCCAAGTCATGGTCCAATTGGATGTCAATTGATGGGTTCAACTTCAATAAGACTCATGTTGATGGATGTTGATGGTTGATCGATTATAAACCCTCATTCAATTGGTTCCAACCCTAATTGGCTATCAATTGAGGGTCAATTGAGTGTCCAATTGGTTAAGGATAACCCTAATTGGCTCAATTGATAAGTGGTTAACATATATGAGCTCAATTGAGGGGTTCAACCTTGAAAACCCTAATCGATTACAAGTGTTGATGCACTTTTTGGGTCCATTCGGTTTTGAGATGTTTGAACCAAACGGTCTCAAGACCGTTTGAATCCAAACGGTCTCAAGAACGTTTGGGCTCAATCGATCTCAAGGTTTTTTAGATTCAATCGATCTCAAGTTCAATTGGTCTCAAGTTCAATCCATCTCAAGGTCGTTTTATTACGGTTTCGAAGTCAACTCATCCAAACGGTCAACATGTTGAAATAGTTTCAAGACGTTTAAATTCAAACGGTATTGAGTGTGACCTAGTTCATGCGGTCTTGAAGTCAACCTAACCAAACGGTCAACCCTTCCACACGGTCTTAGGACCGTTTGGAGGTTGAAGTGTGTAATCGTTTGAGGACTTTAGGGTCATGATTACTTAATGCTTTGAAGGTTTAAATGGTTCAATGGTTGTTTAACCTAAACCCTAATGATACCTAGAGACATTAAGGGGTTAAGTAATTGGTAACTTGACCCATGTTATGGTTAACGATGAACATTATCAAGGCACTCATGTAGGGTTCAAGTAGACAACACATCTTGATCAAGTAAACCCTAATGTCCATAGTGGTGATGACTTGACCTATGTTAATCAAAGTTGACTTGACTTAACCTAATCTAGAGTGATGTAAACATCATCTAGTAGTAAGAGGAGAGAGAAGGCTCCTAATATGAATGAGAATCAAGTAACCTACCTCCAATAAGTAAAAATGTACATGATTAGGGTATGATCCATCAAGGTGAGATCATGGAAACCCTAATTATGATGATTAATGAATCTTAATCTAATTTGAGGACATTAATGATGATAATTCTCATACATGATGATGCTATGGGCTTAATTCACTATGAAGTGAATAGTAAACCCTAATTCTAGGGTAATAACATGTAATGTGAATAGTAAACCCTAATTGAGGGTGATGTGTTGAAATGTACAATAAACCCTAATTCCATGTTATGCTTTTAAGCATGAATCTTCATGATTAAAGTATAAGATGAAGAATCATTATTCCAAATCATAATGAAAGGGATTGGATAACCCTAATTGATGTAAATAAGGGAACCTAGCCTTAGTGAGGGCATGAAGGTACAACCCTTGAAATAAAAGATTAATTCTGCTTTATAAATTGACTGGTCTGGAAATGAATTGTTTATTGTTATCAATTGAATTAACCATGCATGTTCTTATGAGAGAATGATCATAGCTAGGTAAAGGTTATGATATCATATTCATTGAAAGCATGTTATTAACTTTATGAATAGTGACATACTATGTTGCCTAGTTTAAGTGGCATCATATGAAATTGATAGGTTGTAAGAGCCATGAGTAACATCAAGGTCATGCTGATTAGATGACTTATGATGACATGATTAAGAATTGATATCCATATGATAACTGATGAGTTAAACTTGATACATTTAGTATTCTTCTTTTATAGTAGTGATTTAACAGTTAAATGCTTCGAAACATGCTTGATGCTAAAAGAATGCTGAAATGTACCTAACTAATCAATTATAATCATATCATGTAGAGCCCTGATCATAGATCCATCATTGTCAGAAGTTAAATGATGGTGAAATAGGTATTCCTAAGGGAACTCCTGGATCACATACTTTTGAGTATGTGGGGGAATATGGATGTGAATATCCTTACATCCTAGTGTAGGAATTGATGTAGATGTATCTTAATCTATCAATCCTTCACTATGTGTTTATGCCAGGGTGATGTACCACAAATCTCTCGAGGGAATCTTTAAATGCCACTGTGACTCTAATAGCGAAGTGCCAGAATACCCTGGTAAGCTATCTTAGCAGAGACACTAGATGTCCTACATATTGATCCTCACACTGACTGAGGAAGATGAGGTCATAAGAATCCAGCTCTTTTGATGACCTATGTATGATACCAATGCGACTTAGTAGTGATCAGTTGGAGTATGAGCGGTATACCTCACCTCCGCAGGGCATAATAATGTTTGTAAAACATAATCAACCGCATAGCAAATCTGCTTAGGTTGTACTACGAGAAACAATGATTGATGTTACATTGTTTACATTAGTATACATGTTCTTCATAATCTTTAATGAAGTGATTGCTTAAGTAATTGTTGTTTACTTATTATCAAACTTGCTGTTGATGTTTTAAGTTATCTTGCTTATGTTATTCCTTAATTTCTATAACAAAGCTTCTGGCGGAGAGTTATAACTCTCATTGGGACAATTATTCAAATTGTCTCACTCCCGTAGGTTTCTACTTTTTAGGAGGACGTCGAGGACGGAGAAACCAATATGAGGGTGAGCAATATCAGTAGTAGCAACACCAGGGGAAGCAGTGAATCTCAGGTGGAGATACTGACTGCCAAGTCTTATAGAAAGTTGTCTTATGTCATCTCTATACTCTTAGGTCCTAGGAGTCAGTAGGTTTGAGATTTTGGCTTTAAGCCTCGAGATTTTGTATCTGGATGTATATAATCACTCGAGAGGTGATTTCACAATGATGTAAACTGCTTATCTTGTTTCTTATAAAGGATTTTCAAACTTTAAAGATCTTTTCTTAAAAGGTTTTAATTTCTAGTGATTTTCCCTAATTCCGCTGCTAGTTAATCGCTTCCGCTTAGTTTATCTCATGTTTTATAAGTCGAGTCGCCACAACTGGAGCCATCCTATACGGTGTTTGTGCAACTGGTTGCGTTCCTAGAACCAGATTGATCTCGAAATCAATCTCTCGGGGTGGGGGAACACCGTGGAACTCATCAGGAAACACATCCGCAAACGCTCAGGCAACTGTCACCTCCTCAAGGATAGGACCCTTTGCCTTGGTATCTACAACGGTATCCACAACGTGAGCTAAGAACGCCTCACATCCTTGTCATAACAACTTCTCTCCCACCATAGCGGATACTAGACACGTTGGAAGAATCTTCCTATCTCCTTGGAAGATCCACTTCCCTCCATCATCATCAAACACAGACTGCTTGGAACCATAGTCCAAAACAACCTTATACTTCTCTAAGGTATCCATCCCAAGGATCACATCAAAACCATGCATATCAAGTGGTATAAGATCCACTTGTATACTGTGTCCCGAAAAAGATAAGACACAAGATGGACATTCTTCTCAAAGCATTGAGGAACCATCAAGAGGGGTTTCTAACAACAAGCTATCCTTCTTACAATTAAAAGGTAAACGACAGTTTTCAAGCATACTATAGGCGATAAAAGAGTGTGTAGCACTCGGGTCAACCAGAACAGATATAAAGCAAGAAGAAGACATATCAGAATGAAATAACTTCATCTGACCTGTCACCACTCGCGGGTTGACTATCGCCTCTGGCTGACTCATAGCATAGAATCGAGCCGTTGCTTGCTGTCCACGCCCTCTGCTTCCTTGATAATACGATCCTGCATGCGAAACTTGACTGCGTCCTCGCCCTCTTCTACCACTGGGCTGATGTTTATCTAAACCTTGATGATTCTGCCTCGGCTGTTGTGCCACTTCAATATCTCTGTTTGGGCAATTGAACATGAAATGCCCAATCTGACCAGAAAGATGGCATGACCTATCTTCAACCCGTGGCCTAGATGGCCCTGTCACTGCCACAGAAGTTGTACTATGTGCCTTTGACAGTGAAGAAACATAACCTCTTCCCTTACTCGGAGACCACTGTGATGGTACAGTGGAACTTCTCATCACGGAAGGTGCTGAAAACCTTGGCTTCTTGAATCCACCAAACCTCTGTCCCTGGAACTAAGAAGGCCTCTTCTTAGACATGGATTCTCTTTTCTCCCTTATTGATCATTCAATCCTCCGGACAGATTCCACAAACGTAGCAAACCGCTCTCGATTCTCCAACACAGAAACAGGTATTGTCAGCTCAGCACTCAGACCCTTCTCAAAACGTATGATTCGCTCGTCATCTGTTGCCGCCATGTAAGGACAAAACCTCAACAAGTCCATGAACTTGGCCTCATACTCGGTGATGTTCATCGTTCCTTGGCGCAGGCACTCGAACTGACTGATCTTCTCATCCAGATACGACTTCAGAAAGTATCTACTAACAAACTCGTGCCGAAAGACCTCCCAACCGATCACCTCACCAGGTCGCTTCTCCTCCTCGATGGTCGACCAGTGACCAGCACTACCCTTCAGAAGGTAGACAACGTGCTTTACTTTGTCTTCTACGGGGATGTTGGGGATCCAGAAAGCCTTCTCAAGACTTGTCAGCCACAGATCTGCATCTGCTGGATCAGCCATCCCAGCATAGTCTGAAGCTCTGACTCGGAAAAGCCGCTCAAAGGTCTTCCCAATACCCGATGTTTCACCATGGGGAGCCTGTGCTCTCAGCGGAGGCACTGGCAATCTTTCTACCATGAGATTCATCGTAGCCATCATCTGCCCCATAAGCTGTTGATAGGCAGGGTGTTCAAGAATGGCTGGGTCAGGTTGGGGGACCTCAGGCACCCGATCTTCATGTGTCTGCCCTATAGCTCCATCAACTGATGCAGCATCGCTATTCTCAGTAGCATGTTCTTCATGGTTTCCAGACATCTTGTCTTTTCTTCCGCTGAGGGCAGAAGATGATTGTAAGAAAATCTGGAAAACTCACAAGAACAGACACAACCTAGTCCTAAATCCCTGTAGACTCAGTGAACCTAGGGCTCTGATACCAAACTTGTGGCAACACATCCTGCTATCACACAGACAGCGAGGTGTTACGAGAAAACGTGTGGAAAACACCATAAACCACAAATTACCAAAAACATGGGTTAATTAAAACCGATTGCAGAAAGCAGATACACTGAGAAACGATTACATTTAGGTCCTCCTACTGCAAGGAAATATGTTATATAAACATATACAAGCCTTGATACGTGTCCACAACTTAGGAGATCAGCTGTCTTGTCACCACATGAGTTCATCACATGTTTATATTTACACGACGGCCCACATCCGGCCAGCAGCAGGATAGACAAAACATCAACAGCTATACATCGTGAAACAACGCCAAAATGCTCCCAAGGACCAAAGAGTACAGGGATGACTCTAAGACTCTACTACAAAATGACCAAAACAGCAGCATGTCCATCTCTTGCCATCTACTGCTCTTCTTGCTGCTCGGCCGCAACTCCGCGACCACCACCACGTCTAGCTCGAACATCTAAAAAGGTTGTAAACCAGCGGGGTGAGACACACAGTCCCAGCGAGAAACATAACTCCCCGCCAAAACTATAAAACCAAAGAAAGATTAAAGCAAAAGCAGCAGGTAACTGATAGAAGGCACAACAAGAGCAGTTTATAAAGTAAAGCTATTCATACCATCAAGCTTACCAGGCTATACAGAAAGCATATCACCAATTAACTCTTTATGGAACATGATTGACAAGATAAGATTTATAAGATCTTACTACATAACATAAGGAACGTATAAGCAACTGCATGTATAACAAGATTAACTACGCAAGCAAGGCCTCAACCAATGTTTCGTGTTTTGCTTTAAGCAATAAATACTATTCGGCTGGATTACGTATTATGATGCCCTGAGGAAGTGAGTCGTACCACTCAAATCCAACCTACGGTTGTGAAACCCAAGCCGGTGCCATACAAGATCAATGGAAGAGACGGACTCCACGACCTCTCTGCCTCGTGGTCAGTGCACAAATACAATACAAGCAGGACCGCAGTCTCATGCTTAAGTGGCCTCAGCCACAGGGTTAGCTCCCGCAGGCTACCCTCTGCCTAGCCCGCCTCGGTACAGGTCTTGGCGCTAGTGAAACTGAGACACGGGCATGTTCACCGTGCTCTGAGCCATGAACGCATTCATGCTCCCATATCACATATCCTGAGACATGGGTCTGTTCACCATGCTCTATACATACCCTGAGTCTGCAACCACAGTTGCACGTGAATCCTCACTATTTTAGGCTAGGAGAAACCTCGCATATTCAATAATATGCGCTCCGGGTTAACCCGCAGGGGAACTCGTTTCGCCATCACCAGCTCCTGACGATGATGGATCTATGGCCAGGGAAAACTACATGATATGTTCCATTGTGATTAGTTATTGTATTTTAAATGGTTTTCAAGATTCAAGCAAGTTGTATAACATGCAACTATAACAAGAATAAACAACATTAAACTCAATATCATGCTCTTACTATCATCAACACCATCCTGATCCATCACAAGGATCCATCATTACATGTTACCACTTGGCCTCTTGCCAATCATCTAGATCCACCTCAAGGATCATCACTTTGCCATGGGATCTCAATCCCTCATCACATAGTGTCATTGCCTCTCAAGGCTTACATCATCATCATGGAATAACAATCCCATCACTTTAGCCAAACTCAGGTCCTCAGACCAAAACACATATATCACCTCATCATCAAGAGTAACCATCAAAGCAATGTTACTCAACATATATACCTCATGGTCCTTTACCTGGCTATGCATCACCTGCATGGTTAGTACATAAAGATTGTATTATCAAACATAGGGCAATATTGTTGATTATATGCTTTACCATTCATGCCTCAACTTGTGACCACAGACATAGGTCATAACATCATGCAAGCATCTGATCTGCTTATCATTTACTCAGCATCATACAAATCATTTAAGATGATCATAAACACATGTGATATCATGTCAAATTACATAGATGAGTTCTATTATGACGATTACCATCAAGCATATCGAGGGTCACTGCCATCTACCAAATGTGATAGCAAGAACAAGAACTAGCACATAAGTTGTCCATATAAGGGACAAGACCCTCACTAGAAACTCCCACTACCCTCACCAAGGGTAGTATCGGGCAGGGTACTCTCCCCTATCACCCAACACTAAAACGCATAACCATTAAACATACCAGCACATATCGGCCAGGCATAACAACAAGGGTGTCGGGCTACCCTAGGGTGTATCGTGCAACGCGTGTCGTGCACCAGATATCGGGCGTGCATCTCGGCTATGTCATGCAACAGTGCGTTATGTACAAGGCTAACAACCACAAAGCATGTTGAGCATGCCGTGCATCATCTGTAACATGCACCATTTCGTGCAATGCTCCGTCGGGCAGAAGGTGTATCGGGCAGCACCACTAGGCAAGGCATAACGCCCAAGGATACAACTCAGCCTGACATTCATCCAACCTAGCCATGACCTATCGGCCAACACTCGAGGCAACCACTGAGGTGTAATGCCCGACACAAGACCAGAACAGCACGACGCCCCTTATCGTTCAAGGTGATAACAACATCAAGCAACCCACTGAACCAGGCGTGTCGGGTAGGATACACAACGAGATGTGACGCCCGACACAACACCACAAACTAGCTAACAGGCTCCACACCTCAAAGCACAATGACACCAAGCCACCACATAGGTTAAGTGTATCAGGCATGGTACTCATCAAGGCATGATGCCCGACACACACAAGGTAGGAACCAGGTGCAACGCCTACCACCAAACCAGATGTGACGCTCAACACACAAAAGGTCAAGGACCAGGGTGTAACGCCCAACACAGCCACCATATGTCGACCAAGACTCAAGGTCAAGAGGGGTATCGGGCAACACCAACCCCAAGCCATATCGGCCAAGAAGCAGCCCGACATGGTCACCAACAACCTCAAGCACAAGGGCACTGAAACCCTAATGGATCAAGAAGATGACTCACCTCTCAACTATCAAGAGAGAGGGGTCTTGCCAAAATTCTTAACACCAATTGGGCAACACAAGGACCAACCCTAACAAAGGTCTACAACCACCCCAAAGCTCACCTCTCGAATCCATGGTGAGAGAAGGGTGTTGCTCAAGCAACTAGAACACAAGCTCACCTCTCAACTCAAATGAGAGAGGAGTATTGCTCAAATCACTAGAGTTTAAGCTCACTTTTCAAGACCAAGGAGGGAGAGGGGTGTTGCTCAACAAGAAACCCTAGAACAAGGTTTGGCCAACAAGGAGCAACTAAGCAAGAAACCAAACTATCAACGTAAATAGCCGATCATAAGCAACATACAAACAAGAACATAGAAGATGGTAATGTAGTTAGGGTTAGGAGTTATGTAACCCGCCTTAAGCAAGCTCCAAGCTCCAAGCACCACCAAGGAAGAAGAGCAAGGCACTCTAGGGTTCGGCCACCAAGCTTGCAAAGGAAGAGGGGTGTCATGCACCAAGGGAGAGGGAGAATAAGGAACTAAAGGGATCCTTAGCAAGAGAAAGGGAACACATATATAGAAAAGGATGGAGGAGAAACCAAGGTAGAACATAGCAAGGTGTCGCCCACCTAGGGACACTTGTCCATGGGCAATGCCACCACTCTAGCATGTCTTAAACACATGTCCAAGGACATTGCCCCATGCAAGCATCAAGCACCAAGTGTCCACTAGTGGTGACACAAACAAGGTCAAGGAAGGTCAAAGGGTCCATGGGTGACACACCTCCACACCATGACCGACACACCCACACCATGGCCGACACAGACCCTGGGCGACACACCACCGGCCGACACAAACACAGGTCGACACACCTAGGCTGACACAGGGCACTCTTGCCTGACACAAGGCCCAAAGAAGCAAAGGAAACACACCACAAGGCCCAACAAGCTCAACCAAGCCCAAAGGAACTCAATCAACGAGCCCAAACCTTCCTCTCAACACTAGAGGAAGCAAGGAGAGGGAGGAACGCCTCACAAGGTGGCAAACTTGCCCACAAACCCTAGACTTGGGTTAATCGCAAGTAGCACCTCCAACTCTCAACAAAGCACCAACAAACCCTAATCACCACTAAAGGTGATTAGCAAGCAACTAAGCACCAGGGTTAAGCAAAGCAAACAGGATAAGCCCTAAACGGAGGTCAGGGTCCTTACATCCATGGTCTCCATATCTTGTATTAGCAAACTATAAACACCTTTAAAGATATAAAGATGTGTTTTTATCTCTATAATGACATGGAATGTGATATAATCATTCATGCTCCATGATAGTTAGATCCATGATGATGTAACCTTGGACTTGTGGACCAAAACATCAGATAACATTCATGTGTTTCTCAAAGAGACCAATGATGAGAATACATCAGAATATGGAATAAGGACCTATAGAACAATGATGACCACAATTTTTTGGATAGTTTAATCCATGGGATCTGATTCGGAAGAGGACCTATCTCATGGTCCTAGTATGAAAATATCTAAAAATGGAGTAGCTAATTTAACTATGGAGTTTGTTGTAGTGCAACTTGAACTTCCAACAATTCCATGAAATCTGAATCAATCTTACTCGGGTGATTCCTTATGTTTTGTTCTCTTCATTTTTAATATTGTTGAGTGGATGTTTGAGTGGATATATGTGAGGAAAAACAAAGTCAGAGAATCCCCATACAAGCAACCCAGAAGATGGCTTCAAAAATGATAAATTTCTTGGTCTCACTTATGTTCATGTTATTTTTTCACTAGATTGTTGAGTTTTACTGACTAGTTAGTTTCGATGATGAATAGTTGGAGTTGGGTGAGAAAACAATGGAGGGAAAGTTCACCCCTTAGGGGAACACATGATGAATTTATGGTTTCTCTAGGGACAGAAGATCATCCTGGATGTGTAAGGGCCGATGGAGCTGGGTTTGGGATAAAATATTTTTTGGTGCATCCCAAAAAAAGTGCAAATCTACTAAGAAAGGGGGAAGAAACCATGACGATTGTGGCGAACAACTCACAAAAACTTAATTAGCTTAAGAGGAAGCAATTATTAACAGCGGATTACTGAAAATCATTAAAAATTAAAACCTTTTTCAAAGAGATCCATTCATAGGAAAACTCTTTCAATAAAAACCAATGTATTACATTTACATCCTGGTTCATAGGTACATATCTTGTATCATCTCTTCTCGAGGGTTACAATATCAACTGCCTTGTTATAAACTGAACACAGACAACATATGAACCTCGAGGCATTAAGCCAAAATCTAAAAATGATCCATAAAAAGCACTAACTATTAACTCTGAGGACCTGAGAGTACAGAGACGACACATAGGACTTCTATCTACAAGACACGACAAACAGTACACTCAACATGAGATGTCACTGTTGTCCCTGCTGCTACTGATGTTCTTTCTCTGCAAGATATTCTCAACCTCCTACGTGCTTGTCCACCTAAAAATGTTGGATCCCACGGGGGTGAGACAATTGTAATTGCCCCAGCGGGAGATATAAATCTCTGCCAAAAACATTATTATTGCAATTTAATGATATAAAACTAGGCAGAGGATAAGCAGTTTAAAGCATTCTTATCTTAAAGCATTTTAACTGTTTATGATAGAACAATAGATCAACTATTCTCTTAATAAGGAATAGGAAGAACATGTATATCATTTATCCATCATATTATACTATCATGTTAAGCTTTTCTTGTGACACTCATCATCTTGATATGTCACCCATGAGACATTCTTGTTTCAATAAGTTGGCCTTAGCCAATCTGCTTAAACAGATATAGAATTATATCTACCATGTACTCATATATCATTAATACATACATTGGGTTATCATCAACCCTATGTCATCATTAAAAGCATTACGCCTCTGCCAGGTATTGGACATCTCCAAACCTGATCACACCGCCAGGCAGTGGACACTACCAGTCCTGATTTCACAGCCAGGCATTGGACTTTAACCAATCCTGATTACAGGCATTAAGCCTCTTCCAGGTATTGGACATCTCCAAACCTGATTACACCGCCATGCATTGGACTTTAACCAATCCTGATTACAGGCATTACACCTCTAGCAGGTATTGGATATCTCCAAACCTGATTACACCACCAGGCATTGGACTTTAACCCATCCTGATTACAGGTATCACACCTCTGCCAGGTATTGGACATCTCCAAACCTAATTACACCGCCAGGCATTGGACTGTAACCAATCCTGATTACAGGCATTACACCTCTACTAGGTATTGGACATCTCCAAACCTGATTACACCGCCAGACATTGGACTTTAACCAATCCTGATTACACCCCATGTCTATTTACACAGTACAAGGCACCTTATTCTTTTACTAGCATTAAACTTTGGCCATGCCAATCATGCTCAACACATTATTTATGTTTTACAAGTATTCCTCTTTTCTCCACACATGTATGATCCAGGTTCCATTATTATAATTGTATCCTTTTATTATTATTATTATATTACTAAGTTTCCACTCCTTGGTTTATTATGAACATTATCATCCCTTACAACCATTCCTATGGCTCATAAGGCACATAAAACACCTTGTTACCTATCACTAGGCAACAACCATTCTTATGGCTCATAAGGCCCATAAAACACCTTGTCACCTCTCACTAGGAAACATCTAACTATATGACTCACAGGGCCATTACACATCTTCAGTATTCAATCATGTTTATTAATCTTAACATTTATCATTAAATGATTATCAGTACAAGGTATGAGTTCATTTCTCATCCTTATCATGGTATGATTACATCATACTCATTGGTTTGGCTTAACCTTATTTTCAAGGTATATTAGCCTATGCTTATCAAGGTATATCAAACTCATTACATTTCATTGTAACAATTTACATAACACACTCCATGTGTTTCTTGTCCAAGTATATTGGATTTGCAGTGCATCAAAGTATATCAAGCCTGGAATGCTAAAAGTGATATCTATCACATCTTGATGTATCACTTTCCTCATCACTTCCAACTTTCTTGAGTTATCAGCTTATCTTGTATTAAGGTATTTCCCGTCTTAATACTTTCATCCACTAACCTATCACTCTTACCATGAAGTGCATAGGTCACACACAAGAATGGTCCAACTATCTTTAATGATATGGACTCGTTTCAGGTTAATGCATTGCTTGCTATAACGTTATCTATAATCAATCACTTTAGGTATTTCCCCCATCAATGTATTAATTACCATTCCATTATTATGATTAGGGTCTCCCATACCATCACCATTTATTAGGGTTTAGGGATTCACATACTATCATACTTCATTAGGGATTAGGATTGCATATAGCATCACCATTCATAAGGCTTTCACATCACATTGCCTATACTTAGGGTTTACTATTCATCCCAACTACGGTTTCTCATGGCATCACCCTTAATTAGGGTTTCTCATGGAATCAACCTCAACTAGGGTTTCACATGGATTCACCCTCAATTAGGATTACACAAGGCATCACCCTCAATTAGGGTTTCACATGGAATCAACCTCAGTTAGGGTTTCTCAATTTCAAATCAATACATCAAGGTTTTACATCACATTACCCTAGTTTAGGGTTTCATGCACTTTACCCTAAAATTAGGGTTTCTTGTTCAACTATCCATAATTAGGATTTACTATTCATCCCAATTTGGGTTTCACTCTCTGTTCCCATAATTGGGGTTTTACATTATGTTACCCTGAATTAGGGTTATGGTTCATTAACCTTCTGGATTAGGGTTTCATGATCTCTTTACTAAGGATCATAAACTAATCACCACATGATTAATACTCATGTATGAATTCCTTTCTATCATCCTTTCAACTTGATTAGGTTTACATCAACCCTTCAATCAAGTACATACATTTATGATTGGCATAGTGTACTGAGTTATTGCTTACTTAAGCTTCAAGGATTAACTCATCTAAGGATTATCAATCACTTAGTACCTTAGAGGTACACCCTAGTGATTATCTTTGAGATACATCAGTAACAACCATAGGGTCATTCAATCTTTCATCACCTTGGGTTTCCAATTGACTTAACCACATTGAAACACCCAAACGTTCTCGACCATTGATGCTCCAAAGTTTTTGAAATCGAATGGACTTGGGTCTCCAAACGGTTTGAGACTGTTTGGTCTCAAATGGTCTTGAGACCGTTTGATCCCAAACGGTCTTGATATCATTTGGACTCAAACGGTCTTAAGACTGTTTGGTCCAAACTCTCTCAAAATCGAATGGACCAAAAAGGTCTTCCATCACTTTATCAATTCAGGGTTTCAATCAATAAACCCCCTATCAATTGAACTACTGATTTATTCTTCATTTGAACCATTGAATCACCCTTCAATTGGACCTTCAATTAGGGTTTTGAACCCAATTGAATGAGGTTTTATAATCAAGACTCCTTCAATTAGGGTTTTGGAATCGAGGAACCATAAATGGTTATCATTTTGGAACCAAACCAATTGAAAACAATGAACCATCATCAACTTATGATATGACCTGACCTCAAATGGTCTTGAGGTCATTTTGATGACCTCCAAATGGTCTTGAGATCGTTTGCTTCATAAATCATTAAAATTTGGTGAAATCCAATTAGGGCTTAGGTCATTGGATTGATCATCAATATAGTTATTGATTGCACTTTGATTTAATATCTCTAACTCTTTAATTACTCAACCATGTTCAACCCTAGACCTACAAACGGTCTTGGTTGACCTCCAAATGGTCTTGATACCATTTGGGGTGACCTCCGAATGGTTTTGAAACTGTTTGGGCTAATCAACCCAAAACATCAACTTAATTAATTGCAAATTCAGCACTTAGCCGATTAGGGTTTCTACTTGGAGGATTGTCTATATATTGAGTTAATCAATTAGATCAAATGGATCATAATCCAACATGTTCTAGGGTTCTGACCTCAAATGGTAAACCCTTCCAAATGGTCAACTCCTCTAAATGGTTTGGGGTCCAAGCCTCGAAACGGTTTGGAAACTGTTTGGTCTCCAAACGGTTTGGTGAAACTGATTGGACCATGTTGTTGAAACCATTTGCAATAGATATTTGGGGAGTTGTGTGCTTATGATGATGTCATCATCATCAGCTCTAAACCCATGAAACTTTCTGTGATTTTCATGGTGATTGCATCAATCAACCAAATAAAATTTTGAGAATGAAGAAAGGATCAACAATTGATAAGTAATTGAATGCAACAACAATATTAAGGGTTCAAGTTATAAAACCTGCCTCCAATTGAGTTTCAAAGATCCTATCTCACGTCAACAATGGCGTATGCAACTCCTTTCACCATCCCAAGGCTCATCCTCAAGCTTTGAGTGAAAAGGAATGGTTAGAATTGAAGATGGGATCGGGATATGAAGAAATCATGCATTGATTTTCGATTTCCACCATGGAATCAAGGTAAACGAAGGTCAAGAAGCTTACCAACATGTTGGGGGTCGTCCTCCTATTTCTCCAAGATTCCTTGGTCGTTTTTGCAAGCAAGAAGTGAAAGTGGGTTCGAAATTCCCCTTTCAAGCTATGGATAAATGAGCTTATATTCATTTTTATTAAATTCATTTCAAGAGAGAGAAAGTAGGGGATAACTCCTCCATATCCTTGCCATTTTCCCCCTTCTCTTACTTGGATACGAGGCTATATTACTTGCCTCTTATTCCTCTCAATTATCCATGATTTAAAGAAAAGAAAATTAAGCACCTTAAATCATTTTATAAAAATATCCATAAGTGAGTGGATATTTCTTTTTCTTATAATAAGGTGAGTGAGTTATCCACTTCCTTTAGATATTTTCGTGCCTTTGCAAGGTTAATGATCGTCCATTCTCTTGCAAACTAAACCCTCACCTTTTTGTTGAAGGGGTCTTTAATTAATATATTTATTTTTGCATTAAATTGAAGTAAAGTTCCAATTATGCTTAAATCTTGATTATTTTAATATTAAGATTCTCTCTCCTCCAAAGAGATACAAATGAGACGCCCCTCTCATTTTCTTTGCTCTACATGATTCCAAGAAACATTAGGGACTATTTTGAAATGGTAATTTGTATATTGAACCCTATGTTTTGGGTAAATTGCACATTACACCAAAACTAGGTTTTAATGCACAAACATTGCTTTATCAGCTCTTTCTTGGTACTCAGGCTACCACAGGCCATTCCACTGCATCATTTTCATCCTTATGATGCTTCAACACTTGAGAAACATCTTATCATGCAACATTTACAATTTAACCCCTCAACTTGGGTAATTTGCACTTTAGTCCAAAATAAGCAAAACATTATTTCAACATTATTTGAAAAGGACTAAAATCAAAACACTAGTTCCTCTTGAGCCTTAATTACTTTTCAAAAGATAAAAGCAAACATATAATTATCTTTCTTAAACAAAACACCTAGGGTTAAGGCATAACCCAGGTCAGGGATGTTACAAATCATAAACCCCTAACAAGGATTTTGTCCCCGAAATCCCTGATAAAGGGAGACAGATATTATTCATACATTATCTCATCAAGTCTCATAACATCTCGATGTCATGTTTATGCAAGGCATAAACCCCTAACATATGATGTCCATGCTATATTATATAACCGATCTAATTTCACAGTTAACCACTCCAAGTGGTGAAGATACTTTATCTGATACCAGAATCCATTACCTTGGTATCCATTACATGTGCTGGAAACACATCACATATTCTTCTTTGTTTTATCCTGGGACATTACTTGTTACACATGTCTTTTTCTTCTAAGTATCCATCAAATAAACATTTTTAATTGTGCACATCAAGTGTCCTAAGACCCACTTGATTGCCATGTCCCTGAAAGGAAAGAAAACAAAGAATCATATTCTTCTTTTATTTATAAGTTGATTTATAATTAAATAAAATTCCTTCGTATATCAATTAGAATGTGGTAGAATATCCATGCCGCATCTTCTTCTTCATTAGGCTTCTTTGGATTGTTTCAGAATGATTACTTGATCAGAGTAATAAAAAAGATAACAATCTAGGTATGTCATACTTACCTTGCCTTCAGTAAATGTATACCTGACTAGGGTATTCAAGAACTGAATTCAGGTAGCATGCTTTTTATTTTATTTTATGTTTTCATTTGTTTAAATTTGATATACTTAATATCTCATATTTTCTCTGAGTTCCTCCTTCATTTCTTCCCTTCTTTGATGAAGAAAGAGAAATTTCAAAACACATGAAAGAGTATTAAACTGAACACAAGTTTTCATCCTACTTATCTCTTCCTCATATTCTCAAAGGATTATACAGATGAACTAAACAACAACTACCCTTCTTATAGTAGAGAGTGCAAGAGAATTCAAAATAGAAAGTTCTATCTTGATATGTCTACTTATTACAGGTTATTTAGTATCTTGTCTGTTGAGTCACCTCATCACTTTCTATTTGGACATTGACACCTCATATGTCCTCTCTATCCACATCTATAGAAAGCTCGAAGCTTTTTAGGTGACTGCTGCTCAGGTGCACTACATTGTACTTGAGTTGGTACTACTAAAATCTTTGATTGTTTAGTACCACTAATTCCTTGTTCATGTAACTGTTTAGACTTCCTTTTAAGGTCTGTCTCATGTTTCTTTATCATAGACCCTTCTATCCTTCGAATTGACTCCACAAATGTGGCAAACCTCTCTCTACTTTCTAGGGTAGAAGCCAGAATAGACATCTCAGCATTCAATCCTTTCTCAAAACGTCAAATCTTTTCCTCCTCAGTAGCAGCCATCTGAGGACAAAATCATAAAAATTCCATGAACTTAACCTCATATTTACTTATTGACATGGCTCCCTATCGTATCTTCCCACATTGTGAGATCTTTTCATCTAAATAAGTCCTTGGAAAATACTTATTGACGAATCCTCGACAAAATTCCTTCCATCCAACCTCTTCATCATTCCTTTTTTTTTCTTCTATATCCCACCAATGTCCAACACTACCCTTCAAAAGGTACACAGCATGATTGACTTTGTCAGCACCCGGGATACTAAGGATCTTAAAAGGCTTTTCTAACTCAGTGAGCCAGAGATCAGCATCTGCTGGGTCAGATGTCCCAACATATTCTATGGCTCCTACACGACGTAGTCATTCAAAGGTCTTACCAGACCCATATCCCTCATTGGGAGCTGGTGCCCTAGGTGTCGGTGTTGGCATCCGGTCTGTCATATACCTCAGTGTGGTCATGAGTTGCCCAAAAAGATTATGAACATCTAGGTTTCCTCCCATGACTTCATCAACATGGGGATTTTTAGGCACTGGTTCCTCCCTTGCCTGATCCCTTGCACCTCCCACTGGTGCAGCAACATTGCTCTCAGCAACGTGTTCCTCATGTTCTCCAAACATCTTGGAGTTATATATCTTCTTCTACATAAGCAGAAGGCACTATAAGATACATTGAGGTACACTTAGAACAGACTCGATACCTTAGTCCTATGTATCTGTAGACTCAGCGAACCTAGAGCTCTGATACCACTAAATTGTGGAGAACAACTCACAAAAACATAATTAGCTTAAGCAGAAGCGATTATTAACAGCAGGTTACTAAAAATCACTAAAAATTAAAAACTTTTTCAAAGAGATCCATTCATAGGAAAACTCGTTCAATAAGAACCAATGTATTACATTTACATCCTGGTTCATAGGTACATATCTTGTATCATCTCTTCTCGAGGGTTACAATATCAACTTCCTTATTATAAACTAAACACAGACAGCATAAGAACCTCGAGGCATCAAGCCAAAATCTCAAAATGATTCATAAAAAGCACTAACTATTAACTTCGAGGACCTGAGAGTACCGAGATGACAGATAGGACTTTTATCTACAACACACGACAGACAGTACACTCAACCGGAGTTGTCACTATTATCTCTGCTATTGTTGATGTTCTTCCTCTGCAAGATATTCTCAACCTCCTCCGTACTTGTCCACCTAAAAATGTTGGATCCCACGGGGGTGAGATAATTGTAATTGCCCCAGTGGGAGATATAACTCTCCGCCAAAAACATTATTATTGCAATTTAATGATATAAAACTGGGTAGAGGATAAGTAGTTTAAAGAATTCTTATCTTAAAGCATTGTAACTATTTACGATAGAACAATAGATCAACTATTCTCTTAAGAAGGAATAGGAAGAACATGTATATCATTTATCCATCATATTATACTATCATGTTAAGCTTTTCATATGACACTCATCATCTTGATATGTCACCCATGAGACATTCTTGTTTCAATCAGTTGGCCTTAGCCAATCTGCTTAAACAGATATAAAATTATATCTACCATGTACTCATATATCATTAATACATACATTGGGTTATCATCAACCATGTGTCATCATTACAGGCATTAAGCCTCTATCAGGTATTGGACATCTCCAAACCTGATTACACCACCAGGCATTGGACACTACCAATCCTGATTTCACATCCAGGCATTGGACTTTAACCAATCCTGATTACAGGCATTACACCTCTGCCAAGTATTGGACATCTCCAAACCTGATTACACTGTCAGGCATTGGACTTTAACCAATCTTGATTACAAGAATTACACCTCTACCAGGTATTGGACACCTCCAAACCTGATTACACTGTCAGGCATTGGACTTTAACCAATCCTCATTACAGGCATTACACCTCTGCCAGGTATTGGACATCTCCAAACCTGATTACACCTCCAGGCATTGGACTGTAACCAATCCTGATTACAGGCATTACACCTCTGCCAGGTATTGGACATCTCCAAACCAGATTACACCGCCAGACATTGGACTTTAACCAATCCTGATTACACCCCATGTCTGTTTACACAATACAGGGCACCTTATTCTTTTACTAGCATTAAACTTTGGCCATGCCAATCATGCTCAACACATTCTTTATGTGTTACTAGTATTCCTCTTTTCTCCACACATGTATGTTTCAGGTTCCATTATTATAATTGTATCCTTTTGTTATTATTATTATATTACTAACTTTCCACTCCTTGGTTTATTATGAACATTATCATCCCTTATAAGAGACTTTATAATCATCTTGATACCTTTTACTAGGTATCAACTTACTCATGTGATTCTCAAATCCCAGTTAAAACATCTGGTTACCTCTCACTAGGCAACAACCATTCTTATGGCTCATAAGGCCCATAAAACACCTTGTCACCTCTCACTAGGCAACATCTAACCATATGGCTCACAGGGCCATTACACATCTTAAGTATTCAATCATGTTTATTAATCTTAACATTTATGATTAAATGATTATCAGTACAAGGTATGAGTTCATTTCTCATCCTTATCATGGTATGATTACATCATGCTCATTGGTTTGGCTTAACCTTATTCTCAAGATATATTAGCCTATGCTTATCAAGGTATATCAAACTCATTACATTTCATTGTAACAATTTATATAACACACTCCATGTCTTTCTTGTCCAAATATATTGGATTTGAGGTGCATCAAGGTATATCAATCCTAGAATGCTAAAAGTGATATCTATCACATCTTGATGTATCACTTTCCTCATCACTTCCAACTTTCTTGAGTTGTCATCTTATCTTGTATTAAGGTATTTCCCATCTTAATACTTTCATCCACTAACCTATCACTCTTACCATGAAGTGCATAGGTCACACACAAGAATGGTCCAACTATCTTTAATGATATGGACTCATTTTAGGTTAATGCATTGCTTGCTATAAGGTTATCTATAATCAATCACTTTAGGTATTTCCCCCATCAATGTATTAGTTACCATTCCATTATTAGGATTAGAGTCTCTCATACCATCACCCTTTATTAGGGTTTATGGTTTCACATACTATCATACTTCATTAAGGATTAGGATTGCATATAGCATCACCCTTCATTAGGCTTTCACATCACATTGCCTATACTTAGGGTTTACTATTCATCCCTACTAGGGTTTCTCATGGCATCATCCTCAATAAGGGTTTCTCATGGAATCAACCTCAATTAGGGTTTCACATGGATTCACCCTCAAATAGGGTTTCACATGGCATCACCCTCAATTAGGGTTTCACATGGAATCAACCTCAATTAGGGTTTCTCAATTTCAAATCAATACATCAGGGTTTTACATCACATTACCCTAGTTTAGGGTTTCATGCACTTTACCATAAAATTAGGGTTTCTTGTTCAACTATCCACAATTAGGATTTACTATTCATCCCAATCTGAATTTCACTCTCTATTCCCATAATTAGGGTTTTACATTATGTTACCATGAATTAGGGTTAGGGTTCATTAACCTTCTGGATTAGGGTTTCATGATCTCTTTACTAAGGATCATAACCTAATCACCACATGATTAATACTCATGTATGAATTCCTTTCTATCATCCTTTCAACTTGATTAGGTTTACATCAACCCTTCAATCAAGTACATACATCTATGATTGACATAGAGTACTGAGTTATTGCTTACTTAAGCTTCAAGGATTAACTCATCTAAGGATTATCAATCACTTAGTACCTTAGAGGTACACCCTAGTGATTATCTTTGAGATACATCAGAACAACCATAGGGTCATTCAATCTTTCATCACCTTGGGTTTCCAATTGACTTAACCACATTGAAACACCCAAACGTTCTTGACCATTGATGCTCCAAACGGTTTGAAACCGAATGGACTTGGGTTTCCAAACGGTTTGAGACTGTTTGGTCTCAAACGGTCTTGAGATCGTTTGATCCCAAATGGTCTTGAGACCGGTTGGACTCAAACATTCTTAAGACGGTTTGGTCCAAACTCTCTCAAAACCGAATGGTCCAAAAAGGTCTTCCATCACTTTATCAATTCAAGGTTTCAATCAATAAACCCCCTATCAATTGAACTACTGATTTATTCTTCATTTGAACCATTGAATCACCCTTCAATTGGACCTTCAATTAGTGTTCTGAACACAATTGAACTAGGGTTTATAATCAACACTCCTTCAATTAGGGTTTTGGAATCGAGGAACCATCAATGGTTATCATTGTGGAACCAAACCAATTGAAAACAATGAACCATCATCAACTTATGATATGACTTGACCTCAAACGGTCTTGAGGTCGTTTGGGTGACCTCAAAATGGTCTTGAGACCGTTTGCCTCATAAATCATTAAAATTTGGTGAAATCCAATTAGGGTTTAGGTCATTGGATTGATCATCAATATAGTTCTCGATTGCACTTTGATTTAATATCTCTAACTCTTTAATTACTCAACCATGTTCAACCCTAGACCTCCAAACGGTCTTGGTTGACCTCTAAACGGTCTTGAGACCGTTTGGGGTGACCTCCAAATGGTTTGGGCTAATCAACCCAAAACATCAACTTAATTAATTGCAAATTCAGCACTTAGCCGATTAGGGTTTCCACTTGGAGGATTGTCTATATATTGAGTTAATCAATTAGATCAAATGGATCATCATCCAACATGTTGTAGGGTTCTGAACTCAAACAGTCAACCCTTCCAAATGGTCAACTCCTCTAAACGGTTTGGGGTCCAAGCCTCCAAACGATTTGGAAACCGTTTGGTCTCCAAACGGTTTGGTGAAATCGATTGGACCATGTTGTTGAAACCGTTTGCAATAGATATTTGGGGAGGTGTGTGCTTATGATGATGTCATCATCATGAAGATCTAAACCCATGAAAATTTCTGTGCTTTTCATGGTGATTGCATCAATCAACCAAATAAAATTTTGAGAATGAAGAAAGGATCAACAATTGATAAGGAATTGAATGCAACAACAATATTAAGGGTTCAAGTTATAAAACCCACCTCCAATTGAGTTTCAAAGCTCCTATCTCACGTAAACAATGGTGGATGCAAATCCTTTTACCATCTTAAGTCTCGTCCTCAAGCTTTGAGTGAAAAGGAATGGTTAGAATTGAAGATGGGATCGGGATATGACGAAATCATGCATTGATTTTTGATTTCCACCATGGAATCAAGGTAAACGAAGGTCAAGAAGCCTACCAACATGTTTTGGGTCGTCCTCCTGTTTCTCCAAGCTCCCTTGGTCGTTTTTTCAAGCAAGAAGTGAAAGTGGGTTCGAAATTCCCCTTTCAAGCTATGGATAAATGAGCTTATATTCATTTTTATTAAATTCATTTCAAGAGAGAGAAAGTAGGGGATAAATCCTCCATATCCTTGCCATTTTCCCCCTTCTCTTCCTTGGATAAGAGGCTATCTTCCTGGCCTCTTATTCCTCTCAATTATCCATGATTTAAAGAAAAGCAAATTACGCACCTTAAATCATTTTAATATTATATCCATAAGTGAGTGGATATTTCTTTTTCTTATAATAAGGTGAGTGAGTTATCCACTTCCTTTAGATATTTTCGTGCCTTTCAAAGGCTCATGGTCGTCCATTCTCTTGCAAACTCATACCTCACCTTTTGGTTGAAGGGTTCTTTAATTAATATATTTATTTTTGCATTAAATTGAAGTAAAGTTCCAATTATGCTTAAATCTTGATTATTTTAATATCAAGATTCTCTCTCCTCCAAAGAGATAAAAATGAGACACCCCTCTCATTTTATTTGCTCTACATTATGACAAGAAACATTAGGGACTATTTTTAAATGGTAAGTTGTATATTGAACCCTATGTTTTGGGTAAATTGCACATTACACCAAAACTAGGTTTTAATGCACAAACATTGCTTTATAAGCTCTTTCTTGATACTCAGGCTACCACAGGCCATGCCACTGCATCATTTTCATCCTTATGATGCTTCAACACTTGAGGAACATCTTATCATGCAACATTTGTAATTTAACCCCTCAACTTGGGTAATTTTCACTTTAGTCCAAAACAAGCAAAACATTATTTCAACATTATTCGAAAAGGACTAAAATTGAAACATGAGTTCCTCCTGAGCCTTAATTACTTTTCAAAAGATAAAATCAAACATATAATTATCTTTCTTAAACAAAACACCTAGGGTTAAGGTACAACCCAGGTCAGGGATGTTACAATGATGCTCAAATATTGACAATTGCAGCCTTGGAGGAGTTTAAGGCTTCTCATGTGGTACAAACTCCTCCAGAAGTCACAAAACCTATACAACGATGGAGGGAAAGTCACCCCTCAGGGGAACACATGATGAATTGATGATTTCTCTAGGGACGGAAGATCATCCTGTATGTGTAAAGGCTGATGGATCTTGGTTTGGGATAAAAACAAATTGGTGCATCCAAAAAAAGCAAAAATCTACTAAGAAAGGGGGAAGAAACCATGATGATGCTCAAATATTAACAGTTACAGCCTTGGAGGAGTTTAAGGATTCTCAGGTGGAACAAGCTCCTCCAGTAGTCACGGAACCTATACAACGTCACATGCCCATGGGGTGTATTGGAAGTAGTCCTTCGGGCCCGCATGGCATGGTTAGGGTAAGATTCAATCAAGTTAGTTTATATATACATTATGGTAAAATAACCCCTCAAGTCAATGTATATATATATATATATGTGTGTGTGTGTGTGTGTGTGTGTGTGTGTGTGTGTGTCAATTTAATTTTTTTGTTTCATAAAATTGTAGGTGGCTAGAAAATGTCATCTTGTCGTCATTGTTTCATCATACAATGTCATGGCAGATGTTGAGCCTTTTCACTTGTTGATACAGTTCATGGTATTCCTCATCCCACTGATCATTTTGTGTGAACATCATATGTGTCATTCCAGTATTGAGAGATGCACTTATCCCATACAAGCACTCTGATTCCACCACACTCAGAGAGGTAGAAGGTAGTTTTACTAGGTGTCCCAAATGAGTTGTTGTATTTCTTGAGGTATGAAAAATGTATATTGAGATTTATATAAATAATTGAAAGCTAATATGAGAATACATGCATGCATATCAGATCAACTAGGAAGCCCATAGGGTTCTAGAGCCTCCTCCCCCGCATTTTATTCCATAAGAGTTGTTTGACTCCTTATGCCCTAACTACAAGGTGTTCATAAGATGTTTAGACAATATAGAGCAATTAGATACCATGGTGATAAACTTTTCGGAGGTGGTCTTAGGTATATATTGTGAGACTATTATAGTGTTGATAGATGTTTTTGAGCTATTTCAGTATCAATGGCTAAACACAAAAGTGATAGAAATTTTGATATGGTGAGTCTGAATACCCTTTCATATGTGAAGAATACATATTTTTTAATTATTTCATGTATGTTAACTGATTATTGCATATATATTTCCCAATAATTTGTATTATAGGACTGCTGAGTTGGGAATATCAAATGTGGCATTTCTTATGCCATCAATGGTTAGTGATTTCTTAGAGATCCGGGTGGCGTCAAATGTTACATGAGTACTACGACAAAGGTTTTCGGTTCTTTCAGGATCGTGATCATAGCTCCCTTCAGCATTGTCTATGTTTTGGTCTTGTTGTTTATATGTCTAACTTTTTGTTGTAGGATTTTATTTTTATTTTATTTACCTTCTATTCACTCAAAAATAAGCATCGACAGTTGTTGGTGATTGTTTCCGAGACATAGACTATGTATTTATTTGATCCTTCCGGTATAAAACTAGAACCAAATGAGGGACACCCAATGAAATTGGTGATTCATATGTAAGTATAGTTATTCGGTGCTCAACATATTTGTAAATTTTTGCATCAACTGGCAGTTTAATAATGCAACATATCTGTTAATTTAACTCATTGAGGTGTGAAAGCATATTGTAGTGGTAGAGGGAAAGTAGATAAAAAAATAAATCAGTGTCTTAGAGGGTTATTGATGTAGTCTTCTCATTACAATGCATATATATTACCAACTCTTCTTAATTACATTTATTAACATAATTGTAAATCTATAGTACCATGTACAAGACAATGATTGGGCATGCGTATATTATGTGATGTTATACATGCAGACGATTTTCAAGAACGTGCAATAGATCAAATGAATAGAGAATGTAATGTTATTAGTCTTGGATCATGATTAATAAAGTAGTCTCATTTAATAATACAAACAATAAATATATTTGAAATTACATCTCATATTCTTTTTAGTTTTTTAATACTATTAACCCTATACATTGGAGTAGCTGAATGAAATACGCAAATAGTTAGTAGAATGGTCCATCAGACATGTGGACTTGAAAGATGATTGAGAAGGTTGATTGATATTTTTGTAGTTCAAACTTTGATATCAGATTTTTGTTTTTTATATTATTATACATTGTGGACTTCAACTCTATGACAGTTAAGGCTAGTATGCATTCATGCAAATGTGTGTGTGAATTGAACGTGAAATGCATGAGGAGAATGATGTGTATTTGTAGATATCTGTGTAATTGGTAAATGAATCAATTGAGCTGTGAGTTCATGGATATGTGTGTGCATTTGAAGTGAAAAATGATAGAATGTTGAGGTTTCCTAGCATGTTTGTGCACATTGTATCAAAAGCATATATATATAGATATATATATATATATATATATATATATATATATATATATATATATATATATCTTCTTGCAAGTTTTTCGGTATGTTGTTGAGATGTGATGCTTGCATAGGCCTATAGTTCTTAGGAACTTTTCAATTCTACAAAAATATTGGCAGCAGATAGGCTACCAGCCAGACAGTAGGTCTACAGAGCTGCTATATAATAGAACATAGACATTTCTCACCGTTATAAAAAAATAACCAACTATATACATGTACCATGTCGGTTACTTATAATAAACTTACAGAATATACCTTAAATTTTCATTGTTCAATCACTGATAAAACCCACATTATTGTATTAGTCATTGGTTATTTCTCATTAATTAATAGAAAAAGAACTATCAAAGGAAACCATTTTCACTACATAATTAGCATTAAGTCATTGATTCTTTTTTTAATAACTGATGAGGAAAGGACAAGACAAATAATAATTCATTACACTTTTTTTTTTATGTCATCAGTTCATCTGTGACATGGAACTAATGATATATATTATTGTTGTCGGTATCTTTAATCAACGACGTATGCCCTGAGTTTTAGCATCGCCCATTTAGTATTTAGTTGGAAACTGAAAATTTATTCCTAAAATGACTGACGACATATCTCATTTTTGTAGTAGTGTAGGAGCATTGACATGTCCAGAGTTGCCACTTTGCTCCCACCCTTTCTTTCTACGAGAAGTATGGGGCCAATAGGGCCTACCCTAACCCCAATTCACAGTATTGGAGACGAAACTATTATGAGAGTGGATCTTCCTCTTTTTGTCCCCAGCCCTTAGTGATCTTCTTCCCTCCATCTCATACTTGAGATTTTCTCAGGACAAGCAAAAGCTTAAGTTTGGGGTAGAAGTGAATGATACTTTCTTTTTCCACCACCTATCTTCCCTATTCCAGTATATTTATCTTATATATTGCTCGCATGTAGTTTAGTTTGCGTTTCTTTGCTTCCTTTGTATGCAATATGACCCTTATTGTTATGACCCACTCCAAACTAACTAGTAAGTTCAATGATCACAACATCATTAAGAAGATTAAGTTAAGCAAGCACAATGCTTAGTGCATCATTAAGTTGATTAAATTAAGTTAAGTACTCACAGATGCAATTAGTGCTTTGATCTAGTGTTACAGTCTAATTAGCATGTTTTCTTGCTTTGAGGTCGTAGTGAACTTTGTACTTGAAATTTTGCAAAAAAAATCAGTCAAATTGGACCTACGAGACGAAAGTTATGATGTTTTCTTTTTTGGGGCTGATTTTGCAATTTTTCCAAATCATTAGTTTATTAAGCCTTTTTCCTTTCCCTTTCTCCCTTATCCTTTCTTCCTCCCCCGATAGAATAGGGAACCGCTTGAGCGGCGCCCAACCTGTGCGATCGAGACCTGCAACGGAGCGGAGGCAGGGCGATTTCTTGGCCTCCATAGCTTCGGCCAGTAGCATAACCCTCACCCACCTTATCCTTTCTCCTCCCTTCCCCTTTCCTTGCCCTAGGGCGGTGCCCCTTCTACAGCCGACCTGCTGCACAGAGCTGCGGCCAGCAGCCAGGGGCCCTTTGGGCGCGGCCAGCACCACGAAAAGTGACGCACCAAGTTCGTTCGTGAGGCCTAAGTGTGAATCCGCAGTCCTCAGCCCACGAAACGCCCTGTTCTTACTTTACCCCTTCCTTCCTCCTCCTCGACGCTGGGCAGCAGTGGCCAGAGGTTGAAGAAAATGACCCAGCGGCACTTGGAAGTGGGTTTTGGTCGGATTTCTATTGATTTCGGCCATCTCGTTTCTCAGTGAGTAGAAACTCACCTTCCCCTTGCATCGATTAGCTCTGAATTAATCTGCTGCATGTTTTTGCTAGTGTGTTATGTGCATGATTTCCCTTCCTGCTGGTTGCACACTTTCATTTGTAATTGCCACTGATAAGTACGATCTGGTTATAAGTTCTTTGCACGATTCTTGTTGGTTGTTGGATGCACGATCTCAAGCAACTAATCTGCACGGTTTGAATTATTGATGATCTGCACGGTTTCATCCTGGATATGGATGCACAGTTTGGGATTTGACTGTGTTTGCTCGGTCTGCTGTTTATGCAGACTGCATAGCATGTTGGCCTGTTTGGCTGATTTGCACGTATGAATAAATGTCAGGCTGGACGGTTAAGAGCAGATGAAGCTGCACGATACACAATTAATCAGATTTCGAGGATAAGAAATGTAAACTCTTAACTGTAATTAATGAATTTTCCCAAACTAAGTGATTAACCCGTAATTAAGTAATGAGATGCACAACTCAGAATTAAGTAATCAACCTTTATTAGTATATTAAGATGTTTAATTGCATGATTTCAGTATGAATGTGCCAAGTTGACAAGTGTTCTATTTATTTAAATCTGTTTGCAAGTTTAGTATGTTGAATTCACATTAGATTATAGTGTTGAGTATATTGCATTACCAAGTTAGAAATGATGTACATATCATATTTATAAGTTTCAGATAAATAGACTTGGTACTGTAGATATACCAAAGTCAGGAGTAAGTAAGAGAGAGATACAATATAGTAAGAGCTTTTTAAGAATAATAAAATAATCGATTTAAGGGCCCTAAACATCGTAGAACTCCTATGTGAGGTCTCCGCCTTAGGGGTGAAACAACCTAACCCTGGCAGTGTCCAGTATACGGGGGTCAGATCGTACTAACAGGTAGTACATGGGACGAAACCCTAGTGGAAGTCTCCATAAATTACAAAATGTAGTGTCCAACATCAACCACAGACAGGATCCTGATGACACTAGAGTACAGAAAAGTCATGTAGTGTCCAACATCAACCAGGGACAGGATCCCGATGGCACTAGAGTAATAGGTGGCTTGACTCTCTGCCTGTGTGCTCAGGTTAGAGGAGGAGTCCAGTTTACGACACAATAGGAGTGTCGAGGCCAGAGTGCCAGTCCCTGTTGCAGACCTGGAGAGTAGTCAGACTTAGCTATCACGGGGTGTCGGCTAAGTTTGTACAGTGGGATTGTAGTTCGTTATGAGTCTTCATATGTAGAGTACACTGCATATGATCAGGGCATAAGATAAAATATGTTCATATATGTTCACATAGTTTCTTATAAGTAAAAGAGTTAAGAAAGATTTGAGTTAGTTTCACAGTCCTTTAAATGAAATTTTAGTATTCCCTGTTGTTTAATTGTATCTACAGTTTTGCAACAATTATTATCTTAATGAAATATTGACATCTCTTATTGTTAAATTATATTGTTTAAATCTGCTCATTATAGTATTATCTTGAATTTTATTCCAATTAATAATCATAAAATGAGTTATCTGTGATGGTTGGGTGAAATTCTATTCACTGAGCCAGTAGCTCACCAACCTACTGAAACATTTTTTAGGTCAGCGTCAGTACGAGGAAGCTGAAGGATCGTATCACCCAAGTTCTTAGAAGGTAGTACGTTGTTATATAGAGGTCTCTTAGTCCTTTCCCCTCGGTCCTTGGGCATGTGATGTGGTAGAGAGAGAAGGTCATGCAATATGTAGTTTAGTATTAAGTTATCTGTTATGTTTTATATTCCGCTTGAAAAATGTAATATGATGAGTGAATCTGCTTTATCTACCTAGAAATGTAAATAGTAGTTGCTTCCACAGTTTAGTAAGATTTCAGTTTATTCTAAGTCATAAGATTTCTTTTAAATAAATTTTAAGTGATAAAGAAAAGAAAAAGGTTAAGGATGGTTTACCGAGGGTGACTCCCCGGTCTCCGGGGTCATTAGAGATGGCACGGGGATCGGGGCTTCACAATTAATTTGGTATCAGAGCATAGGTTGAGTACATGGTTACTCTAAGTCAAGGTCAGCGGACGACAAGAGACCAATAGGATTAGGACTTAGGTGTCTTCCTTCTAACTGTAATTTTCTAATAGGAAGTGTTTTGTTATACTATTACAGATGGCAGGAAGAGGACGTGGTCATGAGAACCAAGTAGAGAGCTTAGGCGGAGTCGTCAGGGACCATTAGGATAGAAAGATAGAGCTATAAGTGAGGTAAATAGGAAGTGATGTGTCTTTAGCTCTGGGAGGTCTGAGTATTTAGATACCCTGGCCAGGTATCTGAGTACTTAGATTGTCCAGTATCAAGCTACTCTGTCTCTTCTTCCCTGAATACCCTGACCAGGTATGCCGAGAAAGGATGGGCTAGAGAGAAACCCTAGAAATCTTAGATTAAGAAACCGGAAATTAATGTAGGAGTAATAGATTATAGGATGTGATACAACTCTTGCTTTATATTGCTTATTTGATTGGAGATCACTAGAAATGCTCTTATATGTATGAATTTAGATTTTCAATTTGTAGAATAAATATGATTCTTTTATATTGTTGTGTGTCATGAAGTGATTTATTTATTATTTATATTCTTTGTATCAAGTAGACTCTCAATAATTTAGACCCGCATCATAGTGACAATATACATACACAAAGATGTTGAGATATACGGGAAAGATTAGAAAAGTTAAGAATTAGTTGGAATCGATATCGGAGACCCAACGTTGGGGCCTCATATGAGCAATCCTTAATTGGAAATAAAGGAACATGATATAAGGTTCAGATTAAATTTAATGATTAGCATTATATAAACTCTAAAAATGAGAATATGGAAAAGATGAGAGAAAAGTATGTAAGGTCTAATATAGTAAGAATCAACCATGAAATGGATCATGTAATAGAGTAAAATACTTTTATTTACTTCAAAGCAAAGGGAAAATAGAAGAAAAGAGTTAAGTATACAATAAGTACATAGAAATAAAGAGCCTTCGGAAGAGTTAAAAAAAAAGAAAAAAGAAAACGAAGTTTGACCCATGCATGAGCCGTTTGATTTAAAATAAAGGATATGTGTTGCATTAAACATAAGGTGAAACTAGTAGAGATAATATTGATTTAGAATTTCAACTTCACATTAGTAGAAGGTATATATATATATATATATATATATATATATATATATATATGTGGGAGTTTATTCATTGCCCGCACGGGTAGCCTGGATTTACTACTCGGCAGCCAAAAAAATAACTCTCATGGCCAAAAAAGTAACTCTGCTGTCAAAAAAGTAACTATGGTGAGCAGAAAGTAACTACACGAGTAAAAGAGTAACTCTGTACAAAATATACAACAAATATATATAAGGATGGGTTTTTTTATTTTGGAGTGGCAAATGATATTATTTTTGGCTAAATTTTTTTGGAGAGCTAGACAAAATAGTCCTCTACAATTGCGAAATTGTTTTTTGAAAAAAATGGTCGGAAGGGTGGGCGGGTAGCTACCCGCGCGGGCAATAAAGATGGGCCCTATATATATTTATATATATATATATATATATATATATATATATATATATATATATATATATATATATATGTATATATATGTATATATATATATAGAGAGAGAGAGAGTCAGGCTAGTGTACACTCGAGTGTACCGGAGGCACCGTACACCTTAGTCATTTTTGAAGATGTAATAACTTTTTGAAAAATCTAAACCGTTGATTTTCTTAATCAACTTAAGAACATACGATATAATAAATTTTAGCTCATTTGGATACTTATAGGTCATGCATCTAAAGGAGGGAAAAATCATGCATTTCAAATTAGTTTTGTGCGTCGATTTCATTGTCCTTGGATAAGTGACTTACACTCATCCAAATGAGTTCAAATTTTGTATGTGGCCTATTATTATTGTAACCATGCAGATCAATGGATTAGATTTTGGAAAAACATAGTTCAGATAAGCAAACACTATTGGGGTGTACGGTGTGATATGTACACTCGAGTGTATTCTAGCTTGACTATATATATATATATATATATATATATATATATATATACATATATATCAATATATATACATATGTATATATACATATATATCAATATATATACATATGTATATATACATATATATCTATATGTATATATATGTATATGTATATATACATATGTATTTGTATATATACATATACATATGTATACACACACACACAATATATATATATATATATATATATATATATATATATATATATATATATATATATATATATATATATATATATGCAACATGGTATACATGAACATACACATGAATAAGCAACATGATAGAAAGAGTAGGATATGGTAAGAGGATTATGGAAATATAGGGAAGGGTTTGAAGCTTGAAGGGGTAATATAGATTATAAAAGAAAGAGATTGTGACACTTAAGTAAATGGTAACTAGTCAAGTATCTTTGTTGATAACTAATTAAACCTACATACAAGAAATGTAATAAGGGAATGTTTGAAGATAAGAATTCTAAGTTTCAGAATCATCTTCTCTTTCATATCTTCCTTAATGATAGCAATGTGGGATGAAGTGATAAAAAAATGAATCATATATGATACATAACTACCATGGTAGAGATGTCTAAGTGAATGAAATAATGACACACAATATGATGATGAAATCCTAGCAAGGTAAATTGAGAATGTTATTTATCTAAATTTTCAAGTAAGAGAAAGGAAATTCCAGTGATAAGATAAGGAAGACTTTAGTAAAACTTATGAGATCCAAAGTTTGAATTTCAAACTAAGGGAGCAAAGTCACATCACAATAACGCTATGTCACTGATAAGGACCAAACCCTAGAATGTTTAGAGTTGAAGTAGTTCAAGGGATGTCACTAGCAATTTGACGTTGAATACTAGCATCTCTATAAAACAAGATCATGAGATTTGCACTATGAAAGGTAAGCTAGCACTAATAAAATCCAGGGTTTAAAGGTAGCTAATCTGAAAGGTAGATAAACAATATGAAAATGACTCGGAGAAAAGAGTAAGATATAAATTTGAAATGTAACAAGTGTGTTTTGAACAAAAGGAGAAATATAATATAAGTGAAGTGCGTTATGAAATAAATTCTTGCAGTAATAACAAGAATGATGAATAATCTATTCTTACCTTGTGTGTTTCAATTTTAGGGATGTTTCTTCTATATGATCAAAATGAGAAGGATAAGTAACAAGAAGTAAGTAGCATAGAATGAGGAGTATTATCTGACACATGATTTGGAGTTAGCTATTGTAGTTCATGCTCCTAAGACATGGCGTCACTATATTTATGGTGAGACGTGTCAGGTGTTTACGGATCATAAGAGTTTGAAATATATCTTTACCCAGAAGGATTGAATCTTAGACATTGGAGATGGTTAGAATTGATCAAGGATTATGATGTGATGATAGATTATCACCCTGGAAAGGCAAATGTGGTGGTTGATGCCCTCAGTAGGAAGTCAAGTTCAACATCAGATATATTCCCTATGGCATGTTACAAGAGAGACCTGCTAGTAGAGATGTGGAAGTTGAACTTAGACTTAGCGGTGAACACAAAGTGGTTTGATTGCACATATGCAAGTCAAGCCTACTTTTTATGGTCAGATCAATGAACTTCAGCAGAGTGACAACGAGTTACGACAGATCATGCAGGACATGACAGAAGGAAAAAGACTAGAGTTCCAGTTTTTAGATGATTGTTTGTTGTATCAGCATGACATGTTATGTGTACCTGGAGACAGTGATTTGAAAGAACAGATTCTTGAGGAAGTGCATGCATCGATGTACGCCATGCATCCAGGCAACACTAAGATGTACAAGAATCTTAAGGAGTTGTACTGGCGGTTAGATATGAAAAAGGATGTAGCTGAGTATGTGACTTGATGTAGTGTGTGTCAGCAGTTTAAGGCTGAGCATCAGAAACCTGCATGTACTTTGCAAACTCTTCCTATACCAGAGTGGAAGTGGGAACATATCACAATGGATTTTGTGGTAGGGTTACCCAGGACACCTAAAGGTTGTGACTCTATATGGGTGATTGTGGATAGACTGACTAAGTCTTCGCACTTTCTTCCTATTAAGTCAACCTTTGATGTCCCGAAGTTGGCTAAGATATACGTGGATGAGATAGCCAGGTTGCATTGTATTCCAGTTTCTATAATATCAGATAGAGATCCTAAGTTCACATCTTAGTTTTGCAATCAGTTGCATCGTGCTTTGGGCACAAAGTTGAGGTTCAACACAACTTTTCACCCACAGACGGATGGTCAATCAGAGAGTACCATTCAGACTCTTGAGAACATGTTGAGAGCATGTGTATTACATTTCAGTGGAAGTTGGGAAGAACACTTGAGCCTTATAGAGTTTGCATACAACAATAGTCATCATTCCAGTCTTGGTATGGCCCCGTATGAAGCTCTGTACAGAAGAAAGTGTAGATCACCCGTATGTTAGTACAAGGTGGGTGAAAAAGAGATTCTTAGACCAGAGATAATGGATTTTACCATAGAAAAGATTACAGTGATCAGAGAATAGTTGAAAGTTGCACAGAACAGACAGAAGAGTAACGCTGAGAAGAGACGTAGACCTCTTGAGTTTGAGGTTGGTGATGAAGTGTATTTGAAAGTTTCACCATGGAAAGGAGTGTTGAGGTTTGGTAAGAGAGGCAAACTGACTCCTAGGTTTATGGGCCCATATCCTATTGTTGAGAGGATTGGACTTGTAGCCTATAAGTTGGATTTGCCATCCGAGTTGGCCAATCTACATGATGTATTTCATGTATCGATGTTGAAGAAGTGTTACCCTGGTACAGAGAAGATAATGGACCCAAAACCTGCCCAGGTCAGACCAGATGTGTCCTATGTTGAGGGACCAACATAGATAGTCGATCGGAGGATCAAAAAACTCAAGAATCGAGAGATACCGTTAGCAAAAGTTTTGTGGAGGAACCACAACTTAGAGGAAGCCACGTGGGAGCTTGAGTCATAAATGCGTAACAAGTTTCCTTTTCTCTTTTAGGAATTTCGGGACAAAATTCTTATAAGGGAGGGAGATTGTTATGACCCACTCCAAAGCTAACTAGTAAGTTCAATGATCACAACATCATTAAGACGATTGAGTTAAGCAAGCACAATGCTTAGTGCATCATTAAGTTGATTAAGTTAAGTTAAGTAGTCACATATGCAATTAGTGCTTTGATCTAGTGTTACAGTCTAATTAGCATGTTTTCTTTCTTTGAGGTCGTAGTGAATTTTGTACTTAAACTTTTGCAAAAAGAATCAGTCGAATTGGACCTACGAGGCGAAAGTTATGATGTTTTCTTTTTGGGGGCTAATTTTGTAATTTTTCCAAATCATCGGTTTATTAACCCTTTTTCCTTTCCCTTTCTCCCTTATCCTTTCTTCCTCCCCCGTAGAATAAGGAACCTCTTGAGAGACACCCAACCTGTGCGATTGAGACCTGCAACGGAGCGGAGGCAAGGCAATTTCTTGGCCTCCATAGCTTCGGCCAGTAGTATAACCCTCACCCACGTTCTCCTCCATAGCTTCGGCCAGTAGTATAACCCTCACCCACGTTCTCCTTTATCCTCCCTTCCCCTTTCCTTGCCCTAGGGCGGCACGCCATCTGCAGCCGACCTGCTGCACAGAGTTGCGGCCAGCAGCTGCAGCCAGCAGCCAGGGACCCTTTAGGCACAACCAACACCACAAAAAGTGACGCACCAAGTTCGTCCGTGAGGCCTAAGTGTGAATCTGCCATCCTCAGCCCACAAAACGCCCTATTCTTCCTTTTCCCCTTCCTTCCTCCTCCTCGGTGCCGGGCAGCAGTGGCTAGAGGTTGAAGAAGATGACACAGCGGCGCCTGGAAGCGGGTTTTGGGCGGATTTCTGTTGATTTCAGCCATCTCGTTTCTCTTTGAGTAGAAACTCACCTTCCCCTTGCATCGATTAGCTCTGAATTAATCTGTTGCATGTTTTTGCTAATGTGCTATGTGCACGATTTCCCTTCCTTCTGGTTGCACGCTTTCTTTTATAATTGCCACTGATAAGTACGATCTGGTTATAAGTTCTTTGCACGATTCTTGTTGGTTGTTGGTTGCACGATCTCAAGCAACTAATCCACACAGTTTGAATTATTGATGATCTGCACGGTTTCATCCTGGAGATGGATGCACAGTTTGGGATTTGACTGTGTTTGCTCGGTCTGCTATTTATGCAGACTGTAGGTTACTCATAGCACGTTGACCTATTTGGCTGATCTGCACATATGAATAAATGTCAGGTTGCACAGTTAAGAGCAATTGAAGCTGCACAATTCAAAATTAATCAGAGTTGCACGGTCCGGTTAATTAAACTTGCACTGACTAATATTAATACCGGTAGGCATGGATTTCGAGGACAAGAAATATAAACTCTTAATTGTAATTAATGAAGTTTGCCAAACTAAGTGATTAACCCCTATTAAGTAATCAGATGCACAACTCAGAATTAGGGTTAATGTGCATGTTTTTCTAGAAATTTCAGATAATTCACAAGTGCTACTGATGATTTCTCATATGTTGAGTAACCAACCCTTATGAGCATATTAAGATGTTTAATTGCATGATTTCAGTATGAATGTGCCAAGTTGACAAGTGTTCTATTATTTAAATCTTTCTACCAGTATAGTATGTTGAATTGTCAGTAAATTATAGTGTTGAGTATGTTGGGTTTTAGAGGAGGCAGAGATGGCAGTGGAAACAAAATTTTCTTCTCCAAACCTAGTATAAAGGAATCGCGCCAACGTCTATACAATAGGAAGGATGGTTTGTAGAGACATACCTTATCCCGAGGCTTGCTCGGCGACGTTACCTCGCGACTTGCTCGGTCTTCACCTCCGGTCTTGGACGGTGTCTGTGCAGCTCCTGGTCTCATTGGGACTGTCGAGATTGATAGTTGTCCTCCAAGCGACAGAAGTCTCCCGCCTCTGCAGTCGTCCACATGGACTGCTTGGAACTCCGATTGCCTTGTCGCACAAGGCACCGGTAGGATTCGTACCCTCCTGTCGGCGTACTAGTCACTGACACACTCTTCTGCCATCGGTCACTTTTATGTAGTTGTCTTTCCCTTGTTGTGCCTCCCTTATCGGGTAGCACTTGCTCGGGCTCTCCTGGTTACCACAACCAGAGAAAACGACAACTTTGCAGAGCCACTGGTGTTCTGAGTTGTACTTTTAGAAGCCCCCAATACCCCTATATATATAAGAGGGTCATGGGACAGGGTTCTCTACCCCGGGCAATGTAGGATTATAGCAGAAGTAGAAGGGTTCGAGATTTTCCAAAAATTTTGACAAACTGTGCCAGTTGAACTGATCGTTTCAAGCACGAAACGGTCGGTTGGTGACCTGAGTGGATCGGTTCACACCTGAACCGATCGTTTGGGGCATCTGAGCCGATCGGTTCATGCTTGATCCGATCAGTTCATGCTTGAGCCGATCGGTTCATGCTTGAGCCGATCGGTTCATGCTCCTGGTCCAACTCGAATTGACTTGCATGTTCGTTTCTAACTAATCATATATCAGTCCTTGTCCAAATCAAATTTGATAAATGAAACGAACTTGGTTGGTCACCCGACCAGTTCAACAATGTAAACCGATCGGTTCATTGACCTGAGGCGGTCAGCTCACTAGCCTGAGCCGATCGGTTCATCTCTATGAGTCGATCAGTTGGGGCAGCAGATCAGTCAATTGTAGTTTCAATCAATCTGATACTCTAATCAACTGATCCAACACCTTGAACACTATGATTTTGAGCTATCAATCGATTGGGTGTTTAATTGAACTACTGAACTCCTTTAGTAATCAATCCAAACAAGATTTATGGAAAAACTCCTCTTCCAGTAACATGTTGTAGGGTGTGTGACCCTGCAGGTTCATTTCACGTTGTTAGTGAATGTCCTAACACTTATGACGTCACAAGCAAAGAGCGGTGCCTAGTCACACATCGGTGCTACCCAAGTGAAATAGAAAGTTGGAGAATAACTTTCAATCCTACAATCCGTGAATGGTGTTATAGTGAATATATAATTCCATTGTCACTAATGTCCTGAATGAACTCAAGGCATGGTACAATTATCCTTTCAACGTTCATCCTTTTCCTTGATCTCAGAGTAGACTGGGTGAGATGTGTGTGACATCAATATCACATATTGATTCACACATGCATGTGCATGACTTTCTCAATCATACTCATCAAGTGGCCATGGACATCAAACTCCCTTAGGAGGGACAAATCCCATATCTATCACTCACCCCTCAAAAGCCCCATGTGTCAAAGTCACCCAATCATCACCTTTATAACAACCCATGTTTTAGGACAGTGTTTGATGATGTCAAAGTGTACCCAACGACATGTGTTGAGTGTAGTGATTTCAGGTCAAAGAATCACACTCACCACCATCACTATGAGAGTTGACTGTGACTACCAAATCATGGTTCCATGTGTCAATCTCACGGTGGGTCTGTCCGGTACACTTGTTCTCTAACAAGTACCTATGTGCTTGGTTTGATATCACTATATCATGATTAATGAGATTCTGTCATCAACCAACACGCAATCTAGTCTTTAGTGTTATTGATGTCTATGGTTATTTCCATAATAACAACCGACTAGGGACTGAACAAGAAAGTAATCTCTTAACGTTCGTATGATCTCATCGTTTAGGTCCTCAACCCAAAAGCATACTTCATTGAGTAAAACAATTCTTTAGACATCTATCATGTTACACTATCATCTCAGAAACAGTTAAAACATATAGATCGGAAATTGCCTTTATTATTATTCAAAACATTTTCAATGTATCCCATTACAATCATCACATGACTTGCTCTGTGGTCATACATACCAACATACTCCCACTTGCTCTTAGAGTCAGTCACATAGGAACCTCAGTCCTCGTGACCTAGCATGACCATCACGCTTCATCTGAGAAATGGCCTTAGTCAGTGGATCAACTATGTTGTCTTCAGTTGGTACTTTGCAAATCTTCACATCTCCTCGTTGTACGATCTCTCGTATGAGATGGAAGCGCCGCAGTATGTGCTTGGACCGCCGATGTGATCTGGCTCCTTAGCATGAGCAATAGCTCCATTATTGTCACAATAAAGCTCAATTGCATCACAACTACTGGGAACTACACCAAGTTCAGTGATGAACTTCCTGATCCACACAGCCTCCTTTGTTGCATGTGAAGCAGCAATATACTCGGCCTTTGTAGTAGAATCGGCAACTGTTTCTTGCTTAGAACTCTTCCATCTCACAGCTCCATTCTTTAGGCAAAATACAAATCATGATTGTGATCTGTAATCATCTTTGTCGGTTTGCAAGCTTGCATCGGTGTAACCCTTTACAACCAGTTCTTCCTCGCCGCAGTATACAAGGAATTGATCCTTAGTCCTTCGCAAGTACTTGAGGATGTTCTTTACGGCTGTCCAGTGACCATCCCCGAGATCTGACTGATACCTACTCGTCATGCTGAGAGAATACGAGACATCTGGGCGTGTGCACAACATAGCGTATATGATGGATCTGATGGCTGATGCATATGGGATCCCATTCATACGCTCCCTCTCTTCACAAGATTGGGGACATTGAGCTCTAGAGATGGTGACTCCATGTAGCATGGGCATGTTGCCTCTCTTTGAGTTCTCCATGCTGAACTGCTTCAACACTTTGTCAATGTACGTGCTTTGACTTAGTCCGAGAGGCCTTTTAGATCTATCTCTATAGATGTTCATACCTAGAATGTAGGATGCTTCTCCTAAGTCCTTCATTGAGAAAGTATTCCCAAGCCAAATCTTTACCTTCTCTAAGGCTGAGACATCACTCCCCATCAATAGTATGTCATCCACATACAATATGAGGAATGTTGTCGTGCTCCCACTAACCTTCTTGTACACACAAGGTTCATCTTCATTTTTAATAAAGCCAAATACTTTGACTTCCTCATCAAATCGAAGATTTCAACTCCGAGACGCTTGCTTAAATCCATAGATTGACCTTTGTAGCTTACAAACTTTATTGGCATTCTTTGGATCTACAAAACCTTCAGGTTGTGTCATGTACACATCCTCATTTATATTCCCATTAAGGAATGTGGTTTTATCATCCATTTGCCAAATCTCATAGTCATAGTAAGCCGCAATAGCAAGCATAATCCTGATGGCCTTAATCATGGCAACTAGAGAAAAAGTTTCGTCATAGTCAATACCTTGAACTTGTCGGAAACCCTTTGTAATCAATCTTCCTTTATAAGTTTGCACATTGTCATCCATGTCGGTCTTCTTCTTGAAGACCCACTTGAACCCTATGGGTTTTACCCCTTCGGGTGGTTCCACCAAAGTCCATACTTTGTTGGGGTACATGGATTTCATCTCGAATTTCATGGCTTTAAGCCATTTCTCAGAATCTGGTCCCTCCATAGCCTCTAGATAAGTAGTTGGATCATCATCTATGATCAACTCACCGCCTTCCTGAGTCACAAGGTATCCAAACCTCTTAGGTTCAAGGTGTGTCCTACTACATCTACGAGGTCCTTGTATTACTTGAGGAGACTGAGATTCCACAACATTTTGTGAATCTCTATGTTCCTCTTGTACATCCACTGGTTCAATGTTTTCTTGTTGCGCTTGAACCTCTTCAAGCTCTATTTTCCTCCCACTGTTTCCTTTGGAAATAAATTCCTTTTCTAGGAACACAGCATCCCTGGAAACAAACACTTTGTTTTCAGTTGGGTGGAATAAGTAATATCCCTTGGTCTCCTTAGGATATCCAAAAAAATAACATTTATCATATCTAGGGCCTAGCTTGTCAGGAAACATTTTCTTGACATATGCATCACATCCCCAAATCCTCATAAAAGACATATTGGGACGCTTCCTAGTCCATATCTCATATGGTGTCTTTTGAACTGATTTATATGGTACTTGATTAAGTGTAAACGCAACAGTTTCAAGAGCATAACCCAGAAGGAAATCAGAAGATCAGCAAAACTCATCATTGATCGCACGATATCAAGTAACGTGTGATTCCTTCTTTCAGACACACCATTATGTTGTGGTGCTCCAGGAGGAGTCCATTGTGATACGATACCACGGGCTCGTAGAACGTCCTCAAACTCTTGGCTTAAGTATTCTCCACCTCGATCGGATCAAAGTGCTTTAATACTTTTACCAAGTTGGATTTGTACTTCATTCATGAAATCCTTGAACCTTTCAAGGGTTTCTGATTTATGTTTCATCAGGTACACATAGCCATACCTACTGAAGTCATCAGTGAAGGTAATGAAGTACTGATACCCACCTCTGACATTATTTCTAAAAGGCCCACATACATCAGTATGTATGAGTCCTAATAGATTACTAGCTCTCTCACCTTTACCTGAAAAGGGAGTCTTTGTCATCTTGCCCAACAAACAAGATTCACATGTCTCTATTGATTCATAATCAAAAGAGTCTAGATAACCATCTTTATGGAGTCTAGAGATGCGCTTCTCATTTATGTGTCATAGACAACAATGCCAAAGATATGTTTTGCTTGAGTTGTTGAGTTTTTGCCTTTTTTTGTTTACGTTGTATACACTTATCTCTAGATCTATCAAGTATAGACCATAAGACATTGATGCACTTCCATAAAGGATCCCATCTTTTGAAATGGAACGTTTTCCATTCTTAATGAGAAATTCAAAACCTTCCTTGTGTAAACAAGAAACGGAAATGATATTCCTATTTATGACAGGTACATAATAGAAGTTCTTCAACTCTATTATTAACTCACTAGGGAGAGTTAACTCATAGGTTCCTACGGCACTGGCGGCAACCCTTGCCCCATTGGCAACACGTAGTTCAACCTTGCCTTTCCCTAAAGGCCTACTTCTCTTAAGATCCTTCACATTTGAACAAATGTGAGATCCACATTCGGTATCACTTACCCATGACAAAGAAGTAGTAAATTTAATCTCTATCACGTATACACCAGAAGTGGAGATCTCCATCTCTCGTTTCTTCTTCCATCGTTCTTTCCATCCTCTCCATGTTTTGAGCGCAGAAGAATTTGGTTTGGGGAGAGAACCCTTCTCTCCCTCACCTTTGTCCTTAGACTTCATTCCATTGATCTCTATCAAAGAACTATCCTTCTTCTCATTTGTCTCAAACAACGCCTTAAGCGTACATAGAGTGGACTTAAAGGCTACCGGTATATTTGAATTGTGCAGAACACTTCTCACAATCCCTAACCAGTTATGGAATTTATTCTCAATTAATTTGCCCATTATAAAAGATGATTCTTTTGCCATTCTATAAGAGAAAATTGCATTTGTCAAAACTCCTTTTGATTTGATTTGAATAATATTTGATGATAGTTAATTAGGCGTTTAATTAATTGCCGCTCCCACAATTTTGATTCAAATTGACAACCCTCACTATCAATTCGGAAGATTACAACGTACATTCATCTAGTGGGTCCAAGATCTATATTTCATCCAATCATGAGTCAGCTTTGGCTGATCGTCCATAATATAGATTATTTAGGTAGGCAACACTTGCTAATTGCATCCTATGTAACTCGTGGATGGATGAAATGTGCAACTCCTTGTCATTCATCTCATGCCTCTGGGCTTAGACGCTCTAAGAATCACCAGTTAAGTCTAACCTAAAAGCCGACACGGTAAACATGCATCCTGCTTTGGCAGATCCTACATGTCTACCCTTCACACTTTGGCAAGATGGACGACACACCGTGCTTTGGCGTAACCTACACTTGGTCGATCGAGTTTTTCATGTGTCGCTAATGGAAGGCATATAAGACTTAATATTTCATGAGGGATTTGGTTTTTACAAGTACATATACATATTCAATCACCACAATATACAGTACGTATCATATACATGCTATATCCCACAGAAAACATGTGAAACGATAAAAACGATGATTATGGTCATCCTAATGTGATTCATCGAGCCAAGAGGAATCACGGTCATCTAGGTCCACATCACATGCAACATGTATAAGATGAACTCTGTGCTTCGCCGTTCTGGGTTTGATCAACTCATCTCCATGATTGATCGGTTCGCCATCAGGTCGGTTGGTTGGGTGCCACCAGCCGATCGACTGGCACCTCCAGCTGATCGGTTAATTGGTCGTCGTGCATCTCCTCAGGTCGTCACCCGCTCGTGTCACTCCTTGAACCGGTGTTCTAGAATGCCAATCGATCGGTTCACGCCTTGAACCGACCGTCTCATTTGTCGTCAGGTTTTCCATCATTATTTGACATAACATGAAATAAAAGTTGTATCCTATTTACATTTAAATTGAGAAACCCCGAGTTACATTCGGGGGGAGCAAAGGTAGGAAAGAAATCTCGAGTTATGTCGAGTTACATCAAGAAAAGGAGGTAGAGAATCGGTGCACAGACCGAGATGCAAGCAACCACATTCAACCAAACACACATACATAGGGTTTATTGGCCATAACCATGCTATACATCCACCACAAAACTCATTTAAGGGCGACGTGTATCGAGTGCATTCATATTACATATCATATATGTATTTTGAGATTTGTGGATTTAGGATTGGACATGCATAAATTTAATTTTATTCACATCGTATGCAATAAATAAAGGTGACAAACCAAAATCGATCACATCAATAATACTAAAGTATTGAGCAGTTGACGTGGCTCTGATACCACTGTTGGGTTTTAGAGGAGGCCGAGATGGCAGCGGAAACAAAAATTTTCTCCCCAAACTCAGTATAAAGGAATCGCGTCAACGTCTATACAATAGGAAGGATGGTTTGTAGAGACATACCTTGTCCCGAGGATTGCTCGGCGATGTTACCTTGCGGCTTGCGCGGTCTTCACCTCCGGTCTTGGACGATGTCTGTGCAGCTCTTAGTCTCACTAGGACTGTCGGGATTGACAGTTGTCCTCCGAGCGGCAGAAGTCTCCCGCCTCTACAGTCCTCCACACGGACTGTCTCGAACTCTGATCGTCTTGTTGCACAAGGCACCGGAAGGAGTCGTACCCTCCTGTCGGCGTACTAGTCACCGACGCACTCTCCTGCCACCAGTCGCTTTTCTGCATTTGTCTTTCCCTTGATGTCCCTCCCTTATCGGGTAACACTTGCGCGGGCTCTCCTGGTTACCACAACCAGAGAGATGACAACTTTGTAGAACAACTGGTGTTCTGAGTTTTACTTTTAAAAGCCCCCAATACCCCTATATATAGGGGGGGTCATGGGACATGGTTCTCTACCCTGGGCAATGCGGGATTATAGCAGGAGTAGAAGGGTTCGAGATTTTCCACAAAATCTGACAAACTGCGCCAGTTGAACCAATTGTTTCAAGCACAAAACGGTCGGGTGGTGACTTGAGCCTATCGGTTCACACCTGAACTGATCGTTTGGGGCATCTGAGTCGATCGATTCATGCTTGAGCCGATCGGTTCATGCTCTTGGTCCAACTCGAATTGACTTTCATGTTTGTTTCTAACTAATCATATATCAGTCCTTGTCCAAATCAAATTTAACAAGTGAAACGAACTTGGTTGGTCACCCGACCAGTTCAACAATGTGAACCGATCGGTTCATTGACCTAAGCCGGTCGGCTCACCATCCTGAGCCGATCGGTTCACCTCTATGAGCTGATCAGTTGGGGCAGTAGATAAGTCAATTGCAGTTTCAATCAATCTGATACTCTAATCATCTGATCCAACACCTTGAACACTATGATTTTGAGCTATCAATCGATTGAGTGTTTAATTGAACTACTAAACTCCTTTAGTAATCAATCCAAACAAGATTTATGGAAAAACTCTTCTTCCAGTAACATGTCCTAGTGTGTGTGACTCTGCAGGTCCATTTCACATTGGCAGTAAAAGTCCATAACACTTATGACTTCACAAGCAAAGAGCGGTGTCTAGTCACACATCAGTGCTACCCAAGTGAAATAGAAAGTTGGAGAACAACTTTCAATCCTACAATCCATGAATGGTGTTACAGTGAATGTATAATTCCTTTGTCACTAATGTCCTGAATGAACTCAAGGCATGGTACAATAATCCTTTCAACGTTCATCCATTTCCTTGATCTCGGAGTAGACTGGGTGAGATGTGTGTGACATCAATATCACATATTGATTCACACATGCATGCACATGCCTTTCTCAATCCTACTCATCAAGTGGCCATGGACATCAAACTCCCTTAGGAGGGACAAATCTCATATCTGTCACTCACCCCTCAAAAGCCCCATGTGTCAAAGTCACCCAATCATCACCTTTATAACAACCCATGTTTTAGGACTGTGTTTGATGATGTCAAAATGTACCCAACGACATGTGTTGAGTGTAGTGATTTCAGGTCGAAGAATCGCATTCACCACCATCACTGTGAGAGATGACTGTGACTACCAAATCATGGTTCCGTGTGTTACTCTCACGGTGGGTCTATCCGGTACACTTGTTCTCTAACAAGTACCTATGTGCTTGGTTTGATATCACTATATCATGACTAATGTGATTCTGTCATCAACCAACACACAATCTAGTCTTTAGTGTTATTGATGTCTATGGTTATTTCCCCAGTAACAACCGACTAGGGACTAAACAAGAAAGTATACTCTTAACATCCATATGATCTCATCGGTTAGGTCCTCAACCCAAAAGCATACGTCATCGAGTAAAACAATTCTTTAGACATCTATCATGTTACACTATCATCTCAGAAACAGTTAAAACATATAGGTCGGAAATTGCCTTTATTATTATTCAAAACATTTACAAGGTATCCCATTACAATCGTCACATGACTTGCTATATGGGCATACATACCAACAGACTATATTGCACTGCCAAGTTAGAAATGATGTACATGTCGTATTTATAAGTTTCAGATAAATAGACTCGGTACTGTAGAGATACCAAAGTCAGGAGTAAGTAAGAGAGATATATAATATAGTAAGAGCTTTCTAAGAATAATAAAATAATAGATTTAAGGGTCCTGAACACCATAGAACCCCTATGTGAGGTATGCGCCTTAGGGGTGAAACAACCTAACCCTGGCAGTGTCCAATATACGGGAGTCAGATCAAACTAACAGGTAGTACGGGGAACGAAGCCCTAGTGGAAGTCTCCTTAAATTACAGAATGTAGTGTCCAACATCAACCAGAGATAGGATCCTGGTGGCACTAGAGTACAAAAAAGCCATGTAGTGTCCAACATCAACCAGAGACAAGATCCTGGTGGAACTAGAGTAATAGGTGGCTTGACTCTCTACCTGTGTGCTCAGGTTAGAGGAGGAGTCCAGTTTACGGCACAATAGGAGTGTCAAGGCTAGAGAGCCAGTTTCCCTGTTGCAGACCAGGATTGTAGTCAGACTTGGCTATCCTGGGGTATCGGCTAAGTCTTGTACGGTGGGATCGTAGTTCGCTACGAGTCTTCATATGTAGAGTACACTGCATATGATCAGGGCATAAGATAAAATATGTTCATATAGGTTCATAGAGTTTCTTATAAGTAAAAGTGTTAAGAAAGATTTGAGTTAGATTCACTTAGAGAGGATGGGAGGAAACGGCGCCGCCCTAGGGTTTCCTAGGCAAACGAGCGACCAGGAAGACGATGGAGACCCAGGAGATACGCGAGGAGGCACGATTCCTTTAGGGAACACCGGCTTGCACTTCCGTTATGTGAGTCAAAGGAACCAGGATGGTACTTCGCCGGAGGGCGGACGGAAGCAGCACCAGCAAGGGTCTGCGATGGAAATCGAAGGAGGTGATGGAGGCACCGACTTTCCGCCGCTGCGGCGTCCAGTCCAGACCGATCCTACAAGAAGTATCGGGGAAGTAGAAGGAGGGCAGAAAGATCAGCCACTATGTTATAAAGCGGTCGTAGTCGGGAACCAAGATAACTCACACGGCTATATACATATTGATGCGGACAAAACGGGGATCAAGCTGCAACAGGAAGACATCATCATATCCGAAGAGGAGGGGTTCTCAGCCTTTAACCTAACGGCAGAAACATGCAATAATCTCCTGAAACCTTGGCAATACGTCGTAGTCGTTAAACTCATTACACGCGACATAGGCTATATGACGTTGCGGGATAAGATCCGCCTGTTATGGGCGCCGGACGGAGGATACAACCTGATAGATCTGGACAACGACTACTATCTTGTGCAACTGCAGAAGCTTAATGACTATCTCAAAGCCCTAACCGGAGGACCGTGGCCGCTGTTCGGGTCGTACCTGACTGTACAACGATGGAGCCCCACCTTCTCACCCGAGAAAGCGCACCCGGAATTCTTTGTCGCATGGGTCCGAATACCTAACTTGCCTATTCATCTGTATCAAGAGACGCTGCTGGAAGCTATAGGGAACAAGATCGGCAAGACAATTAGGGTTGATACCAACACCACGAGCCAACGGAGGGGGAGGTTCGCGAGAATTGTGGTTGAGTTGCAAATAGGGAAGCCACTTTTACCTGCAGTATATGTGGAAGGGAAACGTCTTATGGTACAGTACGAGAACATCCCGCATATATGTCTCCGCTGTGGACATACTGGCCATGAGGAGAGGGAGTGTGTGAACAAACCTCAACCACAACAATCTACGGGGGGGAAGGTACGACAGAAGCAAGAGGGGACGAGAATGAGAAGTCGATGGAGGTGTTTGCCGAGACGATACATGCCCAGCCTATAGTGCGAAGGCCACGACGTAAACCACAGGAACAAACCGGCGCCAAGAAGGTGAGCACCTGCAATCGGTTTGTCAATTTGGATGCACCCGAAATCGAAGAGATCATGGAATCTGAGACTGAACCACCACCAGAAATTGAGGAAGTAGCAGAAAGAATCACGCGAATCGACTGGAGTACAAGAAAGCAAAACACAAGGAGGGAGAAGAAGAACACTAGCAGCGACCAGCGCATGCCGTTGAAGGAATCCAATGGAGACAATGTACCCCCACAAGGCCAACTCCATACTGCCTAGAATCAAAGGAATGAGGGAAAGGAGAATGATCACTCAGCAGTGATGCTGACAGGAGATGAAATTGTTGTTGGCCGCCCTAGTCCAGGGACGATGGACATCAGCAACCTCCAGGTTAGTCCGTTCGTAATCGGAGCTACTGGACCTCTCAAACCTCGCACTTTCTCCTTTCATGGGAGGGGAAGCGCGGGGATTCATCTGTGGAATAGGAAGATATCGGCTATGCCTGAACTTCTGGACCCTGGCTCAAAGAAAAGGGGTCGGAAGGGCATGAAGGAAACAACAGAATTGATGGAGGAAGAGGAAGGCGGACCAAATCCCAACCCTTTTAAATGAACGTTCTCTGTTGGAATGTGCAAGGTATCTGCCACAAAGATACCCAAGGGGCAGTTAAAGAACTGGTCAGGAAGCATAGAATCTCGATCATGGTCATCATTGAGCCACGAACTAGCGGAGCATAAGCGGAGACCATCATTCGGAAATTGGGCTTCCCCTACTCACATAGGGTAGAAGCCATTGGCTACTCGGGAGGTATCTGGCTTCTATGGAACAATTCTATTTCAGAGATGGAGATCATCCTAAGTCATAGGCAGTTTATTCACTGCCGGGTTGAGAACAAATACTTTTTGACGTTTGTCTATGGTAGCACAATTAGGGAGGGAAGGAGACTCCTCTGGCAGCACCTCCATGCCATTGCTCAAACCGTCACATGCCCTTGGGCTGTGATGGGTGATTTCAATGCCTATCTTCATGAGGATGAGAAAACTGGTGGCTCGGGTCATGACCGTCGAAGCTGCGTTGATTTTAATGATGCCCTCCATGTCGCTGGTCTTATAGAACTTGAAACATGCAGCCCGTGCATGACCTTCAAACGTGGGTTGCTTCATGAGAAGCTCGATCGTATTCTGGGGAACACGGCTTGGCTAGAGATGAGTTCAAGGAGTAAGGTGGAGGTGGTTGAGCGGCTTCGCTCAGACCACGCACCTCTCCTTCTGACGATGGAATCATCAGGGAGGTAGCAACAACCAAGAATTCGCACCACTACTAAAGCGAGCTGGCAAACCACCGAAGGTTTCAAGCACTTACTTAATGCGGAATGGCCACGTAACCTGGACTTCACTGCTGCCGCTGCATCTTTCCTTACTAAGGCAGCAGCCTGGAACAACGATGAACGGAGGAAAAGCATCCGCTCCAAACGAGCACTGCAGGTATAATTGCTCCTTGCCCAGGAACAACTTGCACGCACGTATGAACCAGAGCTAGAAAACACGGTGTTGGACCTGCAATTCAAACTCAATGAATTACTCAAGAAGGAGGAGCTTGATTGGCAACAACGAGCGCATTGTGATTGGCTCCGCGCAGGTGACAAGAATACCAAATTTTTTCACGCTTTTGTTAAAGAGCGTAAATGGAGGAACAAAATAACACGTCTGAAGGATGAAGGCGGCACCTGGTATGACAAAGAAGATGACATCCAAACCTTAATTGTGAAGTATTTCCAGGAACTTTACACTGAAGAGAAGCTGGGTGGAAGAGGCCACTGGTGCGCATCATACACGGGCGTCTTCCCAACTCTGTCAGCAACACAAGGTGCTCTCCTGGAGAGAACACCCGATGAAGAGGAAATCCGAAGAGCTTTATTCTCAATGGTGAAATTCAAAGCCCCTGGGCCGGATGGAGTGGACTCTAATTTTCTGCAATGTAACTGGAATGTTATTAAAAACTCCCTAACTTCCTTTGTCTACAATATTTTCGCAGGGAATCAATGGGACATAAATGCCACCAACGCGTTAATGGTCCTGATTCCAAAGAAGAACAAACTGGAAATGTGTGCTCAGCTCCGACCCATATCCCTGAATAATGTGTGCATGAAGGTGGTGATGAAGATTATTGTGTCCCGCATCCAACCATTCCTCAATGGCTGGATTAACCCAGCTCAATCTAGCTTCATTCCAGGAAGGAGAATCAGCGACAATACTGTCCTAGTACAGGAGGTCATACATTCGATGGAGAAGAAGAGGTCCAAGCATCACTTGATGGCGGTTCAGCTGGACTTAGCTAAAGCTTATGAGAGGATGAGTTGGGAGTTTATCGAAGACACTCTCTGGCGGACTCCCATTCCGAGCAAGCTCGTGTCGATTATCATGGATGTGATCTCTTCCGGAACAACTACCATCCAGTGGCAAGGGCACGAGACGGAGGCCTTCCAACCATCCAGGGGAGTATGACAAGGTGACCCGTTGTCACCTTACATCTTTGTTCTGTGTCTAGATCGTCTCAACCAAGCCATTGATGAATCTGTTGCCCGGGGCAGATGGAGGCCAGCCACCTTCAACGCACGTAAAACCAGGATCTCACATGTATGCTTTGCAGATGACATCATGTTGTTTGGTGAAGCGTCCCTCACTCAAACCCAAATCATGAGCAAGTGCCTTAAGGAATTCGAGAATGCCTCTGGGCAGAAGCTTGCGAAAGAGAAATCAAGGGTCTTCTTTAGCAAGGGGACTACTCCAGCTACTCGAAGACGCATCTGTAGGAAGATGGGAATCGCTGAAACAAGCGAAATTGGGAAGCACCTGGGCGTTCCAATTGTTCATCATAGGAAAACGAAGGACTTATATATGTCCATAACAAACGCTATCGACAGTAAGATAGGGGGATGGGCGAATAAATGTCTGTCATTGGCAGGGAGGATCACTTTGGCAAAGTCGGTCTTAACGCACTCTTCTACATATTTGATGCAAACGGCAGCTATCCCCCTTACTGTTTGCGACAGAATTGATCAAATGATCTGGCGCTTCGTGTGGTCTGGCGCGACAGTGAAGAAGGGTATCGCGTTGGTGGCATGGAACAAGGTCATAACCCCCATTGATCAGGGCGGCATGGGCATCTATAGCGCGAGGGAGCAGAACAAAGCCTTACTAATGAAACTTGCTTGGGAATTCATCAATAACAGAAACGCAGCTTGGATTAAAATGATGACCCAGAAGTATGCAAGGGGTAATACCTTGGCCCCGAATGGCTCCCCTGTCTGGAGAGCACTTCGAACTCTCATACTAGAAGTCAAGCAGATTGCCACTCGCACGATTGGTGATGGGCAGGACATAAACGCCTGGACAGATGCATGGATCAGGCGTGGCCGGATTCCGAGCCTTAAGGCAGGGAAGATAGTGCCTGCTAGCCTGCAGGACCTCACGATTAGCGCCATGGTTTTGGACGATGGAACTTGGGACAAGGATTTCATTACTGAATGGTTCAGCTCAGAGTCGGTGGAGGAGATCCTCTTGACGGGCACTCCTCTCCCAGAGGGAGGACGGGATGGCTGGTTTTGGCCCAGGGGTAGCCTCGGGCGGTTCACCACGGCAAGTGCCTACTCGGCGATTTTCCAAACTCGAGCTCAAGCATCTGAGGGGCAGTGGATAGCCATTGCTAAAGTGAGGGTTCCCCAACGCGTTCGTGTGTTTGGGTGGCTTTTGGGACACGACCGGCTCCTTACGAATCATCTAAGGTACGCCCGCCAGATGACCAGTGACGCCTCTTGTACGAGGTGCGGGCATGAGGAAACAACTCTACATTCGGTGTGGGATTGCAGCGACAGTCGTCGAACATGGGAGCTTATTGCCGCTCACTTGCCGTCAGAGTTCTTCACCCCTAACACCATTGTAGGGTGGCTGGCTAATAACTTCAAAACACAACATGGTGCAGAGGCTTGGCGCCGCACCTTCCTCTATACATGTTGGATGCTCTGGAAGCACAGGAATGAATATGTGTTTACTAACCGTCACACTCCTATAGAAGTTCTTGTTGCACGGATCTGAAGTGAGGTTCGATCTTACTCAGACGCAGCTATTAGTAATGTAAACCTAGAAGATACAAAGAAAGACACACATCTGGCTACGTTGAACTGTCCCAGCTCTGAGACTTACCTTAACGTAGACGTGGCGGTGGACAATGGGAAAGACATCATCTGTACTAGTTGGGTCTTGCGGACTTACCAAGGATTATGGATTGAAGGCGGGGCTCGGATTATTCGTGGAAGGGATCCTCTGGAGGGAGAGATGCTAGCCATCCTGTTGGGTCTTGATATCTTGATTGAGTGGGGAGATGAGTCACCATGTATCATATCAGATTCACTACTATCAGTTAAGTTCCTACGGGATGATGGAGAAGTACCTCCATATCTGGCGAGCTTGAAGAAGGCAGGAGTGCGGAAAATGCGTGCTATCCATGGCTGCAGGCTTGTCCATTGTGGACGAGATTTCAATCGCCTTGCTGACAAGAAAGCAAAGTGGTTTCTGAAGAAACCAGCTCCTAATATTAGATTTTCCTCCTGTCCCCAAGAGTTGTCATCTATTTATGCTAGTGAATGCTACCCTAACACTCCGCCTTGGATCTGCCAAGAGGGAGGACAGACAATAGCAAACTATCTGTATAATGTCTTTATTCAATAAAAGGAGGAGATGGTTGTTGGAAAAAAAAAGATTTGAGTTAGTTTCCCAGCAGTTGTCCTTTAAATGAAATTTTAGTATTCCCTGTTGTTTAATTGTATCTACAGTTTTGCAGCAGTTGTTATCTTAATGAAATGTTGACATCTCCTGTCGTTTAAATTATATTGTTTAAATATGCTCAGTGTTTTATTATCTTAAATTTTATTCCAATTAATAATCATAAAATGAGTTATCTATGATGGTTGGGTGAAATTCTATTCACTGAGCCAGTAGCTCGCTAACCTACTGAAACATTTTTCAGGTCAGCGTCAGCACGAGGAAGCTGAAGGATCGTATCACCCAAGTTCTTAGAAGGTAGTACATAGTTAGATAGAGGTCTCTTAGTCCTTTCCCCTCGGTCCTTGGGCATGTGATGTGGTAGAGAGAGAATGTAATGTAATATGTAGTTTAGTATTAAGTTATCTATTGTGTTTTATATTCTGCATGAAAAATGTAATATGATGTGTAAATCTGCTTTATCTACCTAGAAATGTAAATAGTAGTTGCTTCTGCAGTTTAGTAATATTTTATTTTATTCTAAGTCATAAGATTTCTTTTAAATAAATTTTAAGTGATAAAGAACAGAAAAAGGTTAAGGATGGTTTACCGAGGGTGACTCCCCGGTCTCTGGGGTCATTAGAGATGGCACAGGAATCGGGGCATCACACTTGTCTAGTCAGCCATTTATTGATATGTTGTAGTCAATATACCCCTTCATTGGAGTGAATCCCTTTGCAACTTTATCATAGCACCATCTTCGTTAAAAAGCACGTATTCAGAAATCTCAATCAACACTATTACTAAAAAAAGTTCCCAATCCTGAACGAATAGTTATAAACCGAAACGTAATGTGCCTTTACTAGAACCATGGAATTATCTTGTTGAGTTACGACTTTTTGCTTTCTTTAGAATGGTTAGAACTGATGTTATAATACCCCCAAGGCACTCAATTCTAAAAAATGAAGAACGCACAAGATTGTCCTCTCCTACACTTCTTTTGTCGCCTTGTTATCTCCTAATCTGCCACATGAAAAAGAAATCAAAAGCCAAGAAATTTTCCAAATTCTAAGTTCGGGGTGGCACACCCCCTTCTTCCCCCTCTTTTGCTTCTTCCATATCCCCCATAAATTTAATAGGACTGTACCACTAGGAAAAGATGCCAACTCATACATGAAAACACGTGGTCTATGTAACTACAAACAAATCAATAAAAAGGTCTCAAATTGAATAGAGGAGAGACTGCTTCCCTCCATACCTCCTTCACTCTGTTATTATACCCAGGGGAATCTACATAACCCCAAACATCAAATCCTTAAAACCTTGTCTTGTGAAACCATTTATATGAATTTGAGGGAGTGTCCAGAACTGAAGGGATATAACACCTAATTTTCCTTACAAATTTCAAAATGAAAGCAAGTTGTGAAGAAAATTTTAAGTAAAGAATGTTAGAAAATTGTGTAAATGTGGATCCACAATATCAAGGTGCTTGGCCTTGAAAAGGTGGTGAGAACAATGTAGATCTAAGAAAATGAGGTGAACAAGGCGTTAGTATGAATTGGTGGGTGTCTATAATTTTATATTACTCGGGACTAGCAACAAATAAGTTGGGGATATTTTGATGAATGCATATTCATCACCTTTTATCTCATTGTTTAGGATATTTGTTTAGAATTTTCTATCTCTTTTCCTTCATTATTAGGAATTGATTGCAATTTTCTTGATTTTCCTCCTTTATTATAATTCTCATTAATTTTTCTTATTTTATAGATTTTCATGCTCTTCGTCACTCCTTCAACTTGATTCCAAGAGCACTTTATTCATTTGAGAAAAGAAGGCTGATTTCAGACCATCTAAGGTCCAAGACTCTGAGACTTGGACTCCCAAATTTGGTCCCAAGTTAGCTGACCCAACTCCCACATGTATCGATTATCAGAAAAGTCAATCGAGCGACACATATCCTCTTGTCGATCGACCCAAAGTTATTGACTAGTCAAACTCGAAATTAAGGAAAGAAATTCACTATAGACAAAGCACCCAACCCAAGCCATGCATTCAAAATTGGTTGACTGACTCATGCACTCCAGTTGATCAACCCTTGATTATAAGCCATTCAATTTATTAATCAACAAACTCATCAATGCAATTTATCTCGACCAACATAGTTTAGGATGAAGCAAAAAAAAAATCCACCAATTGATTGACTCGGGCCTACGAGTCAATAAAATCAGATCTTGAGATAGGCAGTCGTCTCTTCCAGCAAGCCTTATTTCTAGGGTCCCTCCTCCTTTATCCCTATAATATAAAGGAGGGGGGACCCCAAAGACAAAAGGATCCAACTTTTCATACTCTACCCATGTTGCACTTTCATTATGTTTGAGTAGTTCCCCCTTTTGGGACAAAAAGAGTTAAATATGTTTAACTTCAAAACCCTAATTCTTCATATGCATGGCTATTCACATTAGAAACCCTAGTTATACTCATTATGATCATGAACATGTTAAATCATCATTATATTCCACAATATTAGTTTACATCTCAAGGAAACATATTTAACATGATTAATAATTGACCGGCCTAAATCACGCATCCTAAAATTGGAGGCGGATTTGAGGTAGTCGAGCTTTTACATTTATAACCTGAATCCTTCTAGGCCCCCGCAACTTTGTTTATGAGATCGAAGTAGATATACAGGCTCGAACACAGGGACAAGGGTGGTAGTGTTGAGAACACAGAATCGACACGCTACACTCCGACAAGGGTAGAGATATGATAAAATTCCCAAAAGGGAACAGCAGAACATGATCTATAACAAAAGAAAACCCTATCTCCAACTGGAGTTACAAGGAAAACTTAGGTTTTAAGCATTTAGTAGTTTTTAGGGATTTTCATGCAATAGGAATAGAGAGATAATACTAAAGCTAAAGCAAATTACGAAGGAGAAAACTTCGGTAAAACAAGCGGCGACAGAAACATCTTGTACCCCTCCTCTCAGAGCGGGTACCTCTAATCAAGCATCAACACCACTCTCGAGGTTGTTGGGCTTGGGTTAGAGTGGAAAGGTTACTACAATAGCTCCGATTCCGAGCACTCTCGTACTCCAGAATCGGACCAAACACTAGAGCCACAACACCTCTCTCAAGGCTGTTGTGACGGGAAAACACGATTCGGTAGCTAATCGAAACACGATCCAACATGCAAGCTAGAGTTCAGATATTAAACATAGCAATCATCCAACAAGGGTACCAAGCATAAAGCAGCAAATAAGTAAACTCTTCTATTTCTATTAACAAATAAAAGGTTGATTACATTGCAGGAATAAAGAAATAAATGACTGAAACAAAGATAGATATCGCCTTCTTGATATAGAAGGGTGACAGACTACAGTGGACCATCCAGCCCGATACCGGGCAGGAGCCTAGCCCGATACAACCGTGTCGGGCAGCACACCCTCTCAGGTGACACGCCATGACGGGCGGATTGCATCGTGCGAAGTCCCTTGCCCGATACGCTCATGTCGGGCGACACGACGTGACAGGCGAGGCGTATCGGGTTCGGTATCGTGTTGGGCTAGCTGATGTATCTAGTATCGGTCACTTAAGTCGGAGATCCATGTCGGCCGATATCGGCCTGCAGTGTCGCCCGGGACGACCCTAAGTGAACCGTTCACCTCCCTCTCAGGATGGGGAAGAGCTCACCTAGGATCGCCCGACACAGCACTGAGGCACGATACACTCGCTCCTTGCAGTTTTCCTGAGGCGACTTGCGCATGGTTCCGACCTGTCTTTTTGGCTTCCTGTAGCTGCTATTTATAGGCAGTGGTTGGGGGAAGTTATGGTGCTCGAGGTGCCACGTGTCCCCTTATCTTTGTGGTCGGTAGACGGCTGATATTGGTATCGCCCGGCACGAGGATGTCGACTGTCAGTCACGTGACGAGCGTCGCCTGTCGGTGGGTGGCCTGTGTCACGCGACAAGCTTTAGTTGTCATGGCGAGCTCAGCTCCCTGTCAGGTAAAAGACGTATCGCCCGCTAGTTCCTTCTTGCGCGGCATCCTCATGTCACGCGTCGATGCATTGCGCTTACCCTGTCGGGCATTGATCGTATCGTCCATCTGGAAGGCCGATGCAGGTGGAACTTGTTTGTGGGTCGGGACGGCCTTATTGACGATAAATGGGTCAAAATAGGAGGAAAATTCTGCAAAAGATGGAAATATTGAATTAAGAGCATCGTTTGGCCAATTATTGCGAAAGTACTTATAAAAGAGAGGAAAATAGCTAAAAAGGGCAATTTTGATAACAGAAAAACAGTCTAAAACATCACGAAAAATGGTGTTATCAACTCCCCCAAACTTAGCGTTTTGATTGTCCTCAATCAATATTTAAACTTTATTTTGTGATGCTTCTTCCTGCGCGGTATAGCTTTCAGGCCAAGAGGTAAGACAAGTATCGTAATGCCTTTAGAGGTAATGTTGCCCCACTACAAACAAAAGACCTTGTGTTTCCTGCCTTATTATTTCAGTAAAAAATTTCTCTACAGCTTCAGTGAGACTTTAGTGCATGATTTTGAAGTTAGCTTCCACACCAAACAGCTTTATTTTTGGGGCAGAAAAGTTGTGTATAGGGTAGGCTAAGGCTTTTTGGGGTTTTTCTTGTCTCCCATCAGTCCATCCAGGTAAGGGTCCATTAATGGGCAAGTGGTACGTACAGTCCAAGCCAGTTGGCTTTAGAGCAGTGATTTCACATCCTACGTACCACTGCCCCGGATCTACCATGCCTAAAGATGGGTACTTTTGGAAGACAAGTGTGTATATATATATATATATTTTTCTCTTTTATTGGGCACAACTCTCATGCTTTTATTCACTCTCATAAGGCTACTTTCTCTTTTTGGGATTTTTGTTGGGTAAGGGGAAACAAAAGGATTCTTGCTGTTTGGGTAGCTTTTTCCTTCTCCATACTTGTCTCTTAGCTGTTTGCGAGATTATTATTTTTTTTTGAAATTTTTGCACGGAAAAATGTAATCCTTTGTTTATTTGAGGCAGCATTATCAGAAAGATATAACAAAACTTGCATCTCGTTAAGCATAAAGAAAACAAACTTGGTAAGAAGTTGCATCAGGTTTTTACTAATATATTGACTTTGTACATATATATGAGAATGATATAAACAAAATTTTTCAAAACTTTGGTATGAACATATATATATGTACACATGATATAGGAAAGAACAAAAGAATAAAGAATTTGAGACAAAAGAGACAAAAGAATGAAGAATTTAAGTCAGAATAATCAGAAAATTTTCAAAATTTTTGTACCTCCCTCACTGGTACATGGTACCCCCCCAAACTTACTCCACACTCTGTCCCAAAGTTGTGAAGTAGATAAGGTGAGGTAATGTTATTCCAGTGAGGTTAGCTGGAAAGTGCGCCTGCGTCAGATAGAATCTCCCACACATATTCTCCTCTCTTGTTGTGATAATCAATGTGGTGGAGCTGGTCAGGCATACTTCACTTGTTATCTATTCCAGGACAAAGATGTCGCAGTCATTGGATAGAGGAAGTTGATGCGGACTGCGGTGGCAGAACTGAAGTTCGTGCCATTTGTTTGCTTGTGTGTCCAGGAATGGTTGGATCATCTTTGACACATCGTCGTAGTATTTTCGGACCAAACGTTCGACGGATGACAACGGTTCTATGTACACGGTACTGGATGGTTTTTGTTGCTGTCTGAGCTGTTGTAGAAGATTCCTGCTTGTTGCCGAGTGTACATTGTCAGGAGCATCTAGTGGCTATAATGTAGGACGGGGAGGAAGATCGTGCGTGGAACCTCGCTCTCCAACTCCTCCAGAAATGCTTGCTTCGCTCCTGTTTCATCGGCGAGGCAAATGTCATTGAACAGCATAGGATGAGCTATGTATGCGTGTTCGAGCCTTGGATGTATAGTTTGGAGGTAAGCGGCCGCCATAGATACATCCAAGCATCCTCCTTCTTTTACCATGTCCCTTAAGTCATCGACTGGGACTATGACATCGCCTGCCTCATATGCGACATCCGACGGGGTAGAGTCAGCTAACTTCAGATGGATTTCGTTGACCTGCTCCTGCGTGAGAGTTGCACACGAAAAGCGGTCAAAATTTTTTATCAGCCCCTCTGTAGCTTCAGGAGAAGCAGTATCTTCCATCTCGTGCACTTTCCGCAAGATTTCCAACTGCTTTCCTGCCCCATATGTGTCGGTTGCCATCTCCGCTTCTTTCTCTGAGGAGCTGCTGGATTGTGAAGAGTCTTCTTCTAGGTCACTGTCCAGCAGCTGCTCTGGTACCCCTACGTCCTAGAAATAGTGCTTGTCTTTTATCAGTAGCATAGCATATATGCTCCTGCGGCGATAGAAGCATGTGCCCTTAAGGGCCCCCAAGTTTCCAATTGTATTCAGCACCTCAATGGCGCTCAAGATGGCGAAGGCGCTGTTTTCGCCTCCCCTTTCTGCCTGGACGGGGAGGCCTATGATAGAAAAGAAGTGCCAAGCACCTTTGTGTCGTTGGCTTCCATGCTTGATAGCTCGGAGAAGATGCAGTGGCAGGAGCCTCAATTTCTTGTCCTCCAGGCGGCTGAAAATAGTCCTGGAGCGTGGCACCTCATCATCGTTGTAGCTCAACAGCTGAACGTCGTGGTTCCTGAGGTCTGCCATGCAGAGAAACCACATGTTGTGGTGCTTATACGGGGCCAACACGAAGTTTGGTCTATGATTTTTGATGTGGTTCAGCATGTTGGCCACCGCATTGGAGTTCAGATCTCCTTTCATTAGTCTTCTCTCCAAGGTCTAGGTGGCATTATATATTGTCTTTCAACCTATCCTGCTTTCGATATTTTCTATTATCGCACTTTCAAGGACCCTAAATAGTCTTTTGCCGATGAAGGCCGACGTGCGGAACATCCTTTGAAGATCTCCCCATCATACGGAGAGGTAGTCGTCGCTCCAGACGACGTCTTCTTCATCTGTCTGCGATCTTAAGACCTTGTTCAGCAAATTCTGGTCTCTGATCGTCAGGTATCCGATGGCCCTTCTGTCGAGGTCGGCCGTCTCAAAGGAGGGTATCTCGGATGGCTTACGGAACCTATCTACCATCGAGTGTTTTCCTTGGGGAAGGTTTCTTTCATTGACAGCGTAAACGTCCCCCTTTTCTCCCTCAGATTCATCAGAAGAGTCTCCCCCGATTCTGATATCTCCGTTATCATCTTCAATGTCATCCAGGGGGACAGAGGGATTTTCTTCTTCCAGGCCTAGGGAGCTCTCCTGTCCTGTTGGAGCTCCTTCAGTTGACCTTTGTCACGTCCCCTCCTCGGGCGTTGTGGATTGCTAGCTGGAGGAGGAGGAGGACGCTGATCTCGAGGTAGATGTTGACGAAGAAGAAGGAGAGCCACGGCTAAGGGGCGACGGGGACCTTCTCGGCTGCCTTCGGCGCGGATGGTCGTCCCTCCTGTCTAGCCTCTCCTCGATCTTGTCGAGGCGTTGGAGAGCTTGCTGAAGCGTCGCAGTCAAAGTCTCTAGTCCGCCGGGAAGGCTATGTAGAGCCAGCAGCTCTCGTTCTTGGCTATTCAGCCTGTCTTGAAAAGATGCAAACTTGCGGGTTAAGGAAATATAGGTAGTTGAGTTGTTATTTGTTACCTCCCGTAAGTAGTCGAACTCATGCCCGAGCATCTTCCCAAGCGACGGAGGGGTTCCGGCGGGTCTCCCTTCTGTCCTCGCAACACCCTACTCGCGTGATGGTCTACCAGTCGAGGTAGAGTCTATCGGAATCGTTCGTGATGCAGATGCTGTCGGGCGAGGCGACGACGCTCTTTCATCCGTCACCGCCTTGCCTTCTCATTGTGGTGGGGATGGCTATGGTGTGGGCGGATGCTGCTCCACCTCTACACTATCGGCAATCCCATCAGCAGCTGTAACAGGGGACTCCGGTGGTGGTATCGGCGTCAACAGTGCACCTTCGAGCTCCATTCTTAGGATCTCGTCAAACACGCCATTACTGGCATCCGACTAAGGTGCTTCTTCTACCTCTACAGGCCTTACATGGATGTCGGGGGCTGCGGCTGTCTCTTCCGCGACAGCTCCCGTAGTTGCTGTCTCGGTGACCTTGATGATCACTGGGTCTTCTTCAGCCACCACAGTCGTTGTTGTGGTCGTGGCTGGTATAGTAGGAGTGACGACAGCTCTATTAGCAGCTGTCGTCGGGAGCTCTGGAATGATGGCTGGTTCGGCGCGGGTCGTTGAAGCTTTTTCCCGCCTTGGATTGAGAGGAATCGGTTTCCTCTCGTGGCTGCCCTTTCCCGAATTCTGGTTGTGGTGGCATAGGCTGCGTCTACCGCCACAGCTTCAATCTCTACGGCATTGAAGACCAACTTTTCTGCGTCATAGGTGGCATAGTGAGGGAGCGGGAGGAGTATGTTCGTTCTTGAAAATTTGTAGTAGTCCCTTCCCTCCTTCTTTACGATGCCAGTCCTCATCAGGTACTTGATGTCGATCAGCTCATCGCCTTGCGTCCTTGAAAGGCTGTGCGGCTCCTTAGGGTACCCAAGCCCTGCCGAAATCAAGTTGACGATGTCACCCATACAATATTCTTTGGTGGCATCCTTTATCGGGTGCAGTCTGTTTAGCAAGAACTGCCCGAGGTTGATCACTCATCCCTCCATCATGTGCCACATGATATGGAGTTCTTCTATGTAGATGTTGCTGGACTCGTTCTTGCTGAACAGCAAACACACCACCAATTTGTGAACTATTCTCCAAAAGTAGGAGTGCACTGCCACCACTTTGCATCCTGGTTTAAATGACGATTCACCAGTCAACTTCTTCCAGAGCTCCATGGGATTGAACCCGTCTCCTTCGGTGATTCTCTCACCATTGTCCATAAGATTCTTCTCCTCCTCACTGGAAGAGAAGATCTTGTTCAGTAGCTTCTCAGAGACAACGTGCTCCGAGTTGTACAGCCGGGCTTGGAGTCTATCTGCTCCGCCGAATTCTTCTCTTTCTGCATCAGATTTCTTCACTCGACGAAGAGATGACATGAATTCCCTCGTCAGTCTGGTATAAGAGGAAGATCGGCTAAAGTAGATCTTCCTTAGCCCTACCGCAGCGAGGACGCCCTTCAGCCTCTCAAAGATGCCCAGCTCAGCGAAGGAGGCTTGATGGCAGAACCTGCTCGGTCTGTAGACCTTGGTTGCTATCTCAGCATGACGGCGTGCGTGCTCGTCGTCCCTTGGCACGAACCTTCCCGGTGAGTATTCCAGGGGTCCTGCCACTGCTTTTGGTGTCGGGGCCGCCACTTCTCCAACCCTTGCCCTCTTTTCCGCTGTTGACGCCCCAGTTGCTCTTGGATTCGGGCGTTTCTGCCTGGCAGTTGGTTCTTCAGCTGCAGTCTCGGGGTAGATCCTTCTACCTTGCGCGTCAACAGGGACATTAGTTTGCTTGATGTGGGCCATTTCTGTTAATGAATAAAAAAACTCCTTGATCAATTAAATGTGTCGATGCTTTAAAGAAGTTAAACTGAATGCGCGATGAGGTAAGCCATGTTACAAAAAAAAGATCCCACACCCCCGTATCGGGCGATACGAGGTTTTCAGAGGTGAAGTCTCGTGCCCGATATGAGGTATGAGTGTCGCCTGTGACGTCGAAAGATAATACACGCGATAAGAACAAGGCGATATGGCAATAAATACGCGTCAGGTATGCTGCTCGACAAGGGTGTGTCGGGTGATACGGCCGCGAGAGATAAGGCACCCGATAGGGCTCTCGGAAAGGAAAGCGACGTGTCGTCCGAAAATAAAACAGGAGAGTCGGTACAAAGATGGTCGACACGGCTATTGCCCGATATTGCGTACTAGGCAAACGTGAATAAAAGGTATGTTGCACGATATACATATCGGGCGATACAAAGCTGCTCAACTCAGGGATTGTGAGCCCGATAAGTTACTCGTTTCAAGGAAAATTCGTATCGTGCGATACGATCTGTCAAGCGATACCTTGCTGTGTTCTCAACTTCCGCCCAATACGAGAGCAGGGGAGCCTTGCACGACACGGGAGCAAATTCACAAAGTCTTAGCACGACACGGGAAAGTGAAAACAGTAATGCAGTAGCCCGACACGGTAGAATCTCGGCTCTTTATATAGCAATCTCAACCAGGGGTGAAACTGGTAATTTTGGGACACGCGTCGACCGTTGGGTAACTCGTTCATGAGTCGGGCAGTCCATCCGTCGGCACAAGAGTAATTACTCCAACTATTCGATACGAGTGTACGCCGCCCAGGCATGCTATCCGTCATGACCTTTGTGATCCCCGAAATTCCACTGCCCGATATGGGCGTGTTCATAGCGACGGTTGGGTTGCTGCCTGATACGACTTGAAAACAGAGCGGTTAAAAGCGGTCGACGAGTAAAACATCATTGGCCGAAGACTAAGATCTCGGCCTCAGATGGTATTACCCATCCCGGTCAATAAAACTAAGGCAGTGGCCCATAAAACAGAAGAGTCAGCGCATGTGGCGCATGCACTGACTCGGGCCTTATTACAGATCATAATGTTTGTAATATTTTTCTTGTAGGAAAGTAAAAGCATCCTATTCTAGGAATTAAAAGACAGCTCGGGATGCCTCCCGAGAAGCGCTGCATTTTCTATCTTCAGCTAGACATCTTTAGCTTCTTCTTCCTGCATCTTCATCTTTGCCTCTGCGGTAACAGACATGCCTTCTTGGCAGTCTCGATATTCGATGGTATCTTCCCTGACGGGTTCTTCACGATCTCGGCCAACTGAGCTAGTTGCTGGTCAATTTGGCATTGATGCGTATGCATGTCTGCCAATTGTACCTACCAAGAGTTCAACATGCCAAAATTCGACAACACACTTTGCGCTAGTTGATTGTTGATGGTGTCCTGCCTCTTTACGAAGTCGAATAATTGGCCAATCACGTCTGATTGGCTCGAGCCCTTGTCCTGTTCTTTATTCGACCCTTGATATTTACCTTGTACCTGGAAATTCCCCTTGGCTGGCTGTAACTGGGTGTTCTGAGCATATTGACTTGGCCCCCCTCTTTTCTCGAAGGATTGCGACGACTTGGACGAAGTATGCGGCTGATGAGAGTTCTCAGTTGCATCCTTGTTGCCGTAATTGAAGCCGGGGTGGTCTGGCCTCTTGAAACTCACAAAAGAGACATTTTCAGTCCCTTCGTCTTCAGAGTCCGTGTCACTGGCCGCATCCGGTCGAGTGTAGATGCAATGATCTACCCCATGTCCTCCTTCACCACAGGTAACACATTTCATCACCTTTTCGACTGGCTTCTTTCCTTTCCCGCCAGATTCCCTCAGTTGCTTAACATCTGTAGCTATTCTTTGTATCTTTGAGGTGATGGACTCCAGCACCTTGGACTCAAGAGAGGACCCTTCACTGACCTTTTTAACCTGTCCTCTGTCGGATCTATCAAAATCAGTGCCGGCATGCATCTCGGCCATGTTCTTAACGATCCTTTCAGATTTGCTTGGCTTTTTCCCAAGGAAGTCACTGCCTGCTGCTGCATTAAGTGACACCCTTTCTGTGGGGTAGAATTTGTTCACGAACGTGTCAGCCAGTGCTCCCCATCCGTTTAGAGATTGGTGGGGAAACCCAAGATACCATGACAGAGCTTTGTCCTCCAGGGAGAAAATAAAGCCCTTGCAGTATATGACCTCTTGGGGGACCCCCCTCATCTTTATGGTATCGCATATATTTTTGAAGGCGTCCATATGGTGGTACGGGTTGTCATTCTTAGAACCTCCCCTGAAGCTTTTATTCTGGATCATTGAGATCACGGACAACTTGAGCTCAAAATTTGTCGCGTAGAAATGCGGAATAACGACTGGACACGGGGAGTTGTTGGCCTTCGTGGATGCCAACTCCCTCAGCGTTTTCTCTTCTTCCTCCGAGTCATCACTGTCAATAATGTCTTGGCGTCGTTCCTGATTGTCATGATTTCTTCTGTGCCTCTGGTGGCGATGACGTCTATCGCTGCGATGGCCTTCCTCGAACTGCTCCGTTTTTGGATCTTCGAGGTTATCATCGCCGCCATAGCGATCGTTGACTTCTGGTGGAGGCGAATGAGGCCAAGCTCTCCATGGGCGTTCTCCTTCAGACTGGGGTGGCTCGACGTGGGGCGGCATGGTGTCAGAGCTCGGTAGAACAGGTCACCGTTTTTCAGAGTTCCTGAAATGGCACGAAAAATCAAGTTTAGAAAATCGAATTATTATTTTTGGGCAAAGAATAGTTATAAGGAAAAAGAAAAAAAAGAGTGTTGTCAAGCTTATTTCTAAGCTTGAGGCACGGGAGTGTAGTTTGTGGATACGGATTCATCAACAGTACCGTTTTGCCTTGTCCTCGGCAACGGCACCAAAAAGTTGACCGACCTAAATCGCGCGTCCTAAAATTGGAGGCAGATTTGAGGTAGTCGAGCTTTTACATTTATAACCCAAATCCTTCTATGTCCCCGCAACTTTGTTTACGGGGTCGAAGTAGATATATGGGGTCAAACACAGGGACAAGTGTGGTAGTGTTGAGAACACAGAATCGACATGCTACACTCCGGCAAGGGTAGAGATATGATAAAATTCCCAAAAAGAAACAGCAGAACAGGATCAATAAAACAAAAGAAAACCCTATCTCCAACTGGAGTTACAAGGAAAACTTAGGTTTTAAGCATTTAGCAGTTTTTAGGGATTTTCATGCAACAAGAATAGAGAGATAATACTAAAGCTAAAGCAAGGTACGGAGGAGAAAACTTTGGTAAAACAAGCGGCGGCAGAAACATCATGTACCCCTCCTCTCAGAGCGGGTACCTCTAATCAAGCATCAACACCACTCTCAAGGTTGCTGGGCTTGGGTTAGAGTGGAAAGGTTACTACAACAGCTCCGATTCCGGGCACTCTCGTACTCCAGAATCGGACCAAACACTAGAGCCACAACACCTCTCTCAAGGTTGTTGTGACGGGAAAACACGATTCGGTAGTTAATCAAAATGTGATCCAACATGCAAGCTAGAGTTGATATATTAAACATAGCAATCATCCAGCAAGGGTACCAAGCACTAACCCAAACACTAGAGCCACAACACCTCTCTCAAGGTTGTTGTGACGGGAAAACATGATTCGGTAGCTAATCGAAATGTGATCCAACATGCAAGCTAGAGTTGAGATATTAAACATAGCAATCATCCAGCAAGGGTACCAAGCATAAAGCAGCAGATAATTAAACTCTTCTATTTCTATTAACAAATAAAAGGTTGATTACATTGTAGGAATAAAGAAATAAATGACTGAAACAAAGATAAATATCACCTTCTTGATATAGAAGGGCGACAGACTATAGTGGACCATCCAGCCTGATATCGGGCAGGAGCCTAGCCCGATACAACCGTGTCAGGCGGAACACCCTTTCAGGCGACACGCCATGACGGGCGGATTGCATCGTGCAAAGTCCCTTGCCCGATACGCTCATGTCGGGTGGCACCCTCTCGGGCAACACGTCGTGACAGGCGAGGCGTATCGAGTTCGGTATCGTGTCGGGCTAGCTGATGTATCCAATATCGGTCACTTAAGTCGGAGATCCATGCCGGCCGATATTAGCCTGTAGTGTCGCCCGGGACGACCATAAGTGAACCGTTCACCTCCCTCTTAGGATGGGGAAGAGCTCACCTAGGATCGCCTGGCACAACACTGAGGCATGATACACTCGCTCCTTGCAGTTTTCCTGAGGTGACTTGCGCAGGGTTCCGACCTGTCTTTTTGGCTTCCTGTAGTTTCTATTTATAGGCAGCGGTTGGGGGAAGTTATGATGCTCGAGGCGCCACGTGTCGCCCTTATCTTTGCGGTCGGTGGACGGCCAATATTGGTATCGCCCGACACGAGGATGTCGGCTGTCGGTCACGTGACGAGCGGCGCCTGCCGGTGGGTGGCCTGTGTTGCGGGACAAGCTTTAGTTGTCGTGGCGAGCTCGGCTCCCTGTCGGGTAAAAGACGTATCGCCCGCTAGTTCCTTCTTGCGCGGCATCCTCATGTCGCGCATCGGTGCGTTGTGCTTACCCTGTCAGGCAGTGATCGTATCAGCCATCTGGAAAGCCGATGCAGGTGGAACTTGTTTGTGGGCCGGGACGGCCTTATTGACGATAAATGGGTCAAAATAGGAGAAAGATTCTGCAAAAGATGGAAATATTGAATTAAGAGCGTCATTTGGCCAATTATTGCGAAAGTACTTATAAAAGAGAGGAAAATAGCTAAAAAGGGCAATTTTGATAACGGAAAAATAGTCTAAAACATCACGGAAAATGGTGTTATAACCGTGTCGGGCGGCACACCCTCTTAGGCGACACGCCATGATGGGCGGATTGCATCGTGCAAAGTCCCTTGCCCGATACACTTATGGTGGGCGGCACCCTCTCGGGCGACACGCCATGACAGGCGAGGCGTATCGGGTTCGGTATCGTGCTGGGCTAGCTGATGTATCTAGTATCGGTCACTTAAGTCGGAGATCCATGTCGGCCGATATCGGCCTGCAGTGTCGCCCGGGAAGACCCTAAGTGAACCGTTCACCTCCCTCTCGGGATGGGGAAGAGCTCACCTAGGATCGCCCGACACAGCACTGAGGCACGATACACTCACACCTTGCAATTTTCCTGAGGTGACTTGCACAAGGTTCTGACCTGTCTTTTCAACTTTCTGTAGTTGCTATTTATAGGCAGCTGTTGGGGGAAGTTATGGTGCTCGAGGTACCACGTGTTCCCTTTATCTTTGTGGTCGGTGGACGGCCGATATTGGTATCGCCCGGCACGAGGATGTCGGCTATCGGTCACGTGACGAGCGGTGCCTGCCAGTGGGTGGCCTGTGTCGCGCGACAAGCTTTAGTTGTCGTGGCGAGCTCGGCTCCCTGTCGGGTAAAAGACGTATCGCCCGCTAGTTCCTTCTTGTGCGGCATCCTCATGTTGCGCGTCGGTGCGTTGCGCTTACCCTGTCGGGCAGTGATCGTATCGGCCATCGGGAAGGCCGATGCAGGTGGAACTTTTTTGTGCGTCGGGACAGCCTTATTGACCATAAATGGGTCAAAATAGGAGGAAAATTCTGCAAAAGATGGAAATATTGAATTAAGAGCGTCGTTTGGCCAATTATTGTGAAAGTACTTATAAAAGAGAGGAAAATAGCTAAAAAGGGCAATTTTGATAACAGAAAAACAGTCTAAAACATCACGAAAAATGGTGTTATCAATAATCTTATTCATCAAAACTAGGGTCCATATATCTTAATCACTTATCAATCATGCATTAGTCATATTTTTGGAACTGGTATTAGTATCAGATTTCAATTATATTTTATTTGTGTTCTCATTTTTCTGATCAATTTTCAAATATAACTAGTCTTGATCTGATTATCCTAGCAACTAATATAATGTTTACAAGATCTGAGCAATAATCTGAATATTTGAGCAGAGGATGATATTTACTAGAAAAGGGAAAACATGGGAAAAGGCCAACCTAGTCCCTAATCTCGCAGACATAAAGGCACCACCTCCTGGGCACATGTGAGAGAGAGTAGAAGAGGAGGAGGGGTGCAGCTTGATCTGCAGTCGGTGGATTATGCTCAAATCTTGACCTGGGTTCAAGATCAATGGCCATGCTTCATCCTCTCATCTAGTTGCATGTGCACAAGGCACAAAGGTGTTGTGGTAGTGTTATGGTGGTGCAAAAAGGGGCAAAAGTGGGAAAAGGTAGGAGAGTGAGATCCAAGTTGTCGGTGGTGTCTGTCGGGTGCTCATAGAGTTAAGGGTGTGGTTTTATATGGTCCAGGGAAAGTATTAGGGTTCTTGATCCTAAGGTGAGAGAGCATCAATGATGGTGATAAGTACTTGGTCATCAAGTCATTATTTCCTTTCTTCCAACAGGTTTTCCACCTTATTTTCACAAAATAAAACTATTAATGCAATTATTTTACAATGATGCAAAGAGTAGGTGGGATTGGGGTAGCTAGGACCTGCGTGAACATGAGTTACTTTCCCAATTGGGCTTAGGGGAGGACACGGAGGGAGCACCTGTGGGGTCTGATCTCCAAACCATGACATAAACACGATTAAAACTTAGCGGAAGCGAATCGGTAATCAGCGGAAGACAAAAATCACGGGAAATTAAAACTTTTCGAGATAAGAGCTTGGATCCATAAGAACTCCTTTCATAAAGAGAGGTAACTGTTTACATCTCAGGGTAATTACTTCTTGAGTAATTATATACATCAAGATACAAAATCTCAAGATCACATAACACAAGACTCCAAGACCTGAGAGTACAGAGGACACATAGGACTGACTCTAACTACACCACATGGCAGGACAAATCTCCACCTGAGATTACTGTTGCCCCTGGTGCTGCTGCTGAGACTGATCACCTGTAGGCTGGTTTCTTCTTCTCCGAAGTCCACCTAAAAAGTTGAAGTCTACGGGGTGAGACAATTATACATAATTGTCCCAGCGAGAGTTATAACTCTTCGCCAGAAGCTTTATTATAACATCAAAGATTATTTTAAACAGTAAAGCCTTCAAAGCATTCTATAACAGTTGCAGATATAACAAGATCTCTACACATTAGGAGATATGGAGAATATCAACATTATTGCAATGTAACATCAATCAACTAACTTGGAGTCATCTCTAACAAGTTATACTACATGGTTGATTATGTTTTACAAACAACATTATGCCCTGTGGAGATGAGGCTTACCACTCATACTCCAACTGATCGCTGAGAAGCCGCATCAGTATCATACATAGGTCATTAAGAGAGCCGGATTCTCATGACCTTCATCTTCCTCAGTCAGTAAGAGGATCACTTGTAGGACATCTTGTGTCTCTACTACTATAGCTCACCAGGGTAAACTGGTCCTTCGCTATTCTAGAGTCACAGTGGCGTTCTGTACTCTCTTCGTCATCAGGAGGTTTCATATTTACCTACCACTGATACGGATATCTGTGCTTTCTTCGTCATCAGGAGGTTTCATGTTTACCTACCACTGATACGGTATGGAACTATAGTGAAGGATGGATGGATTCCACATCTACATCACTTTCCTACACTAGGATGTAAGGTTCTACACATCCATGTACCCCACATACTCAAAAGTATGTGCTCCAGGAGTTCCCTATGGAAAACCTGTTTCACCATCACTTAATTTCTGACAATGATGGATCTATGATCAGGGCTCTACATTATACTTGATTAGTTAGGTACATTCAGTATTCTTTAACAGCATACATTGTTCTTCAAACAATAACAGTAGCATAGCAGCTATAAAAGAAGAATACTAAATGTAACAGGCCTAACTCATATCAATCATCATTTCTCATTATCCTCATCACAAGTCATCTCTAAAGCATGACCTTGATGGTATTCATGGCTCTCATAGCCCATTATCAGCATAGGATGCCACTAGCAAGGCATCAGATTACATTACTTATTCATAAGGCTACAACATGCCTTCAATGAATATAACATCAACATCCATACCTGGATATAATTACCTTCATATCAGAACCTGCATGATTAATACATCTGATAAAGGTAATATAACAATAAGGAATGTACTTCCTACTCTTGTCATAAGAGTTAAATCTTTAATTTAAATCAAATAGAGTTTATTGCTCAAAAGCATGCCATTACCCTTGAATTAGGGTTTACTATTCATATTACATGTCATCACCCTTGAATTAGGGTTTACTTATTCACATTTCAGGTGAATTAAACTCATAACATCATCATGTATGAGTAACACCTTCATTGATGCTCTTGGATTAGTTAAAGGTTCATCATTTATCATAATTAGGGTTTCTATGATCTCACACAGGTGGATCATACCCTAATTATGCTCATTTCTGTGTATTGGGGATGCTTCAATTGAGTTTCCATTTAAAAGAGGTACTTTCTCTCTCTAGAAGTACTTTCTCTCTCTAGAAGTACTTTCTCTCTCATCATAAGGTTAGGTGATATCAACATCACTCTAAAACAGGTTGGGTTGAGTCATCATAGGCTATCATAGCCAAAAACATCACCATTAAGTGATTAGAGTTACTTTCTCTCTCTAGGGTACTTTCTCTCTCTAGAGTACTCTCTCTTTCATCATACTAATGGTTGATGATAACATTAGACTAGATCAGGTTATATAGAGTCATTATAACTAAAAACATCATTCTCATGTAATTAGGGTTTGAATTGAGCAAGGTATAACTCAATTGACCCTTCAGGGGTATCTTGGTAATTCACCCCATTGATCATCATCATAGTCAAAAACCTTAGTCAAATAACTCCTTACCATCTTAGATTATCATTAGTGTTTGATTTGAGCAACATTGAACCATCACATGATTGAATGTGGTCAACCATGAGTCATATTGATTAATTCCAATCATTAATCATTAATTGAATTAAGATTGGTTGAAAGTGTTGACCGATTGCCCACTTTGACCCTTCAGGTCCGTGAGCCCCTTCCTAGCTCCAAGACCGTGAGCCTCCTCATGGGCTTGAGATCGTGAGCCTCCTCACGGTCTTGAGGTCGTGAGCCACCTCACGGTCTTGAGGTCGTGAGCTACCTCACGGTCCTGAGGTCGTGAGCCACCTCACGGTCCTGAGGTCGTGAGCCACCTCACGGTCCTGAGGTCGTGAGCCACCTCACGGTCCTGAGGTCGTGAGCCACCTCACGGTCCTGAGGTCGTGAGCCCAAAAAGGCAATTCCAGACCGTTTGAAAATCAGCAATTAATTCATTTAAAGTTGTGACTTAAAAAGGTCATATCTCCCGATTCCTTTGGAGTTAGTCTCCCAAATTTTGAGGGTATATAGCCTATATAACTAGGAACAGGTTTCTTATATGGTCCACGCTCGGTCAACAGGGCCAATCGGTCTTGAGACCGCGAGCCCTCTCACGGTCTCGAGACCGCGAGGCTCCCTCACGGTCTTGAGGTCGTGAGAGCAAACTGTTAGGACCGTTTAGGGAAAAGAAAAACGGTGGGTTTTTCTTGGAAATCACGCCTTCATCTTCTAGCTCAAGAACAGTACAGATATCCCACGGGTTTGCTTGCAAAATAGCAGGGAAAAGTAGGGAAATACTAGGAGCTATCATTAACTCGCATATAAAGATGCACATAGTAAAGCATAGGTTTAGAGTTATAAAACCCGCCTAAAGCTTGCTCCTTGAACTCCAAGCTTTCGAGGTCTAAGCTTTCGATGGTTTCCAAGAAGCTTTACTGGTCGGCCAAGGTGACTTCTCCAAGGAAGATTGAGGAAAGATGGCTAAAAAGATAGAGTTAAGTAAGCTAGCCATGAATTTGCCCTTGAATCCGAGTTCTAACCATAGAATTGGGCAAGAAGGGAAATCCAAACCTACCTTGCACCCTTGGTCGTTTCTCCTGAGCTCCAGAGCAAGGCTTGGCCGTTTGAGAAAGAAAGGAAGTGAATAGAACAGGGAAGGATCGTTTGCTCATATGCAAAGGAAAAGCCTTTTATAGTTTTAGGCTAAATTCTAACATAAGGACCTTTCAAAGCCAAAACTCACATCTAGGTCCCTCTTTGATCAAAGGCACGCCCAAGCCCATCAATTCTTAAGCAATTCTTAAGAAAACTCAAGATCTAAGGGTATAGGAATCCAACCTTCAACTAGGGTACATTCATGTAAAGGTTTTGTACCCATTTTAGGTGATTTCTATCACAAAGATCATTTTTCTCATTTAATTTATAAATAATGTATCCCTTTCATCATTTCTACTCTAAATGATGACAAGAGTCATAAAAGATGTTCTAGATGGTGAAAATTACAAGTTGGACCCCTCAATTTGGGTAAATTGCAATTTACCCCAAATTAGGGTTTCTGAGCTTGGGGATTGCTTCCACAGCTGCACCTTGGTGCCCAAGCTTGGAAAATCCCTCAAACTTCATCATAGACATCTCCATGATGTCTCAACATCAAAAGAACATCTTATCTTGTGAATTTGCAAGTTCAACCCTTAAACTGGGTAATTTGCACATAGGTCCCTGCATACAACATAATGCTACAACTTTATGCAAAAGGAGCAAATTATGAAAGTAAATGTCCCTGAGGGACATAATTACATACCAGGGAGTGTTTACAAGTGTATTATTACATATTTAGGCAAAACTTCTAGGGTTAGCTCATAACCCAGGTCAGGGGTGTTACAAATCATAAACCCCTAACAAGGATTTCGTCCCCGAAATCATAGAAAGAAAAGGGAAAAGCAGACATGTTTATTTTAATATTACTTACTTATTTTGTCAAAACTGTATATCTCTTTGGATTACATCAGATTATCTACTTGCTTTAGAATAATCAAAAGATAACATTTAGGAGTTTCCATATTTACCTTATCATCAGTAATTGTATACCTGGCCAGGGTATATGATTACTGAAGTAAGAAAATATGTACTTACATTTTTCTTATCCTTCTCTTTTATAAGTAAGCATGTCAAGGTAATAAACCTACTCATCAGAGTTTCCAATAACAGCTACCTGCCTTATGACTAAATGCCATGATGCAGTTAGAAATCACTCTTCGAGTGATGAAAGAGCGCGTAGCACCCGGGTCAAACAAAATAGATACTATACAAGTTTTGGACATATCAGAATATAAAAGTTCCATCTGACCTGTCTCCACTTGTGGATCTTCCACTACTTCAGGTGAGTTTATAGCATAGAACCTTGCTATAGGCTGTTGTTGAGGTGGTGATGATGATCCGGCTTGGGACGCTTGCCCGCGTCCTCGACCTGCCCCTTGAGATTGTCCTCTCTGTGATCCCTGATGTTCTTGTCTCGGAGGCTGTGTCACACTGACAGGCTTAGACCAGCAGTCCTTCATCAAATGTCCCAGCTTACCACAATTGTAACATCTTCTTTCTTGTGGCCTTGGTGGTCCAGTAACGGACATTGATGCAGAGCTGTGAGTCTCCTGGGGTAGTTGTCCTTGCCCTCTACCTCCACTTGGAGACCACTCAGCCTGAGGACTAGATCTAGATGGTGGAGGGTTAGGTGCAGAGGATCTAGGCTGCTTAGAGTCCCTAGATGAAGAACCCTGGAACTGTGGATATCGTTTTTGAGTCTGCCTCTTCTCAACCACAGATCTCTCTATCCTTCGTACCGACTCAACGAAGGTAGAGAATCTTTCGCGGTTCTCTAAGGTAGACACAGGGGTTGACATGTCAACATTCAAACCTCCTTCGAATCTTCTGATCCTTTCCTCCTCTGTGGCAGCCATATGCGGACAAAATCGCAATAGCTCCATAAACTTAGCTTCATACTCACTGATGTTCATCATGCCTTGTCTTAATCTCTCAAACTGAGAGATTTTATCGTCTAGGAAGGTCTTTGGGAAATATCTATTAACAAATTCCCGCCGAAAATCTTCCCACGAGATCTCTATCCCAGGTCTCTTCTGCTCTTCCATGGTCCACCAGTGACCAGCACTTCCTTTGAGGAGATAGACAGCATGTCTAACCTTCTCCACTTCAGGGATATGGAGGATCCTGAAAGCTTTCTCTAACTCAGTCAACCACAGATCAGCATCTGCGGGATCAGCAGTCCCGTGGTACTCGGTAGCTCCGACACGACGCAGTCGCTCGAAAGTCTTTCCGATACCTTGACCTTCTGGTTGGACAGGTGCCCTGGGAACAGGCATCGGCATTCTGTCGGTTATGTGGGTCATAGCGGCCATGAACTGCCCGAACATCGCCTGAACCACCGGGTTACCCAAGTCAGCTGGGTCAAACCGGGGTGGCTCTCTAGGTTGTTCTGGTACAGGCTGCTCTATCTCAGGTATTCCTGCACCGCCTTGAGGTGCATTAGAACTACCTTCAGCCATGTTCTCGTCATGTGGTTCGGACATCCTTAAATATCTTCTTCTCCTGAGGAGCAGGAGATTCTATTAGATAAGGAAGGAATACTAAAGACAGACTCAACTTCCTAAGTCCTATGCCTCTGTAGACTCAGCGAACCTAGAGCTCTGATACCACTAATTGTGGGGTCTGATCTCCAAACCATGACATAAACACGATTAAAACTTAGCGGAAGCGAATCGGTAATCAGCGGAAGACAAAAATCACGGGAAATTAAAACTTTTCGAGATAAGAGCTTGGATCCATAAAAACTCCTTTCATAAAGAGAGGTAACTGTTTACATCTCAGGGTAATTACTTCTTGAGTAATTATATACATCAAGATACAAAATCTCAAGATCACATAACACAAGACTCCAAGACCTGAGAGTACAGAGGACACATAGGACTGACTCTAACTACACCACATGGCAGGACAAATCTCCACCTGAGATTACTGCTGCCCCTGGTGCTGCTGCTGAGACTGATCACCTGTAGGCTGGTTTCTTCTTCTCCGACGTCCACCTAAAAAGTTGAAGTCTACGGGGTGAGACAATTATACATAATTGTCCCAGCGAGAGTTATAACTCTTCGCCAGAAGCTTTATTATAACATCAAAGATTATTTTAAACAGTAAAGCCTTCAAAGCATTCTATAACAGTTGCAGATATAACAAGATCTCTACACATTAGGAGATATGGAGAATATCAACATTATTGCAATGTAACATCAATCAACTAACTTGGAGTCATCTCTAACAAGTTATACTACATGGTTGATTATGTTTTACAAACAACATTATGCCCTGTGGAGATGAGGCTTACCACTCATACTCCAACTGATCGCTGAGAAGCCGCATCAGTATCATACATAGGTCATTAAGAGAGCCGGATTCTCATGACCTTCATCTTCCTCAGTCAGTAAGAGGATCACTTGTAGGACATCTTGTGTCTCTACTACTATAGCTCACCAGGGTAAACTGGTCCTTCGCTATTCTAGAGTCACAGTGGCGTTCTGTACTCTCTTCGTCATCAGGAGGTTTCATATTTACCTACCACTGATACGGATATCTGTGCTTTCTTCGTCATCAGGAGGTTTCATGTTTACCTACCACTGATACGGTATGGAACTATAGTGAAGGATGGATGGATTCCACATCTACATCACTTTCCTACACTAGGATGTAAGGTTCTACACATCCATGTACCCCACATACTCAAAAGTATGTGCTCCAGGAGTTCCCTATGGAAAACCTGTTTCACCATCACTTAATTTCTGACAATGATGGATCTATGATCAGGGCTCTACATTATACTTGATTAGTTAGGTACATTCAGTATTCTTTAACAGCATACATTGTTCTTCAAACAATAACAGTAGCATAGCAGCTATAAAAGAAGAATACTAAATGTAACAGGCCTAACTCATATCAATCATCATTTCTCATTATCCTCATCACAAGTCATCTCTAAAGCATGACCTTGATGGTATTCATGGCTCTCATAGCCCATTATCAGCATAGGATGCCACTAGCAAGGCATCAGATTACATTACTTATTCATAAGGCTACAACATGCCTTCAATGAATATAACATCAACATCCATACCTGGATATAATTACCTTCATATCAGAACCTGCATGATTAATACATCTGATAAAGGTAATATAACAATAAGGAATGTACTTCCTACTCTTGTCATAAGAGTTAAATCTTTAATTTAAATCAAATAGAGTTTATTGCTCAAAAGCATGCCATTACCCTTGAATTAGGGTTTACTATTCATATTACATGTCATCACCCTTGAATTAGGGTTTACTTATTCACATTTCAGGTGAATTAAACTCATAACATCATCATGTATGAGTAACACCTTCATTGATGCTCTTGGATTAGTTAAAGGTTCATCATTTATCATAATTAGGGTTTCTATGATCTCACACAGGTGGATCATACCCTAATTATGCTCATTTCTGTGTATTGGGGATGCTTCAATTGAGTTTCCATTTAAAAGAGGTACTTTCTCTCTCTAGAAGTACTTTCTCTCTCTAGAAGTACTTTCTCTCTCATCATAAGGTTAGGTGATATCAACATCACTCTAAAACAGGTTGGGTTGAGTCATCATAGGCTATCATAGCCAAAAACATCACCATTAAGTGATTAGAGTTACTTTCTCTCTCTAGGGTACTTTCTCTCTCTAGAGTACTCTCTCTTTCATCATACTAATGGTTGATGATAACATTAGACTAGATCAGGTTATATAGAGTCATTATAACTAAAAACATCATTCTCATGTAATTAGGGTTTGAATTGAGCAAGGTATAACTCAATTGACCCTTCAGGGGTATCTTGGTAATTCACCCCATTGATCATCATCATAGTCAAAAACCTTAGTCAAATAACTCCTTACCATCTTAGATTATCATTAGTGTTTGATTTGAGCAACATTGAACCATCACATGATTGAATGTGGTCAACCATGAGTCATATCGATTAATTCCAATCATTAATCATTAATTGAATTAAGATTGGTTGAAAGTGTTGACCGATTGCCCACTTTGACCCTTCAGGTCCGTGAGCCCCTTCCTAGCTCCAAGACCGTGAGCCTCCTCATGGGCTTGAGATCGTGAGCCTCCTCACGGTCTTGAGGTCGTGAGCCACCTCACGGTCTTGAGGTCGTGAGCTACCTCACGGTCCTGAGGTCGTGAGCCACCTCACGGTCCTGAGGTCGTGAGCCACCTCACGGTCCTGAGGTCGTGAGCCACCTCACGGTCCTGAGGTCGTGAGCCACCTCACGGTCCTGAGGTCGTGAGCCCAAAAAGGCAATTCCAGACCGTTTGAAAATCAGCAATTAATTCATTTAAAGTTGTGACTTAAAAAGGTCATATCTCCCGATTCCTTTGGAGTTAGTCTCCCAAATTTTGAGGGTATATAGCCTATATAACTAGGAACAGGTTTCTTATATGGTCCACGCTCGGTCAATAGGGCCAATCGGTCTTGAGACCGCGAGCCCTCTCACGGTCTCGAGACCGCGAGGCTCCCTCACGGTCTTGAGGTCGTGAGAGCAAACTGTTAGGACCGTTTAGGGAAAAGAAAAACGGTGGGTTTTTCTTGGAAATCACGCCTTCATCTTCTAGCTCAAGAACAGTACAGATATCCCACGGGTTTGCTTGCAAAATAGCAGGGAAAAGTAGGGAAATACTAGGAGCTATCATTAACTCGCATATAAAGATGCACATAGTAAAGCATAGGTTTAGAGTTATAAAACCCGCCTAAAGCTTGCTCCTTGAACTCCAAGCTTTCGAGGTCTAAGCTTTCGATGGTTTCCAAGAAGCTTTACTGGTCGGCCAAGGTGACTTCTCCAAGGAAGATTGAGGAAAGATGGCTAAAAAGATAGAGTTAAGTAAGCTAGCCATGAATTTGCCCTTGAATCCGAGTTCTAACCATAGAATTGGGCAAGAAGGGAAATCCAAACCTACCTTGCACCCTTGGTCGTTTCTCCTGAGCTCCAGAGCAAGGCTTGGCCGTTTGAGAAAGAAAGGAAGTGAATAGAACAGGGAAGGATCGTTTGCTCATATGCAAAGGAAAAGCCTTTTATAGTTTTAGGCTAAATTCTAACATAAGGACCTTTCAAAGCCAAAACTCACATCTAGGTCCCTCTTTGATCAAAGGCACGCCCAAGCCCATCAATTCTTAAGCAATTCTTAAAAAAACTCAAGATCTAAGGGTATAGGAATCCAACCTTCAACTAGGGTACATTCATGTAAAGGTTTTGTACCCATTTTAGGTGATTTCTATCACAAAGATCATTTTTCTCATTTAATTTATAAATAATGTATCCCTTTCATCATTTCTACTCTAAATGATGACAAGAGTCATAAAAGATGTTCTAGATGGTGAAAATTACAAGTTGGACCCCTCAATTTGGGTAAATTGCAATTTACCCCAAATTAGGGTTTCTGAGCTTGGGGATTGCTTCCACAGCTGCACCTTGGTGCCCAAGCTTGGAAAATCCCTCAAACTTCATCATAGACATCTCCATGATGTCTCAACATCAAAAGAACATCTTATCTTGTGAATTTGCAAGTTCAACCCTTAAACTGGGTAATTTGCACATAGGTCCCTGCATACAACATAATGCTACAACTTTATGCAAAAGGAGCAAATTATGAAAGTAAATGTCCCTGAGGGACATAATTACATACCAGGGAGTGTTTACAAGTGTATTATTACATATTTAGGCAAAACTTCTAGGGTTAGCTCATAACCCAGGTCAGGGGTGTTAGAGCACCATTGATCCCTAATCCAATGTTCCCTGATCACGCATGACACACCAAGGGTCGCCTAATCAAAGATAAAGTCAGGCCTATTAAATCGATTCCCACTATGGAAACTAAAGTATTAGTTGCACATAAAACCCTCTCTTTTCTTGGATTTCTCTAGGACACGAGGGACACACTTTTGATCCTAAATTTGGAGGGAAACTAATTAATGTCTTTTCCAACATTTATCTAATTTTTAGGATTTTTATATATTGAAAACACGGTCTGTTAGTATATCCTTATATTAATTACTCACACCACAAGGAAAGTCCTTTCCCTCCAAATTGTGGAATTCTCTTCTATTTGTTACCATCTCCAATTACACTAAAAGTCATGCCACAATATTCTTGTTTCATGTCCCAAGCATTGTGTTTCCATTCTTTGCTAGATATTACTCCTTCAATTATCTGAAACAAAACATATTTTATATTCTTTTGGAAACTTGCATATTATCTTGTATTTCAGTTATCTAATAACTAATAGAGTCAATATCCTTTATTTATGCATGAAGTCTCTTATTTTTTGAACTTGTGCCACAAGGACCTATTTGCAAAGCAAATAGTCTCATGGGCCTTTATATGGGCCACAGGTTACACCATGCCACAAAGGTGACTTCAGTCCATCAATAATTCAAGTAGGGGACTTACTTATCAATTCATTCCTTTATTTATATAATTCAATTTCACCATAATTAAGGATATTACACATGTTTTGATAGTAGTGTCACACAAATAAGTCTTAAGTAATTTACCCTAAAACATAAGAACTTATGAAATATCAAGTAAATGATGATGTTTAATTTCTACCATATTATTTTATTGTGGGGTGTAAGTGCATGAACAGTGATGGATGGCTCTAATGTTGGGTTCTAGGGGAGACAGAGAAGGCAGTTAAAACAAAAATTTCTTCTCCCAACCCAGAATAAAGGAATTGTGTCAACGTCTATATAATAGGAAGGATGGTTTGTAGAGGCGTACCTTGTCCCTAGGCTTTCTTGGCGACATTACCTCACGGCTTGCGCAATCTTCACCTCTGGTCTTGGATGGTGTCTGTGCAGCTCCTGGTTTCACTGAGACTGTCGGGATTGACAGCTGTCCTCCGAGCGGCAGAAGTCTCCCGCCTCTGCAGTCGTCCACACGGACTGCCTGGAACTCTGATCTCCTTGTCCCACAAGTAATCAGAAGGAGTCGCACCCTCCTATCGGCGTACTAGTCACCGACACCCTCTCCTACAACCAGTTTCCTTTCTGCAATTGTCTTTCCCTTGTTCTGCCTCCCTTATCGGGTAGCACTTGCTTGGGCTCTCTCGGTTACCAAAACCAAAGAGAACGAAAACTTTGCAGAGCAACGGGTGTTCTGAGTTGTACTTTGAGAAGCCCCCAATACCCCTATATATATAGGAGGGTCATGAGACAAGGTTCTCTATCCCAGGTAATGCGGGACTAAAGCAGGAGTAGAAGGGTTCAAGATTTTTCACAAAATAACCAACTGCGCCAGCTGAACTGATCGTTTCAACCCTAAAATGATCGTTTGGTGACCTCAACCGCTCGGTTCAACCTGAACCGATCGTTTGGCACCCCTGAGCCGATTGGTTCATCACATGAGCCGATCGGTTCATGGTCTTGGTCCAACTCAAATTGACTTTCATATTTGTTTCCGATTAATCAAATATTAATCCTTATCCAAATCAAATTTGTATAAGTGAAACAAATTGTATTTGCAAAATTGACTTTCCAAACGATCTTCGTTGGTCACATGAGCCGGCCGGTTCAACGATTGAGTCGATCGTCTCATTGCACATGAGCCGATCGTCTCACCAGTTGAGCCGATCAGTTCACCAACCTAAGCCGATCAGTTCATCTCATTAGCCGATCGGTTGGAAGTGTTGAATGTGTAAAATTAGTCAATCACAATTTCAATCAATCTGATACTCTAATCAATTGATCCAACACCTTGAACACTATGATTTTGAGCTATCAATCAACGGAGTGTTTAATTGAACTACTAAACTCCTTTAGTAATCAATCTAAACATGATTTGTGGATAAACTCCTCTTCTAGGTTAAATCCTATGTGTATGACCCTACAGGGTCATTTCACGTTGGCAGTGAAAGTCCATAACACTTATGACTTCACAAGCAAAGAGTGGTGCCTAGTCACACATCAGTGCTACCCAAGTGAAATAGAAAGTTGGAGAACAACTTTCAATCCTACAATATGTGAATGGTGTTACAGTGAATGTATAATTCCTTTGTCACTAATGTCTTGAATGAACTCAAGGCATGGTACATTCATCCTTTCAACGTTCATCCATTTTCTTGATTTCAGAGCAGACTGGGTGAGATGTGTGTGACATCAATATCACATATTGATTCACACATGCATGTGCATGCCTTTCTCAATCCTACTCATCAAGTGGTCGTGGACATGAAACTCCCTTAGGAGGGACAAATCCCATATCTACCACTCACCCCTCAAAAGACCCATGTGTCAAAGTCACCCAATCATCACCTTTATAACAACCCATGTTTCAGGACTGTGTTTGATGATGTAAGTGTACCCAACGACATGTGTTGAGTGTAGTGATTTCAGGTCGAAGAATCACATTCACCACCATCACTGTGAGAGCTGACTGTGACTATCAAATCATGGTTCCATGTGTCACTCTCACGGTGGGTCTGTCAGATACACTTGTTCTCTAACAAGTACCTATGTGCTTGGTTTGATATCACTATATCATGACTAATGAGATTTTGTCATCAACCAACACACAATCTAGTCTTTAGTGTTATTGATGTCAATGGTTATTTCCACAATAACAACCTACTAGGGACTAAAAATGAATGAATACTCTTAACATCCGTATGATCTCATCGTTCATGTCCTCAACCCAAAAGCATACGTCATTGAGTAAAACAATTCTTTAGACATCTATCATGTTACACTATCATCTCAGAAATAGTCAAAACATATTGATCGGAAATTGCCTTTATTATTATTCAAATCATTTACAAAGTATCCCATTACAATCATCACATGACTTGCTCTATGGGCATACATACCAAAAGACTCCCACTTGCACTTAGAGCCAGTCACCTAGGAACCTCATTCCTTGTGACCTAGCATGACCATACTGCTTCTGCTGAGAAAGGGCCTTAGTCAGTGGATCAGCTATGTTGTCTTCTGTTGGTACTTTGCAAATCTTCACATCTCCTCGTTGTACGATCTCTCGTATGAGATGGAAGCGACGCAGTATGTGCTTGGACCGTTGATGTGATCTGGGCTCCTTAGCTTGAGCAATAGCTCCATTATTGTCACAATAAAGCTCAATTGCATCACAACTACTGGGAACTACACCAAGTTCAGAGATGAACTTCCTGATCCATACAGCCTCCTTTGTTGCATGCGAAGCAGCAATATACTCGGCCTCTGTAGTAGAATCGACAACTGTTTGTTGCTTGGAACTCTTCCAACTCACAGCTCCATTGTTTAGGCAAAACACAAATCCTGATTGCGATCTATAATCATCTTTGTCGGTTTGGAAGCTTGCATCGGTGTAACCCTTTACAACCAGTTCTTCCTCACCGCCGTATACAAGAAACTGATCCTTAGTCCTTCGCAAGTACTTGAGGATGTTCTTTACGGCTGTCCAGTGACAATCCCCGGGATCGCACTGGTACCTGCTCATCATGCTGAGGTCATACGAGTCATCTGGGCGTGTGCACAACATAGCGTACATGATGGATCCGATGGCTGATACATATGAGATCTCGTTCATACGCTCCCTCTCTTCACAAGATTGGGGACATTGAGCTCTAGATACGGTAACTCCATGTAGCATTGGGATGTTGCCTCTCTTTGTGTTCTCCATGCTGAACCGCTTCAGCACTTTGTCAATGTACGTGCTTTGACTTAGTCCGAGAAGCCTTTTAGATCTATCTCTATAGATCTTAATTCCTAGAATGTAGGATGCTTCTCCTAAGTCCTTCATTGAGAAAGTATTCCCAAGCCATGTCTTTACCTTCTCTAAGGCTGAAACATCATTCCCCATCAATAGGATGACATCCACATACAATATGAGGAATGTGGTCATGCTCCCACTAACCTTCTTGTACACACAAGGTTCATCTTCATTTTGAATAAAGTCAAACACTTTGACTTCCTCATCAAATCAAAGATTCCAACTCCGAGATGCTTGCTTCAATCCATAGATTGACCTTTTTAGCTTACAGACTTTATTGGCATTCTTTGGATCTATAAAACCTTCAAGTTGTGACATGTACACATCCTCATTTATATTCCCATTAAGGAATGTGGTTTTAACATCCATTTCCAAATCTCATAGTCATAGTAAGCCGCAATAGCAAGTATAATCTTGATGGACTTGATCATGGCAACTTGAGAAAAGGTTTTGTCATACTCAACACCTTGGACTTGTCGAAAACCCTTTGCAACCAATCTGCCTTTATAAGTTTGCACATTGTCATCCATGTCGGTCTTCTTCTTGAAGACCCACTTGCACCCTATGGGTTTTACCCCTTCGGGTGGTTCCACCAAAGTCCATACTTTGTTGGAGTATATGGATTCCATCTCGAATTTCATGGCCTCAAGCCACTTCTCATAATCTAGTCCCTCCATAGCCTCTAGATAGGTAGTTGGATCATCATCTATGATCAACTCACCACCTTCCTGAGTCACAAGTTATCCAAACCTCTCAGGTTCAAGGCGTGTCCTACTAGATCTACGAGGTCCTTATGTTACTTGAGGAGACTGAGATTCCACAACACTTTGTGAATCTCTATGTTCCTCTTGTACATCTACTGGTTCAATGTTTTCTTGTTGGGCTCGAACCTCTTCAAGCTCTATTTTCCTCCCACTATTTCCTCTGGAAATAAATTCCTTTTCTAGGAACACAGCTGTCCTAGCAACAAACACTTTGTTGTCAGTAGGGTGGTATAAATAATATCCCCTCATTTCCTTGGGGTTTCCAACAAAATAACATTTATCAGACTTGGGTCCAAGCTTAACCGGAAATATTTTCCTGACGTAAGCCTCACAACCCCAAATCTTCATAAAAGACAAATTGGGACACTTCTCGAGCCATATCTCATATAGTGTCTTTTGAACCGATTTAGATGGTACTCGGTTAAGTGTAAACGCAGCGGTTTCAAGAGCATAAACCTAGAAGGAAATCGGAAGATCAGCAAAACTCATCATTGATCGCACCATATCTAGTAAAGTATGATTCCTTCTTTCAGACACACCGTTATGTTGTGGTGTTCCAGGCGGAGTCCATTATGATACAATACCACGGGCTCGCAGAAGGTCCTCAAACTCTTGGAATAAGTATTCTCCACCTCGATTGGATCGAAGTGCTTTAATACTTTTACCAAGTTGGTTATGTACTTCATTCATGAAATCCTTGAACCTTTCAACGGTTCCTGACTTATGTTTCATCAGGTGCACATAGCCATACCTACTGAAGTCATCAGTAAAGGTAATGAAGTACTGATGTCCACCTGTGGCATTAGTTCTAAAAGGTCCACATACATCAGTATGTATGAGTCCTAATAGATCACTAGCTCTCTCACCTTTACCTGAAAAGGGAGTCTTGGTCATCTTGCCCAACAAATAAGATTCACATGTATCTATTGATTCATAATCAAAAGAGTCTAGATAACCATCTTTATGGAGTCTAGAGATGCGCTTCTCATATATGTTCCCTAGATGACAATGCCAAAGATATGTTTTGTTTGAGTTGTTGAGTTTTTGCCTTTTGGTGTTAACATTATATACACTTGTCTCTAGATCTATCAAGTATAGACCATAAGACATTGGAGCATTTCCATAAAAGATCCCATATTTAGAAATGGAAAACTTTTCATTCTCAATAAGAAATTCAAAACCATCCTTGTCCAAATAAGAAACAGAAATGATATTCCTATTTATGGCAGGTACATAATAGTAGTTCTTCAACTCTATTATTATCCCACTAGGTAGAGTTAACTCATAGGTTCCTACGGCACTGGCGGAAACTCTTGCCCCATTGGCAACTCATAGTTCAACCTTGCCTTTCCCCAAAGGCCTACTTCTCTTAAGATCCTTCACATTTGAACAAATGTGAGATCCACATCTGGTATCAAGTACCTATGACAAATAAGTAGAAAAGTTAATATCTATCACGTATACACCAGAAGTAGAGATCTCTATCTCTCGCTTCTTCTTCCATCGTTCCTTCCATCCTCTCCATGTTTTGAGCGCAAACGATTCTGACATTGGTTTGGCGAGAGAACCCTTCTCTCCTTCACCTTTGTCCTTGGAGTTTGTTCCATTGATCTCTATCAATGAACTATCCTTCTTTTTATCACACATAGAGTGGACTCAAAGGCTACCGATATTTCTGGATTGTGCAGAACACTTCTCACTATCCTCAACCAGTTATGGAATTTATTCTCAATTAATTTGCCCATTTTAAAAGATGATTCTTTTGCCGTTCTACAAGAGAAAATTGCATTTGTCAAAACTCCTTTTGATTTGATTTGAATAAAATTTGACAGTAGTTAATAAGGCCTTTAATTAATTACTGCTCCCACTATTTTGATTCAAATTGACAGCCCTCACTATCAATTTGGAAGATTGCAACGTACAATCTTCTAATGGGTCAAGATTCTAAAATCCTCTGAGTCATGGACCAGCTAGGGTTGTCACCCACAACTTATATCTTCCAGGTAGGCAACTGTTGCCAATTGCATCATATGCAACTCTTGAAAGATGTCATACGCAACTCCTTGCCATGATCACCTCCATGCCTCAAGGTGCTAGATCCTATCTAGGTAACCTTGTTAAGTCCGACCCAAAGCCAACATGATGAATATGCACCCTGCTAGGGCAGACCCACATATCCATCCTCTACGCTTCCACGAGATAGATGGTGTACCACACTAGGGTGTGCCCACACTTGGTCGATCAAGCTTTTCAAGTGTGTCGCATTTGGAAGGCATCTAAAACTTTAATATTTAATGAGGGATTTTGTTTTTATAGGTACATATACAAATCCAATCACCACAATATAGTAAGTATCATATACATTCTATATCCCATAGAAAACATGTGAAACGATAAAAGCAATGATTATGGCCATCTTAATGTGATTCCTCGAGCCAAGAGGAATCACGGTCATCTAGGTCCACATCACATGCAACCTGTATAAGATAAACTATGTGCTTTGTCTTTCTAGGTTTGATCAACTCATCTTCATGATTGATCTGCTTGCCATCAGGTTGGTCGGTTGAGTGCCACCAGCTGATCGACTGGCGCCTCCAGTCGATCGGTTCACTAGTCGTCGTACATCTTTTCAGGTCGCCACTCGCTCGTCTCGCTCCTCGAACCGGTCATCAAGATGTCCACCGTTCTTTGACATAACAGGAAATAAAAATATATCCTATTTTACATTTGAAAAAGGAAACCCCGAGTTACATTCGGGGGGAGCAAAGGTAGGAATGAAATCTCGAGTTATCTCGAGTTACATTAGGAATAGGAGATAGGGAACAGGGTTTATTGGCCATAACCATGCTATACATCCACCACAAAACTCGTTTAAGGGCGATGCCCATCGAGTGCATTTATATTACATCTCATATATGTATATTGGGATTTGTGGATTTAGGATTGGACATGCATAAAGCCAATTTTATTCGTATCGTATGCAATAAATAAATGTGACAAATCAAAATCGATCATATCGATAATCCTAAAGCATAGAGCAATTGATGTGGCTCTGATATCATTGTTGGGTTTTAGGGGAGACAGAGAAGGCAGCGGAAATAAAAATTTTCTTCTCCCAACCCAGAATAAAGGAATCACGTCAACGTCTCTACAATAGGAAGGATGGTTTGTAGAGGTGTACCTTGTCCCGAGGCTTGCTCGGTGACGTTACCTCACAGCTTGCGTGGTCTTCACCTCCGGTCTTGGACGGTGTCTATGCAGCTCCTGGTTTCACCGGGACTGTCGGGATTGACAACTGTCCTCCGAGCGACAGAAGTCTCCCGCCTCTGCAGTCGTCCACACGGACTGCCTGGAACTCCGATCTCCTTGTCCCACAAGGAATCAGAAGGAGTCGCACCCTCTTGTTGGCGTACTAGTCACTGACACACTCTCCTACAACCAGTTACCTTTCTACAGTTGTACGTCTTTCCCTTGTCGTGCCTCCCTTATCAGGTAGCACTTGTTCGGGCTCTCTCGGTTAACAAAACCAGAGAGAATGACAACTTTGCAGAGCAACTGGTGTTCTGAGTTGTACTTTGAGAAGCCCCCAATACCCCTATATATAGGAGGGTCATGGGACATAGTTCTCTATCTCGGGAAATGCGAGACTAAAGCAGGAGTAGAAGGGTTCGAGATTTTCTACAAAACAACCAATTGCGCCAGCTCAACCGATCGTTTGGTGACATCAACCGATCGGTTCAACCTGAACCAATCGTTTGGCACCCCTGAGCCGGTCGGTCCATCAAACTGATCGGTTCGTAGTCCTGGTCCAACTCAAATTGACTTTCATATTTGTTTCCGATTAATCAAATATTAATCCTTATCCAAATCGAATTTGTATAAGTGAAACAAATTGTATTTGCAAAATCGACTTTCCAAACAATCTCTATTGGTAACATGAGCCAACCGATTCAACAATTGAGCCGATCGTCTCATTGCACATGAGTCGATCGTCTCACCAATTGTGTCGATCGGTTCACCAACCTGAGCCGTTCGATTCATCTCATGAGCCGATCGGTTGGAAGTGCAAATTGTGCGAAATCAGTCAATCGTAGTTTCAATCAATCTGATACTCTAATCAATTGGTCCAACACCTTGAACACTATGATTTTGAGCTATCAATCAACTGAGTGTTTAATTAAACTACTAAACTCCTTTAGTAATCAATTTAAACATGATTTGTGGATAAACTCCTCTTCCAAGTTAAATCCTATGTGTGTGACCCTGCAGGTCCATTTCATGTTGGCAGTGAAAGTCCATAACACTTATGACTTCACAAGCAAAGAGTGGTGCCTAGTAACACATCAGTGCTACCCAAGTGAAATAGAAAGTTGGAGAACAACTTTCAATCCTACAATCCATGAATGGTGTTACAGCGAATGTATAATTCCTTTGTCACTAATGTCCTGAATGAACTCAAGGCATGGTACAATCATCCTTTCAATGTTCATCCATTTTCTTGATTTCAAAGAAGACTGGGTGAGATGTGTGTGACATCAATATCACATATTGATTCACACATGCATGCACATGCCTTTCTCAATCCTACTCATCAAGTGGCCATGGACATTAAACTCCCTTAGGAGGGACAAATCTCGTATCTATCACTCACCCCTCAAAATCCCCATGTGTCAAAGTCACCTAATCATCACCTTTATAACAACCCATGTTTCAGGACTGCGTTTGATGATGTCAAAGGGTACCCAACAATATGTGTTGAGTGTAGTGATTTCAGGTCAAAGAATCACATTCACCACCATCACTGTGAGAGCTGACTGTGACTACCAAATCATGGTTCCATGTGTCACTCTCATGGTAGGTTTGTCCGGTACACTTGTTCTCTAACAAGTACCTATGTGCTTGGTTTGATATCACTATATCATGACTAATGAGATTCTATCATCAACCAACACACAATCTAGTCTTTATTGTTATTGATGTCAATGGTTATTTCCACAATAACAACCGACTAGGGACTAAACAAGAATGTGTACTCTTAACATTCGTATGATCTCATCGCTCAGGTCCTCAACCCAAAAGTATACGTCATTGAGTAAAACAATTCTTTAGACATCTATCATGTTACACTATCATCTCAGAAATAGTCAAAACATATAGATCGGAAATTGCCTTTATTATTATTCAAATCATTTACAAAGTATCTCATTACAATCTTCACATGACTTGCTCTATGGGCATACATACCAACATCTAATTCTAGAGAAAATAGAATAAACCTAAGATGAAACATATTCTAAAGCATTGTTGGTCTGAAAAAATTCAATGGTTTTATTAAATTGTGTTGAAATTATTTTATGAAAATTTCTGAAGAACACCAATCTTTTCATCATGAGATTTTAAAAGATATAACTACTTCGTCTGATAGATATCATCAACATATGTAATAAAATAAAAAAAATTATTAAAAGTGATGGTTCAAAAGGGACCATACATGTCACTATAGATTTAAAACATAGACTAGTTTTCCATGGAACAAACTCATGTGATGCTTCCCAAGCTCACATGAGTTACAAGGAAGACTTTATCAAAATAGATAAGGAGGGTTCCAGGTGCTTCAACTTCTCAAGAGAGGGATGATGGTGTCGTGGAAGAGATATGCTCACAAGAAGAATAGAAGATGGAACGACATCACCAAATCAATAAAGGTCACTGGCACTAGACCTCAAACCAATCATCTAAAAAGTGTGAGAATCTTTTATCACACAACATGACTACTAACGGTGACTTTGTAAGTAAAGGTATCGACTAACTTCACAATTGACATTAAATTAAAGGGAAAATGTGGCATATAATGAATATGTTGAAGTTTGAGACTAGGTGATACATTAACACTATCACATTGTTGAAAATTTTTAATGGACCCATCTTACAGAGTGAAGTTGAGGTAGGAATATGAGGTTCATTGGAGGAAAGAAGGTGTCTCATACGAGTCATATGTTGGGTGGCCATAGATTCAAAAATACAAGAAGAGTTATATGCCAACATAGAGGTGCAGAAATTACCTTTATTGGAGTCCATATACGTGGATGATGTCGCAATAGATTGCATGGTTATAGAATTCTCAGTTCTTGTAGATTGAAGAGGAGCTTGTTGAGAGGCCTACACAATTTGTTCATACTCAATTGAAGAGATGTTATTATATTGATTCCCTAATCCTTGGGCAACATGGATAGTCACAATGTTATGACCTCATCCATAGTGATAACTATTATTTTAACAAATTTTTTTCTCCAGATAGCCTAACTTGTTGAAGAAAGTGCATTATAACCTAGGGGGACTTCCCCACGGCCACATCCTTATCCACGGGAAATGGTAGCAATTGCAAGTTGTTGTCAATCTTCTGGAGTAAAGGTCAAGTAGCAGACATCAGATTGTTAGAGGCAAGAGAATACATCTTCCAAAGTGGGAAAGGTGTCACTGGCCAAGATAATGCTGCAAACTGAGCATAGGATGTATGAAGTTTATTGAGAAACTTCATATTGACAAGATTGGTGTAACGTCCTAGGATTTGAGGCCTCAGATAAAATGATCTTAAAAGGAATGATTGGGTTGCCCGTGTCATTGAGGTGCACATCCTTTTCTGGGAATCCATCACTAAAGAACTCTTTGGTTAAGTGTACTCAGCCCAGAGTAGTACTAGGATGGGTGACCAATCGAGAAGTTTTTTCTAACTTGTGTGTGAGTGTCATAACCCGTTACACTAAATGAGATAACTCAAAACACAAAACAAAATTACCCATCAATTAAACACAAACCCAGAAAATAGGGTAAATTGCAAAAAAGTTCAAAATGTACCTAAAATTACATAACTTGCTCAAACAGTGTCAAAATTGGACCAAATTTGACGTATCTTATGATTCCAAAGCATATCACTAGGTTATATTAGGGTTCTAAGCAATCAAATATGATAATTAATCTTATGAAGCACTTTAAGTAAGTTTAGGGGCCTGACAGTGAGTGAGGACAAAGTGCACAATTAAGGCTAGTGGTGGTCTGTGGGGCCAGAAGTTATTCCTGAAACTCTACTAGAGCCTTGTACAGTGGGCCCAAATGTTACAATTGGTATCAGAGTAAATTCCCATCTAGTAGGTAGAGCCCATTTGGGCCTGTGGCATGCCAGTATTTGAGTCGTGTGGTCCATGCATGTTGAAAAGGGTTATCCGAGTAGATGGAGCCACCCTTACACCAGTTTTCATGGTCAGGAGTTGGGTGTACATGGGCCATTTGGGTCTGCACTAAAATAGGTATAAATTATAAGGCCATATAGTTGAGCCTTGACAAGGACATAACGAGTCTAAGTGGGAGAGATTGTAACATCCCAGGATTTGAGACCTCAGATAAAATGATCTTAAAAGGAATGATTGGACTACCCACATCACCAAGGTTCACCTTTTTTTTAGGGATCCCATCACTAAATAACTCCGTAGTTAACCGTGCTTAGCACAAAGTAGTACTAGGATGGGTGAGAAGTTGTGAAGTTTTTCCTGGCTTGTACATGAGGGAGGACAAATTACGTAGTTAAGGCTAGTGGTCATTTGTGCGATCAGTCATCATTCCTGGAAATCTACTAGAGCCTTGAACAGTTGGTCCAAGTGTTACAAATGGACCTCTCTTTGGTTGATCCTCGGAAGAGACAGGATGAAAATAATCAAATTATTGAGACAAACTAGTAATAGAATCAAAGTATTCATCAAGGTTTCACCTTTATTTTCACCAAACAATTTACCCCAGATTTTACAAAGCTTCAAAGCATTGTTTTCCTGTCTAAAGTGGAAGCAGACAGCGTCCCACATTTCCTTCATAGTTTTATAAAATATGTATTTAAATGCAAAAGAGGATTCCATGATGTTCCATAGACAAGATATGACTTGGCCATTTCCTTATTTCCATTCAAGGTATCCTCAATAGGTTTTTTTATGAGTTCACCTTATCTCTAGAGTCCAAGATAATTTTGATAAAATTCATCTAAAGTAGGTAATTTTCTATATTCATCTTGATTATGGACATAGGAACATTGTCATTATAGACAATGATATGACGTGAATCTTTACCATCAACCATTTATTTATACAATATGAACAATTCACATCGGTCGGACATTGGTGGAGAAAGATAGTAACATAGCACATAGGTAGAACAACAATGAAGAGTGATATCACAATAGTGCACCGGTCATAACAATGGTGGATATGAACAATCACTAGTAAGATGCACAGTGCGAGGAGAAATCCAGAAAGAAGCATTGCTTGAAACACTATCATAGGAATTCATTGTGATAGGAAGGAGATAATATATCCCTAAAAATTATTGATGCTCACCCATGTACGTAGGGTAAATACATCTGGATGAAATTATCAAAAAAGGAAATCTCAGAGTTGTTGCAAGCTTTTTTTAGAAACGGTTCCCTATAGTGCCAAGATCAACACACCACCTATCAAATTTAGTGGTGATGGAGAAGGGGAGTGCAAGGCCCCTAACCCTACTTAACCTATAAACATTCTTGGCCAAATTGGATTAATTTGGTTATTGATCATGAATTAACTTTGATTTATGATGACACACTAGATGATGAAACAGTGTTTACAATTGGAATCTGAATAGACCTTGTTTGATCAAGTTATATAGATTTATGTAACTTGTGGATCTTTATATAAATTACCCTTTTCTAGTATTATGTACATAATTGTGACACTTGCATGAGTTTCTTTGTAAGAAGTGAGACCTGATAGGGGATCTAGTCTCTATTAAATTTGAGGAATAAAACATCTATCCAAACACACTCAAAAGGTATGTTGGAATAGGTGTAAATTGTTCATTCCTCAAATGATTATATGCAAAAGACAAAGAATAGAAATGGAATAATAAATCATGAATATATTCAATTTAAACATGATTACAGAAGTACATCGCCATCTCCCATAAAGGACTTGCATGAAAAACAACTACATCAGGATCTAAGTAAAGTGATATCCAACTTTCTCAAGTCTATCTCCCATAAAGAGTCTTCTCCATAATCTAGGTCTACGTTTGCATGTCAAATCCTCCATGTAGGACACCTGGGGTTGTGCTACCTATGGGTGGGTTGAAAAACAACAACTACGAGGAGGAATCAAAAGAAAGGGGCGTCAGAAAAAATTGAGTATGTGCAATAAATAACAACTAGACACTACTTTAGAGAGTTCAAAAGAAGAGCATCAAAATAAGGGATAACCAAGAAAATTATCAGGTCATGAGATGAGGCATCATATATGGAATAGATGAATAATAGAAAGAAAACCTTGACATATAACAACATAATAATTCATAAACATTGCATGTAACCAATAAGACCACTTATATTTATGTAGGGTTGAGACCAATAAAATCTCAAGTCTAAAATATTTTAGGTGAAAAATGCACACCCTAGGTAGAATATGCACGCCCCTATAGATATATGAGTTGAGTACACACTCTTGCGACTAGGGCTGTAAACCCATTTACCCTTTACCCATACCCTGTAGGGGAAGGGTAAGGGTAAATAATTTTCTTACCCTTTACCCACCTACCCTCTACCCTCTAACCCGCTACCTTAGTGGGTAAGGGTAAGGGTAAGTCATTACCCATACCATCTAACCCTCTACCCACCAATATTTATATTTACTATATTAAATGTATGGTCATATGTTGTTTGAATCTATAAAATATTTAATATTATGGGGTCATCATTTTAAATAATACATGATATTCTTTTCTACTTCTTATGTAGTTAACTTGGTTGTGTATGCAACACTATTTTGGAGGTGCAAGACACGTGTATATAAATGGGATATGTACATTAATTAATTTGTGGTGTAAGGCAAACATGTATATAATAATAAGATTTAATATTTAATGTATCATTTGATACATATGTGAGGTGGTGTTATCTATTTTATGTGTGTTTTATTTTTTGGATGCAACAACATTCTAGAGGGTATAAGATATGCATGGTTCTGGCAATAACTCCTATGGCAAATTGTCCTTTAATGTCATTTTAGCATAGAAGCCTTAATCTTTTAGGAATAATTTATTTTTTCACACACCAATGTTAGGGTACTACCATTGTACATGCATTTAATACAACACTTGTAGAATATTACTTAGAAAATTTTGGATATTTAAAAGCCATTATGGAACATCTTGATATTTCACTCAAATATATGAATGTACTAGACCATTATTATTAATATTACCACAAATTTTAAGATGACATATAAATTCCCCGCTTCACCCTTACCCTCCTCGTTTACCCTATGGGTAAGAGGGTAAGGGTAAGCGGAGGGTAAGGATATTGGTGGAGTGGGTAATTACCCATACCCTTACCCGCCAGACTTGGTGGGTAAGGGTAAGGGCAAGACCTTACCCTCCCCATACCCTCCCCATTGACAGCCCTACTTGCGATGGAATACACATGTCCAATTTATATGGAAGTATAGATTGACTGCTACAATAAATAAACCTAACCTATTTGCACATGCACATAATGTAAAGGAAAGATTGAGGTTTGGTCATAATAAATAAGAAATAAATGAGGATGATATCATCCAAGTCACATATTAGGCTAGAGTGTCTTAAATGATAACATTAGCAATTATTCAATATGTAACAAGAAACTTGAAAATATAACCAAGGGTAATCAAGATTTAACCAAGTAATGCATCGTATGGGAAAATTTATTAGTCATCATAGTATTGCCTAGATGATCGGGAACAATGCACAAATATTGACTTGAGTGTTAAGACCGAGATCAACTCTACATATGTCTAAGGTCAAAACCCTAAATCTAAGTCAAGATCTCCACAAAACCTATTAGACATATTTATAGTATTAGGGTTAGGTTCACAGTACTTACATTAACCCTAAAAAATTTCTTTTTATTATTAATCACTTGGAAAATGAGAACTATATCATCTTGTAGATTATATATTTCTGATTTCATATCATATTTTACTTTATTTTTCTGACTTACAGATTATTAGTTGTGAATTTTTGAATTTAAATCCAATTAGGGAAAACCCATAAGAAAATATATTTTTTGTATTAGATTTAGACAATGAAAATAATTCCATTGGTTTATTGTTCTCCTGATCGGGTTGATATATAATTTTGTTGTATTTAGGTAATCCTTGTAGATTCTAGGATTTTCAAGCATTAATCTAATGTTGATAATGTTATATGGGTATACCTCGAGCTGGCAAAAGTTGGCCCAACCCGAGAAACCCGACCCGTCCCATCCGCAACCCGACCCGATTAAACCCGCAGAAAATATAAACCCGAACTCAACCTGACCCGACCCGATGTTTACCCGAAACTCAATATGACCCGAAATTTTTAGACCCAAACCTAACCCGACACCCGATCCGATGATATTGTGTGACCCAAATCAACCTGAAAAAATCACAACCAACTTGACCTGACTTGATATCAACCTGACCTGACATTGACCCGACCCGACGTCAACCCACCTAACACCAACACAACCCAATGTCAACTCGATCCAACACCAACCTGACCCTATATCAACCCGACTTGACGTCAAAACGACCATACACCGACCAACACAATGTCAACCCGACCCGAAATCAATCCAATAGAACTCCGACCCGACCCAATGTCAACCTGACTGAGTACTAGCGAGAAGCCGAGAAGTCAAGTTTTAGTTTTATAATAGATTTTTGTATGGCTTTATCAATATATTATTTATAAGAAATAGTTTTCTTGATAATTTGATGGTAAGGAAAAGGAAGGGGGAATATATGAGATAATGGATTAGTAAAAGAAAAAAATAACAAGTAAAAAATAATTTTTATTTTTTAATTAATGCAACATATTAGTCATTACTTATTATCACAACTCACAACATGACCTGAATGAGGTCCAACTCAAAACAACTTTAATTATACAAGTATACAACCCAAGAAACCCCAACTTGATAACAACCCAATTCAAAATGACTCGATTCAAACTCAACTTAGCCCCGGGAAATAGTGTAAATTGAAACGACCTGAAGTGATTTGACGTGAACCCAAACCAACCGAATAAATGAATCTAAACAAACTTGTACCAAAATTGACCCGATCCGAAAATAATTTGACCCAAAAGAGCAAAATGAACAAAAGGGACCAAATAGATACTAACCTGACTCGACATGAACGGATAATATAACCTCAATTATCTTTGACCCATAATGATTATGGCCAAACCTAAAATGACCCGTCTGATTGCCAACTCTCTAATCTAAATAGACTGAGACCCAACCCAAAACAACTAGATTTGAATAAAAAATACAACCCAAGAAGACCTGATCTGATTACTACCCAACCTGAAAATGACTCAACCCAAAACCAAAGTAGATCGAAGAAATAGTTCAAATTGACCCGACCAGATATGAAGACGACTCAAAATGATTTGACTTGAACCCGAACCGACCCGATAAAGTAACTTAAAAAATCTATACCTAAATTGACCTGACCCGAACCCGAGTTGACCCGACATTACAAAATGACCCGAAGGGACCCAACTCGATACTAACCCGACCCAAACCCGACCGACCCGAAAGAAAAAAATGACCTAAATTATCTCTGACTCGTAATGACCCGTCCTGAACCCGACCCGACCCGCCTGATTGCCAGCTCTAGGTATACCTAGGCATCTGGGCTCACCTTCTATTAGGCCGCACTAGAGCAGCTTGCAAAGCAAGGAACAAGCAAGGCACAAATCCCATTGCGGTCCACTAGATCTAGCACCTGTTTGGTTCGAGATGAAGATTACGAAATCCGGACTGGATTAGACTGGATTAGTCCATTCATCGAGATTATCCGGATTGGAGTGAATCTTGTTTCTGTTTGGCAAACCAATCTCATCATTAAATTGGACTGGCCTCGTAACTTGTGTTTTTCAGTCTGACATATAAAACAAAATACACAAGACTGAGTTAATCCAGATATCAGGACAACGGAACCCGAAACGGGAGTCGTTTCAAGATTTTCAACCAAACACACATCTTGCAACCTGGACTGGATCGTGCTGATGTGGCGCAGATGTGGTACAAAAAGACAAGCCTAAATCTGAATGATATCCCGAACCAAACAGGGCCCTAGTGATTAACCTGGTCCTTTTTTCCTTGGCTGAGCGTGAAGAGGTTTGCCGCTGAACAACACGTGACCCTTGCTCCTGCTCCAGATAAGAGCGCTGATGCTACTGGGGCCTGCAGCTGCGAAGCCTGGAGGGAAAAGCCCCGCTCAGGCTAGCAAGCGGGATTCAAGGTTGTGAGGCACCCCCTGCTGCTGCCTCCAATGACACTGCTAACAGCTAGTCGTTCATGACGATGATGGGCGGCGGAAGGGATGATAAACAGGATATTGGAGGAACGGGAAGAACTGAAAGGTACGATTTGTAGGGTTCCCTCAAGTAGAAATTGTGCCCCTGGAGAACATGTAATCGGCCTCTATAACTAAGGTCGGAACCAAGATCTGAGCAGGTCCTTTGTTGGCATGTCTGTCGAGTTGAGAAAGGGATAAGGTGGTTTATTGGGTCAAAGGAAAGTTATAGGAGTTCACATCGTTCTTCACCACCTCCTTGATATCTTCTGAACCATGACCGGAGGTTGTCATGGTCGTGAGTCTGGCCGCGGACCAAAGGGGGCAACAAAACACAGGTGAAATTGGTAAGACCCTGTTTTGAGAACAACAAGGGAAGACAGACCATCAAATTTGACTTCTGGATTATCCGAGATCTAGAGAGGTGACTGTGTATGTAGATACAAGGGACGGAGGGTGATTGTCCATATGCAATTTGGAAACGTGAGAAAATCTTGCTCAATGTGTTCGCAACTAGGAGGAAAGGAAATTTGGGGATTTCAATTATATGGCAAGGTTGGGGTCGACCAAGGTATGAATGGATCCAAAAGGCTCTCCCCAACTGAACGGAAAAAGAATCGAGAAAAGATAGGGTGTGAGAAGGGAGAAAACGCGAAGAGAAAGGGGCGATTTCTTTTTCTTTTTTTTGAATTCGGACACTTTCATTCATATAAATTCAAGGAACAAAGAATACATCATTCTCGGCTGTCTCCTTCCAGAAGACAGGCAAAGAAGCCCGTCTAGAAGACTGCCCGTCATACAAGAGTGCATCCTGAGCAATGAGATGAGCCAAGGAGTTTTGAGCCCTTTTTACATGAATGAAACTACAAGAAGAAAAGAACGATGCTACACTACGAATATCCGCAGCTAGCAAACCAAGATAACCGAAGTGCTTATCCCGATCCCTCAAAGCATTTATCACATTCAGAGAATCCGAACATAGATAAATATGGTTCTGTGGTGGCACCGTATCCTGAGCAAACAGTATCCCCTCTCTAGCAGCCATAGCCTCCGCAATATTCGATGACCAATCAGCTCTCATGCAACGTTGTGTTGCACCCAAGAAAGCTCCATCCATCCCCCGTATCACTCCCCCGAAAGCACACCGTCCGTCCACCTTCATCGCTGCGTCGACGTGCACAAACGTGCAGCACTGTGCCCGCCCGTCCGCCTGCATGATCCTCCTCGCAGCGCCACCCTCCCCGCCTTCCCCCCGCCGTCCCCTAGCTTGAGAGTCTTGCTGTCCAACCTCGCCTCCCCAATTGACACGTCGGTAATCAGCTATCATTGCTCGGTATGACTGTAGGATAGGTCTCGAAAAAGGGGGCTCATCATCGAAGACTTTGTTATTACGGCACGTCCAAATGGTCCACCATACTGCTGCTATCTCATCCTTTTCTTCCTCCGTTCTATTCCCAAACAGCTCGAGGAGGTCGTCGTGTAGATTGTGCGTATTACCAAGACGTGGCATAGGCTGCAACCAACTCTCCCTCATCACAACTTCCGCCCCCGTGCAGACACATAGCATATGTTGGATTGTTTCCTCATGTTGAGCACATATCGGACACACTCCATCATCCGTAACGTGTCTATCCCGGAGCCTGCTCCTCGTAGCTAAGCACCCCGTAGCGATGCGCCATAGGAAATGTGAAAGCTTTGGCGGCCACCTCCTTCCCCATATCACTCTCCACAGGTCATGTGGAACCACCCTATTTCTCTCCCGTAGAGCAGCTCCCCCCATTCTCCCAAGCCAATAAGCCGAACGAACAGTGAAGCAACCCTCTGTATTTGGCCACCAAAAGATGTCGTCCTCCTGCTCAGAGATAGGAATAGGAATTTCCCTAATCCGAGCAGCCACATGCCTAGGAAAAGTGTCCAGAAGCTTACCCACATCCCATTCCTTCCGCCCCTCCACCATCAACTCGCTGACCTTGCTCATCTCGGCAACCGCATCCGTTCTATAGCATGAAAGGACCCCCTCATCTCCATGCAGCCACCTATCCTCCCAAATGTTCGTATCCTTGCCGTTTCCAATACTACGCAAGACACCGTGCATGAGTAAAGCTTTCGCCCCCCATAGGCTGCGCCACGTATAGCTTGGAATGAGGCCCAGTCGAGCGTTCAAAATATTTCCTGTCGGGAAGTACATGGCCTTCAAAACTCTAGCTACCAATAACTCTGGTTTTGTGAGCAATCTCCATAACTGACGTGCCAACAAAGCTTGATTAAACGTCTTCATATCTCTGAAGCCCAACCCCCCTTCCCTTTTCGTCTTGCACAGCCCCTCCCAACACAACCACGAAATCTTCATTTCCCCCGCCTTCGCCCCCCACCAAAATCTAGCCACCATAGAATTAATCTCCTCAATGATCCCCGTAGGAAGCTGGAACACACTCATAACGTATGTAGGGATGGCCTGCACCACTGCCTTGATAAGTACTTCCTTGCCTGGCTTGGACAAAAGACGTTCCTTCCATCCTTGTAGTTTATTCCGCACTCGACCAGTGATGTACTCGAACACCTTCTTCTTGGACCTCCCTACGGCTGCCGGTAAGCCCAAATAAGATGCTTGCTTGTCCACCTCTTTGACCCCCATCAAATCCCGCAGCTCGTCTTTTTTGCCTCTTGGTATCTTTTTGCTAAATGCAATTTCGGACTTGGTGAGATTGACCTTTTGACCCGATGCCTGTTCATACTGGCTGATAATTTCAGCTGTTTTCAGGCATTCATTCCTTGTCCCTCTAGCAAAAAGAATACTATCGTCTGCAAAAAATAAGTGTGAGATCCGTGGAGCCCCACGGCATACACTCATACCACGGATGGTATTCGTAGATACCGCAAGGTTCAAAAGAGTAGAAAAAGCATCTGCACATAGAATAAAGAGGTAGGGAGAGAGCGGGTCACCCTGTCGAAGTCCTCGTGAAGGCTGAAAAGCATTTGATCTTTCCCCGTTGGCCGTGAAGGTGTGAGAGACCGAAGAAACACAATCCAGCACTCTATTGCACCATCTACTTCCAAAACCAAATTTCTCCATCACCCTTTTTAAGAACTTCCATTCAATTCTATCATATGCTTTCATCATGTCGAGTTTCAAAGCAATGTGACCCGTCTTTCCTCCACCCCCTCTTTTCATAGCATGGAAGCACTCATAAGCTATCAAAGCATTGTCCGTGATCAATCTGCCCGGTATAAACGCACTTTGATTTTCAGATATGATACCATCCATGAAAGGCTTCAGGCGATTGGTGAGCACTTTAGTAGCAATTTTATAAATCACATTACACAGGCTAATCGGTCTAAAATCAGCAACCACCCTTGGTTTTTTAACCTTCGGAATTAGCACAACCAAGGTGTCATTGTACTCCTTGCAAGAATGTTCTCCTTTCCACCACCCCTTAATGTAATTTGAGATATCCTTCCCCACCACCTGCCAAAATTTCTGATAAAACAAAGGTTTCAGCCCATCCGGTCCGGGTGCTTTATTTGGGTGCATTTGGAAAACCGCCTTCTTTACCTCCTCATCTGAGATATCCTTTTCCAAGATGACAGCAATAGAATTATTCACCACGGGTTTTATACCTGCCACCGCAACCTCCATCTCCACTGGATTGGACGTGGCAAAAAGATCTTTATAGAAATCTTCAATGATACTCAGAATATCCTTATCTTTGGATTTCCAAATTCCTTGGGAATCTTTCAAGCCGGCTATGGTGTTCTTCTTTAATCTTTGTGACGCTTTATGATGGAAATATGCAGTGTTGCTGTCACCTTCCTTAAGTTCTTTAATACGAGCTCTAGCGCACCAAAAGGACTCGTTTTCCCTGTGTAGTTTTTCAAGCTCCCGAGCCAGCTCATCACATCTTTGCAGCACTCTACCATCCGGCCACTTCCTTTGTTCTTCGCCAAGCCTCCTCTCTGTAGTTTTAATCTTCCTCTTTATGTCACCAAACTTAGAGGTAGCCCACGTGGCCAGGTCCTCACTAACACCTTTGAGTTTGTCCTTAAGATCCATATCATTATGTGCCTCCCACGAATTTGCCACTGTAACTTCACAACTCTCCTCGGACAACCACATGGGTTCAAAGAAAAATCTAGCATGTCTCTTCCTCTGTCTTTCTTCCCCAGCCAACGCAGAAAGGATTATGGGTGCATGATCAGACTGATAATAAGGAAGGTGAAGGACCCAGCTGCCAGAATATTTTTCTCTCCATTCATCACTCACCAGAAAACGGTCTAACCTCTCCTCCACCAAGGTCTCCACAGATAGCCCCCTCCTCCAAGTGAAATTGTTTCCAGAGTACCCCAAGTTGAGAAGATTGCAGTCATCTATCACATCTCTGAACGGCTTCATGAATCTGTCCGGTTTCATTGGGCCACCCCTCTTCTCATCATTGTTTGTAATTTCATTCAAGTCACCAAAGAAGATCATCATATTCCCATACTTACCCCTTATGTGCCTCATCAAGTCCCACGTCCTGTGCTTCTCAGCCTGTGCTGACCAGCCGTAGATACCACATGCATGCCAATTATGCCCGGTCGATAGGTCCACCACTTTGCACTCCACGTGCCACGTCGAAAATCCAGTAATTTCCACCTCTACTTCCCGCCACCAGAAGCCCAACCCACCTGCTCTCCCCGTGCTCGACACACAAATACCATCAACAAACCCGCAGCTCCTCTTGATTCTTTCTAAAGCTCTGTCATCTAACATAGTTTTCATAACGAAAACTATATTGGGCCTCTCCCTCCGACACAACTCACGGAGGGCTTGAACTGCCGCCGGGCGACCCAGACCCTGGCAGTTCCAGCTTAGGAGTTTCATTGTTGTTCACGGGGTTGGTCCATCCCAACTCCCGCTACTAGGTGTGCGCCACCGATGATTGCCTCGTCTTCCACTGTCTGAGAACCATATAGTGATTTCCTCTTCTTTGATTGAGTGCCCATAGAATCATCCTCCTCAATAAATTTCGTGCTCTCCCGGACATGAGATTACGCCTGCGCTTGGTCTTCTGCCCTTTGTTTCCTTTGTCCTCACATCTGCCCTGTTGTCTCGATCCTCCGTATGCATAATGATCAGCATCCTTCCCTCGTAACCGGTTCCTCCTTTCCGCCCTCTCCTTCCTCCATTCCCTTTCCTTCTCCTCACCTTCTTTCCCTGGAAACATAGGTATATCCTCCGGCAGCACTACCCTCGTCACCCGCTTCCCCTTTCCCCCCGTCTGCCCCTACAGCGTCTGCTTCAACGTCCCCCGACGAACGTCCCTGTTCCCATATGCACTCACGTCCACGGGCTCACTCCCCTCGCATGCACGCCCAGCCTCTCTCGCCTTCCCCCCTTCCTTCTCTGTCCCCCGTCTAACTCTGCCTTCACCCTCGCCCCCTCTCGTGCTGCCTCCTCCTTCACCATCCCACGCGTTGTCCCCATGCCCTGTCCCTGACCCACCATGCACTTCACCCCCTTCGGTCCTCATCGACCCCACTGATCCGACATTGCTCTTCCCCCTATCCCCCATCTCCCAAAACCCCTCCATACCATCACCCACCATCTGCTTTACCCGGAGGATCGCTTCTCTAGAGAAGCGACGTCAAAAATGCCCATCCTCCGTTGTCGGCGGACCTCTCTTCTCAAACGTAACCTCCATGGAATCTACCATCTGATCCCCAGAATGCTCGTTTGGTTGCTCGCCACCTACAACCGATCTTGCACCCGAAGCCGACCCCTTATCTCCCGTCCTGGTTTGAGAAGAGGAACCTTCCTTTTTAGACCCCCATGAAGAGTTGCGTGTATGGAAAACAATCGTCCGTCGTGATCGCAGGCCTTGACCCCCTAGCAGTTCTTCTTCTACCGGGACTCTCGGTCGTCGTGGTGATGCTCGCAGCCATGAGCCCCACCCCCGTCGGTTTTCCCCATCTTCATCATAGTCGGCGCAGTCCTTCTCTGTGTGCCCTAGCCTACCACAAACAAAGCACATCGCCGGGAGCCTCTCGTACTTGAGTTACACGTCTATGATCTGCCCATCCGAGCCCCGAACCTTCTGTATTCGCTTGATTGGTTTATTGATGTCGATCGCCAGACGCACGCGGCCTGACGATTCCCAACCCAACAAATCACTGTCCACTTTGATCACCCGCCCAATCTTCTCTGCAATCCTCCTCAACGCCCCCTCTCCACGAAGCCCTAGCGGGACGTTGTACAACCGAACCCAGAACTGGCTCTCCGAGAATTCGATCTTCCCCGGTCTGTCCGTCGGATTTACTTCCTTCGTTAATAACAACCTGTTGTCGAAGTTCCATGGCCCCTCCTCAACGACTTTCGCTTTGTCTTTCCAGTGTGTGAACTGGATCACGAACGCCGTCTGGTCAATCGGTTTGAACACCACACCGCTTGTTAAACCCCACGCTTGGGCGAACGTCTTCTTCATGGCCGTAAAATTGTAGGAACGGTCCGTCATAAGCCTGCCCACAAGCGCCAACTCGACATGCTCCGGAAGCTTGGTCTCTTCCTCGCCGATTAGGTCTGCAATCTCTTGTTCTTCTTCGGTGATCTTCAGTCTCTCACACTGCTCCGCTAGATCATCCGCCATGGCGGAAGGAACCCAGCAGCCACGGGTGGAATCAAACACCCTAGCCGCTCACTTGGACCTGCAAGAGGGAGAAACGGAGACAAGCTCCGGGAAGAGAACACGACCACGCGCCGTCACCCTAATCGCACGCTGCGTCGCCGCAGAGCGTTAGGTCAGACGCCGGGTCGAGCAAAGCTTATTATCAAAGGGGCGATTTCTATTTCCAAAAAACTAGAAACTTTTGGCAGGTTAAATATGATCAAGATGAGCCTGATCCCGATCAAACAACACAGAAAGAAGTCCGCATTTAGCAAGTAAAGAAATCGGAAGTGACAACATTAAAATCCGACAAACCAACTCACTATAAAATACGTTGATTTAAAATATATTTCTTCTCTCTTTAAGTATTTGAGGGCTCAAATAAAGTTCAAATAAAGACAAACTTGCCATCTAGAATAAATTGGACGTGAAGAATTTGATTTAGTTATTATTTTACTTTCAAATCCATCTAGTATTTTATTTAATATTTTTTTATCATATCAAGTTTTTTTTTTCATTAATGAAATTGAGGCATATAGAGACACCAAGAAGATGCAAAACTTGACCTACAAGCAAATATAAACATAAGGAGTCCGACTTCAATATTAATTTTTCTTTTTAGAAATGTTTATTATTTTATATAATGTTTTGGACTTTAAGTCATATTTTCTCTCCTAAACTACACTAGGATAAATATGTTTATCTAATTAATGCAAAATTTGACATGTAGACTAATTTTGTTATGTAGAATTTGATTTTGAAGTTTATTTCTACTTTTAGAGACGTTTAACAATTTATTTCACACTTTTGCCCTTTTCTCCTATCTTCTTTTTACATGAAATTAGGATAATTATTATTGTTCAAATAAGGTGAAACTTACACCCAAACTAATTGGGACCTAAAGAACATGTTATTACCATTACATTTGTGTTTTAGAATTTCCTTTTATGAATTATATCATCATTAAGATTTAGACAAATTATCTACATATATATTGATAACCTTCAATTAGGGTCTCATTAATTTTAATTATTACAAAAAGAGTTATATATTATTATGCTCAAAATTCCACCTTTTACTTAACATATTAGTCCACTTTAAGTTAGATGATTGTACATGAAAACTCCAATTGTTATTACAGTACATATTTTATGTACAATATTCCTCTTATTTAACCAATATGTGAATATTAATTAGTAAAAGAATGTATGTACTATATTTCATGAATTAACTTGCATATTAGCACATATTTAAATTATTATGTAAATATGTGATATCTTATGGAACCTAATGCCACATAATGTATTTTATGTATTCATTATAGTAAAATTTATCCTTGTTTGGTCAAATCTAGAAAAACGATCTCACTATCCTTCTAATCATGGAATAGGATATGATTCAAGGTTTTGGTTCATTACATGCTTCATGATGTACTTAAGCATTTTATAATTCTACTTCCACTTTGGATGCTTTTGAGCTGCTTTGTTGGAGTTTATATAAGCTTGGTGATATGATAAGTGCAGTGCTTTTCATCGATCGACAATTTTCCGATGACCATTGTCTCTCCGTGACAGATGGTTTTCCCTATGCCCAGTGGAGATCATGAGTTGACGGGATTTTGTGTGTTGCTTGATGGACCTTCTATGTAGTTGCTAGCAAATTTTATGACGTGTTGACTGACAGATACTATGATGGCTTGATGGATGTTGTCTCGGTGACGATGAGATTTGACTGATAGGATTTGGTGATCGACAATTTGGTCGTGGCCAATGGATTTCGTTTTTGGATGGGATCTCAGTGATTTGGCCAATGGTTTTCTGACCAACGCATTCCCAATGCCCGACGAACCTACTGAGTGACTGCTCGATGGATTTAATGACCAATTGGAAGTCAGTCTTTTGATGTGCCTACCTATGTAAAAAAAACCTTCTCTCTGTCCTTTCACTCTTTTGGTGGAGTTTTAGTTGCAACCACAAGAACCCAACGAGAATCTGAGAGACCAACAAAGGTCCAGTGGGGCTCGTTGAGGTGCTGATCTTCGAGGCATGTTCTAGTCTGAGTTGTTGTGGACGATCTGATGGGTTTTGACTGAGATTCTTACTTCCTTTGTTAAGATTCTTGCTTTTCTACTCACTTTCTTGTGGTTCTTCATCCTCCTTCCTTTTGTGTCTGATTTCCATGGTGTCTCTTGGTGTTTTCCTATTGGAACCCTACGCATGTGGTTTGAGAGCTCTCTTTTCTTCCTTTCTTTCTCTAGTTCCACTATGTTCGTGGAAATAGAAGACATTCTTGGAGCTTTGGTGGAATGAACTTGACATTTTGTTGCTGATTTTGGAAGTTCCATTATGGATTTTGGTTTTCTCCCTCTACTAGAATCCTAAGTGCACTTCTTACCTATATCTTCTACATGCATGTCGTTAGAACTTATTTTAGAACTCTTAAAATGGTGAAGGATGGTCTTTTTAGTACTATTTATATCAGAAAATGATGATGATACAAATCCTTAAACTTTGCTTAGTCTTCAGGAACTTTTCTTGTGGTATTATAAACCTTACTTGTGTATGACAAGTTTGAGATCTCGAAATATAAGTGCTTGAACTCCCCAAATATGATGTATGTGATGTCTTGGTACCCAAGAGATAAAGTAATTTGACCTACATGCTAGGCCTTGTAGTTTGTTGAACATCTTATGATGTATGTGATGTCTTGGACGAGACCATCGTATTGAAAGCAACTCATTTATTATATGTTTGGGTGTATGGACACCTGATTAGAGTGTCATGAAACCATTTAAAATGTTTAATATCTTTTGAGGTTGCAAACCCCAATGCTTTTTGTAAGAACCTTTTTGGTGATCATACACTAATGAACTTGATTGATCCGGTCAAAATGAAACAAATTGACTTAAGTAATCAAGTGAAATCCTAAGCAAGTAGTGATCTAAGTCTGTAGAACTGTTCCAATGTCAAGACTTGTTGGGTAGTGAAATGAGTAATTTGAAAGGAGCTCAAATTCATATATTGTTGAGTATATATGGGTGCAAGGAGGGTATATACTTGTCATCATGGTCCCAAGGTTTCAGATAGCGATGGAGGTCGTGTCTCAAAGATTTTATGTGTTGATAGTGATTGCAATTATAACTCAGATTTGAGGGTTTACCCTAGTTTCTAGTGTCGTGACCTGAGTACCCAGGATGGACTAGGTTGTTTTAGTAGTTGGGTCGATGTGTCACTACGATTGTTACTCGTACTAATCGAGGGGGAGAGATGTTTATGATTCCACCCATCCTAGATCTTACACATGTCTCAAGAATATGAAGAGCATGTGAAGTGTAGTTTTGTGGCGTCAGAGGGTGGTGGTAGGAAACAGGTGCCAGATGGAGGAGTGCCTGAGATGGGGCCTGAACATCCCGTTCCACCTCTGTTTGACCCTTCAACCATAGCTGATCATGCATTTCAAAGCGTTCTCAAATAGCTTATGACAAAGATCATGCATTTGTTGACAAAGTGCCTACACCAAAACCAAGGACACATGTTCCCAATGTGGAATCTCAAGATTTAGGGAAGACCTTTGAAAGGTTGAATCTTGTGGGAGCTATAGAGTATGTGAGCACAATAAAATTGGAGATGCGGACATGTGGTTGACAGAGTTGGAGAAGGCATTCAAGATTTTGAATATCTCTAAAGAATACAAGGTGAAGCACACAATCTATCTTTTGAAAGGTAGTGTTGTCCATTGGTGGGCCATAGAGGAGGAGTAGAGACCAGCAAAGGTGGGTAATTGTAACATCCCTGACCTGGGTTATGATTTAATCGTAGATGTTTTGCCTAATAAGGTTAAGTAGGTTCTTAATCTTATCTTGGGAACAGTAATTAGGCCTCATAAGAAACTTATGTTTCAATTTTGGTCCTGTTTGAGCAATGTTGAAGCAATGTTTGCTTATTTTGGACCAAAGTGCAAATTACCAAGTTGAGGGGTTAAATTGCAAATGTTGCATGGTAAGATTTTCCTCTAATGTTTAGACATCATAAGAATGAATATGATGTAGTGGTATGGTTTTCACAAGCTTGGGCACCAAGATTAAGCTTGTAAAGCAGTGTTGTGCATTAAAACCTAGTTTTGGTGAAAAGTGCAATTTACCCAAACCTAGGGTTCAATGTGCAAATTACCACTTCAATAAGGTCCCTAATGTTTCTTGGAATCATGTAGAGCAAATAAAATGAGATGGGTGCCTCATTTGAATTAAGTTGGAGGAGAGAGAATCTTGATATTAAAATAATCAAGATTAATGCCTAATTGAAACCCTAATTTGATTTAGGGCAACAATGAATAAAAATAATTAAAGGGCTTTCAACCAAAATATTTTGGGTTTATTTTGAATAAGGATGAACATTCCTTTTCCAAGATAAGGAACGAAAATATCCTAAGTAGGTGAAATTCCACTCACCTTATTATAAGAAAAAGAAAACCCACTCACATATGGATATTAATATAATAAGCATTAAGGTGCTTAATTTGATTTTCTTTAAATCAAGGATAATGAAGGAGAATTAAAGGCAAAGGAAGGTGCCTCGTCCTTAAGGGATTTTAGGGGGAAGAGGCGGCCATATTTTTGGAATTTAATGCATTTTAATAATGCATTTTCTCTCTCATCAATTTCCTTATAAAAGTGCCTTTTTCAAGCCAAATGAAAGGCTATTTTGGATTTTCTTCTTCCCCTTGCTTGCAAAACCGACCAAGGATCTAGGGAGGAGCAGGGAGCACGTCCCCAACCTGTGGGTGAGCCCTTGACCTTCGTTCTCCTTGATTTCATGGTGGAAATCGAAAATAAATTATGGACTCCTTCTTATTTCGATCTCCTCTTCAACCCTAGCCAACTTTTGCAATCAAAAGCTTGAGGACGATCCTAGGGGGAGTTGCAAGAGCTTCATACACCATTAATGGCGTGAGCTTGGAGCTTTGGAGCTCAATTGGAGGTGGGTTTTATAACTCAAACCCTTAAACATTGTTATTGCATCAATTCTCTATGCTTTGTTGATTGATTTCTTCAATTTGATGCACTCTTGTTTCTTGCTGCAATTTCCATCAAGAACGGTTGCTGTTCTTGGTTGTTCGAAGGAAGGGGATGATGACATCATCCTAGATGTTTATCCAAAGAAAATTACCAAGCAAAACCGTTTTGATAGCTACTCCAAATCGTTTTAATTTGATTGGCTATGCGGTTTCAGCAAACCGTTTAAGGGAAAACGGTTTGAGGGCAAACGGTCTCAAGACCGTTTGAGTGCGTTGACCAAGCGTTGACCGTTTGGGAATTTTGTTCCTAATTATGTAGGCTGATAACTCTCCAAATTTGAGGGATTAACTCCAAAGGAATCGAGAGTTGAAGGCCAATCAATTAGGCAATCGAATTGAATTATGTGCTGATTTTCAACCTGATTAACTTGACCTGCTTGGGAAAACGGTCTCAAGACCGTTTGAGTGCGTTGACCAAGCATTGACCGTATGAGAGTTTTGATCCTAATTATGTTGGCTAATGACTCACCAAGTTTTATGGGTTAACTCCCAAGGAATCATGAGTTTAAGCCTAATCAATTAGGGAAACCTAATTGGATTAAGTGCTGATTTTCAACCAGATCAACTTGACCTGCTTGGGCAAACGGTCTCAAGACCGTTTGAGTGTGTTGACCAAGCATTGACCGTATGAGAGTTTTGATCCTAATTATGTTGGATAATGACTCACCAAGTTTTATGGGTTAACTCCCAAGTAATCGTGAGTTGAAGCCTAATCAATTAGGGAAACCTAATTGGATTAAGTGCTGATTTTCAACCTGATCAACTTGACCTGCTTGGGCAAACGGTCTCAAGACCGTTTGAGTGCTTTGACCAAGCGTTTACCGTATGATATTTTTGTTCATAATAATGTTGGTTAATGACCCTCCAAATTTTATGGATTAATTCCAAACGAGTCATGAGTTGAGGTCTAATCAATTGGGCTAACCCTAATTGAAATCAGTGCTGAAATCACAATGAGCTAATTTGAGATTTTGGGTTGATTAGCCCAAACGGTCTCAAGACCGTTTGGGGATCACCCAAACGGTCTCAAGACCGTTTGGGGATCACCCCAAGACCGTTTGGAGGTCTGGGGTCAAGTATAGTTGACCAATGGGAGGTCCAAAGGTACCAAATCATACTGCAACTAAATGCTGATTTGTTGATCAACTCGATAGACCAATCCATGATGAATTTTCACTAGAGTCCAAAGGTTGGATGGGCAAACGGTCTCAAGACCGTTTGGAGGTCATCCAAACGGTCTCAAGACCGTTTGGTGGTCACCCAAGACCGTTTGGAGGTCTAGGATTGAGTATAGTTCAGTGGTTGAAGGTCTAAAGATATCAAGTTGATCTGCAATAGATTGCTGATTTGGTGAGCACTTCAATGAACCAAACCCTAATTAGATTGCTTGGATTGGAGTGATATGATGGGAAAACGGTCTCAAGACCGTTTGGAGCTCATCCAAACGGTCTCAAGACCGTTTGGTGGTCACCCAAGACCGTTTGGAGGTCTAGGGTTGAGTATGGTTAGGTGTTTGAAGGTCTAAAGGTACCAAGCTGTTATACAATGCAATGCTGATTTGGTGATCAATCCAATGATCCAAACCTTAATTGGATGGCTTGGATTTGAGTGATATGATGGGCAAACGGTCTCAAGACCGTTTGGATGTCATCCAAACGACCTCAAGACCGTTTGGGGTCAGGTCATACCCAACTTGGATGATGGTTCAATGGTTTCAAAGCAACTAGTCTTACATTGATTAGTGTTGTTGAATCATCGATTCCAAACCCTAATTCAATTGAATCAAACCCTAATTGATGACCAATTGAGGGTTAATTAAGGGTCAAATAAGTTGAAGGTTGACCTATTTAAACTCAATTGAAGTATGGGTATAGGTCCAATTGATGATTGGTTCAATGAATCCAATGATTGAAGGAATCAACATTGGAAACCCTAATTCAATTGGATACCTTATGTCATTAAAAGTCCAATGGATCAAACCTTTTTGAAAACCTAATGTGATTAGGTGGGAGATACCTTTAATGGTAATAGTAATTAATGCATAACAAATGCATGGATCCAATACATGATGTAAACCCTAATTGAGGCCGATTTCATGTATAACCCTATTAAGAGGTTGCCTACATGTGAAATCACTAATTAGGATGAATAGTAAACCCTAATTCCTTTGGATACCTTATGTAATGGAGGTCCAATGTGATGATGAATGTACTATTGATCAAATGATGGTTAGTAATGTTAACCAATGAAGGAACAAAGGTTAAAACCCTAATAGTACCTAAGTGATTAGTGTCAATTAAGGGATGAACCCTAATTGCTGATAAGATCAATGACTTGGTACACTATGTAAATCATAGTTGTATGTAATTGATTGAAGGGTTGATATGACCTAATCAAGTTAAGAAGTTGATAGCATGAATTCATACACGAATATGAATCATGTGGTGTATAAGGGTTATGATCCTTAATCAAAGAGATCATGAAACCCTAAACATGAACATAAACCCTAATTGACAGGGTTATTGAATTCAACCCTAGTTGAGGGTGATTCCATGTGAAACCCTAGTTGAGGGTGATTCCATGTGAAACCCTAGTTGAGGGTGATTCAATGTGAAACCCTAGTTGAGGGTGATTCCATGTGAAACCCTAGTTGAGGGTGATTCCATGTGAAACCCTAGTTGAGGGTGATTCAATGTGAAACCCTAGTTGAGGGTGATTCCATGTGAAACCCTAGTTGAGGGTGATTCCATGTGAAACCCTAATTGAGGGTGCATCCATGTGGAACCCTAGTTGAGGGTGATTTCATGAGAAACCCTAATTGGGAATGCATCCCTAATTGCTTATAGGACCAATGACTTGGTACCCTATGTTAATCATAGTTGTATGCATATGATTGAAGGGTTGATGTGACCTAATCAAGTTGAAAGGATCAAATAATAGAATTCATATATATATAAATATGATTCATGTGATGATCCTATGTATCACGACTGTGCAAGGCAGCACGGCCGTGGTGACTTTACTCAGCACGACCGTGCAGGGTAGCACGGCCGTGGTAGCTTTACTTTGCACGACCGTGCAAGGTACACGGCCGTGGTGGTCTATGCTTGACTTAGAGCTGAATTGAAAGTGACCTAACATGGTTGTTTTGTTAATTATCAAATTAAGGATGAGAGAGATACTCATACCTTGTGATGATAATCATTTAATGATAATTGATGAGAATAAATAAGTATGAGTGAATACTTATGGTATAAATGTTGGCTCCTAGATGTGGGGAGCAATGAACTAGGGTTTGATCATTGATAATATGATCTTGAAAACCCAAATGGTTAATAATGGAAACCCCTATTCTTAATGAAGGGTAATGATATGTGAAAGAAAGCCTAATTGATGGTAAACCCTAACCTTGGTAAGGGAATAGTGGTGTTACCCTGTATTGCATGATGTGTTGTGAACTTGATAAGTCTATTATCATGTGTGATCATCATGCAGGTCTCATGAGGTGATGATCATAGCCAGGTATGAGCTATGATGTTTATTTGATAAGAATTGATTGGCCATATGTGCCATTATGTTTTTGTTACTTAGAAAGAAGTAACCAGATGAGTTGGGCTTGTAAGCCTTTGTTTTAAGTTGTTACCTAGTGAGAGGTGACAAGATGTGAATGGCCTTGTGCGCCATGTGAATAAAGTTGTTGCCTAGTGAAAGGTGACAAGATGTGAATGGCCTTGTGCGCCATGTGAATAAAGTTGTTGCCTAGTGAGAGGTGACAAGATGTGAATGGTTTTGTGAACCATGTGTGATGGAAATCCAAATCATGGTAAAGGATTAAGGGTAATACCCTTGAATTTTTAATACATTGTTTTTGCATGGTATTGATAGATAATTGATGTACTGCTATTATATGTGCTAACCATGCAGGTATCATGAGATGATGAGCATAGCCAGGTATGAGCTATGATGTGTTATTAGTTTGAATTTGTTTATTGGGCCTTGTGTGCCATAATATACCTTGTGCCTGGTAAGAGGTGGCAAGAGAGTTAATGTGCATCAAGTGCCATGATGGATGCTTGTGTAGAAAGTATCATACTTACCTTGGTCAAATGACCTAAAGGTGTTAGTTACCTGAGAAAGAGGTAACAATGCTCAAGTGATGAACAAAGGGTTTGAATACCCAGGATTTCATGGTTATGGTATTGAAATTGTGAAAGGATGAGAAAAACCCAGTGGTGAAGTGAGGGATTAAGATCCCAACACTTATGAAAAGAGTATGGCTACGGGCCATGACTCCACATTGATAATGCCAGGCTTTAGATATATGATCTAAGCCTGAAGAAAGTTAATGCAGTGGTAATGATTCTGTTGTTTGAATAGATGTTATACATGTTCTTCCTATTCATTAAAGGATAAGTGACATGTTAATTCTATCAAGTTATAACTGCAATGCTTCTGATATAGAATAATGTTCTAATCTGTTAGACATAAAAATATTTGCTGTCAAATAGATATGATTCTCATGTTCATATTCATCTTCTCTAATTGCAATAATAATGTTTCTGGCAGAGAGTTATATCTCTCGCTGGGGTAATTTTTATAATTGTCTCACTCCCGTGGGAACCACATTTTTAGGTGGACGCAGACGAGGAGACAGGAATCCTTCAGGAGGTGAAGGACATCAGCAGTAGCAGGGACAACAGTAAAGTCTCAGGTGGAGACATTGACTGTCATGTCAGGTTCAGATGTATATAGAAGTCCTATGTGTCGTCTCTGTACTCTCAGGTCCTTGGAGTAGTAGTTAATGATTTCGAGATTTTGGCTTAGTGCCTCGAGGGTTTTATACTACCTGTGTACAGTTAAGACAGAGTAGTTAATGTTTGTATTCCTCGAGAAGCAAAAGTACATGAGATGTATATATATGAACCAGGATGTAAAGTTTTACTTTGGTTCTGAATGAAAGAGTTTTCCTATGAATGGATCCCTTTGCAAAAAGTTTTAATTTTTAGCGATTTTCGCTAATCCGCTGCTTGATGAACGCTTCCGCATTAGTTAATCTTGTTTTCGTGATACGGTCATCACAATTTAGTGGTATCAGAGCTCTAGGTTCGCTGAGTCTACAGAGACATAGGACTAAGTTGTTGAGTCTGTGTTAGTGTCCTCCAGTATACCCTATAATGATTTCTGCTTGTGTAGAAAAAGGGTAAAGTTTAAAATGACTGGAGAACACAAGAAACACATTGCTGAGGGCAATGTTGTTGCACCAAGAAGAGGTTCAAGGATCATGCAAGAATAGAATGAGTGCCTGAGAATCCCCATTAAGACCTGATCAGGATAGAGAATCCTATGATCATGCTCTTGTTGGGCAGATTAGGGAAACAATAATGCATATAGGGGACTGGATACTAGCTTTACAATCTAGGTTATCAGTCCTTAATACAGAAAGTTTGAGCTTTAAAAGAGTTCCTAAATGACTTAGTCATGTTGGAACAAGGGAAAATCATGTGTGTATAATGATATAAAAAGCAAGGAATATGATAGCATGTAAGTGCATACTACTTGATCTCAGTATTTGTAAACCCTGACCAGGTATACAACTATTGATGATAAAGTGAGTATGGAAACTCTTAGATTGGTATCTTTTGATTGCCCTGATCAAGCAATCATTCTGAAACAATCTAGAGAGTATAATGAAAACAAAAGGGAAGAGCTATGTGAACATTCCCAACTAATAGGAAGAGCTATGTGAACATTCCTAATCAAAAGAGAAGAGCTATGTGAACACTCCCAATTAAAAGGAAAAGCTATGTGAACATTCCTAATTAAAAGGGAAGAGCTATGTGAACATTCCCAATTAAAAGGAAAAGCTATGTGAACATTCCCAACTAATAGGAAGAGCTATGTGAACATTCCTAATCAAAAGGGAAGAGCTATGTGAACATTCCCAACTAATAGGAAGAGCTATGTGAACATTCCTAATAAAAAAGGAAGAGCTATGTGAACATTCCCAATTAAAAGGAAAAGCTATGTGAACATTCCTAATCAAAAAGGGAAGAGCTATGTGTCATTCCCAATCAAAAAAGGGAAGAGCTATGTGTCATTCCCAATCAAAAAGGGAAGAGCTATGTGTCATTCCCAATCAAAAAAGGGAAGAGCTATGTGTCATTCCCAATCAAAAAGGGAAAGCTATGTGTCATCCCCAACAAAAAGGGAAGACCTATGTGTCATTCCCAATCAAAAAGGGAAAAGCTATGTGGCATTTCCAACTAATAAGAAGAACTATGTGAACAATCCCAATTACATAGAGTTTGTTAAAGGATTACTGAGTAAATTATCTTTGTTAGATATATATGTTGTTCCTTTTGATAAATATTCTTGAGTGATTATTGAAGTATGTTCTTTTATGCTTCTTCCTTTCAATGATATGGACATCATATGTTAGGGGTTTATGCTCTGCATAAACATTGATGAGGTTGAACTAATGAAAGGAGCCTTGTGTGGAATTAAAGAATTCATAATATCTCCAGGATATTAAGATGATATGTGGAGACTTGAGGGCATTATTAATGAACAATCTGTTCCTCCTTTTTCTGGGATTTCGAGGACGAAATCCTTGTTAGGGGTTTATAATTTGTAACATCCCTGACCTGGGTTATGATTTAACCCTAGATATTTTGCCTAATAAGGTTAAGTAGGTTCTTAATCTTATCTTGGGAAAAGTAATTAGGCCTCATAAGAAACTTATGTTTCAATTTTGGTCCTGTTTGAGCAATGTTGAAGCAATGTTTGCTTATTTTGGACCAAAGTGCAAATTACCCAAGTTGAGGGGTTAAATTGCAAATGTTGCATGGTAAGATGTTCCTCTGATGTTGAGACATAATAAGAATGAATATGATGTAGTGGTATGGTTTTCACAAGCTTGGGCACCAAGATTAAGCTTGTAAAGCAGTGTTGTGCATTAAAACCTAGTTTTGGTGAAAAGTGCAATTTACCCAAACCTAGGGTTCAATATGCAAATTACCACTTCAATAAGGTCCCTAATGTTTCTTGGAATCATGTAGAGCAAATAAAATGAGATGGGTGCCTCATTTGAATTAAGTTGGAGGAGAGAGAATCTTGATATTAAAATAATCAAGATTAATGCCTAATTGAAACCCTAATTTGATTTAGGGCAAAAATGAATAAAAATAATTGAAGGGCTTTCAACCAAAATATTTTGGGTTGATTTTGAATAAGGATGAACGTTCCTTTTCCAAGATAAGGAACGAAAATATCCTAAGTGGGTGAAATTCCACTCACCTTATTATAAGAAAAAGAAAACCCACTCACATATGGATATTAATATAATAAGCATTAAGGTGCTTAATTTGATTTTCTTTAAATCAAGGATAATGAAGGAGAATTAAAGGCAAAGGAAGGTGCCTCTTCCTTAAGGGATTTGAGGGGGAAGAGGCGGCCATATTTTTGGAATTTAATGCATTTTAATAATGCATTTTCTCTCTCATCAATTTCCTTATAAAAGTGCCTTTTTCAAGCCAAATGAAAGGCTATTTCGGATTTTCTTCTTCCCCTTGCTTGCAAAACCGACCAAGGAGCTAGGGAGGAGCGGGGAGCACGTCCCCAACCTGTGGGTGAGCCATTGACCTTCGTTCTCCTTGATTTCATGGTGGAAATCAAAAATAAATTATGGACTCCTTCTTATTTCGATCTCCTCTTCAACCCTAGCCAACTTTTGCAATCAAAAGCTTGAGGACGAGCCTAGGGGGAGTTGCAAGAGCTTCATCCACCATTCATGGCGTGAGCTTGGAGCTTTGGAGCTCAATTGGAGGCGGGTTTTATAACTCAAACCCTTAAACATTGTTATTGCATCAATTCTCTATGCTTTGTTGATTGATTTCTTCAATTTGATGCACTCTTGTTTCTTGCTGCAATTTCCATCAAGAACGGTTGCTGTTCTTGGTTGTTAGAAGGAAGGGGATGATGACATCATCCTAGATGTTTATCCAAAAGAAAATTACCAAGCAAAACCGTTTTGATAGCTACTCCAAATCGTTTTAATTTGATTGGCTATGCGGTTTCAGCAAACCGTTTAAGGGCAAACGGTTTGAGACCGTTTGGGGGCAAACGGTCTCAAGACCGTTTGAGTGCGTTGACAAAGCGTTGACCATTTGTGAATTTTGTTTCTAATTATGTAGGCTGATAACCCTCCAAATTTGAGGGATTAAATCCAAAGGAATCGAGAGTTGAAGGCCAATCAATTAGGCAATCGAATTGAATTATGTGCTGATTTTCAACCTGATTAACTTGACCTGCTTGGGAAAACGGTCTCAAGACCGTTTGAGTGCGTTGACCAAGCGTTGATTGTATGAGATTTTTGATCCTAATTATGTTGTCTAATAACTCACCAAGTTTTATGGGTTAACTCCCAAGGAATCGTGAGTTGACGACTAATCAATTAGGGAAACCTAATTGGATTAAGTGCTGATTTTCAACCTGATCAACTTGACCTGCTTGGGCAAACGGTCTCAAGACCGTTTGGGTGCGTTGACCAAGCGTAGACCGTATGAGAGTTTTGATCCTAATTATGTTGGCTAATGACTCACCAAGTTTCATGGGTTAACTCCCAAGGAAGCGTGAGTTGAAGCCTAATCAATTAGGGAAATCTAATTGGATTAAGTGCTGATTTTCAACCTGATCAACTTGACCTGCTTGGGCAAACGGTCTCAAGACCGTTTGAGTGCGTTGACCAAGCGTTGACCGTATGATATTTTTGTTCATAATAATGTTGGTTAATGACCCTCCAAATTTTATGGATTAATTCCAAACGAGTCATGAGTTGAAGGCTAATCAATTGGGCTAACCCTAATTGAAATCAGTGCTGAAATCACAATGAGCTAATTTGAGATTTTGGGTTGATTATCCCAAACGATCTCAAGACCGTTTGGGGATCACCCCAAGACCGTTTGGAGGTCTGGGGTCAAGTATAGTTGACCAATTGGAGGTCCAAAGGTACCAAATCATACTACAACTAAATGCTGATTTGTTGATCAACTCGATAGACCAATCCATGATGAATTTTCACTAGAGTCCAAAGGTTGGATGGGCAAACGGTCTCAAGACCGTTTGGAGGTCATCCAAACGGTCTCAAGACCGTTTGGTGGTCACCCAAGACCGTTTGGAGGTCTAGGGTTGAGTATAGTTCAGTGGTTGAAGGTCTAAAGATATCAAGTTGATCTGCAATAGATTGCTGATTTGGTGAGCACTTCAATGAACCAAACCCTAATTAGATTGCTTGGATTGGAGTGATATGATGGGAAAACGGTCTCAAGACCGTTTGGAGCTCATCCAAACGGTCTCAAGACCGTTTGGTGGTCACCCAAGACCGTTTGGAGGTCTAGGGTTGAGTATGGTTAGGTGTTTGAAGGTCTAAAGGTACCAAGCTGTTATACAATGCAATGCTGATTTGGTGATCAATCCAATGATCCAAACCTTAATTGGATGGCTTGGATTTGAGTGATATGATGGGCAAACGGTCTCAATACCGTTTGGAGGTCATCCAAACGACCTCAAGACCGTTTGGGGTCAGGTCATACCCAACTTGGATGATGGTTCAATGGTTTCAAAGCAACTAGTCTGACATTGATTAGTGTTGTTGAATCATCGATTCCAAACCCTAATTCAATTGAATCAAACCCTAATTGATGACCAATTGAGGGTTAATTAAGGGTCAAATAAGTTGAAGGTTGACCTATTTAAACTCAATTGAAGTATGGGTATAGGTCCAATTGATGATTGGTTCCATGAATCCAATGATTGAAGGAATCAACATTGGAAACCCTAATTCGATTGGATACCTTATGTCATTAAAAGTCCAATGGATCAAACCTTTTTGAAAACCTAATGTGATTAGGTGGGAGATACCTTTAATGGTACTAGTCATTAATGCATAACAAATGCATGGATCCAATACATGATGTAAACCCTAATTGAGGCCGATTTCATGTATAACCCTATTAAGAGGTTGCCTACATGTGAAATCACTAATTAGGATGAATAGTAAACCCTAATTCCTTTGGATACCTTATGTAATGGAGGTCCAATGTGATGATGAATGTACTATTGATCCAATGATGGTTAGTAATGTTAACCAATGAAGGAACAAAGGTTAAAACCCTAATAGTACCTAAGTGATTAGTGTCAATTAAGGGATGAACCCTAATTGCTGATAAGATCAATGACTTGGTACACTATGTAAATCATAGTTGTATGTAATTGATTGAAGGGTTGATATGACCTAATCAAGTTAAGAAGCTGATAGCATGAATTCATACATGAATATGAATCATGTGGTGTATAAGGGTTATGATCCTTAATCAAAGAGATCATGAAACCCTAAACATGAACATAAACCCTAATTGACAGGGTTATTGAATTCAACCCTAGTTGAGGGTGATTCCATGTGAAACCCTAGTTGAGGGTGATTCCATGTGAAACCCTAGTTGAGGGTGATTCAATGTGAAACCCTAGTTGAGGGTGATTCCATGTGAAACCCTAGTTGAGGGTGATTCCATGTGAAACCCTAGTTGAGGGTGATTCAATGTGAAACCCTAGTTGAGGGTGATTCCATGTGAAACCCTAGTTGAGGGTGATTCCATGTGAAACCCTAATTGAGGGTGCATCCATGTGGAACCCTAGTTGAGGGTGATTTCATGAGAAACCCTAATTGGGAATGCATCCCTAATTGCTTATAGGACCAATGACTTGGTACCCTATGTTAATCATAGTTGTATGCATATGATTGAAGGGTTGATGTGACCTAATAAAGTTGAAAGGATCAAATAATAGAATTCATATATATATAAATATGATTCATGTGATGATCCTATGTAGCACGACCGTGCAAGGCAGCACGGCCGTGGCGACTTTACTCAGCACGACCGTGCAGGGTAGCACGGCCGTGGTAGCTTTACTTTGCACGACCGTGCAAGGTAGCACGGTCGTGGTGGTCTATGCTTGACTTAGAGCTGAATTGAAAGTGACCTAACATGGTCGTTTTGTTAATTATCAACTTAAGGATGAGAGAGATACTCATACCTTGTGATGATAATCATTTAATGATAATTGATGAGAATAAATAAGTATGAGTGAATACTTATGGTATAAATGTTGGCTCCTAGATGTGGGGAGCAATGAACTAGGGTTTGATCATTGATAATATGATCTTGAAAATCCAAATGGTTAATAATGGAAACCCCTATTCTTAATGAAGGGTAATGATATGTGAAAGAAAGCCTAATTGATGGTAAACCCTAACCCTGGTAAGGGAATAGTGGTGTTACCCTGTATTGCATGATGTGTTGTGAACTTGATAAGTCTATTATCATGTGTGATCATCATGCAGGTCTCATGAGGTGATGATCATAGCCAGGTATGAGCTATGATGTTTATTTGATAAGAATTGATTGGCCATATGTGCCATTATGTTTTTGTTACTTAGAAAGAAGTAACCAGATGAGTTGGGCTTGTAAGCCTTTGTTTTAAGTTGTTACCTAGTGAGAGGTGACAAGATGTGAATGGCCTTGTGCGCCATGTGAATAAAGTTGTTGCCTAGTGAAAGGTGCCAAGATGTGAATGGCCTTGTGCACCATGTGAATAAAGTTGTTGCCTAGTGAGAGGTGACAAGATGTGAATGGTTTTGTGAACCATGTGTGATGGAAATCCAAATCCTGGTAAAGGATTAAGGGTAATACCCTTGAATTATTAATACATTGTTTTTGCATGGTATTGATAGATAATTGATGTACTGCTATTATATGTGCTAACCATGCAGGTATCATGAGATGATGAGCATAGCCAGGTATGAGCTATGATGTGTTATTAGTTTGAATTTGTTTATTGGGCCTTGTGTGCCATAATATACCTTGTGCCTGGTAAGAGGTGGCAAGAGAGTTAATGTGCATCAAGTACCATGATGGATGCTTGTGTAGAAAGTATCATACTTACCTTGGTCAAATGACCTAAAGGTGTTAGTTACCTGAGAAAGAGGTAACAATGCTCAAGTGATGAACAAAGGGTTTGAATACCCAGGATTTCATGGTTATGGTATTGAAATTGTGAAAGGATGAGAAAAACCCAGTGGTGAAGTGAGGGATTAAGATCCCAACACTTATGAAAAGAGTATGGCTACGGGCCATGACTCCACATTGATAATGCCAGGCTTTAGATATATGATCTAAGCCTGAAGAAAGTTAATGCAATGGTAATGATTCTGTTGTTTGAATAGATGTTATACATGTTCTTCCTATTCATTAAAGGATAAGTGACATGTTAATTCTATCAAGTTATAACTGCAATGCTTCTGATATAGAATAATGTTCTAATCTGTTAGACATTAAAATATTTGCTGTCAAATAGATATGATTCTCATGTTCATATTCATCTTCTCTAGTTGCAATAATAATGTTTCTGGCGGAGAGTTATATCTCTCGCTGGGGCAATTTTTATAATTGTATCACCCCCGTGGGAACCACATTTTTAGGTGGACGCGGACGAGGAGACAGGAATCCTTCAGGAGGTGAAGGACATCAGCAGTAGCAGGGACAGCAGTAAAGTCTCAGGTGGAGACATTGACTGTCATGTCAGGTTCAGATGTATATAGAAGTCCTATGTGTCGTCTCTGTACTCTCAGGTCCTTGGAGTAGTAGTTAATGATTTCGAGATTTTGGCTTAGTGCCTCGAGGGTTTTATACTACCTGTGTACAGTTAAGACAGAGTAGTTAATGTTTGTATTCCTTGAGAAGCAAAAGTACATGAGATGTATATATATGAACCAGGATGTAAAGTTTTACTTTGGTTCTGAATGAAAGAGTTTTCCTATGAATGGATCCCTTTGCAAAAAGTTTTAATTTTTAGTGATTTTCGCTAATCCGCTGCTTGATGAACGCTTCCGCATTAGTTAATCTTGTTTTCACGAGACGGTCATCACAGTAATGGGGAGGAGTTTTAGCGGGAGTTTGTTAGTTGCTACTTTAGAGAGACATATCTGGAGGAGAAGATGACTCAATTTGAATAATTGCATCAGGGATCATGGTCAATGAATAACTAGGATGTGAAGTTCATGGAGTTGTTGAGTTTTTTTGTCATATGGCAGCCACATAGAAGGAGAGACCAGAAGGGTTTGAATGTTGAGTTGGCACAGACAGATTCAACTCTAGAGTCTAATGAGAAGTTTTCAACCTTCATGGAGTTTATGAGGAGGATATAGAGGACAATTGCGGAGTAGAGAGAGGCCAATTCTAGAAAGATGTTTACTTAGTTATGAGGATTGCCATTTGATATTTTTAAGAAGCAGATATTTTCTTCCCCACAGTGCCAACAGTCTTAGCTAAGGTTGAAATTTTCTTAACTAAGGACACAAGTACAGTTGTAGTTCTCTCCTTGTAAGGGGAGAGGTTGTAGCTTCCTCTAGTTAGGGTGAATATTTTTGGGTTGATGTATGTGATAGGGCCATCTAGGCCACAGTAGGATACAAGGATATGTTACAAAAGTGGTGAGGTTGGGCATGTAAGTTTTTCTTTCCCTATTAAGAGTCAAGAGGTTAGCCAATAGTCGAGGTAGAGCCATCAAGGATCACAACAACAACAATAATACCATAGTGGTGGTGGTTGCATAGGTCATGTCAGGCATTGCAGGTAGGGTCTTCAGGAGAAGCTAACAGAGGCCAAGGCCAACAGTAGGTGATGGCTAGATTCTACGCCATGAGTCAGCTAAAAGGAGTGGTCAACCTATTGGTTGTAACATGTCAGATGGAAATTTTTCATTCCGACTTATCTATTTCTTCTTTTGTATCTATTTTGTTTGACACAGGTGTGACATACTCATTTATCACTAGAGAGGTGATAAATAATTGTAACATGCATGTATGTAGTAGCAATGATACCCTCTTGTTAGAAACTCGTTTGGTTGGTTCCGTAGTTTTGTGAGAGGTGTGTCCATCATGTGTTCTTTCCTTCTAAGGATGCAACATTCAAGTAGATCTCATTCTACTTGGTATGCATGAGTTTGATGTGATCCTAGGGATGGATACCTTGGAGAAGTATATGGTTGTTCTATACTATGGTTCCAAAATCACGATGTTCTATGATGGTGATGCCTCTTGGACATTCTAAGGAGATAGGAAGATTTTTCTTACCTATCTAGTGTTGGGAGTGATATAAGAGAAGTTGATGATACAAGGGTGTGAAGCTTTCTTGGCACACATGGTGGATACCAAGGTGAGGAGTCCTACTATCTAGGATGTACCTTTGGTGCATGAGTTGGATGGTGTTTTTTCCGATGAGTTTCTAGGTGTTCCACCCCTGAGGGAGATTGATTTTGAAATCAATGTTGTTTCATGTACGCAACCCATAGCATAAGAACCTTATTGGATAGATCCAGTTGAGATGAAAGAGTTGAAAAATTAGTTGAACAAATTTTTGGAGAAGGGTTTCAGAAGACCGAGAATGTCCCCTTGGGGTGATATAGTATTGTTCATGAAGAAAGAAGATTATTCTATGAGGTTTTGCATAGACTATTGACAGTTGAACAAGGTCATGGTGAAGAACAAGTACTCATTGTCAAGGATAGATGATCTCTTGGACCACTTGAGAGGTGCTTCAGTGTTTTCCAAGATAGATATGAGATCAAGATATTATCAGTTGAGGATCAAGGTAGATGCAATACCTAAGACTGCTTTTAGGACTAGGTATGGTCATTATGAGTTTATGGTTATGCCTTTTGGGCTAACCAAATCACTAGTATCTTTCATGAACTTGATGAATAGAGTGTTTAGTCCATATCTTGATCAATTTGTAGAGGTGTCCATAGGTGATATTTTGATATACTCTAGGGGTAGTCAGCAACACAAACAACATCTTCGTCAAGCATTGGAGTTGTTGAGGCACCATAGGTTATATGCCAACTTCAGTAAGTGTGAGTTTTGGCTAACCGAGGTGTCTTTCTTGGACATGTCATCTTAGCAAAGGGTGTTTGTGTAGACCCTAAAAAGGTGTAGTTAGTGTTGGGGTGGGAATAGCCCAAGACACCGAAAGAAGTTTGAAGCTTCCTAGATTTAGTTAGTTACTATAGGAGGCTCATTAAGAACTTTAATGGTGTAGATTTACCTTTGACCACTCTAACTAGGAATTGTGTTCCTTTTGTTTGGTACGAAAAGTGTCAACTTTCTTTCCAGGTGTTGTTTGAGTAGTTGACAAGTGCTCCAATCTTGGTGCTGTCAGATCTTGGGAAAGTCTACATTGTTTTCTTTGATGCCACAAAGAATGGGTTGGGATGTGTGCTGATGCAAGACAAGAATGTGATTTCTTTTTTCATCTCGATAGCTTAAGAACATGAAGAGAACTACCAAACTCGTTCTAGGATTTTAGGCCTCAGATAAAATGATCTTAAAAGGAATGATTGGGCTACCCATATCACCAAGGTGCACCTCCTTTTTAGGGAGCCCATTACTAAAGAACTCTATGGTTAAGTGTGATCATCCCATAGTAGTACTAAGTTGGATGATCATTCAGAAAGTTTATCCTAGCCCACGCGTGAGTGAGGAAAATGCATAGTTAAGGCAAGTAGTGGTATGTGGGGCCAATCTTCATTCTTAAAACTCTACTATAGCATTGGGAAGTGGCCTCAGGTGTTACAAATAGTATCAGAGCCATAACCCCTTCAGTAGGTGAGGTTCACATGGCATGGCATGCCAGTCTTGAGTCGTGCAGTCCAAGCATGTTGGAAAGGGTTTCCCACAGTGATGTAGACACCTTTTGCATCAGTATTCCGTGATCGGGAGTTGGGTGTTCATGGGTCATTCTGGGTCTGCACTGAAATGAGGAGTATGAGGCCATATAGATTGAGCCTTAACGAGGGCGTCAAGAGTCAAAGTGGGGGAGATTGTAACATCCCAGGATTTTAGAACTGAGATAAAATGATCTTAAAAGGAATGATTGGACTACCTGTATCACCAAGGTGTGCCTACTTTTTAGGGAGCCCATCACTAAAGAACTATGTGGTTAGCATGCTCATCCCAGAGTAGTACTAGGATGGGTGACCAGTGAGTGAGGACAAAGTGCACAGTTAAGGCAAGTGGAGGTATGTAGGGCTAGTTGTCAACCCTAAAACTCTACTATAGACTTGTTAAGTGGGTAGGGGTGTTACAAATGTTATGACCCCTCCCGAAGTTATCCTCCTAAAAAGGAAGAACAAGAGGACAAGGGACATAAGCATAATCTCAGGATCAGGACTAGCAAGTAACCAATAATAATCATTAAATTTCATTATATGGAAAAGAATTTGGTACAAAGTAAACTCTCCTCAAGAGAGTTACATGTAATGTAAGACTAATGTTTGCAACATGAATAAATTTTGTTTGTGTATATCCTCTAGAATTACATTAAATGTTTTCTTTTGGTGCCTTCTTTCTAGGTGTGCATCTTTCATCATTATTTTCAGGTTACTAGCAGTTTATCCTAAAACATCATGAAAAAAACATAGTTAATATAACAAGTTAAAACGGTATGTGGAGGAAACAGAATATGTGCATGTATGAGTAACAACATAATCATCCATATTTGCAATTATCAAATAATTAGAACACGTTTATTTTCTTAAAATCTCAACCCTTAATCTCTATGGCATACCCACTCACTGGGGGTACCCATCCTACCATACTCACTCTTTGGGAGCATTTCTTTAATCTACCAACTCATTGGGAATGATTTCCATCCATACCCACTCACTGAGTGTGTTCATGATTTCATACTCACTCTCTGTGAGTATTCATTAGCCAACCCACTCTTTGGGGGTTCTTTCCATAATTTCCTTGTGTGCATTTAATAAGAGATAATATCTTGGGCTTGATCAAGTTAGTTTCATATATTGTGATACTCATATGGGATTTATAGATTATAATAAATAAATAAATAAATAAGAAAACAATTAATTTGCAATCCATTTGGAGAAAACCTTGAGAAATCCCAAAAGTCAGTTAAGTTGGGTAGTCATGGTGTAACCACATACATTTTCTTTCATGTAGAATGATGTAGAATACGTTAAGCATACATATTCCAAGAAAAATGAAACAATAGCAACCAATCAAGAAAATACCCTGAAAATATGCATAACACCCAAGTATCACTATTTGTTCATAAACTCATATTATGACAGAGTTGTGGTCCAAGGTAGGGTTTTTAGGTCAAATTAGGGTTTCACTAGGATTTTATCTTCCCAAACCCTAATTATTGCTTTTCATGCTCTTTTAGTTTACAAACTTTAATCATATCATCATATGCATTTTAACTCAAGGAAACCCTAATTCATCAACTTGTGAATCATTAATCACATATTAGATCCAAGATACTCCTTTTACCCAAAAAGATTAGTCTTTGACTATTAGGATCAAATAAACATATTAAGATCATCAAAACCTAGAAATTAGGTTTCTTATACATTAAACACATTAAAGATACAACTTTGGTACTTTTGAACTATAGACAAAATTAGGTCTTAAGACTTTATTTGATGGATTCCTTACATTTTTGAATAACTTTGTTTTTCTAAGGGATGCATCATTTCTTTGAGGAATTCCCTATAATGTGTCTTCATCCGAGTTACCAATACTTAACCACAAATTTCACAAGATAAGTTACCTTTAACCAATGGAGGGCTTCTATGTCAACAAATTGGAGCTTTATCCTTTTCCACGTGGATTGGGCTCAACTAATAGGAGTCAGTCACTTAAGCGATGTGCTCCATGCAAGCATGACACTGAGGTCAAGATGGAAAGATGCATCTGCCCTCGTGACTTTTAGTTTGGAGCCTTGCATGACTTGGGGTAGGAGGATACTATTCTCCTCCCTCATATTCAACCTTCACTCGAGCCTAGGCATATTGGTTCATGAGGGTCATCCATCAATGTCGTGCCTTCATGAGTCATCGTTGAAGCTGACGGGGTCTTGGATGTGTGAGAGAGAGGGAGAGAGGAAGATTGAGGAGGCCTCCTCTAGCCACAGAACATGGCATCAAAGATGGGGGGTCATTCGCAGAGTAGCAGGGTGGAATTAGTCTGCATGTTTAGTTCAGAGAAACCCAACGAGACTAAGGGTACCCTTATATAGGTGTGGGGTTGAAGGAAGGGACGGATGTATGCCTTATTGGAATCCAGGTCTTACCAAAGTTGGGCGTTTTCCGATTTTGACAAGTCAACAGCCGTGTAATGGCTTACTGGATTTGTTTTTCTCTCCCTATTTCAAAGGATAATGAACCAGAACAAAATGTGGAGAGGAGAGGGTGAATGATCTTTTCGATTCTTTGTGTGAGCATGCCCCTTTCCAAAGTAGCTCTAGGTAGATGATGATCTATGATTCGTTGATCCCTGATCATACAGTCCACATGTCACACGAAATTATGATCAGGTTGGGCCCTTGTTCTAAATCTATAAAAAAATTTTGACATTTTTAATTTCTTACCCAATTATCCTCCTCACTTAGGAAAACTTTTTTAATTCATATCTCTTGCACCTTCTATCCTTTTAATCCCAAATGTTGAAGGTAACTCTTAATTACTCATATCCAAGTGTGGGAGAGGTTTGAGAGAAAAACTTGAAAATAAAAGCTACTTTTATTAATCTCCAAGTCTCCCCTTTATAATGTATATTTTAGGCATCAAATTAATTCCTTTCTCTTTCAAATTTGGCATGATTTCTCATTTTGATTATTTTTCTCATTGGAATCAATATGGAATCAAAATCAAACCATTGCTTGTCTTTTCAAATCACCTTTCTAGAGAATTACACATAAATTCACATATAAAATAAAATTATCCATTATTCACAGAAAAACATTTATTATTGGATATTCACTTTTATTTTTCCCAATATTTATCATTCGATTATTGAAAGTCAGTGATTTCATGAAAATCCTTTCAGGAGAGAATTTACAAAACAAATCCACACTTTTACAAACAAGGGACAGAAAGCACTTTTTGTTTCACTATTTGAAATCAAACATTAATAGAATTATGTGAAAAAATAGTTTATAACATCCTTTACTTCTTATAAGAATTTTTTCCTCAAAATTCAACTTAGTCATCTAAAAGATAGCTATGAGACATTTATCTCATATTTTAGTTATCCAACATTTTAAAAAGTCATTGTATTTTATTTATGCATAAATTCCTTCTATTTTCTTTAACTTGTGCCACAAGGACCTATTTTCAAAGCAAATAGTCTCTTGAACTTTTTATTAGACCATGGGTCACATCCATGCCGCCAAGTTTTTTTTATTATTGCCTTAATAATATCATTGAAGAAAATTATTTATCAACTCATGCTTTACATTTAGATCATTCATTTTTTTTTCAAAATTGAGGATATAACAAAACTCATGGCCTAGAGTTAGCAGCAATGTTTCTTGCCTTAAAGATTTAGAGACACTATATGTATGGAGAGAAGTGTCAAATATTCACAAATCACAAGAATTTGCAGTACATCTTCTCAAAGAAAGAGATGAACATGAGGCAAAGGAGATGGATGGAGATGATCAAGGACTATAATTGTATGATAGACTATCATTTGGGAAAGGTGAATTTAGTGACTGATGCTTTGTGCAGGAAGTCATCTTTGTCTATTGATAAAGTACAGTTGCACTCCATGGCATGTCACAGGAAGGACATGCTAGGTGTTGCTTCAGCATATGAATGTACTATTGGAAGTCCCCTTGTTGGTAGGTTTGTTGGCATATCAATAGATCAAGCCAAAATTAATACAATAGATCAAAGATGCACAAAAGAATGATACAATGACACAGAATATCAGGTCAGAGTTTGGCAGTAAGAAGAATGATGTCTTCCATGAAACAAACGATGGGATGATGTATTTTCACAACAAAATAGTAGTTCCTAATGTTGGTGGTCTAAGGGAAATGGTACTTGAGGAAGATCATTCCTCAATGTGCGTGATGCATCTAGACAGTACAAAGATGTATCACAATATCAAAGATTTGTATTAATAGTCTGGTTTAAAGCCTGATGTGGTGGAGTTTGTTTCCAAGTGTCCAGTTTGTCCAGAAGTGAAAGCAGAGCATTAGAAGCATGCAGGGATGCTACATCCTTTGTCGATTCCCTAGTAGAAATGGGATCATATAATCATGGACTTCATGGTTGGTCTTCTTAGGACATCCAAAAGTCATGATTCCATTTGGGTAATCATTGATCTATTGACAACGTTGTGTCAGTTTTGGTCGATCATGACCACCTATAAAGTAAAGAAGTTGGCATATATCTATGTTGATGAGATTGTTCATTTGCACAAGATACTAGTTACCATAGTGTCTTACAGAAGTCCTCAATTTACAAGAAGGTTATAGGAGTGTCAACATACAACTTTATGGATACAATTAAGGTTCACTACAACTTTCCACTGGCAGACAAATTAACAGTCAGACTGGATCATTCAGACCTTAGAAGATCTACTGAGAGAATATGTGCTTCGAATTTTGGGGAGTTGGGACGTTCACCTGAGTTTAATTGAGTTTGACTACAACAACAGTGTGGCATCCAACTCACATAAACATGATTAACTAAGCAGAAACGTATTATTCGCAGTGGATTTATTGAAAATCACTAAAAATTAAAACCTTTTTCAAAGAGATCCAATCATAGGAAAACTCTTTCAACAAGAACCGATATATTACATCTACATCCTGGTTCATAAGTACACATCTTGTACCATCTCTTCTTGAGAGTTATAATATCCACTACCTTGTTAAAAGCTAAGCACAGATAGTATAAAAACCTCGAGGCATCAAGCCAAAAACTCAAATTGATGTAAAAATATTAACTACTAACTCCGAGGACCTGAGAGTACAGAGATGACACATAGGACATCTATCTACAAGACACGACAGACAGTACACTAAACCTGAGCTGTCACTGTTGTCACTGCTGCTGCTGATGTTCTTCCTCTGCAAGATATTCTCAGTCTCCTCCATGCTTGTCCACCTAAAAAAATGTTGGGTCCCACGGGGGTGAGACAATTGAAAATTTCCCCAGCAAGAGATATAACTCTCCTCCAGAAACATTATTATTGCAGTTTATAATATGAATCAGAACAGAGGATAAGCAGTTTATATCATTCTCATCTTTAAATATTGCAACTATCTATGATAGAGCATTAAAACATCTATTCTCTTTATAAGGAATAGGAAGAACATGTATATCATTTATCTGTTATGATAACTCAACATCTCATGCTTTTCTCATGATAGTCATTACTCTGATATGTCACCCATGACTCTTTCTTGTTTCTATCTGATGGCCATAGCCAATCTACTAAACAGATATTGATTTATACTGGACATGAGAGTTTACATCACCATGTCTTGTTTAGGCATTGGTCCATGCCAATCCTGTATAAATATTCCAGGCATTGCATTATACCAATCCTATGCAACTAGTACAAACATTGGACTTGTATTATTCCTGTGTATCCATTCCAAATATTGGACGATGCCAATCCCAACTATTCCAGGTATTGGACTATGCCAATCCTGTGTAACTATTCCAGGTATTGAACTATGTCAATCATGTTACATTATTCCAGGTATTGAACTATGTCAATCATGTGACATTATTCCAGGTATTGGGTTGTGACCAATCATGTGTAGTTATTCCAAGTATTGAACTATGTCAATCATGTGACATTATTCCAGGTATTGAACTATGTCAATCATGTGACATTATTTCAGGTATTGGGTTGTGACCCATCTTATGTTGTTATTCCAGGTATTGAACTATGTCAATCCTATGACATTATTCCAAGTATTGAACTATATCAATGTTGTGACATTATTCCCGGTATTGGGTTGTGGCCAATCATGTGCAGTTATTCCAAGTATTGAACTATATCAATCTTGTGACATTATTCCAGGTATTGAACTATGTCAATCCTGTGACATTATTCCAGGTATTGGGTTGTGACCAATCTTGTGCAGTTATTCCAGGTATTGAACTATGTCAATCCTGTGACATTATTCCAAGTATTGAACTATGTCAATCCTGTGACATTATTCCAAGTATTGGGTTGTGACCTGTGTAGTTATCCAAGTATTGAACTATGCCAATCATGTGACATTATTCCAGGTATTGGGTTGTGACCAATCATGTGCAGTTATTCCAGGTATTGAACTATGTCAATCCTGTGACATTATTCCAGGTATTGAACTATGTCAATCCTGTGACATTATTCCAAGTATTGGGTTGTGGCCAATCCTGTGCAGTTATTCTAGGTATTGAACTATGTCAATCCTGTGACATTATTCCAGGTATTGGGTTGTGACCAATCCTGTGCAAGTATTCCAGGTATTGAAATATGTCAATCATGTGACATTATTCCAGGTATTGGTATTTAACCAATCCTGTGATATTATTCCAGGTATTGGGTTATTACCAATCATGTGATATTATTCCAGGTATTGGGATTTAACCAATCATGTGATATTATTCCAGGTATTGGGTTATTACCAATCCTGTGATATTATTCCAGGTATTGGGATTTTACCAATCCTTTGATATTATTCCAGGTATTGGGTTATTACCAATCCTATGATATTATTTCAGGTATTGGGATTTAACCAATCATGTGATATTATTCCAGGTATTGGGATTTAACCAATCCTGTGATATTATTCCAGGTATTGGGATTTAACCAATCCTGTGATATTATTCCAGGTATTGGGTTATTACCAATCATGTACATCTATTCCAGGTAATGGACTATGCCAATCCTGTGTATCTATTCCAGGTAATGGACTATGTCAATCTTGTGTATCTATTCCAGGTAATGGACTATGCCAATCTTGTATAATTTCTCACATATTATCACATCTTGTCACCTCTCATTAGGCAATCACCATTCTTATGGCTTAAAAAGCACATTCAACATCTTGGCACCTCTCACTAGGTAAACATTAACATCACTCTTTAAGAGCTGGATGTGACATCTTTCTATGATGTCTTGAAGCATTACCTTCCTTATTACTTTTAACTTACTTAAGTTTATCAACTTATGTTATATTAAGGTATTTCCCATCTTAATACTTTTATTCACTAACCTATCACTTTTATCATAAAGTGCATAGGTCATAGAACACTCATTAGAATTGTCCAACTATCTTCAATGATATGAACTCATCTCAGGTTAAAGCATTGTTTTCTATAAGGTTACCTATAATCAATCACTTTAGGTATTTCCCTTATCAGTGTAATAATCACTATTCCATTATTAGGATTAGGTCTCCCATACATCACCCTTTATTAGGGTTTAGGGTTTCACATACTATCATACTTCATTAGGGTTAGAATTTCATATACCATCACCCTTCATTAGGCTTTCACATCACATTTCCCTTAATTAGGGTTTACTATTCATCCCAACTAGGGTTTCTCATGGTATCACCCTTAATTAGGGTTTCTCATAGAATCACCCTCAATTAGGGTTTCTCATGGAATCAACCTTAATTAGGGTTTCTCATGGAATCAACCTCAATTAGGGTTTCTCATGGAGTCACCCTCAATTAGGGTTACATCTGATATTGCCCTAAACTAGTATTAGGGCTCAACAACCTTCTTGATTAGGGTTTCATGATCTCTTTATTAAGGATTATACCCTAATTACATAATTATTCAAATTGAAGATGTTAAGGCTTGACCTTTACATGATCATTATACATGTATGAATTCCTATCTCTTTCATCCTCTCTAGGATGTTGACTAGATCAAACTTGGTTATATTAGGTCAACCAACCCTTAAATTAATTACATTCAATTAGAGTTGACATAGTGTATTGAGATTTTTCTTACTCAAGCTTCAAGGAAAAACTCTTCTAGGGTTACTAATCATTTAGTACCTTAAAGGTACAACCCTTGTAATTATCTCTATTATACATCAATATCAATTATAGGGTCAATTGATCCTTCATCACATTAAGTTATCAATTGATTTGATCACATTGAGTCACCAAACGATCTTGACCCTTTGATCTCTAAACAGTTTGAAACCGTTTAGGCAAGAAGTGTGTTGAAACTGATTGGACTTGGATCTCCAAACGGTTTGACACCATTTGATCTCAAACGGTCTTGAGACCATTTAATCCCCAATGGTCTTGAGAACGTTTGGACTCAAACGGTCTTAAGACCGTCTGGTCCAAACTCTCTCAAAACTGAATGGACCAAAAAGGTCTTCCATCACTTTATGAATTTAGGATTTTAATCATTAAACCATCTATCAATTGAACCACTGATTTATTCTTCAATTGGATCATTGAATCACCCTTCAATTGGACCTTCAATTAGGGTTTTGAACCCAACTGAACTAGGGTTTATAATCAAAAAACCATCAATTAGGGTTTTGAAATCGAGGAACCATCAATGGTCGACATTGTGGAACCGATTCAATTGAAATCAATGAATCATCATCAAATTATGATATGACCTGACCTCAAACGGTTTTGAGGTTGTTTGGATAACCTCCAAACGGTCTTGAGACCAATTGACTCAAACCATCATTGAAATCTATGAAAATCAATTAGGGTTTGCATCATTGAATTGATCATCAAATTAACTATTGATTGCATTTCAATATGATATCTATGGATCTTCAAATACTCAACCATACTCAACCCTAGACCTCCAAATGGTCTTGGTTGACCTCCAAACGGTCTTGAGACCGTTTAGGTGATCTCCAAACAGTCTTGAGACCGTTTGGGTCAATCAACCCAATGTTTTGAATCAACCAATTGAAATTTCAGCACTTAACCCGATTAGGGTTTCTAATTGGAAGATTGTCCATATATTGAATCAATCAATTGGATCCATTGGATCATCATCCAACATGTACTAGGGTCCTGACCTCAAACGGTCAACCCATCCAAACGATCAAACCTTCTATACGGTTTGGGATCCAAACCTTCAAACGATTTGCAAACGTTTTGGTCTCCAAACGGTTTGGTGAAACCGTTTGGACCAAAGCTATTGAAACCGTTTGCAACTCAATTATGTTGAGATGTGTGCTTAAGATGATGTCATCATCATCAAGCTTCGTTCATTCAAAATCTACTTCCATTTTCATGGTAATTACATCAATGGATCAAGGGAATTTCAAGTAGAACAAAATGATCAACAATTAATGGAGAATTGAATGCAATAACAACATTTAAGGGTTTAAGTTATATAACCCGCCTCCAATTGAGCTTCAAAGCTCCAAGCTCTGCATCTTTAATGGTGGAAGAAGCTTTCTCAACTATCCCAAGCTCGTCCTCAAGCTTTTGAGTGAAAAGAAGTGGTTAGGATAGAAGATTGCATGGAGAAAAGAAGAAATCCATCATTTATTTTTTATTTCCACTATGAAATCATGGTGAAAGAAGGTCAAGAAGCTTACCAACAGGTCGGGGGTCGTCCTCCTATTACTCCAAGCTCCCTTGGTCGTTTTTGGAAGCAAGAAGTGAAAGTGGATTCGAAATTCCCCTTTCAAGCTATGGATACATGAGCTTATATGCATTTTTATTAAAGATTCATTTTAGGAGAGAGAAAGTAGAGATTATCTCCTCCATTTCCTTGCCTCTTTCCCCCTTCCCTTCCTTGGTTACGAGTCTATCTCCTTTTCCTCTTATTCATCTCAATTATTCATGATTTAAAGAAAAGCAAATTAAGCACCTTAACCCTTATAATAATAATATCCTAAAGTTAGTGGATAATTCTTTTTCTTTTAATAATGTGAGTGAGTTATCCACTTCCTTTAGATATTTTCGTGCCTTTTCAAGGCACATAGTCGTCCATTCTTTTGCAAAATCATCCCTCACCTTTTGGTTGAAGGGCTCTTCAATTAATATATTTATTTTTGCATTAAATTGAAGTAAAGTTCCAATTAAGCTTAAATCTTGATTATTTTAATATCAAGATTCTCTCTCCTCCAAAGAGATACAAATGAGAATCCCCTCTCATTTTCTTTTCTATACATGATGCCAAGAAACATTAGGGTCTATTTTGAAGTGGTAATTTGCATATTGAACCCTCGGTTTTGGGTAATTTGCACATTACACCAAAACTAGGTTTTTATGCACAAAACTCAGGCTACCACAGATAATTACATCAATGGATCAAGGGAATTTCAAGTAGAACAAAATGATCAACAATTAATGGAGAATTGAATGCAATAACAACATTTAAGGGTTTAAGTTATATAACCCGCCTCCAATTGAGATTCAAAGCTCCAAGCTCCACGTATTTAATGGCAGAAGAAGCTTTCTCAACTATACCAAGCTCGTCCTCAAGCTTTTGAGTGAAAAGAAGTGGCTAGGATAGAAGATTGCATGAAGAAAAGAAGAAATCCATCATTTATTTTCGATTTCCACCATGAAATCATGGTGAAAGAATGTCAAGAAGCTTACCAATAGGTTGGGGGTCGTCCTCCTGTTGCTCCAAGCTCCCTTGGTCATTTTTGAAAGCAAGAAGTGAAAGTGGATTCGAAATTCCCCTTTCAAGCTATGGATAAATGAGATTATATGCATTTTTATTAAAGATTCATTTTAGGAGAGAGAAAGTAGAGATTATCTCCTCCATTTCCTTGCCTCTTTCCCCTTTCCCTTCCTTCTTTACGAGGCTATCTCCTTTTCCTCTTATTCCTCTCAAGTATCCATGATTTAAAGAAAAGCAAATTAAGCACCTTGACCCTTATAATAATAATAATATCCTAAAGTTAGTGGATAATTCTTTTTCTTTTAATAATGTGAGTGAGTTATCCACTTCCTTTAGATATTTTCGTGTCTTTGCAAGGCACATGGTCGTCCATTCTTTTGCAAAATCATCCCTCACCTTTTGGTTGAAGGGCTCTTCAATTAATATATTTATTTTTGCATTAAATTGAAGTAAAGTTCCAGTTAAGCTTAAATCTTGATTATTTTAATATCAAGATTCTCTCTCCTCCAAACAGATACAAATGTGACACCCCTCTCATTTTCTTTTCTCTACATGATGACAAGAAACATTAGGGAATATTTTGAAGTGGTAATTTGCATATTGAACCCTGGGTTTTGGGTAATTTGCACATTACACCAAAACTAGGTTTTTATGCACAAACATTGCTTTATCAGCTCTTTCTTGGTACTCAGGCTACCACAAGCCATACCTCTGAATAATATTCATTCTCATGATGCTTCAACACATGAGGAACATCATATCATGTAACATTTACAATTTAACCCCTCAACTTGGGTAATTTGCACTTTAGTCCAAAATAGACAAACATTATTTCAACATGGTTCAAAAAGGAATAAAATTGAAACATAAGTTCCTCTTGAGCCTTAACTACTTTTCAAACGATAATATCAAGCATATAATTATCTTTCTTAAACAAAACACCTAGGGTTAAGGCATAACCCGGGTCAAGGATGTTACAAGTTATAAATCCCTAACAAGGATTTCGTCCCCGAAATCCCAAATAAAGGGAGACCAATATTATTCATATATCATCTCATCAAGTCTTCACATAACATTTCAATGTCATGTTTATGCAAGGCATAAACCCCTAACATATGATGTCCATGCTATATTATAAACCAATCTGATCCCACAGTTAACCATTCTAGGTGGTCAACATGAATTGTCTGATACCAGAATTCCTTACCTTGGTATCCATCACATGTGCTGAAAACACATTACATATTCATCTTTCTTTCAGCCTGGGACATTTCTTGTTATACATATCTTTTTCTTGGAACCTAAGTCCAAGACAAACTGATACTCTTCTAAGTATTCATCAAATAAACAATTTTAATTTATGCATACCAAGTGTCCTAAGACCCCCTTGATTACCATGTCCCTGAAAGAAAAGAAAACAAAGGATCATATTCCTCTTATCACCCTATTATTATCCAGGGTTGTTTATTCATGAGAAGAGATTATCATCTTCTCTAAACATTACATGAACCATCTACTGTTCATGAGTTATTTATTCTTATTTCTTTCTTGGTTCCTTGCCATCAGCATAGGAATCATATGGATGATTACCTGTCATCATTTCTTAATATCATTTTCACCATGATTACTAGATATAGGTATTCAAACCTTTAGTTCATCACTGATTATTGTTACCTTCCATCAGGTAACTATTACCTCTAGGTCTTCAGACCAGGGTATACATTATACTAAACATCTCCTTTTGTTTATAAATTGATTTACAATTAAATCAAATTCCTTCATATATCAATTAGAATGTGGTAGAAATATCCATGCCACATCTCCTACTTCTTTCTTTAGATTGTTTTAGAATGATTACTTGATCAGATAATCAAAAAGATAACAATCTAGGTATGTCATACTTACCCTGTCTTCAATAAATGAATACCTGGACAGGGTATTCAAGAACTAAAATTAGGTAGTATGTATTTGTTTTATATAATGTTTCATATTCTTAACATCTCTTTAACTTTCACTACTTAGTATCTCATATTTTCTCTGAGTGTTTCTTTTACAACATTTCCCTTTTGGCATGAAAATAGAAATTTTCAGACATATAAGAGAATATTAAACTAAACATAAGTTTTCATCCTTCCTACCTCTTCCTCATATCCTTAAAATATTATACAGATGAACTAAACAACAACTACCTTTCTTATAGTAGAGAGCAGAGGATATTTCAAAATAGAAAGTTCTATCTTGACAAGTCTACGTCTTACAAGTTATCTAGCATCTTATCTAATCCAAAACATGGAGTCAGTTGTTATCTGTTATTGCCTTTGTCCTCTACTACCAGAAGTAGATGGACCAAAATGTGACACTTGTCTTCGTCCTGCACCTTCTGCTCCACTGCACTGAGGTCCTTGTGGGTTTTGCAGATTATGCCTTGACTGTTGGGTCACCTCACTATTTCTCCTTGGACATTGTTGTCTAAAATGTCCTATCTGTCCACATTTATGACAAGCTCGACCTTGACTTGATGACCTCTGCATAGGTGCACTATATTGTGGTTGAACTGGTGAAGATTTTGGTTTTTTGTTGCCACTACTCCACTGTTCCCGTGACTGTGTAGACTTCCTTTTAAGGTTTGTCTCATGTTTCTTTATCGTAGACCTTTCTATCCTCCGTATAGACTCCACAAATGTGGCAAACCTCTCTCTACTTTCTAGGGCAGACGCCGTGATGGACATCTCAGCATTCAATCCCTTCTCAAAATGTCGGATCTTCTCTTCCTCAGTAGCTGCCATTTAAGGACCAAATCGCAAAAGTTCTATAAACTTAACCTCATATTCATTTCTCAACATGGCTCCCTATCGAATCTTCTCAAACTGGGAGATCTTTTCATCTAAGTATGTCTTTGGAAAATACTTATTGATGAATTCTCGACAAAATTCCTCCCAACCAACATCTTCATCATTCCTTTTTATTTCTTCTATAGCCCACCAATGTCTAGCACTACCCTTCAAAAGGTACACCGCATGTTTAACTTTGTCAGGCTCTGGGATACTAAGGATCTTAAAGGCTTTTTCTAACTCAGTGAGCCAGAGATCAGCATCTGTTGGGTCATATGTACCAGCATATTCTATGGCTCCTACATGACGTAATCGTTCAAAAGTCTTTCCAAATCCATATCCCTCATTGGGAGTCGGTACCCTAGGTGCTGGTGCTGGCATCCGGTCTGTCATATGCATCATTGTAGTCATGAATTGCCCCAAAAGTGTAGAAAAAGTTGGGTTTCTCATCATGACCTCATCAAAAGGGGGATTCTCAGGCACTGTTTCTTCTCTTACCTGATCCCTGGCACCTTCTACTAGTCCAGCAATATTGCTCTCAGCAACGTGTCCCTCGTGTTCTCCAGACATCTTGGAGTTATATATCTTCTTCTACATAAGCAGAAGGCACTATAAGATACACTGGGTACACTTAGAACAGACTTGATACCTTAGTCCTATGTCTCTGTAGACTCAGTGAACCTAGAGCTATGATACCACTAAATTGTGGCATCCAACTCACATAAACATGATTAACTATGCGGAGACGTATTATTCGCAGCGAATTTACTGAAAATCACTAAAAATTAAAACCTTTTTCAAAGAGATCCAATCAGTAGGAAAACTCTTTCAACAAGAACCAATGTATTACATTTACATCCTGGTTCATAAGTACACATCTTGTACCATCTCTTCTCGAGAGTTACAATATCCATTGCCTTGTTAAAAGCTAAACACATACAGTATAAGAACCTTGAGACATCAAGCCAAAAACTCATATCGATGTAAAAATATTAACTACTAACTCTGAGGACCTGAGAGTACAGAGACGACACATAGGACTTCTATCTACAAGACACGGCAGACAGTACACTCAACCTGAGATGTCACTATTGTCACTATTGCTGCTGATGTTCTTCCTCTGTGAGATATTCTCAGTCTCCTCCGTGCTTGTCCACCTAAAAAAAATGTTGGACCTCACGGGGTGAGACAATTGAAAATTGCCCCAGCGAGAGATATAACTCTCCGCCAGAAACATTATTATTGCAGTTTATAATATGAATCTGAACAGAGGATAAGCAGTTTATATCATTCTCATATTTAAATATTACAACTATCTATGATAGAGCATTAAAACATCTATTCTCTTTATAAGGAATAGGAAGAACATGTATATCATTTATCTGTTATGATAAGTCAACATCTCATGCTTTTCTCATGATACTCATTACTCTGATATGTCACCCATGACTCTTTCTTGTATCTCTCTAATGGCCTTAACCAATCTACTAAATAGGCATTGATTTATACTGGACATGAGAGTGTACATCACCATGTCTTGTTTCGGCATTAGTCCATGCCAATCCTGTATAAATATTCCAGGCATTGGATTATACCAATCATGTGCAACTAGTACAAGCATTGGACTTATATTATTCCTGTGTATCCATTCCAAGTATTGGACTATGCCAATCCCAACTATTCCAGGTATTGGACTATGCCAATCCTGTGTAACTATTCCAAGTATTGAACTATGTCAATCCTGTGACATTATTCCAGGTATTGAACTATGTCAATCCTGTGACATTATTCCAGGTATTGGGTTGTGACCAATCATGTGCAGTTATTCCAGGTATGGAACTATGTCAATCCTGTGACATTATTCCAGGTATTGAACTATGTCAAACCTGTGACATTATTCCAGGTATTGGGTTGTGACCAATCCTGTGTAGTTATTCCAAGTATTGAACTATGTCAATCCTGTGACATTATTCCAGGTATTGAACTATGTCAATCCTGTGACATTATTCTAGGTATTGAACTATGTCAATCCTGTGACATTATTCCAGGTATTGGGTTGTGACCAATCCTGTGCAGTTATTCCAGCTATTGAACTATGTCAATCTTGTGACATTATTCCAAGTAATTAATTATCTCAATCATGTGACATTATTCCAGGTATTGGGTTGTGACCAATCCTATGCAGTTATTCCAGGAATTGAACTATGTCAATCATGTGACATTATTCCAGGTATTGAACAATGTCAATCCTGTGACATTATTCCAGGTATTGGGTTGTGACCAATCCTATGCAGTTATTCTAGGTATTGAACTATGTCAATCCTGTGACATTATTCCAGGTATTGAACTGTTGGGTTTTAGAGGAGGCAGAGAAGTAGTGGAAACAAAAATTTTCTCCCCAAAACCCAGAACAAAAGGAATCGCGTCAACGTCTATACAATAGGAAAGATGTTTTGTGGATGCATACCTTGTCCCGAGGTTTGCTCGGCGACTATACCTCGCGCCTTGCGAGGTCTTCACCTCCGGTCTTGGACGGTGTCTGTGCAGCTCTTGGTCGCACCGAGACTGAAGACTCCTGGTCTCACTGTGACTGTCGGGATTGACAATTGTCCTTCGAGCGACATAGGTCTCCTGCCTCTACAGTCATCCACACAGACTTCCTAGAACTCTGATCTCCTTATCCCACAAGGAATCGGAATGCGTCGCACCCTCCTGTCGACGTACTAATCGCCAACACACTCTCCTACCACCAGTCGCTTTCTGCAGTTGTCTTTCCCTTGTTGTGCCTCCCTTATTGGGTAGCACTTGCTCAGGCTCTCTTGGTTACCAAAGCCAGAGAGAACGACAACTTTGTAGAGAAACTGGTTTGCACTGAGTTGTACTTTGAGAAGCCCCCAATACCCCTATATATATAGGAGGGTCATGGGACATGGTTCTCCATCCCAGGCAATGCGGGACAAAAAGCAGAGTAGAAGGGTTCGAGATTTTCCACAAAAACAACCAACTGCGTAACCTGAACCAATCGTTTCACAACTGAAACGGTTGGTTGGGGATCTGAACCGGTCGGTTGACACCTCAACCGATCGGTTGGGACCCATGAGCCGATTGGTTCACTTATGAACCGGTCGGTTTGTGGTCCTGATCAGTTCCCGATCGACTTTCCTTCTTTTGTTTCTAATTGGTGTCAAATACCAATCCTTGCTCCAATCGAATTGGGCAAGTGAAATGAAAAGAAAATTCTCACCAATCCTACTTTTCCAACTTGCTCGGTTGCATCAGTTGAATCGATCGTTTCAACACTTGAAGCAATCGTTTCACCCTGTGCATGAGCCGATCAACTCACCAGTTGAGCCGATCGGTTCACCATGCTCAGCCGATCGGTTCATCACATGAGCCGATCGGTTGGGAGTGCAGATTGTGCAGAATCAATCAATCATAGTTTCAATCAATCTGATACTCCAATCAATCAGTCCAACACCTTGAACACTATGATACTGAGCTATCAATTGATTGAGTGTTTAATTGAACTACTAAACTCCTTTAGTAATCAATCTAAACATGTTTGTGGACAAAACTCCTATTCCAGGTTAAATCCTATGTGTGTGACCCTGCAGGTCCATTTCACGTTGGCGGTGAAAGTCCATAACACTTATGACTTCACAAGAAAAGAGTGGTGCCTAGTCACACATCAATGCTACCCAAGTGAAATAGAAAGTTGGAGAACAACTTTCAATCCTACAACCCGTGAATGGTGTTACAGTGAATGTATAATTCCTTTGTCACTAATATCCTGAATGAACTCGAGGCATGGAACAGTCATCCTGTCAACGTTCATTCATTTCCTTGATCTCAGAGCAGACTGAGTGAAATGTGTGTGGCATCAATATCACATATTGATTCACACGTGCATGTGCATGCCTTTCTGAATCCTACTCATCAAGTGGCCAAGGACATCAAACTCCTTCAGGAGGGACAAATCCCATATATATCACTCACCCCTCAAAAGCCCCATGTGTCAAAGCCACCCAATCATCACCTTTATAACAACCCATGTTTCAGGACTGCGTTTGATGATGTCAAAGTGTACCCAACGACATGTGTTGAGTGTAGTGATTTCAGGTCTAAGAATCACACTCACCACCATCACTGTGAGAGCTGACTGTGACTAGCAAGTCATGGTTCCATGTGTCACTCTCACGGTGGGTCTGTCCAGTACCTTGTTCTCTAACAAGTACCTATGTGCTTGGTTTGATATCACTATATCATGACTAATGAGATTCTGTCATCAACCAACACACAATCTAGTCTTTAGTGTTATTGATGTCTATGGTTATTTCCACAATAAAAACCGACTAGGAACCAAACAAGAATGTATACTCTTAACATCCGCATGATTTCATCGTTTAGGTCCTCAACCCAAAAGCATACGTCATTGAGTAAAATCATTTTTCAGACATCTATCATGTTTCACTATCATCTCAGAAACAGTTTAAACATATAGATCGGAAATTGCTTTTATTATTATTCAAATCATTTACAAAGTATCCCATTACAATCATCATATGACTTACTCTATGGGCATACATACCAACAGACTCCCACTTGCACTTAGAGCCAGTCACCAAGGAAACGCAGTCCTTGTGGCCTAGCATGACCATCATGCTTCTGCTGAGAAAGGGCCTTAGTCAGTGGATCAGCTATGTTGTCTTCAGTTGGTACTTTGCAAATCTTCACATCTCCTCGTTGTACGATTCTCATATGAGATGGAAGCGCCGCAGTATGTGCTTGGACCGCTGATGTGATCTGGGTTCCATAGCTTGTGCAATAGCTCCATTATTGTCACAATAAAGCTCAATTACATCACAGCTACTGGGAACTACACCAAGTTCAGAAATGAACTTCCTAATCCACACAGCCTCCTTGCTGCATGTGAAGCAGCAATATACTCGGCCTCTGTAGTATAATCGGCAACTGTTTCTTGCTTAAAAACTCTTCCAGCTCACAGCTCCATTATTAAGGGAAAATACAAATCTTGACTGCAATTTGTAATCATCTTTATCGGTTTGGAATCTTGCATCGGTGTAACCCTTTACAACCAGCTCTTCCTCGCCATCGTAAACAAGAAACTGATCCTTAGTCCTTCGCAAGTACTTGAGGATGTTCTTTATGGCTGTCCAGTGAGCATCCCCGGGCTCTGACTGGTACCTACTCGTCATGCTGAGAGCATAGACATCTGGGCGTGTGCACAACATAGCGTACATGATGGATCCGATGGCTGATGCATATGGGATCCCATTCATACGCTCCCTTTCTTCACAAGATCGGGGACATTGAGCTCTAGAGACGGTGACTCCATGTAGCATGGGGATGTTGCCTCTCTTTGAGTTCTCCATGCTGAACCGCTTCAGCACTTTGTCGATGTACGTGCTCTGACTTAATCTGAGAAGCCCTCTAGATCTATCTCTATAGATCTTAATTCCTAGAATGTAGGATGCTTCACCTAAGTCCTTCATTGAGAAAGTATTCCCAAGCCAAGTCTTTACCTTCTCTAAGGCTAAGACATCATTCCCCATCAAAAGTATGCCATCCACATACAATATGAGGAATGTGGTCGAGCTCCTACTAACTGTCTTGTACACACAAGGTTCATCTTCATTTTGAATAAAGACAAACACTTTGACTTCCTCATCAAATCAAATATTCCAACTCCGAGATGCTTGCTTCAATCCATAGATTGACCTTTGCAGCTTACAGACTTTATTGGCATTCTATGGATCTACAAAACCTTCAGGTTGTGTCATGTACACATCCTCATTTATATTCCCATTAAGGAATGCAGTTTTAACATCCATCTGCCAAATCTCATACTCATAATAAGCAGCAATAGCAAGCATGATCCTGATGGACTTAATCATGGCAACTGGAGAAAAGGTTTTGTCATAGTCAACACCTTGAACTTGTCGAAATCCCTTCGCAACCAATCTTCCTTTATAAGTTTGCACATTGCCATCCATGTCGGTTTTCTTCTTGAAGACCCACTTGCACCCTATGGGTTTTACCCCTTCGGGTGGTTCCACCAAAGTCCATACTTTTTTGGAGTACATGGATTCCATCTCGGATCTTATGGCTTCAAGCCATTTCTAAGAATATGGTCCCTCCATAGCCTCTACGTAGGTAGTTGGATCTTCATCTATGATCAACTCACCACCTTCCTGAGTTACAAGGTATCCAAACCTCTCAGGTTCAAGGCTGGTCCTACTAGATCTACAAGGTCCTTATGTTACCTGAGGAGACTGAGATTCCACAACACCTTGTGAATCTCCATTTTCCTCTTATACATCTACCAGTTCTATGTTTTCTTGTTGGGCTTGAACCTCTTCAAGTTCTATTTTCCTCCCACTGTTTCCTTTGGAAATAAATTCCTTTTCTAGGAACACAGCTGTCATGGCAACAAACACTTTGTTGTCAGTAGGGTGGTATAGATAATATCCCCTCATTTCCTTGGGATATCCAACAAAATAACATTTATCATACTTGGGTCCAAGCTTATCAGGAAACATTTTCCTAACATAAGCTTCACAACCCCAAATCTTTAGGAAAGACAAATCGGGACACTTCCCAGTCCATATCTCATATGGTGTCTTTTGAACAGATTTAGATGGTACTCGATTAAGTGTAAACGCGGTAGTTTCAAGAGCATAACCCCAGAAAGAAGTTGGAAGATCAGCAAAACTCATCATTGATCGCACCATATCTAACAATGTGTGATTCCTTCTTTCAGACACACCATTATGTTGTGGTGTTCCTGGCGGAGTCCATTGTGATACAATACCACGGGCTCGCAGAAGGTCCTCAAACTCCTGGCTCAAGTATTCTCCACCTCGATCGGATCGAAGTGCCTTAATACTTTTACCAAGTTGGTTATGTACTTCATTCATGAAATCCTTGAACCTTTCAAGGGTTTCTGACTTATGTTTCATCAGGTACACATAGCCATACCTACTGAAGTCATCAGTAAAGGTAATGAAGTACTGATACCTACCTCTGGCATTAGTTCTAAAAGGCCCACATATATCAGTATGTATGAGTCCTAAATATCACTAGCTCTCTCACCTTTACCTGAAAAGGGAGTCTTGGTCATCTTGCCCAACAAACAAGATTCACATGTCTCTATTGATTCATAATCAAAAGAGTCTAGATAACCATCTTTATGGAGTCTAGAAATGTGCTTCTCATTTATGTGCCCTAGACGACAATGCCAAAGATATGTTTCGTTTGAGTTGTTGAGTTTTTGCCTTTTGGTGTTTACGTTGTATACATTTGTCTCTAGATCTATCAAGTATAGACCATAAGATATTGGGGCACTGCCATAAAAGATCCCATCTTTAGAAATGGAACAATTTTCATTCTTAGAAAGAAATTCAAATCCATCTTTGTCCAAACAAGAGACGGAAATGATATTCCTATTTATGGCAGGTACATAATAGCAGTTATTCAACTCTATTATTAGCCCACTTGGTAGAGTTAACTCATAGGTTCCTACGGCACTGGCGGCAACTCTTGCCCCATTTGCAACATGTAGTTCAACCTCGCCTTTCCCCAAAGGCCTACTTCTCTTAAGATCCTTCACATTTGAACAACTGTGAGATCCGCATTCGGTATCAAGTACCCATGACGAAGAATTAGTAAATTTAATCTCTATCACATATACACCAGAAGTAGAGATCTCTATCTCTGACTTCTTCTTCCATCGTTCCTTCCATCCTCTCCATGTAGAAGAAATTGGTTTGGCGAGAGAACCCTTCTCTCCCTTACTGTTCATTCCGTTGATCTCTATCAATGAACTTTCTTTCTTCTTCACTAACGCATTAAGCGTACATAGAGTGGATTCAAAGGCTCCTGGTATATCTGTATTGTGCAGAACACTTCTCACAGTCCTCAACCAGTTATGGAATTTGTTCTCAATTAATTTACCCATTTTAAAAGATGATTCTTTTGCCATTCTACAAGAGAAAATTGCATTTTGTCAAAACTCCTTTTGATTTGATTTGAATAAAATTTGACGATAGTTAATTAGGCCTTTAATTAATAACCACTCCCACTATTTTGACTCAAATTGACAACCCTCACCATCAATTCGGAGGATTGCAGCATACAATCTTCTAGTGGGTCAAGATCCTGAAATCCCCTGAGCCATGGACCAGCTTCAGCTGTCACCCACAACTCAGATCTTCCAGGTAGGCAACTCTTTCCAATTGCATCATATGCAACTCTTAAAAGATGTCATATGCAACTCCTTGCCATGATCATCTCCATGCCTCAAGACGCTAGATCCTATCTAGGTCACCTTGTTAAGTCCGACCCAAAGCCAACACGATGAACATGTACCCTGCTTGGGCAGACCCACACATTCATCCTTCACGCTTCCACGAGATAGACGCTGCACCACGCTTGGGCATGCCCACACTTGGTCGATCAACGTTTTCACGTGTGTCGCATTTGGAAGGCATCTAAAACTTAACATTTAATGAGGGATTTGGTTTTTATATACATATACATATCCAATCACCACAATATATAGTACGTATCATATACATGCTATATCCCACAGAAAACATGCAAAACGATAAAAGCAATGATTATGGCCAGCCTATTGTGATTCCTCGAGCCAAGAGGAATCACAGTCATCTAGGTCTACATCACATGCAACCTGTACAAGATGAAATATGTGCCTTCCTTTCTGGGTTTGATCAGCTCATCTCCATGATTGATCGGCTCGTCATCAAGTTGGTTGTTCAGGTGCCACCAGCCGATCGACTGGCGCCTCCAGCCGATCGGTTCACCGGTCGTCGTGCATCTCCTCAGGTCGCCACCCGCTCGTCTCGCTCCTCAAACCGGTCATCTGGAACACCAACTGATCGGTTCATGCCTTGAACCGATCGTCTCATGTCGTCCGCCGTTCTTTGACATAACAGGAAATAAAATCTATCCTATTTACAATTGAATTGTGAAACCCCGAGTTACATTCGGGGGGAGCAAAGGTAGGAAAAGAAATTTCGAATTATTTTGAGTTACATCAGGAATAGGAGAAGGGAATCGGTACACAGACCAAGATGCAAGCAACCACATACAACCACACACATATATAGGGTTTATAGGCCATAACCATGCTACACATCCACCACAAAACTCCTTTAAGGGCGACGCGTATCGAGTGCATTAATATTACATATCATATATGTATATTTGGGATTTGTGGATTGGACATGCATAAAGCCAATTTTATTCGCATCATATGCAATAAATAAAGGCAACAAACCAAAATCAATCATATCGATAATCCTAAAATATAGAGCAGTTGATGTGACTCTGATACCACTGTTGGGTTTTAGAGGAGGCAGAGAAGCAGCGGAAACAAAAACTTTCTCCCCAAAACCCAGAACAAAAGGAATCGCGTCAACATATATACAATAGGAAAGATGGTTTGTGGATGCATACCTTGTCCCGAGGCTTGTTCGGAGACTGTACCTCGCGCCTTGTGCGGTCTTCACCTCCGGTCTTGGACGGTATCTGTGCAGCTCCTGGTCGCACTGGGACTGAAGACTTCTGGTCTCACCGGCACTGTCGGGATTGACAGTTGTCCTCCGAGTGACAGAGGTCTATCGCCTCTGCAGATGTCCACACAGACTGCCTGGAACTCCGATCTCCTTGTCCCACAAGGAATCTGAAGGAGTCACACCCTCCTGTCGGTGTACTAGTCGCCAACACACTCTCTTGCCACCAGTCGCATTCTGCAGTTGTCTTTCCCTTACTGTGCCTCCCTTATCAAGTAGCACTTGCTCGGGCACTCTCGGTTACCAAAACCAGAGAGAACGACAACTTTGCAGAGCAACTGGTTTGCACTGAGTTGTACTTTGAGAAGCCCCCAATACCCCTATATATAGGAGGGTCATGGGACAGGATTCTCCATCCCGGACAATGCGGGACTAAAAGCAGGAGTAGAAGGGTTCGAGATTTTCCACAAAAACAACCAACTGAATCGTTTCACAACTGAAACAGTCGGTGGGGGATCTGAACTGGTCGGTTGACACCTCAACCGATCGGTTGGGACCCATGAGCCGATCGGTTCAATTCTGAACCAGTCAATTCATGGTCCTGATCAGTTCCCGATCGACTTTCCTTCTTTTGTTTCTAATTGGTATCAAATACCAATCCTTGTTCCAATCGAATTGGGCAAGTAAAACGAAAGGAAAATTCTCACCAATCCTACTTTCCCAACTTGCTCGATTGCATCAGTTGAACCGATCGTTTCAACAATTGAAGCAATCATTTCACCCTGTGCATGAGCCGATCGACTCACCAGTTGAGCCGATCGGTTCACCAAGCTCAGCCAATCGGTTCATCACATGAGCCGACCGGTTGGGAGTGTAGATTGTGCAAAATCTGTCAATCACAGTTTCAATCAATCTGATACTCCAATCAATCAGTCCAACACCTTGAACACTATGATACTGAGCTATCAATTGATTGAGTGTTTATTTGAACTACTAAACTCCTTTAGTAATCAATCTAAACATGTTTGTGGACAAAACTCCTATTCCAGGTTAAATCCTATGTGTGTGACCCTACAGGTCCATTTCACGTTGGCAGTAAAAGTCCACAACACTTATGACTTCACAAGCAAAGAGCGGTGCCTAGTCACACATCAGTGCTACCCAAGTGAAATAGAAAGTTGGAGAACAACTTTCAATCCTACAATCCGTGAATGGTGTTACAGTGAATGTATAATTCCTTTGTCACTGATATCCCGAATGAACTCGAGGTATGGAACAGTCATCCTGTCAACGTTCATTCATTTCCTTGATCTCAGAGTAGACTGAGTGAGATGTGTGTGACATCAATATCACATATTGATTCACACGTGCATGCGCATGCCTTTCTCAATCATACTCATCAAGTGGCCAAGGACATCAAACTCCCTCAAGAGGGACAAATCCCATATCTATCACTCACCCCTCAAAAGCCCCATGTGTCAAAGCCACCCAATCATCACCTTTATAACAACCCATGTTTCAGGACTGCGTTTGATGATGTCAAAGTGTACCCAACGACATGTGTTGAGTGTAGTGATTTTAGGTCTAAGAATCACACTCACCACCATCACTGTGAGAGCTGACTGTGACTACCAAGTCTTGATTCCATGTGTCACTCTCACGGTGGGTCTGTCTGGTACCTTGTTCTCTAACAACTACCTATGTGCTTGGTTTGATGTCAATATATCATGACTAATGAGATTCTGTCATCAACCAACACACAATCTAGTCTTTAGTGTTATTGATGTCTATGGTTATTTCCACAATAACAACCGACTAGGGACCAAACAAGAATGTATACTCTTAGCATCCGCATGATCTCATCGTTTAGGCCCTCATCCCAAAAGCATATGTCATTGAGTAAAATCATTCTTTAGACATCTATCATGTTACACTATCATCTCAGAAACAGTTTAAACATATAGATCAGAAATTGCCTTTATTATTATTCAAATCATTTACAAAGTATCCCATTACAATCATCATATGACTTGCTATATGGGCATACATACCAACATGAACTATGTCAATCCTGTGACATTATTCCAGGTATTGGGTTGTGACCAATCCTATGCAGTTATTCCAGGTATTGAACTATGTCAATCCTGTGACATTATTCCAGGTATTGAACTATGTCAATCCTATGACATTATTCGAGGTATTGGGTTGTGACCAATCCTGTGCAGTCATTCTAGGTATTGAACTATGTCAATCCTGTGACATTATTCCAGGCTATTGGGTTGTGACCAATCCTGTGCAGTTATTCCAGGTATTGAACTATGTCAATCCTGTGACATTATTCCAGGTATTGGGATTTAACCAATCCTGTGATATTATTCTAGGTATTGGATTATTACCAATCCTGTGATATTATTCCAGGTATTGGGATTTAACCAATCCTGTGATATTATTCCAGGTATTGGGTTATTACCAATCCTGTGATATTATTCCAGGTATTGGGATTTAACCAATCCTGTGATATTATTCCAGGTATTGGGTTATTACCAATCTTGTGATATTATACCAAGTATTGGGATTTAACCAATCCTGTGATATTATTCCAGGTATTGGGGTTTAACCAATCATGTGATATTATTCTAGGTATTGGGATTTAACCAACCCTGTGATATTATTCCAGGTATTGGGATTTAACCAATCCTGTGATATCATTGCAGGTATTGGGTTATTACCAATCCTGTGCATCTATTCCAGGTAATGGACTATGCCAATCCTGTGTATCTATTCCAGGTAATGGACTATGCCAATCCTGTGTATCTATTCCAGGTAATGGACTATGCCAATCCTATATAATTTATCACATATTATCACATCTTGTCACCTCTCATTAGGCAATCACCATTCTTATGGCTTAAAAAGCACATTCAACATCTTGGCACCTCTCACTAGGTAAACATTAACATCACTCTTTAAGAGTTGGAAGTGACATCTTTCTATGATGTCTTGAAGCATTACCTTCCTTATTACTTTTAACTTACTTAAGTTTATCACCTTATGTTATATTAAGGTATTTCCCATCTTAATTCCCATCTTTATACTTTTATTCACTAACCTATCACTTTTATCATAAAGTGCATAGGTCATAGAACACTCATTAGAATTGTCCAACTATCTTCAATGATATGAACTCATCTCAGGTTAAATCATTGTTTTCTATAAGGTTACCTATAATCAATCACTCTAGGTATTTCCCTTATCAGTGTAATAATCACTATTCCATTATTAGGATTAGGTCTCCCATACCATCACCCTTTATTAGGGTTTAGGGTTTCACATACTATCATACTTCATTAGGGTTAGAATTTCATATACCATCACCCTTCATTAGGCTTTCACATCACATTTCCCTTAATTAGGGTTTACTATTCATCCCAACTAGGGTTTCTCATGGCATCACCCTTAATTAGGGTTTCTCATAGAATCACCCTCAATTAGGGTTTCTCATGGAATCAACCTCAATTAGGGTTTCTCATGGAATCAACCTCAATTGGGGTTTCTCATGGAATCAACCTCAACTAGGGTTTCTCATGGAATCACAGTTAATTAGGGTTACATCTGATATTGCCCTAAATTAGGGTTAGGGCTCAACAACCTTCTTGATTAGGGTTTCACAATCTCTTTGTTAAGGATCATACCCTAATTACATAATTATTCAAATTGAAGTTGTTAAGGCTTGACCTTTACATGATCATTATACATGTATCAACTCTCTTTCATCCTCTCTAGGATGTTGACTAGATCAAACTTGGTTATATTAGGTCAACCAACCCTTCAATTAATTACATTCAATTAGAGTTGACATAGTGTATTGAGATTTTTCTTACTCAAGCTTCAAGGAAAACTCTTCTAGGGTTACTAATCATTTAGTACCTTAAAGGTACAACCCTTGTAATTATCTCTACTATACATCAATATAAATTATAGGGTCAATTCATCCTTCATCACATTAAGTTATCAATTGATTTGATCACATCCAGTCACCAAACGATCTTGACCCTTTGATCTCTAAACGGTTTGAAACCGTTTAGGCAAGAAGTGTGTTGAAACCGATTGGACTTGGGTCTCCAAACAGTTTGAGACTGTCTCAAACAGTCTTGAGACCGTTTAATCCCAAACGGTCTTGAGACCATTTGGACTCAAACGGTCTTAAGACCATTTGGTCCAAACTCTCTCAAAACCAAATGGACCAAAAAGGTCTTCCATCACTTTATCAATTCAGGATTTTAATCATTAAACCATCTATCAATTTAACCACTGATTTATGCTTCAATTGGATCATTGAATCACCCTTCAATTGGACCTTCAATTAGGGTTTTGAACCCAATTGAACTAGGGTTTATAATCAAGAAACCATCAATTAGGGTTTTGAAATCGAGGAACCATCAATGGTCAACATTGTGGAACCGATTCAATTGAAATCAATGAGTCATCATCAAATTATGATATGACCTGACCTCAAACGGTTTTGAGGTCGTTTGGATGAACTCCAAATGGTCTTGAGACCATTTGACTCAAACCATCATTGAAATATATGAAAATCAATTAGGGTTTGCATCATTGAATTGATCATCAAATTAACTATTGATTGCATTTCAATATGATATCTCTGGATCTTCAAATACTCAACCATACTCAATGCTAGACCTCCAAACGGTCTTGGTTGACCTCCAAACGATCGTGAGACCATTTGGGTGATCTCCAAATGGTCTTGAGACCGTTTGGGTTAATCAACCCAAAGTTTTAAATCAACCAATTGAAATTTTAGCACTTAACCCGATTAGGGTTTCTAATTGGAAGATTGTCCATATATTGAATCAATCAATTGGATCCATTTGATCATCATCCAACATGTACTAGGGTCCTGACCTCAAACGGTCAACCCATCCAAACGGTCAACCCTTCTAAACGGTTTGGGATCCAAACCTTCAAACGGTTTGCAAACCGTTTGGTCTCCAAATGTTTTGGTGAAACCGTTTGGACCAAAGCTATTGAAACCGTTTGCAACTCAATTATGTTGAGATGTGTGCTTAAGATGATGTCATCATCATCAAGCTTCGTTCATTCAAAAGCTATTGCCATTTTCATGGTAATTACATCAATGGATCAAGTGAATTTCAAGTAGAACAAAATGATCAACAATTAATGGAGAATTGAATGCAATAACAACATTTAAGGGTTTAAGTTATATAACCCGCCTCCAATTGAGCTTCAAAGCTCCAAGCTCCGCATCTTTAATGGTGGAAGAAGCTTTCTCAACTATCCCAAGCTCGTCCTCAAGCTTTTGAGTGAAAAGAAGTGGCTAGGATAGAAGATTGCATGGAGAAAAGAAGAAATCCATCATTTATTTTTTATTTCCACCATGAAATCATGGTGAAAGAAGGTCAAGAAGCTTACCAACAGGTCGGGGGTCGTCCTCCTATTACTCCAAGCTCCCTTGGTCGTTTTTGGAAGCAAGAAGTGAAAGTGGATTCGAAATTCCCCTTTCAAGCTATGGATACATGAGCTTATATGCATTTTTATTAAAGATTCATTTTAGGAGAGAGAAAGTAGAGATTATCTCCTCCATTTCCTTGCCTCTTTCCCCCTTCCCTTCCTTGGTTACGAGTCTATCTCCTTTTCCTCTTATTCATCTCAATTATTCATGATTTAAAGAAAAGCAAATTAAGCACCTTAACCCTTATAATAATAATATCCTAAAGTTAGTGGATAATTCTTTTTCTTTTAATAATGTGAGTGAGTTATCCACTTCCTTTAGATATTTTCGTGCCTTTTCAAGGCACATGGTCGTCCATTCTTTTGCAAAATCATCCCTCACCTTTTGGTTGAAGGGCTCTTCAATTAATATATTTATTTTTGCATTAAATTGAAGTAAAGTTCCAATTAAGCTTAAATCTTGATTATTTTAATATCAAGATTCTCTCTCCTCCAAAGAGATACAAATGAGAAGCCCCTCTCATTTTCTTTTCTATACATGATGCCAAGAAACATTAGGGTCTATTTTGAAGTGGTAATTTGCATATTGAACCCTCGGTTTTGGGTAATTTGCACATTACACCAAAACTAGGTTTTTATGCACAAAACTCAGGCTACCACAGGCCATACCTCTACATCATCATCATTCTCATGATTCTTCAACACATGAGGAACATCTTATCATATAACATTTGCAATTTAACCCCACAACTTGGGTAATTTGCACTTTAGTCCAAAATAGACAAAACATTATTTCAACATTTTTCAAAAAGGACTAAAATTGAAACATAAGTTCCTCTTGAGCCTTAATTACTTTTCAAAAGATAATATCAAGTATATAATTATCTTTCTTAAACAAAACACCTATGGTTAAGGCATAACCCGGGTCATCGATGTTACAAACAGTTATTAGAGGGTTATACACATGGCACCGTATAAGGCTTTGTATGGAAGGCGATGTAGTCACTTCTTTGTATGTATGAAATAGATCATTACCAGTTGTTGGGTCCTAAGCTGGTACAATAAACTATAGTGAAGATTAAGTTCATTCAACAATAGTTGAAGGAAACATAAGATAGGCAAAAATCTTATGATGACAACTGTCATAGACCGTTGGAGTTCTAGGTTGGAGACCACGTATATCTCAAGGTTTTCCCTTAGAAGGTAGTGTTGAGATTTAGTACGAAGGGTGAATTGGCCCCTAGGTTTACGATACCATACCCCATCATAGAATGAGTTGGGAAGGAGGCATATAGGTTGGAGTTATTGTTAGAGTTGCACATGTTGCACAATGTGTTCCATCTTTTGATGTCTAGGAAATGTCATCCCAATACGGTGCATACGTTACAACCTATGGAGGTAGAGTTGGTTGGAGGAGGATGTTACCTATGTTGAGGGTCCAGTGTTGATCTTAGATAGATGTGTGCAAAATCTTACAAAGGACATAGCTTTGTTAAGGTGTTTTGGCATGATTGTGGTGTAGAGGAAGTCGTGTGGGAGTTAGAGGATAAGAAGCATAGGAAGTACCCATCCTTGATTGTTCAGGATTTTTGGGCTAAGATCCTTCTTAGGTGTTTATGGTTGCATGAGCCCTAACCCCACTTAACCTATAAACATATTTTTCTTGGATTAATTAGATTAATTTGATTCTTAGTCATGGAAGTTTACTGTAATTTGTGATGACGCATTGGATGGTGAAACTTTATTTATAATTGGAAGCAGAATAAACCTTGTTTGCTCAAGTTATATAGATTATGTAACTTGTGGATATTTATATAAATTACCCCTTTTTGTAATTATTTACATAATTATTACACTTTTGAGTTGCTTCATGATATACATAAGCATTTTATAATTCTAGTTATGCTTTTGAGTTTTCTTTGATAGGGTTTATATAAGCTTGGTGAGATGTTAAGTATAGTGCTTTTCATCGATTGATGGTTTTCTAGTCACCATTTGTCTCTAAGTAACCAATGGTTTTCCCTATGCCCGATGGAGTTTTAACGTCATTGGGTTACTGTGTGTTGATTGACGGATCTCCTGAATAGTTTTCCAAAGAATTTTATGATGTGTTTAACAATGGGTTTTATGATGGGTTGATCGATAGCATCTTGGTGGTCTATGAGATTTCACTAATGGGGTTTGGTGATTCATGGTTTGGTAGTGACCGATAGATTTTCATTGCCCGACGCGATCTTCATAGTTTGGCCAACATTTTTCTAACCAATGTGTTCCCAGTGCCCCCACAAACCTATTGAGTCACTGCTTGGTGAATTTACTGACTGTAGAAGTCAATCTCTTGACCTGCCCAAGAATAAATACCCATTTCTCTCTTTCCTTTCACTCTATTGGAGAAGGTTTGGTTGCAACTAGAGGAACCCAATGAGAATTTGAGAAACCAGTGAAGGTCCAGTGGGGCTCGTTGAGGTGTTGATCTTGGATGCATGTGCTAGTCTGAGTTGCTTGTGGATGATCCTAAAGGTTTTGATCAAGATTCTTTCTTCCTTTGTGTAAGAGTCTTTCTTTTATACTCTCTTTCTTGTTGTTATTCACCTTCCTTCCTCTTGTGGCCACATTCCTTGGTGTCCCTTGGTGTTTTCCTATTAGAACCCTACACATGTGGGTTGAGAGCTCTCTTTTCTTCCTTTCTTGCTCTAGTTACACCCTGTTCATGGAGCTCATTATTTATAAGTTTGAGTGTATGTACACTTATGATTGGAGTTCCATGATACTATTTAATATGTTTTTTTATCTTTTGTGGTTGCAAACCCCAAGGATTTTTTGTAAGAACCTTTTTGGTGATCATACATAACTTCATTGATGTAGTTAAAATGAAATAAACTGACGTAACTAATCAAGTGTAACCCTAAGCAAGTAGTGCCCTAAATGTAGAACTATTCTAGTGTCAAGACTTGTTGGATGGTGAAAAGAGTAATCTAAAAGGAGCTCTGAGTCATATATTATTGAGTATATATGGGTGCAGGGAGGGTATATCCTTGTCATCCTAATCCCAAGGTTTTGGAGAGCGGTCGAGGCCGTGTCTCGAAGATGTTATGTGTTGAGAGTGATTGTGGTCGTAACTCGGATGTCATGGTTTATACCATGTTTTCTAGTATTGTGGCATTAATAACATGGATGGGACTAGATGTTTTAGTAACTGGGATAATGTGCCACTATGGTTGTTACTCATACTAGTTGAGGGAAAGAGATCTTTTGGATTCTGATCATCCTAGATCTCATAGGGGGTTGATTCCAATTTCATAGTGGCCAACTAGTGGTTTGAGTAGGACGCCTTACTACCCAAGGCTTAATAAAATGTGTCATTTCATCGCATAGTATAACTGTTAGGGTTACTTGGCGAGTCACATTGGATGATAATCATTGCTATGTTTCCTTTGATTTGTAGATGATTAATAATATGACAAGAGAGAATTGTACGCATGACTCTATCTATGTCTGATCTTTATGAAAGTTATATAATCTTTAAACTTTGTAATCTATCTTCTTTAACTACTTAAAATACATAATCCTGGTAAGCAATAGATGTTTTTGGATTTATATCTCTTGTTGGGACATGGGTCTCACCTCATGAGTTACCACATCTTTTTAGGTGATTTACTACACTGTCAGATGCAGTGTGACGAGGAGGCACGGTTTGAAGATCAATAGTGACATGAGGTTTGTGTGGTTAGTATAGAGTCCTAGAGTTTTCCATGTACTCTCGGGCCCAAGTGGAAAAATTTTTATATCATCTAACATCGACTTGAGATTTTACGTATGTGCCTTGAGCAATGTAAATTTTGTAATTATGTGAGCAACACCTTTTGTATATAGGTTATGACTAAGGCCATTAAACTTATGTAAGGTAACCTAGTATGAATATATATGTGAACTCGGACACTTGTGCAAATGTTTCTTATGGAATGTTGGAATTTAGATAAGTTTTAATCATGCACCTTTTTTATATTGTGCCGAATTAATATTTGATCGTCAATTTGGTTTCAAGTAATGTCATTTAGTGTGGCGGGTTTCTAGAGGGAGGAGTATTTGTCAGATTTTGACAAAGGTTTTGAATCCAGAAAGCACCAAATTAAGGATTTACGGGTGCAACTCCAAAGGGTATAGTGACCTACGACTCCCCTACTAAAGATCAAGAAAAGCAAGATAGGAATTTCCCCAAATGAGAGTAGGACAGAGGTTGTCATTCTAGGAAACTGCCCTATTGGTAGAGGCAATGTGTTAACGCACGACTTCTAGCTGCATGCCCAACAGTCGATTGAAGAAGAAAGAAGAAGAGGAAGAAAAAGGAATCTCATTTTTAAAAAGTAGACAATTTCTCTTGATACCATGTGAAGAGAAATTCTTATTAGATCACTCAGAGTTATAGAGATTCATATATATAACCTCCTATAAAGGTATAATGTACAGGAGATGCAACATAACATATGCTAGACAAATGCTAATTGTAATGACCTATTGTCAGATTAACCATCTAATTAGGATTTATTTGATTGATTGCATGCTTAACCGGGTGGATCATTGTTTATAGCTTGATTAATGGTGGTAGTTTAGTTTTGATGTTTTAAATATAATGAGAAACTTTAGTCATACTTTGATTCACATAATTGGGGTTTAAGAATTGAAAACCCTAATTGGCAACAATTAGGTTTTGATGACATATGAAGACCAAATTTGATAAGTATAATGGCTCACTAAATGATTTTTAGTATTTTATGTATAAATATGATTTATTTGAAATTTGGGTATGATTTGGATACCTAAAATTGTAGCACTCTTGGAAAATATCAGAATTTTTAAATAGTTCTCTAACCTATTTGTCGTTTGAGTTTCCCCAAGAGAAACTCGTTCGATCATTTATTCATATTGAAATATAGCAGTCTGGTATTGTAACTTTATCTTTTTATTGGTATATCCAATTTATCTCAAATTTTAACAATGACCTAAAATTATGAGAAAATACCAGTAAATCATAATTCATGTTTATAATGCATATGATGCTAGTTATGGTCATGTTGATGTACGAAATCATGTAATTTACTCCATATGGCTAATTAGGGCTAACAACCCTAAAGAACATGTAATACATGCATGCTCGATAATGGTGAAATTTACAAAGTAAACTCATATCAGTGTCTGGAACCTCAGATTTAATTATGAGATCATTATGATGAATATAATCCATGTTATATAAAGATGAACCTTAATTCATGTCAAGAAACCCTAATATAGGTTAATGATGTAACGTAGGGTTAATATGTGCACAAAAATGATATGGAAGATAATGTTCAGATAATGAGCCATAATCTGGAATGTGGCATTAGTAAGATAATTCTAAGATAGGAATTCAAAAGTGGGAATATCCTAATGAGATAAGGTAAACCCTTAAATGGATATAACTAGGGTTAAGATGATGAGAACCTGATGGTGATATGTGATCTTATCTTAATCAGGGTTGATCAAGGTTAGAGTTGACCTGAGGAATATAGATTAGGTCTGTCTATCTATGATCAAGGTACGCCATTAACTCTTACTTGGCTTATTATACAATATGCTTGTGTTATATACGTAGTAAATACTTGGCATATGATATTGGATGAAATGATTGTTCTTGCATGATATGTTGCTTGATTTTCCATACTTATGGCTATGAACACATGAAACATAATATTTATGTTCCATTATATGAAAGCACTAAACTCTTTGGTAGTACAGTGCTTGGAAGTGACCTAACTCTTTGGTAGTCAGTCACATTGTACATATGATCTAACTCTTTGGTAGTCGATCATAAAGGCCTTAATCTTGAGCTCCTTGAGAGTCAAGAGAATGCATCAAAACCTTCGGCTGTCAATGCATGGATATATAATGGAAAATGAGATTAAAATATGTGTTCATTTTTGTTAGTGAATATCTTTATGCAAGTATATGTTTTTATTATATTTCTTTATAACTGCCAAGTATTAGTTTTATCTTATTGCCAAGATATGATGAGAGGTAAATAAAAGACACGTGGGCATAATTAGTACAATATTCTTGAATATTGTGTTGATGTGTACCACATGTAATCTTTTGTTTAGGTTGTGGACATGTGATCTTGAAGAACCAATATAGTTGAGAGTTGTGTTGTGAGATGATGTACAGGTGTGCCTGTTGTCTTAAGATCATATAGTTTAGTGGTAGTACATGTATATGTATAAGTTTGTTGTTCAATATGTAATATCAAATGTTGTAACAATTCATGTTGTAATTATATGTTGAATGGTGAACATATGTTGTATGGTTTGTTTATTGTTTATGTGCATGTGCTACTGTTGTTTCCTTCTGATTCCCTTGATTTTCTCTTTCTTAGCCTAGTGTGTGATGTTGAAATTGGGATTCTCGTTGAGGTGAGGGTTTCAATTTGTACGTCACACATCAGATTAAGTTTTAGAAAATTCGGGGACGTCACAGGTGGTATTAGAGCATGAACATTAGCAAAGCCTGACATTTGCTCATTATGCAACTCAAAACCAAAGAACCTTGAACTTAATAATCTTTAGGGCTATATTAGTCATCTTTTAGAGACTAGATCTGACCTAGCCTCTAGGTTAGCACCTAGATATTTGAGAACTAGGTCTAGACTGGTGCTTGTTGTATAGCAGGTCCTTGGATGTCGTTCTTTCCTTATAATGCAGCGGTATGGGACGTTGCATTATTTGGAAATGGCGTACATCATGGGTAGAGAAACCTTTGACATATGATGCATCTATGTTTTGGGTAGCTACACCAGTCTACACCATCTTCTCACCCCTTTCACTAGTTTTCATGACACTATACTCTCTACTATGTGTGAGACATTCGTTTTCAGGATTTGGTTTTTGATTCCAATCGGATCAAACATTGGTAGTTTTCTCTGACGCATGTTTTATCAGAGAAAAACTATATAATACTTTATTATATATATGTATTACAAAAGTGTGTCCCCACGCATGTACGAGTAGGAGGTGGTCATGCAACCTAAGTGAAAATGAATGACATCAGTCTGGAAGAGAGAATAGTTCTAGATTAGATGTCTAGAGCCTTGTTGGAATATATGACACATGGAATAGATGAAATAAGTTTTGATGATATGATGTAAGTTGATAGAGATGTTATAAGATGGTCATAACAATCTATATTTGTCTTTAAGGATTAAAGTTCAACTTTGAAGATTTGAGATAAGTTCTGATGATGCAAGTAACTAGGCTTTTATGAAAAAAAATATGTTAAGACAAGACAAGGTTGTGAGTCAGCATGAGCCTCAATCTCTTTTACAAAGGAGGACCTCTAGTGTTGGGACCAGTTATAGGGTTAACTCTAGAGAGAGAGTGTAAGGACCCTGCCTCCCAGTAACCCCCAATTAAGGGAGACCAAGAGGTAAGAGTCGTTATCCCAATTTTCCAGATCAAAGGTTCGACAAATAATCAATAATAATTATCAAATTCTACTAAACTAAACTGAAAGGCTGTAATAAGAATTAAACTTTTCATACCTTTTTTTTCTTTAAAAACTTGGATATCTACTTCTATCCACATGGAGACTATTCTAACTAATCCTCCTTTGAACTTTACTTCATATTTAATTCCACATATGCCACTTTACTGTTTGTACTTTCCACTTGTACCTAAAACACCGACAAACAAAACGTCAGTCAGCATAAATAAATTATGTTGGTATGTGGGGGAAACAATAATCGTGCAACTATGATAACAACATATTGCAATCAAATATGATTTAACAAACAACTTTACATTTTCAACATAACTTCTTAATCCATACATATCCCAGCCTCTGTGTTGTCCCTACAGTGGACCTGGATGCTACCTTCCTCATGGTAGATCCCTATTAAACCCCGTAGATCCTACCTAACAGGTAGATCAATATCTAGGGTTGAGTCGCATGACACTATCCATAGGTAGCCCAATCCCTAACACATGGTGTGCTAAAGAGTCGCATGGCACTACCCATCGGTAGCTCAATCCCTAACTCTTAATAACCTGATGGTCCCACTTACCAAGTAGACCCTTTACCAGGTTACCCTTTTCATCATTAGCAAAGCCACAGAGGAGGACCAGGATCTGAGCCAGTCATGTATACATTCTTATGGTGATACATAGTCACTTTATAGTTGCATGAAATAAAAGTCATCCAAGCAGTTATTTTAAGGCAACTGATAAAAAACCGAGAATCACCATGATACGAAAGCGATTAACCATAAGCATAACCACATACCTTTCAGGCTGATTTGAGATAGAATAATCCAATCAAGAAATCCAAATAACCAAGAAAGCACATTATGAGATCCTGAAATATGCATACAGCTTCCAGTTATTAATCATGCCATCAAGATCTACTAAACTTAGCTCGCTTCCTAGGGTTTCTAGTCCACTTTTAGGGTTTTCATCACAATTAGGGTTTCCCTTCATCTTTTACTATTTTAAACCCTAAGTTTATACAATTATTCTCAAACCCTATTTATCTTAACATCTAATCCTCAATTTTGGATTAAAGGCATAATTAACCATTAAATGAGTCCATTAAGTCTCTTTTACATTAAAATACAATTTTTATCCTTTTAATCCATGATAAGATCATTATGCTCATTTATCATTAATTCATAGTTCATTATGGTCTAATTCACATATGAACTCTACTTGTAATTAATTCTACCTTTATCCATTAGAAAACCCTAATTACTACATTAAGGGTATTTATCCACAATTAGGAACCTTTATACTCAAAATAGCTTAGAATCATCTTATCTCAACTTTAATCATGAAATTGATCAATTAAAGTCATTAAGAGTCACATTTACTAATATTAGGGTTTCGAGGCCCATTAAAGCATATTTATGCACATGAACTTCTAAATTAAACAAATTACATGCAAAGTTCATCCTTTTAGTTCTCAATATACCTTTTTACAATTAATAGGTTAATATCAACTTTAATCATCCATTAAACTCTACTAATTACATTAATCATCTCAAAATAGGGTTTCTTAATCTTTAATTCATTAAAGTTGATAAATTACACTACTTTTCAAATGGCAAGAGGAATTAGCTTCTAAATATATTTTTAATGGATTCCCCTCATTTTTCTGAGCAACTTTCATATTTTATGCATATTTATCCGAGCTATTATTAAGGAGATATGATTTTTGTAATAAAACCTTACTTGGGCCAATAGGAAGGTGCCACGTAGCCTCTATACATGCAACACGTTTGCTTTGGGAATTAGACCCGGATTACGATTGTGTCCTCGGTTAAGTTGTTGGCACTTCGTGGCAGGGCGGGGCAAAAATGTCCAAAGTCCAACCCTTCTTCTTCCTCGCGACTTCCCTTTCGCTGCTGTTAGGTTAGAGGTTGAACGCGGCTCGACAGCTTCTCCCTGGAGCTCGACGACCACCTGGGGTAGTTCCCCTACCTACGTCATGCTTCCACGCACTGAAAGGTGCCTTTGGGTCACAGCTAGGGTGGCCAAGTTGAGCTTGCTCGGTCTGCAACCGTGGCCGGTCTGCATCTCTCCTACCGGCATTGTGCAGGTCCCAGGGCCAAGCGATGGTGGTCGAGCTTCTCTCTAGCGATCTGGGAGCGTCGCGCCCCCATCAAGTTCCCATCCAGGGCTCCACATCACTCCGGGTTGCATTATCCCCCATGGTTTGGGTTGAAAGAAGAAAACAAAGGAGAAGAGGGAGAGAGGTACATGGGGTTTCTCTTAAACTTGAGCCAGAGGCTCTACCCCTTATATAGGGGAGGGTATTCACACCCCAAGATGTGTATCCATGATGATTCAAGTCCTTTTCCCAAAAGGAAACATATTTTCCTTAATTAAGAAGCAACCTCCTCTCTCTTCATTATCTTCTTAGATAACTATATTCTTTGGGTGTTTAGGAATTTGAAAATCCTCTCCCTTATTCTCTTTATTCTTGGCTTTTAATCCATTGGCCACGAAATTCTATCTTCATTTAGTAGAAAATACTTCCTTTATAGCAATGCCACCAAAATCATTAATAATGTATCACATTATCCTCTTATTTTGCATTATTGGTATTTTCTCTTTCTTTCTTATTCATTGGGGATCCTTGGACCCCAAGAAACTCCAAGATTTCGAAATCTCTTTTTAAGGATACTTATTATCCTTCTAGATGCATCTATATTCATTATTTCACATTATCTTGTTTATTTCTTATTAAAATATCTCTTTTTGAGGATTTCTCTTTAACTTTCTTTTTATTTTCCTCATTGGCATTCCATTTAACATTAGGAATCATTTTGATACAAAAATATACCAAGGATAACTCAATCATACCTCTTTCTACTTATTTTCCATATTTTATCATTGTTTTCAATTTCTTTCTTAATAAAGAAATATTGACTTACTCTTTTCTTTTCCTTTTACTTTATCTTTGCAACTTTGGACTCCTCGGACCCCAAGGAACCCAAGAGGCACGAAATCCACCTTTGAATTACATACTTTTGCCTTCTAGAGGTTTCTACATCTTTCTTTTCTCCATTTCATATTAACAATGGAATTCCTTTTGTCTTTTCCTTCTTTTTGGGCCCAATAGCCAATAAAGCCCACAAAACAATCATCAAGGCTATTGTAAATGAAATCCATTTATTCAAAACAAATTATATCTTTATTTGTTCAAATATCTTTAATACGAGAAATCACATCTCTCACCAAATGAACCCAAAAGTTGGGGTTGTAACATCCTTCCCCTCTTATAGGAATTTCGTCCTCAAAATTCCATCAAGCAAACAAACAATTCAGGATAAGACTTTTCCATGTCCATCATTGACCCCTATGTAGCTTTTCCTTATCCATGGCGCTTCTAAAGAACCTTTATCATCACATATTCTATTCTATGAGTTCTTTCACCTTGGCATCTATAAACCTCACAGGTGACTCAGGTAATTTAAGCCTCCCTTGGGGCTCACTAGGTTCATTGAGGATGGTCTGGGTACCTCACATAGTGCTCTAAATTGGACACATGGAACTCATCACACATCACATTATCCTGAGGGGTAAGGGCAAACCTAACCTTATCCACCAAACCATGTCAAAAGAACCCATGCATCGGGGACTCATCTCTCTTAGCTATAACTTAGAGGGGTTGGATTTTCACATCACATATCCCTCCACAGTGAACCGCATGTCAGTCTGCTTTGCATCAGCTTAACGCATGTCGTTTCTGGGCTCCATTCAGCCATTGCATGATTAAAGCAGCTTCATCTGCACACACTGTGGTCCTTTCTTGACCTTCGTGAGGTCCCTTCACCAACATCATCTTAATGAAGTGGTGACCGACACAACCTCCTTTGCAGAGCTTCTTTACATCCCGATACTGGCTATGGTGGTTATCATCACATCTTACAAAGGACAAAAACTGTCTCTATGTATCACCTTGAATGAGCACACATGCTCTCATCAGACCCTCTAGTCTGAATCATACTAACCATTAGTTAGGGGTGATAAACTATACTATCATCAAGTTCTTCATGTACCTACTTCCACCTTATGGAAGTGAACCTTTAGATCATACTCAAGAACTTTTGAACTCACATCATGTGTAGTTGAACCATCTCTCTCATATGTAGTTCAACCGGATCTGTCCCTTGACAGTATTCTTTCTTTCTCATGTCATATATAGGTAAGGAGATCTACCATAACCCATATTGCATCTCGACCTTCCTTGGTCTAGGGAAGACTTACCACAACATCCATAGTGATGAACTCACATTCCCTCTCAGGGACTCTTTATCCTCTATGTAAATATGTTGGGTTACTGGTGTTCGTCCTTCCCCTCCTGGCTTGCATGGAAACATACCACATGCAACTTCATCATAGGCCTCTAAAGCACTGCTGTCACTTATTATCTTGGTAGTACCACGGTGTATGGTGATCTTAAATCATGATCTCCCATATTGTCATGATTCCTTAATATCGATTCCTCAGAAACCCTAAAACACTCTAGTTGGGGTTTGCATCTCCTTCTTCTCCAGAGAAGTGCATATGAGGTTCTACAACCATCCTTTTATCATGATAAGCCCTAGGCTGGCTAACCAAACAACCATTAACCTGATCAACCAATATTGTTACATCTGAGTGTTAGCCAAACTTATCTCTTTTTCCAGCTGAGGGTTAACCTAACAACCTCTTCTAGCCTCCATCTAAACTAGGTTGTCATATCCCATCCAGAGCATCCATTACCACTTCACATCCTTAGGTGTTAGGTAACGTTGAAGACATACACCTCCATGTATTCACTTATCATATCATTGCAGCACTAAGTCTATCTTCATCAAGAAAACTCTGAGCTTATTCTCTTGGTTTTTCAAACTCAACCTTGTATGACTCATACCTAATGATAAAAACATCCTCATAAGATGACTACCTTATTTCTCTTAGCGTTTGTAAACCATCCATGTATCATTCACTCCTCCAGGGTAGGTTATCATCCCTATCCTCATACCTTGTAGCAACGTTCCAACTCACATCATCTTTATCCTTGGTGTATGGCATGCGTATTGTCCTATCTCTCAATCCCATAACAAGAGGAAATAAGCATTTGGCTAAAGTCCAAATACAGAGTTCTTCCTGTTCCAAGAGAAGAGATGGTACATCCCACCTTGCCAGTGCACCTTTAAATCTACGTCGAAACGTGCCACATATGTCTCTACATCACAATCATCTCGATATCAAAGTTACTTCTAGGGAAAAACTAGTCTCAACCTACTTGGGTCCACACACATTCCTTGGTCATCTCCTCTAGGTCTATAGAGAGCCAGCACTTTTGGGGTCATCCCTCTTCCCTCATGCATCCAGAGAGTGCCCTACTAATCTGCCCTTTGGGTCCCATGAGTTCATGAAGGTGATCAATCTCCTAACCCATGGCCCTCAAACAATGATAGTTGTTACCTCCCGACCCTATGGTCATGTGCAACTAGGGAATTAGGCAACTCCTACTTCCATCGGTCTTATCCCTACCTGACCCTAGGATAGACTTAGGATTCTATCTTAGTACATGTTCAACTGAGAACCTTACCCAAGCCTTCATCATCTCTCTCTCTGCATTCATGGCTGACTTCCATCCTTTCATAGGGGTCATGGCAACCTGCCTACCTTGGTCAGGCTCCATACCAGTTACCTCCATGGTAACACATCCACATGCACTTAGACATGGTTATCTATGGGTCTACAGGTTCATTCTCATACCATGTACTTTTCACTTAGCTTCTCACGATCCTATGTGACCTTTTTAGGTTTCCAAAAAACCCACAAAACTGGTCTACACCCTACCAAAGGGTCCCTCTCCCATGATGGGAGGAAACTATAACTCTTAACAATAAGGTCACAAACATCCTTAGGGTTTATATTCACATGAGCATGCTTAACCCATCAGCTACTAAGGCACAAGAAGACCACCTACTAAACCATACTAGGTCATACTTGTTCTCTTTCCTCAACGCTGGATCAAGATCATACCTTCCCATGTCATCGACTTAGGTGTGAGGGGTTCATCAAACATACCTTAAACTTAAGGGGTTTCCTTTTCCTCTAAACATGAGGAGTACCATGCTAGGATCTATAGAAACTCAAATCTCATCATGAGCATCAGGTACACCACTTCCCCTCTTAGGCCTAGGAACCCTAGGTTCACTCGTCTGATGTCCAACTGTCTGCTCAACCTCTTAACCACGAACTAAACATGTACAAGGTATGACATGCACTTCCTGTCATCCTTCTACTCGAGCAACACTTTAGAGTTGAGTCCTCCTCAAGGACAATCAACAAGGTACAAGGCCTTACAATCTGTTATTAAACCTCTCTAGGTCTAAGGATCTCTTCTTCTCATCTATACCATAGGTACAGAGGTACCAGCAGACTCATCCTCTCACTAGGTTTGGTTCCTCACATGGAAACCAATACATCATCAGCCTCTAGGGATCAAGTATGAGGCCACCACAAACATCCACTTAGGTCGCATCATCCTCAACTCCCCATTTTTCCTCATATCTCGGAGTCTAGGCTTCCAACCTTCTAGCATGGGTCCTGCTCTCTCTCTCTCTCTAGAGCTAACTCCACAACCAACCTAACTATTAGAGTTCCTCTTTTCATGAATATGGATCAAGCTTACAAGCATACCTCTATGTGGGTGAAGCCTAGGTTCAAACTTATGTTTTCTCAAGGTTATCCCTAGCCTTTTATGCTTATCTCATCATCTTTCCAACATACTCCCCTGGCCAGGGTTTTAGCACAACTGACGTACTATGGGTGCCTACTATGCTATGCTCATATAAGCCCTTGGGGTTTCCATAGGATCTTCACTAACTTCATCAATGAAGGAACTACCCTTCACTCTAACATGCACGACCCTTTCCAGGGTTGGGTCGCTAAAGGTACTCGATCATCCCACTTCTCATGGCTCATATGGCATCCAAGTCATGTCCATCCAAACACCTGGTCTACCATGACATCTAACTCATCATTCCATCTCTCTCTCTAACCTTCACTTAGGGTTATGGTTAACATCATTCTCAGAGAATGTGCCAGGTCTCCACTTGTATTGGAGGTCTCTACCTCCAAGACTAACTCTCCTTACTTATCCTCCTGACAAGATGGTCTAGCCTCAGGTCTCTCCTGAGGGCATGACAACTTATGTCATATGACCTAAGCATGTATCTATTCTTTTACACTTAATCTATTAATCTTATGTCCATGACATCTTATTTATATGCCTTTTATTAATTTGGTGGAGGATTCCTTAAACCTTATCAACCTTACCCATACCTCAAGAGGGTGAGGAAAAGAGAGAAAACCCTAATCCTTATAATCCTTAACAGCATTTGAGTTGAGAAGGGATGAATAAGATGATAGAGTCCTAAAGGTATCTTATAATGTGACCCTTTTCTAGACACCTCTATCTTTCAGAAATTCCTCTAATAACTCCCTTGGGTTCTACAGAGTTTGTAAAATTTAATAATTATTAAAGATTAAATGAGGAACTCTGATACCAAATGTAATGACCCTGCCTCCCAATAACCCCCAATTAAGGGAGACCAAGAGGTCAGAGCCGTTATCCCAATTTTCCAGATCAAAGATTCGACAAATAATCTATAATAATTATCAAATTCAACTAAACTAAACTGAAAGGTTGTAATAAGATTTAAAATTTTCATACCTTTTTTTCTTTAAAAACTTGGATATCTACTTCTATCCACATGGAGACTATTCTAACTAATCCTCCTTTGAACTTTACTTCATATTTAATTCCACATATGCCACTTTACTCTTTATACTTTCCACTTGTACCTAAAATGCCGATAAACAAAACGTCGATCAGCATAAATGAATTAGGCTGGTATGTGGGGGAAACAATAATCGTGCAACTATGATAACAACATATTACAATCAAATATGATTTAACAAACAACTTTACGTTTTCAACATAACTGCTCAATCCATACATATGTCAGCCTCTGCGTTGTCCCTGCAGTGGACCTAGATGCTACCTTCCTCATGGTAGGTCCCCATTAAACCCCGCATGATCCTACCTAACAGTTAGATCAATATCTAGGGATGAGTCGCATGGCACTACCCATAGGTAGCCCAATCCCTAACTCATGGTGTGCTAAAGAGTCTCATGGCACTACCCATCGGTAGCTCAATCCCTAACTCTTAATAACCTGATGGTCCCACTTAACAAGTAGACCCTTTACCAGGTTACCCTTTTCATCATTAGCAAAGCCATAGAGGAGGACCAATATCAGAGCTAGTCATGTATACATTCTTATGGTGATAGTCATAGTCACTTTATAGTTGCATGAAATAAAAGTCATCCAAGCAGTTATTTTTAGGCAACTGATAAAACAACCGGGAATCGTCGTGAAAATAAAGCGATTAACCATAAGTATAACCACATACCTGTCAGGCTGATTTGAGATAAAATAATCCAATCAAGAAATCCAAATAAGCAAGCAACCACATTATGAGGTCTTGAAATATGCATACAACTTCCTATTATTAATCATGCCATCAAGATCTACTAAACTTAGCTCGCTTCCTAGGGTTTCTAGTCCACTTTTAGGGTTTTCATCACAATTAGGGTTTCCTTTCATCTTTTACTATTTTAAACCCTAAGTTTATACAATTATTCTCAAACCCTATTTATCTCAACATCTAATCCTCAATTTCGGATTAAAGGCATAATTAACCATTCAATGAGTCCATTAAGCCTCATTTACATTAAAACTACCATTTTTATCCTTTTAATCCATGACAAGATCATTATGCTCATTTATCATTAATTCATACTTCATTATGGTCTAATTCACATATGAACTCTACTTGTCATTAATTCTACCTTTATCCATTAGAAAATGCTAATTACTACATTAAGGGTATTTATCCACAATTAGGAACCTTTATACTCAAAATAGCTTAGAATCATCTTATCTCAACTTTAATCATGAAATTGATCAATTAAAGCCATTAAGAGTCACATTTACTAATATTAGGGTTTCGAGGCCCATTAAAGCATATTTGTGCACATGAACTTCTAAATTAAACCAATTACGTGCAAAGTTCATCCTTTTGGTTCTCAATATACCTTTTTATAATTAATAGCTTAATATCAACTTTAATCATCCATTAAACCCTACTTATTACATTAATCATCTCAAAATGGGGTTTCTTAATATTTAATTCATTAAAGTTGATAAATTACACTAATTTTCAAATACCAAGAGGAATTAGATTCTAAATATATTTTTAATGGATTCCTCTCATTTTTCTGAGCAACTTTCATATTTTATGCATATTCATCCGAGCTACTATTAAGGAGATATGATTTTTTTGTAATAAAACCTTACCTGGGCCAATAGGAAGGTGCCACGTAGCCTCTATACATGCAACACATTTGCTTTGGGAATTAGAACCGAATTATGATTGTGTCCTCGGTTAAGTTGTTGGTTCTTTGTGGCAAGGAGGGGCAAAAGTCCAAAGTCCATCCCTTCTTCTTCCTCGTGACTTCCCTTCCGCTGCTATTAGGTTTGAGGTTGAACGTGGATCGGTAGCTGCTCCTTGGACCTCGACGACCACCAGGGGTGGTTCCCCTACCTCCATCGTGCTTCCACGCACCAGAAGGTGCCTTTGGGTCGCAGATAGGGCGGCTGAGTTGAGCCTGCTCGGTCTGCAATCGCGGCCGGTCTGCATCTCTCCTACCAGCGTTGCGCATGTCCCAGGGCCAAGAGATAGTGGCCGAGCTTCTCTCTAGCGATCTGGGAGCATCGCGCCCCCATCAAGTTCCCGTCTAGGGCTCCACATCGCTCTCGTTTGGGTTGAAAGAAGAAAACAAAGGAGAAGAGGGAGAGAGGTACGTGGGGTTTCTCTTTAACTTGAGCCAGAGGCTCTACTCCTTATATAGGGGAGGGTATTCACACCCCAAGATGTGTATCCACGAGGACTCAAGTCCTTTTCCCAAAAGGAAACATATTTTCCTTAGTTAAGAAGCAACCTCCTCTCTCTTCATTATCTTCTTAGATAACTATATTCTTTGGGTGCTTAGGAATTCGAAAATCCTCTCCCTTATTCTCTTTATTATTGGCTTTTAATCCATTGGCCACGAAATTCTATCTTCATTTAGTAGAAAAAACTTCCTTTTTAGCAATGCCACCAAAATCATTAATAATGTATTACATTATCCTCTTATTTTGCATTATTGGTATTTTCTCTTTCTTTCTTCTTCATTGGGGCTCTTTGGACCCCAAGAAACTCCAAGATTTCGAAATCCCTTTTTAAGGATACTTATTATCCTTCTAGATGCATCTATATTCATTATTTCACATTATCTTATTTATTTCTTATTAAAATATCTCTTTTTGAGGATTTCTCCTTAATTTTATTTTTATTTTCCTCATTGGCATTCCATTTAACATTAGGAATCCTTTGGATACGAAAATATACCAAGGATAACTCAATCATACCTCTTTCTACTTATTTTCCATATTTTATCATTGTTTTCAATTTCTTTCTTAATAAAGAAATATTTACTTGCTCTTTTCTTTTACTTTTGCTTTATCTTTGCAACTTTGGACTCCTCGGGCCCCAAGGAACCCAAGAGGCATGAAATCCACCTTTGGATTACATAGTTTTGCCTTCTAGAGGTTTCTACATCTTTCTTTTCTCCATTTCATATTAACAATGGAATTCCTTTTGTCTTTTCCTTGTTATTGGGCCCAATAGCCAATAAAGCCCACAAAACAATCATCAAGGCTAAGGTAAATGAAATCCATTTATTCAAAACAAATTATATCTTTATTTGTTCAAATATCTTTAATATGAGAAATCACATTTCTCACCAAATGAACCCAAAAGTTGGGGTTGTAACAGAGTGAGACCCACAGGAAGAAGGTCAGAGAACCTAAACTCCAAGACATGAGAATTATGAGATATGTGATATGATATGTCCTAAACTAGACTACTCCTGAGTGATTGAGATGAGTTGCTTTATGCATTATTACTATAGTTTTCTTGAACCCTAGATGTCCTTGGGAGTACCAAACCCTAGAGATGGAGAGAAGCTCATTATGTGTGTGCATATGTGAATAAGAATATGAGTGCCTGCCATTTGGGTGACAGAGAGAGACCAAGACCCTAGAGGAGGTAGCTACATTAGTTTCTGTGAAGCCTCATGCTCAGGTTGGTGGTTCCTTGTAGGGATCTAGTGGTGTATAAGAGAAAGAGAGTTGATAAATAGTTTTCATGGGTATAGATCTGATAGAGAGTATGTCATAGCATGTTTTGGTTTGTGCTTATGTGGCTTGAGCTTGTAAGGCTATTTCTAGTACCAATGAGGTATACATGAGAACCCTAGACCGAGAGGGAAGATACAGTTTGTGCACATGAGATACTCATAGAGTTGAGTTATCTCAAAGAGACTGAGCATGTCTCTACCCTCATGATATGGGACAAGAGAACCTCCGTTGGACTAGATAAAGTTTTGATATATGTTTAACAAGCCACTCACATAAGTTGGTTTAGCACAACCATGATAAAATATATGTAAGGATGTGATCTAATCTTGAGATATGATATATAGACATGATATGATGAAATATCTAGAGTTGGTTTAATGACATCAAGTAGAAATAGTTAACCATACACATGAATAATGATGCTAATGTGAAAGTGTTGGTTAATCTTGTAATGAAATCACTAGTAAGTGTTGTAATTTATTATGAGTAATGGAATAAGATCATATGAATGAAATAAGTTACACGAGGTGTTAATCTTAGTGCTTAACAAAGATGGAAAATATAGTTTGATAGCTAGCACAACATAATGATTATGACACCTTGATATAGTCTACATGGATAAAGTGGGTTAACTTTAGTTAACTCCCTCCTAAAAAGCATATGAAAATGTTGAACATGCTCTAACAATTTGCACAATAAAATGTTGATGAAACCTTGATGTATGTGTTAATCTTAGTTAACTCCTTTAGAACATGGTAATATGATGTGGGAACCCTAATGCATGGCTCAAGATAAGGAAGAAAATCTAACATATGAGATATGTAATGACATAACCTAAGCTTCTAAATGCTTGTTTGAGCCTTCTATGGAGTGAGGTTTCACCCTTGATGCTTTTGAAACCTCCTAATAGTGCTTTGGATACATGGTTCTAGGTAACCTTTGCAGAAATGTTACACATAGAATGGTGCCTACATGTGGATGAGAGCAAGATAAGGTTTTCCCTAGAAGTATGAGTATGGTGTACTTTCAAGGACAAAAGTTCTTTTAAGATGTATATGATGTGAAAGACTAGATTTCTGGCTTAATTCTGAGGACGGAATTTGTTTTAAGGTGTGTAGGATGTGATGGAGTGGACTTTTGGAACCCTTAAATGTCTAAAGACACAAGTGAAGTCATACATGTTGAGCTGTTTGAGAGTTTCAAGTGTTTTGGTAAAGCTCGATTATTGATTGAGGTTATATAATGATTTGGATCCATAAGTTTATGCATGTTTGAGGAATTCAATTGATTGGTCTAACAGTCGATTTTTGACACCAAATTCATGCACAAGGAATCTTCAATAGTGAGGAAGTTGTGGTTAAAATTTGGTGGCAATTGGATGTTCCTAGAGAGAGTTATAAATGTTTAAAAATGATTAAATATTTGTGTATAGTTGATGATCCATAGACCTAAGTCGGTGGCTTGATGTTGTGTCACGCAGCCTTTGACCTTGGTTGGGCATTACCAAGACCTGAGCCACGGATTGGCTTCGTGGCTGTCCTTCGACCCTTGGTTTAACTGATCGGATGGTTTAAAGACCTTCCCCCAGCTCCGGACCAAGAGGAGACATGGGACAATGTCATGGGCGAGCACCCACACCCCTCATGCTCGCTGATCGTGGGACGAGAGGGAGGAGTAGATGAGTCGTTAGCCTCAACTCCTTGAGAGCATTCATTCAAACTAGAGTTTGTGGTTGATGGGTAAGACGCGAGAGAGAACAGACTCCCTACTTTCCACCCTTCTCCATTGCAGCGTACAGGAGATTCATGGATGGAATCTAATAGCTCGTCGCCCTTCAAGCCACATCAAGTGTACGTGGACCATGAGGAGAATCCAAACATTGGATCCGAAGGTGATGATCTGGAGTCGGAGGTGGTAGGTTTCCTTGTCATTCTTTCAACCATGGTGGATCGCTCGGTGGTTGTATTTGGTACAGTAGAGAGACGAGCTCAGAGCTAGGGTGGCGCTTTAAGATATTTTATAACCTCCTATGTGTCTTCTTTGGTCTGTGATAGTCGCTCGGAGCTACTCAAATCGAGAAGGGATCGAGAAAGGGGTTCTGAGGCAAGACCCCTTTTGCCCCACCGTGCCAGCAGCTGGGCGGCGGCGCCCTTGTGGAGGACGGCACCCACGACCGCAGATGAGGAGGAGAATGACCGTGTAGATGTGGAGGCCTACGCCGAAGGTGAGGGTGGCATGTGGAGCCAATGAGGACCACTCCAGCTCTGTTTCTTGCTCTCCGGGGGAGAGATCATGCGGCGGTGCTCTATTTCACAGAGGAAACAGAGGTCGCTGGCTAGATCGTGAGAAAGGGAGGCAGACCGACACGGGTAATCAGATCCCCAGATCCATGGATCCACCCTCAGATCTGGATTGAGTCCCAGTGGGAAGAGGAGATGGATTTGGCGCCCAAGTAGAGCCAGATGTTGACTGCTGATTGGTAAGAATAAGGTAAACAATCAGAAAATCCTAGATCTTAGATAAATCATAGAAATTAGCTCAAGTATTGGAAAAATACATATAATATACTGAAATTCTCATAAAAATGTGTAGAGAAATATGAAATCATAATATCAGGCTTTTGATGCACGAATATCAGTGATATCTTATTAGTTGTGAAATGCTTAATTGATAGATAATAAATTTCAAACAACAACCTAAAATTATGAGAAAATACCAATAAATCATAATTCATGTTTATAATGCATATGATGATAGTTATGGTCATGTTGATGTATAAAATCGTGTAATTTACTCCATATGGATAATTAGGGCTAATAACCCTAAAGAACATGTAATTAATACATGCATGCTCAATAATGGTGAAATTTATAGAGTAAGATCATATCATTATCTGGAACCTCAGATTAAATTATGAGATCATTATGATGAATATAATCCATGTTATATGAAGATGAACCTTAATACATGTCATGAAACCCTAATCTAGGTTAATGATGTAACGTAGGGTTAATATGTGCACAAAAATGATATGGAAGATAATGTTCAGATAATGTGCCATAATCTGGAAAGTGACATCAGTAAGATAATTCTAAGATAGGAATTCAAGTAAAAGTGGGAATATCCTAATGAGATAAGGTAAACCCTTAAATGTATATAACTAGGGTTAAGATGATGAGAACATGATGGTGATATGTGATTTTTGTTGGGTTTTAGGGGAGGCAGAGAAGGCAGTGGAAACAAAAATTTTCTCCCCAAACCCAGAACAAGGAAATGCGTCAACGTCTATACAATAGGAAAGAGATGGTTTGTGGAATCATACCTTGTCCCGAGGCTTGCTCGGCGATAATACCTCGCGGCTTGCACGGTCTTCACCTCCGATCTTGGACGGTGTCTGTGCAGCTCCTGGTCGCACCCGGACTGACGACTCCTGGTCTCACCGGGACTGTCGGGATTGACAGTTGTCCTCCGAGCGGTAGAAATCGCCCGCCTCTGAAGTAGTCTACATGGACCACCTGGAACTCCAATCTCCTTGTCTCACAAGGAATTGGAAGGAGTCACACCCTCCTGTCAGCGTACTAGTCGCCGACACACTCTCCTGCCACCAGTCGCTTTCTTCAGTTGTCTTTCCCTTGCTATGCCTCCCTTATCGGGTAGCACTTGCTCGGGCTCTCTCTTGGTTACCAAAACTAGAGAGAATGACAACTTTACAGAGCAACTGGTTGCACTGAGTTGTACTTTGAGAAGCCCCCAATACCCCTATATATATAGGAGGGTCATGGGACAGGGTTCTCCATCTCGGGCAATGTGAGACTAAAAGCAGGAGTAGAAGGGTTCGAGATTTTCCACAAAACAACCAACTCGCAACCTGAACCGATCGTTTCACAACTCAAACGGTCGCTTGGGGACCTGAACCGGTCGGTTGACAACTCAACCGATCAGTTGGGACACCTCAACCGGTCGGTTCACTTCTGAACTGGTCGGTTGGTGGTCCTGGTTAGTTCTCGATTGACTTTCCTTCTTTTGTTTCTAATTGGTATCGAATACCAATCCTTGTTCCAATCAAATTAGGCAAATGAAACGCAAGGAAAATTCTCACCAATCCTACTTTCCCAACTTGCTCGGTTGCACTAGTTGAACCGATCGTTTCAACATTTGAAGAAATCATTTCACCCTGACCATGATCCGATCGACTCAACACTTGAGCCGACCGGTTCACCAAACTCAGCCGATCGGTTCATCACATGAGCCGATCGGTTGGGAGTGCAGATTGTGAAGAATCAGTCAATTGCGATTTCAATCAATCTGATACTCTAATCAATGTGTCCAACACCTTGAACATTATGACATTGAGATATCAATTGATTGAGTGTTTAATTGAACTACTAAACTCCTTTAGTAATCAATATAAACATTGTTTGTGGACAAAACTCCTCTTCCAGGTCAAATCCTATGTGTGTGACCTTGCAGGTCCTTTTCACGTTGGCAGTGAAAGTCCATAACACTTATGACTTCACAAGCAAAGAGCGGTGCCTAGTCACACATCAGTGTTACCCAAGTGAAATAGAAAGTTGGAGAACAACTTTCAATCCTACAATCCGTGAATGGTGTTACAACGAATGTATAATTCCTTTGTCACTGATATCCTGAATGAACTTGAGGCATGCATGGAACAGTCATCCTATCAACGTTCATTCACTTTTTTGATCTCAGAGTAGATTGGAAGAGATATGTATGACATCAATATCACATACTGATTCACACATGCATGCGCACGCCTATTTCAATCCTACTCATCAAGTGGCCTTGGATATCAAACTCCCTCAGGAGGGACAATTCCCATATCTATCACTCACCCCTCAAAAGCCCCATGTGTCAAAGCCACCCAATCATCACCTTTATAACAACCCATGTTTCAGGACTGCGTTTGATGATGTCAAAGTGTGCCCAACGACATGTGTTGAGTGCAGTGATTTCAGGTCAAAGAATCACACTCACCACCATCACTGTGAGTACTAACTGTGACTACCATGTCATGGTTCCATGTGTCAAACTCACGGTGGGTCTATCCGGTACACTTGTTCTATAACAAGTACCTATGTGTTTGGCTTGATATCTCTATATCATGACTAATGAGATTCTGTCATCAACCACCACCACAATCTAGTCTTGTGTGTCATTGTTGTCTATCTACCTTCCACAATGACATCCGACTAGGGACATAACAAGAATGTACAAACTCTTAGCATCCGTATGATCTCATCGTTCAGGTCCTCAACCTAAAAGCATACGTCATTGAGTACTGTCATTCTCTAGACATTCAATATGTTCTATCACTATCTCATATGACTGAACCAGAAAGAATTCAAAGCTTGCCTTTGATGTTTATCAAATCAATCTTAATGTATCCCACCAATCATCCCATGATTGGCTCTCAAGGTATACATACCAACAGACTCCCACTTGCACTGCGAGTCAATAACCCTTGAATCATATTCATAGTGATCTTCAAACATGTCCCACATGTTATTGTGCTCTAGTGCGAACATAGTGAGTTATGGCAACACCTTGCCAAAGTCAGTATTAATTGCATGTCTCTCATCTCTTCGATGTACGTCATACGTATTAGATGGAGTTGTCATAATATGCGATCTAGCATTCCTTTGCTAACCTTTAGCCACATTGCATGATCAAGGATTCCATACTTGTCATCAATGACCAGAATATCTATAAGTTCATCTCATGAACTTCCAGATCCATATAGTATCCATTGTTGTTCTCTAACACACGGATACTCGACATTTCCTTTTAAATGTTTTTATTGGAACACTTCCAATTATCAACAAACTTTCACTTTTATATATATCCTATATATATTTTGTGATTAATTTTCTATCTTTTCGGAAGTCCGCATCAATGTAACTCTTTACATTGAACTCTTCCTCATCTCCATAGAACTAGTACTTCTCAAGTACTTATCAAGTTCTCATGGTATTCCAGTAACCCTTACTGGAAGTAGACAGACATCCACTCGTCATGTCTCACATACGAGTTATCAGGATGAGCATATCATATTGCCATGTCATACATACAAGATGATGAATGCATTTTGTTCTTGCCATGCAAGATAATGGGATGATTACATACATGATAGATCCATATCTATTCTTAGTGTTCCCATTCTTCATAAGAATTGGACACTTGGCCTTGGAATACTAACTCCATATAACATGGACAAGTTTTCTCCCACTGAATCTGTGCATACTGAACCCTTTAGTACAAATTGCCAATGTATGTTTTCTCTTTTCAGGTCATGAGTCGAGAACTATCTCTATAGATCTCTATTCCTATCACATAGGAAACATATCTATCTTCCTTAAAGATAATTTCCACTTTTGGATTTCCATTCAAGAACATTTCCATTTCACATCAACATGTGGAATGTGAACACGCTCCCACTAAATCACAGATCCCTTCTTTATCTTTGACATATCAGTCAAACCCTTTGACTATATCATCAAAGTAAAGATCCAATTCTGAGTTGCTTGTACTCAATCAATCACATTGATTAGTCCATTGTCACTTATAGACTTCATTTGCATTTGTGGATTCATAAACCTTATAGGTTGTGTCACGTACACATCCTTGTTTCATTCCTCATAGGAATGTGGTTTTAGTATCCACATGCCAAATGTCTTAGTCATTAAGTTGCAATCAACAAGCATCTTCCTTCTCAAAATGTTATCCATCTGTCTTAACACTTAAGACTCATTTTCACTTATGGATTTCATCCAATGGGTGCTACCATCAAGGTCATACCTTATGGTTCACATGAATGTCATTTAGGATGAAATGGTCATAAACCATAACTCAAAATTTGGTTCCTCATATTCATCTAGATAGTTGACTCATCACATGAACAACTTATCACATAGATAATTGAGGTGTAAGGATATGAATTCACAACCCTTGTGATTCTTAATTTCTTTCATTAGTGAGGGGTATTCTTTTATTAAGAAGAATTTAGTTATTTGATAATCATTCTCTAACTCCTTGGAGTATGATTCCTTCTTGATTTAGACATCACCATGCCTTAATCATGAGTTTATTATGATACACTATCATAACTACTCAAAAGGATCTCAAACATTTGGTCTAAGTATTTCATTCATTGATCTCATCAAGAATTAACATTTTACCAAATTTGCACTTCATCTATGATAATATTGAACACTTCAAGATATTCATATTTGAAGTATTAGCATTTGTTCCAATAGGTATGTAAATACATCACATGTATTATACCTAATAGGACAATCATTCTCCCACTACCATTAGTGAAGATTGATTAATCATGTTCAAGATATTCATGTCTCTTACTGGTTCTCTAACCAAAAGAGTCTAGATTTATCCATCACATGGAAACTAGAAATGAATTTCTCAAGATTGATGCTAATAAGATTGTTTGAGTTATCTATAACTTTTAGGTATCATTTTATCTTATGCATATCAAATACCACAAGATAAACAAGGCATTGCCACAAAGATCATATCTTTATAAGATTGAAACATCTCTTTATTGATTGCCATCATTGTCATAAAATATGCAAAAATAAAGTGTTTCTATCTATTGGCAAATATGAAATAGCAGCTCATAACTGTATTACATGCCTTTTAGGCTGAAAATAAACTAAAGTACTCCTATCTATGGCAGCAACACTTGCCCCATTTATTGAGTGCTTTACACTTTACATTTAAATGATGTACCTCAAAAAGTGTTACAAGTTTACTTTCATGACACCTTTAAGTAGAGACTTCTGTTGCCTCCTTCTTCTTTTGTTCTTCCAGATATAGAGGGAAATTCCCTCATACACCCTTTCCCCATGTGCCTTGAGGTTGAAGACGGCTTGGGCTGCTGGCTAGCATTAGAACACTTCTTTGCTTTACCCTTGCCCTTGCCCTTAAGACTTACCTTTCATTGATCTCATCAAAGATTAGGGTTACTCTTTCTTCATATTTGCCTCTACTGTACTCAACATGTCCAACAACTTTGTCAACACTTGTCAAAGTTGTTCATGTTGTAGTTTATCATTAACTGTATGATTCTCACAACATTTGCAGTATCATACCAATAGCCAACCCTTGGCTCATAGGGAATCCTTCTTAGTCAGGTCTTTCCACATACCCATTCATATTGAGTGTGTGAATACCTTACTGAATCTCCTTCTGTCATGACATACTAGGACAATGTCTTGGAGACATCATATGTCTCATGTTGTCTCTGCAACTCATAGTTCAGAGAACAAAACATCAAGCACTCCTCATCAATGTCATCCTCAGTATGCTTCCATAAGCATACTTTCAGCCATTGATGTGGTGGGATCGAGTTCATCTGGTTCTGGTATAACTAGGACTTAGAGCTTTCGCTTTTTGATTGAGAACGCTTCTCAACATCCTAACCAATCATGGAAAAAATCATATTTAATTTGTTGGTCTCAAAGACTGATCGCAAATAAGTGATTATTGTTTGTTGCCATTTGTACTACAAAATGAAATATGCAATTTTAGTCCAAAAACTCATTTTTGACTTATTTGATTGATTTGAAAAGTTGACGATAAAATTAGGCCTTTAATTAATTATCGCTCCCACTATATTAGTTCAAATTGATAGCCCTCACCATCAATTCGGAAGATTGCAGCATACAACCTTCTAGTGGGCAAGATCCTGAAATCCTCTAAATCATGGACCAGCTTGGGATGTCACCCACAACTTAGATCTCTCAGGTAGGAAACTCTTGCCAATTGCATCATATGCAACTCTTGATAAGATGTCATACGCAACTCCTTGCCAAGATCATCTCCATGCCTCAACGTGCTAGATCCTATCTAGGTCACCTTGTTAAGTCCGACCCAAAGCAAACACGATGAATATACACCCTGCTTGGGCAGACCCACACATTCATCCTTCACGCTTCCATGAGATAGACGATGCACCACGCTTGGGCGTGCCCACACTTGGTCGATCAAGCTTTTCACGTGTTTCGCATTTGGAAGGCATCTAAAACTTAACATTTTAATGAGGGATTTGGTTTTATATACATATACATATCCAATCACCACAATACATAGTATGTATCATATACATGCTATATCCCACATAAAACATGCAAAATGATAAAAGCGATGATTATGGCCATCCTAATGTGATTCCTCGAGCCAAGAGGAATCACGGTCATCTAGGTCTACATCACATGCAACTTGTACAAGATGAACTTTGTGCCTTTGCCTTCTGAGTAGATCAACTCATCACATGAATGACTTCCTCGTTCTGGCCCGGTCGTCTGGGTGCCACCAGTCGATCAGTTGGCTCCTCCAACCGATCGGTTCGCCTGGTCGTCGTGCATCTCATCATGGCTGCCACCCACTCGTCTCGCTCCTCGAAGTGGTCATCAACTGATCGGCTCACTCCTTGAACTGATCATGTGGAACGTCAACCGATCGGTTCACGCCTTGAACTGGTTGTCTCAGCTGTCGTTAGGATGTCCGACGTTCTTCGACATAACAAGAAATAAAATTCTATCCTATTTTACATTGTAAAAAGAGAAACCTCGAATTACATTCGAGGGGAGCAAAGGTAGGAAAGAAATCTCGAATTATTTCGAGTTACATCAGGAATAGGAGAAGGAAGATCGGTGCGTAGACCGAGATGTAAGCAACCACATACAACCATACACAGATAGGGTTTATTGGCCATAACCACGCTATACATCTACCACAAAACTCATTTAAGGGCGACGCGTATCGAGTGCATTAATAATACATATCATATATGTAAATTGGGATTTGTGGATTTAGGATTGGACATGCATAAAGCCAATTTTATTCACATCGTATGCAATAAATAAAGGCGACAAACCGAAATTGATCATATCGATAATCCCTAAAGTATAGAGAAGTTGACGTGGCTCTGATACCACTGTTGGGTTTTAGGGGAGGCAGAGAAGGCAGCGGAAACAAAAATTTTCTCCCCAAACCCAGAACAAGGAAACGCGTCAACATCTATACAATAGGAAAGAGATGGTTTGTGGAATCATACCTTGTCCCGAGGCTTGCTCAGCGAAAATACCTTGCAGCTTGCGCGGTCTTCACCTTCGGTCTTGGACGGTGTCTGTGCAGCTCCTGGTCGCACCGGGACTGACGACTCCTGGTTTCACCGGGATTGTCGGGATTGACAGTTGTCCTCTGAGCGGTAGAAATCTCCCGCCTATGAAGTAGTCCACACGGACCACCTGGAACTCCAACCTCCTTGTCTCACAAGGAATTGGAAGGAGTCGCACCCTCCTGTCAGTGTACTAGTTGCCGACACACTCTCCTGCCACCAGTCGCTTTCTACAGTTGTCTTTCCCTTGCTATGCCTCCCTTATCGGGTAGCACTTGCTCGGGCTCTCTCTCTGTTACCAAAACCAGAGAGAACGAAAACTTTACAGAGAAACTGGTTGCACTGAGTTGTACTTTGAGAAGCCCCCAATACCCCTATATATATAGGAGGGTCATGGGACAAGGTTCTCCATCCCGGGCAATGCGGGACTAAAATCAGGAGTAGAAGGGTTCAAGATTTTCCACAAAACAACCAACTCGCAACCTGAACCGATCGTTTCACAACTGAAATGGTCGCTTGGGGACCTGAACCGGTCGGTTGAGAACTCAACCGATCGGTTGGGACACCTCAACCGGTCGGTTCACTTCTGAACCGGTCGGTTGGTGGTCCTGGTCAGTTCCCGATTGACTTTCCTTCTTTTGTTTCTAATTGGTATCGAATACCAATCTTTGTTCCAATCAAATTGGGCAAGTGAAATGCAAGGAAAATTCTCACCAATCCTACTTTCCCAACTTGCTCGGTTGCACTAGTTGAATTGATCGTTTCAACATTTGAAGCAATCGTTTCACCCTGACCATGAGCCGATCGACTCAACACTTGAGCCGACTGGTTCACCAAGCTCAGCCGATTAGTTCATCACATGAGCCGATCGGTTGGGAGTACAGATTGTGCAAAATCAGTCGATTGTGATTTCAATCAATCTGATACTCTAATCAATGTGTCCAACACCTTGAACATTATGACATTGAGCTATCAATTGATTGAGTGTTTAATTGAACTACTAAACTCCATTAGTGATCAATCTAAACATTGTTTGTGGACAAAACTCCTCTTCCGGGTTAAATCCTATGTGTGTGACCCCGCAGGTCCTTTTCACGTTGGCAGTGAAAGTCCATAACACTTATGACTTCACAAGGAAAGAGCGGTGCCTAGTCACACATCAGTCCTACCCAAGTGAAATAGAAAGTTGGAGAACAACTTTCAATCCTACAATCCGTGAATGGTGTTACAGTGAATGTATAATTCCTTTATCACTGATATCCTGAATGAACTCGAGGCATGGAACAGTCATCCTGTCAATCTTCATTCACTTTCTTGATCTCAGAGTAGATTGGAAGAGATATGTATGACATCAATATCACATACTGATTCACACATGCGTGCGCATGCCTATTTCAATCCTACTCATCAAGTGGCCTTGGATATCAAACTCCCTCAGGAGGGACAAATCCCATATCTATCACTCACCCCTCAAAAGCCCCATGTGTCAAAGCCACCCAATCATCACCTTTATAACAACCCATGTTTCAGGACTACGTTTGATGATGTCAAAGTGTGCCCAACGACATGTGTTGAGTGTAGTGATTTCAGGTCAAAGAATCACACTCACCACCATCACTGTGAGTACTGAATGTGACTACCATGTCATGGTTCCATGTGTCAAACTCACGGTGGGTCTGTTCGGTACACTTGTTCTCTAATAAGTACCTATGTGTTTGGTTTTGTATCTCTATATCATGACTAATGAGATTCTGTCATCAACCAACACCACAATCTAGTCGTGTGTGTCATTGTTGTCTATCTACCTTCCACAATGACATCCGACTAGGGACATAACAAGAATGTACAAACTCTTAGCATTTGTATGATCTCATCGTTCAGGTCCTCAACCTGAAAGAATACGTCATCGAGTACTGTCATTCTCTAGACATTCAATATGTTCTATCACTATCTCATATGACTGAACCAGAAAGAATTGGAAGCTTGCCTTTGATGTTTATCAAATCAATCTTAATGTATCCCACCAATCATCCCATGATTGGCTCTCAGGGCATACATACCAACAATTTTGTCTTAATCAGGGTTGACCAAGGTTAGAGTTGACCTGAGGAATATGTGATTAGGTATGTCTATCTATGAGCAAGGTACGCCATTACCTCTTACTTGGCTTATTATACAATATTCTTGTGTTATATGTGTAGTAAATATTTGGAATATGATATTGGATGAAATGATTATTCTTGCATGATATGTTGCTTAATTTTCCGTACTTATGGCTATGAACACATGAAACATAATATTTTTGTTCCATTATATGAAAGCACTAAACTCTTTGGTAGTACAGTGCTTGGAAGTGACCTAACTCTTTGGTAGTCGGTCACATTGTACATATGATCTAACTCTTTGGTAGTCGATCATAAAGGCCTTAATCTTGAGCTCCTTGAGAGTCAAGAGAATGCATCAAAACATTCGGCGGTCAATGCATGGATATATAATGGAAAATGAGCTTAAAATATGTGTTCATTTTTGTTAATGAATATCTTTGTGCAAGTATATGTTTTTCTTATATTTCTTTATAGCTTCCAAGTATTAGTTTTATCTTATTGCCAAGATATGATGAGAGGTAAATAAAAGACACGTAGGCATACTTAGTACAATATTCTTGAATATTGTGTTGACGTGTACCACATGTAATCTTTTGTTTAGGTTGTGGACATGTGATCTTGAAGAACCAATATAGTTGAGAGTTGTGTTGTGAGATGATGTATAGGTGCACCTATTGTCTTAAGATCATATAGTTCGGTGGTAGTACATGTATATGTATAAGTTTGTTGTTCAATATGTAATATCAAATGTTGTAACAATTCATGTTGTAATTATATGTTGAATGGTGAACATATGTTGTATGGTTTGTTTATTGTTCATGTGCATGTGCTACTGTTATTTCCTTCTGACTCCCTTGATTTTCTCTTTCTTAGCCTAGTGTGTGATGTTGAAATTGGGGTTCTCGCTGAGGTGAGGGTTTCAATTTGGACGTCACACATCAGATTAAGTTTTAGAAAATTCGGGGACGTCACAGATAGTTTTTAGTGGTCTTTATGAATGACTAGAGATTTTGGTTTGTTTTTCCTCAACGTTCTATGTAGTTAAGAATATGTTAAAGTAAAGCAATTGGTACATCTTATCCTCGAGATGAGACGGTACAATGTATGTACGATATGAACCACATGTATATGAAGTTTTGGTTCTTTTTGTAATAGTTTCCTGGAAAAGGATCTATGTGCAAAATGGTTTTAATTCTTAGTGATTTTTGTTAAATCCGTTGCTTATGATTATTTTGTGATATTTACTGGTGACGGCTTAATTTGTTATTGGATTGTCACAAAGTTTTGGTATCAGATCCTACAGTTTGTTGAGTCTACAGTGACATATGATTAAGTTTGTAGAATATATTCTAGTGATCTCTAGTGTATCTTATATTGACTTATCCTCATACAGGAGAAGAAGAAAAACTAAAAGATGGCTGGAGCACATGAAGAACACGCTACTAAGAGAAGTGTTTCTACACCAGGAGGTGGTACAAGGGACTAGACTAGAGAAGAACCAGTGCCTGAGAATCCCCAGTTTGACCAAACTCTGTAAGAAAATCCAGCTTTTCATGCTCTTTTTGGGCAGATCATAATTATGATGACGCATATGGCTGACCGGATACCAGCACCAACCCCTAGGGTACCAGTTTCTAGTGAGGGACATGGATCTGGTAAGACCTTTGAGCGGTTGTGTCGGGTAGGATCCACTGAATATGTTAGTACAGCTGACCCAGCAGATGCATATTCATGGCTTACTGAGATAGAGAAAGCCTTTAGGATCCTTGATATTCTGGAGGCTGATAAAGTTAAACACATTGTGTACATTCTGAATGGAAGCGCTGGCCATTGGTGGGCCATTGAAGAAGAGAAAAGACCTGGTGTTGAGGTCGGATGGTAGGAATTCTAACGACAGTTGGTCAATGGATACTTTCCTAAGACTTATCTAGATGAGACGATTTCGCAGTTTGAGCAGATTAGACAAGGGTCGATGAAGGTTAGTGAGTATGAAGCTAAGTTTATGGAGTTTTTGTGGTTTTGTCCGCACATGGCTACTACAAATGAGGAGAGAATTTGGCGTTTTGAGAAAGGTCTGAACCCTGAATTAACCACACATGTATCTGCTTTAGAAAATAGAGAGAGGTTTTCTACCTTTGTGGAGTCAGTTAGGTGGATAGAGAGGTTTGTGACTAAGAAACGAGAGGCGAACAGTAGGAAAGTACATGTACAGTTTCAGGGTCAGAGGTTTGACAGTTTTAAAAAACCAAGGTTTACTACACCAGTCGAACCACTGAGGTTTAGTGCTCAGACACAGTGGGCGTCCAGTAGAGGTAGAGTCTATAGTTTTCTGCAAAGTGGAGTCCAAAGTTCAACATCGATGTCAGTGACAGGACCCCCTAGGTTGCAAAGGGAGGACAAAGTCTTCTACAGGTGTAGGCAGATAGGACATGTGATAAAAGATTGTCGAGTTAGAGATGTGGAAGTAACCTAACCACCAAGGCAGAGTCAATAGGGCTCACAGAGACAACAATTTAGCAGTGGTACTCGAGGATGTGGACAAGCATCCCAGGCAGGACCATCCACACCAGCCAATAGAGCACAAGGTCGGTAACAGACAATAGAGAGATTCTATTCTATGAATCAGTCGGAGGTAGTGGTTAACCCTCGAGTTGTGACATGTCATATGGAATTATTTCATTCTGATATGTCTTTATCCTGTTTCGTATCTATTTTGATTGATCCAGGTGCTACACATTCCTTTATCACTCAAGAAGTGATTCATGACTGTAATATAATTATCAACTATAGAATGGACAGTCTGTTATAAGAAACTTCGATAGTCAGATAGACAGTGTTGAGGGAAGTATGATCTCCATGTGTTCTTTCTTTCTTAGAACATAGCATTCAAGTGGATCTTATACCACTTGAAATGCACGGGTTTGATGTAATTCTTAGGATGGATACTCTAGAGAAGTATAAGGTTGTCTTGGATTGTGGTTCCAAGCATGATATGTTCACACTCAGTGATCAGACATGGGTCTTTTAGGGGGACAGAAAGATTCTTCCAACTTGTCTAGTGTCAACAATGGTAGCAGAGAGGTTGATGTGACAAGGATGCTTTGCATTCTTGGAACATGTGGTAGACACCAGAGCAGAGAGTCCTAGTCTTTCTGAAGTTCCTGTTGTCAGGGAATTTGTGGATGTGTTTCCCGAGGAATTTCTAGATATTCCTCCACCCCGAGAGATTGATTTCTAGATTAATATAATTCTGAGTACACAACCCATAGCCCAAATACCTTATAGGATGGAACCAGTTGAGATGGCAGAACTCAAGAAACAGTTATAGGAATTGCTTGATAAAGGTCATATTCGACCAAGTACTTCACCATGGGGTGCTCCAGTTCTTTTTGTTAAAAAGAAAGATGGGTTTATGAGACTATGCATAGACTATAGACAGCTTAACAAGGTGACTATTAAGAACAAATATTCTCTGTCAAGGATAGATGATCTGTTTGACCAGTTGTGTGGTGCAACCGTGTTCTCTAAGATATATCTAAGATCAGGATATCATCAGTTATGCATCAAGGAGAGTGACATACCCAAGTCATCCTTTAGGATGAGGTATCGTCATTATGAGTTTGTTGTTATGTTGTTTGGACTAACTAATGCACCATCTACATTCATGGAGTTGATGAATAAAATCTTTCAGCCATTCCTTGATCAGTTCGTAGTGGTTTTCATAAACGACATCCTGTTATACAGTAGAGATAAATAACAACATGAACAACACCTTCGTCAAGCCTTGACTTTGTTGAGACAGCATAAGTTATATGCTAAGTTTAGCGAGTGCAAATTCTGGTTATCAGAAGTGTCTTTTCTTCGACACGTTATATCTGCTTCAGGTATTCATGTTGATCCTAAGAAAGTAGAGTCTTTTGTAGAGTGGGAACAGCCCAAGACACCGATTGAGATTCACAGTTTCCTAGGTTTGGCAGGTTACTACAGAAGGTTTATCAAAGACTTCAGTTATGTAGCATTACCCCTAACCAGGTTGACCAGGAAGGAAGTTCCTTTTGTCTCGAATGACAAATGTCAGCATTCTTTCTAGTTGTTGAAAGAGAGGTTGACTAGAGCACCTGCGTTAGTTTTACCTGGGCAGGGAAAGGGGTATGTTGTTTCTGTGATGCTTCTAAGAATGGTCTAGGTTGTGTGTTGATGTAGAGTGATCATGTAGTTTCTTTTGCTTCCTGACAGCTTAAGAAACACAAGGAGAATTATCCGACACATGATTTAGAATTAGCTGTAGTGGTCCACGCGTTGAAAATCTGGAGGCATTATCTCTATGGAGAGATATGTCAGATTTTCATAGATCATAAACACTTAAAATATATTTTCGTATAGCACGAGCTAAATATGAGACAACGTTGTTGGATGGAATTAATCAAGGACTATGATTGTACAATTGATTATCATCCAGGAAAAGGCAAAGTAGTGGCAGAAGCACTAAGTAGAAAATCGTCGTCTCCACCCACAGATAAAGCACAATTGAATTCTTTAGTGTGCTGTAAACAGGATATGCTTGTCGCTTTGAGACAAATGAATGTGCAGTTAGAAGTATCTTTACTAGCCAGATTGTTAGCTGAGATGCATGTGAAACCAACTCTGAAAGAACAGATTAAAGAGGCACAATAGGCTAATATTGTGATTCGGCAGATTAGGTCAGACATGGGCTGTCACACCCACATCCCACAATTTCCACTAATCATGAGATTAGGGCAAGACTATGAGGATTACACTTAATACAAAGTTCACTGCCGACTTTTCTTCTATTTTCAAACTCTTTTTTTTCTTGCATTCAATCACATAAACAAACTTTACAAGATAATTAAACTTTTATTATTCTAATATGATCTCAACATTAATAATACCCATCCATACATTCATTCTATTTCTCACACTTCCATGTACATATGACATGATAATCAGATACATTCTCTCTTATCAAGGAAACAAAGATACAAAACATCATTTATAACTCTCTCACATCTATACTAGGATCTAGAGTGATAGGGACCGACTGAACTTATCTAATCTCATACTCAACTCATGTGGTAGATCTACTCTGATGCTTTGACCTTCTTCAAGTCCACGTGGTTTCCCTAAAAAATTTGAGTAGAGGGGTGAGCCTACTCACTCAATGAATGAGGACTTCAAAGAAACAGTCTAAAGCACTGATATAATTATAGATATACCTTTGAGAAACGGATATCAATTATAACAATAGTAATTACTACACTGAACAGATCTAAAACAATACAGTTAAAATAACAGAGAATGTAAATATTGCATTTAAAGAACAACTACTACGAAACTGTACTCAAATCTTTCTTAACTCTTTTTATTTATAAGAAACTCTTTAAACCTATATGATCATATTTTTTTTATGCCTTGATCATATGCAGTATACTCTACATATGAAGACTCGTTGTGCACTACGATCACACCGTAAAAGACTTAGCTAACACACCCGAGAATGCTAAGTCTGACTACGTCACTGGTCTGCAACAGTGTAATGGCACTCTGGCCTCTGGACTCCTCCTCTAACCTGAGCACACAGGCGGAGAGTCAAGCCACCTATTGGCTTTACTGTACTCTAGTGCCACCAGGATCTCTGGTTGATGTTGGACACTACATACTATATTTTTAGGAGACTTCCACTAGGGCTTCGTCCCCCGTACCACCCATTAGTACATTCTGACCTCTGTATACTGGACACTACTAGGGTTCGGTCGTTTCATCCCTAAGGTGCAGACCTCACATAGGGATTCTACGGTGCAGGGCCCTTAATTCTATTATTTCACTATTCTTGGAAGACTCTTACTAGACTGTACATTTCTCTTACTTATACTCCACTCTGATATCTCTATGGTGCCGTGTCTATTTGCTTGAACTTTATAATACAACATGTATATCATTCTAAACTTGGCAGAGAAGTATATTCAAGACACTATAATATTCTGAGTAATCATCATACTATACATACAGGCAGACTAAAATTCTTAAATAAACAGAATACATGTCAACTTGGCACTTTATACACTAGAATCATGCAATTGAACTGTTAAGCATCACCACATCTCATACTAATACATTGAAATCACGATACTTGATTCATTGAACACCCTATCCTTAGGGTTTCATTTACCTCATTTACTTATCACATGGCTCTCATAAGGATTTCATATGACATAAACATTCACTGAATAAAGACTGCTTTCAACAAATCATATATAATCAATATATGTATGAAACCTTGAACTGAGTTGAATTTGGGTTTCCATACCATTCAGTGAGATATCACGCATCAAGAATAAAATTGAATAATTAAAGTCTATCATGTCAAAAAAATCCCTTCAAATAGATTTCACAATATCTATTTGTAAATATCCAACTTTCCTCGCATTTAGGGTTTCACCCTCTTTATATAGATATCAAGCAAACACTATTCACCTTAAAAAAATCCAAGATAGTATCTGACATATATGTACTTTGAATTCAGATAAACAATCATTCATAACTAAGGGGATCCAGATAAAAAAATTTCTCTATATAATTATACAACATTTTCAGTCATAGACAAATTCCCTATATTTCAGTTTACTTTTATAACCTCTGTGAATACTTAGGGAATTCTCATTAGGATGTATTTTATACATTTCTAATATGATTTTATCTTCTAAAATTTATTCAAATAGAGGAACATTCCATTTCATATCATTTTGCAACAACTTAGATCAACAGCAAATTCAGGGTTTGTAGTCGCATACTAAGAAATTAAAGATTATGGATGATTAAACCAATTTTTGTGCAGTATACTATTTATAGGAAGTTCCCACTCACCCTAAGGTGTGAAAGCACCTTAAAAATTCAGCTCATCCCTAAAAATCTCGATCTCATATCAAATCCCTAGCAATTCACCCAATTCTTCTTCCTTTCAACTCAGAAACCCTAAAAAGGAGGGATTATGAAGAAAGAGTGAGAAAAGGGGAAGTTTTGATACCATTTCGGATCAAATCAGAGGAGGGATGGAATCTTGACATGTGAGAGAAGATTCACCATGAAAGGCTATGCAAAGAAGCTAAACTTACTTGATTTTATCATATCTCGGATAGAGAAACCCTAGATCAGCAATTCCACCTCTTTCTCCTCTCAAACCCTAAATCTCCATCTCTCTCTAGGATTTCATTTCTCTAGAATGAATCACGAATTATGAGAGTTGCTAGTGTATTAGGTTGACCATATAGAGAAATTGAGCTGCTTCGGTCAATTGCACATTGACCCCTCACTATACTTTTTCTTATTTTAGTAGATTTTCTGTCATAAAAAAGATACTATAATTCGTGTATTTAAGCGAACAAAACCTTCTCCAAAAATTATGAGAATTTATCATGTTGTGGATAATTGAGATATAAAGCTTCAGATAAAATTTTAGATCATTCCAAGCTACCATTAAATAAATAAAAATCGAACAATACACTACTATCCATAATTCTACAGAAATGTCAGTTGAAGCAAAAATGCCCTAGAACGCCCGTGCAAGGTGCCACGGCCGTGCTTCCTCCCCATGACGGTACATTGGTTTCATTAGATTTGTATATAAAAGTTGGTTAATAGTTCAATTCTTTCAAAATGTCCGTGAGGCCTAGAATGCCTGTGCCACCAACGACCCACCATGGTCGTGCTACCCACCACAGCCATGCTATCCTAGCCTTCAACTACCATTTTCATTCTCCTTTACATGCCTCTCTCATTCCTCCCCAACATGATCATATTTGGTAAAAACCCTAATTTTATCCGAGTAGGGTTTATATTTTCTCAAACCCTAATTTCTCAAAGTAAAAGCACACATAAAGTTCTTATTAGGTTTAAAACATCATAATTGAATTATTATCATTAATTAGATTTAAGCAATGATCAATTCAATTAAGCATGTAATCATCCAGGTAAACCCTAGTTTACCAATTAAGCGCAGATGCGGTTATAACATGGGCAGTGAGAAATAGGATAGTTTCTATGAGTCAGAAGATGGGATAGTCTATTACCATGGTAGGATGGTAGTTCCTGATGTTAGTGACTTAAGAAGGTTAGTTATGGAGTAATATCATTCATCCATGTATGCAATGCATTTACGGAGCACTAAAATGTATCATAACTTACAAGATATGTATTGGTGGCTCAGTTTGAAGAAAGATGTAGCTGAGTTCGTTATGCAGTTTCCGATGTCAGTAGGTTAAAGTAGAACATCATAAGCTTACAGGAACGTTACAACCCTTACCTATACCTTAGTGGAAATGGGATCACGTAATGATAGACTTTGTGGTTGGTCTACCTAGGACAGAAAAAAGTCATGATTCCATTTGGGTGATAGTTGATAGGTTGACTAAGATGGCATATTTTCTTCCTGTCAAAACAACCAATACTTCTGAGAAACTTATGCAGATCTACATAGACAAGATAGTACAGTTGCATGGAGTTCCAGCTACAATTGTATCTGATAGAGGTCTCCAATTTACAAGTCATTTTTGGGAACGATTACATAAAGCCCTGGGTACGTAGTTGAAGTTTAGTACAACCTTTCACCCATACACGAATGGACAGTCTGAAAGGACTATATAGAGTTTGGAAGACTTTCTTAGAGCATGTGTTCTTCAGTTTGTAGGAAGTTGGGACTTACATTTGAGCTTGATAGAGTTTGCCTACAACAATAGTTATCAGACTAGTATTGATATGGCACCATATTAAGTGTTATATGGTAGACATTGTAGATCTCCGTTATGTTGGTTTGAGATAGGAGAATACCAACTTTTGGGTCATGAGTTAGTACAACAAACAATTGAAAAGATTAAAGTAATACAACTACAGTTGATGGTGGCACAGGATAGACAGAATTCTTATGCTGATAAACATCATAGACCTTTATAATTCCAAGTTGGAGATAGAGTGTATCTCAAGGACTCTCTATGGAAAGGCGTTATCAGATTTGGGAAGAAGGATAAGTTAGCTCCTAGATTTATGGGACCTCACTCAGTGACAACACGAATTGGAAAGGTAGCTTATAGGTTGGAATTGCCACCTGAGCTACATAGACTACATCCAGTGTTTCATGTGTCTATGCTAAGAAAGTGTCATCTTGATACAGAGATGGTGTTGCAACCTGTAGAGGTTGAATTGAATGAAGACATATCCTATATGGAAGGCCCTATAATGATTCTTGTCAGAAGAGTCAAGAAGTTGAAAAAGAAAGACATAGTTCTTGTGAAAGTTCTCTGACATCATCGTGGTATTGAAGAAGCCACATAGGATCTAGAGGAAGAGATGAGGAGGAAGTACCCTTCTCTTTTCTCTTGAGATTTTAGGGACAAAAACCTTTTTAGGGGTTGATAATTGTAATGTCCCTGACCTGGGTTATGGCTTAACCCTAGAAGTTTTGTTTAACTAAGTTACTTACAAACTTGCACTAATCTTTAGAAAAGTAATTAAGACTCTTTGTGAAGTTTATTTTCAAGTTTGAGCTTATTTGCAAACTATATGTGCATTATATGATAGTCTGAGTGTAAAGTGCAAGCTACCCAATAAGAGGGGTTATATTGCAAATATCATATGTTGAATGTACTCTAAAGTGTTCTAACATCATAAGAGAGAGAATGATGCTAAGTGGAGGCTTGTGGAAAGCCTAAATACTATATGAGAACTCATTTTGAATAATGCTTAGTGCTTTGTGCATCAATTATGGTACAAAATGTAATATATTCAAAATGTAGGGTTGAAGTATAAATTACCACTTCTAGATTGTCTCTACTCCTTCCTAGTGCTATCTAGAGGAGAGATAAATAAGGAGACATTATGTTTGAATCATTCTAGAGTGCTAGCACTCTTGATGAGGAAAAGACCAAGAAATGTATAGTTGAAAGCTTTATATGAACCATATCAAGTTGTAGACTTGAAATAGGAGTCCTTATCGACCATGAAGCCATAGAGGAAGTTCCTATCTATTTTTTGAGTCATGGCTTTGCCCATGAAGGGATAGACACCTCAAGAAGTCATATGTATCGGCTTTCAACTTTTCCTTGGAAAAGTTTGTATTGAATATAATAATATAGTGAGTGGAAGAAGACATGCCCTAGAAGATAACTAAGGAGCCCGACCCTTATCCTTATCCTTTTCCTTATCCTTGAGATTTTATTTTTTACATGGAAAGATAAAGATAATATGCATGCAAATACATGTGTCAACCATGCATGGCTATGTGGCACTAAGTAGCTTAAGCTAATGACACCTCTTACACTCCTTTTCATAAAACCCCAAGTATAAATACTCTTCTCTTCACCTATTAGTAGAATTTTCGAAATCTTGTTACCATCTTTCCCTTACATATCGTGCATACCACTCTTGTATCTTGCATGAGTGAGGAGAGTTGAGTGGAAAAGTTTGGTATCGTCCAAGTACAAGGGATATCAGCCAAGTAGGAGATATCAACCTAGCAAGGTGATATCAGCCACAAGGAGGAAAGATATCATGCAAGTGTTGAAGAACTCATGTAATATCCCACTCTTTTATGCAAATTTTCAAAATATTTTACTCTTTACGTAATTTTTTTCTATAGCATCATTTTTTAGGACCTTCATGCAAATTGCCCATGTTAGCTTTACAATTTCATTTCATATGAAGAAAATTATGTTCATTTACTTTCTTATCCATGGTTTACTTTTAGAAAGTATTTCCTTGTATATTTATGCACTCTTGTTTAGAAAATAGAAATGAATGTTTTATGTCAACTTTCCTCTCTCTCATTATCATTAGTGGTTTTTATGCATAAAAGCTTGCTTAATATTCCTCAAGATGTTTATTGTTGATATTTAGACTGATCACACGAATTATCTTCATTCAGTGATTAATGAATAGTTCTATATGCTTTAATTTATTCACTTAAGTGTATTGAATGCTTTTTGCCTAATTAGGAGTGATGGTGGGCTAAAAGACGAAAAAACTGAGCCATTGTGTTTTAATGCACCTCATTAACCTATGGGTGAAGTTTGAGGTCATTTGGACTTCAAATGATCCTCTAAATGTTAATTATACATGTTATATGGTTTATTGAATAGCAATCAATGTATTATTGGTCACATTATTTTGATTTATCCTGTCACACAGGCCACCTTGCCCGTTTTATTTGTGCACATGTTTGCGACCATTAGAACAGGATCCAACAGCGTCGGGGTTGTCATCTGCCTCGATTACTCCCGCGAGCAGAAGTCGTTCCACAACGCTTGCTCTTCCGACCTCGTTCTCACCCATCTCTCATCGGTTTCACGAGATCTCTTTGCCCCTGAGTTTGCCTCACCTTCTCAATCTGAACAAGATATGACTCGTCCCCTAACTCCCCTCACAGGTGAAATGCCCATTTAGGGCTCGCTGCCTCTCTCCGCCATGTGTGTGTAGACGTCTCTTTCACCTTCCCCGTTTCCATCTTAAGAGCCCCAAGGCATCACCGGACCCCAAGCGCCTCCCCTCCTCATTTAATTCTTCCGTCGACTCCCTCTAGAGCCCCGACCTATTCCTCCTCTCTCTTCGGTGACCTCCACAGCCTGCCCGAACTCCAGAGCATCCCCTCTCTAATTGAGGATGCAGTGAGCATGCCTGGACCCCCATACAGCTTCTCCCATTGTTCGTTTACCATGTGAGTGGCCCAGTCACCATGCCTTATAGACCAGTGATGACCCTCTCCGGTGACCCATCATCTCGCCCCTTTGATGTTTCTCTGACCTAAGGGACCGAGCTGTGAGCTTCTCCCGTCCACCATGAATGTTTTCTGACTCGCATCCGTGTATTTCTACCTCAGCACAAGTGGTTTCCAGTACCTGACCTCTTCCCCTATTTCACGTTGGTTCTGGCTTCCCTTCAAGATTTGAGACACCTTCCTCATCGTGTTTGTCGTGCTTCGGTTCCTGCAATTTCCACATTACCCTTGCCAAGCTTTATCTCTCGCTTTCATGCCCTCATCGCGGCATTTTCTCAGTGTCAATTCGTGGCTTTTGCTGTGCTGCCATGGCCAAGGAGCTTCTCGAGCTCCAGTTCACGCCTGGGCCCATGAAAAGGTTGTGTGCTTTCGTTAGGAGTTGGAAAACTCACTGGCAGTCTCGACTCCTTGAGAGGAACTCAAATCTTCAACCTTAAATGTAGGTGTTTCTTGACTTCTTTCTCCTAGAGTGGAGGTCTAGCCATGGCTCACAGGGGAAGAATCCAGGGTGTTCAATGACCACTGAGTCCCCACGTTTTTTTATTTGATGTATTTCAACTGTGAGGGTATTTTAGGGTTTTCATCTACCCTCCCTTCTTTGATCGCGAGTCCTTAGTGGCGAGCCTTCTCGCTAGTTGGCCAAGCTTGATTGGTCCAGCTCATAGTGGGCCCGAGTCCAGTCATCGCTGACTCAAACGCCCATGGGGCTTTTCTCGGATTTTTTATTGGCTGATTCTTCAAAAATTTGTAGTAAATTGCCTGTTTATCAGAAAATTGTGGAAAAATATGTTTTGGAAAGGATTTTTGATGAGAAACTCAATTTTATGATTTTTATTTTCTGATTTCTCTATTTTCACATCTCAATTTATATATGAACGAATTAGGTTTTAATGATGTATAATGAAGGATATGCATGCTAATTTTAGGTGTTTAAGAGAATCCAATCAGCCAAACCAGGTTTGACTTTGGTGCTTTATTCCAAGGTAAGCGGGACATGCCATTGGCATAGATAATAATTGGTTTATTGAATGTTTATGATTTATGTTAAGCACTTTATGTTAAAGTCATGGTTAATGTATGTCTTCCTTTCAAGTATATGATTATTGGATGTTTGGTTGGTATAATCTAAGTCTAAGCATAGAAACCACATTAATGTATGAATTATGATTAAGGTATATGAAACCAAGATTGAGAGGGAAGAGATCCCCATTCATGCTTAAGAGGGAGAAATCCTATTATGATTCATGGGGAGAAATCCCAACTATGTTCAAGAGAGAGAAATCCCATTAAGATCAAATCTAAGTCATTAAGAAGATAATTATGTCTAAGAAAGATCATGGTTCAGGGAATTTGATTTAGATTTATATGCACCATGTTATGGGATTTCGGAGCATTATGGGATTTCTGAGCAATTATGGGCAATCTGAGCATTATGGGCTCCTTATGGGGCATTAAGAGAGGAGCATATACTTCTTGTCAAATTCTTCATGTAAAAAAATGACAAGAAATGATTAATGCATGTTCATGTTTATGTCAAATCATCCTTATATGTTATTTTTATGTCTTATAATATGCCAATGTCGCTTACTTACCATGAATGTTTTTCCTTTGCATGGTTGGGGATGAGATGTCTGCAGATTTTGGAGCTAAAGGGAAGGAATCAGCTTAAGGAGTTCTAAGAATCCAAGGATCTAAGAAGTTGTTGCCTGGTGGGACGTCCATCTATGGAGATCCTATCTTTCATGTTATCTAGTTTATGTTTAGCATACCTTTAGAATCATGATGTAGTTTTCTTTCTAAGAACTTATGTATGAATCTATGTTTCAATAATGCCAAGTGTTATTTATTTCTTGATATGAGATCATGTATGTGACAACCCTCCCTGAAATTCCAAGTACCCCACATCATGGATAATGTTGGGGATTAGGATGTGCTTCTGTTGGTTATGTATGAAACTCTAGGGAGGGATGTTACATTAATGGTATCAGAGCAAGAAATAGATGTCCACTAAGGCAACAATAGAGATTCATATTATGTTATAATATCATGTTATGCTTACCCTTTCAGATGGCCCCTAAGAAGAAGGAGAAGGTTGGTGAGTCAAGGCCCTCACAAGGATCCGCTAGTGGTGATAATACTGAATACATGGACCAAGTCCCTCCACAAGTCACCCTAGATGCCCTAGTAGTAGCCTCGACCAATGCCCTCCATCCTAGATCTCCACCTAGAGTACATGAGATTTTCCTCATAGATTTCTTGAATATTAGACTCGATGCTTTCCATGGTGAAGATGAGGTTGATGTGGTAACCAAGGCTAAGGAGTGGCTTAGCAACATGGAACATTGCTTTAGAGACTTAGAGTGTCCCCCACGTAGTAGGGTTAGGTTTGCCACCCATATGCTCAAGGGTGTAGCTCGTACTTGGTGGGAGAACCTCTTAGCCTCTAGGGAAGAAGATGACCCTCCTTTCACTTGGGGTGAGTTTGTGGAAGTCTTTAATGATCATTATGTATCTGAGGCTATGTTAGAGAGGAAGGAGGATGAGTTTGTCAACCTTAAGCAAGTGGGTGACATGACCGTCACTGAGTATGCTATGAAGTTTCGTAAGCTCCAAAAGTATGGTCCAGAGTACACTGAGCAAAAGAGAGCTAAGAAGTTTATTAGAGGGCTTAAACCCGACATAAGTTATGCCTTGTCTGGTAGAGGTCATAGGACCATGCAATCAGCCTTGGATGCAGCCCTAGAATTGGAGGATCGTCGTGGGAGGAACCATAAGAAGGAGGTACCCCAAAATAGTCATCACCATCAGCCCCCTCCACCCTCCAACCATAAGAGAAAAGCCCCTGAACCTTTTTTTGAGAATTGGAGAACCCCATGCCCTACATGTAAGAGAAATCATGTTGGTCCTTGTAGGTTTGGGACTTCTATTTGCTACTTTTGTGGTGAGGAAGGGCATATCAAGTCAAATTGCCCCAAGCTTGCAAAGAAGGATCCCAACCATAACCAAGCTAAGAACCCTAATCCTCCACCCAAGGTTAAATTAAGGCTCTTCACCATGCAAATGTCGGATGGAGAAGAGGAAGATGATCAAGGTGAGGGTAGTTAAGTAATTTTTGTTGGATAATAATGCTTTGTTTATGTATGCCTCTTTTATATTGAAAATTGTATGGAAAATTTGCAAGTTTATGTGAAACCCTTAAGCTGGGTAGAAACTCCAGGAAATTTCGAGGACGAAATTTATTTAAGGTGGGTAGTATAGTAACATCCCACTCTTTTTATGCAAATTTTCAAAATAATTTACTCTTTGCATAATATTTTTCTATATAATCATTGTCGAGGACCTTCATACAAATTGCCCATGTTTAGCTTTAAAATTTCATTTCATTTGAAGAAAATTATGTTCATTTACTTTCTTAGCTATGGTTTACTTTTAGAAAGTATTTCCTTGTATATTTATGCACTCTTGTTTATAAAATAGAAATGAATGTTTTATGTCAACTTTCCTCTCTCTTATTATCATTAGTGGTTTTTATGCATAAAAGCTTGCCTAATATTCCTCAAGATGTTTATTGTTGATATTTGGACTAATCACACGAATTATCTTCATTTAGTGATTAATGAATTGCTTTATATGCTTTGATTTATTCACTTAAGTGTACTGAATGCTTTTTGCCTAATTAGGAGTGATGGTGGGCTAAAAGACAAAATTAACTGAGCCATTGTGTTTTAATGCACCTCATTAACCTATGGGTGAAGTATGAGGTCATTTGGACTTCAAATGACCCTCCAAATGTTAATTATACATTTTATATGGTTTATTGAATAACAATCAATGTATTATTGGTCACATTATTTCAATTTACCCTGTCACACAGGTCGCTTCGCCCATTTTATTTGTGTGCATGTTTGCGACCGTTGGATCAGGATCCAACGGTGTCAGGTTTGTCATCTACCTCTGTTACTCCCGTGAGCAGAAGTCATTCCACATCACTTGTACGTCTGACCTCGTTCTTGCGCATCTATCATATGTTTTATGAGATCTCTTCACCCCTGAGTTTGCGTCACCTTCCAGATCTGAACGAGATATGACTCGTCCCCTAACTCCCTTCGTAGGTGAAACACCCATTTAGGGCTCGCTACCTCTCTCCACCATGTGTGTGTAGATTCCTCTTTCACCTTCCCTGTTTCCATCTTAAGATCCTGAAGGCATCACCGGACCCCCAAGTGCCTCCCCTCCTCGCTCAATTCTTCCTTCAACTCCCTCTGGAGCCCCGACCTACTCCTCCTCTCTCTCCGGCAACCTCCACAGCCTGCCCAGCCTCCAGAGCATCCCCTCTCTAATTGAGGATGCGGTGAGATAGTCTGGACCCTCATACAGCTTCTCCCATTGTTCGTTTACCCTGTGAGTGGCCCAGTCACCACACCCTATAGACCAGTGATGACCCTCGCTAGCGACCCATCATCTCGCCCCTTTGATGCTTCACCAACCTAAGGGACCAAGATGCGAGCTTCTCCCATCCACCACAAATGTGTTCCGACTCACATCTGTGTATTTCCACCTCAGCACCAGTGGTTTCCAGTACCTGACCTCTTCCCCTGTTTCACATTGGTTCTGGCTTCCCATCAAGATTTGAGACACCTTCCTCATCATGTTTGATGTGCTTCGGTTCCCACGATTTCCACATTACCCTCACCAAGCTTTATCTCTCACTTTCATGCCCTCATAGCACTGTTTTCTCGGTGCCAATTTGTGGCTTTTGCTGTGCCGCCATGGCCAAGGAGCTTCTCAAGCTCCAGTTCACACTTGGGCCCATGAAAAGGTTCTGTACTTTCGTTAGGAGTTGGAAAACTCACTGGCAATCTCGACTCATTGAGAGGAACTCGAATCTTCAACCTTAAATGCAGGTGTTTCTCGACTTCTTGCTCCTAGAACGGAGGTCGAGCCATGGCTCATAGGGGAAGAATCCAGGGTGTTCAATGACCCCTGAGTCCCCACGTTTTTTATTTGATGTATTTCAACCGCGAGGGTATTTTAGGGTTTTCATATACCCTCCCTTCTTTGATTATGAGTCCTTAGTGGTGAGCCTTCTCGCTAGTTGGCCAAGCTTGATTGGTCCACCTCATAGCGGGCCCGAGTCCAGTCATCGCTGACTCAAACGCCCATGGGGCTTTTCTCGGATTTTTCATTGGCCGATTCTCCGAAAATTTGTAGTAAATCGCATGTTTATTGGAAAATTGCGCAAAAATATTTTTTGGAAAGGATTTTGGTGAGGAACACGATTTTATGATTTTTATCACCTGATTTCTCTATTTTCACATCTCAATTTATATATGAACGAATTAGGGTTTAATGATGTATAATGAAAGATATGCATGCTAATTTCAGTTGTTTAAGAGAATCCAATCAATCAAACTAGGTTTGAGTTTGGTGCTTTAGTCCAAGGTAAGCGGGCCATGCCCTTGGCATAGATAATAATTGGTTTATTGAATGTTTATGATTTATGTTAAGCACTTTATGTTAAAGTCATTGTTACGACCCCATCTGAGCTTAATTGGTAAATTAGGGTTTACCTAGACAATTGCAAAGATTAATTGGAATAATCATTCTTGAAATCTAATTAATGACGATAACACAATTAGGATGTTTTAATTATGATAAGAATTCTAAATGTTCTTTTGTCTTGTAATTAGGGTTTGAGAAACATAAACCCTAATCGGCCCAATATAGGGTTTTGATGATACATGAATACAGAATTTGATAAGTAGAATGTCTCACTAAATAATTTTTAGTATTTTATGTGTAACTCTGATTTACTTAAAATTTGTATGATTTGGATATATAAAATTTGAACAATATTGGTAAATATCAGAATTTTTGAAGAATGCTCCGACCTGTTTATCGGCCGAGTTTCAAACTCGACCGATCACATTTCCAGAATTATACAGCAGTGTGGTAATTGAATTTTATCTTTTTATTGGTATATCCAAATGATCTCAAATTTTAACTGTGCTTTAAAAACACAGTTTTAGACACTCTGTTAAATTGGCATAATTTTTGGATGACTTTTTGATCTCTACAGTAAGGGTGTCGGTCGAGTTTTGTGCAGGACAAACTCGGCCGAATATTCTGCAGAGTGCAATATAGCAGTGCACTGTTTGATTTTTAATTAATTATTAGTAACTCCAAATGATCTCCAATTTTAACTGAAGCTTTATAGATCAATTATAAACAACTTGCTAAATTCCCATAATTGTTGGAGAATTTTTGATCTCTGAAATAAACGAATTACAGTAACTTTTGTATAACTGAATATTCAGCCTATATAATTAAAGTTAAGTGTTGGGTCAATACGCAATTGACCTAAGCAGCTCAATTGACTTATATGAGTAACCACACACACACACAGCTCTCATTCTTCGTCATTCACTCCAGAGAAACGAAAATATAGAGAGAGAGGGAGAGTTAGGGCTTGAGTGAAGAAAGTGGGGGAATTGCTGAATTAGGGTTCTGCGGTTCCAAGAGTGGTGAAATCAAGTAAGTTTGGATTCTTTGCATAGACTTTTATGGTGGATCTTCTCTCTCATGTCAAGATTCCGTCCATGCTCTGATTTGATCCAAGATGATGTCGAAATTCCCTCTTTTCTCACCCTTTCTTCATAATCCCTCATTTTCAAGGTTTCCGAGTTGAATGGAAGAAGAATTGGGAGTTTTGCTAGGGATTTGATAGGAATTCGAGATTCCCTGAGTTGAGCTGCAGTTGTGAGGTGTTTTCACACCTTAGGGTGAGTGGGTTCTTCCTTCAAACATTCTAATGCACAAATTTGATTATAACATCCAAATCCCTAAATGCTTAGCATGTGAATTCTAAATCCTAAAATGTCCGTTTGATTTAAGTTATTGTAAATTGATATGATACGGATTCCTTCTCTGTTTGAATGACTTTTTGATGGTAGATTCATATCAGATACGTATACAACACTTCTTAGTGAGAATGCTTTTCAGATTTTTATCAAATGATGTAATTAGGGTTTAACCTAATTGAGACATCACTAGTGTTTCAACCTTATTGAAAAGGACTAGTAATCCTATAAGTGGTTAGGATGTATCTCATGGGTTATCTTAATTGAATCTTATTCTTGATACATGATATCTCAGTAAATGATATGGAAAAATCTAAATTTAGTTAAGTTTCCATGATTTCATATCTATATTGATTATATATGATTTGTTGGAAACAGTCTTTATTTAATGAATGCTTATATCTTATGAGATCATGATAAGAGCCATGTGACAAGTGATTGAGGCAAATGAAACCCTAAGAGTAGGGTGTTGGCATGTGATGAATGAATAAGGCGAATGAAACCCTAAGGATAGGGTGTTCAATGAATCATGTTATGGTGACACAAAAGGTCTCGATATGAGATGTGGTGATACTTAACTGTTGAATTGTATGTTTCTAGTGCATTTAACTTTATATGCTTGTTCTCTCTGAGTTGATATCTACATACTGCAGGGCTTCTTATTTTCAATACATATCTCGTAAATTGCAGGTAATGAGATATGACATGCCCTAGAAAGGGATGTTACTGAGACATGGTATATGTTGAATACATGAGCTATGATATTTATCTGTTAATTAATTAATAGACCTAAGTGCCCTAACACCGTAGAACCCCTAAAGGAAGGTCTGTTACTTAGGGGTGAAACTCGTATTGCAACATCATCCGTGTTTGTGTCACGGACAAACGAGGAAAGAGAGGCAGTGTCTAACAACAATCGTGTGTGTGTCACGATGGCACTGGGAAAAAGAAAACTTGGTTATCTAACACCATTCGTGCTTGTGTCACGAAGGTAACCCTGTGAGACCCTCCGTCGGTGTACTCAGGTTAAAGGAGGAGTCTGGAGCACACGTGGTTGTGCATTGAGGCCGTAGAGCCTATGTTTCTGGCCGGAGAGCCAGGGGTCCTGTAGCAGAGCAGGGCTGGCGTCAGACTTAGCATTTCCCGGGTGTGTCGCTAAGTCTTGTACGGTGGGACCGTAGCATGGACTTGTTACGGATCTTTATATGCAGAGTACACTGCATATGATTAGGGCATAACCTAAAATATGATCACATAGGTTCACAGAGTTCTTTATAAATGAAAGAGTTAAGGAAGACTAGAAGCATAGTCTTCTAGTAGTTATTATTTGGATGCAATATTTACATTCTTTGTTATTTCAATTATATTGTTTTAGAACTGCTCAGTGTAGTATTTATTGTTGTTAAATTTCATATTGTTTATTCAAATTATATCTGTAATCACATTAGTGCATTAGTCTGTTTCCATGAAGTACTCACTCACTGAGCGAGTAGGCTCACCCCTCTACTCAAACATTTTTAGGGTTAACCGCGTGGACTTGAAGATGGTCAGAGCATCAGTGTAGACCTGCCACAGGAGTCAAGTATGAGATTAGTTGAGTCAGTCGGTCCTTGTCACTCTAGGTCCTCAGTAAGAGTTAAGAGATAGAGTTGTAATTACAATGTGTAATATTGTTCCTCTTTGATATGTATGCTAATTACAAGTTTCATGTGCATAATGTGTGAGAGACATCATGAATGTTTATACATGTATCCTTACTATTAAAGTTTGATTAGTAAAGGAAATGTTTAGATTCCCTTGCTAAGATGTTTTATGTGGTTCAATGCGAAGAAACAAGAGTTTTTAAGAAAAGAAAAAGTTAAGGGTGTTCTTTGTGTTTCATATAAATCCTATCTTATGCCCTAATCTCATGATTTGAGGAAATTGTGAGATCGGGGTGTAACAGCTTGGTATCAGAGCTTAGGGTGAGTTGTCAAGGACCATTAAGTTAGTAAGTTAGAGTCCTAAGTGTGGCAGATAGGAGATGTTTGATGTTAGCTTTGGGGATTTGAGTATTTGGATATCCTGGCCCGATATCTGAGTACTTGGATCAACCAGTACAAGCTACTCTGTCTATTCTCTCACGTATACCCTGGCCAGGTATACAGTGGAAGAATGGGCTAGAGAGGAAACCTAGAAATGTTAGGGTTAGAAAACGAGAAAAGAAACAAGAATTAAGAGCATAAACGTAAAAGGAGATAGAACTTACATTTCATAACGTTGTTTTGTTGGAAATGTATAGAAATGCTCTTACATGTTTGAATTGAAATATTCAATACTTTGAAATATGGGTCTTTAATATTTGTTGCACACTATGCAGTTGTTGCATTTATTGATTTCATTCTTTGTAACATGTAGATTAGAAATCATCTTGAAATGAGCTTTTGTTTCTATGGTTTTGCCCGCTGATTCGAGTGAAATTGACATCAGCAGGTCTGTTTAGGTTTTCAGTCTGTACACGATTCGGCCGAGTTGTATGTGGTTCGGCCGAGTTTCCTTAATAGGCAATCGAACAGCAAACTGATCGGCTGAGTTGTATGTAATTCGTCCGAGTTTCCTTTTTCAGAAAATCAAACGGCAAGTTGATCGGCCGAGTTTCAAGCGGATCGACTGAGTTGTGAAGCAATCGGCCGAGTTTCTGACCAATCGGCTGAGTTTCTGAGATGTGAGTGGCAGTTCAGGAAGAATGTAATTCTTGTAGTTCTTGGCTTCAGGACTTCAGGTTTGGCCTGGTCCGGTTGGCAGGATGCGTTACTAGGATCTAATGAATCCTATCAATAGTATAATAAGAATAGAATTTGAATAATTAGACCCACATCAGAGTAAGAATGTACATACAGTAAGATGTTGAAACATATGGGCAAGATCAGAACAACTAAGAATTAGTTGAAACTGATATCTGAGGTTCAATTTTGGGGCCTCATATGAGAAACCCTTAATTGGGAATAAAGGAACATGATATGATATTCATAATCAGTTTATTGATTAATATTATATGAACTATACATATGAAATATAGAAAAGATATGTGAAATGTATGTATGGTTCAAGATAACAAGAATCAATCATGAAGAATGAATCATATAATAGAGTATAATGCTTTTATGAACTCTAAAGCAAAGGCTAAGTAGAGAATAGGGTTGAGCATTCAATAGGTCCATAGAAGTAAAGAGTCTTTAAAAGAGTAAAAGTAAAGAGAATCGTATGAACATGTAATTCATAAGACAAGAACAACAAACTAGTTTCTAAGCAAATAACATAGGTGTAGTTTAATGAATGAATAAGTCATACAAAGGTAGACTGTATTCAGGAGAGAAAAAAAAAACTTGATTGAAAGAGAAACTATGTTTGACCCATGCATGATCCACTTGATTTAAAAATGAAGAATATGTAATGTATTCAACATGAGGAAAAACTAATAGAAGGACTATTAATTTAGAACGTTAACTTCACAATAGTATAAAGATAAAGGAGGAAATATGTGCAACATGGTATACATGACCATACATATGAATAAGTAACATGGTCATAAAAGAAAAATTTAGAATTAAAGATGACGGGTTAAAGAGTAGTATATGGTAAGAGGACTATGAAACATAAGAAAGGGTTTGAAATATGATGGAGAAATTATAAAATAAAGAGGTTGTGAGATTCAAGCAAGTGCTAATTAATCAAATATCTCTGTTTATAACTAAGTAAATCTGCATACGAGAATGTATTAAGGGAATGTTTGAATACAAGAATTCCAAGTCTTAAAATCATCTTCTCTTTCATATATTCCTTAATGAGAGCAAGATGGGAATGAAATGATAAGAGAAAATGAATCATATATGGTGCATAACTACCTTGGTGGGGTCATCTAGTGAATGTAATAGTGACATACAGTATGATGAAGTGCGATAAGAAATAAATTCTTGTGTGATAGCAAGAATGATGGATAATCTATTCCTATCTTAAATGATTCAATGTTAATGATGTTTATTGTATATAATCATATGAAAAGGATAGGTAGCAAAAAGTAAAGAAGTAATGAATGAGCAGAGAGATATGGGAAAACACTAGCTTTGTGTAATATGTGAATTTGTTTTTACATGTATGATTTGTTGAAGGCATATTAAGGTATGAAAGCTGGTTCTATATATGATTTCAGTGTATTTGTGCAAGCTATATGTTAAATTAAAGGCGTATGATAGTTGTAGTAATTCATACCTGATATGCATCTTATCATTGTGTATTTGTAATATGGTGATACGGTTTGGATGATGTTAGAACACATGGAGAGATACCCTGAACAAGGTAGTCATACATATTCACTCATATTAATAGAAAGGGATGATAATTAGATTGTTTGGATAAGTAACCCTAATGAGGTGTAGCTTGTTATACCTAGCTCTAATATAACTGAGTGATGGTAATTGAGTATGATTAATGCTTGAATGACTGATACAATTGTGGATTACCTTATTACTGTTGTTGAAACCCTAAAATAATATAATGTGATGGTTACACTTTGAATTGTGTGTGGGCCCATAACCCACAGGTTCCAGGATCGAAACAGGATAGTATGGAATGAGGTGGTAATGCTTCACCTCATGCATCCATGACCCAATGGGGATGCCAAGCGTAGTATTGTGCAATTGATCGTTGAATCTAGTCTTTTAATTTAAGACTGTTTTGCTATTTGAATAGCACTTGATTAAAGTTTAAAATAGCGTGGTGAACTTGCTTTTGTCACTTAAAGATGATACGGAACAATAGAACTCTCTGAACAGCGTAAGTTGAGATAGTTGTATCAGAGTATCAGAGTTGCACAGCGAAAGCGTGGTGGTTTATCTTTGCATTCTATGTTTGACTGTGGCATAAAGAATTCGCTTGATATCATTGAGAACTATTTGAAATATGTTGTGATTTAGTAAAGAATTAAAAGATCTAATGTTGAAAAGTACATTCAGGTATGAAATACAAGAATATAATGGCATGGAAGGATTTAGAAGTCTAGAATAACCTTGAATGTATTTTTCTTGTAGGTTCATGTTTCGAGGACGAAACATTCTAAGGGGGGAGAGTTGTTATGACCTCATCTGAGCTTAATTGGTAAATTAGGGTTTACCTAGACAATTGCAAAGATTAATTGGAATAATCATTCTTGAAATCTAATTAATGACGATAACACAATTAGGATGTTTTTATTATGATAAGAAGTCTAAATGTTCTTTTGTCTTGTAATTAGGGTTTGAGAAACATAAACCCTAATCGGCCCAATATAGGGTTTTGATGATACATGAATACAGAATTTGATAAGTAGAATGTCTCACTAAATGATTTTTAGTATTTTATGTGTAACTCTAATTTACTTAAAATTTGGATATGATTTGGATATATAACATTTTAACAATATTGGTAAATATCAGAATTTTTGAAGAATTCTCTGACCTGTTTATCGGCCGAGTTTCAAACTCGATCGATCACATTTCCAGAATTATACAGCAGTGTGGTAATTGAATTTTATCTTTTTATTGGTATATCCAATTGATCTAAAATTTTAACTGTGCTTGAAAAACACAGTTTTAGACACTATCTTAAATTGGCATAATTTTGGGATGACTTTTTGATCTCTACAGTAAGGGTGTCGGTCGAGTTTTGTGCAGGACAAACTCGGCCGAATATTCTGCAGACTGCAATATAGCAGTGCACTGTTTGATTTTTAATTACTTATTGGTAACTCCAAATGATCTCAAATTTTAACTGAAGCTTTATAGATCAATTATAAACAACGTGATAAATTCCCATAATTTTTGGAGAATTTTTGATCTCTGAAATAAACGAATTACAGTAACTTTTGTATAACTGAATATTCAGCCTATATAATTAAAGTTAAGTGTTGGGTCAATATGCAATTGACCCAAGCAGCTCAATTGACTTATATGAGCAACCACACACACACACAGCTCTCATTCTTCGTCATTCACTCCAGAGAAACGAAAATCTAGAGAGAGAGGGAGAGTTAGGGCTTGAGTGAAGAAAGTGGGGGAATTGCTGAATTAGGGTTCTGCGGTCCCAAGAGTGGTGAAATCAAGTAAGTTTGGATTCTTTGCATAGACTTTTATGGTGGATCTTCTCTCTCATGTCAAGATTCCGTCCATGCTCTGATTTGATCCAAGATGATGTCGAAATTCCCTCTTTTCTCACCCTTTCTTCATAATCCCTCATTTTCAAGGTTTCCGAGTTGAATGGAAGAAGAATTGGGAGTTTTGCTAGGGATTTGATAGGAATTCGAGATTCCCTAAGTTGAGCTGCAGTTGTGAGGTGTTTTCACACCTTAGGGTGAGTGGGTTCTTCCTTCAAACATTCTAATGCACGAATTTGATTATAACATCCAAATCCCTAAATGCTTAGCATGTGAATTCTAAATCCTGAAATGTCCGTTTGATTTAAGTTATTGTAAATTGATATGATACGGATTCCTTCTCTGTTTGAATGACTTTTTGATGGTAGATTCATATCAGATACGTATACAACACTTCTTAGTGAGAATGCTTTTCAGATTTTTATCAAATGATGTAATTAGGGTTTAACCTAATTGAGACATCACTAGTGTTTCAACCTTATTGAAAAGGACTAGTAATCCTATAAGTGGTTAGGATGTATCTCATGGGTTATCTTAATTGAATCTTATTCTTGATACATGATATCTCAGTAAATGATATGGAAAAATCTAAATTTAGTTAAGTTTCCATGATTTCATATCTATAATGATTATATATGATTTGTTGGAAACAGTCTTTATTTAGTGAATGCTTATATCTTATGAGATCATGATAAGAGCCATGTGACAAGTGATTGAGGCAAATGAAACCCTAAGAGTAGGGTGTTGGCATGTGATGAATGAATAAGGCGAATGAAACCCTAAGGATAGGGTGTTCAATGAATCATGTTATGGTGACACAAAAGGTCTCGATATGAGATGTGGTGATACTTAACTGTTGAATTGTATGTTTCTAGTGCATTTAACTTTATATGCTTGTTCTCTCTGAGTTGATATCTACATACTGCAGGGCTTCTTATTTTCAATACATATCTCGTAAATTGCAGGTAATGAGATATGACATGCCCTAGAAAGGGATGTTACTGAGACATGGTAAATGTTGAATACATGAGCTATGATATTTATCTGTTAATTAATTAATAGACCTAAGTGCCCTAACACCGTAGAACCCCTAAAGGAAGGTCTGTTACTTAGGGGTGAAACTCGTGTTGCAACATCATCCGTGCTTGTGTCACGGACAAACGAGGAAAGAGAGGTAGTGTCTAACAACAATCGTGCGTGTGTCATGATGGCACTGGGAAAAAGAAAACTTGGTTATCTAACACCATTCGTGCTTGTGTCACAAAGGTAACCCTGTGAGACCCTCCGCCGGTGTACTCAGGTTAAAGGAGGAGTCTGGAGCACACGTGGTTGTGCATTGAGGCCGTAGAGCCTATGTTTCTGGCCGGAGAGCCAGGGGTCCTGTAGTAGAGCAGGGCTGGCGTCAGACTTAGAATTTCCCGGGTGTGTCGCTAAGTCTTGTACGGTGGGACCGTAGCATGGACTTGTTACGGATCTTTATATGCAGAGTACACTGCATATGATTAGGGCATAACCTAAAATATGATCACATAGGTTCACAGAGTTCTTTATAAATGAAAGAGTTAAGGAAGACTAGAAGCATAGTATTCTAGTAGTTATTCTTTGGATGCAATATTTACATTCTTTGTTATTTCAATTATATTATTTTAGAACTGCTCAGTGTAGTATTTATTGTTGTTAAATTTCATATTGTTTATTCAAATTATATCTGTAATCACATTAGTGCATTAGTCTGTTTCCATGAAGTACTCACTCACTGAGCGAGTAGGCTCACCCCTCTACTCAAACATTTTTAGGGTTAACCGCGTGGACTTGAAGATGGTCAGAGCATCAGTGTAGACCTGCCACAGGAGTCAAGTACGAGATTAGTTGAGTCAGTCGGTCCTTGTCACTCTAGGTCCTCAGTAAGAGTTAAGAGATAGAGTTGTAATTACAATGTGTAATATTGTTCCTCTTTGATATGTATGCTAATTACAAGTTTCATGTGCATAATGTGTGAGAGACATCATGAATGTTTATACATGTATCCTGACTATTAAAGTTTGATTAGTAAAGGAAATGTTCAGATTCCCTTGCTAAGATGTTTTATGTGGTTCAATGCGAAGAAACAAGAGTTTTTAAGAAAAGAAAAAGTTAAGGGTGTTCTTTGTGTTTCATATAAATCCTATCTTATGCCCTAATCTCATGATTTGAGGAAATTGTGAGATCGGGGTGTAACAGTCATGGTTAATGTATGTCTTCCTTTCAAGTATATGACTATTGGATGTTTGGGTGCTATAATCTAAGTCTAAGCATAGAAACCACATTAATGTATGAATTATGATTAAGGTACATGAAACCAAGATTGAGAGGGAAGAGATCCCCATTCATGTTTAAGAGGGAGAAATCTTATTATGATTCATGGGGAGAAATCCCAACTATGTTCAAGAGAGAGAAATCCCATTAAGATCAAGTCTAAGTCATTAAGAAGATAATTAAGTCTAAGAAAGATCATGGTTAAGAGAATTTGATTTAGATTTATATGCACCTTGTTATGGGCTTTCTGAGCACTATGGGCTTTCTGAGCTATTATGGTCTTTCTGAGCATTATGGGCTCCTGATGGGGCATTAAGAGAGGAGCATATACTTCTTGTCAAATTCTTCATGTAAAAAACTGCCAAGAAATGATTGATGCATGTTCATGTTTATGTCAAATCATCCTTATATGTTATTTTTATGTCTTATAATATGCCAATGTCGCTTACTTACCATGAATGTTTTTCCTTTGCATGGTTGGGGATGAGATGTCCGCAGATATTGGAGCTAAAGGGAAGGAATCAGCTTAAGGAGTTCTAAGAATCCAAGGATCTAAGAATTTGTTGCCTAGTGGGACGTCCATCTATGGAGATCCTATCCTTCATGTTATCTAGTTTATGTTTAGCATACCTTTAGAATCATGATGTAGGTTTCTTTCTAAGAACTTGTGTATGAATCTATGTTTCAATAATGCCAAGTGTTATTTATTTCTGGATATGAGATCATGTATGTGACAACCATCCCTGAAATACCAAGTACCCCACATTATGGATAATGTTAGGGATTAGGCTGTGCTTCCGCCGGTTACGTATGAAACCCTAGGGAGGGGTTTTACATTAATGGTATCAAAGAAAGAAATAGATGGCCACTAAGGCAACAATAGAGATTCATATTATGTTCTAATATCATGTTATGTTTACCCTTTCAGATGGCCCCTAAGAAGAAGGAGAAGGTTGGTGAGTCAAGGCCCTCACAAGGATCCTCTAGTGGTGATAAGACTGAAGACATGGACCAAGTCTCTCCACTAGTCACCCTAGATGCCCTAGTAGCAGCCTTGACCAATGCCCTCCAACCTAGAGCTCCACCTAGAGTACATGAGATCTCCCTCATAGATTTCTTGAAGATTAGACCTGATGCTTTCCATGGTGAAGATGAGGTTGATGTGGTAACCAAGGCTGATTAGTGGCTTAGCAACATGGAACATTGCTTTAGATACTTAGTGTGTCCCCCACGTAGTAGGGTTAGGTTTGCCACCCATATGCTCAAGGGTGTAGCCCGTACTTGGTGGGAGAACCTCTTAGCCTCTAGGGAAGAAGATGACCCTCCTTTCACTTGGGGTGAGTTTGTGGAAGTCTTTAATGATCATTATGTATCCAAGGGTATATTAGAGAGGAAGGGGGATGAGTTTGTCAACCTTAAGCAAGTGGGTGACATGATCTTCACTCAGTATGCTATGAAGTTTTGTAAGATCCAAAAGTATGGTCATGAGTACACTGAGAAAAAGAGAGCTAAGAAGTTTATTAGAGGGCTTAAACCCGGCCTAAGTTATGCATTGTCTGGTAGAGGTCATGGGACCTTGCAATCAGCCTTGGATGCAGCCCTAGAATTGGAGGATCACCCTGGGAGGAACCATAAGAGGGAGGTACCCCAAAACAGTCATAACCATCAGCCCCCTCCACCCTCCAATCACAAGAGAAAAGCCCATGAACCTTCTTATGAGAATGGGAGAACCCCATTCTCTACATGTAAGAGAAATCATGGTGGTCCTTGTAGGTTTGGAACTTCTATTTGCTACTATTGTGGTGAGGAAGGGCATATCAATTCAAATTGCCCCAAGCTTGCAAAGAAGGATCCCAACCATAACCAAGCGAAGAACCCTAATCTGCCACCCAAGGTTAAACCAAGGCTCTTCACCATGCAAATGTCAGATGGAGAAGAGTAAGATGATCAAGGTGAGGGTAGTTAAGTAATTTTTGTTGGATAATAATGCTTTGTTTATGTATGCCTCTTTTATAATGAAAATTGTATGGAAAATTTGCAAGTTTATGTGAAACCCTTAAGATGGGTAGAAACTCTAGGAAATTTCGAGGATGAAATTTATTTAAGGTGGGTAGTATCGTAACATCCCACTCTTTTTATGCAAAATTTCAAAATATTTTACTCTTTACATTATCTTTTTCTATAGCATCATTGTTGAGGACCTTCATGCAAATTGCCCATGTTAGCTTTACAATTTCATTTCATATGAAGAAAATTATGTTCATTTACTTTCTTATCCATGGTTTAGTTTTAGAAAGTATTTCCTTGTATATTTATGCACTCTTGTTTAGAAAATAGAAATGAATGTTTTATGTCAACTTTCCTCTCTCTTATTATCGTTAGTGGTTTTTATGCATAAAAGCTTTCTTAACATTCCTCAAGATGTTTATTGTTGATATTTGGACTAATCACACAAATTATCTTCATTTAGTGATTAATGAATAGCTCTATATGCTTTAATTTATTCACTTAAGTGTATTGAATGCTTTTTGCCTAGTTAGGAGTGATGGTGGGCTAAAAGACGAAATTTACATGAGTCATTGTGTTTTAATGCACCTCATTAACCTATGGGTGAAGTTTGAGATCATTTGGACTTCAAATGACCCTCCAAATGTTAATTATACATTTTATATGGTTTATTGAATTGCAATCAATGTATTATTGGTCACATTATTTCAATTTACCCTGTCACACAGGCCGCTTTGCCCGTTTTATTTGTTCACACGTTTGTGAACATTGGATCAGGATCCAACGGTGTTGGGGTCGTCATCTACCTCTATTACTCCCACGAGCAGAAGCCGTTCCACAACGCTTGCTCTTCCGACCTCGTTCTCGCCCATCTCTCATCCGTTTCACGAGATCTCTTTTCCCCTAAGTTTGCCTCGCCTTCCCAATCTGAATGAGATATGACTCGTCCCCTAACTCCCCTCATTGATGAAATTCCCATTTAGGGCTCGCTGCCTCCCTCTGCCATGTGTGTGCAGACGCCTCTCTCACCTTCCCTGTTTCCATCTTAAGAGACCGAAGGCATCACCAGACCCCAAGCGCCTCCCCTTCTCACTCAATTCTTCCTTCGACACCCTCCAGAGCACTCACCTACTCCTCCTCTCTCTCTGGTGACCTCCACATGATGACCGACCTCCAGAGCATCCCCTCTCTAATTGAGGATGCGGTGAGCATGCCTGGACCCTCATATAGCTTCTCCCATTATTAGTTTACCCTACGAGTGGCCCAGTCACCACGCCCTATAGACCAACGATGACCCTCATCGGTGACCCATCATCTCTCCCCTTTGATGCTTCTCCAACCTAAGGGACTGAGCCACGAGCTTCTCCCATCCACCACGAATGTTTTTTGACTCGCATCCATGTATTTCCGCCTCAGCACTAGTGGTTTCTAGTACCTGACCTCTTCCCCTATTTCGCGTCGGTTCTGGCTTCCCGTCAAGATTTGAGACACCTTCCTCATTGTGTTTGTTGTGCTTCAGTTCCCGTGATTTCCACATTACCCTCACTCAGCTTTATCTCTCACTTTCATGCCCTCATTGCGGCGTTTTCTCGGTGCCAGTTCGTGGCTTTTGCTGTGCCGCCATGGCCAAGGAGCTTCTCAAGCTCCAGTTCACGCCTGGGCCCATGAAAAGGTTATGTGCTTTCGTTAGGAGTTGGAAAACTCACTGGAAGCCTCAACTCCTTGAGAGGAACTCGAATCTTCAACCTTAAACACAGGTGTTTCTCGGCTTCTTTCTCTTGGAGCGGAGGTCGAGCCATGGCTCACAGCGGAAGAATCCAGGGTGTTCAATGACCCATGAGTCCCCACGTTTTTTTATTTGATGTATTTCAACCGTGAGGGTATTTTAGGGTTTTGATCTGCCATCCCTTCTTTGATCGTGAGTCCTCAGTGGCGAGTCTTCTCGCTAGTTGGCCAAGCTTGATTGGTCCAGCTCATAGCGGGCATGAGTCCAGTTATCGCTGATTCAAACGCCCACGTGGATTTTCTTGGATTTTTCATTGGCCGATTCTTTGAAAATTCGTAGTAAATCGCCTGTTTATCGGAAAATTGCGCAAAAATATTTTTTGGAAAGGATTTTCGATGAGGAACTCGATTTTATGATTTTTGTCATCTGAATTCTCTATTTTCACATATCAATTTATATATGAACGAATTAGGGTTTAATGATATATAATGAAGGGTATGCATGTTAATTTTAGGTGCTTAAGATAATCCAATCAGTCAAACTTGGTTTGACTTTGGTGCTTTAGTCTAAGGTAAGCAGGTCATGCCCTTGGCATAGATAATAATTGGTTTAGTGAATGTTTATGATTTATGATATACACTTTATGTTAAAGTCATTGTTAATGTATGTCTTCCTTTCAAGTATATGACTATAGGATGTTTGGTTGCTATAATCTAAGTCTAAGCATAGAAACCACATTAATGTATGAATTATGATTAATGTGCATGAAACCAAGATTGAGAGGGAAGAGATCCCCATTCATGCTTAAGAGGGAGAAATCCTATTATGATTCATGGGGAGAAATCCCAACTATGTTTAAGAGAGAGAAATCCCATTAAGATCAAGTCTAAGAAAGATCATGGTTAAGGGAATTTGATTTAGATTTATATTCACCTTTTTATGGGCTTTCTGAGCAATTTTGGGCTTTGCGAGCATTATGGGCTCCTTATGGTGCATTAAGAGATGATCATATACTTCTTGTCAAATTCTTGATGTAAAAAATTTCCAAGAAATGATTAATGCATGTTCATGTTTATGTCAAATCATCCTTATATGTTATTTTTATGTCTTATAATATGCCAATGTCACTTACTTACCATGAATGTTTTTCCTTTTCTTGGCTGGGGACGAGATGTTTGCAGAAGTTGGAGCTAAAGGGAAGGAATCAACTGAAGTAGTTCTAAGAATCCAAGGATCTAAGAAGTTGTTTCCTGGTTGGACGTCCATCTATGGAGATCTTATCTTTCATGTTATCTTGCTTATGCTTAGCATACCATTATAATCATGATGTAGTTTTCTTTCCAAGAACTTATGTATGAATCTGTGTTTCAATAATGCCAAGTGTTATTTATTTCTTGATATGAGATCATGTATGTGACAACTCTCCCTGAAATTCCAAGTACCCCACATTATGGATAATGTTGGGGATTAAGTTGTGCTTCCACTGGTTACGTATGAAACCCTAGGGAGGGGTGTTGCATTAATGGTATCAAAGAAATAAATAGATTGCCACTAAGGCAACAATAGAGATTCATATTATGTTCTAATATCATGGTATGTTTACCCTTTCATATGGCCCCTAAGAAGAAGGATAAGGTTGGTGAGTCAAGGACCTCACAAGGATCCTTTAGTGGTGATAAGACTGAAGACATGGACCAAGTCCCTCCACAAGTCACCCTAGATGCCCTAGTAGCAGCCTTGACCAATGCCCTCCAACCTAGAGCTCCACCTAGAGTACATGAGATCTCCCTCATAGATTTCTTGAAGATTAGACCTGATGCTTTCCACGGTGAAGATGAGGTTGATGTGGTAACCAAGGCTGAGGAGTGGCTTAGCAACAAGGAACATTGCTTTAGAGACTTAGAGTGTCCCTCACATAGTAGGGTTAGGTTTGCCACCCATATGCTCAAGGGTGTAGCCCGTACTTGGTGGGAGAACCTCTTAGCCTCTAGGGAAGAAGATGACCCTCCTTTCACTTGGGGTGAGTTTGTGGAAGTATTTAGTGATCATTATGTATTCAAGGCTATGTTAGAGAGGAAGGAGGGTGACTTTGTCAACCTTAAGCAAGTGGGTGACATGACCGTCACGGAGTATGCTATGAAGTTTCGTAAGCTCCAAAAGTATGGTCCTGAGTACACTGAGCAAAAGAGAGCTAAGAAGTTTATTAGAGGGCTTAAACCCGACCTAAATTATGCTTTGTCTGGTAGAGGTCATAGGACCATGCAATCAGCCTTGGATGCAGCCCTAGAATTGGAGGATCGTCGTGTGAGGAACCATAAGAAGGAGGTACCCCAAAACAGTCATCACCATCAGCCCCCTCCACCCTCCAACCACAAGAGAACAACCCCTAAACCTTCTTCTGAGAAGGGGAGAACCCCATGCCCTACATGAAAGAGAAATCATGGTGGTCCTTATAGGTTTGGAACTTCTATTTGCTACTATTGTGGTGAGGAAGGGCATATCAAGTAAAATTGCCCCAAGCTTGCAAAGAAGGATCCCAACCATAACCAAGCTAAGAACCCTAATCCTCCACCCAAGGTTCAACCAAGGCTCTTCACCATGCAAATGTCGGATGGAAAAGTGGAAGATGATCAAGGTGAGGGTAGTTAAGTAATTTTTGTTGGAGAATAATGCTTTGTTTATGTATGCCTCTTTTATAATGAAAATTGTATGGAAAATTTGCAAGTATATGTGAAACCCATAAGGTGGGTAGAAACTCTAGTAAATTTTTAGGACAAAACTTATTTAAGGTGGGTATTATTGTCACATCCCACTCTTTTTATGCAAATTTTCTAAATATTTTACTCTTTACATAATCTTTTTCTATAGCATCATTGTTGAGGACCTTTATGCAAATTTCCCATGTTAGCTTTACAATTTCATTTCATATGAAGAAAATTATGTTCATTTACTTTCTTATCCATGGTTTACTTTTAGAAATTATTTCCTTGTATATTTATGCACTCTTGTTTAGAAAATAGAAATGAATGTTTTATGTCAACTTTCCTCTCTCTTATTATCATTAGTGGTTTTTATGCATAAAATCTTGGTTAATATTCCTCAAGATGTTTATTGTTGATATTTGGACTGATCACATGAATTATCTTGATTTAGTGATTAATGAATAGCTCTATATGCTTTAATTTATTCACTTAAGTGTATTGAATGATTTTTGCCTAATTAGGAGTGATGGTGGGTTAAAAGAAGAAATTAACTGAGCCATTGTGTTTTAATGCACCTCATTAACCTATGGGTGAAGTTTGAGGTCATTTGGACTTCAAATGACCCTCCAAATGTTAATTATACGTTCTATATGGATTATTGAATAGCAATCAATGTATTATTGGTCACACTATTTCGATTTACCCTGTCACAAGGCCGCTTCGTCTGTTTTATTTATGCACACATTTGCGATCGTTGGATCAGGATCCAACGGCGCCAGGGTTGTCATCTACCTCCGTTACTCCCGCGAGCAGAAGTTGTTCCACAGTGCTTACTCTTCTGACCTCATTCTCTCCCATCACTCATCCATTTCACGAGATCTCATCACCCCTGTGTTTGCGTCGCCTTCCCAATCTGAACAAGATATGACTCGTCCCCTAACTCCCCTCATAGGTGAAATGCCCATTTAGGGATCATTTCCTCTCTCCGCCATGTGTGTGCAGATGCCTCTTTCACCTTCCCCATTTCCATCTTAAGAGCCCGAAGGCATCACCGGATCCCAAGTGCCACCCCTCCTCACTCAATTCTTCCTTCAACTCCCTCTGGAGCCTCGCCCTACTCCTCCTCTCTCTATGGTGACCTTCATAGCCTGCCCGACCTCCAGAGCATCCCCTCTCTTATTGAGGACACAGTGAGCATGCCTGGACCCTCATACAGCTTCTCCCATTGTTCGTTTACCCTGCGAGTGGCCCAGTCACCACGCCCTATAGACTAGCGATGACCCTCACCGGCAACCCATCATCTCGCCCCTTTGATGCTTCTCCGGCCTAAGGGACTGATCTGTGAGCTTCTCCCATCGACCACGAATGTTTTTTGACTCACATCCGTGTATTTCCACCTCAGCACCAGTGGTTTCCAGTACCTGACCTCTTCCCCTGTTTCACGCTAGTTCTGGCTTCCTGTCAAGATTTGAGACACCTTCCTCATCGTGTTTGTTGTGCTTCAGTTCCCGTGATTTCCACATTACCCTCATCGAGCTTTATCTCTCGCTTTCATGCCCTCATCGTGGCATTTTCTCAATGCCAGTTTGTGGCTTTTGCTGTGTCGCCATGGCCAAGGAGCTTCTCGAGCTCCAGTTCACGCCTGGGCCCATGAAAAGGTTGTGTGCTTTCGTTAGGAGTCGGAAAACTCACTGGCAGCCTCGACTCCTTGAGAGGAACTCGAATCTTCAACCTTAAACGCAGGTGTTTCTCGGCTTCTTGCTCCTGGAGCGGAGGTCGAGCCATGGCTCACAGGGGAAGAATCCATGGTGTTTAATGACCCCTGAGTCCCCACGTTTTTTTATTTGATGTATTTCAACTGCGAGGGTATTTTAGGGTTCTCATCTGCCCTCCCTTCTTTGATCACGAGTCCTCAGTGGAAGGTCATCTCGTTAGTTGGCCAAGCTTGATTGGTCCAGCTCATAGCGGGCCTGAGTCCATTCATCGCTGACTCAAACTCCCACGTGGCTTTTCTTGGATTTTTCATTGGCCGATTCTTTGAAAATTCGTAGTAAATTTCTTGTTTATCAGAAAATTGCGCAAAAATATGTTTTGGAAAGGATTTTCGATGAGGAACTGGATTTTATGATTTTATAGCTTGATTTCTCTATTTTCACATCTCAATTTATATATGAACGAATTAGGGTTTAATGATGTATAATGAAGGATATGCATGATAATTTTAGGTGTTCAAGAGAATCCAATCAGTCAAACCAGGTTTGACTTTGGTGCTTTAGTCCAAGGTAAGTGGGACATGCCCTTGGCATAGATAATAATTGGTTTATTGAATGTTTATGATTTATGTTAAGCACTTTATGTTAAAGTCATGGTTAATGTATGTCTTCCTTTCAAGTATATGACTATTGGATGTTTGGTTGCTATAATCTAAGTCTAAGAATAGAAACCACATTAGTGTATGAATTATGATAGAGATACATGAAACCAAGATTGAGAGGGAAGAGATCCACATTCATGATTAAGAGGGAGAAATCCTATTATGATTCATGGGGAGAAATCCCAACTATGTTAAAGAGAGAGAAATCCCATTAAGATCAAGTCTAAGTCATTAAGAAGATAATTAAGTCTAAGAAAGATCATGGTTAAGGGAATTTGATTTAGATTTATATGCACCTTGTTATGGGCTTTCTGAGCATTATGGGCTTTCCGAGCAATTATGGGCTTTCCGAGCATTATGGGCTCCTTATGAGGCATTAAGAGAGAAGCATATACTTCTTTTCAAATTCTTCATGTAAAAAATGCCAAGAAATGATTAATGCATGTTCATGTTTATGTCAAATCATCCTTATATTCTATTTTTATGTCTTATAATATGCTAATGCCGCTTACTTACCATGAATGTTTTTCCTTTGCATGGCTGGGGATGAGATGTCCGCAGAAGTTGGAGCTAAAGGGATGGAATCAGCTTAAGGAGTTCTAAGAATCCAAGGATCTAAGAAGTTGTTTCCTGGTGGGATGTCCATCTATGGAGATCCTATCTTTCATGTTATCTAGTTTATGTTTAGCATACCTTTAGAATCATGATGTAGTTTTCTTTCCAAGAACTTATGTATGAATCTATGTTTCAATAATGCCAAGTGTTATTTATTTCTTGATATGAGATCATGTATGTGACAACCCTCCCCAAAATTCCAAGTACCCCACATACTAGATAATGTTGGGGATTAGGCTGTGCTTCCGCTGGTTACATATGAAACCCTAGGGAGGGGTGTTATAACTCAAGTCTTGGATCTTAGTGAACCTCATCTTCAAACTTGGGAACTTGAAGAGTTGGAGCTTGGATGTTGGAAGTTGCTTTAGAGGTGGGTTACATAACTTGAACCCATCTATGTTATTATCCATTTTTTTATAATTGTTGAACCTGTTGAATTACTTTTAATTTCAGATTCCTTTGATTAAATTATATATATATATATGAGTTCCAATAAGTATTTAGGACTATTGTCCATGGTTTAGAATAGCAAGATAAAGGTCTTGAGGTTGATGATGATGACATTATCATGGTATAACCCGATATGGGTTAAAGTACCTTGAAAATCCAATATGGAACCCAATATGATGATTCACCCGATATAGAAGTGGGTGACACCTCATACATGATATGAGGCATGTCCTATGGACGATACAGAAAGTACCTACTAGCACTTTATACACGATACAAGGTTAAAATTTTATCTTTTATATGATATGGTACCCTTAACCAATATGAAGATTTAAAACCCTATATGGAGAAGTGTAACCCGATATGATACCCAACATGCAAACCGATATGACAATCCAAGATGGGAAACCAATATGACAATCCAAGATGGGAAATCGATATGACAATCCAAGATGGGAAACTGATATAGCAATCCAAGATGGGAATCCAATATGAAAATCCAACATAGGAAACCGATATGGTATCATCTATATACCACTTAAACGATACATGATAAAGCAATATATTCTATGCTCGATATTGTGCACCCTTGTGCACGATATAAGGACCAAATATACCCATATGCCCAATATGACATTAAGAGTCTAACCCATACACGATATGAGGTTGGCTTGAAATGATAAGAGCTAGGTGATAGCTAACCCAAGATGAATACACTATATGGTGTTAGGGAATACACCCTAATCCCGATATGATGATGTGGTTTTACCACATGACTAATATGGATACATGATATGATGACATGTGCATCTTCAAACATGATAGGATAACATTATATATCATGATACCCGATATGGTAGGCATGCTCCAATTCAATAGATTTGTCTAAGTGATGTATGTTGTATAATTAATGCAACATTGAGATACAATGAGTTTAATTCAATTAAATAATGGGGAGCAAATAGACCTTAAGAGGTGAATTAAGTAACCAATGTCCTAGTGAGGATGAGAGAAAAACTAAGATTGGGAAGTTAATTATACAATATGCATATGTTGATACTCCCAAGAAGAATGGAGAATGAATCAGGGCTTAATCTTTTGTAATGAAATCTTGAAACCCTAATCGGTTGAAAAAGGGAATCCTAACCCTAATTCAATGGGGAGAATGTGTTCTTTAGTATTACATGGTAATGACATGTATGTGATATTTTTGTTATCATGAAATTTTAATCATGCAGGTATCATAAGGTAATGATCATATCTAAGTAAGAGCTATGATGTTTATATGATACAGATTTAATGAGCTATGTGAACTATGTGAATCAATACCTTAGTATGATGACCTAGAGGTAATGGTTACCTTCTAAGTGGTGATAGTACTCAGTAGTGAACTAAAATTTTGAATACCCAAGCATGATGATGATAAAAGATCGAGACTCTAAGTGATCTTTGTGTTCCAAAGAACATGAAAGTACTTGATAAACATATTGTACCTTTCTTAGTAGCATCTGATATAATTCTTGTTTGTAACTAGATTGATTCTAAAAGATATTGTGATACACTTAATTAAGCAAGTTAAATGTTATCATGTAGTTGCTTAGACCATAGATCCATTCAGTGTCAGGATTTGCTAAATGGTGAAATGAGTTTTACTCGGTATGCATATTTTTTAATATGTAATTATTATATCGGGGTGCTCAGTGGATTACCCAAACTAAATGAGGGTGCTCAGTGGACTCCCCAAATGCAGCAAGATGCTTAGTGGACTTCCTGGTGAAACTAAACCAGGATCGCTTAGTGGTCTTCCTGATGAAAAAAATAATCTGGGAATGCTCAGTGGTCTTTCCCAAAGAGAGTACATGCTACGGATGTAAATCTATAGCGAAGATGCCGCTATACCCCGGCATAGCTAATTGCAGTAGACACAAGATGTCCTGCCAATTATCTCATATTGACTGAGACAGGTGAGGTCTTGACAGCCAGCTCTGCCACTGACCTTGTATGGTATTGATTTCGACTTACTAGTGGTCGGTTGGAGTATGAGCGGTATACCTCATCTCCTCTGGGCATTAGTATGTGAATGTGAACCTATAATCAGCCGTGTAGCATATTTGTTTAAGGATTGAATACGGAAAATAGTGGTTTATGCCTTATTACTTTTATACATCTTAGTAGATAGAAGTCATGTTCTTCATATTCCTTATAAAGCAATTAGATGACTTATAACTATGTTATCAATATTTATGCTTTGCACTGCAAATATACTTGCTAGTTGCATAAAGTATCCCATGTTTAGTTTTTATACTATTTCCTATGATAATAATATTGTTGGAAGAGAGTTATATCTCTCGCTAGGACAATAGTCTCACCCAGTGGGATCAACAATTTTTAAGTTGACGCGGACAAGGGCATAGGAACCAGACTGTAGAAGAAGGACCACATCAGCAGGGACAGCAGTAGTAACTCAGGTTGAGTATGCTATCTGTCATGTCTTGTAGATAGAAGTCCTATCTTTCATCTTTGTACTCTCAAAACCTTGGGACATAGTTCTTAGTGGTCTTTATGAATGACTTGAGATTTTGGTTTGTTTTTCCTCAAGGTTCTATGTAGTTGTGAATATGTTAAAGTAAAGCAACTGGTACATGCTATGCTCGAGATGAGACGGCACAATGTATGTACGATATGAACCACATGTATATGAAGTTTTGGTTCTTTTTGTAAGAGTTTCCTGGAAAAGGATCTATGTGCAAAATGGTTTTAATTCTTAGTGATTTTTGTTAAATCTACTGCTTATGATTATTCTGCGATTTTCACTGGTGATGGCTTAATTTGTTATCAGGTCATCACGTTAAAAGTTAGACCACTGGGGCTTAGGAGTGAGTCATCTGGAGTGGATCTGGCCCTAAATCCTTGTCGTGGAAGTCTAGGTCCAAATGGAATAGACTCTGATGAAATGAAATATGTGAAATGTGAAAATATGTAAAATGATGTGATATGTGATATATCGTTTTGTTGGTTCCTATCTCATGTACCCGAGATGAGGATGTGAGCCTCTTTAGGAATTGAAACCCTGAGGTGGTCAGGGTTTGTTGCTGATATCTTAGGGTGGTTGGCTAAACCCTAAGATAGAGATAGTGATTCGTTGACATGAGAATTAGGTGTGGCGACTTCTACTTGGTGAGGTACAAGCCAAGTAGTTTCAGGGCAAATGAATAAAAGATGATAAACTGTGTAGAACATGATCTGAATGGTTGTTACATTCCTTTTACTGTTACTTGATGATTTTTTATTGTTGATTATGTTTCTTGTTGTGGAAAGTAATCATGTTGTCATAGAGATTATCTATTTCATACCATGATCTGTCTTGCTGACAAGTAGTAAATATTGGGATTTATATCCACTTTGAGTGTGATTTGGATTGCTTGTTATTTGATAGTATTGTTTGATAGACATGTCTTATGTGTACTTCAATTTTAGGACTACATGATGTGTTCTTGGTCTGGCTGGTGGGGTATCACAAAGATTATGTTATTGTTATTTGATTATTCAAAATGTTTAGATCTTGACGTGTTCTTCATATTGAGGATTGCTAATATGGAATTAGAAGTATCTATTGATTTGTTCATAGACATTCTCTAAAATATATTTTAAATTTGGACTTGGTTTAAGTGATTACCTTATTTGTTTGATTAGTCTACCTTTGTATATTGAATTTGACTAGATGCTAGAACAATCTGTTAGGCTTTTCATTATCTGCTAGTTTCTTTTAAGTTAATTATACTTAACTGTGACACCTCATCACACTAAACGAGATTACTCAAAACTCAAAAACACGATCAACTACTAATTAATCACATTGTCAAAAATGCGAAATAATTAAAACCGATTCCAAAGGTGTAAACAAACTTTAGAACATTTACAAAGTGTCCATCATTCCATTCTCATATACTGTATCAAGCATTTGCATAAGGGTCCAAAGACCTCAGTCACATCTTGCATACAAAAGATATTTCACATGTACATGCCATATATTTACAAACATTGGCATATGACCAAAATCTCGTGTCGATACAAGTATATCGTCTAGAAAGCACATCCCATACCAGGACCTGAGAGTACAGGGACGACACTAGGACTGTACTACTAACATCTATAACTAGCATCTACAACTAACCAACCTTATGAATCTATTGATCACCAGGTTGGTTCTCTTCCATAGCACGACCTCAACCTCGTTGCCCGCGACCACCTAAAAAAAATGTGGTTACCCACGGGTGAGACCCAGTCCCAGCGAGAGATATAACTCTCTCCAACATATATTGATTATAACATATTAATTGACATTAAATGAACTGGGCAGATATAGAAATGAATAAGCAATTTAAGCAGATTGAATAGGTTAAGCATACTAAGCCATTAAACAAATTAATTTGACAAGAAGTATAATTACTCAAATGTCATATAATATCATCTTGTAAACACTGAATAATATAGGGACTAGTTAAAGACTAATCAAGCAATGTGAGACGTATTTAACCCTAGTCAGTATACTACACGGCTTATATCACTTCTTTTATTACATTGCCCTGAGGGATTTGAGAAATACCACTCAAGTCCCAACTGACCACTACTAAGTCGAAATCAGTGCCATACAAGATCTAGGAAGAGCCGGACTCCTAAGATCTTCTCTGCCCCCGGTCAGTACGGGTCCGCCACAGTGACACATAAGGTCAACTGCTAACAGCCTAGTCCGTCCTTGGTATAGGTCACGGCACTAGTGAAAGGAGGTGGGTACACATACCCTACCATCTGAGGTACAACCATAGTTGTCCTCCAATCTCATCACATATATAATCATCGAGACACAATCGCAGTCGTTCCCAAACTGAGGGCTAGGTATGACCACAGTCATCCTCCCTAAACACTTGAATTCAGGATGACAAGCACTCTGCATACTCATCAGTATGCGCTCCGAGTTTCCCTTAGGAATACTCATTTCACCATCTGGAAAGTCCTGACACTCAGATGGATCTATGGCACAGGGCTCTACATGATTAGGGTTACACTTGATTAATTACTGCCAATTGAATGCATTAAGGCTTTATCATACAAGTGGACATTCAAACCCTAATTATTTTCTAACAAGAATATATGTATAATGACTACAAGGGATTTAAAACATTTGATATATAAATCTTAATCACATTACGACATCCTATCATTCATTGAAAATTAATGGACCACACTTATCATGATACTATTTCAAGATACCAATATCTTATTACAAGCTCCAGGGTTTTAACCCTTATAGGAACATAAAGAGGATTTCACATCAATCATGGCTTCAAACAGCCCAAAGGTCATTAATACCATCACATTATTCATAGTAAGGTTATCATCATCATTCCATGCCTTAAACAAGGCTCAAAAGATCATTAGCACATGTTTGTCCGTAAATATTAACATGGAAAGGCACTGTGATATTGAAATAGTACTACATCGTGGTTTCAACACAACAAGAGTATAATTAATTATCACATTTATCATTCAAGAGTTCTGATTATAACCAATTAACATCAAATAATTACATCAAGGTTAGGTATAACAAGCTAGATCACATGGGAGTTACACATCCACTTATTATAGTGATTTATCAAATATAACTATATAATGGAAAAGGTAATGCTACCAATTAATGGTATTGAACCATTGAATCATCTTCACTAGGACCCACATATAATAACATGTGATTTATTCTAATCCATTGTATGTTAAAGCATCCAATATTATTCATTGGATTAGGTTCATTGTTCAAGGTTATCAACTGAAGTATAGGTCTAACCATTAGATCAATTGAACCAAGGAACCATTAGTTCAAGGTATAGTCAAATCTACCATTACAGTCCTAATTCATCATATATGGTGATGACCTGATCCACCATTAATTGTGATCATTAGGTCACCATTGGTTGCTAGATCAGTAATACATTCAATTAACATCATCAAATAATAAGCCAATATCATCATCGATTGATAACATCATTAAAATACTTAGTGGATGATAATTAAATGTATAATTGAGTCAAAACTTGTACTAAGGTGGTAACCATAGGTTGTCACTATAAATTTGACACCCTTGATCACGAACATAAGTTGCTAAGATAGAAACACTATTGGTTGTTGAATGGTATAACAATCAATTATGTGATAGGAAAGGAAATAGCTTAAAAACCCTAATTTGAACCATCATTTGTTTTGTACATAATGCCATAGGTTGTTGCTATCAACCTGTCCCAAATCCTGTTACACCTTATAAAGGCTTTACACATGTTTACAGGTTCATATAGAACTGGAATAAAATAGGAAACACCACAAAATTCGTAATTCTAAACAAGCATGATTCCACTATGCTTAGATCATCACATTCAAGCATAATCATGAACTAACAAGCTTCAAATAAGCAATATAAGTGAAGAATGTTATATAACTCGCCTCTATAGAGTAGTTCAGATATCCAACAGCAAAAATCTCGAGCAAATAGGGCAAGGAAACCTTTGATTCAGATCTGAACTTGGCCAACTGTGCAATTCTCTCCACAAACAAGCAAAACCCTAGAAAAGAGACAAGAAGGAAGGAGTTTTGAGTTCTAGGGGAACTTTCACCATGGAAAACCATGGTTCCGACCTGGAGAGATGTAGGAGGAAGAGAAACAAAGAATTGGACGGAGGAAATAAGGAAAAACTTACACTTTTAGGTCAATATCACTAGTGGGGAGCTTCATACACCCAAAAAGAGAATCAATTTCAACCCTAGAATTTGTTTCCAAGAGGATCCCCACCTTCTTCTTCCTTGGGCAGCAAAAATCGCAGCTGAACAGAGGGAGGACGAGGCTGGGAAAAGGAGAGAGAGAATGGAGAGCAAATGGCTCGTTTGTGGGCTTTTGGATAAGTATATAACACTTTAATATTAAGAAAAAGAAAAAAATTAAAATTCTAGTATATATCCAAGTATCCATGGCTTTATATTATTAAAAATACATAAGCACACACACACAGCTCTCCCACCGTCCCTCTAGACCTTCTTGGTTTGCCTTTGACGAAATTCTCAGCCAATCACATAATTCCTTAGTTGATAGCTACTAAAGGTAGCTCATCCATGAAGGGAAAAACCCTAAAATGCCCTTGATAAAAACACCTTCAAACCATGGCTCAAATAGGATCCTCATGGTTCAAGAATCTCAAGAATGATAATATAACAACTAAGGAACATAATTTATGTGAAAAATTGCAAAGAAAACCCCTCAATTGAGTAAATTGCAGAAAAGTCTGAAATGTACAGAAAATTGCATAACTTTCTCAAACAGTGTCCAAATTGGACCAAATTTGAAACTTAAGCTTTCGTTATGATTTCAAAACATATCAAAAGGTTATATTAGAGTTATAAGCATTCAATTATGGTAATTAAGCTCCTTCAACTCATTAAGAAAGTTCAGGGGCCTTACAACTATAAACCCCTAACAAGGATTTCGCCCCGAAATCCTACGCAAAAAGAGATGGGTATTTTCTACGCATCTCATTCTCTAGTTCCCATGTGGCTTCCTCAATTCCACGGTGATTCCACAAAACTTTCACTAGTATTATATCCTTTCTCTTCAGCTTTTTCACCCTTCTATCCAGGATCAACACAGGACCCTCAACATAGGAAATATCCTCATCTAACTCAACCTCTACTGGTTGGATTGTCTGGTCAGTATCTGGATGGCATTTCCTCAACATAGAGACGTGAAAGACATTATGCAATCTATGTAGCTCTAGTGGTAGTTCCAACTTATATGCTACCTTTCCAACACGAGCTAGGATAGGGTATGGTCCCATAAATCTAGGAGCCAACTTACCCTTCTTTCCAAACCTCAATACACCTTTCCAAGGAGAAACCTTAAGATATACTATGTCTCCCACTTGAAATTCAAGTGATCTGCGTTGGTTGTCTGCATAAGATTTTTGCCTGTCCTGGGCTGCTTTCAACTGTTGTTGTATCACTTTAATCTTTTCTATAGTCTGTTGTACTAGCTCAGGACCCAAAAGTTGATATTCACCTGTCTCATACCAACAAAGAGGAGACCGACATCGTCTACCATATAGAGCCTCATAAGGAGCCATATATATGCTTCTTTGATAGCTATTGTTGTACGCAAACTCTATCAGAGTTAGATGTACATCCCAACTACCAAGAAATTGCAGCACACATGCCCTCAAGAGATCCTCTAAAGTCTGAATAGTCCTTTCAGATTGGCCATCGGTCTGTGGATGAAAAGTTGTGCTGAATCTCAGATGTGTTCCCATTGCTGAATGCAGACGCTCCCAAAAATGACTTGTAAATTGTGGACCTCTGTCAGAAACTATAGTCACTGGAATGCCATGCTAACGGACTATCTCATCAACATATATTTGTGCCAGTTTCTCTGCTGTAAATGTTGTCTAAACTGGCAGAAAATGAGCTGACTTAGTCAATCAATCTACTATCACCCATATGGAATAATGACCCTTGGTTGTCCTAGGAAGACCAACCACAAAGTCCATAGTAATAAGATCCCATTTCTACTGTGGTATTGGCAAGGGTTGCAATGTCCCTGCAGGTTTCTGGTGCTCAGCCTTCACCTGCTGACAAACTGGACATTTGGCAATGAACTCTGCCACATCACGCTTTAGACCTGGCCACCTATACATGTCTTTCAAGTTTTGGTACATCTTGGTACTTCCAGGATGCATTGCATACATGGAGGAGTGAGCCTCCTCAAGTACCATCTTCCTCAACCCATCAACATTAGGAATTACTATCCTATTATGGTAACAAATTGTACCATCATTTGCCTCATGAAAGCCATCATACTTTTCACTATCAATCCCCGATCGGATATTCTGTATCACAGTGTCATTTTGTTGTGCATCATGAATCTGTTGTCTCAAGGTAGGTTTCACTTGTAACTGTGCCAACAATCCTGCCAGCAAAGAAACTTCTAGATGTACATTCATCTGGCGAAGAGACACTAGCATGTCTCTCTTATGGCACATCAAGGAATTTAATTGTGCATTACCTACCGTTGATGATGAAGATGACTTTCTACTCAATGCATTAGCTACCACATTAGCTTTTCCTGGATGGTAGTCTATTGTGCAATCATAATCCTTAATCAGTTCCATTCATCTCCTCTGCCTCATATTCAACTCCTGTTTTGAGAAGATATACTGTAGATTCTTATGGTCAGTGAAGATCTGACACTTTTCACCATAAAGATAGTGTCTCCAGATCTTTAAGGCATGGACCACTGCTGCAAGATCCAAATCATGTGTTGGGTAATTCTCCTCATGTTTCTTAATCTGTCGTGAAGCAAAAGAAATCACATTTTTATCTTGCATCAACACACATCCCAACCCATTCTTTGAAGCGTCACAAAAGACAATATAACCTTTCCCTTGCTCTGGAAGTACTAACACTGGTGCACTAGTCAACTTTTCCTTCAAAAGATGGAAAGAACGTTGACACTTGTCATTCCAAGAAAAAGGAACATCCTTCCTGGTTAACCTAGTTAGGGGTAATGCTATAGAACTGAAGTCTTTGATGAACCTCCTATAGTATCCTGCCAGACCTAGGAAGCTACGGATCTCTGTCGGTGTTTTTGGCTGCTCCCACTCTAGTATAGATTCTACTTTCTTGGGATCAACACAAATGCCTTTTGCAGATATAACATGGCCCAGAAAAGACATTTCAGCTAACCAGAATTCACACTTGCTGAACTTAGCATATAGTTGGTGCTGCCTCAACAAAGTCAATGCATGTCGAAGGTGTTGCTCATGTTGATGACTATCCTTGGAGTATATCAAAATATCATCTATGAACACGACAACACACTGATCAAGATAAGGTCTAAACACCCTATTCATTAGATCCATAAAAGCTGCAAGTGCATTGGTTAGCCCAAACGGCATAACCACAAACTCATAATGACCATACCTAGTCCTAAAGGCTGACTTAGGTATGTCATCAGCCTTAATTCTCAACTGATGGTAACCTGACCTCAGGTCTATCTTTGAAAACACAGTGGCACCTCTCAACTGGTCAAAAAGATCATCAATCCTTGGCAGAGGATACTTATTCTTTATTATCACCTTGTTCAACTGTCTATAGTCTATACACAACCTCATTGACCCATCCTTCTTTTTAACAAACAACACAGGAGCACCCCAAGGGGAAGTGCTCGGCCTGATAAACCCCTTCTCTAATAGTTCTTATAACTGTTTCTTTAACTCTTGCATCTCTGCCGGTGCCATTCTGTATGCTGACTGTGTTATGGGTTGTGTTCCAGGAACAAGATTGATCTCAAACTCAATCTCTCTAGGAGGGGGAACACTAGGAAATTCCTCAGGAAAGACATCCTCAAATTCTCACACAACTGGTACCTCCTGGATACTAGGACCTACTACCTTGGTATCCACAACATGGGCTAAGAAAGCCTCACATCCTTGTCTCATCAAACGCTCAGCTGTCATGGCTGACATCAAACATGTAGGAATAATCTTCCTATCACCCTGAAAAATCCACTGTACATCTCCATCATGGAACGTCACCACCTTAGTACTACAATCCAAGACTACCTTGTATTTTTCCAAGGTATCCATTCCAAGGATTACATCAAAACCATGCATGTCAAGTGGCAGAAGATCCACTTGAATGTGGTGTCCAGAAAAAGAAAGAACACAAGAAGAGCACACTTCTCGTAACTCAGCAAAATCAACCAAAGGAGTCTCCAATCGCAGAATATCAGATCTAAGACTAACAGGTAGATAACAACTATCTATCACCTCTCTAGTGATAAAAGAGTGTGTTGCACCCGGGTCTACTAACACAGATATGAAACAAGAAGCAGACATATCAGAATGAAATAACTCCATCTGACCTGTCACGACTCGTGGATTGACCACTGCTTCTGGCTGGGTCATGGCATAGAACCTAGTTGTCGCCTGCTGCCGTCCACGTCCTCTACTCACCTGTCCTGAGGATCCTGTATGGGATGCCTGACCACGTCCTCTACCACTACCACTACTAAACTGTCGTTGTTGTGGACCTTGTTGACTTTGCCTTGGCTGCTGAGTCACCTCCTCAACCTTCATAGGGCAATTCCATCTAATATGCCCTGTCTGTCCACATTGATGACACACTCGGTTATCACTATGTGGTCTAAACGGCCCTGTAACTGAGACTGATGATGAACTGCGAGCTCCTTCCAGTGGAAAGTTGTGACCTCTACCCCGACTCGGGGTCCATTCTGATGGTGCATGTGATCTTGGTTCAGTGAAGGTTGACCTTGGTTGTGACAGCGGTGGGAAAAATCTTGGCTTCTTAAAGCCTCCAGATGATTGCCCTTGAAACAGCATAGGTCGCTTCTTAGCATTAGCATCACGCTTCTCTATGGCAGACCTCGCAATCCTCCTGACAGATTCCACAAAGGTGGAAAACCTTTCCCTATTCTCCAAGGCTGATGATGTAGTAGTCAACTCTGTACTCAAACCCTTCTCAAATCTCTGAATCCTTTCCTTGTCTGTTGCTGCCATGTGTGGGCAGAACCTCAGAAGTTCCATAAACTTTGATTCATACTCATTGATAGTCATAGCTCCTTGACGAATCTTCTCGAACTGAGAGATTTTCTCATCTAGATAGGTCTCTGGAAAATATCGACTAACAAATTCCCTCCGAAACTCCTCCCATCCTATCACAGCTCCTGGCCTTTTCTCCTCTTCTATGGCCCACCAGTGTCCAGCACTACCCTTCAACAAGTATACTGCATGCTTAACTTTGTCTTCTTCAGTGATGTTTAGGATTTTGAAAGCTTTTTCCAACTCAGTCAACCACATGTCAGCGTCTGCTGGATCAGAAGTACCTGCATATTCAATCACCCCAACACGTCTAAGACGTTCAAATGTCTTCCCAAAACCTTGGGACTCCATATTGGAGGTGGCTGCCTGTAACACCCCTGACCTGGGTTATGACCTAACCCTGGAAGTTTTGCCTAAATATGTAATTATTATACTTGTGAACACTCCCTGGCATGTAATTAAGTCCCTCAGGGACATTCACTTTCATATCTTGCTCCTTTTGCATAAAGTTGTAGCATTATGTTGTATGCAGGGACCTATGTGCAAATTACCCAGTTTAAGGGTTGAACTTGCAAAATTCACAAGATAAGATGTTCCTTTGATGTTAAGACATCATGGGGATGTCTATGATGAGGTTTGAGGGATTTCCCAAGCTTGGGCACCAAGGTGCAGCTGTGGAAGCAATCCCCAAGCTCAGAAACCCTAATTTGGGATAAATTGCAATTTACCCAAATTGAGGGGTCCAACTTGTAATTTCACCATCTAGAACATCTTTTATGACTCTTGTCATCATTTAGAGTAGAAATGATGAAAGAGTTACATCATTCACTAATCAGATAAGAAAAATGATCTTTGTGGTAGAAATCACCTAAAATGGGTACAAAACCCTAACATGTATGTACCCTAGTTGAAGGTTGGATTCCTATACCCTTAGATCTTGAGTTTTTCTAAGATTTGCATAAGGTTAGATGGGCTTGGACGTGCCCTTGAGAAAGGAGGGACCTAGATGCGAATTTTGGCTTTAAAAGGTCATTATGTTAGAAAATAGCCTAAAACTATAAAGCCTTTCTGTTGCAAACGAGCAAACGATCCTTCCCTGTTCCATTCACTTCCTTTCTTTCTTAAACGGCCAAGGACTTGCTCTGGAGAACAGGGAGACGAAGTAGCTTGCTCTAGGTAAGAAACCTCATGTCTAGCTCGAATTCATGGTGGTTTTCACTTTCTAGGGTTGGTTTCATGGTTAGCTTAACTAGTCTTCTTGTTCTAGCCAACTAAAGCTTCGATTCCTTGGAGTTTTCATCCCTGATTGAGTTGTGGAAGCTCAAGGACGCCATTAGAGCTTGGACCTCAGAGTCTTGGAGCTTTAGGATCAAACTTGAGGCGGGTTTTATAACTCTGAACTTGTGCTTTATAATCATGCTTTGTTCCTTGCAAATTTGCTAGTATATCTCCTTCTATCTCCCTTCTTCTTTGCACGATTGCAATTGAACCAGTGGAGAAACCGACCTTGCAAGAGGTTGAAGATGAGGGGCGTGATTCCCTATGTTGCTTTTCCAAACGGTCTTGGATCTTTTTGGTCCAAACGGTTGCAAACCGTTTGGGTTCAAACGGTTTCAAACCGTTTGCTCTCAAACGGTCTTGCAAGACCGTTTGGATTGAAATGGTCTCAAGACCGTTTGAGGGCGTTGACCAAGGGACGACCGTTTGAGGGTCTGTTCCCAACAGGTTGAATTTCATCCCTGTAAAGAATCAAAGCCTAATTCTTAACCAATTGGGAGTTGAAGGCATTTCAACATGGAACCCTAATCGGGTGAAAAAGTGCTGATTTAACACATAGATCTTGTTGAGTTTTGGGTTGAAGGACCCAAACGGTCTCAAGACCGTTTGGGGATTCCTCCAAACGGTCTTAAGACCGTTTGGGCACAATCCAAGACCGTTTGAAGGTTTAGGGTTGAGTTAATCTAGTGGTTTGAGGGTCCAATTGTAGGAAATTGATGCATTGATTGAAAAGTGCTGATTTTGACCTAATTGGACTTCAACCTGAGTCAAAACGGTTTGGATCTTGGTCAAACTTTGGGCAAACGGTCTCAAGACCGTTTGGGTGATGTCCAAACGACCTCAAGACCGTTTGGGCCAAGTTTGAGCCCAATTGGAGGTCAATTGATAGGTTCAACCTTGAATTGATTCACACTGTTGAACATTGATGACCAATCAATTTGAAACCCTAATTGAGAACGATTGAACCCTAATTGGTTTGCAATTGAGGGTCAATTTGATGACTAAGTGGCTAAGGCTAACCCTAATTGACTCAATTTATAAGTGGTTAGCATAGCTTTAACCAATTGAGGGCTTCAACACATTTATCTATAAATATTGGTGATCTTTGAACCCTTTTGGAGGTCCAAACGGTCTCAAGACCGTTTGAGACCAAACGGTCTCAAGACCGTTTGGGCTCAAACGACCTCAAGACCGTTTGGGTTCAAACGACCTCAAGACCGTTTGAGCTCAAACGACCTCAAGGTCGTTTGGTCCAAACGACCTCAGACCGTTTGAGGCTCCAAACGGTTTGGAAGTCAAACTTCCCAAACGGTCCTCACCTCCAAACGGTCTCAAGACCGTTTGAGACCAAACGGTCTCAAGACCGTTTGAGGATCAAACAGTCTCAAGACCGTTTGGATGGTTGAGATCGGTTGAAAGTTGGAAACCACTTGGAGATTTGTGGTGATTTATGCTTAACCATTTGATGGTGCCAATGGCTTAATGATGACTCCATCTAAACCCTAATGGTAACCTAGGTCATTAAGGGACTATGTGATTAGTGAGTTAACCCATGATGGTGATCATGTGGCAAATTACCAAAATACCCTCGAGGGGTCTAAAGGGGTAAAACCCTAATCTAATCAAACCCTAATCACATGATGTTGATGCTTTGGCTCATATCAGTCAATGGAGACTTGTCTCAACCTAATCCAGAGTGGTGTTGCCACCATCTACTAGAGAGAGGAAAGAGAAAGTGTTTATAGAGAGAGAAAGTATCCTAGAGAGAGAAAGTGCCCTTTTTAGGAGGAATCTCTAGTAAGATACTTCTTTTACACTTGCAGGTGCATGATTAGGGAATGACCCACCTATGTGAGGTCATGGAAACCCTAATGATGATATCTAATGGATCTTAATGATAATTAAGAGTCTTAATGATGATGTTTCTCTTACATGATGATGTAATGAGTACAATTCACCATGGAGTGAATAGTAAACCCTAATTTTAGGGCGATGACATGAAAGATGAATAGTAAACCCTGATTGTAAGGGTTATTAAGTGGAACCCTAATGAAAGGTGATTCCATGTGAAACACTAGTTGAGGGTGAATCCAAGTGAAACCCTAATTGGGAATGTATCCCTATTTACTAAATTATTTACAATTATCTGTTGAATTAACCATGCAGGTTATTATGAGATGATGGTCACACCCAGGTATGGAATACCATGTTATATTCATTGAAGGCATGTCTTATGCTTTATGAATAGTGAACCATCTTGATGCACTATTAAGTGACATCCTTTGCGATTTATGGGCTGTAAGAGCCATAAATGTTATCAAGGTCATGCTTAGCAGATGACTTGAAGATGAATATCTGATAATTGTGATAAGTTAGGCCTGCTACATTTTGTATTCTCATATATAGCTGTGTTACTGTATGATGATTGGAATACTGAATGTACCTAACTAATCAAGTGAAATGTAGAGCCCTGATCATAGATCCATCATTGTCAGTTGTCTAAATGATGGTGAAACAGGTTTTCCTAAGGGAACTCCTGGAGCACATACTGTTGAGTATGTGGGGTACATGGATGTGTAGAACCTGACATCCTAGTGTAGGTATTTGATGTAGATTCTCGTAGTCCGTCATACCTTCACTATAACAGAAAGGGTGAGTGGATGATGTAGATTCTAGTAGTCCATCAGACCCCACCCCAAAGTTTTAAAGGTGAGCTGTATCTCTACACTCCCTTAAAGACATAAACCCCGTATCGGTGAAAGATAAACAAGAAATCTTCCGATAGCGAAGAGAGTACAGAATGCCACTAGAATGCCACTGTAACTCTAAAAATAGCGAAGGACCAGAGTACCCTGGTGAGCTATTACATAGACATCCCGCCAGATGTCAAACAATCAATCCTCTAACTGACTGAGGAAGGTGAGGTCATAAGAATCCGGCTCTCTTAATGACCTATGTATGATACTGATGCGACTTCTCAGTGATCAGTTGGAGTATGAGTGGTATACCTCATCTCCACAGGGCATAACAATAATGTTTGAAAAACGTAATCAATAGCGTAGCATATTTGTTAAAGTTAGTTACGAGTTATTTGATTGATGTTATCATTGAATAGCATGGAGGTTCTCATATTGTTAATATTGATTGAACTCTGCTTATCATAGAACTGCTAGTGAATATCTTGAAGGCTCTTAATGCTTTAGTTATTCCTGCCTTGCTTATAAAGCCTAATGGAGAGTTATAACTCTCGCTGGGGCAATTGTGTATAATTGTCTCACCCCGTAGACTTCTACTTTTTAGGTGGTCGTCGAAGACGGAGGAATAAGAACTCAGGTGAACAATCCCAGCAGCAGCAGCATCAGGAGCAGTAACTATCTCAGGTGGAGATCTAGTCTGCTTCATGGTGTAGTTAGAGTAAAGTCCTAGATGTCCTCTGTACTCTCAGGTCCTGAAATGTTTTGTGGTTCATTCTTGAGAAAATTTTGTAAGCATGTTGCATGTAATTACTCAAGAAGTAATTGGTCTGAGTTGTAAACAGTTAAATCCTTTTTCTATGGAAAAGGTTTGTGGTTTCAAGCTCTAATCTCGAAAAAGTTTTATTTTCCCGTGATTTTCGTCTTCCGCTGTTTACCGAATGCTTCCGCATGTGTTTTAAATCGGGATTAATCCATGGTTTGGAGATCGGAGCCCACACTGCCCTAGCTGGAGGTGCTGGCGCTCTGTCAGCGATATGTGTGATTGTGGCCATTATCTGTCTAAACATATGCTGAAACTCAGGATTAGCCATCATTGTCGGGTCTAGATAAGGCATTGTGGGCTGCTCTGGCCCTGCTTCTGGCACTCTCTCATCACGTGGCTGCCTCACTACACCTCCTCCAGGTGCAACATAACTACTCTCAACATGTTCTTTATGTCCTCCAGACATATCTGCATAAGCATAAACTATGATCAGATATGTTGGATACATAAGAACAGACTCAAACCTAAGTCTTATGTCCCTGTAGACTCAGTAAACCTAGAGCTCTGATACCAACTTAACTGTGACACCTCATCACACTAAACGAGATTACTCAAAACTCAAAAACACGATCAACTACTAATTAATCACATTGTCAAAAATGCGGAATAATTAAAACCGATTCCAAAGCTGTAAACAAACTTTAGAACATTTACAAAATGTCCATCATTCCATTCTCATATACAGTATCAAGCATTTGCATAAGGGTCCAAAGACCTCAGTCACATCTTGCATACAAAAGATATTTCACATGTACATGCCATATATTTACAAACATTGGCATATGACCAAAATCTCGTGTCGATACAAGTATATCATCTAGAAAGCACATCCCATACCAGGACCTGAGAGTACAGGGACGACACTAGGACTGTACTACTAACATCTATAACTAGCATCTACAACTAACCAACCTTCTGAATCTATTGATCACCAGGTTGGTTCTCTTCCACAGCACGACCTCGACCTCTTTGCCCGCGACCACCTAAAAAAATGTGGTTACCCACAGGTGAGACCCAGTCCCAGCGAGAGATATAACTCTCTCCAACATATATTGATTATAACATATTAATTGACATTAAATGAACTGAGCAGATATAGAAATGAATAAGCAATTTAAGCAGATTGAATAGGTTAAGCATACTAAGCCATTAAACAAATTAATTTGACAAGAAGTATAATTACTCAAATGTCATATAATATCATCTTGTAAACACTGAATAATATAAGGACTAGTTAAAGACTAATCAAGCAATGTGAGACGTATTTAACCCTAGTCAGTATACTACACGGCTTATATCACTTCTTTTATTACATTGCCCTGAGGGATTTGAGAAATACCACTCAAGTCCCAACTGACCACTACTAAGTCGAAATCAGTGCCATACAAGATCTAGGAAGAGCCGGACTCCTAAGATCTTCTCTGCCCCCGGTCAGTACGGGTCCGCCACAGTGACACATAAGGTCAACTGTTAATAGCCTAGTCCGTCCTTGGTATAGGTCACGGCACTAGTGAAAGGAGGTGGGTACGCATACCCTACCAACCGAGGTACAACCATAGTTGTCCTCCAATCTCATCACATATATAATCATCGAGACACAATCGCAGTCGTTCCCAAACTGAGGGCTAGGTATGACCACAGTCATCCTCCCTAAACACTTGAATTCAGGATGACAAGCACCCCGCATACTCATCAGTATGCGCTCCGAGTTTCCCTTAGGAATACTCATTTCACCATCTGGCAAGTCCTGACACTCAAATGGATCTATGGCACAGGGCTCTACATGATTAGGGTTACACTTGATTAATTACTGCCAATTGAATGCATTAAGGCTTTATCATACAAGTGGACATTCAAACCCTACTTATTTTCTAACAAGAATATATGTATAATGACTTCAAGGGATATAAAACATTTGATATATAAATCTTAATCACATTACCACATCCTATCATTCATTGAAAATTAAGGGACCACACTTATCATGATACTATTTCAAGATACCAATATCTTATTACAAGTTCCAGGGTTTTAACCCTTATAGGAACATAAAGAGGATTTCACATCAATCATGGCTTCAAACAGCCCAAAGTTCATTAAGACCATCACATTATTCATATTAAGGTTATCATCATCATTCCATGACTTAAACAAGGCTCAAAAGATCATTAGCACATGTTTGTCCGTAAATATTAACATGGAAAGGCACTGTGATATTGAAATAGTACTACATCGTGGTTTCAACACAACAAGAGTATAATTCATTATCACATTTATCATTCAAGAGGTCTGATTATAACCAATTAACATCAAATAATTACATCAAGGTTAGGTATAACAAGCTAGATCACATGGGAGTTACACATCCACTTATTATAGTGATTTATCAAATATAACTATATAATGGCAAAGGTAATGCTACCAATTAATGGTATTGAACCATTGAATCATCTTCACTAGGACCCACATATAATAACATGTGATTTATTCTAATCCATTGGATGTTAAAGCATCCAATATTATTCATTGGATTAGGTTCATTGTTCAAGGTTATCAATTGAAGTATAGGTCTAACCATTAGATCAATTGAACCAAGGAACCATTGGTTCAAGGTATAGTCAAATCTACCATTACAGTCCTAATTCATCATATATGGTGATGACCTGATCCACCATTAATTGTGATCATTAGGTCACCATTGGTTGCTAGATCAGTAATACATTCAATTAACATCATCAAATAATAAGCCAATATCATCATCGATTGATAACATCATTAAAATACTTAGTGGATGATAATTAAATGTATAATTGAGTCAAAACTTGTACTAAGGTGGTAACCATAGGTTGTCACTATAAATTTGACACCCTTGATCACGAACATAAGTTGCTAAGATAGCAACACTATTGGTTGTTGAATGGTATAACAATCAATTATGTGATAGGAAAGGAAATAGCTTAAAAACCCTAATTTGAACCATCATTTATTTTGTACATAATGCAATAGGTTGTTTCTATCAACCTGTCCCAAATCCTGTTACACCTTATAAAGGCTTTACACATGTTTACAGGTTCATATAGAACTGGAATAAAATAGGAAACACCACAAAATTCGTAATTCTAAACAAGCATGATTCCACTATGCTTAGATCATCACATTCAAGCATAATCATGAACTAACAAGCTTCAAATAAGCAATATAAGTGAAGAATGTTATATAACTCGCCTCTATAGAGTAGTTCAGATATCCAACAGCACAAATCTCAAGCAAATAGGGCAAGGAAACCTTTGATTCAGATCTGAACTTGGCCAACTATGCAATTCTCTCCACAAACAAGCAAAACCCTAGAAAAGAGAAAAGAAGGAAGGAGTTTTGAGTTCTAGGGGAACGTTCACCATGGAAAACCATGGTTCCAACCTGGAGAGATGTAGGAGGAAGAGAAACAAAGAATTTGACGGAGGAAATAAGGAAAAACTTACACTTTTAGGTCAATATCACTAGGGGGAAGCTTCATACACCCAAAAAGAGAATCAATTTCAACCCTAGAATTTGTTTCCAAGAGGATCCCCACCTTCTTCTTCCTTGGGCAGCAAAATCGCAGCTGAACAGAGGGAGGACGAGGCTGGGAGAAGGAGAGAGAGAATGGAGAGCAAATGGCTCGTTTGTGGGCTTTTGGATAAGTATATAACACTTTAATATTAAGAAAAAGAAAAAAATTAAAATTCTAGTATATATCCAAGTATCCATGGCTTTATATTATTAAAAATACATAAGCACACACACACATCTCTCCCACCGTCCCTCTAGACCTGCTTGGTTTGCCTTTGACGAAATTCTCAGCCAATCACATAATTCCTTAGTTGATAGCTACTAAAGGTAGCTCATCCATGAAGGGAAAAACCCTAAAATGCCCTTGATAAAAACACCTTCAAACCATGGCTCAAATAGGATCCTCATGGTTCAAGAATCTCAAGAATGATAATATAACAACTAAGGAACATAATTTATGTGACAAATTGCAAAGAAAACCCCTCAATTGGGTAAATTGTAGAAAAGTCCAAAATGTACAGAAAATTGCATAACTTTCTCAAACAGTGTCCAAATTGGACCAAATTTGAAACTTAAGCTTGCGTTATAATTTCAAAACATATCAAAAGGTTATATTAGAGTTATAAGCATTCAATTATGGTAATTAAGCTCCTTCAACTCATTAAGAAAGTTCAGGGGCCTTACAACTATAAACCCCTAACAAGGATTTCGCCCCGAAATCCTACGCAAAAAGAGATGGGTATTTTCTATGCATCTCATTCTCTAGTTCCCATGTGGCTTCCTCAATGCCACGGTGATTCCACAAAACTTTCACTAGTATTATATCCTTTCTCTTCAGCTTTTTCACCCTTCTATCCAGGATCAACACAGGACCCTCAACATAGGAAATATCCTCATCTAACTCAACCTCTACTGGTTGGATTGTCTGGTCAGTATCTGGATGGCATTTCCTCAACATAGAGACGTGAAAGACATTATGCAATCTATGTAGCTCTGGTGGTAGTTCCAACTTATATGCTACCTTTCCAACACGAGCTAGGATAGGGTATGGTCCCATAAATCTAGGAGCCAACTTACCCTTCTTTCCAAACCTCAATACACCTTTCCAAGGAGAAACCTTAAGAATACTATGTCTCCCACTTGGAATTCAAGTGATCTGTGTCGGTTGTCTGCATAAGATTTTTTCCTGTCCTGGGCTGCTTTCAACTGTTGTTGTATCACTTTAATCTTTTCTATAGTCTGTTGTACTAGCTCAGGACCCAAAAGTTGATATTCACCTGTCTCATACCAACAAAGAGGAGACCGACATCGTATACCATATAGAGCCTCATAAGGAGCCATATATATGCTTCTTTGATAGCTATTATTGTACGCAAACTCTATCAGAGTTAGATGTACATCCCAACTACCAAGAAATTGCAGAACACATGCCCTCAAGAGATCCTCTAAAGTCTGAATAGTCCTTTCAGATTGGCCATCGGTATGTGGATGAAAAGCTGTGCTGAATCTTAGCTGTGTTCCCATTGCTGAATACAGACGCTCCCAAAAATGACTTGTAAATTGTGGACCTCTGTCAGAAACTATAGTCACTGGAATGCCATGCAAACGGACTATCTCATCAACATATATTTGTGCCAGTTTCTCTACTGTAAATGTTGTCTTAACTGGCAGAAAATGAGCTGACTTAGTCAATCGATCTACTATCACCCATATGGAATCATGACCCTTGGTTGTCCTAGGAAGACCAACCACAAAGTCCATAGTAATATGATCACATTTCCACTGTGTTATTGGCAAGGGTTGCAATGTCCCTGCAGGTTTCTGGTGCTCAGCCTTCACCTGCTGACAAAGTGGACATTTGGCAATGAACTCTGCCACATCACGCTTTAGACCTGGCCACCAATACATGTCTTTCAAGTTTTGGTACATCTTGGTACTTCTAGGATGCATTGCATACATGGAGGAGTGACCCTCCTCAAGTACCATCTTCCTCAACCCATCAACATTAGGAATTACTATCCTATTATGGTAACAAATTGTACCATCATCTGCCTCATGAAAGCCATCATACTTTTCACTACCAATCCCCGATCGGATATTCTGTATCACAGTGTCATTTTGTTGTGCATCATGAATCTGTTGTCTCAAGGTAGGTTTCACTTGTGACTGTGCCAACAATCCTTCCAGCAAAGAAACTTCTAGATGTACATTCATCTGGCGAAGAGACACTAGCATGTCTCTCTTATGGCACATCAAGGAATTTAATTGTGCATTACCTACCATTGATGATGAAGATGACTTTCTACTCAATGCATCAGCTACCACATTAGCTTTTCCTAGATGGTAGTCTATTGTGCAATCATAATCCTTAATCAGTTCCATCCATCTCCTCTGCCTCATATTCAACTCCTGTTTTGAGAAGATATACTGTAGATTCTTATGGTCAGTGAAGATCTGACACTTTTCACCATAAAGATAGTGTCTCCAGATCTTTAAGGCATGGACCACTGCTGCAAGATCCAAATCATGTGTTGGGTAATTCTCCTCATGTTTCTTAATCTGTCGTGAAGCAAAAGAAATCACATTTTTATCTTGCATCAACACACATCCCAACCCATTCTTTGAAGCGTCACAAAAGACAATATAACCTTTCCCTTGCTCTGGAAGTACTAACACTGGTGCACTAGTCAACTTTTCCTTCAAAAGATGGAAAGAACGTTGACACTTGTCATTCCAAGAAAAAGGAACATCCTTCCTGGTTAACCTAGTTAGGGGTAACGCTATAGAACTGAAGTCTTTGATGAACCTCCTATAGTATCCTGCCAGACCTAGGAAGCTACAGATCTCTGTCGGTGTTTTTGGCTGCTCCCACTCTAGTATAGATTCTACTTTCTTGGGATCAACACAAATGCCTTTTGTAGATATAACATGGCCCAGAAAAGACATTTCAGCTAACCAGAATTCACACTTGCTGAACTTAGCATATAGTTGGTGCTGCCTCAACAAAGTCAATGCCTGTCGAAGGTGTTGCTCATGTTGATGACTATCCTTGGAGTATATCAAAATATCATCTATGAACACGACAACACACTGATCAAGATAAGGTCTAAACACCCTATTCATTAGATCCATAAAAGCTGCAAGTGCATTGGTTAGCCCAAACGGCATAACCACAAACTCATAATGACCATACCTAGTCCTAAAGGCTGACTTAGGTATGTCATCAGCCTTAATTCTCAACTGATGGTAACCTGACCTCAGGTATATCTTTGAAAACACAGTGGCACCTCTCAACTGGTCAAAAAGATCATCAATCCTTGGCAGAGGATACTTATTATTTATTGTCACCTTGTTCAACTGTCTATAGTCTATACACAACCTCATTGACCCATCCTTCTTTTTAACAAACAACACAAGAGCACCCCAAGGGGAAGTGCTCGGCCTGATAAACCCCTTCTCTAACAGTTCTTGTAACTGTTTCTTTAACTCTTGCATCTCTGCTGGTGCCATTCTGTATGCTGACTGTGCTATGGGTTGTGTTCCAGGAACAAGATTGATCTCAAACTCAATCTCTCTAGGAGGGGGAACGCTAGGAAATTCCTCAGGAAAGACATCCTCAAATTCTCGCACAACTGGTACCTCCTGGATACTAGGACCTACTACCTTGGTATCCACAACATGGGCTAAGAAAGCCTCACATCCTTGTCTCATCAAACGCTCAGCTGTCATGGCTGACATCAAACATGTAGGAATAATCTTCCTATCACCCTGAAAAATCCACTGTACATCTCCATCATGGAACGTCGCCACCTTAGTACTACAATCCAAGACTACCTTGTATTTTTCCAAGGTATCCATTCCAAGGATTACATCAAAACCATGCATGTCAAGTGGCAGAAGATCCACTTGAATGTGGTGTCCAGAAAAAGAAAGAACACAAGAAGAGCACACTTCTCGCAACTCAGCAAAATCAACCAAAGGAGTCTCCAATCGCAGAATATCAAATCTAAGACTAACAGGTAGATAACAACTATCTATCACCTCTCTAGTGATAAAAGAGTGTGTTGCACCCGGGTCTACTAACACAGATATGAAACAAGAAGCAGACATATCAGAATGAAATAACTCCATCTGACCTGTCACGACTCGTGGATTGACCACTGCTTCTGGCTGGGTCATGGCATAGAACCTAGCTGTCGCCTGCTGTTGTCCACGTCCTCTACTCGCCTATCCTGAGGATCCTGCATGGGATGCCTGACCACATCCTCTGCCACTACCACTACTAAACTGTCGTTGTTGTGGACCTTGTTGACTTTGCCTTGGCTACTGAGTCACCTCCTCAACCTTCATAGGGCAATTCCATCTAATATGCCATGTCTGTCCACATTGATGACACACTCGGTTATCACTACGTGGTCTAAACGGCCCTATAACTGAGACTGATGATGAACTGCGAGCTCCTTCCAGTGGAAAACTGTGACCTCTACCCCGACTCGGGGTCCATTGTGATGGTGCATGTGATCTTGGTTCAGTGAAGGTTGACCTTGGTTGTGACAGCGGTGGGAAAAATCTTGGCTTCTTAAAGCCTCCAGATGATTGCCCTTGAAACTGCATAGGTCGCTTCTTAGCATTAGCATCATGCTTCTCTATGGCAGACCTCTCAATCCTCCTGACAGATTCCACAAAGGTGGAAAACCTTTCCCTATTCTCCAAGGCTGATGCTATAGTAGTCAACTCTGTACTCAAACCCCTCTCAAATCTCCGAATCCTTTCCTTGTCTGTTGCTTCCATGTGTGGGCAGAACCTCAGAAGTTCCATAAACTTTGATTCATACTCATTGATAGTCATAGCTCCTTGACGAATCTTCTCAAACTGAGAGATTTTCTCATCTAGGTAGGTAAAATATCGACTAACAAATTCCCTCTGAAACTCCTCCCATCCTATCACAACTCCTGGCCTTTTCTCCTCTTCTATGGCCCACCAGTGGCCAGCACTACCCTTCAACAAGTATACTGCATGCTTAACTTTGTCTTCTTCAGTGATGTTTAGGATTTTGAAAGCTTTTTCCAACTCAGTCAACCACATGTCAGCGTCTGCTGGATCAGAAGTACCTGCATATTCAATCACCCCAACACGTCTAAGACGTTCAAATGTCTTCCCAAAACCTTGGGACTCCACATTGGAGGTGGCTGCCCTAGCTGGAGGTGCTGGCGCTCTGTCAGCGATATGTGTGATTGTGGCCATTATCTGTCTAAACATATGCTAAAACTTAGGATTAGCCATCATTGTCGGGTCTAGATAAGGCATTGTGGGCTGCTCTGGCCCTGCTTCTGGCACTCTCTCATCACGTGGCTGCCTCACTACACCTCCTCCAGGTGCAACATAACTACTCTCAACATGTTCTTCATGTCCTCCAGACATATCTGCATAAGCATAAACTATGATCAGATATGTTGGATACATAAGAACAGACTCAAACCTAAGTCTTATGTCCCTGTAGACTCAGTAAACCTAGAGCTTTGATACCAACTTAACTGTGACACCTCGTCACACTAAACGAGATTACTCAAAACTCAAAAACACGATCAACTACTAATTAATCACATTGTCAAAAATGCGGAATAATTAAAACAGATTCCAAAGGTGTAAACAAACTTTAGAACATTTACAAAATGTCCATCATTCCATTCTCATATACTGTATCAAGCATTTGCATAAGGGTCCAAAGACCTCAATCACATCTTGCATACAAAAGATATTTCACATGTACATGCCATATATTTACAAACATTGGCATATGACCAAAATCTCGTGTCGATACAAGTATATCGTCTAGAAAGCACATCCCATACCAGGACCTGAGAGTACAGGGATGACACTAGGACTGTACTACTAACATCTATAACTAGCATCTACAACTAACCAACCTTCTGAATCTATTGATCACCAGGTTGGTTCTCTTCCACAGCACGACCTCGACCTCGTTGCCCGCGACCACCTAAAAAAATGTGGTTACCCACAGGTGAGACCCAGTCCCAGCGAGAGACAACATATATTGATTATAACATATTAATTGACATTAAATGAACTGAGCAGATATAGAAATGAATAAGCAATTCAAGCAAATTGAATAGGTTAAGCATACTAAGCCATTAAACAAATTAATTTGACAAGAATTATAATTACTCAAATGTCATATAATATCATCTTGTAAACACTAAATAATATAAGGACTAGTTAAAGACTAATCAAGCAATGTGAGACGTATTTAACCCTAGTCAGTATACTACACGGATTATATCACTTCTTTTATTACATTGCCTTGAGGGATTTGAGAAATACCACTCAACTCCCAACTGACCACTACTAAGTCAAAATCAGTGCCATACAAGATCTAGGAAAAGCCGGACTCCTAAGATCTTCTCTGCCCCCGGTCAGTACGGGTCCGCCACAGTGACACATAAGGCCAACTGCTAACAGCCTAGTCCGTCCTTGGTATAGGTCACGGCACTAGTGAAAGGAGGTGGGTACGCATACCCTACCATCCAAGGTACAACCATAGTTGTCCTCCAATCTCATCACATATATAATCATCGAGACACAATCGCATTCGTTCCCAAACTGAGGGCTAGGTATGACCACAGTCATCCTCCCTAAACACTTGAATTCAGGATGACAAGCACCCCGCATACTCATCAGTATGCGCTCCGAGTTTCCCTTAGGAATACTCATTTCACCATCTGGCAAGTCCTGACACTCACATGGATCTATGGCACAGGGCTCTACATGATTAGGGTTACACTTGATTAATTACTGCCAATTGAATGCATTAAGGCTTTATCATACAAGTGGACATTCAAACCCTAATTATTTTCTAACAAGAATATATGTATAATGACTTCAAGGGATATAAAACATTTGATATATAAATCTTAATCACATTACCACATCCTATCATTCATTGAAAATTAATGGACCACACTTATCATGATACTATTTCAAGATACCAATATCTTATTACAAGTTCCAGGGTTTTAACCCTTATAGGAACATAAAGAGGATTTCACATCAATCATGGCTTCAAACAGCCCAAAGGTCATTAAGACCATCACATTATTCATAGTAAGGTTATCATCATCATTCCATGCCTTAAACAAGGCTCAAAAGATCATTAGCACATGTTTGTCCGTAAATATTAACATGGAAAGGCACTGTGATATTGAAATAGTACTACATCGTGGTTTCAACACAACAAGAGTATAATTCATTATCACATTTATCATTCAAGAGGTCTGATTATAACCAATTAATATCAAATAATTACATCAAGGTTAGGTATAACAAGCTAGATCACATGGGAGTTACACATCCACTTATTATAGTGATTTATCAAATATAACTATATAATGGCAAAGGTAATGCTACCAATTAATGGTATTGAACCATTGAATCATCTTCACTAGGACCCACATATAATAACATGTGATTTATTCTAATCCATTGGATGTTAAAGCATCCAATATTATTCATTGGATTAGGTTCATTTTTCAAGGTTATCAATTGAAGTATAGGTCTAACCATTAGATCAATTGAACCAAGGAACCATTGGTTCAAGGTATAGTCAAATCTACCATTACAGTCCTCATTCATCATATATGGTGATGACCTGATCCACCATTAATTGTTATCATTAGGTCACCATTGGTTGCTAGATCAGTAATACATTCAATTAACATCATCAAATAATAAGCCAATATCATCATCGATTGATAACATCATTAAAATACTTAGTGGATGATAATTAAATGTATAATTGAGTCAAAACTTGTACTAAGGTGGTAACCATAGGTTGTCACTATAAATTTGACACCCTTGATCACGAACATAAGTTGCTAAGATAGCAACACTATTGGTTGTTGAATGGTATAACAATCAATTATGTGATAGGAAAGGAAATAGCTTAAAAACCCTAATTTGAACCATCATTTGTTTTGTACATAATGCCATAGGTTGTTGCTATCAACCTGTCCCAAATCCTGTTACACCTTATAAAGGCTTTACACATGTTTACAGGTTCATATAGAACTGGAATAAAATAGGGTACACCACAAAATTCGTAATTCTAAACAAGCATGATTCCACTATGCTTAGATCATCACATTCAAGCATAATCATGAACTAACAAGCTTCAAATAAGCAATATAAGTGAAGAATGTTATATAACTCGCCTCTATAGAGTAGTTCAGATATCCAACAGCAAAAATCTCGAGCAAATAGGGCAAGGAAACCTTTGATTCAGATCTGAACTTGGCCAACTATGCAATTCTCTCCACAAACAAGCAAAACCCTAGAAAAGAGACAAGAAGGAAGGAGTTTTGAGTTCTAGGGGAACTTTCACCACGGAAAACCATGGTTCCGACCTGGAGAGATGTAGGAGGAATAGAAACAAAGAATTGGACGGAGGAAATAAGGAAAAACTTACACTTTTAGGTCAATATCACTAGGGGGAAGCTTCATACACCCAAAAAGAGAATCAATTTCAACCCTAGAATTTGTTTCCAAGAGGATCCCCACCTTCTTCTTCCTTGGGCAGCAAAAATGGCAGCTGAACAGAGGGAGGACGAGGCTGGGAGAAGGAGAGAGAGAATGGAGAGCAAATGGCTCGTTTGTGGGCTTTTGGATAAGTATATAACACTTTAATATTAAGAAAAAGAAAAAAATTAAAATTCTAGTATATATCCAAGTATCTATGGCTTTATATTATTAAAAATACATAAGCACACACACACACAGCTCTCCCACCGTCCCTCTAGACCTGCTTGGTTTGCCTTTGACGAAATTCTCAGCCAATCACATAATTCCTTAGTTGATAGCTACTAAAGGTAGCTCATCCATGAAGGGAAAAACCCTAAAATGCCCTTGATAAAAACACCTTCAAACCATGGCTCAAATAGGATCCTCATGGTTCAAGAATCTCAAGAATGATAATATCACAACTAAGGAACATAATTTATGTGAAAAATTGCAAAGAAAACCCCTCAATTGGGTAAATTGCAGAAAAGTTTGAAATGTACAGAAAATTGCATAACTTTCTCAAACAGTGTCCAAATTGGACCAAATTTGAAACTTAAGCTTGCGTTATGATTTTCAAAACATATCAAAAGGTTATATTAGAGTTATAAGCATTCAATTATGGTAATTAAGCTCCTTCAACTCATTAAGAAAGTTCAGGGGCCTTACACTTAATATGGTGTTAATGCATGTACCTAGCTTGAGTGGGAGGTATCCACTCTCTGGGGCTCTATATGAGTCTCATGAGGTTGTTTCAAATGTTTTTAGGTATAATACTATCCAACAGAAAAATCATGACAAAGAAGATATAAATAGCATAATCTAGATAGATTAGAATGTCCATGTACTCTCTCTTTCCGGGGATGGGTTGTTGACTAAGTTTGTTCATTAATGTACATGTATCTGAGGTAAACTGAACCACATATGAGAATAAGATTTGATTATGGTTTTAATGGAGTTGAATAAGATTTGTAACATCTAAATGTGATGTCTTTGATGTGACATTGGTTGTGAAAATTGTGATGAAAGAAAAAGAAAAAAATTATCTGTATTTTTCATATATTGTTTAGTTGCCTTTGTCGAGAATTCATTGTTTTATTTCATAATCTGGGTTTAGGTTTTGTAATTATTTCTAATGGTTGGTATTTATGTTGATCAAAAGAGAGGTTCTGACACTAATGGTGCTGAGGAGAGCAAGTCCAATTAGTTAACACAACAGAAAATAAATAACAGATTATACCACCAACTGGTAGAAAACAACTTAAATGTATTGTTTCTATGCTACATTATGAATGTACTATACCATAACTAAACACACACATACATACATACAGATACACATATATATACATAGTGTATTGGAGTCGTATTCCCCTTACTTCTGGCTCGGTATTCTATGGTGTTTCAATCCTATATTAGATATCTTAGTCTATTTGAAGTATGCATGAACCTTATGCGTTGTTGTGATTTGTGCAATGTTAAATGGCAAGAATCTTCATATTCATTTTTATGCTTCCTTAAAATAATGTATTGACTCTTTTTATTATTTCTCTTGAACTTGTCTATTATTTATAGGTTTATTTTGACCAGAACGACCCTTTCTTTCATACTTGAATAATTAACGACAAAGTAATAGTTGTATTGCACATACCAATATTTCACTGACACATACCTTTATTTGTTTTTAATACATGTATAGGTGTTGTCATCAAACCATCCAGATGTAGGTGATTCAGAGGAAGATGACTCAAATAAAAGTTATATCATAATATGAACTTTGAAGATAGCTTGGGATGATCAAGTTTTCATGTGTAACTGGTCCTTCTATAAATCAAATGCATCCATTTCCTCTCTGTAATACCCCCTTGTGATAAGAAACAATCTATAGAATTTTCTGGGACAATGTACTAGTCTAATCTTCCTCTACTATGTAATCATATTATTTTTGTGTATCTCACTATTGAGATATGAATAAAATGCACCCTTTCTTCATATGTGTTTGTGTGTTTTGATTGGATGAAGTTTTATTTCCCATTAAGTAATGAGTGCATCCCTCTCGGGTACCAGTCATTACAAGTCATACTTAGATTACTCCAAGTTCCCAATAAGAGGACCTTAAATAGGCATGCATTGGTGCAAATGAGGGTGCCCAATCTGCATGTTTCATATGGGTAGGAATGAGTAACGGACAAGGTCATACTAGGTTTTGTCAACCTTGTTAACAAATCATATGTTAAATGGGTAGTGGGTCGAGTCCAAGCCCACTTAAAGTTTGAAAATATTGGCCCATACCCGCTCACCTAAAATATCTAGGTTTCAGGTTGTGTTCAAACCAACCCAGATAACATAGTAAAATGAAGATATTTTCAATCATTTATGTAGTTTAGAAAGTGTATTATAGTCAATACATAACATATATGTACCAGCGAAACAAATTACTACATTTACAAATTGTTAGCAAAATCTAACCACTTGGAAGGAAATGATATTATCATTAAACATGTTCAAATATCACAATGGATCACATTTATTTATGAGATATAAATAAAAACTCATCTAACCATTTTCTGAATGTATGCAATTAACCATTGATTACGAAAATCACATTTTATTGAATGGTCCATAAATGTATGATTGAGATTAATTTTGAAAAACATATAATGTAAGTATCATGCATTAATTCTATAAGGTTCAACCACATTTTGAACATTATTGAAAACATTTTAAATACCATATGGGTACATAATAGTTAAATGTATGTATATGTGCTTTGTCTTAGCCTTATTAATGAATGTTCAAACACATTATAGAAACAATGTAATTTCAAATATTTTATTATTGAATGTACCATACAAAAGATACATATTATACACAAACATGTCGTTAGATATGTTGTATGTAATGAAACTAGGTATCTACATTTTTGGGGTCTAGTTTTACCTGGGTCCTGAACCGGCCCATATGCAAATCTAGGTCAATTTTCAGCTCAACCCAAACATGTGAGTAGTATGGACCGAGGGACATGCGTTAGCTCTAAGGCTCATCGCTACACATAATTAGTTACACGGAGAGCGAAGGAGACATGGGGTGGAAATAAGACTTGTACCTAGAGTACTAGTGGTATTGATGTCAAACGAGGTATGAGTGCAAGAAATCTTCTTGCAGGTTTTGACAACATAGTTACAATTTCTTCTTTTACTTTGCACCTTGGTTTTACACCCTGATTAGTCAATTGGCACCCTCATTTAACTCCACTAGCAGGTGTACACATTCTAAGCACATGTTTTCCAATTAATATAATCTAATATGCGACCATTAAATGCATCATGTATGATATTCTACACTGACATAAACACAAAATCTATACGTAAATCTTTTTTGACAAAAAAACTCAATCAATTACAGCTAACTCTCATTTCACTGTGTGTTATCACCAAAAATGTATGTGTTCTCATTTTTAAACTACATATTGATGATTAATATATAAATACTACTCACAGTAGTTTACATTAATCGCTCAAAAATGGCAACGTGATTGACCATCAATTAACTCAGCTCCAACATTCAGAGTGTTGCTAAAGGAAAACTACTTGATCACATGCCAACATACTCTTTCCACTTTGCATCACATTTTTATTATAAAAATTACGGGTGTCGCCTTTCTTTGAAATACTTCCATTGACGGTAAAAGTATATAATGGTAAATTTATAATTAGTACTCACATTAATTTTTTTATAACTCATTAAAAGAGAATGACTCAGTAGAGAATGAAGTTTTACATGCACTTCATTAGTCAGTATGTTCTTATTGACAATTAAAATATCATTATCATTATTATATATATAATTTATATACAACCCACTAAAAAGAAGAACTCAATTTATTGCTATTTGACTCCCTCTAACCTAAAGTGTGTGATGATCAAAATAATTATGTCTTACTAATTGAATTACTTTACACCCGTTAAGTGTATTTTCTAGATAACAACTCGATAACCTACCAACTGACATCCTCTAATTTATATCAAGTCATTATCAAAATTACATGTGTCGCCATTTTTTGACATACTTCCAATGCCTACAAAAATATACAATGGTAAATATATAATTAGTATTCACAATAATTTACATGTAACTCGTCAAACGAGGACGACTCAATAAATTCTCTACAAACTACTTCCAACACAAAACTTTACATGTGCTTCATAAGCCAGTATATTCTTGTTGACAAACAATATATAATTCATATTCGAATAATTAACACAGCCCAATAAAAATAATAACTCAATTGATTATCATTTGACTCTCTATAACCGAAAATATGTAATGTTTGAAATCATTTTACAGTAAGTATACAAACAAACTTAGCCTATCGACCACACATACAATTGTTGAAGCGCATAATTGTATTTTTGAGACACATACATGTCGTATCTACTTGCATGATAAGAATAGCAAATACAGGCAGACTAATCAAAGTTCCTAATCAAGATCAGTCTGAAAAAATAGTGAATTAACTTTTCCACAACACATAAATTTTTCTATTACATAAAGTCTTATGTCAATAATGGTTTTTTATAGGCGCAAAGCAAACTTGAGATTTAAATACAATATTTTATTATAGAAATCAAGCCTATCCAAAGCAACCTGACGGGTGTATTTCTTGGATAAACATGACTCAATGGATATGTACTAAAATAGATAAACATACATGTACGATGAGGACAGCAAATACAGACACCCTATTTGAATTTCCACATTAAGATCAGTCTAAAAAATAGTGAATTAAATTTTTTGCAACACACATGCTTTGCTGTCACATAAAGCCTTCTATGCACTAATGACTTTTTTATCAATGCAAAATAGATTGAGAGACATTCCGATGAGCATAACATAGATTTGAATATAGATTTTTACTTTAGAAGTGAAGCCTATCAAAAGCAACCTAACTGGTATATTTCGTGGATTAACTTGACTAGAAGGACAGGTAAAGTTCAGCTACCAAGTAGGTAGGTGCGATGAGCTAGCAAGCAGATACCTAAAATGGTCTCCAAAACAACTCAATTAATTACCGCTAACTCCCATTTCATTGTGTGTTATCACCAAAAATTAATGATGAATATATAATTAGTACTCACAATAATTTCTATGTAACTCGTTAAGAGAGAATGACTCAATAGAGAATGAAGTTTCACATGCACTTCATTAGTCGGTATGTTCTTATTGACAATTAAAATATCATTATAATTACTATTTATATATATAACTTATACACAATATACTAAAAGGAAGAACTCAATTAACTGCTATTTGACTCCCTCTAACCTAAAGCGGTCAAAATAATTATGTCTTACTAATTGAATTACTTTAATACCCATTAAGTGTATTTTTCAGAGAACAACTTGATAAGCTACCAACTGACTTCCTCTAATTTATATCAAGTCATTATTAAAATTACATGTGTCATCATTTTTTGACATGTTTTCAACGACAACAGAAATATATAATGGTGAATATATAATTAGTACTCATAATAATTTACATATAACTCATCAAAAGGGAACGACTCGATTAATTCTCTACAGATTGCTTCCAACACGAAACTTTACATGTGCTTCATTAGCCAGTACATTCTTGTTGACAATCAAATATAATTTATATTCCAGTAATTAACACAGCTCATTAAAAGTAATAACTCAATTAATTATCATTTGACTCCCTCTAATCGAAAATATGTAATGTTTGAAATCACTTTACAGTAAGTATACAGATAAACTCAGCATATCGACCACACATACAATTATTGAAGCACATAAATGTATTATTGAGTCACATACATATTGTATCTACTTGCATGATGAGAATAGAAAATATAGACAAAATAATCAAATTTCCTAATCAAGATCAGTCTGAAAAATAGTGAATTAACTTTTCCACAATACATAAATGTTTCTATCACATAAAGCCTTATTTCAATAATAACGTTTTTTACGGGCGCAAAACAAACCTGAAATTTAAATACATATTTTTATTATAGAAGTCAAGCCTATCCAAAGCAACTTGGCGGGTGTATTTCTTGGATAAACATGACTCAACAAAAATGTAATAAAATAGATAAACATACATGTACGATGAGGACAACAAATACAAACACCCTATTTGAATTTCCACATCATGACAAGCCTAAAAAAATAGTGAATTGATTTTTTCACAACGCATATGCTTTGTTGTTACATAAAGCCTTCTATGCAGTAATGACTTTTTTACCAACGCAAAACAAATTGAGAGACATTCTGATGAGCATAACATAGATTTAAATATAGATTTTACTTTAGAAGTGAAGCCTATCAAAAGAAACCTGACGGGTGTATTTCATAGATTAACTTGACTGTAAGGAGAGGTAAAGTCCAGGCTGCCAAGTAGGTAGGTGTGATGAGCTAGTAAGCAGAGACATGGGTTGTTTGAAAAGCATTCAATGCAATGGAAAGTACACAATAAATTCAATATAATAACATTTAAAAAAGGGAGCAGTTGAAGCAGTTCGCCAGCTGACTCCCTTTTATTATAGGTATATAGACTCAATTAATTATCATTTGACTCCTTCTAACTGAAAATATGTAATGTTTGAAATCACTTTACAGTAAGTATACATATATACTTAGCATATCGACCACACATACAATTATTGAAGCACATAAATGCATTGGTGAGTAACATACATATTGTATCTACTTGCATGATGAGAATAGAAAATATAGACAAACTAATCGAATTTCCTAATCAAGATCAATCTGAAAAAATAGTGAATTAACTTTTCCACAACACATAAATGTTTCTATCACATAAAGCCTTATTTCAATAATAACGTTTTTTACGAGCGCAAAACAAACCTGAAATTTAAATACAGATTTTTATTATAGAAGTCAAGCCTATCCAAAGCAACCTGGCGGGTGTATTTCTTGGATAAACATGACTCAACGGAAATGTACTAAAACAGATAAAATGTGGACAACAAATACAGACACCCTATTTGAATTTTCACATCAAGATAAGCCTAAAAAATAGTGAATTAATTTTTTCACAACGCATATACTTTGCTGTTACATAAAGCCTTCTATGCAGTAATGGCTTTTTTACCAACGCAAAGCAAATTGAGAAACATTCTGATGAGCATAACATAGATTTAAATATAGATTTTACTTTAAAAGTGAAGCCTATCAAAAGAAACATGACGGATGTAGTTCGTAGATTAACTTGACTGTAAGGAGAGGTAAAATCCAGGCTACCAAGTAGGCAGGTGCGATGAGCTAGTAAGCAGAGATATAGGCTGTTCGAAAAACATTCAGTCCAATGGAAAGTACACAATAGATTCAATATAATAACATTTAAAAAAGGGAGCAGCTGAAGCAGCTCGACAACAGCCAGCGACTCCTTTTTATTATAGGTATATAGATGATTAGTCAATTGACACCCTCATTTAACTCCACACTCAAGCCGTTGGTTGTATCTCAAGATTTTTACAATTAAAGTCATCGATTTGGCGTGGTGCAAACATAGGTGTAGCAACTAGCATGTCTCCTCTGGGCTATGTAAACAGTGGATTCTTTAGGCACTACACGAGTGAGGGGAGGGCATGACATATAGTGCGATCACTATGCAAAAATGCGCTTGGTTGGTGGCCAATCGCTATCAATCATTTGCGCCACTCCTTCGCTAAGGTCGAAATGGATCCAAAATGGGGGAGAACAACTCTGGAATCTGAAATGCAGTGTAGCCCACTAGCCAGCTGGAACCCAGTGACGCCGAGCTATCATACTGGGTCGCTCATCCACTCAACAGCCTATTTTCTCATTGGAATTGCTTAGCACAAGAAGCTAGCCTTACATGCGAGACTTGGTCTGTTTTCTCATTGGAATTGTGCAGGAAAAGCAGCTAGTCCTACATCTAAGTCTTCACGAACCACACAATAATGTGCCCTACGAGTATGTCACAGGTAATTGCTTCACTAATGATAGGGAGAAGACACGTCTTTTTCTGTCTTATGGAGAAGAGGGCACCAGACTGTTTGTAGCTCTGGTTTGTTATTACGCCGCATAGCATGTTGCTGGTTTGTCCTAATCGATCCATATACATGTGGGTGTGGTGGACCTGTCTCCCTCAACACGAGCGAAGAAGAAAGGTTCAAGGGTAAAGACAGGCAAAGCAGGGTAGCGGGTATCAGCGCCTCTACAGGTTACTCAAATAGGAGCAAGGGAAAGTAGCAACAGCTGTACGATGTTTCTTACGATGTGTTAGGACTTAGGCCTTGAGTCGAGTTACAAGACTCCGTGCAGTCGTGGAGATCAATAAAGCGGTGGCCTATAGCCGCAATATATGAAAAGTTGCTTCCGAAAGAAGTGAAGCTGTGTAACCAGAAGGCAACGAGACAGGTTCAATTGCTGATCTTGTCACAACCATGAATGATTCAACAATGAATTGTTGATCATGTCGCACCCCTGAATGATTGATTCTACATGCTAAAATCAATAATTCGATGCAAGAAAAATGGTAAAAAGAAACATCCAGGATAGGATTATCATGTGCTTCCCTAGTGGGGCTATCATATACTGAAAAGCGTATACAAGTGCTTTTTCAGAATTCTTGTTTATTTAATACATATTTATATATTGGCATATGTAAAATATATGTGATATATACGGCAATCCCTCAAAAAACAATCTTCACTACTACTATTATCTGTACACGGTCATACAACCATAATTCCTCATTCCATCCATCCTATACCATCCTTCCCAGCATCAAAAACACTGCTATTTAGTAAAACAACAAAAAAGAATCCCCATGCATAATATATACCTTGGCAACACCCACAGATTAGGTGCCCGTTTCACTGGGAGAGGAACCCAGATTTCGGCTATATAAATATGGTATATACCATCCCTATATTAATCGACTCCATATGAATCACAGCAAGAAAATTAAAGCCAAACCCCTCCACGCCATACCCAAACTTCGAACTGTTAGGCTCGAACCTGCCGGCACACCATAGCCAGAGCCTCAGCAAGGAGGCCAGAGAAACCAGTCATTGCCTGGAAGACTCCCGGGAGGCCTGTCTGGATGTTGTTCAGAGTCATGTCTCGTGTAACCACCACGGCCTTGGTGTGTCTTGCCATCTCCTCCTCCAGCCTCCTCCTGCAAGCAGCTATCTCCGATTTCTTCTCGGCCAAGGGGTCCCTGGCGTCAAACACTTGGCCATTTATATCGGATCCTTGGCCGGGCAATGCAATTCCCACCGTCGAGTATGACCTGTAGAACTTCTTCTCGATGGCTTTGAGTGCGATGGATTTCTTCTCCAGCTCCTTGGAGAAGGCCTCAACCCTCTTCTTGATCTTCAGCTCCTCGGCCTGCTTGAGGTAGATGGAGTGGACCACAGTAATGAAGCTCTTGAGTGCCTCAGCAGGGACAGTACCCGGGACACCATCCACGGCTTGTTTCCAAGCGTCACAGAAGGCGGTTAGCTCCGAGGATACGAGTGACGAGTAAGGGTCCTTGGTGGCAGGCTCGTCAGTGCTGACCTGGAAGAGGGTCAGCTTCAGCCATTCGTGAAGGGAATGGATGTAGTCATGGTGGAACTTCACCAGGCGGGTGAAGCTCGAGTGCCAGTCTGAAACCGCTGACTCCAGGTCGCGGGTGGCCTGTCTATGGAGGTCTGATGTGGACTCGAGAGATACAGAATGGTTTACAAGGCCACGCACTTGCTGCACTATGTGGTTCTGGACTTCATGGAACTGGTTCATTGATTTCCACATGGTCATGAACCTGCAAGGAACGTGTAGAAATGTTTAAAACGTTAGGATTTTACACTACAAAAGCCACAAGCCAGGATTATAATCAACTAAAGACATACTGATGAGCATCGTAGGGACTAAGGGGATAAAAAAGTACCCAAGGCAAAGCTTCAGAAGTTGTGGAGCCAACTCATCGTCTCGGACCTTGATAATAGCAGTTGATGTTGTGGTCACAGCTTGAGATGTCACCAGTATTAGAGATTGTAGCCTTTGAATCGAAGCCTTGATCTTGGCCAGTTTCAAATCATCCTTCCCTCTATGTTCTTGGCTCTGTAGTGCAGCCAGCTTCTTTTCATGCTCGATCTTTACTCCCTCTCTCGCCTGCAATTTTATAATAGTCATGAAATTATTCTACCTCAAGGTTATCTGATAATAATAACTTCCAGTACCAGAAGCACATTACGCTAGAGAAGGTAATGTTTGGTAATGATAACTAAAAGCAATCTCTAGTATTTACTCACTAGAGTAAGTTTCAGTACTGGAAATTTAACGTACTCTGAAAGAAGCTACATTTACTAGTTGGGTGAATTGAGGATAGGATGAAGACAATTACAGCAGAAGCTCAAGGACCAATGTTCTGCCAGTCACAACGATCTACCAAGTTCTGTAAGAGTCACTCTCGACTTCCACTCAACCGCCATAAGATTGTACTATCCTTTTCTAGCAAATTGGTACTAACAAACCAGCAATAACAACTAGTCTTTATGAGACCAAAACTAACAGTGCAATGATTGCCAGAAGCATCAACCTTCCAGTGATTGCTATCATCCAAGAATTCAATCGAAATCAATAAAACTCATAAGTGGTCTTGTATCCTCCTATTTATTTCCTATACCAAGCTGTACTTGAAGCCAGAACACCCATCTTTTAGCAGCAGTAGACAGCTGAAGAACCAAAACAGTATTCCTTAAAAACACACCAAATCAGCAAATAGCAACACACACTCAAGAGATCCGGAGAACAGGATGAAGACGTGACCCCTCCCAGCACTCAAGTCTTCTTAGCCATGACTTATGCATTGAATTCCCAACCCCCATCTTTTTAGCAGTATATGGCAACTTGTGCAAGAAAGATACAGACAATCACCCACGACAGAAACCTTACTTTTTGCCTCCATACCATTTACCAAGGAGAATCAGATGTTCGGAACAAGTCAGAGTCAGTCACATTATAGTAGGAGGGTTTGGTGAGAAAGGTGGATGAATTGAAGTAGCAAAAGACAAGATGACACCGGGAGTTCAGAGTTACGGCTTGGTGGCTGAAATTCCATTTGGTTAAAGGGCATGCCCCATGTTTTATAATACAAGTGCAGCAACTTGTTATACAAATAAGAAAGTGTAGGGATTGCTGAGATGTTATGGTGGGGGGTCTGTGAAGTGACTAATTATTAATATATACAAGTGCGCATTGTTCTTTCCAGATTGGCCAGCGAATTCAGACCAAGAATCCTAAGAATCAAAGTTGTTGCAGACGCATGGTAGAAAGACAACAGAAAGTTGTGAACAGGGCTGGCAGATGTACCAGATTCTTAGACATACTGAGTCAAGGGAAGATGGGCTGCACTTTCATTATTCTACAAAAGATTAATAAGGAAACATAGGCAAAAACCAACCATCACCCACTCCAATGCAGAGATTAGGAAGGTTACGAAGGTGAGATCTAGCTAACACTCAACCTAAATGTGGCGATTCAAGTAACCAAATGGATCACTCACCAAAATCAGCAAAAATGTGTCAGAAAAATGTCAATAAAATAAAATCCCGCTCTCCCATATGCGATCGTGCTGCACGACATCCATTTAAACAATATAATCACTTATAATATTACCCACAGCAGTGAGCATCACCATCAGCACTTGATAATTCCAATGGGTTTTATATATATATTAATTAACTACTGGCTGCAAGTTTTCAGTCGTCTTGTCCTTTTTAACTCACTATAGAGCGGATCTTCAGGGGCACCCGCATGGATCACCAATGGAAAATACGCCGTGCCACCCGCCACTTCCCCCGTTTTTGTTTGACATTTACCTGGAAATGACAAGTGTGAAAACCGATACCAGTGCGTCTCAGGTCTCTTGTCCTTTCACGGCTGTGACAGGAATGGATCTCCAAATCCAATGCCGCTTTAATTGATAGCAATGCAGCAAAGATTAAGTCGCAGTTGAACAGAACCAGCACAGGCTCCAACGGGACACTATTGAAAGAGCATAGCAAAGAAAGAAGGTCATCTAATGGGACTACCGGAAGGACAGTGTCCATTTTGCTATCAAATAGAGAACATCCGCTCTTGCAATGTTTTCCTATAGTTCTAATTAAACTCGACCATTAGATGTTCCAGTCCAACTGCTATGCAGCATAAGCATTCTTTCTTACAAATTATGATTGCTTGCTTCCCATAAACTACTGCGGATTAGTTAAGGAACCTACACAGATAAGAGATTCCTACCTAACTACGTCTGGGACAACCAAAATTGGAAAGAATTAAGAAAACACAGGTGTATGCGTACCTTTACTTCCTCGTAAAGTTTCTTCTCCCACGCGAGCAGGCGTTCCAAAGTGGAGCTGTGCCCCTTTTCCCCACCAGAATCCGTCAGCACCGCCGTGTCGAGCTGGTACTTTATCGCCAGTGGCGGCTTGGACGACCAGGTGGAAGAGATGTTGCTAAGAACACCGGTGGAATGGTACACGGTCTCTGCAGAAATTATAAGGCACAAAACCCCCGAAAATTAGAAAAAACAGTCGCAATGCCAGAAAATGTCTATAGCAACGAAAAAACTAATAATCAAGCAACACTCACTCTTGAGCTGCCGGAAGCTGCGGTCGAGCTGCGCGCTGCCGGTCTCGAGCAGATCGGTAAGGGCTTCGCCAGCGGCGGCCGCCTTGAGGAAGTTCTCCTCGATCGACGCCACGATCTCCTTCAGATCCCGGTGCCGCAGCACGAGCCTCATGTCCGGTGCCGCCGCCACGGCGGACGCCGACTCATCCCTGTCGAATGTGGAGATTGTCTCTACGTCCTCCGGGATCCACCTGTCCCTGCGCCCGGATCTCCCGAAAGACGCCGACCCCGGCTGCGAAGGCGTGGCGCTGCGACCGAGGTGGCGGTGGTCTACTGAGGCCGCGGTGGGGACGGCGCCATAGTAGTACGTGGCAGTATTAATGCCCTCCGATCTGGATTCGCCGTCCTCTTCCTCCCCAGCGGCGTCGGAGCTGCTGGCACTGCTGTAGTGGTCGCCCCAGTCGCTGCAATGCGCCTCCTCCCTCTCCTCTTCGTCCTCAGTGGACCCGCCGCCGTCTTCCTCAGATAGGTGGTGATTCTCAAATTGATGCTTCTGTTGCTGCTGTTGCCGCTGTTGATGGACCTGGCGGTCTAGTTCCTCCTTTTCGCGGCGCTCCTGGTCGAGGCGGTCGAAGAAGTCGGAGCCCGGAGGTGAGGGCGGGTAGAACTTCTCCCAGTCCCAGGCCGAGGACGACTGCGATGGCGTGGCGGAGTAGTTGGAGCGAGGGGCGGCTGGGGCATGAGGGAAGTCGTAGGCGCCCTTCTTCGTCGAGTGAGCCGGTGTGCTTGCCGCAGATGGCTTACCTGTCCGGATTGGGGGCAGCTTCTCACTGGCGACGGTTTCTGTCGGTGAGTTAGGGAAGAACTGATAGTTCTGCTGGGGCTGAGGAGGCGCCTGCTGTTGGTGGTGGAACTGGTACTGCCGATACTGGGGAGGAGCAGCAGCTGATGCTGGCGGCTGAGTTGGAGTGGTGTTCGACCCCGCCGAGGACGCCATCAGCGGCTTCGGCGGCTGCGCGGGAGGGTGGAGCACCACCGGTGGGGTCTGGTCGGAGACGGAGAGGGACTGGAACGACGCGAACCTGGTCAGCGCGGTGGCGGTCTGGCGCAGGGACCGGACGTAGTCGGAGTGCGCGGCGGCGAGGTGGTGCCGCGAGTAAACTGCATCCTTCATGAGCCGCCGCCGCTCCTTGCATCGGCGGACCGTGTCCTCATTCGCCACGCGCGACGCCGTGCACCCCATTTGGCAGTTCCCCGTTGCCTTGTCGGCCGGCCGCCGCCCCCTATCTCGGCCGTATCTAATCTATCCTTCAATGTGTTCCTCCTCTCCCCTCTACTACCCTCGCTGCACTCCTCGCGTTTTGCTCGCACACTGGCTTGGTGACAGGCGGCTCACAGCTCACTCTCTCTCGACTCTCGCTTTCCTTACTACCTCGCTTTCCCTTTCCTTTCCCCCGTCTAGAAAAACGAAAGACTCGCGGTCGCAAAAGAAAGAGGGTCTTTTCTCGGAGACGCTTGGCTACTTTCTTCTCTCTCCATTCCAACTTCGCCACTTTCTCACTTGCTTCGCTTTGTTTGGAGGACCACCTTTTACTTGGGAGTTGGCTGTAAACCGGACCGGTAGAGGCGTGGGAAATGAAAATACCCGGCGCGCAGCAGCATTCACTATAACCGAAAAGAAAAAAGTAACGATTATAGGGGTAGTAACTGTTGACGTTTTTTCAATGCAAGGTGAGAATTTATTACTTTATTAGAAAGAGGCCAGCGGGATTTCAAAAAAAAAAAATGTCCGAAGTATCACTGCAGAGAATTCAAAAGTTGATCAAACACTAGAGGACAGCTTTTTTTCTTTCGGATGTTCTTTTGATAGCTACCTAAATCCATCATCACAATCAAAATTTGATCTCACAACATGCATACTAGATATCACCATCATACTAAGTCCAATTTACAATAGAAATAACAATAACAATAATATTCATATGCATAGATCGCCATCCCAAATTTCAATTGTTTTGAAGATTGAGAGTGAATTTTGGTTCTTGGGATGTTTAAAAAGGCATGTTTCTAGACTGTTATTATGACTCATCATTCTTTATGGTGTTAATCTTATGTTCTTCATAAGTTAAGGCTGAAAGGAAATCTAAAAAGGCCTAAAACCAATTTATATATTGTTCGTGCTTAGTTAGAAAATAATCTTGTGTAAAAATGGCAATTGTGATAGTATTAGAATGTAATGGTCATGAGAAAATTGATTGTTTGGGTACTATAAGCCTTAGAAGAAGGTTGAACACTAATATGATGATTTTGTAACCTGTTGAGGCTTGAACTAAGAATGCAAATGAATGCTAATGAGTATTATTATTGCTTCTTCTTGAACTATCACATACTCACTATTGTTTTTCTATGCTTGATAGTTGATACTTTGCATAAGATCCCTAAACGATATTAAGAGATATAAAACAAAAAGAAATTCGATAGGTGCCATGGACACCATGAACCATCTTGAAGTCCGTAGTAGGATGTTGAAATAAGATGTTCACACTCAGGGTGAAAACAAAGTGGTGAAGACCAACATTAGGCACTAAGGGCTAATCTATGGGAGATTAGGAGAAGTTCAATAGTTGTTTGATATATAATGCTAGGGGTCACCCTAGTTACATGCATATGGGATGTTTATTTATGATACATGATTGAGTCTCATCCTAGTACCAAGTTGGGAGAAACGTAAAGAGGCTATAGGCCCTACCTGTCTAGTAGTGGACCTAAACTTGTGTTTGCCCTAGGGTATCCAGCTACACCCTAAGTATGGATGGTGAATCGTTCCCGTGAGCATATTATGACAATGTATGTCTGGCTATGTACAAGTCAGGTAAATCTAGAAAAAGAAAATTAACAAAGAGAGATATACCATGACACATGCTTTTTTTCTAAGGACCATTATACTTGCTTTTTAAGTATTCTTGATATATTATTTATTATTCCTAATTAATTATTTACTATATATTATTTAGTCATTATTTGTTGAACTATTTAAGAATTAAAAATTTATAGTAATGTGTTACATGTATGTACGTGCTAATTTAGACATTGGCCAACGAACCAATGACCAAATATTTAGGTCTTTAAGGCAAGACACCAGCAAAACAACCTTTAATGCACTTGCATAGGTGAACTCCTTACCGGATGTGTGATGACTAGTTTGTTCCTATATTGGGTTTGTGGAATGATCCTCTGGGTTTTCTTTTGTGTTTATAACATAGCATGAAATTTTCTATGTACAACTATGTATATAGGTTGAACAAATAACTTATGTGTGATCACTGTAAATATGGATATGAAGGACTAAATGAATTCATTCTATTTGTACTTAAGTAGTTAAATGAGAATTGATACCAAGTTAACTTTATGTTACTAAGTCACAACTAGAATTTCATGGTAGTTCATTGTTAACACTTTTATTTGTCACTTGGGGATTAGTGTGATCTTAACATCGAGTCTGATATGGATAAATAGGGTTCGGTTGGTTATTGGGATCAGGTCCTGACCGAAAGTGAGAGTACATGACATTCTCGAATAACTACATTATCACTTGTTAAATATTGATCATCATGTCATTTGCACGACACCATAATACCTGAAACACCATGAGAGAACCACTCTAGACTAATAAAGAGTCCCAATGGAAGGATTACTCCCACTAAGATATAAATATGAATAGGAAGTACATTAATGTGGATTATAGGAAGCAAGAAAGATACTTAATATTCAGTTCAATTTTTAATTATCCACTTAATCTCACATTTTAGAACAATGTATCTTTAGCACAAGGTAGAAAACAATCCACATTACTGTAAGACAATTCACATATAATGAGACAACTTGACTTTATATCTCTCCTATAATGTGATCCTTCTCTCTCTCTTCAAGTGACATTATACTATATTGTATCTCAATTTCTTAGTTGGAGTGTTTCTATGCTTTGTTTTTTCCACATTATACTCTATAATCCTGCGTGTGGTACTAATTTTCATGTTATCCTAGGTTCCATGATTCTAATGTCTCATCATCTTGTAATCAAAATTGAGCATCATTAATGTGATCTTATGTTGTCTAATGTGTACCAAATTACAGATATTCAGCTACGAATCCATTAACACAAAAATCATCTCAATTGAACCTATATAGCCCAAGATATGACCAAATGAAGTTACCTTGATTTATCTTTCATTTAAGCCATATTTTATATATTTTGCTTTGTTCTAGGTCAGTCCCTTTTGGGCCCAGTAAATGGTGCATGGCCCAGCCACTTTTCTGGAATTCACTTGCCTTGTCAGTGATCTGCTCCCCATTTTTTTGGCCATCATAAGCCTCTAATCCCTTAGCCATGGATTCGGGCCCTGATCCAACAACTATGGTGTCTTCTTCAACCTCATACAGTCTTGTACTTGTACAATGAGGAGATAACTCACCACCAATTTTGGCAACACTTTGGACTCTTTAGAGGGTTGAACTTCCAATTTCATTCCCCTTTTTCATTTCCCATACGTTCCTTTCATTTTCATGCCCTATAGCACCCCTTCTTTCTCATCCTTCCTCCTCCATCTCCATGGTCTTCGGTGCCATGGATCTCTTCCGGTAACCTCACCTTAGCCACTCTCAGTGGGAGAGGAGATGAGCTCCAGGTTTGTGCCTAGAAGAGGAGCTCATGCATCACATTCTTGGGGCAGTTTGACCCGTTAGCATGGCACGGTGAAACATCGTCAAGCTGGCCAGAATCTCACTATCGTGCATGTGTGAGTGAGGGCCACAGCCTGGGAGAGGGCTGATATTGTTGACTGATCAATGGTCTTTGTTGGTCCAATTAAGCAGTCGGCATGCAGGTTTGCACCTCTCTCTATGGACGTTGGCCCTAATAGGGGTGCACTCTGATTGCTAGATAGGATCGAATCGACAGTTGATGTAACATCCCAGGATTTGAGGCCTTGGATAAAAAGATCTTATAAGGAATGATTGGACTACCCATATCACCAAGGTGCACCTCCTTTTCTAGGAGCCCATTACTAAAAGAACTCCATAGTTAAGTGTGCTTAGCTTGGAGTAGTACTAGGATGGGTGACCAATCGGGAAGTTGATCCAGGCTTGCACATGAGTGAGTTTAAAGCATGCAGTTGAGGCTAGTGGTGGTCTGTGGGGCCAGTCGTCATTCCTGAAACTCTAGTAGAGCCTTGGGCACTGGGTCCGTGCATTACAAATGGTATCAGAGCCAATTCCCTTCCAGTAGGTGGGGCCCACATGGGCATGGCATGCCAGTCTTGAGCCGTGCGGTCCAGGCATGTAGGAAAGGGTTGTCCATGGTTGACATAGCCACCCTTGCGCTGGTATTCCGTGATCGGGAGTTGGGTGTCCATGGGCCATTGTGGGTCTGCACTGAAATGGGGAAGAGATTATGAGGCCTTATAGTTGAGTCTTGATGAGAACATCAAGAGTCTAAGTGGGGGAGATTGTAACGTCCCAGGATTTGAGGCCTTGGATAAAAAGATCTTATAAGGAATGATTGGACTACCCATATCACCAAGGTGCACCTCCTTTTCTAGGAGCCCATTACTAAAAGAACTCCATAGTTAAGCTTTCTTAGCTTGGAGTAGTACTAGGATGGGTGACCAGTCGGGAAGTTGATCCAGGCTTGCACATGAGTGAGATTAAAGCGTGCAGTTGAGGCTAGTGGTGGTCTATGGGGCCAGTCGTCATTCCTGAAACTCTACTAGAGCCTTGGGCAGTGGGCCCGGGCATTACAGTTGAGAGTTTTTATCAAATAAATGAGGTTAATATCCCATTTTCATATGTTTCATATCCAAAACTTCATAACATAATAACTTTGTACTCATTTGGGTAAATCTAACATGTAATATATGAAAATTGACCAAGAAAACAAGATCTAACTCTTAAATTGGTTTCATTCTATAAATGTGATTTATATCTCACTTTTTTCACATTTTTTTATCTTTGGTCATGAATGGTGCATATTTAATGCATGATTATGATTAATCTTGTATCTATAATGTGAGACCCCTAACCTTACTTAAAGTGTTGAACAAGCTTAATTATCATAATTGAATTATTAATACCCCAATATAACCTTGTGACATGCTTTGAAATCATAATACAAGCTTAACTTTCAAATTTGGTCCAATTTGGATACTGTTTGAGCAAGTTATGCAATTTTATGCACATTTTAGACTTTTCTGCCATTTACCCAATTGAGAGGTTTTCTTTACAATTTATCACTTTCATTATGTTCCTTGGATATTTTATCAACATTATTGATCTTTTTGAACCATGGGGAACCTATTTAATCCTTGGTTTGAAGGTGTTTTCTCTAAGGGTATATTAGGGTTTACCCCTTCACGGATGGGCTACCTTTAGTAGCTATCAACTAATGAATTATTTGATTGGCTTTGAAATTCGACAAAGGAAAGCTAAGCAGGTCTATATGGATGGTGGGGGAGCTGCTTGTGTGTGTGCTTATATATTCTTAATAGTTTAAGGCCATAGACACATGAGTAAGCTACTTTTACACCTCATGCTTGCTTCCATCCTTATCCATGGGCTATATTTACCTCTTCCTTGCCCAAGTATGAAACTTTACTTGCTTTCTCTTTCCTCTAATCTAGATCAATGACTCTTGTTACAACCCCACCTCCCGATAACCCCCAATTAAGGGAGAATAAGAGGTTGAAGCTGCACCCATAACTCCCGGATCAAAGGTTCGACACTTAACCAAGAACAATTATTAAATTTCAATAATCTATACTGAAAAGATGTAATAAAATTTTTCATACCTTTTGAAAATTTTGGATTTTTAAACTTCTATCCATGTACGCATTCTACTCTAACTAATCCTCCTTGCATTTTACTTCATGTATTTCGTAATATGACGAATTATTCTTTGTCCTTTTGGCTTGTACCTAAAACGCAGACAAACAAAACGTCAGTCAGCCGAAGCTGGTATGTGGGGGAAACAATAAACATGCAACTATGATAACAATGTAATAATTCAATTAATTATTTAACAACCAATATTACGTTTTAAATATAACTCCGCGATCCATGAGTACCCTATGTTATCCCTACAGTGGACTTGGATACTACCTTCCTTATGGTAGATCCCCATTAAACCCCTCATGATCCCACCTATAGGTGAACCAGTTTCTAGGGTCGAGTCACATGGCACTACTCGTAAGTATCCCACTCCTTAACTCATGGTATAAAATCCCCGTAAAACTAGTCGGGATAATCATAAGCGTAACCACATACCTGATTTGATGATTTCACAAGCATTAAGCAAATCCAACCAAGAATGCAATCCAAGCAAGCAATTCAATCATCACATAATTCCTGAAAAGAATATGTACTCTATTTATTACACAATTTATCAAGAATCTACTTTATTGACTTGGATTCACTTTCTAGGGTTTTTGTATCCATTTTAGGGTTTCATTTTGCAATTAGGGTTTCCCTTCATATTTTATCATATTAAACCCTAATTTTATGCCATTACTCATAAACCCTAATTATCTCATCTATTCTTCAATATTAAGGTTATCTTAACAACATATAACTCTATTTTCATATTATAGGCACATTAATCATCAATTAATTTCATTAAGCTTCTTTTACATTAAAGCTATTATTTTTATCCTTTTAATCCAGGACAAGATCATTATACGCCTCTATCATCAATTCAAAGTTCATTACATTTTAATCACATATGAACTCGATTTGCCATAATTCTACCTTTTATTTATGAGAAAACCCTAATTACTATATTTAGGGTTTTTATCTATAATTAGGAACTTTAATGCTCGAATTAGATTAGAACCATCATTTAACAACGTATTTTCACATTAAATATGATCTTATCCTCTTTGACCCTAAATTAGGGTTTCTAAATACTTAATCATTCTTATATGGGGTAAAAACCCTAAATCATGCAATTTTACATCTAGATTAGGTTCAAATCTAACATTATCATTCAACAGGTTATTAATACTTCAATTAACCCATTAAGCATACTAGATTCAACCTTTACTCACCAATAGGGTTTTTAACTTAACTTTAATGCACTTTTCATCAACTTATTGTACTTTTGCAGTTAGGAACAGAATCAATCTTTAATATCATTTTTATTGGATTCCTCTCGTTCTCGTGATCAAAATTCATATATTACTTGTCCTAATCGGAGTTACTAATAATAAGAAACAATTTTTGGTAAAATCAACTTACTTGAGCCAATAGTAGGCCGCCACGTCACCCTTGCATGCAAAGGGATCGATTTTGGAAACATTTCAAATTGTCGATACTGCCCCCGCGTAAGAGAAAGGCGCTTCAGCCCACGGAGGGGTAAAAGCATCAAATGCCGCCCATGCTCCTTCTTCCTCGTGAGTAACCCTAAGCTGCCTCCTGCAGGCAGCTCAGGGGAGCTCTCCTCCTCCCTCCTAGTGCTCGAGGGTGCCGGCGATGGCCCCAAAGCTTCTGCCTCCCTCCGTCGTATCTACAGAGGTGCAAAGCCAGGGTTGCAGTGGCTGGGATTAGGCACGGCGACCTGGACCAACCTTCCAGGCCCGCCAGCCGTGGCAGAGGAAGATGCATCCTCGGATCCATTGGAGACCTCCTCCTAGCACCTTCCTGCTCTGGTTAGGTAGGGGAGACCTACAACAACCTTCCCGCATCCTCCCCAGGTTCTAGGGTCGACGAGACTCCCTTGTGAACTCGCTTCACCATGAAGATGAAGGTGAGTGTTGTCAGCATCCTCAGGGATACCTCTGGTTCCCGCACGATTTGCCATGCTAGTATGGGTTCTGTTTTTGTTTCCCCCACTCAAAGATCCTCACGCCCTCTTGTATACTTCTTGATTGTGAGAGAAAGAGAGAGGATCGTCTAACAAGGTCTAGGGTTTGAATGAAGAAGAAGAAGGAAGAGAGGTGCACGTGGGATTGTTCCTGGACTCAAACTGGAGGATCTACCCCCTTATATAGGGGTGAGCAACGAAGCCCTAAAGTGTGCCTCCTTGAGGACTCAAACCCTTTTCACAAAAGGAAACTTATATTCCTTAATTAAGAAGCAACCTCTTTTCTCATCATTATCTTCTAACATAACTATATTATTTGGGTATTTAGAAATTCGAAAACATTTTCCCTTCTTCTCTTTATCCTTGGCTTTTCATCCATTAGCCACGAATTTTATATTTCCTTTTAATAGAAAATACTTCCTTTGTATCAATATAACTAAATTCATTAATAATGTATCACATTGTCCTCTTATTTTACAATTTTGGTATTTTTTCTTTCTTTCATCTTTATTGGGACTCCTTGGATCCCAAGAAACTCTATTATTTCGAAATCCTTTTTATTGGATATTCATTATCCTTCTAGATGCATCTATATGCATTATTTCTTCATTATCATGTTTATTTCTTATTAAAATAACTCTTTTCGAGGTTTTCTCTTTATTTCTCTTTTATTTTCCTCATTGGTATTCATTTTATCATTAGGAATCCTTAGGATACGAAATTCCACTAAGGATTACCCAATTATACCTTTTTCCACTTATTTCCAATATTTCATCATTATTTTCAATTTCTTTCTTAATAAAGAATTACTTAATTGATCTTTTCTTTTCTTGTTGCACTCTTTATGCAACTTTGGACTCCTTGGAACCCAAGGAACCCAAGAGGCACGAAATCTCTCTTTGGATTTTCCTTCTAGAGGTTTCCACATTTTTCTTTTCTCAAATATTCAATTATTCATTCACTAATTGAATTTTCTTGTTATTTGGGCCCAATAGCCAATAAATCCCACAACACAAACATGAAGGCTATTGTAAACAAAATCCATTTATTTGAACCAAATTATATCATTATTTGTTCAAATATCCTTAATATGAGAAATTACATTTCTCGGCGAACGAACCCAAAAATTGGGGTTGTAACATTCTTCCCCTCTTATAGGAATTTTGTCCTCAAAATTCTATCAAGTAAACAAACAATTCAGGATAAGACTTTTCATTGTCCATCATTGGCCCCTATGTGGCTTTACCTTACTCATGGTGCTTCCAAAGAACCTTTATCATCACATATTCTTTTCTCTGAGTTCTTTCACCCTGGCGTCTATAAACTGCACAGGTGACTCAGGTCATTTCAGCCTCCCTTGGGGCTCATTAGGTTCATTGCTCAGCACATGGTCGGGGTACCTCACATAGTGCTCTAAATTGGACACATGGAACTCATCACACATTACTTTATCCTGAGGGGTAAAATCAAACTTAACCTTCTCCACCAAACCATGTCAAAAGAACCCATGCATCGGGGACTCATCTCTCTTAGCTATAACTTAGAGGGGTTGGATTTTCATGTCACATATTCTCCCACAGTGAACTGCATGTTAGTCTACTTTGCATCTGCTCATGACTCTTGTCGTCTCTAGGCTCCTTTCAGCCATTGCACGATCAAAGCGACTTCATCCACACATACTATGGTCCTTTTCTAACTATCACGTGGTCCTTTCACCAACATCACCTTACTGAAGTGGTGACCGACACAACCTCTCTTATAGAGCTTCTTTAAATCCCGATATTGGCTATGGTGGTTATCTTCACATCTTTCCTAGGACAAGAACTGTCTCTAGACATCACCCTGAACGAGCACATATGCTCTCATCAGACCCTTTAGTCTGGATCATACTAACCATTAGTTAGGGGTGATAAACTGTACTAACATCGAGTTCTTCATGTACCTACTTCCACCTTTTAGAAGGGAACTGTTATGACCCGTTTCAAAGTTAACCAATAAGTATCATGATTAGTCCATAATTAAGTTAATTGAGATAAGTTAAGTGCTCATGTGATGGTTAGTGCATCATCAAGTTGATTAAGTTGAATCAAATACACAAGACACAATTAGTGCATAATTAAGGTGATTTAGGTTCAGTTAAATGCCGAGATGCAATTAGTTATTTGATCAAGTGAGACAGTCAAATTAGCATGATTATTTGCTTTGAGATTGTAGTGGATTCCATGCTTGACATTTTGCAAGAGAAATCATCTTAATCGGATACTCGAGGCGAGAGTTATAACATTTCTTAGAAACTTGGACCTAGGATGCAATTTTTCTAGTATTTGGTTATATTATCTTTTCCCTTTCCCTTTCTTCTTTATCTCTTCTTCAGCGATTATTTCCTGAACCGACAGAGCGGCCGGCGCCCAATCTACCCGATAGAACAGCAGCAAGAGGCGAACGGCTGGGCGATTTTTCTCTCGAGCCTCAGCGGGATTCCACGGCGCCACCTCCGTCCATCCTTCTTCTTCCCTTCCCCTTCCTCTTCCTGCCAACAGATCGCCCGAGCTGCTTGGGCAGCCGGTAGCCAAGCTGCAGCGCAGTAGCTACACGGCTCCGGCCAGGAGCCCTAGGGCGTGAGTAGCAGCATCAAGACGGCCGCCCTAACTCCGCCTTGGTGATCCGAGCTTGATTCCATAGCTTCCCCACCTCCATCACGCCACATGTGCTCATCTAACCAGGGGTGATACCTGCACGAAGTAGAAGCCATGGAAGGCTAGGGCATGAGCACCACCACCTAGCATATCTTTGAACTCCGCCGAGTATTCGGAAGACGAATCCACAACTCCAGCAGGCGCCGACGTATCCTCCTCCTTCCTAGCTCCTCTGTGGCGCCCCAACCTGCTGGGCAGCACCCCCGAGCAGCAGCAGCTGCGTTTGCAGCCAATAGTCACTGTGGGCACAAGGCAGCACCACAAATTAGGTTCGTCCTTGAGGTCCAGACAACAAACCAACAACCCTAGTCCTCGATTCAGCTTTAATCGAGTTCATCTTCAATGAGTGTATGGTAGTGTTCCATTGCAACAGGTTCGAAAATTTGGGTCTATTCCAAGGTAGAAGACGACTGACATATACCCAGAAACTGGTCCCTGGACGTGTTCCTGGATGGATCCGGACGAATTCAGACATTCCGAATTAGGTGAGTGGAAGTTCATTCAGAAATCATTATTTAACTCAATTAAAGTGCTTAATTGCTTCAGTATCAGTTAGTATAACTCCTAAACAGTGTAGCACATACAATAGAGAATGACAGATTCATTGGAACTTGAAATACGTAATATGATTGACAAAAATGATAGAATTTCCTGTATTACAACTGCAATGTATACGTTGAGCATAAAATGGATGTTTAGCATTGAAACTGGATATGTTGATACTGAGTCATGTTTAAAGATGACAAATGATGTATATGTGTTTTCAAGTGATGCTCAGAATGTGAAATAAGTATGAAATGTGATATTCCTGTTTAAGTGTTTATATGTTAATCAGTTAATAGACTTAGGTGCCCCAACACCGTAGAACCCCATTGCGCGGTCTGTACCTTTGGGGTAAAATGGTCAGCCCTGGGGATACGCCCAGGCATCGGAGACTCGTGTCCAACAAATACCGAATGTCTCGGTGACACGAAGTCTGAGAGGTAGGATCCCGGTCAGCCCTGGGGATACGCCCAGGCATCGGAGATCCGAGAGAATGTCCCGGTCAGCCCTGGGGATACGCCCAGGCATCGGAGACTTAGAGACCCTCCGACTGTGCACTACAGGTTGCGGGAGGAGTCCAGAGCACTCAGAGTTAGTGCAGTGAGGCCCTTGTGAGCCTGAGAGTCATGTACAGACCAGGACGAGAAGTCAGACTTAGCATTTCCCGGGTGTGTCGCTAAGTCTTGTACGGTGGGATCGTAGTTCGCTACAGATCTTCATATGCAGAGTGCGCTGCATATGTTTGGGGAATAACTAAAATGTAATCATATAGGATCACAGTAAATTTAATATGTTAAGAGATTTGAACTTCTGTGCCAATTCTCTATAACTGTTTATTTGTTTAAAATATCTGTTGTTGCATAGAAATGTGATGATTATCTGTAAATCTGCTATGTCATTAGAACTGCCCTACTTAGTACTGCACTTATGCTTTATTTAAATTTTATATATCTGATGAGTTGTTTAGTGATAGCTAAATGAAATGCTATTCACTGAGCGAGTAGGCTCACTCCTCTACTCAAACATTTTCAGGTCAGCGACAGTTTCAGGAATCTGAAGGATCTTACCACCCTAGTCAGTAGAAGGTATATGTAGTTAGTTAGATAGTGGTCTCTTGGTCCTTTCCCCTCGGTCCTTGGGACATGGTGCGGGTGAGAGAGTGTGTGTGTGTGGAATGTGTATAAAGATGTAAATTAACTGTTATGTTTACTTTCTGTTAAACAATGTTACATGTTGTAAACTCTGTTTATGTTCTCTAGCCAGTTTAATTGAAATGCTTCCGCAATAGTTTATTATGTTTTAGTTTACAACAATAATCCGGATATCATTATGAGGTTTTAAAAAGAAAAAGTTCTCAGTGATTTGTTTATGTGATAATCCCTCCGTCGCGCCCTAATCTCGTGATTAGTGGTTAGTGTGAGATCGGGGTGTGACAGCTTGGTATCAGAGCATAGGTTGAGTACATGGTTACTCTAAGTCAAGGTCAGGGGACGACAAGAGACCAATAGGATTAGGACTTAAGTGTCTTCCTTCTAACTGCAATTTTCTAACAGGAAGTGTTCTGTTATACTATTGCAGATGGCAGAAAGAGGACGTGGTCACGAGAATCAAGTAAAGAGTTTATGTTGAATCGTCAGGGATCATTAGGGTCGAAAGATAGAGTTATAAGTGAGAAAAATAAGAAGTGATATGTCTTTAGCTCTGGGAGGTCTGAGTGTTTAGATACCCTGGCCAGGTGTCTGAATACTTAGATTGACCAGTATCAAGCTACTCTGTCTATTCTTCTCTGGATGCCCTGGCCAGGTATGCAGAGGAAGGATAGGCTAGAGAGAAACCCTAGAAATCTTAGGGTTAAGAAACTGGAAATTTATGCAGGAGTAAGAGATTAAACATAGGATGCGATGCAACTCTTGCTTTATATTGCTTATTTGATTGGAAATCATTAGAAATGCTCTTATATGTATGGATTTAGATTTTCAGTTTTTCTTTGTATTAAGCAGACCAGAAGTTATGTTTAAATGAGTTTTCCCTGAGTGGATATTCTTTCCACATGTTTGAGATTAATAGGAGTTGGTTAATCCTGAGTAGCTCTTGGCTTCAGGACTACAGGTTCGACCTGGTCCGGCTGGCAGGATGTGTTACTGAGATCTAATGACTCCTATTAATAGTATAATAAGAGTAGACTCTGGATAATTTAGACTCACATCATAGTAAGAATGTACATACACTAAGATGTTGAGATATAAGAGAAAGATTAGAACAACTAAGAATTAGTTGGAACTGATATCGGAGACCCAACATTGGGACCTCATATGAGCAATCCTTAATTAGAAATAAAGGAACACAATATAAGGTTCATACTAAATTTAATGATTAGGTGAGAGATACCCTTAATGGTACTAATCAATAATGCATAACAAATGCATGGACCCAATACATGATTAGTAAACCCTAGTTGAGGGTGTATCCTTATAAACCCTGGTTGAGGGTGTATCCTTGTGAAACCCTAGTTGAGGGTGTATCATTGCGATTGTTTATAGGCAACTTTATAATAAAGTTCTGCCTTAAACTAAGATAAGTCCATATCATGTGAGATAGCTGGACAATTCTAATGTGTGGCCTATGCATTATATGCTAAGGGTGAGTATTCTGTGATGGAATGCATTAAGAGGGGAAATACCTTAATACAAGATAAAGTTGGTTAACTCAAGAGGGTCTGAATTAATGAGAAACGGGGAACCCTAACCCTAATTTGGGGAAAAGGGAATGATAAGCCCTGTTTGATAGTGAACCCTGATTCCTGGTTAAGGAATGATGGTGTTACTATTGTATCACATGATGTGATGAATATCTTGTATGACTGTTATCATGCCTAATAACCATGCAGGTATGATGAGATGATGAATATAGCCAAGTTTGGGCTGTGACATTTATATAATAAATGTTGATTGGCTTTTTGTGTGTTGATGTTGTTGTTGCTTAATAAAAGTAATAATGTGTATGGATTTTATGAGCCATGTGAATAAGTTGTTGCCTAGTGAGAGGTGACAAGATGTGAATGGCCTTATGAACCATGTGAATAAGTTGTTTCCTAGTGAGAGGTGACAAGATGTGAATGGCCTTGTGAGCCATGTGAATAAGTTGTTGCCTAGTGAGAGGCGACAAGATATGAATGGCCCTATGAGCCATGTGTGATGCTTGAGTAACAAGTATCATGTTTATTTGTAGCATTTGTGTTAATAAGTTATGCTAGAGAACTTGGTTGATGTTACATTTCTGTTATATATCTATAGTTCATTGATGATTATTCATATCTGTTGTATTCATTACAAGTAGATGGATGAACTTATGAGATCTAAAGTTTGATTTCAAACTAAGGAAGCAAAGTCACACCACAATAATGCTATGTTACTGATAAGGACCAAAACCTAGACTGTTTATAGTTGAAGTAGTTCAAGGGATGTCGCTAGTGATTTGACCTTGAATACTAGCATCTCTATAAAACAAAATCATGAGATTTGCACTATGAAAAGTAAACTAGTATTGATAGTAATCCAGGGTTTAAAGGTAGTTAATCTGAAAGGTAGATAAACAATATGAAAATGATTCAGAGAAAAGAATAAGATACAAATTTGAAATGTAACAAATATGTTTGAAACAAAAGGAGAAATACAATATAAGTGAAGTGCGGTATGAAATAAATTCTTACAGTAATAATAAGAATGAGGAATAATCTATTCTTACCTTGTGTGTTTCAATTTTTTTGGGATGTTTATTCTATATGATCAAAATGAGAAGGATAAGTAACAAGAAGTAAGTAGCATAGAATGAGGAGAATTACTCGTCACATGATCTGGAATTAGTTGTTGTAGTTCATGCTCATAAGACATGACGTTACTATCTTTATGGTGAGGCGTGTCAGGTGTTTATAGATCATAAGAGCTTGAAATATATCTTTACCCAGAAGGATCTGAATTTTTGACAGCGGAGATGATTAGAATTGATTAAGGATTATGATGTAATGATAGATTATCATCCTGGAAAAGTGAATGTGGTAGCAGATGCCCTCAGCAGGAAATCAAGTTCAACAACTGATGCATTCTCTATGGCATGTTTTAATAGAGACCTGCTAGTAGAAATGTGAAAGTTGAACTTAGACTTAGGGGTGATAGAACAGAGTGGTTTGATTGCACAGATGCAAGTCAAGCCTACTTTTTATGATCAAATTAAGGAACTTCAGTAGAATGATAGTGAGTTACAACAAATCACGCATGATATGACAAAGGGAAAAAGACTAGAGTTCAGGTTTTCAGATAATGGTGTGTTGTATCAGCATGACAGGTTGCGTGTACCTCGAGATAGTAATTTGAAAGAACAGATTTTCGAGAAAGCACATGCATCGGTGTATGCTATGCATCCAGACAACACTAAGATGTATATGAATCTCAAGGAGTCATATTGGTGGCCTGGTGTGGAGAGAATGTAGCTGAGTATGTGGTTAGGTGTAATGTGTGTCAGCAGGTTAAGGCTGAGCACCAAAAACCTACAGATACTTTGCAATCTTTTCCTATACCAGAATGGAAGTGGGAACATATCACAATGGATTTTATGATAGGGATTTCCCAGGACACCTAGAGGTTGTAACTCTATATGAATGATTGTGGATAGACTAATTAAGTCTGCTCACTTTCTTCATATTAAGTCAACCTTTGATGTCCCGAAGTTGGTTAAAATATATGTTGGTATGAGGTAGGTGAGAAGCATATTCTTGAACCTGAGATGGTGGATTTGACCATCGAAAAGATTGCAGTGATTAGAGAACAGTTGAAAGCTGCACATGATAGACAGAAGACTCATGCCGAGAAGAGGCGTTGACCTCTTGAGTTTGAGGTTGGTGATGAAGTGTATCTGAGGGATTCACCATGGAAAGAAGTGTTGCGGTTTGGTATAATAGACAAACTAACTTCTAGGTCCATGGGCCGTATCCTGTTGTTGAAAGGATTGGACCTATAGCCTATAATTTAGATTTGCCATCCGAGTTGGCTAATCTACATGATGTATTTTATGTATCGATGTTGAAGAAATGTTATCCTAGTATAGAGAGGATAGTGGATCCAGAACCTGAACAGATGAGAACAGATGTGTCCTACATTGAAGGACCAATATAGATAGTTGATCAGAGGATCAAGAAACTCAAGAATCACGAGATACCATTAGTGGAAGTTTTGTGAGGAATCATAACTTAGAAGAAGCCACGTGGGAGTTTGAGTCTGAGATGCGTAACAAGTTTCCTTTTCTCTTTTAGGAATTTCGGGACGAAATTCTTATAAGGGAGGGAGATTGTTATGACCCATTTCAAAGTTAACCAATAAGTATCATGATTAGTCCATAATTAAGTTAATTGAGATAAGTTAAGTGCTCATGTGATGGTTAGTGCATCATCAAGTTGATTAAGTTGAATTAAATACACAAGACACAATTAGTGCATAATTAAGGTGATTTAGGTTCAGTTAAATGCCGATATGCAATTAGTTATTTGATCAAGTGAGACAGTCAAATTAGCATGATTATTCGCTTTGAGATTGTAGTGGATTTCGTGCTTGACATTTTGCAAGAGAAATCATCTTAATCGGATACCCGAGGCGAGAGTTATAACATTTCTTAGAAACTTGGACCTAGGATGCAATTTTTCCAGTATTTTGCTATATTATCTTTTCCCTTTCCCTTTCTTCTTTATCTCTTCTTCAGCGATTATTTCCTGAACCGACAGAGCGGCCGACGCCCAATCTACCCGATAGAACAGCAGCAAGAGGCGAACGGCTGGGCGATTTTTCTCTCGAGCCTCAGCGGGATTCCATGGCACCACCTCCGTCCATCCTTCTTCTTCCCTTCCCCTTCCTCTTCCTGCCAACAGATCGCCCGAGCTGCTTGGGCAGCCGACGGCCAAGCTGCAGCGCAACAGCTGCACGGCTCCGGTCAGGAGCCCTAGGGCGTGAGTAGCAGCATCAAGACGGCCGCCCTAACTCCGCCTTGGTGATCCGAGCTTGATTCCATAGCTTCCCCACCTCCATCACGCCACCCGCGCTCATCTAACCAGGGGCGATACCCCGCCTAGCAACAGCAGCAGTAGCTGCACGAAGTAGAAGCCATGGAAGGCTAGGGCATGAGCACCACCACCTAGCATAGCTTTGAACTCCACCGAGTATTCGGTACACGAATCCACAACTCCAGTAGGCGCCGACGTATCCTCCTCCTTCCTAGCTCCTCTGTGGCGCCCCAACCTGCTGGGCAGCACCCCCGAGCAGCAGTAGCTGCGTTTGCAGCCAATAGTCACCGTGGGCACAAGGCAACACCACAAATTGGGTTCGTCCTTGAGGTCCAGACAACAAACCAACAACCCTAGTCCTCGATTCAGCTTTAATCGAGTTCATCTTCAATGAGTGTATGGTAGTGTTCCATTGCAACAGGTTCGAAAATTTGGGTCTATTCCAAGGTAGAAGACGACTGACGTATACCCAGAAACTGGTCCCTGGACGTATTCCTAGATGGATCCGGACGAATTCGGACATTCCGAATTAGGTGAGTGGCAGTTCATTCAGAAATCATTATTTAACTCAATTTAAGTGCTTAATTGCTTCAGTATCAGTTAGTATAACTCCTAAACAGTGTAGCACATACAATAGAGAATGATAGATTCATTGGAACTTGAAATACGTAATATGATTGATGAAAATGATAGAATTTCCTGTATTACAACTGCAATGTATACGTTGAGCATAAAATGGATGTTTAGCATTGAAACTGGATATGTTGATACTGAGTCATGTTTAAAGATGACAAATGATGTATATGTGTTTTCAAGTGATGCTCAGAATGTGAAATAAGTATGAAATGTGATATTCCTATTTAAGTGTTTATATGTTAATCAGTTAATAGACTTAGGTGCCCCAACACCGTAGAACCCCATTGCGCGGTCTGTACCTTTGGGGTAAAACGGTCAGCCCTGGGGATACGCCCAGGCATCAGAGACTCGTGTCCAACAAATATCGAATGTCTCGGTGACACGAAGTCTGAGAGGTAGGATCCCGGTCAGCCCTGGGGATACGCCCAGGCATCGGAGATCCGAGAGAATGTCCCAGTCAGCCCTGGGGATACGCCCAGTCATTAGAGACTTAGAGACCCTCCGACTGTGCACTACAGGTTGCGGGAGGAGTCCAGAGCACTCAGAGTTAGTGCAGTGAGGCCCTTGTGAGCCTGAGAGTCCTGTGCAGACCAGGACGAGAAGTCAGACTTAGCATTTCCCGGGTGTGTCGTTAAGTCTTGTACGGTGGGATCGTAGTTCGCTACAGATCTTCATATGCAGAGTGCGCTGCATATGTTTGGGGCATAACTAAAATGTAATCATATAGGATCACAGTAAATTTAATATGTTAAGAGATTTGAACTTCTGTGCCAATTCTCTATAACTGTTTATTTGTTTAAAATATCTATTGTTGCATAGAAATGTGATTATTATCTGTAAATCTGCTATGTCATTAGAACTGCCCTGCTTAGTACTGCACTTATGCTTTATTTAAATTTTATATATATGATGAGTTTTTTAGTGATAGCTAAATGAAATGCTATTCACTGAGCGAGTAGGCTCACTCCTCTACTCAAACATTTTCAGGTCAGCGACAGTTTCAGGAATCTGAAGGATCTTACCACCCTAGTCAGTAGAAGGTATATGTAGTTAGTTAGATAGTGGTCTCTTAGTCCTTACCCCTCGATCCTTGGGACATGGTGCGGGTGAGAGAGTGTGTGTGTGTGGAATGTGTATAAAGATGTAAATTAACTGTTATGTTTACTTTCTGTTAAACAATGTGACATGTTGTAAACTCTGTTTATGTTCTCTAGCCAGTTTAATTGAAATGCTTCCACAATAGTTTATTATGTTTTAGTTTACAGCAATAATCCGGATATCATTATGAGGTTTTAAAAAGAAAAAGTTGTCAGTGATTTGTTTATGTGATAATCCCTCCGTCGCGCCCTAATCTCGTGATTAGTGGTTAGTGTGAGATTGGGGTGTGACAGGAACCTTTAGGTCAACTCAAGAACCTTTGAACTCGCATCGTGGTGTAGTTGAATCATCTCTCTCATGGGTGGTTCAACCAAATCTGTCCTTGGACATAATTATTTCTTTCTCATGTCATCTGGGTAATGCGATCTACCATAACCCATATTGCATCTTGACCTTCCTTGGTCTAGGGGAGACTTATCACAACATCCATAGTGATGAACTCCCATTCTCTTTTGGGGACTCTTTATCCTTTATATCAATGCACTGGGTAACTGGTGTTAGTCCTTCTCCCTCGGCTTGCATGGCCATATACCACATGCAACTTTATCTTAGGCATCTAAAGTACTACTGTCACTTATTATCTTAGTAGTAGTATGGTGTATGGTGATCTTCAATCGTTCTTTCCTATATGTCATGATTCCTCAAGATCGATTCCTCAGAAACCCTAAACCACTCTCATCAGCGTTTTATTACCTTCCTATCCAAAGAGGTGTATCTAAGGTTCTATCACCATCCTTTCATTATATTAAGGACTAGGCTGACTTAACCAAACAACCACTAACTTATTCAACATATCTTGCAATATCTGAGTGTTAGCTAAACATATCTTCTTTCTCGATCTTAGGGTTAGCTTAACAACCTCTTCTAGCCAAACTAGGCAGCTATATCTCAACCCGAGCATCCATTACCACTTCACATCCTTAGGTATTAGGTAATGTTGATGACATACACCTTCATGTATTCCACTTGTTATCTCATTTCAGCTCTAAGTCTAACTACATCAAGAAAACTCTGCGCTCATCCTCTTGGTTTTTGAATTCAACCGTGTACCACTTGCAAATTCCACATAGCTCGTGTTAAAACATCCTCACAAGATGATTACCTTAATACTCTTATTGTTTATAAACCATCCATGTATTATTCACTCCACAAGGGTATGTTATCTTCTCTGTCCTCATACCTCGTAGCAACGTTCCAACTCACATCATCTTTTATCCTTAGTGTATGGCATGTGTACTATCCTATCTCTCACTCCCATAACAAGAGGAAATAAGCATTTGGCGGCCGTCCAAATACAAAGTTCTTCCTGTTCCAGGAGTAGAGATAATACATCCCACCTTGCCAGTACACCTTCAAACCTAAGTTGAAACGTGCAACTTATGTCTCCACATCACAATCATTTTGATATCAAAGTTACTCCCATGGAGCTAACCTCGAACCTACTTGGGTCACCACACAAACCCTGGTCATCTCCTCTAGGTCTATAGGGTGCCGACACTTTTGGGGTCATCCCTTTTCCCTTTATGCATCCAGAGAGTGCCCTACTCATCTACCCTTTGGGTCCCATGAGTTCACAAAGGTGATCAATCTCCTAACCCATGGCCCTCAGATGATGATAGCTGTTACCTCCCGACCCTATGGTCATGTGCAATTGGGGAATTAGGCAACTCCTACTTCCATCGGTCTCATCCCTACCTGACCCTAGGATAGACTTAGGATTCTCCATTTATAGTACATGTCCAACTTAGAACCTTACCCAAGCCTTCATCATCTCTCTTTGTATACATGGGCTGACATCCATCCTTTCATAGGGGTCATGGTGACCTGCCTACCTTGGTCAGGCCCCTTACCGGTTACCTCCATGGTAACACATCCACATGCACTTAGAGATGGATATCTGTGGGTCTACAGGTTCATCTCACACCATGTACTTTTCACTTAGCTTCTCAAGATCATATGAGACCTCTTTAGGTTAACTTAAACCAACAAAACCGGTATACACTCTACCAAAGGGTCCCTCTCCCATGATGGGAGGAAAACTTCACCTCGATAACAAAGGTCACAAACGCCCTTAGGGTTTATATTTTCATGAGCATGCTTGACCCTAGCAAGCCTATTAAGGCACAATCAGACCACCTGCCAAACCATGCTAGGTTACAGTTATTCTCATCCTCAACATTGGGTCAAGATTATACCTTCCCATGTCTTCAACTTAGTCATGAGGGGTTCATCAAACATACCTTAAACTTAAGGGGCTTACCTTATCCTATATACATGAGGAGTACCATGCTCGAAACTATACCAACTTAATTCTTGTCATGAGCATTAGGTATACCACTTCCCCTCTTAGGCCTAGGAACCCTATGCTCACTTTTTGATGACCAACTGCATGCTCAATCTCTTAACTATGAATCATGCAAGTATAAGGTATGACACACACTTCCTGTCATCCATCTACTCGAGCAACACTTTAGAGTCGAGTGCTCCTTAAGGACAACCAACAAGGTATAAGGCCTCACAACATGTTACTAAACCTCTCCAGGTCTAAGGAACTCTTCTCCCTATCTCAGGAGGGTAACATCTATACCAAAGGCTCTGATACCAAATGTTACGACCCCACCTCCCGATAACCCCCAATTAAGGGAGACCAAGAGGTTGAAGCCGCACCCATAACTCCCGGATCAAAGGTTCGACACTTAACCAAGAACAATTATTAAATTTCAATAATCTATACTGAAAAGTTGTAATAAATGTTTTCATACCTTTTGAAAATTTTGGATTTCTAAACTTCTATCCATGTACGCATTCTACTCTAACTAATCCTCCTAGCATTTTACTTCATGTATTTCACAATATGATGATTTACTATTTGTCCTTTTGGCTTGTACCTAAAATGCTGACAAACAAAACGTCGTTCGGCCGGAGCTGGTATGTGGGGAAAACAATAAACGTGCAACTATGATAACAACGTAATCATTCAATTAATCATTTAACAACCAATATTACGTTTTAAATATAACTCCGCGATCCATGAGTACCCTATGCTATCCCTACAGTGGACCTGGATACTACCTTCCTTATGGTAGATCCCCATTAAACCCCTCATGATCCCACCTATAGGTGAACCAGTTTCTAGGGTCGAGTCACATGGCACTACTCGTAAGTAGACCACTCCTTAACTCATGGCATGCTAATGGATCTCATGGCACTACACTTGGTAGCCCAATTTCTAACCCACGATAACCTAGACCTTACTCTAGGTTACCCCTTTTTAGCCTTGACAAGCCACAGAGGTGGTCCCGGATCTAGCCAGTTATACATGTATATTCATAGTGATAGTCATAGTCACTATATAGTTGTATGAAATAAAAGCATCCACCAGTTATTTCAAGCCATGAGGGAAACGTCGATAAAATCCCCGGAAAACTAGTCGGGATAATCATAAGTGTAACCACATACCTGATTTGATGATTTCACAAGCATTAAGCAAATACAACCAAGAATGCAATCCAAGCAAGAAATTCAATCATCACATAATTCCTGAAAAGAATACGTACTCTATTTATTACACACTTTATCAAGAATCTACTTTATTGACTTGGATTCACTTTCTAGGGTTTTTGTATCCATTTTAGGGTTTCATTTTGCAATTAGGGTTTCCCTTCATCTTTTACCATATTAAACCCTAATTTTATGCCATTACTCATAAACCCTAATTATCTCATCTATTCTTCAATATTAAGGTTATCTTAACAACATATAACTCTATTTTCAAATTACAGGCACATTAATCATCAATTAATTTCATTAAGCTTCTTTTACATTAAAGCTATTATTTTTATCCTTTTAATCCACGACAAGATCATTATACGCCTCTATCATCAATTCAAAGTTCATTACATTTTAATCACATATGAACTCGATTTTCCATAATTCTACCTTTTATTCATGAGAAAACCCTAATTACTATATTTAGGGTTTTTATCTATAATTAGGAACTTTAATGCTCGAATTAGATTAGAACCATCATTTAACAATGTATTTTCACATTAAATATGATCTTATCCTCTTTGACCCTAAATTAGGGTTTCTAAATACTTAATCATTCTTATATGGGGTAAAAATCCTATTCATACAATTTTACATCTAGATCAGGTTCGAATCTAACATTATCATTCAACAGGTTATTAACACTTCAATTAACCCATTAAGCATACTAGATTCAACCTTTACTCACCAATAGGTTTTTTAACTTAACTTTAATGCACTTTTCATCAACTTATTGTACTTTTGCAATTAGGAACGGAATCAATCTTTAATATCATTTTTATTGGATTCCTCTCGTTCTCTTGATCAAAATTCATATATTACTTGTCCTAATCGGAGTTACTAATAATGAGATACGATTTTTGGTAAAATCAACTTACTTGAGCCAATAGTAGGCCGCCACGTCACCCTTGCATGCAAAGGGATCGATTTTGGAAACATTTCAAATTGTCGATACTACCCCCGCGTAAGAGAAAGGTGCTTCAGCCTGCGGGGGGGTAAAAGCATCAAATGCCGCCCATGCTCCTTCTTCCTCGCGAGTAACCCTAAGATGCCGCCTGTAGGCAGCTTGGGGGAGCTCTCCTCCTCCCTCCTTGGGCTCTAGGGTGCCGACGATGGCCCCAAAGCTTCTGCCTCCCTCTGTCGTATCTACAGAGGTGCAAAGCCAGGGTTGCAATGGCTGGGATTAGGCACGACGACCTGGACCAACCTTCCAGGCCCGCCGACCGTGGCAAAGGAAGATGCATCCTCGGATCCATTGGAGACCTCCTCCTAGCACCTTCCTACTCCGGTTAGGTAGGGGAGACCTGCAACAACCTTCCTGCATCCTCCCCAGGTTCTGGGGTCGACGAGACTCCCTTGTGAACCCGCTTCACCATGAAGATGAAGGTGAATGCTGCCAGCGTCCTCAGGGATACCTCTGGTTCCGGCATGATTTGCCACACCAGTAGGGGTTCTCTTTTCATTTCCCCCACTCAAAGATCCTCATGCCCTCTTGTATACTTCTTGATTGTGAGAGAAAGAGAGAGGATCGTCTAACAAGGTCTAGGGTTTGAATGAAGAAGAAGAAGAAGGAAGAGAGGTGCATGTAGGATTGTTCCTGGAATCGAACTGGAGGATCTACCCCCTTATATAGGGGTGAGCAACGAAGCCCTAAAGTGTGCCTCCTCGAGGACTCAAGCCCTTTTCACAAAAGGAAACTTATATTCCTTAATTAAGAAGTAACCTCTTCTCTCATCATTATCTTCTAACATAAATATATTATTTGGGTATTTAGAAATTTGAAAACCTTTTCCCTTATTCTCTTTATCCTTGTCTTTTCATCCATTATCCACGAAATTTATATTTCCTTTTAATAGAAAATACTTCCTTTGTATCAATATCACTAAATTCATTAATAATGTATCACATTATCCTCTTATTTTGCAATTTTGGTATTTTTTCTTTCTTTCCTCTTTATTGGGACTCCTTGGATCCCAAGAAACTCTATTATTTTGAAATCCTTTTTATTGGATATTCATTATCCTTCTAGATGCATCTATATGCATTATTACTTCATTATCATGTTTAATTCTTATTAAAATAACTCTTTTCGAGGTTTTCTCTTTATTTCTCTTTTATTTTCCTCATTGGTATTCCTTTTATCATTAGGAATCCTTGGGATACGGAATTCCACTAAGGGTTACCCAATTATACCTTTTTCCACTTATTTCTAATATTTTATCATTATTTTCAATTTCTTTCTTAATAAAGAAATACTTAATTGATCTTTTATTTTGTTATTGCACTCTTTATGCAACTTTAGACTCCTTGGAACCCAAGGAACCCGCGAGGCACGAAATATCTCTTTGGATTTGCCTTCTAGAGGTTTCCACTTTTTTCTTTTCTCAAATATTCAATTATTCATTCACTAATTGAATTTTCTTGTTATTTAGGCCCAATAGCCAATAAAGCCCAAAACACAAACATCAACACTATTGTAAACAAAATCCATTTATTCTAACCAAATTATATCATTATTTGTTCAAATATCCTTAATATGAGAAATTACATTTCTCGGCGAACGAACCCAAAAATTGGGATTGTAACAACTCCACTCTATTTTGCTGTGGAACCAAGTGCTCTAAGGTAGAAGACAACCTCTTTTTGGAGAAGAAGGTCTCCTAGAGCTCTGTCTAGTCCTACCTAGGGTTTCCAAGGTCATCTTCTAGGGATTTCGACCAAGGAAATTTGTTTTCTTCCTTCCTTCTTCGTTTCTCTTACTCTTCTCCTTCTATATACCTTCCTCTAGTTCGAAACCTTGTTGTTCTATGCTAGAAATTACTCTAAAGCTCAAAAACCCTACCTTTCTTTCTCCTTATGCTTAGGGTTTGCTCATTTGATGAAGAAAGGTGCTAGATGGATGAGTTCACAACTTATTCTTAGATTTTATACCCTACCTGTAAGGACCCTGACCTCCATTTTGGGCTTATCCTATTTGCTTTGCCTAACCCTTATGTTTAGTTGCTTGCTAATTACCTTTAGTGGTGATTAGGGTTTGTTTGTGCTTGTTGAGTATTGGAGGTGCTACTTGAAATTTAACCCAAGTCTAGGGTTGATGAGCAAGTTTGTCACCTTGAGAGGTGTTCCTCTCTCTCCTTGCTTCCTCTTGTGTTGAGAGGAAGGGTTGGGCTCATTGCTTGAGTTGCTTTGGGCTTGGATGAGCCTTGTTGGGCCTTGTTATTCCTTGCTTGAGCCTTGCCTAACCTTGTTGGACCTTGTGTCAGCCATAGGTGTGTCGGCCATGGTTGTGGTGGCCATGGGTGTGTCGCCCATGGGGTTGTGTTGGATAGGTGTGGGTGTGTCGGCCTTGGACCACCTTTGACTCATAGCCTCATTTGTGTCACCACTCTAGCGGATACTTGGTGCATGATGCTTGCATGTGGCAATTGCCTTGGACATGTGTATGGGGCAAGAAGTGAGGGTGGCATTGCCCATGAACAAGTGTCCCTAGGTGGGCGACACTTTGACTTGTTTTACCTTGGTTTCTCCTCCATCCTCTTCTATATATGTGTTCCTTTTCTCTTGCTAAGGATCCCTTTGGTTCCTTAGTTTCCCCTCTCCCTTGGTACACAACACCTCCCCTTTGCTATCTTAGTGGCCGATCCTCCTCCTTCTCCTTGGAGTCTTCTTCTTCCTCTAGTGGTGGCCGAACCCTAGAGTGCTTTGTCCTTCTTCTTGTGGTGGTGCTTAAGCTTGGTGCTAGGAGCTTGGAGCTTGCTTAAGGTGGGTTACATAACTCCTAACCCTAACCATACTACCTTCTTCTACATTCTTGTATGTTTTCATATGATCATAATCGGCCATGTATGTTCTAAGATAAGTCTCTTGCTTAGTTGCACCTTTAGCCTTGTGGATATAGTGACCTTGTTGTTATGGTTGAGGTTTGTACCTTTGTACCCTAATTGGTTGAACCATGGTTTAGAGTTCCTTGTTGATAAATACCCCTCTTCTCTCCTTGGTTATGAGAAGTGAGTTTGAGCTCTAGTAATGTGGGCAATACTCCTCTCTCGTTTAAGTTGAGAGGTGAGCCTACATCCTAGTTTCTTGGGCAACACCCTTCTCTCACCATGGATTTGGGAGGTGAGCTTGGGATGAACTATGTTGAGGTGGATCCTTGTGGTTGCCTGAATTGTGATAGAGGTTGTGCAAGACCCCTCTCTCTTGGTTTTTGAGAGGTGAGCTGATGTTCTTGATCAATTTAGGGTTTGATGTCCTTGTGCTTGAGGGTGAAGATGACCCTGGGTTGTGCTTCCCGTTTGTTTAGTCTTGAGTTGTACCCTTGTCCATTGTGCCTAGATGGGATTTGTGTGGTGGCCGATACCCTTGTGTGGTGTCTGATACCCTTTTGTGGCGGCCGATACCCTTGTGTGGCGGCCGATACCCTTGTGTGGCGGCCGATACCCTTGTGTTGCGGCCGATACCTTTGTGTGGTGGCCAATACCCTTGTGTCGTGGCCGATACCCTTGTGTGTTGGGAGATATGCCTTATTGGATGCCCTGCACGTTACACCTAGCTAAGGTAGTTGGCTTGGTGCCCGATGTACCTTGGACATTTTAGAGCTCATGGAGCTACCTTTGTGTTGGGCGTCATGGTTGATGGTGGTGATGACCAATATGGTGACATATAGAAACCCTAGATGCTACCCTTAACCGATAGGCTTCCTTGGAGAATTTTGGTGTCGCCTGAAGTTGTGGGTATCTTGGGCGATGTGACTCTACGTCTACGTCTTGATGCATGCTGTGATGTGACTCTACGTCTTGATGGAGCTAGCCTAGCGTATTTGAGTGGTGTTGCTGTCCGATACCATGCTGTGATGTGACTCTACGTCTTGATGGAGCTAGCCTAGCGTATTTGAGTGGTGTTGCTGTCCGATAGGCACCTTAACCCTAGATGGCGATAGGGCTTAGTCGACGTGGGTAGATAGTTGTTTCATGCTTAGCCTCTTGCACGATACTCTCTCTTAACCTAGCTGCACGATAGTGTCTTGTGCACCTGGTATGTGCGTCAGAGTTGCACATTATGTTTTGATCTCTGGTTGCACGACACCTTGGGTGGTGGTCGATACCATTTAGGGTTGGCCGATATGTGTTTATACATATTGATAGGCCGGTATGCTTTTGGTAAGGGATGTCACCCTACCCGTTACAAGCTGTGGTGAGGGACGCGCTGCTCGCCACCCTTTTTGGTGAGGGCTGTAGAAGTTTTAGTAAGGGTTTTGATAACCCGAGTTGTATATAGATGATGGTTCCATGTCAATAACGATGTTACATGTGTTATGATCACCTTAGATCCATATATATATGATGATGAGTAAATGATAAGCTTGGAAGCATATGAGTTGCTTCACATGATGAGGTGACCCATGTCTATGGTCACATGTTTGATGCATGAATGATAAAGTGTATAATCATCAATGTTGCCCTATATTTGATAGCATGATCATTCTGTTAATCCGTGATGGCTTCAGTTATCTCTATGAATTAGTATACTAACCATGCAGGTATTTCATGCAGATTCATAGCCAGGTCAGGACTATGAGGTATATATGTTTGAATAATACTGCATTATGATGATCACTCTTGTTGAGGAGATAACCTGCATCACCAGGTTGATGTGTTTTGGTCTGAGAACCTGATTAAGGCTAAGTGCCTAGTTGAGGTGTTATCCTCTGATGATGAGATCTGGGATTGTTATCCCAAAAGATGAAATTGCCTTAAGAGGTAGTGGTTCTTGTGATAAAGGTTTGAGATCCCAGAATAATTTGATGGTGGTAATAATAATGTAACTTAATGTTATGTATGTGTTACAACCTAGTTGCCTCAACAATCCACTTAAAATATACTAACTAATTACAATGGAACATATTATGTAGTTTGCCCTGGACATAGATCCATCATCGTCAGTACCCGGTGATGGTGAAACAGGTTCTCTTGTGGGTTAACCTAGAAGCGCATATTATTGAATATGTGTGGTTTCTCCTAGTCGGAAATGAGGAGGTTAGAGTGCAACTTCGGTTGTAGACTGAAGATGTGTATAAGAGCATGGTGAACAGGCCCATGGCTCAGTGTGATAGAGCATGAATGTGTTCATGGCTCAGGGAGCGTGGTGAACTGGCCCGTGGATCAGATATACTATTGCCGAGACTTGTACCAAGGTGGGCTAGAGAAAGGGTAGCATGCGGGAGCTGACCATGTGGCTGAGGCCACTTAAGCATGAGACTGCGGTCCTGCTTGTGTTGAGCTCATGCACTGACCACGAGGTGGGAGGTCGTCGAGTCCGGCTCTTCCATTGACCTTGTATGGTACCGGCTTGGGTTTCGCAACCAAAGGTTGGATTTGAGTGGTACGACTCACTTCCTCAGGGCATAATAAAACGTAATCCAGCCGAATAGTATATCTTGCTTAGAACAAAATATAGAACATTATTTGAGGCCTTGCTTATATAGTTGATCTAGTTGTACTATGCATTTGTGCGTACGATCCTTTATCTTGTGGTAAGTTCTTATAAATCTTATCTTGTCAATCATGTTCCATAAAGAATACTTGGTTATATGCCTTCCGTACATCTTGGTAAGCTCGATGGTAATAACAATCTTGCTCAATATGGTGCTCTTGTTCTACGCTTTATCAGTTTTCTACTGTTGTTGTTTTAACCTTTCTGAGGTTTTATGGTTTCGGCGAGGAGTTATGTTTCTCGCTGGGACTGTGTGTCTCACCCCGTTGGTTTACAACCTTTTTAGGTGTTCGCACTAGACGTGGTGGTGGTCGCGGGTTTGCGGCCGAGCAGTAAGAAGAGCAGTAGAAGGCAAGAGAAGGATTCACTGCGGTTTTGGTTGTTTTGTTGTAGAGTCCTAGAGTCATCCTTGTACTCTCAGGTCCTCGAAGGCGTTTTGACAGTGTTTTATGATGTATAGCTGATGAAGCTTTGTATATCTTGCTGCTGGCTGGATTTGGCCCGTTATGTATATATAAATAGGTGATGAACTCATGTGATGATAAGACAATTGATCTTATAAGCTGTGAACACGTATCTAGACTTGTAGATGTTTATATAACCTATCTTCTTGTAGGATGAGGATCTAAATGTAATAGTTTTTTGGGTTTATCTACTTCCCGAAATTGGTTTTAATTACCCCGTGTTTTTGGTAATAGGTGGTTTATGGTGTTTCCACACATTTTCACATGGAACCTCGTTGTCTGTGTGATAGCGAGATGTGTCGTCACAAGCTTGGTATCAGAGCTCTAGGTTCGCTGAGTCTACAGGGATCTAGGACTAAGTTGTGTCTGTTCTTGTGATTTTTCCAAATTTTCTTACAATTATCTTCTGCCCTCAGCGGAAGAAAAAGCCAAGATGTCTAGAAACCATGAAGAACATGTTGCCGAGAGTAGCGAGGTTGCATCAGTTGATGGAGCTAAAGAGAAGGCACATGAAGATCGGGTGCCTGAGGTTCCCCAACTTGACCCAGCCATTCTCAAAAACCCTGCCTACCAACAGCTTATGGGGTAGATGATGGCTACGATGAATCTCATGGTAGAGAGATTTCCAGTGCCTCCACCAAGAGCACAGGCTCCCCATGGTAAAACATCAGGTATTGGGAAGACCTTTGAGCGGCTTCGCTGAGTTAGAGCTTCAGACTATGTTGGGACGGCTGATCCAGCGGATGCAGATTTGTGGCTGACAAGTATTGAGAAGGCCTTCCGGATCCTCGACATCCCCGAAGCAGACAAAGTCAAGCACACTGTCTACCTTCTGAAGGGTAGTGATGTCCACTGGTGGGCCATCGAGGAGGAGAAGCGACCCGGTGAAGTGATCGGTTGGGAGGTTTTCCAGCAAGAGTTCGTCAGTAGATACTTTTCGAAGACGTATCTGGATGAGAATATCAACCAGTTTGAGCGCCTGTGCCAAGGAGCGATACAAATCAACGAGTATGAAGCCAAGTTCATGAACATATTAAGGTTTTATCCTCACATGGCAATGACAGATGACGAGCGGATCAGATATTTTGAGAAAGGCCTGAGTGTGGAGCTGACCACACCTGCTGCTGCGTTGGAAAACTAAGAGCGGTTTGCCATGTTTGTGGAGTCTGTCTGAAGGATTGAATGGTCAGTTAGGGAGAAAAGAGAATCCATGTCTAAGAAGAGGCCTGCTCAGTTCCAGAGACAGAGGTACGATGGCTTCAAGAAGCCGAGGTTTTTAGCACCTTATGGGTTAAGAGGTTCTAGTGCACCGTCGTAGTGGTCTCTGAGTAAGGGAAGAGGATATGGTTCTTCCCCATAAAAGGCACATAGAACAACTTCTATAGCAGTGACAGGGCCGTCTAGGCCACAACAGCGAGACCAGTCATGCCATCTTTGTGGTCAGATCGGGCATTGGAAGTCAAATTGCCCAAGGAAAGATGTTGAAGTGACACAACAATTGAGGCAGAATCAACAAGGGCCAGACTGACAATAACCTAATAGTAGCAGAGGAGAGGACGCATTCAAACGTCACAAGCGGGATCATCTGCTCAAGGAAGCAGAGGACGTGGACAGCAAGCAACGACTCGATTCTACACTATGAGTCAGCCAGAGGCGATAGTCAACCCGCGAGTGGTGACAGGTCAGATGGAGTTATTTCATTCTGATTTGTCTTCTTCTTGCTTTATATCTGTTCTGGTTGACCTGGGTGCTACGCACTCTTTTATCGCCCATAGTATGATTGAAAACTATCTTTTACCTATTAGTTGTAAGAAAGATAGCTTGTTATTAGAAACCCCTCTTGACAGTTTGTCGATGCTTCGGGAAGTGTGCCCATCCTGTGTTCTCTCTTTTTCGGGACACATGATACAAGTGGATCTCATACCACTTGATATGCATGGATTTGATGTGATCCTTGGGATGGATACCTTAGAGAAGTATAAGGTTGTATTGGACTGTGGTTCCAATAAGGCAGTGTTTGATGTTTGTGGAGAGAAGTGGATCTTCCAAGGAGATAGGAAGATTCTCCCGACGTGTCTAGTATCAGCGATGTGGCAGAAAAGATGTTACAGCAAGGATGTAAGGCGTTCTTAGCTCATGTTGTGGATACCAAGGCAAAGGGTCCTAGCCTTGAGGAGGTGATAGTTGTCCAAGAGTTTGCGGATGTGTTTCCTGATGAGTTCCCTGGTGTTCCCCCATCTCAAGAGATTGATTTCGAGATCAATCTGGTTCTAGGAACACAGCCAGTTGCACAGACACCATACAGGATGGCTCCAGTAGAGATGGCAAAGCTCAAGAAGCAGTTACAAGAGTTGTTGGAGAAAGGTTTCATCCGACCGAGCACGTCGCCTTGGGGTTCTCCAGTGTTTCGTTAAGAAGAAGGAGGGATCGATGCGGCTATGTATAGATTATCAACAGTTGAACAAAGCCACAATCAAGAACAAGTACCCATTGTTGAGGATAGATGATCTGTTCGATCAGTTGCGTGGTGCTACAGTGTTTTCAAAGATCGATCTACGGTCTGGATATCATTAATTGAGTATTAAGGCAGATGACATACCAAAGTCAGCTTTTAGGATGAGGTATGATCACTTCGAGTTTGTGGTTATGTTGTTTGGGCTAACCAATGCGCCTGCTTCTTTCATGGATTTGATAAATAGGGTGTTCCGTTCGTTTCTAGATCAATTTGTTGTAGTCTTTATAGATGACATCTTGATCTACATTCAAGACAGTCAGAAGCATGAACAATATCTTCGACAAGCGTTGACTCTCCTTCGCCAGCATCAGTTGTATGCCAAGTTTAGTAAGTGTGAGTTCTGGTTGAAAGAAGTAACTTTCTTGGGTCATGTGATATCTGCAGAAGGAGTCAAAGTGGACCCGAAGAAGGTGGAGTCCGTTGCAAAATGGGAACAGCCGAAGACACCGATTGAAGTTCGTAGTTTCTTTGGTTTAGCAGGATACTACCAGAGGTTTATAAAGGACTTCAGTGTGATCGTGTTGCCAATGACAAAATTGACTAGGAAGGATGTACCTTTTGTCTGGAATGATCATTTCCAGCAAGCTTTCCAAAGTTTGAAGGAGAAGCTGACTAGTGCTCCAGTGTTAGTGCTGCCAGATCCTGGGAAGGGCTATGTTGTTTTCTGCAATGCTTCCAAGAAGGGCTTAGGATGCGTGCTGATGTAGGAAGACCATGTGGTTTCTTTTGCTTCGCGACAACTTAAGAAACATGAGGAGAACTATCCGACTCATGATTTGGAGTTGGCAGCAATGGTTCATGCGTTAAAGATTTGGAGACACTATCTTTACGGGGAAGTGTGTTAGGTCTTTACATATCATAAGAATTTGAAGTACATCTTTTCACAAAATGAGATAAACATGCGACCACGTCGTTGGATGGAGCTAATCAATGATTATGACTGCACCATCGAGTATCACCCTGGTAAGACGAACCTGGTAGCTGACACGCTTAGCCAAAAGTCTTCTTCTCTTCCTACAAAGAGGGCACAATTGGGTTCCTTGGTATGCCATAGACGGGATATGTTTGTCTCTTTGCGGAAGATGAATGTGCAGATGGAAGTTTCCTTGTTAGTATGACTTTTGGCACAGATGCAAGTCAAGCCTATGCTGAGACAACAAATCAAAGACGCACAAAAAACAGATGATACATTGCAGTTGATCAGGTCAGAGCTCGACAACGAAAGGCGTGATGGGTTCCATGAGTCTGAGGATGGATTAGTTTGCTATCGTGGTAGGATGGTGGTCCCCGATGTTGATAATATAAAGAAGCTAATGTTTGAGGAAGCACACACATCGATGTATGCTATGCATCTAGGAGTCACCAAGATGTATCAAAATCTGAAGGACCTATATTGGTGGCCTAGCTTGAAGAGAGATGTGGCCGAGTTTGTGGCTAGGTGTGCGGTATGCCTGCAAGTTAAGGCTGAGCATCAAAAGTCGGCAGGTTTGTTACAACCCCTGCCAATACCGTAGTGGAAATGGGATCATATAACAATGGATTTTGTGGTTGATCTGCCAAGGACATCGAAGAATCATGATTCCATTTGGGTGATAGTGGACAGATTGATGAAGTCTACCCATTTCATACCTATGAAGACAACATATACAACCGAGAAGCTCACTCAGGTATATGTAGATGAGATAGTAGGCTTGCACGGTGTACCAACAACGGTAGTTTCCGACAGAGGTCCACAGTTCACGAGTCATTTCTGGGAATGGTTGCATAAAGCGTTGGGAACACAGTTGAAGTTCAACACTGCTTTCCACTCACAGACAGATGGACAGTCTGAGATGACTATTCAGACTTTGGAGGATCTTCTCCGAGCTTGTGTGTTGCAGTTCCTAGGAAGCTGGGATGTGCATCTCAGTTTGATAGAGTTTGCGTATAAGAACAGTTACCAGCGGAGCATTGGCATGGCTCCTTATGAAGCCTTATATGGCAGGAAGTGCAGATCTCCTTTATGTTGGTATGAGTCTGGTGAGTATCAACTTTTGGGTCCTGAGTTAGTACAGCAGACAACAGAAAAAATCAAAGTGGTACAACAACAGTTGAAAGAAGCACATGATAGACAGAAGTCTTATGCAGACAATCGTCGACGACCTTTAGAGTTCCAAGTGGGAGACAAAGTGTACCTCAAGGTCTCACCTTGGAAAGGTGTGCTAAGGTTTGGATGGAAAGGTAAGCTAGCACCCAGGTATATGGGGCCATACCCGGTCATAGCATGTATTGGCAAGGTAGCTTACAAGTTAGAGTTGCTGCCAGAGCTGCACAAGTTACATTCAGTGTTCCACGTCAGCATGATGAAGAAAAGTCATCCAGATACAGGGGTAGTGATTCAGCCAGTTGAGGTTGAGCTTGATGAAGATGTGACTTATGAGGAAGGTCCAGTGATAATCCTTGATAAAAGAGTGAAGAAGCTGAAGAGGAAGGACCTGGTTCTGGTAAAGGTTCTTTGGCATCATCGTGGCATTGAGGAAGCCACGTGGGAGCTTGAGGAAGAGATGAGGAGGAAGTATTCCTCTCTTTTCTCTTCGAATTTCAGGGACGAAATCCCTTTGTAGAGGGTTATAGCTTGTAAGGACCCTGACTTCCGTTTTGGGCTTATCATGTTTGCTTTGCCTAACCCTTATGTTTAGTTGCTTGCTAATCACCTTTAGTGGTGATTAGGGTTTTTTTGTGCTTGTTGAGTGTTGGAGGTGCTACTTGAAATTTAACCCAAGTCTAAGGTTGATGAGCAAGTTTGTCACCTTGAGAGGTGTTCCTCTCTCTCTTTGCTTCCTCTTGTGTTGAGAGGAAGGGTTTGTGTGATGTCCTCAGATTTTCTAAAACTTAATATGATGTGTGACATCCAAATTGAAACCTCACCTCAACGAGAATCCCAATTTAAACATCCCACACTAGGCTAAGAAGAAGAAAATCAGAGGAAGTCAAAAGGAAACAACAATAGCACATGCACATGAACAATAATAAAACCATACACACATGTTCACCATTCAACATATAATTACAACATGAATTGTTACAACATTTAATATTACATATTGAACAACAAACTTTAACATATACATGTACTACCACTAAACTACAGGATCTTAAGACAACAGGTCCACCTGTACATCAGCTCGCCACACAACTCTCAACTATCCTGGATCTTCAAGAGCATAACCACAACCTAAACAAAAGATTACATGCGGTACACGTCAGCACAATATTCAAGAATATTGTATTGAGTACTCCTATGCGTATTTTATATACCTCTCATCATATCTTGGCAATAAGATAAAACTAATACTTGGCAGCATTAAACAAATATAAGAAAAAGCATATACTTGCACAAAAGATGTTCATTAACAAAAGAGAACACATATTTCAAGCTCATTTTCCATTATATACTTGTGCATCTGCCTACCAATGAGATAGATGCATCCAGGCCTCATGATCTGCTTACCAAAGAGATAGATCATTGTACATGTGATCTGCTTACCAAAGAGATAGATCACTCACTAGCACTATGCTTACCAAAGAGATATAGGGCTTTCATATATAGGAACAAATATATTATGTTTCATGTGTTCATAGCCATAAATATGGAAAATCAAGCAAGATATCATACAAAAACAATCACTCATCCAATATCATATGCCAAGTATTCTAGTACACATATAACACAAGCATATTGCATAATAAGCCAAGCAAGAGGTAATGGCGTACCTTGATCATAGAGATATTCTAAACCACATATTCCTGATGTCAACTATATCCTTGGTCAAACCTGATTAGGACAAGATCATATATCACCATCAGGTTCTCATCCTATTATATCTCATCTTAACCCTAATTATGTTCATTAGGGTTTACTTAACTCATTAGGATATGTGCATCATTACTTGCATTCTTATCTTATATTTATCTTACTAATGTCATATTCCAGATTATAGTTCATCAACTAGATATACTCATGGGTCACATTATTATGTGAACATATCAAATGTTGTAACAATTCATGTTGTAATTATATGTTGAATGGTGAACATGTGTGTATGGTTTTATTATTGTTCATGTGCATGTGCTACTGTTGTTTCCTTTTGACTTCCTCTGATTTTCTTCTTCTTAGCCTGGTGTGGGGTGTTTAAATTGAGATTCTCGCTGAGGTGAGGGTTTCAATTTGGACGTCACACATCAAGTTAAGTTTTAGAATATTCGGGGACGTCACAGTTGGGCTCATTGCTTGAGTTGCTTTGGGCTTGGATGAGCCTTGTTGGGCCTAGTTATGCCTTGCTTGAGCCTTGCCTAACCTTGTTGGACCTTGTGTCGGACATAGGTGTGTCGGCCATGTTTGTGGCGGCAATGGGTGTGTCGCCCATGGGGTTGTGTTGGGCAGGTGTGGGTGTGTCGGCCTTGGACCACCTTTGACTCCTAGCCTCGTTTGTGTCACCACTCTAGTGGACACTTGGTGCATGATGCTCGCATGTGGCAATTGACTTGGACATGTGTATGGAGCAAGAAGTGAGGGTGGCATTGCCCATGGACAAGTGTCCCTAGGTGGGCGACACGTTGCCTTTTTTTTACCTTGGTTTCTCCTCCATCCTCTTCTATATATGTGTTCCCTTTCTCTTGCTAAGGATCCCTTTGGTTCCTTACTTTCCCCTCTCCCTTGGTACACAACACCTCCCCTTTGCTAGCTTAGTGGCCGATCCTCCTTCTCCTTGGAGTCTTCTTCTTCCTCTAGTGGTGGCTGAACCCTAGAGTGCTTTGTCCTTCTCGTGGTGGTGCTTGAGCTTGGTTCTAGGAGCTTGGAGCTTGCTTAAGGCGGGTTACATAACTCCTAACCCTAACCATACTACCTTCTTCTACATTCTTGTATGTTTTCATATGATCATAATCGGCCATGTATGTTCTAAGATAAGTCTCTTTCTTAGTTGCACCTTTAGCCTTGTGGATATAGTGACCTTGTTGTTATGGTTGAGGTTTGTACCTTTATACCCTAGTTGGCCGAACCATGGTTTAGAGTTCCTTGTTGAGCAATACCCCTCTTCTCTCCTTGGTTATGAGAAGTGAGTTTGAGATCTAGTGATGTGGGCAATACCCCCTCTCTCGTTTAAGTTGAGAGGTGAGCCTACATCCTAGTTGCTTGGGCAACACCCTTCTCTCACCATGGATTTGGGAGGTGAGCTTGGGATGACCTATGTTGAGGTGGATCCTTGTGCTTTCCCAAATTGTGATAGAGGTTGTGCAAGACCCCTCTCTCTTGGTTGTTGAGAGGTGAGCCGATCTTCTTGATCAATTTAGGGTTTGGTGTCCTTATGCTTGAGGTTGAAGATGACCTTGGGTTGTGCTACCCGTTTGTTTAGTCTTGAGTTGTACCCTTTGCCGTTGTGCCTATATGGGGTTTGTGTGGTGGCCGATACCCTTGTGTGGTGGCCGATACCCTTATGTGGTGGCCGATACCCTTGTGTGGCGGCCGATACCCTTGTGTGGCGGACGATACCCTTGTGTGGCGCCCGATACCTTTGTGTGGTGGCCGATACCCTTGTGTGGTGGCCGATACCCTTGTGTGTTGGGCGATATGCCTTGTTGGATGCCCTGCACGTTACACCTAGCTAAGGTAGTTGGCTTGGTGTCCGATGTACCTTGGACATTTTAGAGCTCAGGGAGCTACCTTTGTGTTGGGCATCATGGTTAATGGTTGTGATGACCGATATGGTGACATATAGAAACCCTAGATGCTTCCCTTGACCGATAGGCATCCTTGGAGCATTTTGGTGTTGCCTGAAGTTGTGGGTATGTTGGGTGATACCATGCTATGCTATGATGCTACGTCTTGACGGAGCTAGCCTGGGGCGTTCAAGTGGTGTGGCTGTCCGATAGGCACCTTAACCCTAGATGGGCGATAGGGCTTAGTCGACGTGGGTAGATAGTTGTTTCATGCTTAGCCTCTTGCACGATACCCTCTCTTAACCTAGCTGCACGATAGTGTCTTGTGCACCTGGTATGTGCGTCAGAGTTGCACGTTATGTTTTGATCTCTGGTTGCACGACACCTTGGGTGGTGGTCGATACCGTTTAGGGTTGGCCGATATGTGTTTATACATATTGATAGGCCAATATGATTTTGGTAAGGGATGTCACCCTACCCGTTACAAGCTGTGGTGAGGGACGCGCTGCTCACCACCCTTTTTGGTGAGGGCTGTGGAAGTTTTAGTAAGGGGTTTGATAACCCGGGTTGTATATAGATGATGGTTCCATGTCAATAACGATGTTACATGTGTTATGATCACCTTATATCCGTATATATATGATGATGATGATGAGTAAACGATAAGCTTGGAAGCATATGAGTTGCTTCACATGATGAGGTGACCCATGTCTATGGTCACAGGTTTGAGGCATGAATGATAAAGCATATAATCATCAATGTTGCCCTATATTTGATAGCATGGTCATTCTGTTAATCCATGACGGCTTCAGTTATCTCTATGAATGTGTATACTAACCATGCAGGTATTTCGTGCAGATTCATATCCAGGTCAGGACTATGAGATATATATGTTTGAATAATACTGCATTATGATGATCACTCTTGTTGAGGAGATAACCTGCATCACCAGGTTGATTTGTTTTGGTCTGAGAACCTGATTAAGGCTAAGTGCCTAGTTGAGGTGTTATCCTCTGATGATGAGATCTGGGATTGTTATCCCAAAATATGAAACTGCCTTAAGAGGCAGTGGTTCCTATGATAAAGGTTTGAGATCCCGGAATAATTTGATGGTGGTAATAATAATGTAACTTAATGCTATGTATGTGTTACAACTTGGTTGCCTCAACAATCCACTTAAAATATACTAACTAATTACAGTGGAACATATTATGTAGTTTGCCCTGGCCATAGCTCCATCATCGTCAGTAGCTGGTGATGGTGAAATAGGTTCTCTTGCGAGTTAACCTAGAAGCGCATATTATTGAATATGTGTGGTTTCTCTTAGCCGGAAATGAGGAGGTTAGAGTGCAAATTTGGTTATAGACTCAAGATGTGTATAAGAGCATGGTGAACAGGCCCATGGCTCAGTGTGATAGAGCATGAATGCGTTCATGTCTCAGGGAGTGCGGTGAACTGGCCCGTGGCTCAGATATACTAGTACCGAGACCTGTACCAAGGTGGGCTAGAGAAAGGGTAGCCTGCGGGAGCTGACCCTGTGGTTGAGGCCACTTAAGCATGAGACTGCGGTACTGCTTGTGTTGAGCTCGTGCACTGACCACGAGGTGGGAGGTCATGGAGTCCGACTCTTCCATTGACCTTGTATGGTACCGGCTTGGGTTTCGCAACCGAAGGTTGGATTTGAGCGGTACGGCTCACTTCCTCAGGGCATAATAAAACGTAATCTAGCCGAATAGTATATCTTGCTTAGAACAAAATAGGGAACATTGTTTGAGGCCTTGCTTATATAGTTGATCTAGTTTTACTATGCATTTGTGCGTACAATCCTTTATCTTGTGGTAAGTTCTTGTAAAGTTTATCTTGTCAATCATGTTGCATAAAGAATACTTGGTTATATGCCTTCCGTACATCTTGGTAAGCTCGATGGTAATAACAATCTTGCTCAATATGCTTCTCTTGTTCTACGCTTTATCAGTTTCCTACTGTTGTTGTTTTAACCTTTCCGAGGTTTTATGGTTTCAGTGGGGAGTTATATTTCTCGCTGGGACTGTGTGTCTCACCCCGTTGGTTTACAACCTTTTTAGGTGTTCGCTCTAGACGTGGTGGTGGTCACGAGTTTGCGGCCGAGCAGTAAGAAGAGCAGTAGAAGGCAAGAGATGGATTCACTACGGTTTTGGTTATTTTGTTGTAGAGTCCTAGAGTCATCCCTGTACTCTGAGGTCCTCGGAGGCGTTTTGACAGTGTTTTATGATGTATAGCTGATGAAGCTATGTATATCCTGCTGCTGGCCGGATGTGGTCCGTTATGTATATATAAACAGGTGATGAACTCATGTGATGACAAGACAGCTGATCTTCTAAGCTGTGAACACGTATCTAGACTTGTAGATGTTTATATAACCTATCTTCTTGCAGGATGAGGATCTGAATGTAATAGTTTTCTAGGTTTATCTACTTACCAAAATTGGTTTTAATTACCCCGTGTTTTTGGTAATAGGTGGTTTATGGTGTTTTCCACACGTTTTCGCATGACACCTCATTGTCTGTGTGATAGCGAGATGTGTCGTCACACTAGCTTCTCGAGTTTTCTTCTGTTTGGGATTTCATCTTCTCACTAGAGGCAAGTTTTATAACTTGCTCCACATTTATTGCTTATCATCACCTTGCTAACTCATGTTCTTGCTTGAAAATGATGATCCATGCACTAAAAAGCTATGCTTAACTTGGATTTCGATTTTTATAATGTTCCCTATTCTGATTTCAATTCTAGATGAACCTATGATCATGTGTATGTTATTCCTAAGGTATAATATGACTTGGATCAGGTTGGTTTGGCAACTTATGATGCTAAGCACCTATCAATCAATGATCAATTTTAGGGTTTAAAGTTGATTTCTTCTATAAACCCATGACCCGATGATGATACCATTGCAACAACCCTATGGTGTTGTATTCATGACAACTGATGGTTGGGATCAAAGGTGTCAGATGATGGTGATAACCTATTGTCACCCCTTGGGTCAGGGTTTGGATCAATTAGAAGTTTAGTGATCAACCATTAAGTACCCTACTGATGTTATCAATCAATGATGACATTAGCTTAATATTTGATGTTGATTAATGAATATAGTGTTGATATAACAACCTATGGTGACTTAATGGCCACTAATGATGGTGGATCAGGTCTCTACAACCTATGGTGAGTTAAGCATTGTAGTTGTAGCATCAATTAAGCCTTATACCAATGGTTTCTTGGTTCACTTGATGCAATGGTCAGACCTATACTGTAATTGATGGTTTTAACATATGAACTTGACCCAATGGTTAAGATCTAATGTTTATTCCTCCAATAAAGTGGAATGATGGCTAGTGTAATATGTTGGTCCTAATAATGTGATTTAGATGGTTTCCTTTATATGATCAACTTAAGGAGCTTACTTGTTGATAATGGATGGCTTGTTCTAAATGAACAGTTGATTGTGGGTTTTACCTTACTCTCAACTGAACCTTTATCATTGTTAACTAAAGGATGTCTAGGGTTAAATGGTGACTTTTATAGATCACAACTCAATAACATCAAATATGATTCATTCAAGGTGTTTACTTATGTAAACAACCAATGGTCTTACCTTTTAAACATCCAATGGTTCTGGGTGACATTGTGGTATGGTGATATGGGTTGAATGATGATAGAACAAATGGAGGGTTACCCTTAATAAGGTAGTTTTACCTATTCACTCATATGAATAAAAGGGATGATAACTATATTGTGTTGATATGTAGCCATAATGAGGTATAGCTTGTTATACCTAGCTTTAATATAACTAAATGATGGTACACTAGTACAGATAACACCTTTAGTGTCAGTTAAGTAAGACTTTGTCATCAATTTTGAAGCAACACTCAAGTGGGTGACACTAAAAGTAGACTCCTTTAGCGTCGGTTACATAATCGATGACACAAATCTGTTCCCGATGACAACCCAAAAGCACCAGCAGTCGGACCATAGGCATCAGTTTCTAGCAAACAACCAAAATAATTAAGCATTTGTTGTCGGCTGTTGGTTTTTGACCGACGCCAATTTTTTGTTTTTTTTTCTTATCAGCTCCCATGCCTACTGTCCAGCTGGTCAGTAGGATGTAGAACCTGCAATTCAGTTCTAAACTATAGGTTTACAACATCCTTTGATTTTAGACAACAACAGGACACAAACCTATAAATATTAACAAGATGTACATTATATGGATCATGTGAATCACACACATATATAAGCACATTTAATTTCAAATATGATTCATCACACACATGTAGAAACCTATAGTTCCATTTCATTCCTCCATTTCATATTCACACACATTTAGCAACCTGCAGTTCCATTCATTTCATCTCTTTTCATATTCACACACAGAAACATTCATTCATTCCATCTTCACAAACACATGTATATAGATAAGACAATTTTAAAAAAAATTCATTCAGACATTATATATAACTGTCTTTCAAAGTTGAACATGTTATCAAAATACTAATTATGACAACAAAGTTTAGAAAACAACATGACATTAACTAAACAAGGGGCTTGATGTACCCCTAAACACGTGCATAAGACGAGAAAGTGAATTTGTTGCTTGGACCTACTTTGTTGATGTTGCTACGTCGCGGAGCTCGTCGTTGTTAGATGAATCTGAACTGATGGTGATAGTGAAATGGACGGTACCAATAGTAGAAATATAAGGGAAATCGGGTGTGCTCTTCTCATTGAATGAGTCCAAATATGTGCTATCCCCTATCGAGTACTCAAATCGGACCAGATGATGGGGCATCTCATTGTTGATGTTGGTTATCCAAACTTTGATGGTATTAGGGCCAACCGAATGAAAAAAAAGCCTATCACTATGGCCCAATAGCATCTTCCTAACCCACTCACACCAACTGGTTGTGAATACAAGATTTCTATCAACATTGTACTTAACCTCAATAACAAATGTTGAAGTTGCAAAATTTAGGGTCACTTCACCAGCCGCGTAGTGTCTTCCGTTTAGATAATGCCAATGTTTAGGTATAGTGAGTTGTGCTAATGAACGATTGTCTAGAACGATGTCCAACTATTCTTCAATAGGGAATAGTAACATTGGGGTAGAGGCCCAAGCCATTATGCCTACAACAACGTAAAATGTTGAGAAAAAGTAATATAAATGTAAGTACTAACAACAGACAACATGGGTTATTTCATATTCATGACAGATAAATAATTGATGATGATAATGATGATGATGATGATGAGAGATGATGATGATGATGATGATGATGATGATGATGATGACGATGATGATGATTTAGGATGATGATGATGGATGACGACGATGATGGATTATAATTATGATGATGATGATGAGGATGATGAGAAAAGGAACTCATCATCATCCTCATCCTCATCATTATCCTCATCATCATCCTCATCATCATCCTCATCATCATCCTCATTATTATCCTCATCATTATCCTCATCATCATCCTCATCATTATCCTCCTCCTCCTCATCATCTCATCCTCATCATCATCATCACATGAGGATGATGATGATGATGATGATGATGATGATGAATGATAGATGATGCAGATGATGATGATAATGATGATGATGATGTTGATGATGATGTTGATGATGATGATGATGATGAATGATTGATGATGCAGATGATGATGATGATGATGATGATGATGATGATGAGGGATGATTATGAGGATGAGGATGATGATGATGATGATTGATGATGATAATGGATGATTATGATCATCTAGAATGATGTCCAACTATTCTAGAATAGGGAACTCATCATCATCATCATCATCCTTCTCATCATGCTCATCATCATCCTCATCATTATCCTCATCATTATCCTCATCATTATCCTCATCATTATCCTCATCATCATCCTCATCATTATGATCATCTAGAATGATGTCCAACTGTTCTTCAATAGGGAACTCATCATCATCATCAATCATCATCATAATCATCATCCTCATGTGATGATAATAATGATTCCTCATCATCATCCTCATCATTATCCCTCATCATCATCGCCATCATCATCATCATCATCACATGAGGATGATGATGATGAGGATGATGATGATGATGATGATGATGATGATTATGATGATGATGATGAGGGATGATGATGAGGATGATGATGATTGATGATGACGATGATGATGAGGATGATGATGAGGATGATGATGATAATGATGAGGATGATGATGATGATGATGATGATGATCCTCCTCCTCCTCCTCCTCCTCCTCCTCCTCCTCATCATCATCATCATCATCATCATCATCATCATCATCATCATCATCATCATCATCATCATCATCATCATCATCATCATCATCATCATCATCATCATCATCATCATCATCATCATCATCATCATCATCATCATCATCATCATCATCATCATCATCATCATCATCATCATCATCATCATCATCATCATCATCATCATCATCATCATCATCATCATCATCATCATCATCATCATCATCATCATCATCATCATCATCATCATCATCATCATCATCATCCTCATCAATTAATTCAATTAGTTCTTCCATTTTGTGTTTATTCATTCATTATTAAACCCTAATTCAATATTAGTCAACTACACAATCTTAGAGAAACTAAGTGCAAATCTAATCAATTAAGTTTATTAATGCATCATTAACCCTAATCAATAGTAATCAAATATATGGTGGCATTGTTATCCCTAAGTTCAAATCTAGTACTGATTAAACCACTCACCGCACTGGTGGATTGAGCAGGTTGTGGTGGCGGTGCCCGAAGGTGGAGGTGGACGGGCTGGAGGTGAAGGTGACCGGTGCTGGAGGTGAAGCAGAGGAGGTGCAGGTGGTGGCTGGCGGCGGTGACTGGAGCAGATGAAGGATGCTAGAGTAGGGCTCCTCGCTCCGCCTGGAGCAGGTGGTGGCGGCGATAGGAGCAGGTAGTGGTGGCTGACAACTGGACAACAACAGCAGCTCCAGCGTGAGAAGTTTCAAGCTCGTCATAGCGGCGCTTGGAGGTGGTGAGTAGAGAAGGGGAGGCAACATAAAAATCTCCAGACCTAGCTAGGCGATAGAAGATAGGGAACTAAACAATGAAGGGGAAGAGTCTGGCTCACACGGGTGCTACTAAGTTAACACATCTGCGTCAATTATTCCTCCAAAACTGACGATAAATAAGGGAATGAATTTTGCCTCGCGAAGGACATTTAGTCATCAGTTCTTTAACAAAAATATATGACAAATGAGGGGATAAAAACTTTCACGAGGCTTGGCGCGAAACATGTGTCGTCGGATTTTACACAACCGACGCCAAATTTAAAATTTTTGGAGGCAATTTTTTTTCACTGAAAAATTGTATTTTGCAGGTGATTTTGGACATCGGTTTTGTTTATTAAAAACTGATGTTAAACAAAAGCGATACCCCTATCTTTTGTAAATCAACCAGTCTTCACATATAGGTGTCCATTGTCTTTATAAGCCAACATCTTAAACTATTGGCGTCAGTTTTTGTGCACCAACCAATGACATTAAATGTGATGTTATACGTCATTTCTATACTAGTAGTAATTGGGTATGAATAGTCCTTGAATGATTAATGCAATCATGGAGTACTCTCTTATTGTTGTTGAAACCTTAGTATGTTATAACCTGATGGTTACACCTTGATTTATGTGTGGGTTTATACTTGATAATAGTATGGAATGTGATGGTGATGCCTCACCTTATGCATCCATGATCCAATGGGGATGCCGTGAGTTAGGGTTTGGGTATAAGTGATGATTAGTAACATTGATATAATTTATCATGTTGAACCTAACTCTAATGCAAATAGATAAAGATGAGTATTCATGTTTAACATTCCTATATGATGGAATGATGGTGATATAACCTCCTTAATATGATCATAACCTTAATATGTTAATTCTTGGTTATCATAGCCACACAGTTGATACTTTCTTATGCTAAACATGTGCATTATGAATATGATTAGGGTTAATCATATCTAGATTCCTTGCATGTTGATGTAATAAAGGAATGTTCTTAATATCAATATAACCCTGCTATGATTATTTATGAATATCTCCTAGATCACTAATGCAATATTGTGCTGATCTGGTGTATTATATGTACATGATGTTGTTGAGCCTTGCTATAAGGCATAGAATGATAATGATGATCATGTAGGGAATAGTATAATGGTCTTAATGACCTTTGGGCATGGTTGAGCCCTGAATGAGGCATAATCCTCTTGTGTTGATAATGGTTGATACCTTGTGATATTATGAAAAGAATTTATATCATGTGATAGTATGATGACTAGTGTAGCCTCATGAATGGCAAGTGAACAGTACCATGTGATGATGAGATGAGAAATTATGTTTCACACATTTTATATCTTTTGAAGTTGTGATATTTATATGCTTGTTAGAAGTGAATTAGGGTTTGTATGTCCACTAATTTGATGCAGCCTTAATTCAGCCAATTGGCATAACTAATCAAGTGAAACTATAATCATGTAGTGACATGTGCCATATATCCATCTGAGTGTCAGAACTTGCCAGATGGTGAAACGAGTATTCCTAAGGGAATCTCGTAGCACATACTGATGAGTATGAGGGGTGTTTGTCATCTTGAATTCAAATGTTTAGGGAGGATGACTCGGTCATACCTAGCCCTGAGTTTGAGAATGGCTGCGGTCATGTCTCAGTGATTATATATGTGACGAGATTGGAGGACAATTGCGGCTGTACCTTGGATGGTAGGGTATGCGTACCCACCTCCTTTCACTAGTGTCGTGACATGTACCAAGGTCAGACTAGGCTATTAGCAGCTTGACCTTATGTGTCACTGTGGCAGACCTGTAAAGATCGAGGGTAGAGAAGATCTTAGGAGTTCGACTCTTCCTATATCTTGTATGGTACTGATTTCGACTTAGCAGTGGTTAGTTGCATTTTGAGTGGTATCTGCAAATTCCTTAGGGAATAATAAAAGATGTAAGACACTCATGTAGTATATCTTTTTAGGGTTATACACAACGCTTCATATTGGATGATAACCCTTGTTTGCTTTCTTTTCACTGAGATCATGTTTAGTACAATAAGAGATAATAGATATTCTTATGTTATAGTTATGATCATGTTGTAAACATGCTTATGTTGTCAAATATACTGACACTAATGGTTAAGATGTTGTTTCTAGCTATGTTCAATATTGCTAGCCATGCCTATGTAATTAGAAATGCTTAAACTGCTAATCATGCCTATGCAGTTAATTGTGCTATGATGTTAGTTCTGCTTATGATATAGATATGTTCCCTTTATTTGAGATGCCGGTATTGATAGCCATGTTAGGTTACTAGACATATTCATGATGTCAGGGATGCTTATGCTACTAGATTGCTTGTGCTGTTAGCAAGGAATATGATGATAGTCAGATTAATGATAATGATTATTATTAGATGCAATTTGATGATATTTGAGTATATATCTATCTAGAGAAATGGATTTATTTGTTATATATATGCATTGATGATCATACTTGTTGCTAAGATGATTTTATTAATATATTTAGTATACTTGAACTGTTCAATCTGTTCAATTGATTATTAAATACTCCAACTACTTAGTTATCTACTATTTAAAATGTTGTAATCAATAAGCATTGTTGGAGGTTATATCTCTTGCTGGGACATGGGTCTCACCCTTGTGGTTCGCCACATTTTTTAGGTAATCAGAAGTGACAAAAACAAACATGTGGCATCAAAGAGGAGATATAGAAATGAATCCTTTAAAAAGTTGATTAGATGTTTAGTGTGTCCTGGAGTCATCCCTGTACTCTAAGGTCCGAGCATGAAAAGTTTGTATATGGTATTTCAAACGAAACAAACTTTTGTTAGCATATTAATGCTTGTTGTGTGGCATATACGAATATTGTTCTCCTATATATATGTTGTGGCTAAGGCGATAGAACCATTTGTATCAAATTCTTGGCATAGTATGGATAAAAGAAAGATGTTGGGCTCTTATGCAAATGTTTATGAGAAAGAGCTGACGTTGGAATCAATTTTAATTTACCCATATTTTTGGGTATGTGTTTAATTAGTGATCCATTGTGTTTTATGTTTTGAGTAATATCATTTAGTGTAATAGGTTATCACATCTAATGCATCATTACCCTCACAATCATAAAAAATAACTTTGAATAACTTTTGAACATAATTGAGGTCCTAATCCCCCTATTGCACAATGGTTAACTCTAATGCTTAAATGTGACTTATTTTGGACATAAATGATGAACCATGATCTAAATGTGAATATTTCTCCCCAATGACATCTAAGAGCATCCTTACCTATAAATCAACAACATTGTGCCTTACCATGACACTAATATTGACCCTAACTCATATTACTATTGTCTTAGTCCATAGGCTTTATATGCATGTATGTGACACTTTATGATGATGCATGGAAATACCTTAATTAATGGCGACTTTGACCCCTTACAGGCATCAAACTCTATTATATCCTACAAAAGAGTAAACTTATGATGCCTTGTGACCTGAATGCCTAAGGCCAACCCCACTTATACTAGGGTGGTGATTGTAACCCAAAATCCACTAGTAATGACCTAATGTGTAACATATATGGCTTTCTTGTCTCTCTTGTGCTCTAATCTTGATAAGAATTTTAAGGTCATCACCTTGTGTTTTGATATCCTTGTTTCTCAAATGGTTTAGGTTCAGAGATAGATTAGGAGAAGAGGTTTGTGAGAAATTGTCTAGGTTTGTACCTTTTGTCTTTAGATCCTAGTTTAGTGTACATGATCAGACTTATATAATGTACTCCTCAATGTGTAATTGAAACTATGTAGTAAACAATGCTAGAATGATATACTTTTTGAATGTTGAGGATATGTTTTTGTGCGCATCAAGTTAATGGTTCATGTTTGCTAAGAATTTCACACTTCCACATTTTGTCCTTGATTATATGTTATGTCCATAGGGTTAGGAGTCAAGCTCAGTGATAGACAATATTAGATCCAGGTTACATAGCTACACCAAGCATTCTCTTACATGAAACACAAATTACACCCAACCTTACATATAAAACCATAGAAACTTAACAAGTACTAAGTTGACTTAACCTCTAGGTTAGTACCTAAATATTCTAGAAACATGTGTAGCCTTATGTAATCCTTGAAACCTTTCTTTTCTCATTTCTCTATACTGTAGTATGGACGTGGGTTCCTACGGGGTGAAAAGAGGTAAATCTTATGGTTGTAAACCCCACGACATGTGCTTAGGGTAGATACACAAGTTGTAACGACCCCACTTCCCGGTAACTCCCAATTAAGGAAGACCAAGAAGTCAGAGGCGTTATCCCAAAAATAAGATCACTAGTTTTGTAATTAATAAAAAATAATTAATAAATTCTATGAAAGATTAAACTAAAAACTGGAATAAAAATATACTCTCACATACCTTCAAAAATAGGCAATTGAGACTTCTACCCGTAGTAGAATTCTAACTAATTAAATCCTCCTTGATAATTTAACTTTAATCTTTCACATGTTCCACTTTACTATTTGTCCAATTTCAGGTATTTCCCAAAACACCAAAAAACAAAACGACAGTCAGTATAAATGAATATACATGTATGTGGGGACAAACAAAACATTGCACATAAGCTTTAACAACCTAATCATATCAAGTAGTTGTTAACAATGCAAAATTACATTTTCAATGTGACTTCCCAACTGCTTTTACTCATCCTCTGGGATACCCTCTCTTAGGGTTTAGTCCTTGCAAGGGACTTAAGGCTACCTTCTCCATCCTGAGCTTGGTACCTGGGGTCACCCCTCTGGGTTCCCAATGGTCTTCCCTTTGGGGCTTGACCACTTCAGACCTTCTCTCTAGGGCTTGGTATTGCATCATACATCCTGAGATTATATGTAGGTTCAAGACAATCACATATATACTTAAGTTGTGATAATCATATTCACTTTAAATATTGCAGAAATAAAAGCATCAAAACAGTTTATTTCCATGCAATCGATAAAACATTGGCAAAATGCTAGGAAACTAAACTGTGTACTCATAATTAACCACATACCTGATTTAGGGATTTCATAAGAAATAGGCACAATCCAATCTAATCAGGCAATCCAACAAGCAAGCAAGCCAATCACACAAAAGAACAGAATCCTGAAAAGCATGTACAACCTATTTACTACATACTCATCAAGAACTTACTTTATTGACTTGGAATTACCTTCTATGGTTTCAAATCCAGATTAGGGTTTCATTAGAGTTCTTTTAGATCTATTTACAACTTTCTTCTTTTAAATCCTCAAAACCCTAAAACAACAATGCTAGGTTTAAAACTCTAATTATCCACTTATTCATATTAAAGCCTTCTTTTCATCAAAATGACTTAGGATTAACGTAACATCGTCTTATACAAAGGATCTCGAAATATATCTCATTAGAAACCATTAACACCAAAATCAGGGTTTCTAAGCCCATTAATGCACTTTATACATATGATACCCAAAATCAGCCAATTGGGTACAAGGATCATCTCTTTAGATCTAAAATGTCCTTTTTATTGACGACATGTTAATATCATCTTGAATTATCCAAAGAAAGCTACTAAATCCCATTAACATAAAAAATCAGGATTTTTCATTAATAAAATCATTAAAGATAGCATCTTTACATACTTTTCAAGTTACAATAATATTTAGGCCTTGACAATATTTTTATGATATTTATTGCATTCTCCTAATAAATTTTCATATATAACTTGTTGCAATCTGAGTTACCAATAATTATCTATGAATTTTGCAAGATTTACTTACTAGGGAAAATGAGAGGGTGACACGTCAACCATTGTGTATGTTGCTTTCCTGCATAACCCGGCTGACTTAAAACATAAAAAAATGATGATTATGCCCCTATGTGATGACCCCGTTCTTCATACCTCAGAGGGGCAGTTTCGTCCAGGTGAGATGCTTGTTATCTTCCTCATGAACCCTTCTACTGCCGTCAGGACAGGGCTGATCACGGGGCTACCTCCCCCTCCCTAGGACTCGAAGGGCACCAACAATGGTCCCCCTACTCCTGACACCCTCCGCCATGCCTGACAAGGCCCCAAGCCATGGACAAGGTGGATAGGTTCAAGAGAACCAAACCTACGAACCGTGGTTGGTTTGCAGACCTCCTGTAGGCATTGCACATGGGCTAGGGTGAGGAGACAGCAACAGAGTTGTTGTTAGACATCAAAAGAGCATCCTGATCCCTCAAACTCGCTTCCTTGTCTCAACGCTACCTCAGGGGTCGCACCACCCCCTCAGTTAGGGTTCAGGCAGATACATATTTGAAGAAGAGCATGAGACACCTGATGGACTCGAGGCTCTAGGTCCAACCCTTATATAGGAGAGGATAGCAATGTCCTAGCATGCTTACCAATGAGAAAACAAGTCCCTCTGTCCGTAGAAGACCACTTTCCTTATTGGCATGTAATTAAAGCTTTCATTACTTCCTTATCAAACCACGTTCCTTAGTTATCAAGGAATCTTATATTAGAGTTTTTATACAATGGCCAATCCAAAAGTCATCAATTATATTTCCTTTTAGCTTGGCTTTTAATCCACTGGTCATAAGGATATACTTCCTTATACTAAGTAGTATTTCGATTTGGCAACACAAAAGCCACTACATAATCGCATTAGTACATGGCATTTTATTCCCAATTTCTAACATTATCCCGTTCTAGCCATTATAACCATGTGGATTCAAAATATCATCAATGGTGATTCAAACATACATCTTTCCACACATTTCTTATATTTTCCTCATTATCTCAAATTTCCTTCTTAATAATGCATTATTTGATTTCATATTTTTCTTTTAATCATTTTGGACTCATTAACATATTATGATCCACAAAATCTCATTCACCAAGGAAATATTGCAAAGGAAATCCATTCCATACATATATTTCATATAATTTCCATAATCATACATTTATTGGGAAAATTGTATTTCCAACCATATGAACCCGAAATTGGGGTTGTAACACAAGTTTACACCATTTTCTTGCTAGTTCTCTAGGTATCATGTTACAAGACTGCCTAATGAGAATGGTAACTCCCTTTTGGCTTTAGTTTTGGTTTTCATCACATGTTCCAATGTTGGAGAAAAGTATTAGAATTAATAATATATATGTATATATGAAAATGTTACCAAATGTATAAAGGGAGTGAGTGTCTATGTAACCTAAAAGAAAGAGATTCAATACTTGTTTAGATGAGAGCATTTAGATAGTAGATGTGCTCTTTATTGTTGTCTAGAGACATGATAAATGATAGGCTAGGGGTATCCTAGATGATATAAGATTGATGATAATGATAAGAATTTACTTCATGATAAACTAAGTTTTATGTTGGAGTATTAAAGTAGGTTTGATGATATGAGATGAGTTTGACCATGCAACCCTAGATATGTCTATCATCATGTATGGTATGTATGGCTTGTTGTATGTGATGCACATATCTAGTGGGTTGGCATACTTGCATGTGCCTCGTTATGTATATATTGAGATGTGATAAGTTGAACTGGTTCATGAAAACATAAGTCTCAATATTTTTACAAAGGAGGGCATCTAGCTTGGAACATATGTTAAGGGTGAATTCCATAGTGGGTGAACCTAACATGGGAGAAGGTTAGGGTACCCAACCTCCAAAATATGTGAATTATGAAATACATGATGATGAGTCCTAACTAGACGACTTCGACATTCATGAGCTGAGAACCCCAGTTTAATGTTTATAATATTGAACCCTATATTTCCTATGAAAAGACATAATCCTAGAGAAAAAGGCATTTGAATATATGTATGTTTTCCATCCAGGTTAGAGATATGTCTCAAAACTCAAAGATAATGTATATGATGTGCGATCTACATGATGGGCCTCATACTCATGTTAGTGATTCCACAAGAAGGAATCTAGTGGTTGCCCCCATTTTTGAGAGATGAGTAAATTTTTTATATGGGTAGATGTTTGTGGTTTGCACATTTTGCCTTGATGTAGATGGGTCTTAGATTGAGTATCTTGGGCTTGTTAAGCTTTTTTTGGCTACAAGTGAGATAATCACAAAAACCTCAATATTGATGATATGGTGTTCATCAAGATGACACATGATACATGAAGGAATATGACTCTAGTCAAGTCATGATATAGTATGTTAAGTCACTCTAATAAGCTTGATCTAATATGAGTCCATGTTTTACATGAAACATATAAGTTTGAAATATTGAGCCTAGAAATAGTGATGTCGTTGGGATCATATTTTGTTAAACATGGTATATATATGCTTGGTTTTAGATCAAGATGAAAGGTAACACACATAATTGGTGATGATCAAACATAACTTTAGGGAAATTCTAAAGCATGAAACCTAGTTAATGATGAATACCTATAATGATAATCTTGATTGAAAGTTATGATAGTGAATGAACCCAAGTAATTAATTATATGGATTTTCATAACACACCTTTGGCTTGTATGAATATATGAACAACAACCCCTAATAATATGGAGATAATGGATGCGATTCCTAATGCATACAAGATGACATGTGAGGAGACACTGAGTAATGCCAAAAATGTATGGTTTGGGATGGGTACACCCTTGGTGCCTTCAAATCATATGATAATGACCTAACTGTGTACCCTATGATGGTGAATTCCTTGAAACCTAAGGGTGGTTTTATTAGCATCATGAATATTGTCTTTGACCTTTGATTTCTATCTTTGATGAATTTTGGGGATGAAATTTCTTTTGAGGAGGGAAGGATGTTACAACCTAACTTCCACTCTCTCCTATAATGTGATCATTCTCTCTACTCAAGTGACCTTTGACTCTATTGTATCTCAATTTCTTATTTTGAGTGTTTTCATGTATTCTTCTGGTCACATTATACTTTATAATCCTACATGAGGCATGAATTTTCATGTTATCTGAAGTTCCATGTTTTTAATGTATCATCATTTTATAATCAAAACTGTGCATCATGAATGTACCCTTCTTACTATCTATTTTATACTACATTGTAGGTGGTTCAATTAAAAATAAATTGGCGTAAAATTTGTCTCAATCAAACTCCATAGCCCAAGATATGATCATATGAATTTGCCTTGACTTGTATTTTATTTAATCCCAATTTATGTCTTTTTCTCCATTTTGGGAAGGCCCCTCTTAGGCCTAGTACATGGGGAATAACCCATCGAATTCCCCCCTTTTACTTGCCATGTCGTGATGCTCTCTCATTTTTTTCAGTCAATCACGAGCATTCGATCCCTTAGCCATGGATTCACCCCCACCCTACCCCCGATTATACTGTTGTGGTGTCTTCTTTAACCTCCATAATCTTTGTGCTTGTACAAGGAGTAACTAACTCATCACCACTTTCGGCACCAACTTTTACCATTTGAGGATTTCTATCTTCTAATTTCATCCCACTCTTTCATTTCCCACCCTTTTCCTCTAGCACCCCTTCTTTCCCGTCCTTTATCCTCCAACTCCATGGCTACCACCGCCATAGAGCTCCTTAATCAACCTCGCCTCAGCCACCCTCCACGGGAGAGGAGAATACCTGCAGGTATGATCCTATAAGACAAGATTGTGTGGCATGTTTTTGGGGTAGTTCGATCTGCGTTACATGGCATAGTGCAACGTCAACAAGCATGTGAAAATCCCTCCACTGTGCTTCCGTGAGCGAGGGCCACAAGTAGGGAGAGGACCATAACCCCTGACGTTTAAACCAAGTTAACCTTTTTATATCATGAGTACACATTTACAATTCAACTTATGTATTGATCATTATCATCAAAACATATTAAACATATTGTATAAAATCATGCTTAATTCTCCTAAAAGTCATCCCTTCATCACTAAAATCCTACAATATTTTCAAAATACCTAATATGTACTCTCACAAATTAAAACTCACATCAAATATTTATATTAACTCAAAGTAGAGTTATCTATTGTGTATATTAATTATGATCATATCATTCTCTTAATTAATATAAAATTTATGAAAACCTTGCTTAACTTATAGATCAATGCAACCTTACAATAATATATTTGTATTTTCATGTTTCTTTATTTTGTAGAACAATTTTGTGTAAATGTTTTGGCTTTATTCTCTTTCTTGTGCCCTAATCTTAATATGGATCTTAATCTCTTGTTCTCTCAGCTCAAATAAGAGTTTTCTCTATACTTATATCACTTTTATGTGCATGTCCCACATAGTTCATATGTTGACCCCTAATGGTATAAATGAACAATTTTGAAAACTACATGTATGTAGGAATGTTGAACCCAATGTTGGATCATGATGCTTAGACCTATGAGGACATCCACATATAGATATGTGCTAATATTTTCCTTCTTTTTATGATATCAACCATCTTCCATGTCTAAATCTCATGACATTCTGAATCATAATCATGCTTGCCCTATTATGAGCCTTTTGGTTCTAATATGCAAGTAAATGTATCAAACCTCATATTTCATATTAAATTATAAGAACCTAAAAATGACTTGAAACTTGAACCACACCTTAATGATGGACCTAAATCATTAAGAGATAATCTTAGAATTTAATTTGACCAAAAGCCTAATCAGGGATTAATAAAGATGTCGAACCATGCTTAATGACGAGTTATGTTCTTTTGGTTTCTTATGATCTAGATGGTCAAGGATAGGTCAAGAACCTCTAAACTCAGGGCTGTCAGCTTTAATAATTATATGAGTATGGTTCTCTTGCTTGAATATTGATATGTATGCATGTTTGTATACTTCAAAATATTTTCATGTAGCATTGCTCTATTTTACTTGATGTTTTGCCTCATTTATTGGATAACTTTAACACATAATATAGATATCCGCTATACAAACTTTGAAATAGGGTATGCTCAATGACTTTGGTCATTTCAAGTCCCTCACATAGAAACATGGTTAGCTAATGGCTTTTGATCCTTAAGCACCCTCAAAGACCCCTTTTGACAAGAAATTGGTCAAATGTCTTATGATACATGATTATGTTGGTATAATTTAGAAAAATGACTAAAACATGAGTATTTGTTTTTCTATGATCCAAAAGGCTAAAAAACTGGGAACCTATCTAAGAAATATCCCATACATCTTTCGTTGAGAAATTTAACCAGACTACATCCTGAAGACTAAAAAGATCTTAGACACCTATTTAATTGTCTAACGACCTTTTTGTCTCATTTTGTAAGACCCCTAACCTTGCTTTATGGTTGAAGTTACTTTCTTACCTTAATTAGGCTCCTAAAACCTTAACAAACCCTACTATGATATTTGATATCATGTGACAAATCTAAGTTTCATGTTTGGTCCAATTTGGACATTGTTTGAGTAAGTTATGCATTTATGCGCTTGTTTTGGGCTTTTATGCAATTTCTCCATAACTAGGGTTTTTATTGCAGTTTGTCACCTTCTTGTTGTGTCTCATGAATTTAAATATCACGCTTTTTATATTGGTACCTTGGGGAACCTTTTTGCACTATCGGATTAGTGGTGACATCTAGCCAGGTTGAGGCTAGGGTTTCCTCACCTAGATGCCCTAACTTGATGGTTTCCTTTGGATGTTGTGATCCGATGGGTCACCTATGTTGGAGGTCAATGGTTACTCTATGGTTGACATCTGATGGTCCCCTTGGCTTTAATATTTGATGATTGACCTGGTTTTGCATGAACGATATATTTTGACCTTGGACACATGGCATGCATGGCTTGACACCTCTACCCTCCTCTCCCTTTCTCACCCCAAGCTTTATATACCTCTCTCCTTCCATGCAAACAAACTCTTTAGACACTCTCTTTTCTTCTTACTACTTGGAGCTCGTCACTCTTTCTTGGAGGAGAAGAAGGATATCTAGGAGGAGAAGTTTGGTCGATCTTGCTTGCATGTGCACCTAGGGTTCAGATCTACCCTCTCTTGAAGATTTTGGAGCTTCATTGCCTAGTTTCTTGAACTAAGCAAGTAAGATCACCTTCCTTTCTTCATTTTCCTTTCTTCCCTACCTTCTTCTCTTTTTCATCTTTGTGGATCAATGGTGTTTCTTGGTGGATCTTGAGCTAGAGGTCGAAGAACACCTTCCTTCTTGCTTTTTTGACCTAGTGTTTGCTTGTTCTTGGAGAAAGGAGCTACCTTGAACATGTGGAGTGCTCAAGCTAAGGTTTCTTATCTCTCTCTCTTAGAGATACCTTTTTGTTTAAACCTTCTTTATCAACCTTGAGGTGAGTTATATAACTTTCTTCATGTTTATTATTTACTCTTAACTTGCATGCATAAGATCTTGCTCTAAAACATAGTACCAAGTAGAAAGAATATTTGACTAGGGTTTGAGCTCATGTGGTAGTTCTTGAATAGATAATACTCCTTGATGTACCTCTTAACTATTGACTCTAGTTATAAATTGGCCAAACCCTTGTTTTGATGACTACTAAACCATTCCAATTAATTGTGGCTAATGTCTCTACTTGAGTGATTTCAGATTAGGTATAGACACACTCCAAATCCCCTAACTTGCACATTCTAACTTGGAGAAAAGACAAGTCAAAATCAATGCAAGTGTGCTTTTGTGGAATATGATGTAAATCCATTAGAATCATGTTGTAAATCACTTGTAAGGACTGTATGGCTTGTAATTAAGCATAGAAAAAATCAAGAACACTTAAATCAAATATTTAAGCACTTAAATGACATTTTCCAAAATTTAATTACATAATGTTTTTTAGTCAAGTTACAAACGTGACCTGTAACATCCCTGACCTGGGTTATGCTTTAACCCTAGGTGTTTTGATTAAGAAAGTTGATTATATGCGTGTACTTATCTTGTGAAAGGTAATTAAGGCTCTTGAGGAACTTATATTTCAATTTCAGTCCTTTTTGAATAATGTTGAAGCAATGTTTGCTTATTTTGGACTAAAGTGCAAATTACCCAAGTTGAGGGGTTAACTTGCAAATTGCACATGATAAGATGTTACTCTGATGTTGTGACATCATAAGAATGAATATAATGTAGTGGTATGGTTTTCCCAAGCCTGGACACCAAGATAGAGCTTGTTGGACAATGTTGTGCATTAAAACCTAGTTTTGGAGTAAAGTGCAATTTACCCAAAATATAGGGTTCAATATGCAAATTACCACTTCAATATGGTCCTTAATGTTTCTTGTCATCATGTAGAGCAAATAAAATGAGAGGGACTCCTCATTTGAATTAAGTTGTAGGAGAGAGAATCTTGACATTAAAATAATCAAGAATAATGCCTAATTGAAACCCTAATTCGATTTAGGGCAAAAATGAATAAAAATAATTGAAGGGCTTTCAACCAAAATGTTTTGGGTTGATTTTGAATAAGGATGGACGTTCCTTTAACAAGATAAGGAACGAAAATATCTTAAGTAGGTGAAATTCCACTCACCTTTTTATAAAGAAAAATAATATCCACTCACATGTGGGATATTATATTATAAGCATTAAGGTGCTTAATTTGCTTTTCTTTAAATTGAGGACAATGAAGGAGAATGAAAGGAAATTAAGGTGACTCGTACCCAAGGTAGTTGAGGGGGAAGAGGCGGCCACTTTATTGGGATTAATTAGATTTTTATAAGGCATATTCTCTCTCATCAATTTCTTTATAAAAGTTCCATTTCCAAGCCCAAACCAAGGCCTTTTTCGGATTTTCTTCTTCCCCTTGCTTGCAAAACCGACCAAGAAGCTAGGGAGGAGCAGGGAGAACGTCCCCAACCTGTGGGTAAGCCCTTGACCTTCGTTCTCCATGATTTCATGGTGGAAATCAAAAATAAATTATGGATTCCTTCTTATTTCGATCTCCTCTTCAACCCTAGCCAACTTTTGCAATCAAAAGCTTGAGGACGAGCCTAGGGGGAGTTGCAAGAGCTTCATCCACCATTAATGGCGTGAGCGTGGAGCTTTGGAGCTCAATTGGAGGCGGGTTTTATAACTCAAACCCTTAAACATTGCTATTGCATCAATTCTCTATGCTTTGTTGATTGATTTCTTCAATTTGATTCACTCTTGTTTCTTTGCTGCAATTTCCATCAAGAACGGTTGCTGTTCTTGGTTGTTCGAAGGAAGGGGATGATGACATCATCCTAGATTCTTATCCAAAGAAAATTACCAAGCAAAACCGTTTTGATAGCTACTCCAAATCGTTTTAATTTGATTGGCTATGCGGTTTCAGCAAACCGTTTAAGGGAAAACGGTTTGAAACCGTTTGGCAGAAAACGGTTTCAAGACCGTTTGATATGGTTGACCAAGCGTTGACCGTTTGGGATGTTTGTTCCTAATTATGTAGGCTGATAACCCTCCAAATTTGAGGGATTAACTCCAAAGGAATCGAGAGTTGAAGGCCAATCAATTAGGCAATCAGATTGAATTATGTGCTGATTTTCAACCTGATTAACTTGACCTGGTTGAGAAAACGGTTTCAAGACCGTTTGAGATGGTTGACCAAGCGTTGAACGTATGGGATTCCTGTTCATAATTATGTTTCTTAATAACCCTACAAATTTTAGGGATTAACTCCAAAGGAATCGTGAGTTGAAGCCTAATCAATTAGGGAAACCTAATTGGATTAGGTGCTGATTTTCAATCTGATTTAATTGAACTTTTTGGGCAAACGGTCTCAAGACCGTATAAGATGGTTGACTAAGCATTGACCGTATGCGATTACTGTTTCTAATGATGTTGGTTAATGACTCACCAAATTTTATGGATTAATTCCAAACAAGTCATGAGTTGAAGGCTAATCAATTGGGCAAACCCTAATTGAAATCAGTGCTGAAATTCCAATGAGTTAATTAGAGATTTTGGGTTTATTAGCCCAAACGGTTTCAAGACCGTTTGGGGATCACCCAAACGGTCTCAAGACCGTTTGGGGATCACCCCAAGACCGTTTGGAGGTCTGGGGTCAAGTATAGTTGACCAATTGAAGGTCCAAAGGTACTAATCATATTGCAATGTAGTGCTGATTTGTTGATCAACTCGATAGACCAATCCATGATGAATTTTCACTAGAGTCCAAAGGTTGGATGGGCAAACGGTCTCAAGACCGTTTGAAGCTCATACAAACGGTCTCAAGACCGTTTGGTGGTCACCCAAGACCGTTTGGAGGTCTAGGGTTGAGTATGGTTAGGTGTTTGAAGGTCTAAAGGTACCAAGCTGTTAAACAATGTAATGCTGATTTGGTGATCAATCCAATGAACCAAACCCTAATTGGATTGCTTATATTTGAGTGATATGATGGGAAAACGGTCTCAAGACCGTTTGGAGGTCATCCAAACGACCTCAAGACCGTTTGGGGTCAGGTCATACCCAATTTGGATGATGGTTCAATGGTTTCAAAGCAACTAGTCTTACATTGATTAGTGTTGTTGAATCATCGATTCCAAACCCTAATTCAATTGAATCAAACCCTAATTGATGATCAATTGAGGGTCAATTGAGAGTCAAATCAGTTGAAGGTTGACCTATTAAACTCAATTGAAGTATGAGGGTAGGTCCAATTGATGATTGGTTCCATGAATTCAATGATTGAAGGAATCAACATTGAAAACCCTAATTCAATTGGATACCTTATGTAATGGAGGTCCAATGTGATTGAATCTCTTTAGAATAGAGATGATGAATCATCCATTGATCCAATGATGATTAGTAATGATAATCAATGAAGATACAAAGGTTGAAACCCTAACAGTACCTAAGTGATTAGTGCCAATTAAGGAATGAACCCTAATTGCTTATAAGAACAATGTCTTAGTACACTATGTTAACCATAGTTGTATATACTTGATTGAAGGGTTGATGTAACCTAATCAAGTTGATAGGATGATGGAAAGGAATTCATACATGAGTATTGATCATGTGATGAATAGGGTATGATCCTTAATAAAGAGATCATGTGAACCCTAATTGAGGTTGATTCCATGTAAACCCTAATTGAGGGTGATGCCATGAGAAACCCATGTTGGGATGAATAGTAAACCCTAATTTTAGGCAATATGATGAGAAAGCCTAATGAAGGGTGATGTTATATGCAATCCTCACCCTAATGAAGTATGATAGTATGGGAAACCCTAATCCTAATAATGCATGGTTACTAATATACTAATGGGGGAAATGCCTAAAGTGATTGATTGTGGATACCCTTATAGCAAGTAATGCTTTAACTTGAGATGAGTCCATATCATTAAAGATAGTTGGACCATTCTTATGTGTGACTGATGCACTTCATGGTAAGGGTGATAGGTTAATGGATTAAAGGATTAAGATGGGAAATACCTTAATCCAAGATAAGCTAATAACTTAAGGAAGTTGAAAGTGATATATCAATATGTGATAAATATCACTTTTAGCATTACACGATTGATATAGTTCAATACCTGGAATAGTTGCACAGGATTAGCATAGTCTAATACCTGGAATGATAACACAAGATTGGCTAACTCCCAATACCTGGAATGATAACACAGGATTGGCTAACTCCCATTACCTGGAATGATAACACAGGATTGGCTAACTCCCAATACCTGGAATGATAACACATGATTGGTTAACTCCCAATACCTGGAATGATAACACATAATTGGCTAACTCCCAATACCTGGAATGATAACACAGGATTGGCTAACTCCCAATACCTGGAATGATAACACAGGATTGGATAACTCCCAATACCTGGAATAATAACACAGGATTGGCTAACTCCCAATACCTGGAATAATAACACAGGATTGGCTAACTCCCAATACCTGGAATGCACAGGATTGACATAGATCAATACCTGGAATAATAACATAGGATTGGCTAACTCCCAATACCTGGAATGCACAGGATTTGCTAACTCCCAATACCTGGAATAATAACACAGGATTGGCTAACTCCCAATACCTGGAATGCACAGGATTGACATAGATCAATACCTGGAATAATAACACAGGATTGGCTAACTCCCAATACCTGGAATGCACAGGATTGGCTAACTCCCAATACCTGGAATAATAACACATGATTGGCTAACTCCCAATACCTAGAATGCACATGATTGACATAGATCAATACCTGGAATAATAACACAGGATTGGCTAACTCCCAATATCTGGAATACACAGGATTGGCTAAACCCCAATACCTGGAATAGTTGCACAGGATTGACATAGATCAATACCTGGAATAGTTGCACAGGATTGACACAGATCGATACCTGGAATGGTTGTACAGGATTGACATAGATCAATACCTGGAATGGATACACATGAATAATATAAATCTAATGCTTGTACTAGTTGCACAGGATTGGTGTAATCCAATGCCTGGAATACTTATATAGGATTGGTATAGACCAATGGCTGAATAAGACATGATGATGTACACTCTCATGTCCATTATAACCAAAATCTGTTTAGCAGATTGTCTAAGGCCAATAAGTTGAAACGAGAATGTCTCATGGGTGACATATCAAGATAATGAGTGTCACAAGAGAATGTCTCATGGGTGACATATCAAGATAATGAGTGTCACAAGATAAGTTTGATATGATGGTATAATATGGAGGATAAATGATATACTTGTTCTTCCTATTCCTTATTAAGAGAATGCTTTAAATTGCTTATCATCTACCTCGTTTTATATCCTTAATTGCAATAATAATGTTTTGGCGGAGAGTTATATCTCTCGCTGGGGCAATTTACAATTGTCTCACCCCCGTGGGAAAACATTTTTAGGTATGCATGGAAGGCAAGGCAGGAAATCCCTAGAACAGAGATGAGCAGAAGAAACAGCAACAACAAGGACAGCAATGAGATCTCAGGTGGAGATATTGTCTGTCAAGTCATATAGATAGTAGTCCTATGTGTCGTCTCTGTACTCTCAGGTCCTCGGAGTTCTAAATGATTCAATCAGAGTTTTGGCTTAATGCCTCAAAGTTTTATACTGCCTGTGTATATTTGTTAATAGGGCAGTCAATGTTGTAATCCTTAAAAAAGAATTGTACAGGCTGTGTACTTGTGATCCATGATGAAATGGAAACACTTTGGTTCTTGGTTAAAGAGTTTTCCTATGAATGGATCTCTTTGCAAATGGTTTTAATTTTTAGTGATTTTCAGTACTTACGCTGCAAATAATTCGCTTCCGCATTAGTTAATCCTATTTTTGTGAGACGGTCGCCACAATTTAGTGGTATCAGAGCTCTAGGTTCGTTGAGTCTACAGAGACATAGGACTAAGTTGTTGAGTCTGTGTTAGTGTCCTCCAATATACCCTATAATGATTTCTGCTTGTGCAGAGAAAGGGTAAAGTTTAAAATGACTGGAGAGAACAATGAACACATTGCTTAGGGCAATGTTGTTGCACCAAGAAGAGGTGCAAGGGATCATGCAAGAATAGAATGAGTGCCTGAGAATCCCCATTAAGACCTGATCAGGATAGAGAATCCTATTATCATGCTCTTGTTGGGAAGATTAGGGCAACAGTAATGCATATGAGTGGACTGGATGCTAGGCTTACAACCTAGGTTATCAGTCCTTAATACAGAAAGCTTGAGCTTTAAATGAGTTCCTAAATGACTTAGTCATGTTGGAACAAGGGAAAATATGGAAAAGATTAACTTATAGCAAGAAAGTGGACTCTGCTATGAGTTCAGACAGATAATAAATATGTGATGGTAGTGCCCAAGAAGGGGCAATAAGATGAGAAGTAGGGAATGGTCTCTATAATTCTAGAGACATTTGCCTAATGGTTTTAAACAGCCAAGTTTTTGGTACTAATAGTGCAATAAATGCCTAGTGTACCAGGGAAGTAGCCACTAAGTAAGTGCAAAGGTCTTAACCTTTCACCTGTAAGATTCTATGGCTTAGTTTTTGCTTTAGTAATAAGACTAGTAAGACCATGATATGAGTACAAGGTATGTTATAAATGTGTACATGTTGAGTACACTAAACCCTTTTTGTTATAAAAAGGAGGATTGTTGATATTGTTTTCCCCATTGGTTGCTATATAGGGATGAAATGATGAGAACTAGAATTTGAATTCTGTTCAGTATTCTTTTAAATGCTCTATATTGATCTTACCTCCATGAAAGAGGAAGAGGTATAAAAGAGATGCCTGGATAAAATCCAGGGATGTTAAATCTTATGTTATGGTAATATGAAAAGAAAGGAATATGATAGCATGTAAGTGCATACTACTTGATCTCAGTACTTGTAAACCCTGATCAGGTGTACAACTATTGATGATAAAGTGAGTATAGAAAATCTAAGATTGATATCTTTTTGATTGCCCTGATCAAGCAATCATTCTGATACAATCTAATGAGTATCATGAAATTGGAAATATGATATGGATAAATGTATCATATCTTAAGAACAAGAAAGAAGGATCTGATAGGAATTCAGATCAGTATGTGTATATGAGGAAGTAAAAGTATGACCCTCATATGATGAGAAAGAGAACAAGGGTGGTGATCCCTACTCTATAAAGTTGTAAATATGATAAAAGAAAGATGAGAATATGATGTGTATTCAACACATGTGACTGATACCAAGGTAAGAGATTCTAGTATCTGAGAATTATCAGATGATTTAGATTGGCTACCTGGAGTGGTCAATTATGAAATCAATCTGATTATATAAAATGATATGAACATCATATGTTAGGGATTTATGCTTTGCATAAACATAACAACTAAATATGTCTTTAAGATAAGTTCTCAATTGGCTCTATGAGAATATTGTGGGAAGGAACTTTGTGCTAATAAAAGTTCTATGATGTCTTCATAACAATGAGGTGTTATGAAAAGACATGATGATATGAGGAATGAATAATATCTGTTCCCTTTATCTGGGATTTTGGGGACGAAATCCTTGTTAGGGGTTTATAATTTGTAACATCCCTGACCTGGGTTATGCTTTAACCCTAGGTGTTTTGATTAAGAAAGTTGATTATATGCATGTACTTATCTTGTGAAAGGTAATTAAGGCTCTTGAGGAACTTATATTTCAATTTCAGTCCTTTTTGAATAATGTTGAAGCAACGTTTGCTTATTTTGGACTAAAGTGCAAATTACCCAAGTTGAGGGGTTAACTTGCAAATTGCACATGATAAGATGTTACTCTGATGTTGTGACATCATAATAATGAATATAATGTAGTGGTATGGTTTTCCCAAGCCTGGACACCAAGATAGAGCTTGTTGGACAATGTTGTGCATTAAAACCTAGTTTTGGAGTAAAGTGCAATTTACCCAAAATCTAGGGTTCAATATGCAAATTACCACTTCAATATGGTCCTTAATGTTTCTTGGCATCATGTAGAGAAAATAAAATGAGAGGGACTCCTCATTTGAATTAAGTTGTAGGAGAGAGAATCTTGACATTAAAATAATCAAGAATAATGCCTAATTGAAACCCTAATTCGATTTAGGGCAAAAATGAATAAAAATAATTGAAGGGCTTTCAACCAAAATGTTTTGGGTTGATTTTGAATAAGGATGGACGTTCCTTTAACAAGATAAGGAACGAAAATATCTTAAGTAGGTGAAATTCCACTCACCTTTTTATAAAGAAAAGTAATATCCACTCACATGTGGGATATTATATTATAAGCATTAAGGTGCTTAATTTGCTTTTCTTTAAATTGATGATAATGAAGGAGAATGAAAGGCAAGGAAGGTGCCTCGTACCCAAGGTAGTTTAGGGGGAAGAGGCGGCCACTTTATTGGTATTAATTGGATTTTTATAAGGCATATTCTCTCTCATCAATTTCTTTATAAAAGTGCCATTTCCAAGCCCAAACCAAGGCTTTTTTCGGATTTTCTTCTTCCCCTTGCTTGAAAAACCGACCAAGAAGCTAGGGAGGAGAAGGGAGAACGTCCCCAACCTGTGGGTAAGCCCTTGACCTTCGTTCTCCATGATTTCATGGTGGAAATCGAAAATAAATTATGGATTCCTTCTTATTTCGATCTCCTCTTCAACCCTAGCCAACTTTTGCAATCAAAAGCTTGAGGACGAGCCTAGGGGAAGTTGCAAGAGCTTCATCCACCATTAATGGCGTGATCTTGGAGCTTTGGAGCTCAATTGGAGGCGGTTTTTATAACTCAAACCCTTAAACATTGCTATTGCATCAATTCTCTATGCTTTGTTAATTGATTTCTTCAATTTGATACACTCTTGTTTCTTTGCTGCGATTTCCATCAAGAACTGTTGCTGTTCTTGGTTGTTCGAAGGATGGGGATGATGACATCATCCTAGATGCTTATCCAAAGAAAATTACCAAGCAAAACCGTTTTGATATCTACTCCAAATCGTTTTAATTTGATTGGCTATGCGGTTTCAGCAAACCGTTTAAGGGCAAACGGTTTGAAACCGTTTGGGAGCAAACGATTTCAAGACCATTTGAGATGGTTGACCAAGCGTTTACCGTTTGGGAATTTTGTTCCTAATTATGTAGGCTGATAACCCTCCAAATTTGAGGGATTAACTCCAAAGGAATCGAGAGTTGAAGGCCAATCAATTATGCAATCAGATTGAATTATGTGCTGATTTTCAACCTGATTAACTTGACCTGGTTGAGCAAACGGTTTCAAGACCGTTTGAGATGGTTGACCAAGCGTTGACCGTATGGGATTCCTGTTCATAATTATTTTTATTAATAACCCTCCAAATTTGAGGGATTAACTCCAAAGGAATCGTGAGTTGAAGCCTAATCAATTAGGGAAACCTAATTGGATTAAGTGCTGATATTCAATCTGATTTAATTGAACTTTTTGGGAAAACGGTCTCAAGACCGTATAAGATGGTTGACTAAACGTTGACCGTATGCGATTAATGTTCCTAATGATGTTGGTTAATGACTCACAAAATATTATGGATTAATTCCAAACGAGTCATGAGTTGAAGGCTAATAAATTGGGCAAACCCTAATTGAAATTAGTGCTGAAATTCCAATGAGTTAATTAGAGATTTTGGGTTGATTAGCCCAAACGGTTTCAAGACCATTTGGGGATCACCCAAACGGTCTCACGACCGTTTGGGGATCACCCCAAGACCGTTTGGAGGTCTGGGGTCAAGTATAGTTGACCAATTGAAGGTCCAAAGGTACTAATCATATTGCAATGTAGTGCTGATTTGTTGATCAACTCGATAGACCAATCCATGATGAATTTTCACTAGAGTCCAAAGGTTGGATGGGCAAACGGTCTCAAGACCATTTGAAGCTCATCCAAATGGTCTCAAGACCGTTTGGTGGTCACCCAAGACCGTTTGGAGGTCTAGGGTTGAGTATGGTTAGGTGTTTGAAGGTCTAAAGGTACCAAGTTGTTAAACAATGTAATGCTGATTTGGTGATCAATCCAATGAACCAAACCCTAATTGGATTGCTTAGATTTGAGTGATATGATGGGCAAACGGTCTCAAGACCGTTTGGAGGTCATCCAAACGACCTCAAGACCGTTTGGGGTCAGGTCATACCCAATTTGGATGATGGTTCAATGGTTTCAAAGCAACTAGTCTTACATTGATTAGTGTTGTTGAATCATCGATTCCAAACTCTAATTCAATTGAATCAAACCCTAATTGATGATCAATTGAGGGTCAATTGAGAGTCAAATCAGTTGAAGGTTGACCTATTAAACTCAATTGAAGTATGAGGGTAGGTTCAATTGATGATTGGTTCCATGAATTCAATGATTGAAGGAATCAACATTGAAAACCCTAATTCAATTGGATACCTTATGTAATGGAGGTCCAATGTGATTGAATCTCTTGAGAATAGAGATGATGAATCATCCATTGATCCAATGATGATTAGTAATGATAATCAATGAAGGTACAAAGGTTGAAACCCTAATAGTACCTAAGTGATTAGTGCCAATTAAGGAATGAACCCTAATTGCTTATAAGAACAATGTCTTAGTACACTATGTTAACCATAGTTGTATATACTTGATTGAAGGGTTGATGTAACCTAATCAAGTTGATAGGATGATGGAAAGGAATTCATACATGAGTATTGATCATGTGATGAATAGGGTATGATCCTTAATAAAGAGATCATGTGAACCCTAATTGAGGTTGATTCCATGTAAACCCTAATTGAGGGTGATGCCATGAGAAACCCATGTTGGGATGAATAGTAAACCCTAATTTTAGGCAATATGATGAGAAAGCCTAATGAAGGGTGATGTTATATGCAATCCTCACCCTAATGAAGTATGATAGTATGGGAAACCCTAATCCTAATAATGGAATGGTTACTAATATACTAATGGGGGAAATGCCTAAAGTGATTGATTGTGGATACCCTTATAGCAAGTAATGCTTTAACTTGAGATGAGTCCATATCATTAAAGATAGTTGGACCATTCTTATGTGTGACCGATGCACTTCATGGTAAGGGTGATAGGTTAATGGATTAAAGGATTAAGATGGGAAATACCTTAATCCAAGATAAGCTAATAACTTAAGGAAGTTGAAAGTGATGAGGAAAGTGATATATCAATATGTGATAAATATCACTTTTAGCATTACACGATTGATATAGTTCAATACGTGGAATAGTTGCACAGGATTAGCATAATCTAATACCTGGAATGATAACACAGGATTGACTAACTCCCAATACCTGGAATGATAACACTGGATTGGCTAACTCCCATTACCTGGAATGATAACACAGGATTGGCTAACTCCCATTACCTGGAATGATAATACAGGATTGGCTAACTCCCAATACCTGGAATGATAACACAGGATTGGCTAACTCCCAATACCTGGAATGATAACACAGGATTGGCTAACTCCCAATACTTGGAATGATAACACAGGATTGGCTAACTCCCAATACCTGGAATGATAACACAGGATTGGCTAACTCCCAATACCTGGAATAATAACACATGATTGGCTAACTCCCAATACCTGGAATACACATGATTGGCTAACTCCCAATACCTGGAATAATAACACAGGATTGGCTAACTCCCAATACCTAGAATGCACAGGATTGACATAGATCAATACCTGGAATAATAACATAGGATTGGCTAACTCCCAATACCTGGAATGCACATGATTGGCTAACTCCCAATACCTGGAATAATAACACAGGATTGGCTAAATCCCAATACATGGAATGCACACGATTGACATAGATCAATACCTGGAATAATAACACAGGATTGGCTAACTCCCAATACCTGGAATGCACAGGATTGGCTAACTCCCAATACCTAGAATAATAACACAGGATTGGCTAACTCCCAATACCTGGAATGCACAGGATTGACATAGATCAATACCTGGAATAATAACACAGGATTGGCTAACTCCCAATACCTGGAATGCACAGGATTGGCTAAACCCCAATACCGGGAATAGTTGCACAGGATTGACATAGATCAATACCTGGAATAGTTGCACATGATTGACACAAATCGATACCTGGAATGGTTGTACATGATTGACATAGATCAATACCTGGAATGGATACACAGGAATAATATAAATCTAATGCTTGTACTGGTTGCACAAGATTGGTGTAATCCAATGCCTGGAATACTTATATAGGATTGGTATAGACCAATGCCTGAATAAGACATGATGATGTACACTCTCATGTCCATTATAACCAAAATCTGTTTAGCAGATTGGCTAAGGCCAATCAGTTGAAACGAGAATGTCTCATGGGTGACATATCAAGATAATGAGTGTCACAAGAGAATGTCTCATGGGTGACATATCAAGATAATGAGTGTCACAAGAGAATGTCTCATGGGTGACATATCAAGATAATGAGTGTCACAAGAGAAGTTTGATATGATGGTATAATATGGAGGATAAATGATATACATGTTCTTCCTATTCCTTATTAAGAGAATGCTTTAAATTGCTTATCATCTGCCTAGTTTTATATCCTTAATTGCAATAATAATGTTTTGGCGGAGAGTTATATCTCTCGCTGGGGCAATTTACAATTGTCTCACCCCCGTGGGAAAACATTTTTAGGTATGCATGGAAGGCAAGGCAGGAAATCCCTATAACAGAGATGAGCAGAAGCAACAGCAACAACAAGGACAACAATGAGATCTCAGGTGGAGATATTGTCTGTCAAGTCATATAGATAGTAGTCCTATGTGTCGTCTCTGTACTCTCAGGTCCTCGGAGTTTTAAATGATTCAATCGGAGTTTTGGCTTAATGCCTCAAAGTTTTATACTGCCTGTGTATATTTGTTAACAGGGCAGTCAATGTTGTAATCCTTAAAAAGGAATTGTACATGCTGTGTACTTGTGATCCAGGATGAAATGGAAACACTTTGGTTCTTGGTTAAAGAGTTTTCCTATGAATGGATCTCTTTGCAAATGGTTTTAATTTTTAGTGATTTTCAGTAATTACGCTGTGAATAATTTGCTTCCGCATTAGTTAATCCTGTTTTCACGAGACGGTCGCCACATGACCGATCCCTTGATGGATTTTGAGAATGTCATAGTTCAATTGAGTTTACCTCACACAAAACTTGACCAATACCTACACTGGAAAAATTGATTTAAGTGATTGATCAAGTTTGATCCAGGATAATCTCAATTGATTCTTTAAATCTGCTTTGTCAAATAGTGCAATCGGACAAGTTTTCCAAAAGTAAACTCAACCGATCACATTATATGAATAATGCAAAAAAAGTGTTTCTAGTCATTCAAGTGTTACAAAACTAAAAAAAATATCCGTTATAACACCCCAAACGACTAGTATTCGTCATTAAGTGTTCCCACTGGCTAGTAGACATCCCCAACTATAAATAGGACCCCTTGGACTTAATCCCATGGTTAGACAAGCACTATGAAGGTCCCTATCTCTAGTTGAGTGCCTCTTATAGCCTCCTCTCTCTCTCTAAGCTTAATCACTTACATCATCCATCAGAGTGAGCAGGAGATTTGTAAGAGAATTGATCCTACATGTATATCTTGTGAGGCTCTCACTTCCACCACCTCCCAATCTCTCATTCAACCACAAAGATGAAGGTTCTCTCTCTTTTCTAAGAGATGTGAAAAAGAACAAGGGAAGGAGTCCCTTGGTGAAGAAGAAGACAAGATTAAAGACTTGGAGCAAGAGTGGGTAAGCCCTTGATGAAGGCAGAAGACTCCTTTATCAAGTGGGCAAGTCCTTGGTGAAAGCTTGTCCTTGGAGAAGGTGAAGTCAGAGGAGGAAGATACAAGAAGAGTGGGTAATTCCTTCAAGGACAAATACTTGTGCAAGAGTGGGTAACTCCATGGTGAAGGTAGAAGACTCCTTGCAAAGTGGGTAAGTCCTTGGGTAGGTTGAAGACTCTTGGATGATATGTAAGTCCTTGGGAAGGTCATGTATTGTAAGTCTTATGATGGAATATAAGAGTACAATGGTTGAGAAATCCTAGAGGTTCACCTCTCTAGGTAGTGGATTGACTTACTCCTAGTTTGGAGGATGGAACCACTCTACATATCTTGTGCTCTTCTGCTTGTTTCAATCTCTCTCATCCTATCTATGTATGCTTAATTGCACTCAAATTCCTATCAACAACCTTATCTTGTGATATATCTTGAAGGTCTAATGAATTTTGTTTAAGTGCTTTTTAGCTCTGTTCACCCCCTCTAGAGAAAATTTCCCATCTTCAATCCAACATTAACCTTGTACAAGTTTCTTTCTTAGAACTGGGAGCTCGAGACATTGCATGCATGTGGAAATCGATGGTTTTGGTCTTCCATGAAACACTGACTTTTCATTGGGTATATGAACTAATTTTCTCTCTTGTACTGAGACTCGATGGTTTGACTTCTTATCATGGTGTGTACATAGTTGTTGTTTTGTACCTTCTTGTGTTAAGAAGCAACAGTTAAGTTTTCTTCACAATCGATGGTCTTAATGCTCTTTAAGTGGTTCAATTGATGGTTTTCCTCACCCTATCAAATGATGGTTTTTACTTGATGCTTTAGGTCTGTTCCTCCACATAATGATGACATTCGATGGTCTCACTATGTCATGATTCGATGGCTTCACTGGGTTCACCAATGGTGGCTTGATTGGTTCCATGATTCGATGGTATTTCTATGTTCTCACAAAAGATGGTTCACCTACTTGTAAGAAAAAGATGGTTCACCTATTTTCAAGATACGATGGTGTTGGTATGTATGCCCATAGAGCAAGTCATATGATGATTGTAATGGGATACTTTTTAAATGATTTGAATAATAATAAAGGCAATTTCCGATCTATATGTTTAAACTGTTTCTAAGATGATGGTGTAACATGATAGATGTCTAAAGAATGAGTTTACTCAATGACGTATGCTTTTAGGTTAAGGACCTAAACGATGAGATCATGCGGATGTTAAGAGTATACATTCTTGTTTAGTCCCTAGTTGGTTGTTATTGTGGAAATAACCATAGACATCAATAACCCTGAAGACTAGATTGTGTGTTGGTTGATGACAGAATCTCATTAGTCATCATATAGTGATATCAAACCAAGCACATAGGTACTTGTTAGAGAACAAGGTACCAGACAGACCCATCATGAGAGTGACACATGGAACCATGACTTGGTAGTCACATTCAGCTCTCACAGTGATGGTGGTGAGTGTGATTCTTAGACCTGAAATCACTACACTCAACACATGTCGTTGGGTACACTTTGACATCATCAATCGCAGTCCTGAAACATGGGTTGTTATAAAGGTGATGATTGGGTGGCTTTGACACATGGGGCTTTTGAGGGGTGAGTGATAGATATGGGATTTGTCCCTCATGAGGGAGTTTGATATCTTGGCCACTTGATGAGTAGGATTGAGAAAGGCATGCGCATGCACGTGTGAATCAATATGTGATATTGATGTCATACACATCTCACTCGGTCTACTCTGAGATCCAGGAAATGAATGAACGTTGACAGGATGACTGTTCCATGCCTCGAGTTCATTCAGGATATCATTGACAAAGGAATTATACATTCACTGTAACACCATTCACGGATTGTAGGATTGAAAGTTGTTCTCCAACTTTCTATTTCACTTGGGTAACACTGATGTGTGACTAGGCACCGCTCTTTGCTTGTGAAGTCATAAGTGTTATGGACTTTCACTGCCAATGTGAAATGGACCTGCAAGGTCACACACATAGGATTTAACCTGGAAGAGGAGTTTTGTCCATAAGCAATGTTTAGATTGATTACTAAAGGAGTTTAGTAGTTCAATTAAACATTCAATCAATTGATAGCTCAATATCATAATGTTCAAGGTGTTGGACGCGTTGATTGGAGTATCAGATTGATTGAAATTGCAATTGACTGAATCTGCACAATCTACACTCCCAACCGATCGGCTCATGGGATGAACCGATCGGCTGAGCTTGGTGAACCGGTCGGCTCAAGTGTTGAGCCGATCGACTCAAGGTCAGGGTGAAACGATTGCTTCAAGTATTGAAACGATCGATTCAACTGGTGCAACCGAGCAAGTTGGCAAAGCAGGATTGGTGAGAATTTTCCTTTCTTTTCAATTGCCCAATTTGATTGGGAATAGGATTGGTATTCGATACCAATTAGAAACAAAAGAAGGAAAGTCAATCGGGAACTGACCAGGACCACCAACCGACCGATTCACTTGTGAACTGACCGGTTGAGGTGTCCCAACCGATCAGTTGGTGCTCCAACCGACCGGTTCAGGTCCCCAACCGACTGTTTCAGTTGTGAAACGATCGGTTTAGGTTGGGAGTTGGTTGCTTTTTTGGAAAATCTTGAACCCTTCTACTCTTACTTTTAGTCCCATATTGCTGGGGATAGAGAACCCTATCCCATGACCCACCTATATATAGAGGTATTGGGGGCTTCTCAGAGTAAGACTCAGTGCAAGTCGGTTGCTCTGCAAAGTTGTCGTTCTCTCTGGTTTTGGTAACCGAGAGAGCCCGAGCAAGTGCTACCCGAAAAGGGAGGTGCAACAAGGGAAGGACAACTGCAGTTGCAACTGGTAGTAGGAGAGTGTGTTGGCGACTAGTACGCCAACAGGAGGGTGTGACTCCTTCCGGTTCCTTGTGCGACAAGGAGATCGGAGTTCCAGGAAGTCCGTTTGGACGACTACAGAGGCGGAGACCTCTGTCGCTCGGAGGACAATTATCAATCCCGACAGTCCCGGTGAGAGGAGGAGTCTTCAGTCCCGGTGCGACCAAGAGCTGCACAGACACCGTCCAAGACCAGAGGTGAAGACCATGCAAGGCGCGAGGTACTGTCGCCGAGCAAGCCTCGGGACAAGGTAATGCATCCACAAACCATCTTTCCTATTCTATAGACGTTGACGTGATTCCTTTTGTTCTGGGTTTTAGGGAGAAAGTTTTTGTTTCCGCTGCTTCTCTGCCTCCTCTAAAACCCAACAGTGGTATCAGAGCCAGGTCAACTGTTCTATATTTTAGGATTATCGATATGATCGATTTTGGTTTGTCTCCTTTATTTATTGCATGCGATGCGAATAATATCAGCTTTATACATGTGCAATCCACAAATCCCTAATATACATATATGATATGTAATATTAATGCACTCGATACGCGTCGCCCTTAAACGAGTTTTGTGGTGGATGTGTAGCATGGTTATGGCCTATAAACCCCTATATCTGTCTGTGGTTGTATGTGGTTGCTTGCATCTCCGTCTGCGCACCGATCCCCTTCTCCTATTCTTGATGTAACTCGAAATAATTTGAGAATTCTTTTCCTACCTTTTCTCCCCCTGAATGTAACTCGGGGTTTCACAATTAAATTGTAAATAGGATAGATTTTATTTCCTGTTATGTCAAAGAATGACAGACAACCTGAGATGATTGGTTCAAGGTGTGAACCAATCGGTTGGTGATCCAGACGGCCGGTTCGAGGAGCGAGATGAGTGGGTGGCAACCTAGATGAGATGTATGACGACCGGTGAACCGATCGGCTGGAGGCGCCAGTCGATCGGCTGGTGGCACCCGAACAACCAACCTGATGGCGAGCCGATCGGTCATGGAGATGAGCTGATCAAACCCAGAAAGGAAGGCACAGATTTCATCTTGTACAGGTTGCATGTGATGTAGACCTAGATGACCGTGATTCCTCTTGGCTCGAGGAATCACAATAGGATGGCCATAATCATTGCTTTTTATCATTTTGCATGTTTTCTGTGGAATATAGCATGTATATGATACTTACTATATATTGTGGTGATTGGATATGTATATGTATATAAAAACAAAATCCCTCATTAAATATTAAGTTTTAGATTCCTTCCAAATGCGACACACGTGAAAAGCTTGATCGACCAAGTGTGGGAATGCCCTAGCGTGGTGCACCATCTATCTCGTGGAAGCGTGAAGGATGAATGTGTGGGTCTTCCCTAGCAGGGTGCACATTCATCATGTTGGCTTTGGGTCGGACTTAACAAGGTGATCTAGATGGGATCTAGTACCTTGAGGCATGGAGATGATCATGGCAAAGAGTTGCATATGACATCTTTCAAGAGTTTCATATGATGCAATTGGCAAGAGTTGCCTACCTGAGAGATCTGAGTTGTGGGTGACAGCCCTAGCTGGTCCATGGCTCAGAGGATTTCATGATCTTGACCCACTAAAAGATTGTACGCTGCAATATTCCAAATTGATGGTGAGGGCTATCAATTTGAGTCAAAATAGTGGGAGCGGTAATTAATTAAAGGCCTAATTAACTATCGTCAAATTTTATTCAAATCAAATCAAACGGGGTTTTGACAAATGCAAATTTTCTCTTGTAGAATGGCAAAGGAATCATCTATTAAAATGGGCAAATTAATTGAGAATAAATTCCATAACTGGTTGAGGACTGTGAGAAGTGTTCTGCACAATCCAGATATACCAGGAGCCTTAGAATCCACTCTATGTACGCTTAATGCGTTAGTGAAGAAGAAAGGAGGTAAGGGAGAGAATTGTTCTCTCGCCAAACCAATTTCTTCTACATGGAGAGGATGGAAGGAACAATGGAAGAAGAAGTCAGAGATATAGATCTCTACTTATGGTGTATACGTGATAGAGATTAACTTTACTACTTCTTCGTCATGGGTACTTGATACTGGATGCGGATCTCACATTTGTTCAAATGTGAAGGATCTTAAGAGAAGTAGGCCTTTAGGAAAAGGAGAGGTTGAACTACATGTTTCCAATGGGGCAAGAGTTGCCACCAATGCCATTGGAACCTATGAGTTAACTCTACCTAGTGGGCTAATAATAGAGTTGAAGAACTACTATTATGTACCTACCATAAATAGGAATATCATTTCCGTCTCTTGTTTGGACAAAGATGGATTTGAATTTTTTTATTAAGAATGGAAAATGTTCCATTTCTAAAGATGGGATCTTTTATGGCAGTGCCCCTATGTCTTATGGTCTATACTTGATAGACTTGGAGACAAGTGTATACAATGTAAACAACAAAAAGCAAAAACTCAACAAATCAAACAAAACATATCTCTGGCATTGTCGTCTAGGGCACATAAATGAGAAGCACATTTCTAGACTCCATAAAGATGGTTATCTAGACTCTTTTGATTATGAATCAATAGAGACATGTGAATCTTGTTTGTTGGGCAAGATGACCAAGACTCCCTTTGTAGGTAAAGGTGAGAGAGCTAGTGATCTATTAGGACTCATACATACTGATGTATGTAGGCCTTTTAGAACTAATGCTAGAAATGGGTATCAATACTTCATTACCTTTACTGATGACTTCAGTAGGTATGGCTATGTGTACCTGATGAAACATAAGTCAGAAACCCTTGAAAAGTTCAAGGATTTCATGAATGAAGTACAGAACCAACTTGGTAAAAGTATTAAGGCACTTCGATCCGATCGAGGTGGAGAATACTTAAGCCAGGAGTTTGAGGACCTTCTGCGAGCCCGTGGTATTGTATCACAATAGACTCCGCCTGGAACACCACAACATAATGGTGTGTCTGAAAGAAGGAATCACACATTGTTGGATATGGTGTGATCAATGATGAGTTTTTCTGATCTTCCAATTTCCTTCTGGGGTCATGCTCTTGAAACCGCCGCGTTTACACTTAACCATGTTCCATCTAAATCGGTTCAAAAGACACCATATGAGATATGGTATGTGAAGCCTCCCATTTTGTCTTTTATGAAGATTTGGGGTTGTGAAGCTTACGTCAAGAAAATGTTTCCTGATAAGCTTGGACCCAAATCCGATAAATGTTATTTTGTTGGATATCCCAAGGAAACGAGGGGATATTACTTATACCACCCTACTAACAACAAAGTGTTTATTGCCATGGATGCTGTATTCCTAGAGAGGGAATTTATTTCCAAAGGAAGCAGTGGGAGGAATATAGAGCTTGAAGAGGTTCAAGCCCAACAAGAAAACATTGAACCGGTAGATGTACCAGAGGAAAATGAAGATTCACAAGGTGTTGTGGAATCTCAGTCTCCTCAGGTAACACAAGGACCTCGTAGATCTAGTAGGATCCGCCTTGAACCTGAGAGGTTTGGATACCTTGTGACTTAGGAAGGTGGTGAGTTGATCATAGATGATGATGCAACTACCTACGTAGAGGCTATGGAGGGACCAGATTCTGAGAAATGGCTTGAGGCCATGAAATCTGAGATGGAATCCATGTACTCCAACAAAGTATGGACTTTGGTGGAACCACCCGAAGGGGTAAAACCCATAGGGTGCAAGTGGGTCTTTAAGAAGAAGACCGACATGGATGGCAATGTGCAAAATTATAAAGGCAGATTGGTTGCAAAGGGATTTTGACAAGTTCAAGGTGTTGACTATGACGAAACCTTTTCTCTAGTTACCATGATTAAGTCCATCAAGATCATGCTTGCTATTGCAACTTATTATGACTATGAGATTTGACAGATGGATGTTAAAATCACATTCCTTAACGGGAATATGAATGAGGATATGTACATGACACAACCTGAAGGTTTTGTAGATCCAAAGAATGCCAATAAAGTCTGTACGCTGCAAAGGTCAATCTATGGATTGAAGCAAGCATCTCAGAGTTGAAATCTTCGATTTGATGAGGAAGTCAAAGTGTTTGGCTTTATTCAAAATCAAGATGAACCTTGTGTGTACAAGAAGGTTAGTGGGAGCTCGACCACATTCCTCATATTGTATGTGGATGACATATTTTTGATGGGGATTGATGTCTTAGCCTTAGAGAAGGTAAAAACTTGGCTTGGGAATACTTTCTCAATGAAGGACTTAGGAGAAGCATCCTACATCCTAGGAATTAAGATCTATAGAGATAGATCTAGAAGGCTTATCGGACTAAGTCAGAGCACATACATTGACAAAGTGCTGAAGCGATTCAGTATGGAGAACTCAAAGAGAGGCATCATCCCCATGCTACATCGAGTCACTGTCTCTAGAGCTCAGTGTCCCCACTCTTGTGAAGAGAGGGAGCGTATGAATGGGATCCCATATGCATCAGCCATCGGATCCATCATGTACGCTATGTTGTGCACACGCCCAGATGTCTCGTATGCTCTCAGCATGATGAGCAGGTACCAGTCAGATCCTGGGGATGCTCACTGGACAGCCGTGAAGAACATCCTCAAGTACTTGCGAAGGACTAAGGATCAGTTTCTTGTGTACGACGGAGAGGAAGAGCTGGTTGTAAAAGGTTACACCGATGCAAGCTTCCAAACCGATAAAGATGATTACAGATCGCAGTCAGGATTTGTGTTTTGCCTTAATAATGGAGCTTTGAGCTGGAAGAGTTCCAAGCAAGAAATAGTTGCCGATTCTACTACAGAGGCGGAGTATATTGCTGCATCACATGCAGCAAAGGAGGCTGTGTGGATCAGGAAGTTCATTTCTGAACTTGGTGTAGTTCCCAGTAGCTGTGATGCAATTGAGCTTTATTGTGAGAATAATGGAGCTATTGCACAAGCTAAGGAGCCCAAATCACATCTGCAGTCCAAGCACATACTGCGGTGCTTCCATCTCATACGAGAGATCGTACAACGAGGAGATGTGAAGATTTGCAAAGTACCAACTGAAGACAACATAGCTGATCCACTGACTAAGGCCCTTTCTCAGCAGAAGCATGATGGTCATGCTAGGTCACATGACTGTGTTTCCTTGGTGACTGGCTCTAAGTGCAAGTGGGAGTCTGTTGGTATGTATGCCCATAGAGCAAGTCATATGATGATTGTAATGGGATACATTGTAAATGATTTGAATAATAATAAAGACAATTTCTGATCTATATGTTTAAACTGTTTCTGAGATGATGGTGTAACATGATAGATGTCTAAAGAATGATTTTACTCAATGACGTATGCTTTTAGGTTAAGGACCTAAACGATGAGATCATGCGGATGTTAAGAGTATACATTCTTGTTTAGTCCCTAGTCGGTTGTTATTGTGGAAATAACCATAGACATCAATAACACTGAAGACTAGATTGTGTGTTGGTTGATGACAAAATCTCATTAGTCATGATATAGTGATATCAAACCAAGCACATACGTACTTGTTAGAGAACAAGGTACCAGACAGACCCACCGTGAGAGTGACACATGGAACCATGACTTGGTAGTCACAGTCAGCTCTCACAGTGATGGTGGTGAGTGTATTTCTTAGACCTGAAATCACTACACTCAACACATGTCGTTGGGTACACTTTGACATCATCAAACACAGTCCTGAAACATGGGTTGTTAAAAAGGTGATGATTGGGTGGCTTTGACACATGGGGCTTTTGAGGGGTGAGTGATAGATATGGGATTTGTCCCTCCTGAGGGAGTTTGATATCCTTGGTCACTTGATGAGTAGGATTGAGAAAGGCATGCACATGCACGTGCGAATCAATATGTGATATTGATGTCATACACATCTCACTCAATCTACTCTGAGATCAAGGAAATGAATGAACGTTGACAGGATGACTGTTCCATGCCTCGAGTTCATTCAGGATATCAGTGACAAAGGAATTATACATTCACTGTAACACCATTCACGGATTGTAGGATTGAAAGTTGTTCTCCAACTTTCTATTTCACTTGGGTAGAACTGATGTGTGACTAGGCACCGCTCTTTTCTTGTGAAGTCATAAGTGTTATGGACTTTCACTGCCAACATGAAATGGACCTGTAGGGTCACACACATAGGATTTAACCTGGAAGAGGAGTTTTGTCCACAAGTAATGTTTAGATTGATTACTAAAGGAGTTTAGTAGTTCAATTAAACACTCAATCAATTGATAGCTCAATATCATAATGTTCAAGGTATTGGACGCGTTGATTGGAGTATCAGATTGATTGAAATCATAATTGACTAATTCTGCACAATCTGCACTCCCAACCGATCCGCTCATGGGATGAACCGATCGACTGAGCTTGGTGAATCGGTCGGCTCAAGTATTGGGCCGATCGGCTCAAGGTCAGGGTGAAATGATCGCTTCAAGTGTTGAAACGATCAATTCAACTGGTGCAACCGAGCAAGTTGGGAAAGCAGAATTGGTGAGAATTTTCCTTTCGCTTCAATTGCCCAATTTGATTGGGAATATGATTGGTATTCGATACCAATTAGAAACAAAAGAAGGAAAGTCAATCGGGAACCGACCAGGACCACCAACCAATCGGTTCACTTGTGAACCGACCGGTTGAGGTGTCCCAACCGATCAGTTGGTGCTCCAACCGACCGGTTCAGGTCCCCAACCGACCGTTTCAGTTGTGAAACGATCAGTTCAGGTTGCGAGTTGGTTGCTTTTGTGGAAAATCTCGAACCCTTCTACTCCTGCTTTTAGTCCCATATTGCTGGGGACAGAGAACCCTATCCCATGACCCACCTATATATATAGGGGTATTGGGGGCTTCTCAGAGTACGACTCAATGCAAGCCGGTTGCTCTGCAAAGTTGTCGTTTTCTCTGGTTTTGGTAACCGAGAGAGCCCGAGCAAGTGCTACCCGAAAAGGGAGGCGCATCAAGGGAAGGAAAACTACAGTTGCAACTAGTAGCAAGAGAATGTGTTGGCGACTAGTACGCCAATAGGCGGGTGCGACTCCTTCTAGTTCCTTGTGGGACAAGGAGATCGGAGTTCCAGGAAGTCCGTGTAGACGACTGTAGAGGTGGGAGACCTCTGTCGCTCGGAGGACAACTGTCAATCCTGACAGTCCCGGTGAGAGGAGGAGTCTTCAGTCCCAGTGCGACTAGGAGCTACACAAACACCGTCCAAGACTGGAGGTGAGGACCGTGCAAGGCACGAGGTACTGTCACCAAGCAAGCTTCGGGATAAGGTATGCATCCACAAACCATCTTTCCTATTCTATAGACGTTGACGCGATTCCTTTTGATCTGGGTTTTGGGGAGAAAATTTTTGTTTCTGCTGCTTCTCTGCCTCCTCTAAAACCCAACAGATGGTACCTCTAGTTCCAAGATTCAATTGACCTTCTTAGTTTATGATTCAATGACTTTCCTAGATGCAAGATCCAATGGCTCTTCTATGTGCATCATTCAATGATTTTACTTATATGGATTCAGATGGTTTTGTTTACATGAAATCTGATGGTCTTGTTGTAGGTTCATGATTCAATGGTGAAGTTTTAGTTTAAGTATATCCATGATCTAATAGAGATTCTAGGTGTGAAGGTTTGTGCTTTGATCTAAGTAAGTGTATGAACTGATGATTAGTTTTAAATGTTGATTTGTGACATCAAACTCAATCTACCTTGTTGAACCCAACCCTAATGCAATTAAATTATGATGGTTAGTGACACCTATGTTTCTTATATGCTATTATGATGAAGCAATACTCTTATAATGTTTAATGTTATGGTAAATCTAATATGTTACCATGCGAACATCATAACTCTTTGATGCAATGTTATGTTGAACATGTGTACCACAAGTATGATGATGAATGTTGAACCTTCTACAAGTTGTTGAAAGACAATTATTTTCTTGTAGGAGAATTTTGAAGGTCTTAATGACCTTTGGGCATGTTTTGAGCCCTATTTGAGGTGTAATCCTCTTCATTTGTGACAAGGATTGGTATCCTATGGTGATGTGAATAAGAATATATCTCACACATTTTATATATTCTGGAGTTGTGACATACCCAATGCTTTTGTAATAATTCTTTAGGGTCTGTATGTAACTTAATTGATGAAGACTTAACTCAGTCTATTGGCATTAATCAATCAAGTGAAACCCTAATCATGTAGTGCCCTTTGATGTAGAGCCATTCCAATGTCTGGATTTATTGGATGGTAATACAGGTATTCCAGAAGGGAAGCCCCAAGTCATATACTGTTGAGTATATGTGGGTGAAAGAGATTGTGTGTCCTTGACATCCTGATCCTAAGGTTTGAAGGATGGTTACGACCATGCCTCAGTTTGAGAGTGGTTGAGGTTGTGTCTCAGATGATTATGAATTTGTATACATGATGTGATTGGAGACTTTTGTAATTGTACCTCATATGATAGGGTTTTGTGTACCCTAGTTTCTAGTGTCATGACCTATATACCAAGGGCAAACTGATTGTTAGCAGTTTGACTACATGTTGTTATAGGAAACTTGATTGATATGCCATTGTATTAACTCATACCGATCGAGGTGGATCTTAGATTTCCATCTCTCTAAGATCTTGTACGAAACTGAATAGCACTTCACAGTGTTTAGTTGGAAGTTTGAGTGGTAAACTTCAAACTCCCCAAGTCTTAATAAAAGATGTAATCCAGTCATGTAGTATACATGTTTAGGGTTAAACACGATTCACATTGATTGATAACCCTTGCATTGTTTCTTGTAAAGCTTAGTTGATATATATCTATAATATATATGAAAGCTCGTTTAGGGTGTTCAATCCAATTTTTGTCAACATTTTTCTGATTTATGATTTCATCTTTTTTGGTATATAGACGGTCTGTGTAGGGTGTTAGATATAATATATATATATATATATATATATATATATATATATATATATATATATATATATATATATATATATATATATATATATATATATATATATATGAGAGTCGTATCCCTGACCGCATGGAAAAGGGACTAAAAATGCAAACCTTCCCAACTTGAAGGGTCGATCCGGTTCTTGACTATTCACTGCTGTCATTCTATGCCACTCGTAGGGTTAGGAACTAGAGGGGAGGACCGTGGTTCGCAATGTGACTGGAATGGCGTGAGGGCTTCGAGTGATAGCATCTCCACATTAATCATTTTTCAAATTACCTGAATCTTCCGTTCTTCTAAACAATTCCCTACTGCCTTTGTGTGCGATTTCTCGTAGGATTTGACACCGATGGAGAATGCCCGTTTGAAAGGTGATAGGAATGGCTGCAGATAGGGCTTTTTGGTGGTATCATAGTGATGTAATAGCTTTTCATTTTTCCTAATTCTTCTCCTATATGTACATTTTCTGCAAATCTCCATCCGTTCCGATGTAAGTTACCACCGTAATAGTTGCCAAGTTATGCATGATGAGTTATTTTTTGGCTTTCTATTTTTGTCCCCCCTCTAGTTATCTATCCACCACTGGTTCTCCATGTGCGCTTACCTTTTCCCTTTCTTTCTCACATATATTTTTTTGTTCTTCCCATGTTTTGCATTCCTCCCAGTCCACGTAGCATCCAAAGTGATAACTTACCCAAAAGATCTAGGCAGTGGTTTGTTTACTCCTATAGTTTACCTCCTTGGCATATTAATGAATAGACCTTTATGTTTGATATATCATTTTTTCTGAAATCATATTTGCTTCCGTTTCTATCTGGAATAGAGAAATAGAAAACGGGAAATAGTATTATGCTGGTGTAGTTATATTAGTTCCCCCTATCGCCTCCATGACACATGACCTTTAACCATCATCATTGCTAAGTGTTTTTCCTGGTCCTCCATTCCAACTAGGTATCAACAAACTTTTTACCTATTTTGCTGTGAATGAGGAAATGAGAACATCTCTGTGATCAACTGGGTTTAACAACCACAAGATCTTACATACATGTATATGGTGGTTGCTGCTAGCTCAAAGCCACTAGCATACTTCATATTAAGAAATAAAGGAGATAACCTTTGGTAGGTATACAATCAAAAGTAATTTATATCTAGGTTGAAAGTCACACACACAAATACATACTTCTACTAGGAATATGAAATTGTTAATTTCAAGTCCCCTTGGATTCAACCACATATATAGTGTTAAATTCAAGTGCATTCTACATAGGTGGTGAGCAACAACAAAAAGAAGATTAGCTTCTACAGTCTTATCTTCATGATATTTACTATTTAGATATATACAATCATTAGATTCTAATCTTAGGCAATTTGATCATCCTTACATTTTATGTCCCCTTCTATAATGTGTTGATTTTTTTGTCTTTATTATATTAAAAACTAAAGAACAACACCTCTTATGTTTAATCATGATAACATATAGGAATATGGAGGTTGTTTATGTTGTGGATTGTCTTACCCGCTATCATCATAATCTATCATTTGTTCAATGATTAGTTTTTTTTCCATTGTCTATTTAACTTCACACATACTCATTGAGTTGCAACATTTGTATAAACACATCATGACAATTTATTTTTTATTTTGGATTTTAGGTTAGTGTAATGCTATTTAAATCATGTTTCCATACCTATAATCATTGAATTATTTAAATAATTTATTACTCCTAAAATTATTTGACAAGTTGTGTCGTGTTTGATATCTTATAAATCAATCATTGAAGAAATAATTCATAATTAAAAAAACAATTGGACGTAAATCCATATTACATTAAAAAAGTAACACATATCCTAAACAAATATATACGGATTTTTTAAGATATTATGTATTTGTCATTGGAATATTTAATTATTATATACTTTTTGTTTATGTTTACGGTTCTCCTACAAAAAAACCTATTCCAAAATGTAAAACAAGTTCATAAGTAGTGAATCCCTTTCAACATTTTTGTAGGTTTACATCTGGTTTAACTCATGGCAAGCTCATCTTCTCAAAGTTTTTATTCTTTTAATTTATATCTTTTTCTCAGTACTAAAATCATGCTTGAAGCGTGATCTACCATACAATTTCCTAGATGATTTATTATTGTAGTGTTTTGTATGGAAATTCATAGTTGATTGTAAATAATTAAGAAACTTGTAATAAATAAATCTGCATTATTTATAGGAGATTCTAATTATGAAAGGATTAGAAAGCATTTGCGGAGTTATCTATCAAATGCTAGGATTCCTTAAAAAGATAGAAGTAATTTCTTTAAAAATATATATGCATTAAAGTAAAATTAATATTTAACTAAATGTGACGGGTTAAACACATGCAAATATTAAGGAATTCCATTACTTGGGATTCCCTTCATGTGTTTGTATATATTGTGGTGCATTCATGTGGTTTGAGGAAAGTGTTATAAGCAAAGATGATGGGATTCCATATTTTCATTCATGTTGTTGGGATGGAAAGTTTAAATTGCTAATGTTGCACTCTATTCCCTCTTACCTTGATGATTTACAAAAGGAAGTGGTAAGGAAGGAAGACATTATCGTAAACACATCCGCCAATATAACAATGCTTTCACTTTCACATCAATGGGTGCATTGCAAGACACATCAATTATTGATGGTAGGGGTCCTTATAATTTTCGTATTCATAGACAAGTCTATCACCATATTGGTTCACTTTTACCTTTAGATAACAATAAGCCTCTATATGCTCAACTCTATGTATATGATATAGAAGATGAAGATATTCATAGATGTAATGTGTTCTCAAATAATAAAGAATGCTCCAAAGTGAATACATCTATGATAATTAGATTGCGTGAAATGATTAACGAGATAAATCCTTATGCTATGATATTTTGTTCTATCAATCAGTGGATACAAAATGATTCTATCAATGAACTTTCATTGCGTTTGATTGTTAATAGAAGCAATGTTGGTTCTCAATATTCATTACCTACTGCCAATGAATTAGCAATGTTATTTTTTGGTGGAGATGAAGGGATTTCTGAATATAGAGATATTATTATCTGTCTAAAAGATAACACACTAAAAATAATTAGTAAAAAGCATCCTACTTATATGCCGTTGCAATATCCATTACTTTTCCCATATGGTGAGGATGGTTGGAGGCCTGACATTCAATGTAATCCAAGTAAAAATAATCATAAACAAAAAACTGTGAGCATTCTAGAATTTTATTCATATATGTTGCATGATCACGATGCTGAGAGAAATAATGCTTTACTTTGAAGTGGAATGCTTTTACAACAGTTTATAGTTGATGCTTATGCCTACATTGAATACGGTCATTTGTCATGGCATAGAAACAATCAAGGACAAATTTTGAGTAGATACACATGTCAATATCAAAGATTCATATTCCTTTGGAATTAACAATGCAACAAATATAGGAAAGCATATTATCTCACCATCATCTTTTATAGGATGACCATGATATATGATACAAAATTTTCATGATGCAATGACTTTATGTGCATGGGTAGGTCCTCCTAATCTTTTCATTACATTTACATGTAATCCAAAATGGCCTGAAATACATGAATACATCAAACATTTTGGTGGAAAATCAAGTGAATATAGGCCGGATATTGTATCTAGAATCTTTAATATTAAGCAAAGATAATTAAAAGATGATATCATCAAAAAGAAACTATTTGGAAAAGTAATTGCAGGTACATATATTTATAGTCGTTATTGCATTTATATACAACTAATATATTTCTTTTAATTCAGATCTTTTAGTTATTAAATTCCAAAAATAAGGACTGCCACACATGCATTTTCTAGTCCCTCTTGATCACGATAGTAAAATTAGATCAACTGAACATGTAGATCGTATTATTTCAACTGAGATACCTGATATTCATGCTGAGCCCTTAGCTTTTCAAACTATCTCTAGATGCATGGTTCATGGTCCATACGGTGTTCACAATGAAAATTCTCCTTGTATGTTTAGAAAGAAATGTAGTAAGTTCTATCCAAGAAAATTTAGTGAAAAATTGCTTTTGATTCAGATGGCTATGTAGTATACCGAAGAAGAGATAATGGGAGACAATTTACTTTGAACTCAGTAACCATAGATAAACATTGCATAGTGCCTCATAATGTTCAGTTAATAAATAAATATGATGCACCTATAAATGTAGAAATATGCAACCAAGCACAAGCTATCAAGTATCTATACAAGTACTTACATAAAGGCCATGATAGAGATACTATTATTGTGCAAAATAGGAATGACATGGGTGTCGATAAGATAGCTGCCTATCTAAATTGTCAGTATATATCTGCTTCTGAAGCATCCTGGAGAATATTTGATTTCCATATCCATCATCACAATCTTTCTATTTTATGTTTAGATATACATTTGCCTAATGAAAATCATGTGACCTTTGTAGATGATGAACCAATTGACAATATAATAAAATGGCCATTTGTTGAAAAGACTATGTTGACTGAATGGTTTCAAACAAATACACAAACAAATATTTCTAGAAAACTAACCTATGTAGAATTTCCACAACAATGGACATGGTATGGTAATAAAAAAATTTGGTCAATTCGTAAGGGTGTTTTTTCAATTGGGAGACTACCCTATGTTAAATCATGTGTTGAAGAATTGTATTACTTAAGACTACTATTATGTAAAGTTGTTGGTGCAAGAAATTATGCTGAATTAAGGACAATAAATTGCCATCTATATCATAATTTTAAAGAAGCTTGTAATTAGATAGGTTTGCTATCAGATATGTCTGAAATGGAACGTGCTTTCATTGATGCTATTACTTGGGCTACAGCTGGGTAGTTACATCATTTATTTTGTTCTCTACTACTATGCACTGAAATAAGCAACCCAAACAAAATATGGAATGACTACTAGAAAAACTTAACTGACAATTTTAGATATTGAGTTCCTATTGATTCTAATATGCCAAGACAAATAGACAATGAATCAAATTTGAAAACAAAGGGTTAATACACATTGAAGAAATTTTGAACAAAATGGAAGGTCCTTTTCTTTGGGTTCCCATTGCCAGTATTGCTAGATGAAAGATTATCAGATAATAGACTAATTCACAAAGAGTTGATGTATGATCGTAAAAGTTTATGTGTTGAATTTAATGAAAGATTCAAGAATTTAAATAGAAAACAACTACTAATTTTTAATGATATCATACGATCATGCTATTCTCCTAAAGGGTCATTTTTCTTTGTAAGTAGTAGTGGAGGTACATGGAAAACATTTTTGTGGAATACATTATTAATGAAATTGTGAAGTGATGGCAAAATATTTTTGGTTGTTGCTTCGTCAGGAGTCGTAGCACAATTGTTGCCAGGTGGACACACAACTCATTCCAGATTAAAAATTCCTTATAGATTTGGATGAAAATTCAACATGTGCTATATCATTAAGGTCAGATTTGGCAGAATTGATTCAAAAAATAATGTTGATAATTTGGGATGAAACAACTATGATGAGTAGATATGCATTTGAAGCACATGACAAAATTTTAAAAGATATTATGCATCCTATAAAAGAAAATTCAAAAGATCATTTATTCAGAGGCATAATCGTTATGCTAGGTGGTGATTTTAGACATATTTTACCTGTTATACCCAAAGGAGGACAATTTGATATTATCAATGCAACTATTATCTAATCCAAACTTTGGAATCAATGTCATAATTATCAACTATAAAAAAATATGCATGTTCAACATGCAAGTTCAAAATTTGATGATGACAGAATTTCTTTTATTGAATCGTTACTAAGAATAGGTGACGGTAGCATTCCATATGTACAATGCAATGACGAATATCAAGATAGTTGGATAGAATTACCTCAAGAATTATTACTAAATGAACATACTACTGTACAAACTTTAATTGAAAATATTTATCCAAATTTTGATGTGAAGCACACATATCCAAACTACTTTAAAATACGTGCTATACTTGCACCAAGAAATGATGAAGTTGATGATTTAAATTGTTTGTTGTTAAATCATTTACAAGAATGTGTTTCTTTATGTTATAGTTTTGATACTGCAAAGACTCTAGATAGTAGCAAAATTATTGACAGTCCTATATATTCTGATGAATATATACATTCTTTGAAATTTTTAAGTATTCCAACTTATGCTCTATCATTAGAGGTTGGGGCTCCAGTTATACTTATTAGAAACATAGACCAATCAATATGACTCTGCAATGGAACTAGATTAATAGTAAAAATGATTAGCCTTCGTGTTTTAGATGGTGAAATTATTATAGGAAATCATATTGGTGATCGAGTCTATATCCCCCACATTACTTTTACTAAGAAAAAAAGTGAACACCATTTATTCTCAAAAGAATACAATTTCCTATCATATTAGCTTTTGCTATGAATATAAATAAAGGTCAAGGACAAACCTTACAATCAGTCAGTCTATATTTAAAAACACCTATTTTCTCTCATGGACAACTATATGTTGCCATTTCTCAATTTACATCAAAAGAAGGATTAAAAATTATGACATGAAACTATGGTGAAATTCTAATAAATGTTACAAAAAATATAGTGTAATGACCCCGCTTCCCTGTAACCCCCAATCAAGGGAGACCCAAAGGTCAGAGCCGTGATTCAATTAACAAGATCAAGGGTTCGACAAATAATCAATAATAATTATGAAATTCTACTAACTAACTGGAATTGGGTATAAAATTAAAACTTTACTTACCTTTGAAAACTTTGGAAATCTATCTATCCAGAGCTTGAATTATTCTATCTAATCCTCCTTGCACTTTATTTCTTATTTCCACAATGTGTCACTTTACTGTTTGTTCTTTCAATTGTTGTTCCTAAAATGCCGAGAAACAAAATGTCAGTCAGTATATCAAAATATACTTGTATGTGGGAACAACCAAAATCTTGCAAATATGGCTAACAATTTAATAATCACAATCAAATTATTTAACAAGACAATTTACATTTTCAATGTGTCATTCTCCACCGCTTTTTCCCTAACCCTAGCATACCCCTCTAGGGTTTCTCTTTTGCCATCGACTTAAGGCCACCTTGTCAATCTCGAGCTTGGTGCCTGGGAGTCACCTCTCATTGTGCTCCATAGTCATGCATCATAGATCACCTTCTCATTCCCGAGCTTGGTGTCTGGGTCACCTCTCATGGTGCCCATGAGTCTACCCTCTTGGGCCTGGCCTTTATGGCATTTTCCATCAGGGTGGCATGTAGGTGCGACAATACACACTTCTTTATCATTGTGATAACCATAGTGACTTTATAATTTTGCAAGTATGAACATCCAACTGTTTAGATTGCATTCAATACGAGGAAACATTCGGAAAACCCTCGGGAAACTAATGCGATTAATCATAATTAACCACATACCTGTCAAGTTGATGTGAGACAGAAATAATCCAATCAACCAATAGGCAAGCAAGCATTCAATAAGATCCTAAAACAATTATACAATTTCCTTTTATTACTCATGTCATTAAGATCTATTAAATCTAGCTCACTTCCTAGGGTTTCTAGTTCACTTTTAGGGTTTCCATTACGATTAAGGTTTCCTTTCATCTTTCACTATTTTAAACCCTAATTATTCATCTATTCTTCACAAAAGATATTAAGGTTATCCCTTAACAACATTTAACCTTATTTTCGTATTAAAGGCATCATTATCCACCAATTAAACCCATTAAACTTATTTTACATTAAAATTGTCATTTTTATCCTTTTAATCAATGACAAGATCATTATGCTTATTTATCATCAATTTGTAATTCATTATGCTCTAATACTCATATCAACGTTATTTATCATTAATTCTACCTTGATTCATGAGAAAAACCTAATTACCACCTTTAGGGTATTTATCCACAAATTAGGAACTTTAATGCTTGAAATAGCTTATAACCATGAAAACTTAGTTCTATTCATGAAATTAATTAAAGCCATTAGTAGTCCTAATTACCAACATTAGGGTTTCAAGGCCCATTAAAGCATACTTATGCACATGAACTCTCAATTAAACTAATTACGTGCAAAATTAATCTTTTATATTTTAAATGTTCCTTTTATCATTAACAGATTAATACCAACTCTAATCATCCATTAAACCCTTATAAATATATTATTCATATCAAAATAGGGTTCTTTAAACATTAATACATTAAAGTTGACATCTTCCATTACTTTTCGAATTGCAAGAGGAATCAATCTTGAATTATATTTTAATGGATTCTTCACATTTTTTTATCAACTTTCATGTATAACATGTCCTTATTCGACCTACCGATTATTTACAATGAATTTATCAAAACTCACTTACTTTGGGCCAATGGGAGGTTGCTACGTCGCTTCCTCATGCAATGTGGGGTGGCTTGCTTTGGGAAACATAATTGAATGACGGAACTGCCCCTCATGTAAGTGAGTTGCACTTTATCCCGCTGAGGGAAGAATCGTCAAATGAGCATGATCTTCTTCAACCTCGCGAGGCTCCGCTTGAGCGTCAACCTGCTGCACTTCGAGGTCCGTCCCCCTCCCTCTCTAAGGCCCGAAACACGCCGCCACCCTCCGCCCTTGCTCTGACGGCCTCTGAAACATCTGGGCGCCACCCAGCTTGCAATCTAGGTGGTCGGTTTGGGCAGGGCAGGTGTGCGACCTGCAACCATGGCTCTGGCCTTCTGCAGGCTTGACACGACGTTTATGGTCATGGAGACGATGGCAGAGCCCTGCTTGGCATCATATCACTTCACTCATCCACCTAGATGACTCTACGGCTCTCTGTTTCTCTAGGGAAAGCACTACTCGAGGATTTAGGTTTTGCCCAAGAAGATGAAGAAGAAGAAGGAAGAAAGGAAACATGCAACTCTTCAGACATCACCCCTAAGCTCTACCCCTTTTATAGGGGAGGGTCATTGCACCCTAAGATGTGCATCCACCAAGATGCAAGCTCTTGTACCAATAGGAATCCAATTCCTTCTTTAGAAAGCAAACTTTCTCTCTCTTCTTTATCCTTTGGATATTCCTTAATATATGGATATTAGGAATTCGAAATTCCTCTTTCATTTACTTTATACTTGCCCTTTTTAATTCATTGGCCACAAATTTCTATTTTTCCTTTAGTAGGAAAATACTTTCTTTTTAGCAATGCCACCAAAATTCATTAATAATGTATTACATTATTCTCTTATTTTCTTTTATAGGTATTTTCTCTTTCCTCTATCTTTATTGGGACTCCTTGGATCCCAAGAAACTCGAATAATTCAAAATTTCTTTTTAAGGAATACTCCTTATTCTTAAATGCATCAATATGCATTATTTCACATTATCTTGTTTATTTCTCATTAAAATATCTCTTTTTGAGGATTTCTCTTTATTTCTCTTTTATTTTCCTCATTGGTATTCCTTTTAACATTAGGAATCCTTGGGATACGAAATTCCACCAAGGATACCTCTTTTTACTTATTTCCACATTTCATCAATATTTTCAATTTCTTTCTTAATAAAGAAATATGTAATTAATCTTTTCTTTTCTTATTGCTTTTTTTTGCAACTTTGGACTCTTTGGAACCCAAGGAACCCATGTGGCACGAAATGCACCTTTGGATTAAGTTCTTTTGCCTTCTAGAGGTTTCCACACCTTTCTTTTCTCAAAAACTCAATTATTCATTTATTAATTGGATTTCCTTGTTATTGGGCCCAATAACCAATAAAGCCCACAACAAAATCATCAAGGCTGTTGTAAACGAAATCCCTTTATTAAAAAAAATATATATCTTTATTTAGTCAAATATCTTTTATGTGAGAAATTACATTTCTCACCCAAATGAACCCAAAATTGGGGTTGTAACATCCTTCCCCTCTTATAAGAATTTTGCCCTCAAAATTCCATCAAGCAAGCAAACAAACAGGATAAGCCTTTCATGTTTCCATCATGGCTCCCATGTGGCTTCACCCTTTCCATGGTGCTTCCCAAAAACCTTCATCATCTCATATTCTTCCATCTTAGTTCTTTCTTACCTTGGTATATCGTACCCTCATAGGTGACTCAGGACATTTTAGCCTCTCAAAATTCTAATAGGTTCAAGGCTCAATACATGGCTTGGGTACCTCACATAGTGCTCTAGATCAGACTTGTGTAACACATTATACATCCTGTTATCCTGAGGGGTAAGGCTAAACACAACCATCTCCACCGATCCATCTCAAATGGACCCCTATATCGGGGACTCAGCTTTCTCAGCTGTAGCTTAGAGGGGTCAGATTTTCACATCACATATTCTCCCACAGTGAACTGCATGTCAGTCTACTTTGCATCTGCTCGTGACTCATGTCACCACTGGGCTCTCTCTCAGCCATTGCATGATCAAAGCGACTTCATCTGCACACACAGAGGTTCTTTTCTGGCCTTCGTGAGGCCTCCTTCACCAACATCATCTTAATGAAATGGTGACCGACACAACCTCTCTATAAGAATTCTTGCATCATGATAAAGGCTATGGTGGTTAACATCACATCTTAAGAACTGTCTCTATGTATCACCCTGAATGAGCACACGTGCTCTCATCAGACCCTCTAGTCTAGATCATACTGTCCATTAGTATGGGGTGATAAACTGTACTATCATCTAGTTCTTCATGTATCCACTTCCACCTCATGGAAGTGAACCTTGGTCATACCCAAGAACTTTTGAACTCACATCATGGTGTAGTTGAACCATCTTTCTCTCTTAATTAGTTCAACCGAATCTATCCCGTGACAGTACTCTTCCTTTGTCTTGTCATCTAGGTAAGGCAATCTACCATAACCCATATTGGATCTTGACCTTCCTTGGTCCAGGGGAGACTCACAACATCCACAGTGAAGAACTCCCATTCCCGCTTGGGAACTCTTTATACTTTATATCCATGCACTGGGTCACTGGTGTTCGTCCTTTGCCTCCTAGCTTGCATGGCCACATGCTACATGCAACTTTGTTTTAAGCATCCAAAGTGCCACTATCACTTACCATCTTTGTAGTTTCACGGTGTTTGGTGATCTCAAAACCATGATCTCATGTATGTCATGATTCCTCAAGGTCGATTCCTTGAAAACACTAAACCACTCTCAATAGGGTTTTATCACTTTCCTTTCCAAAGAAGTACATCTGAGGTTCGACAGCCATCCTTTCATTATATCACGGACTAGGCTGGCTATCCAGACAACCACTAATCTTGTTCAACAGCTCTCGTTATATATGAGTGTTATCCAAATTTATCTCTTTTTCTCAACTTAAGGTTAGCCTAACAACCTCAACTTCTTCTAGCTTCCAACTAAACTAGGCACTATATCTCAACTAGAGCATTCATTACCACTTCTTATCCTTAGGTGTTAGGTAACATACACCTCCATGTATTATTCTTATCTTCTCATCTCAAACTCTAAGTTTATCTTCATCAAGAAACTCTGGGCTCATCCTCCTGGTGATCAAACTCAACCTTGTATAACTTGAAAATTCCACAAAGCTTCTACTAGGACCATCCTTACAAGGTGATTATCTTAATACTTTTATCATTTGTACCTGTCCATGTATCATTCATTCTACCGAGGTATGTTATCATCTCTATCCTCATACCTTGTAGCAACGTTCCAACTCGCATCATCTTTTATCCTTGGTGTATGGCATGCATATTGTCCCATCTCTCCCTCTCATAACAAGAGGAAATAAGCATTTGGCATCCGTACAAACACGAAGTTCTTCCTATTCCAAGAGTAGAGATGATACATCCACATCGCCAGTACACCTTCAATTCTAAGTTGAAACGTGCAAATTATGTCTCTACATCACAATCATCATGATATCAAAGTTACTTCCATGGAAAACTGGTCTCGAACCTACCTGGATCACCACACAATCCTTGGTCATCTCCTCTAGGTCTATAGGGTGCCAACACTTTTGGGGTCATCCCTTTTCCCTTATGCATCCAGAGAGTGCCCTACTCATCTACCCCTTGGGTCCCATGAGTTCATGAAGGTGATCAATCTCCTAACCCCTAGCCCTCAGACAATGATAGCTGTTACCTCCCGACCCTATGGTCATGTGCAACTAGGGAATTAGGCAACTCCTTCTTCCATCGGTCTTATCCCTACCTGACCCTAGGATAGACTTAGGATTTTATTATGTCCAACATAGAACCTTACCCAATCCTTCATCATCTCTCTCTACATTTATGACCGACTTTCATCCCTTCATAGGGGTCATGGCAACCTGCCTACCTGGGTCAGGCCCCATATCAGTTACCTCCATGGTAACACATCCACATGCACTTAGAGATGGTTATCTATGGGTCTATAGGTTCATTCTCATACAATGTACTTTTCACTTAGCTTTCTCAAGATCCCATGAAACCTCTTTAGGTTACCTCAACACCAGCAAAACTGGCATATACCCAACCAAAGGGCCCCTCTCCCAGGATGGGAGGAAACTACAACTCTTGGCTATAAGGTCACAACCGTCCTTAGGGTTCACATGAGCATGCTTAATCCAACAACTACTAAGGCACAAGCGTTCCTACTAAACCATGCTACGTCACACTTGTTCTCATCCTCAACATTAGACCAACTTAGCTATGAGGGGTTCATAAAACATACCCTTAACTTAAGGGATTTCCTTTACCTCTACACATGAGGAGTACCATGCTCGAAACTATAGAGACTCAAATCTCATCATGAGCATTGAATACACTGCTTCCCCTCTTAGGCCTAGGAACCCTAGGTTCACCTTTGGGTGTCCGACTGCATGCTCAATCTCTTAACCATGAATCAAGCATGTCCAAGGTATGTCATGTACTTCCATGATCCTCCTAATCGAGCAACACTTCGGAGTTGATTCCTCTTCCAGGACAACCAACTAGGTATAAAGCCTCACAATTGGTTACTTAAACCTCCTCAGGGTCTAAATCACTCTTTATCTCATCCAGCAGGTAATCACTTATACCATAGGTACCAGAAGCATCATCCTCTCTCTAGGGTTTGGTTCCTCTAAAGGCAACCAAGATATCATCAGCCTCCAGGGATCAAGCATAAGGCAAACACTATCATCCACGTAGGTCGCATCATCCTCAACTCCCCACTATTCCTCATGTCTCAAAATCTAAGCTTCCAACTTTCTTTCTTGGGTCCTGCTTTCTCTCTCTAGATATAATTCCACATCCAGCCTCACTACATGAAGTTGGATCAAGCTTACCAACATATCCCTACCTGGGTGAAGCCTTTGCTCAACTCATGTTTGGCTCAATATTATCCTTAGCTCTTTTATGTTTATCTTGTAAGATATCCATCATGATTCCTTGTCCAAGGTTTCATCCTACTGTCAGCACTACTGACGTATTCTGGGTGCAAGCTATACCCTACTTGCACAACCCCATAGGGTTCTATAGGTTCTTCTCTAACCTCATCCATGAAGGAGCTATCTTTTTCTCAAACATGCACGACCCTTCCCTGGGTCGCCAAAGGTGCTAGGTCATCCAACCTCTCATGGCTCGTATGGAAAACCAAAAGCATATCGATCCAAACACCCAGTCAACCATGTCATCTAACTCATCATGCCATCTCTTTCTAATCTCCACTTAGGGTTAGGGTTAACATCATCCTTAAAGGATGTGCTAGGTCTCTACTTTAATGGAGATCTCTACCTCCAAGACTCACTTTCTCTACTCATCCTCCTGACAAGAAGGTCTAGGCTCGTCTCTCCTGAGGGCAATGACAACTTATGTCATGAGACCTAAGCATGTATCTACGCTTACTCTATTAAGATTATGTCCATGACATCTTATTTATATGCTTTTTATTAATTTGGTTGAGGATTCCTTAATCCTTATCAACCTTACCCATACCTCAAGAGGGTGAGGAGAAGAAAGAAACCCTAATCCTCAAGGTCCTTATCAGAATTTGAGTTGCGAAGGGATGCACAAGATGAGAGAGTCCTAAAGGTATCTTATTTCGATTCATACCCTAAGACTTTGGCCAGGAAGTCACACAGATCCGGGAGTCTTCGTATTTCAAAATATATATATATATATATATTAATTCTATAGTTTTAAACATCACTATATAATTTTGATATTGTATCCATTAATTTTCAATACTTCTATCTGCATTTATATTACATTAATACATAATATTTATAAATGAAGATAGAAGTATTTAAAATTAATGGATACAATATTAAAATTATATAGTGATGTTTAAAACTATAGAAATAAAACATATATATATATATATATATATATATATATATATATATTAGTTCTATAGTTTTAAACATCACTATATAATTTTGATATTGTATCCATTAATTTGTAATACTTCTATCTGCATTTATATTTCATTATTACATAATATATATCATAATAAAAAATATACATGGTATCATAATAAAAAAATATATATGGTATCAATTAGAAGTAAGGTATATGATTTATAGCTTAGGGCCACATAATAGGAAGTAACCCTTTCCTTAATAATGTGGTACATCTAGACTTCATTAAGAAGATATAGCCTTGGATGGAATCATCGTACAATAGCAATTAGACCTCCTCCTTGAAATCGCTCGATCAATCGTGGAACAGGGAAGTGGGCATGTTCCACGCATTCACGATCAGTGATGGCAGTTGCACCCGGTGTTGTAGGGACGCTATGTGACCCTTCACGAAGCTAGTTGCACGAGTGGAGCGATCTGCCTATCTCTCCATTTTCCTCCACCACAAATCGCAGGCAGCGTGGGTAAGATGAGAGGGACTGCCACCTGGAGGAGAGCAAACCCTTCTACTCGCCGGAGTTCTGGAGTGAAGCTGCGCAGCGGCATCCTCACCGAGAAGCAGATATGGAGTTGCAAAGCTGTAGCGGTAGCAGGCTCTTCAAGCCGATGATGACTACCGAGCCACCACAGATCTACCACAGTGCTGCAAGACCTGATCAAGGAGGAGAGAAAATAGCAGCAGCAGCCTGAAGGCCGGCAACTGGACACATGCATAGGAGGCGCATCCGTGCCGCACTACGGTGGTAGGCGCAGAGCTACACCGAACCCAGTTCTAGCCGACAGTGAAGCCCAATCGATGATCCGAGATGGGGCAAGAAGCTGCTCGGATCTGTTGGTGAGATTCAGAAGGAGAGAAGTTGGAAGCAAGGAGTAGTTTTCCCACTTTGCTCCGCTGCAGCACCATCCGGTGAAGGCGAGCTCCCCAATCCGCAGGGAGGAACCACCAGCGGCGAGCCTGTTAGACCGATGAATCAGTAGGAGCTCCATCGAAGGCTTTGGAAGCATCGACGAAGGAAAGGAGGAGGAGATGATCCTCTGATATCACGCCGGAGTAGAGGCCTAGCGGCGGCGCCCTGCCCCAGATCCACGCAAGCGAGAAAAGACGGAGAGTCTGCCCTGCGCGAGAAAAGAAGAGGATGGACCAGGACCAGTGCAAGTCGGACCGGCCGGCCCAACATAAGTCAGCCGGTGAACTAGACAGGTCCAACCAAGAACCGGCCGCAACAAGGAAAGGATGCACTCCAGCTCAAGTGGACACATGGCGAGACACTATTGGCCATATGAGGTAAATAATCCGATATTGCTCAGATCTTCAATAAATCATAGAAATTAACTCGCTCATCGGAAAAATACAAACAAGATACTGAAATGTTCAGAAAAATAATTAAAACAACATGAAATCCTAATACCAGGCTTTTGATGAACTAATGACAATGATATCATGCAAGATGCATTATACTAGTTTTATGGATAATAAATAGCAAACGATGGCCTAAAATTATGGTAAAATGTCAGTAAATATATATTCATGTTTATAATCCATATAACGTCAGTGATTATGATGTTGATGCACTAAATTATGTAATTTGCTTAGAATGGATATCTCGAACTAATAACCCTAAATAAAATGTAATAAATGCATACATGTTCAATAAATGATGAAATTCATGGAATACCCTCATATATGTAACTGGAAGCTAATGTGGAACTCTGATATCATTTATATGCATAGAATTCATGTTGTATGAAGAGCACCCTTAATACATATGATGTAACCCTAGTATGGTTAATGAAAGTGACATAATGTTAAGTATGTTCACATAATAATATGACACATGAGTATATCCAGTTGATGAACAATAATCTGGAATATGATATCAGTAAGATAAATATAATTTGTTATGCTATGGTAACATGTGGTCCAGATCACTTCGGGTTTAGTTTTGGGATTGGAAAATGAGGTCTCCCTAGCATTATTCTTGTTTAATTCCCAGCAAAACACCAATACATAATTTCGTATAATAGAACAATTACTTGTTGAAAAAATACTTGACAAAAGGCGTATTCAGTAGACTAGACCACTGTATATGTAAACCATTTTTTCACAAAGTAAAGCAGCCACATATCTAAATGTACTGGCTGGCTACAGAGAACCTTCAGAACAAAATTTTACAAGCTACAGAATTGTGAGTATATGTCTACAGAATCATACAAAATGATCCATACAAGTCCAGGTTCCTAGCTACATTCCTCCTATCATATCCTAGTAGATCTGAAAACAATCTCAACATCATTATTATCGAGGATAAGCTCATCCTTCATCTTCTAAGACCTAATAATCTTCACTCCATATAGCACGTGAACTTTTCTCACCTGCAAGGCAGAACAAACAACTATCTTCATAAGAAAGTGAAAATGATATTTGACTTTTTAAAGGCAAAAACAAAGTGCATCGGAACTCTTACAAACATGAAAAATATGAAAACAGGGGCCATCTTGGCCCTGATTGGTGTGAGGACATTTTTTTTGTAGTGGCTGCTGCATGCGTCATGTAGAGAACATGGCTATGTGTGGTGCCTTTGGGCGATGATGCCAGGACGGAGTGATACAAGGATTCAGGGAGACATTCATATTATATTACCAGTCACTGCACAATGTTTGTGGGTTATAACATATTGGTTATAACATTTTTGATTCTGTATACACATACTTTTTATTAAGTTTTCTGGTTATTTATACTTTTCCATCCTCTTATTTTCTAACAAGTTCTCACAATTATTTGGATAACAAATTAATATTTATTTTATACAGTGTCCAAAGCAACCGAACAATACAGATTGTGGGTATTATGTGCTGAAGTATATGAAAGACATCGTTGATGCGAGAATTAGAAATATTCCTGAACGTGTAAGCTACTTAACATTATATTCTTTTAGTTTGTTCAAATTTCTAAATAAATTGAAAAAATCACAATATGTTGATACATTTGTCATATGATTGCAGTATTATTTGAAGTATATTGGTCGTTGCTTCAACCAAGAAGAAATCGACGAGGTCCGAAACGAGTGGGCGACATGTGTTCTTGAGCACACAAAAGATAATATGACATGTGGAGGAGACATTTATCTTTAGCATAGACAACGTGTGAAACTTTTTTAGTTAGTTTTCAGTTTGATTCTAGAGTGGATACTCGGTACTTTGTATTATTGAATCTTTATATGGATGATTTAATATTAATTAAATTTACACTACTACAGAAATAGCATTCAGTGTCGCTTTTCTGGGCGTCGGTTTTTAAGGAACACGGACGCCTTATATTAAAGGCGTCGGTTATTTCGAAGAACCGACGTCTATATTCAAAGACCAGCCAAACACGGGTACCGCTTTGTATACAGCGTCGGTTGTTTATGCAAAACCGACGCATTATTTCATCCAATTTTCGAGCGAAAAAATAATGTCACTTTCGGCGTCGGTTATTTAGTTAAAACACCGACGCTTATGTGCGATGGAAATTTGCGCGAAAAGTGTCTTTTTCCGCGTCGGTCGTCCTTTACTAACCGACGCTGAATGGGGTTCCCGCCAAACAATTTCACGAAAATATCGTCCAAATGGACGTCGGATGTTGCCAACGACCGACGGTAAATATGTTTAGGCGTCGGTTGTTGTCAACAACCGACGCTATTGGGGAACTTCATAACCTTCGATCGCCCGACTCATCCCCTCATTGCTACCCTATTTCCCTATTGCGGCGATTTCTCCGGCGATTTTTCTCCGGCGCTTCTCTCCGGTGCCCCATCTCCGGCGTCCCCTCTCCGGCGCCCCTCTCCGACGCGTTTCTTCTCTGGCACCCCTGCGCCGCCGCCACGCCTGAAAACCGGCGCCCCTGCTCCAACCGCCTGCGCCGCCGCCACGCCTGACAACCGGCGCCGCCGCAACGCCTGGTGCCCACCTGCCTGCCACGCCTGAGAACCGGCGCCGCCGTACCCCCTTCTCCTTCTCCTCCGCCTGGCCGCTGCCTGCCTGCCGCCGCCTGGCCGCCTGCCTGCCTGCTGCGGCTGACGCTCTTGCTCGTCGGAGTCACTGCCGCTGGTTCTGGAGCTCGTCGGCCGCCACCCACGTACTCAACCAGCTCGACCTCACCCTACTCTTCTTGCCCAGGTACCTGCAGACCTACCCAGGCGCGAAATTGGTTCTTTATGTGCTGACCTAATCTGTTGCCTAATCTGTTTGCACGAAATTGGCTCCCTACTCTGCTTGCTTAATGTGCCTAATCTGCTTTAAGTGGTCCTAATATCATAACATGATAGTTTTATTATATGATTTGTGGCACTTTAGGGTGTATATACATGCAAATTATATAAGTGATAGATGTTGGATGTTTGTCAAGGTTTTTTGAAGATTGAATAAGTGATAGATGCTGGATGTTTATTTATTTCATCTATCCATGTTGCCTATAGTTTATAACATTGCATTGTGAATTATTGCATGTTTGAAACTATGAAATTCTTGATTTATTAGATGATATTCAAGAAAACCCTAGTTTGATGAGCATGTTGTTAATCATGTTAATTATGATTCTTCTATATATTCTGATGTCATTATATAATTATGTGATCCCAACATATTAAATTGAATTAGAATGATTTCATGAATTATAGGGTTTATATAAGAATGACAACACATGTATTTGTTGGCCTAGAAACCCGTCCAAGATTTACTCAGTAGGAGTAAATCTTGGATAGTCCCCAGTTTGGGACTGTTCTTGAACACCTAATCTCACTTAGGATGTAAGTGTATAATGTGTATTGGGTTTTCGAGAAAATTTCGGTAGCATTTCCCCGTTTGTTCTCTAAGTACATATGTACTTAGAGAACAACGGGGAAATGCTGCCGAAATTTTCTTGAAAACCAAATACACATTATACACTTACATCGTAAGTGAGATTAGGTGTTCAAGGATGGGATAGGTGGTACACATTTATTATATATAAGATTGACATCAAATGTGTTTGTTGGCCTAGAAACCCGTCCAAGATTGACTAATATATACTTGTTTCCTAATATATACTTGTTTAAAAGGTTAACTGATGTTATACAACTTTTTCTGAAAATATATAACATCGTTATATGTACTTACACTTTGTTAATACTAATATTGTGCAGTCTCTGTCTTCCCATAACAATGACTATGAATTGGGCCTCTATGTCAATGTTAACGTTCCCTATTGAAGAACAATTGGACATCATCCTAGATGATCGTTCCTTAAACCAATTGGTCATACCCAAACATTGGCGTTTTCTAAAAGGAAGACACTACATGCCTGGTAAAGTGACCCTAACTTTTGGAAATTATTCACATGTAATCGAGGTTGAGTATGATTTGGCGGGAAATCTTGTATCAAAATCCGGTTGGCATGATTGGATTGGAGAGCTGTATCTGGTCCGTTGGAATAGGCTTTTTCTCCGTCCAGTTGGAGATAATTCCATCAAAGTTTGGATAACCAACAACAACTGCGACACCCTCGATCATCTTCTGCGGTATGAGCGCACGGCGTCGCATATCAGCTCAGACAAATCAGAATCTGAGGCCCCTATCAGTTCAGATTCGTCTAAATACAGTGAGGAGCTTCGTGACACAGCTTCATCATCAAAAAGAAGTTACTGATGCATGCGGGACCATGTTGGTGTAGTATTTAGTTGTCTATCTATCTAGACTTGTCTATAGTAATAGTTTTTTTAATTATGCGCATGTTTAGGGGTACACCAACCCCTTTGTTTAGTTATTGTTATAACTAAAGTGTTTGTTCCCATGAATGGAAATGTAAGTTGCTACATGAATGCTTATAACTGAAGTGTGTGTTCCCATGAATGTTCCCATTTACATGATTACACTACTATTTTCTCATATTGTCTTGCCTAAAAAAAAAATTCTTTTATTGTTTAGTCTATTTTAATACGACATACTTGCTTATATCTTTCTTAATGATGAACTGTAATACGACATACTTGCTTATATACTTGTTTCCTAATATATACTTGCTTTCCTAATATATACTTGCTTTCTCTGATCATAGAATGGATAGATCATGGATGTCCATTCGTAATCGTTGCACCCCAGAGTTTATATCTGGTCTTGATCAGTTTATTAGATTTGCCGAGGAACATAGGAAAAAACCTACAGATAGGTTCTACTATCCATGTAGGCATTGCGGTAACAACTTGAAACTCAACACTGGTGAGGAAATCAAAAGTCATGTCATGTGCAACGGGATTGTACAAGGCTATACAGAATGGCACTGGCATGGAGAGATTTCAAAATCGAATCCAGTAGATGTCAATAGCAGTGCTTGGGTGGAAGAAGAAATTGCCTCCGATGACGTAAATGTGAACGAACCAGTTCCAGCAGACATTGTTGATGCGATGCTGGATAGTTGTAGGGTAGAGCACACCGATCCACCTCCTATCTTTACAAACATTGTGCATGATGCTGAGATACCGTTATACACAGGCTGTGCTAAGTTTACGAAGCTTAGCGCTGTGCTGAGATTGTATAAGTTGAAAGCTAACAATAGATGGAGTGACAAAAGCTTCACTGAATTGTTGACTTTGTTGAAAGAAATTCTTCCTGAAGGAAACGAGCTGCCAATCTCAACATACTAGGTAAAGAAAATGTTGTGCCCAATGGGAATGGAGGCCAAAAAGATACACGCATGCCCGAATGATTGTGTATTATTTCAAAAGGACTATGTAGATTTGAAAGATTGTCCAAAATGTGGTGCGTCACGATATAAATTGACGACTTCGGGGGAGTCCAGAACTGGTTCTCCTGCCAAGGTGTTGTGGTATCTACCTATAACATCACGGTTTCAACGCTTGTTTGCAAATCCGAAAGATGCGAAGAATTTGAGGTGGCATGCAGATGTTAAGAAAAATAATGATGGGATCCTACGACATGCGTCTGATTCCCCACAGTGGAAGAAGATTGATGTATTGTTCCCTGAATTTGGTGAAGAAGTCAGGAATCTAAGACTTGGGCTTTGTACAGACGGGATGAATCCGTACGGGACATTGAGCATCCAACATAGCACTTGGCCAGTCATGCTTGTTATATACAATCTTCCTCCCTGGCTGTGTATGAAAAATAAGTACGTTATGTTGTCATTGTTGATATCGGGCCCTAAACAACCCGGAAATGATATCGATGTTTATCTTGAACCTTTGATTGATGACTTAAAGAAACTTTGGGCTGAAGGTGTGATGACCTATGATGCTTCTGCAAGAGAGACATTTCGTTTGCATGCTATGTTGTTTTGCACTATTAATGACTTTCCGGAATATGGGAATTTGTCTGGATATAGTGTCAAAGGTGCTAAAGCGTGTCCTATATGTGAAGAAAACACTGATTCAATAAGACTAAAATATGGCGGCAAGACTGTATATCTTGGTCATCGAAGGTTTCTTTCAAAATTCCATCTGTATCGTAGGAAGCGCAAAGCATTCAATGGATTGAATGATGAACGGAGTGCACCTAAACCTATACCAGGGGATGTTGTTTATGAAAGAGTAAAAGACATTGTCAATGAATTTGGTAAGAAATCACAATGTAGTATGGCCACACGGAGTGACAATTCTTCATTCAAAAAGAAGTCAATATTTTGGGATCTTCCTTATTGGAGTTCTTTGTCAGTCAGGCATTGTATCGATGTAATGCACGTTGAGAAAAATGTCTGTGATAGCATCATTGGTACTCTATTAAATATACCAGGTAAGACTAAAGATGGGATAAAATCCAGACTGGACCTACGTGAAATGGGAATAAGGTCAGAATTAACAGAATTACGTGAAATGGGTAATAAAAGAACATACTTACCTCCCGCTTGTTACACGTTGTCTAGAAAGGAGAAGAAAACTTTTTGTGAATGCTTGGTAAATGTTAAGGTGCCACATGGTTACTCATCCAACATCCGTAGATTGGTATCAATGAAAGATCTAAAGTTGATAGGTCTTAAATCTCATGATTGTCACACTCTAATGCAACAAATATTGCCCGTGGCAATTCGATCTATATTGCCGAAGCATGTAAGGTTTGCAATTACCAGACTTTGTTTCTTTTTCAACAGTCTATGCAGCAAAGTTATTGACCCTGATACTCTCGATATTTTGCAAAGAGAAGTGGTTGTTACCCTATGTCAGCTTGAGATGTATTTCCCTCCTTCGTTCTTTGATATCATGGTACATCTTGTTGTCCACTTGACTAGGGAAGTGAAAATCTTGGGACCGGTTTTCTTGCATTGGATGTATCCCTTTGAACGATACATGAGCGTTTTTAAAGGTGATGTTCGAAACCGTTATCGTCCTGAAGGGAGTATTATTGAAGGTTATGTGGCGAGAGAGGTTATGGATTTCTGCAATGACTTTCTCAGTGGTAATGACACTCCTGATAATGACACGAATATTGAGGAGGGCAAAGGAATTTTGGGATCACGGGTGAAAGTAATCAGCCGTGAGCAGTTGGAACAAGCTCACTTGTATATTTTACATAATATGGACGAAGTGAGTGTTTATATCGAGGAACATACCAATTTCATAAAGAGACAACATCCTCGAGCAAGTTCAATGTGGCTTGCTAGAGAGCATAATAAGACTTTTACTAAGTGGTTTGAAGATAAAGTCTTACATCAACTATCTCAAACACCAAATGATATTACAGAAACTATCAAATGTCTCGCCTTTAAACCAAAACCGAATGTTATGTCTTATGAAGGGTTTGACATTAATGGATTCACATATTACACAAAGCGCCAAGATGATAAGAGTGTCGTCCAAAATAGTGGGGTCACTCTTCAAGCGTCAACTATGTACTTTGCAAGTGCAAAGGATAAGAGTCCACGTGAAGCTAAAATGTCATATTACGGTGTCATTGAAGACATTTGGGAGTTTGACTACATAGATTTCAATATTCCGCTCTTTAAATGTAATTGGGTTGATAACACCAAAGGAGTTATAGTGGATGAATTGGGTTTCACTTTGGTGAACTTTGAAATGATTGGCGAGAAGGCTGAACCATTCATATTGGCATCACAGGCAAAACAAATATTCTATATCGATGATCCTGCAAATGATAAATGGTCGGTTGTTCTTCATGGTAAAAGACAGTTCATTGAAGATCCTATAGATGAAGAAGAGTACTATGATAAGTATGATGACTCCAGTCCATTCTCAGTTGGGTTGCCAACTCCACAAAATATTGAAGCTAATGATGACTTATATGTGCGCGGAGATCACAATGAAGGATTGTTAATTGATAAAAGATCACAATTTTAGAGACATGTATGTTTATAAAAATGGTAAATGTTTTCCTTTTTCTAGTTTATACAAATGCTAAATGTTTTCCTTTTTCTAGTTAATACAAATGCTAAATGTTTGCCTTTTTAATGACATTTTCAGATGCGCGGAGCAACTTGATGTGCGGAGAGGGACATTCCAACTCAAGATATCGTCTACCGTTTCCTCCTCCTCCGCAGTAATATCCTCATCTCTAAACGTTTCTCGTAGGATTCTGAACCCCTTCCTTCCATCTACTGCATCGAAGCCATGCTGCAGTTGAACCCTTTCGCCGAGCCCTACCCGGCCAAGTAGGCGTCTCCTGAAGCACCACTGTCGTCGTCGTCTCCACCTCCATCGCAACTTGCTGTGCTAGTCCTGGCAGTTTATCACCCCACATGCCTTCCTCCCCAGTTCCTGCCGCTAGACGACCACACAATGGATCCAAGAGGATATGCAGGAGTTCGCCAAAGCCTATAAGCTGAGTATACTCATCCTATAGTCTGTGGCGAACGCCTGCATATCCTCTTGGATTCCATTGTGTGGTCGTCTAGCGGCAGGAACTGGTGAGGAAAGCATGTGGGGTGATAAACTGCCAGGACTAGCACAGCAAGTTGCGATGGAGGTGGAGACGACGACGACGGTGGTACTTCAGGCGACGTCTGTTTGGCCGGGTAGGGCTCGGTGAAAGGGTTCAACTGTGGCATGGCTTCGATGTAGTAGAGGGAAGGAGGGGTTCAGAATCCTACGAGAAACGTTCAGAGATAAGGATATTGCTGCGGAGGAGGCAACGGAAGATGATATCTCGAGTTGGAATGTCCCTCTCCGCACAGGAGTCTGTGAGGGAGATACTGGAGGAGAGTTCTATACCATACACAGGCGAAGAAAGACATCGATACCATACATGAGGTATTATATATAGTCTCATTAGTTAGTATAAAATATATCAATCTTATTTTTATATTATTACTTATATACATCATTCTCTTTGCAGGTGTTTAAAACTGACCACACTATAGGCAAACACTTAAAAAATGTACATGCTCCATATACGAGGGAAGCATTAGATGAAGTAAGAGAAGAATGGGCAATAGTTGTACAAACAGTGGCAACTGTAAGATATACTTGGGATGTTGATAGTGATGATGAATGATACTTTGTAAATGAATATTTCTGAATGTTAAAACATGTATTTGAATGATTCTATATGTGTGAACGTGACAATTGAATTGATGTCTGAATGTATCTACTTGTGTGAATCTTTTTATGTTAATTTTGCAGGTTTGTGGCCTGTTTGTAGGCTGATATCAATGGATGTCGTAAACCTGCAGTTCAGAAAACTGAACTGCAGGTTCTCATCCTGCTGACCAGCCACAGCAGGCCTGCAAACAGATTTATAAAAAAAAAATAGATATAGGCGTCGGTTATTTACCGATAACCGTCAGTACAGACTTACAGCGTCGGTTTTTTATAAAACACCGACGCCAAAAGTTTTCGCGCTACAGGAAATGGGAGTCATCTAGGACACTTTTCTGCGTCGGTTTTGTAGTATATAACCGACGCAGAAAGCGTCCTAGATGACACCGTTTTCTGTGGCGGGAACCCTTTTGGCGTCGGTGTTTTATAAAACACCGACGCCTTTATGTTAAATAGGCGTCGGTTTTTAACCGACGCTGAAGTGTCCACCCTTTTAGCGGCGCCCACATAGGCGTCGTTCCGAAACCGACGCCAAAGGGGGTTAAACAACCGACACTAAAAGGCACTTCTATAGTAGTGTTAGTATGAAATTCTTTCAAGATTGGATGGAAATTTTGTTCAATATGTGCTTGTTTGTGAAATGAAAAAGTACAATTGTATATTTATTATAATTTATTAAATATGGTTAATTTGATCAATACAATTGGTTCGATATATGACCTGTCAAACTCTAATCAAAGACAACAGTTAATGATATGTTGTAAAATGTATGATTCTACAACAAACAACACATGTTGTGTTATCCACACCTATTACAACAGGTGTGTCAGGAAAAAATACACCTATTACAACAGGTGTTTCTAGTGAACTACAACATGCATAACCTGTTGTATAAAATGTGTATATTACAACAGACACACACCATGTTGTATAAACAACCCTAATACAACGGTTGAATGTATGGAAAGCCAACATGCATCAACTGTTGTATATACATGTATATTACAACATATGCACTGCATGTTGTAATAAACCTACCTATTACAACATGTGAGTTTAGTGAAAGACAACATGCTTCGACTGTTGTATAATATATATTACAACGGGTGAACCGCATGTTGTAAAAAACACCCCTATTACAATAGGTGTGTTTAGCAAAAGACAACGTGGTTCAACTGTTGTATAATATATATTACAACAGGTGCACTGCATGTTGTGTAAAATACCCATATTACAACAGGCCATTCCTTAAAAGACAACATGTTTCAACTGTTGTATAAAATACATCTATTACAACATGCAATCACCTGTTGTGTAAAGAACCCCCCATAAGACCACGTGATCTAATACAACGGTTAACACCTGTTGTAAATTGAGAAAAGGAACTGTTGTAAAAAGCATTTTTTGTAGTAGTGATGGTTTGATATAGATATGAGGTTTTGGCTTAATGCTTCGATATTTTGTATACTGCTCATGAAAAGTTTAACATGGCAGTCAATGTTATGATGTTCGAGACGTACTGATGAATCAGCTTGTAAATAACTTTCTATGTATCTTTATGAAAAGGTTTTACTATTTATGGGTCTCTGCGCAAAAAGGTTTTAATTTTTAGTGATTTTCAGTAACTCCGCTGCTAAGTAATCGCTTCCGCATCGTTAATAAAATTTTGTTCGAACAAGTGTGCCAAAATTAGTGGTATCAGAGCTCTAGGTTCGCTGAGTCTACAGAGACATAGAACTAAGGTAGTAGAGTCTGATTTAGTGTCTTCTAGTGTATCTGAAAGTGTCTTTTACTCATATAGGAGAAGAAGAACTTCAAGATGACTGGGTCATGTGAGGAGTTTGCTGCAGAAAGCAACAATGTTGCATCAAGGAGGGATGCAGGGGACCAGAGCAGAGAAGAACATACGCCTGCACATCCCCAGTTTGACCTAGCCATGATAGAAAGTCCAACTTTCCTTGCTATGTTTGAGCAATTTAGTACAACTATGATACACATAGTGGATCGTGCATTAGAAATGCAACCTAGACTACCAATCCCCAATGATGAAGTGTTGAACTCCAATAGGTTACCTGCTCAGCCTCAACCCGTTGGAGCAATGAATAATGATGAAAGGAATAGGATACAATCTGAAACTAGGATCTGTCATAGGTGTTGGAAGCCTAGACATATCAGACCTAATTGTCCAGAGAAGGAATATAAAGGAAGAATTGAGAAAAGGCCTATCCAAATCCAGGGATAGAGGCCTGGTAGTTCCAAAAAGAAGAAGTTTTTGGTACGGTCAGTACAACCAGGGCCTAGTGCACCAAGACAAGGGCTATCTAGAAAGGTTAAAGAAGCCTCCAAACCACATCCAACACCAAGGATTTGCTACCAATGTAGACAGGTAGGACATCTGACAAGAAATTGTTCAGCCAGAAATGTTATGTTGAGTCAACCTATGAGGTAGAGTCAGCCTAAGGCAATGAATAATCCTCGAATCATGACAGGTTAGACAAAATAAATGTCATTCTTATATGTCTTTTCATGATTTCCTGGATAAAACTGAGAAAGTAATTGATTGAACTTTCCTTGATTAGTCCTATGAGGACTTATAATTTTGCATAATAAACATTGTAGATGTTTCATGTTGCTCTTACCTCTATAAGAAAAAGATGAGGTATTGAAGAGATGTCTGGATAAAATTCAGTAATGTTAAATCTTATACTAGTGATAATATGAATAGGAAGGAATATGATAGTATAAAAGAGCATACTACTTAATCTCAGTATTTATATACCCTGGCCAGGTATACAACTATTGATGATAAAGCAAGTATGGAAACTCTTAGATTATAATCTTTTTGATTGCTCTAATCAAGTAGTCATTTTGATATAATCTAATGTGTATCATGAATTAAGAAATATGGAATAAATAGATGTGTCCTGTCCTAGGCATAAGAAAGAGAAAACTGAGATAACCTCAGATGAGTATGTTTATATGAAGAAATAAAAGTATATTCCTCATAAGATAAGAATGAGAATAAGGGAGATTGACCTTGTCCAATAAAGTTGTAGGTATAGTAAAAATCCTTTCCATAATGAAGAAATAGGAAAATGTGATGAGATCATAGTATACTCATGAACATGTTAGATAACAGCAAAGAAAGATAAAAATGTGAGGTGTTTTTAACACATGTAATAGATACCAAAGAAAGAGATTATGGTATCCAAGAAATATCAGATGATCTATGTTGACTATTTAAAATGGTCAACCATGAAATCAAATTAATCATGTAAAATAGTATGAACGTCACATGTTAGGGGTTTATGTTTTGCATAAACATAACAATTGAAGATATCTTCGAGATAAGTTCTTGATTGATAAGTAACCTTTCCTTATGATAAGAAAATGTACAGCCAATGAGATAGTTAGTGCATGTAATAAGGAAAGCTAGTATGATGTTATCAGGTGAGATGACACAATCAAGGCATGAAAAGACCTATAGTATCAAGTGAATGATAGAATATAATTGTAATCTTGAAAAGAGAAATACTGAACTAACTAAGGAACATGATAGTATATGTTCCATGTGAATCATTCCATGATAAACTTGTATGGAGTAACTTTGTATTGATCAAACTCTATGATGTCTCCATAATAATGAAATGTTATGTGAGTACATAATGATATGATGCTTAAATAATACCTACTTCCCTCTATCTGGGATTTCGGGGACGAAATCCTTGTTAGGGGTTTATAATTTGTAACATCCCTGACCTGGGTTATGCTTTAACCCTAGGTGTTTTGATTAAGAAAGATGGTTATATGCTTAATCTTATTTGGTGAAAAGTAATTAAGTCCCAAGAGGAGCTTATGTTTCAATTTTTGTCCCAATTGAATAATGTTGAAGCAATGTTTGCTTATTTAGGACTAAAGTGCAAATTACCCAAATTGAGGGGTTAACTTGCAAATGTTATACAAAAATAAATTCCTCTGATGGATACATCATAAGAATGAGTATGATGTAGTGGAATGTTTTCCACAAGCTTGGGCACCAAGATAACGCTTGTAGAGCAATGTTTGTGCATTAAAACCTAGTTTTGGTGAAATGTGTAATTTACCCAAAACCTAGGGTTCAACATGTAAAATAACACCTATAGAGGGTCTCTCATGTTTATTGTCATCAAGTAGAACAAAGAAAATGAGAGGGGTGCCTCATTTGAATTATCTTGGAAGAAAGAGAATCTTGATATTGAAATAATCAAGATTTAAGCATATATAGCTCTTTAATACAACTTAATGCAAAAAGAAATATATTAACTATCGAGCCCTTCAACCAAAAGTTGGAGGATGTGTTTGTAATAATATGAACGAGCTTGTGTCATGCTTGGGCACCAAAAACATCTTGATAAAAGAAGAAACTATTCACACTAATAATATATATTAAGCAAATATCCAATAAGGGTGGATATTAATATACCTCTCTTAAAAGGTGTTTAGTTCTTTTTAAATCTTGGATAATGGAGGAGTTTTGCAAGAGATTAGAAGGTGGAAACGTGTCCAAGGATAGAGGAAGCCTTGGTGGATATTTTTGGGAGATAAAAGGAAATACCTATCTTTTTCCTTTTTTCTTTGAAAAGACCCATAAATATATATAAGGTATCTTTTCCAATAACACAAGGACCGTTTCCTTAGTTCCTCTTCTCATCACTTTTCTTTGGCCGACCAAGGGAGAGATCTGGATCAGAGGAAGGACGACCACACTAACTTGGTAAGTTTGGATCATCACCTACCTCGAATCCATGGTGGAAACTCTAAATAAATGGTTAGTAATTGGTTTTCTTCACACGATTTTCCTTTCTAGCCATCTTCTCCATCCAAAACTTGAAGAACGGACCTTGAACAACTACTGGAGGTTCATCCACCATTAAATCTACGAATCTTGGAGCTCTGGATCAGTCCTAGAGGCGGGTTTTATAATTGTAACCCTTAAGTTTTGTTAATGCAACCTTCTTTCCTAAAATCATTGCTTATACTTCTTTAGACACTCTCTTAAGTTTTGCTATCATTTCCATGAAGAACAACCCCTGATCTTGGTTTAACAGAGGTAGAAGATGATGATGTTAATTCCTATGTTTATCCAAGAATTTACTTTAGAAAACGGTCTCCCAACCTTGCACAAACGGTTTACCAAACTGATTGGAGCAAACGGTTTCAAACCGTTTGAATGCAAACGGTTTCACAAGAACGCATGGAAGCAAACGGTCCAAGACCGTTTGGAAGAGTTGAACAGGTGTTGACCGTTTGGAGACCTGTTGAGAATAATGTAGACTAATCACCTACCAAAAAATCATCCATTAATTCCAAGTGGATCACCAATTGAAGGCCCATCAACCATCTAAACCCTAATCGGGTCAATTGCTGATTTCAAAAATTGAATTAAGTTGAAGTTTGGGTTGAGTGACCCAAACGGTTTCAAAACCATTTGGGGATCACCCAAACGGTCTCATGACCATTTGATGATCACCCAAGACCATTTGGAGGTCTAGGGTTAAGTAGGATTGACCAATTGAGGATCCAATGATATCAAGTTGATGTATAATCGATTGCTGATTTGGTGACCAAGCCTAAGATCCAAACCCTAGTGAATGACTTGGATATTGATAAAATAATGGGCAAACGGTATCAAGACCGTTTGGAGGCAATCCAAACGATCCCAAGACCGTTTGGGGGTCAACCAAGACCGTTTGGAGGTCTAGGGTTGACTATGGTTAAGAGGGTGAGGATCTAAAGGTAACAAGTTGAAGTGCAATTGATTGTTGACTTAGTGATCAATCCAATGAGCCAAACCTTAATTAGTTGAGTTAGTTTTTGATGTTGACTTGAGAAAATGGTCTCAAGACCGTTTGGAGGTCATCCAAACGATCCCAAGACCATTTGGGATCAGGTCATGACCAAATTGAATGCTGGTTCAATGATTTCAGGTCATGACCAAATTGAATGGTGGTTCAATGATTTCAGATCAATTAGACTTAAATTGAAGTATGTTGAAGGGTCATTGATTTCAAACCCTAATCCAATCGATTCAAACCCTAATTGATGATCAATTGAGGGTCAATTGAGTGTCAAATCAGTTGAGGGTTGAACTAATTAACTCAATTGATGAGTGGCTAACAAGTATATGATCGATTGAGGGGTTCAACATTGGAAACCCTAACTCAATTGAAGTGATTGAGACACTTTTTGGTCCTTGCAGTTTTGAGGTGGTTTGGTCCAAACGGTCTCAAGACCGTTTGGGACCAAACGGTCTCAAGGTCGGTTGTGTCCATACGGTTTCAAAGTCAAACTTGACCAAACGGTCTTCACCCCCATCTTGGGCAAACGGTCTTGAGCGTGTACTTTACCAAATGGTTTCAAAGTCAACATGACCAAATGGTCTTCATCACGAAATGGTTTCAAGGGCAGTCCAAGACCGTTTGGAGGTTTAGTGTACAAGACCATTTGAGGTCTAAAAAGGTCAAGATCGTTTGATGCCTTAGTGGTCAAAATGGTTTAGTGGTTGATTAACCTAAACCTCATAGATACTTAAAGTGATTAAAGGACCAAGTGATCAGTTAATTAATTCATGATGTAATTAATGGTAATTACAATTAAGGTACCCTTAATGGGATAGAGTGATTAGTACTCTTTGAGTGAGTAAGCCTTAATGATCACAATAGAAATGACATAACCCATGATGTCAATGATGAATTGACTTAAGCCTAATCAAGAGTGATGCAGACATCAACTTATAGAAATATGAGAGGGAAGACTTATTACATGAATGTTAATTAAGTAATGGACTTCCAACATGAATGAATATATCTAATTAGGGTATGATCCTTCATAGTGAGATCATGAAAACCCTAATTATAATGGTTAATGAATCCTAACCCTATATTAAGGGTAATAATGGAAGTATCCTTAATACATGATGATGATGTAATCTTAATTCATAATGATGACATGGTAAACCTTAATTAAAGGTACTTTGTTGATCACTCCTAGTTAGGGTAATAGTAAACCCTAATGGTGGGATATTAATGACAACCCTAACTGAGGGTGATATGAAATGAAAATGTGAAACCCAAATTCTAGGTTATGCTTTATAACATGAAGCTCTTTGATTAGATGATGAAATGAGGAATCACTTTTCCTAATTATGCTAAAGGGGTTGGATGGTGGTAGCCGTGGTGGCTTCCCCTTGCACGACCGTTCTTGGCTGCACGACCGTGGTGCTTTATATAAGAACTCTAACCTAGAGTGATGTGATATAAATAACAAATCCTAATTTAAGATGATGCGATGTGATTTGTAAACCCTAATTGTGGGTTATGGAATAAGAAACCCTAATAGGGAGTGATGTTATGAGAAACCCCATTTAGGATGAACAGTAAGTCTTTAATATGAAACCCTAGTTTTAAGGGATGTGATGTGGAACCCTGATATTATGATATGTTGTAAGACTCAATTTAGGATGATGTCATGTAATGATATATGAAACCCTAGAGATGGTTTAATAGCCAGTACACCAAAGAGAGGTGTGGTTAAAATAATTAAACAAAATGATTATGTTATAAACATGAAGGATAGGGTTGATGAACCATGTGAATGATAACGTGGTGATTTTAATGAATAAGGATCTAAAAGATAAGATGATGCCTAGATCCTTGTACAAATATCTCTATAAATGAATAATAGCCTATACACCTTACAATGATAATGGAAATGAAACATTTAGGAATGATGTATGCTATACTAAATAATGATGTGGATAACATCCTGAGAATTTTAAATACCTAAAATAGTTGATAATGGTTTATCCTATATCAATAATGTCTATCAGATGGATAAGTCCATATCATTAAAGATAATTGGACAATTCTAATTTATGATCCATGTACCATATAATGAAAGTAACAAGTTAGTGGATAAAGTATTAAGAGGGAAATACCTTAATACAAAGTAAGTTGATTAACTTAAGTAAGATGGAAATGAGAAGAAAGTGATACATCAAGGCATGATAGATATCACATTCAATATTTCAGGGTAGACATACCTTGATGAACCTCTAAACCAATATCCTTAGATAAGAAACACATGGAGTGTATGATAAGTAATTGTTTACAATAAAGATGTAATGAACTCAATGTATTCGATAAATGTTGACTAATATACCTTGAGAATAGGGTAAGCCAAATCAGTGAGTATGATGTAATCATACCATGATAAGGATGAGAAATGAACTAATACCTAGAATTGATGATCATTAATGATATATGATGAGAATAGTGATCAAAAGAAAATACTTACGATATCTTTGAATGATCCTAGAGGTGTAGAGCAATATATTAGGGTTGAACTAATAAGGTGAGTAGGAAACCCTAATTAATGTAAGGTGGGAAACCCTAACCCTAATTTTGAGTAAAGGGAATGAAAAGCCCTATTTAATAATTAATCCTAATCTTGAAAAAGGATGGTCATGTTATTATTGTTTCATATAAAGTGATAAATGATTTACATGGCTGTTATCATGACTATTAATCATGTAGACATCATGAGATGATGAACATTGCCAGATTTGAGCTGTAACATTCATATGATAAATATGTTGAATGGCCTTACGTGCCTAATGTTGTTATTGCGTAGTAAAAGTAACAAAATCTGTATGAACCTTATGAGGTCCATGAATAAGTTGTTGCCTAATGAAAGGTGACAAGATACTTTAATAGGCTTTGAGAGCCATGTTTGATACTTGTATAACAAGTATTATGCATACCTCGGTCTTAGAACCTAGAGGTATTGGTTACTTAATAAGTGGTAATAGTGATAGTGAATAATTGAGGGTATGAGTACCCAAAGTTGATAATAATGATAACGTTGTTATTGAGGGATGTAAACCTTCAAAAGAAATGAAATGGGGGACTGAGATCCCAATGTCCTATAAGGACTGAGAAAGTGATTGATGAAAATAGTACATGTTTCCTTATAGCAATTGTCTGATTAAGTTATGTTTGAGAACTTGACTGATGCTAAAAGAATATACTAATGTACTTAATTAATTAAATGAAATCATATCATGTAGAGCCTTGACCATAGATCCATCATCGTCTGCAACAAGTGATGGTGAAACGGGTGCTCCGTGGCAAAACTCGGAACACATATTTTGAATATGCGGGGGCAATGGGTGACTGTATCCTGACGTCCTAATGAGGGAATTGATGAAAGGTAAACAAAAAACCTCTCAATCCTTCATTACTTGCACCGGGATGGATGTATCATGAATCTCCCGAAGATTGGGACAGATGCAATACACATCTCCCAAAAATATTAATGCCGGATCGATGGAGATAAATATGAAATCTCACGATCGCGAAGAGAGTACAACACGCCACTGTAGCTCTGATAGTGAAGTTGCCAGAATACCCTGGAAAGCTATTTTAGTAGAGACACGAGATGTCCTGCATGTTGTTCCTCATGCTGACTGAGGAAGATGAGGTCATAGGAATTCAGCTCTTTTGATGACCTATGTATGGTACCGATTTCGATTTCGTAATGGTCGGTTGGAGTATGAGCGGTATACCTCATCTCCTCAGGGCATAAATATGTTTGTAAAATGTAATTAGCCGTATAGCATAATTGCTTAGGTTGAACTACGAGAAACAATGCTTGATGATACATTGTTTATAATCTCCTAGTTGGATAACTAGTATACATGTTCTTCATATTCCTTATTGATTAAATGACTTGCTATTCAATCAAGTTATAATTGAAATGATTGCATAGAGAGTACTGCTCTACTTAGCTTATTTAGTTAATTGCCTGCTCTTGAATAATTATAATATTACTACTCAGTGTTATTCCACTATCTGCAACAACAATGCTTATGGAGGAGAGTTATAACTCTCACTGGGACAATTTTCAATTGTCTCACCCCCGTGGGATTCAACATTTTAGGTAGACATAGAGGAAGAAGAAAACCCTCAGTGGATGAGAAACAGCAGTAGCAGTAGTAACAATAGGGACAGTAGTGATCCTCAGGTGGAGACACTGTCTATCAAGTCTAGTATATATAGAAAGTCCTATGTGTCGTCTCTGTACTCTCAGATCCTAGGAGTCAGTAGATGGTTTGATATAGATCTAATGTTTTGGCTTAATGCCCCAAGATTTTTTATACTGCTCATGAAAAGTTTAACAGGGCAGTCAATGTTATGATGTTCGAGATGTACTGATGAATCAGTTTGTAAATAACTTTATGTGTATCTTTATGAAAAAGGTTTGCTGTTTATGGGTCTCTGCGCAAAAAGGTTTTAAGTTTTAGTGATTTTTAGTAACTCCGCTGCTAAGTAATCGCTTCCACATCGTTAATAACGTTTTGTTCGAACAAGTGTGCCACAAGAAGAGACCAAGAGTTGATGTGAGTTGAGAAGAATTTCGAATAGATTTCATGAGTTGTTACTTCCCAAAGACATATCCAGATGAGAAGACAACTCAATTTGAGAAGTTGCACCAAGGGTCGATTTCTATCAATGACTATGAGGTAAGGTTTATGGAGCTTCTAAGATTCTGTCCTCATATGACAACCACGGAGAAGGAGAGGATCCAAAGGTTTGAGAAGGGTCTGAGCTTGAAGTTGTCTACAAGAACATCTTTCTCAGAGAATAGGGAGAAGTTATGTACCTTTTTGGAGTCTGTGAGGAGGATTGAGAGTTCTTCTATTGAGAAGCATGAAGTCAACACTAGGAAAAGGCCAGATAGTTCTAGGGATAGTTGTATGGTGGCTTCAAGAATCCAATGTTTTCATCGCCTCATTCACAATAGAGGTTGACTTTTTGTGAACTAAGGACATGAGTACCTTCACAATGGTCCCCGAGTAAGGGTAGAGGTTGTATCTTTCCACCAGCAGGAGCACACAATGCAACATTGATATTAGTGACAAGGTTTCCTAGGCCGTAATACTATACCAGAAACTATTATAGACGTGGATAAGTATGGCATATAATGTGGTCATTCCCTATGAAGAATGAGCAAGTGACACAACATGCAAGGTAGAGTTAGCGGGGTTTGCAACAAGAACAATACAATAGTGGTGGTGGTAGAGGATGTGGTCAAGCATCACATGAGGGGTTGTTTGGGCCAACTAGTAGAGGAAGAGGTAGACAACAAGGAACAACTAGATTATATGCCATGAGTCAGCCACATGGAGTGGTCATTCCACGGGTCATGACATGTCATATGGAACTTTTCCATTCTGACTTATCGGCTTCTTCTTTCATATCTATTTTGGGTAACCCGGGTGCGACACACTCATTGATCACTAGAGAGGTGATAAGTAGCTGCTATCTGTCTATTTGTAGTAGATTTGATAGTCTTCTAATATAAACCCCTCTAGTTGGTTCCGTTGAGTTGTGGGAGGTGTGTCCCTCGTGCATTGTTTCTTTCTCAAGATGCATCATTCAAGTAGACCTTATGCCACTTGACATGCATGGATTCAATGTGCTCCTAGAATGGATACCTTAGATAAGTACAATGTTGTTTTGGACTATAGTTCCAAGGTTGCAACATTTTGTGATGGAGATGTCTCTTGGACTTTCCAAGGAGATAGGAAGATTATAAATACTTGTTTGGTGTCAGTTGTGATAGCAAAGAAGTTGATGAGACAATGATGTGGGGCTTTCTTGGCACATGTTATGGATACCAAGGTGAGGAGTGCTAGTATCTCGAAGGTACCTATAATGGTGAGTTCGAGGATGTCTTTCCAGAGGAGTTTCTTAGTGTTCCACCTCCTAGAGAGATTGATTTTGAGATCAATCTAGTTCTTGGAACTTCACGGCCAAGATGGCGCAGTGCCTCACACTGGTGGCTGCCCGTGTCAGTGTTATGTTTTTGCCGTAAAATAGGGGAACTGTGATTCTCTTCTATTTGTGCACATCGCCAAGATGAGGAGAATGCAGTGTAGGGTCGGCTGGCTAAGGAGGCACCTAGTTTGGGTCGTGTCTTGTCCTTTTGAGAGGCCCACCCCACCAATAAGAGGGGAACACTCACTGATCAGATCCCCAGGATTTCAAACCGATGACTGGAATCAATCTAAATTAAGGTAACCTTTGAAAAATAATAACTTGAGTTATGTTTGTTGATTTTGCGTATACAAGGTATCTGTAGAAAGATATTCAACTGTAATATATTCTAAAAATACTTTTGATTGACGTTTCTGATGTTTATTATGTAATATATCTTGTGTACTAAATCCTATATGTTTTCATGTTTTGAGAATTAAATATAGCAAATGACTTTGGATATCAACGGGAATTTTACATTAGGTGTATATTGATCTGTTTAATACAATTCTAAACCTTGATCATTCAGATTTGATTCTCTATTTGGATTTTGGTGTAAATCTTAATAAGATCATTATGGATATTTTAACTACTATATAATAGTATCACAAATTGAGATTTTTGTGTAAGCCCTAATAAACATTGGCTTAATGGTTTTCAAGATTTTAGGGGAGACACATGTATAATTATGTGAGTACGTTGTTCTTAGACCTAAGTGGTTATTACATGATAAATTTTATGATTATTGATGAGATTTGATATGATTTTCTTAATCATCATGATGTGCGGTTCGATGTGTTATCTCTATTAGAATTAGAAAGAACTATATCCATATGATTATTTTTACAACTTCCTCTTGATCATAGATTATTTCATATACATGTTAGTACTATACAAGGTTAACATTAATAATGAAATTATGATGATTTTAGTGATTATAATGTGAGTTTTAGATATATGTTCAAAGATGAGGTTTTGTTGTGATTTAAGTTAGAGTTTGATTTACTCTAAAGTCGAACTTAATTTTTTTATTAAGGATGTTAGGATGAAGGGTTGAGTTCTAGAAATAGAAAGAAGGAATACACATGACTTATAGAGCTTTGATGATGTCTAGGTGATTAGGTTATGGAACAACGGATTACAATTACCTTAAAGATACCCTCATCATAAGAGAGAGGTAAGCGCGTTCATGCACTTTGAGTATTTAATATTGGTTTTCATCGCCTTAAAACTATTATGTTGATCAAAATGAATTATATGCATAACTATGTACTTCAATTTGAATATTACTCGTACCAATGATTTTTATACTTTCAAGATTTATTTTTAAGAGCTTATGTCATGTTTAAAAGAATTTTAGTTAAAGTAAAGAATCATCATGTTAATGGTTAATCATGTAATGGGTTGGATTATTTTCTCCTCATCATGTTAATGTTGAGCCTATGGACCTTAAGAGCACCATTGGTGCATAAGTATCGAGGATACTTTAATAAATCACCAAGATTAAGTTATGTGAATCCAGATCTAATGTTCAATTAGTTTCATGTTTTTCCTTATTGCCAAGTTATTATGTTGTTATAGTAATACTCAATGTTGCTTACTCTAACATTGCTTTTATTACATGCATGGCTGGGGGCATGATGGCCACATGTATAGGGCAACTCCAATGACAAATCATATGAAGTTTAACTTAAGGAATAGATCAAAATTTTCCAAAAGACAACATGGTGGGGTGCCATCTACAATAGAAGATACTAATTTTATATATAAGTTCATGTACAAATAATGTTTAATCATGTTTGGTAGTTAGTTTGAATTCTAGGACTCAACTATAAAAAATGTATGAATCAAGTTTAATTTTAATGCATGGTGTTTCATTTATCTTTTTGCAATGTATATCATGTTTTGTAATGTTCCTCCAAGTCAAGTGACCCATGTTATGGACAACATAGAGTTTGTTTCCGCTGACGTATATATGTGCTCGAAGGGGCATTACAATAACCTAGGCCTCTCCTCCCAATTTTACCAGAAGAGTCCTTTAGGATTTTATAAGAACGTCATTGTTTTTCAATCTACTAATATCTTTTTGCAACTTAGCAATTTCATCCATTTTTATTTTAATGTTGAACTTTTCTCGGTCTAGATTAGATAAAAAACTATCTCGTTCTTTGACAATAACATCATAATCCAAATGAATACATATAATAGGTTGAGTTTGAAGACCATTCATTTTAGCAAGCAATTCAACCTTTTTTTGACAAAGAAAATTATAGTTTGTTGCTATAGCAAGTAATTTGATATTATGCTCATTAATGGAAGATTTTAAAGTATCTCTTTCAAATATGATACTTTCATTTTCATAAGAGAGGATATATAGTTTAGCATGCAAATCATCATTTGTTTTTGTAAGTGTCTTCAATTTCTTCTTACAATCAACATAGTTGTCATGTATTTCTTGAAGACTAGTGACTAGTTCTTCTTTAGATAATTCAAGAAGGCTTACCTCACTTGAGTTTTTATTTTCATCTTCCTTGGCTATAAGACATTCCACTTCTTCCTCTCCACTTTCAATTTCATCACTTGAATCATCCCAAGCAGATTTGTATTCTTGATCTCCTTTGTCTTTCTTCTTGAAGGTAGATTTCTTCCCTTTCTTGATTTTGGGGCATTCATTGTTCACATGTACTTTCTTTCTGCATTCAAAACACCTAAGGGAAGAAGATGAAGAAGTACTAGAATTTTTATTAGATTTATACCTTCTATATCTCTTACCATTCACAATGGGTGCATCTTCTTCATCATCTCCTTCACTTGCTTCATTACTTTCTTCAGTGATGACCTTTGATTGAACATTTGTTGTAGCTTTTAAAGAAATGTCCTTCCTTTTTCCCTTTTGAAGCTCGGCCTCCAATCTTTCTTCTTCTTCAAGAGTGACCTCATGAGTCTCTAAATTGCCAATGAGCTGCTCCATCCTCATTGTGGTGAGATCATTAGCTTCTTCAATGACCATCACTTTTGGCTTGTATTTTGGAGGCAAAGATGTAAGTATTTTGGACATTTGATCTTCTTCACTTATATATTTGCCTAACACACTTAAGATTTTAACAATGGAAGAAAATCTTGTATACATATCACTAATAGATTCGTTAGATTGCATGCAAAATTTTCAAACTATTGTTTAAGCATATTAATTTTGGTATTTTTAACTAGGGTAGTACCTTCATGTGTTATTGAGAGTTTATGCCATATGTCATAAGTAGTATCACATGAAGATATTCTATTGAACTCACTTATAGAAATAGAACAATATAGTATGCTTACCACTTTTGCATTTAATTGAACTTGTTTTACTGTGTTTGGATCCCATGTTGCATATTCAGTTGTGGGAGGCACATAAGGGGTAGACACCATCCTCCATAGCTATAAGTTAATTCCTTCAAAGTAGAATTGCATTCTTATTTTCTAGTATCCGTAGTTGCTTCCATTATAAGATGGTGACCGAGTTACGTGAGTTCCTTCAAGGTTGAGGTTGTTAAGCATGTTGTCCCCCATTCGTCAAGACCTGTTAGGACTCCTTGAAGACCTACTCTGATACCATTTGAAAGATCGATACGGGGGAGAATAGATCTTTTTGATAATTTAAAGATAATAAAAACACTCAACCAAATAAGGAGGAGGAAACAAGGAAGACACTTTTGTTTAGAGTGGTTCCAACCTTTGAATTCAAAGGTTGTCAGTCCACTACCCAATTGTCTCCAATTGAGATTTTGAAAGTGATTAATTTTATTTACCTCTCAATGATGTTACAATAAATATAATCACCTTCCTTGAAGTATCCTTCTCCCAGAAGTAGCCTCAACCTCCATGAAACAACCTTCTTTGAAGTAACTTGAAGCCCTTGGAGCAACCTTCTCCTCCTAGAAGTAGCTCCACCACCTTGAGATAGCCTTCCTTTTGAAGTAGCTCCAACCTTCCTTGAAGTAATCTCAAGCACATATTGAAGCATCCTTCTCCACTAAGAAGTAGCTTCAACCAAGCTCCCTCAAGAAGCCTCCACAGTCCTGGAGTAGCCAAGGAGCACAAGCAACTTTAACCTGTGAAGGGGGATTGGAAGAAGGAAATACGTCAATTGAGTATAGATCTTTGATCCCATATCAAGTGTTAGACCTCACACCACTTAAGATGGACGTTTATATGGGGTGGCTAAGAGGCTATGACTATAGGACACGAATTTGGAGCTTATAGAACAAGATGGGAAATGTTACTTGCTTTGTTGCTCACTAGAATGTATTCTCAAGTGTAGCTTAGGTACTTTAGGTGTCCTACGGTCCCTCCTATTTATAGGAATGGTTTGAAAGTACTTAGGGATCTTCTAGGGAGTCTCTAGAGTGTTCTTAGTGCTTAACTAGCCGTTAGGTGTACATTAGTTGGCTAGCAATGGCTAATTTGTTTGTGCTTAAAAGAACAATCCAGATCCTTGCTCGGTCAACAAGGTTGTCGACCGAATTGTGTCTTGGTCGAGCTTTTCTTTGACCAATCCTGGGTTTAGGGCAAATATGTTGCAACATCTATTTTCAACTCCCAACTACTAACTACTTGGTCTAACAGTCGCAAGATTTAGACCAAAGTTTGCTCGGTCGAGAATAATTTCAACCGCAGACCATTTTAGCGCACAAGTGTGTAAGTTATTGAACATTACACATAAGTTTGACCCAGGTGGTTCTCGGTTGACAAAAACTTCGAGATTGTGTGTCTCGGCTGACAAGTTTTTCGAACGAGGGTGTCCCTATTTCACACTTTTGAATCACCTACTAAGTGTGTGTTTTAATGAGTGATGGTGACTCTAACTTAGGGAGGAAACCTATCTAAGGGTTATAAGTGGATAGGGAAGATCTAACACTTGATTTACATGATGTATAAGTACTTGTACATTATAATTTTGTACAAGTTTTTACACTTGAGTACAATCATGAACATATATACAATTAAATGCATTTGATCTTCAATTTACATTGGTCTTCATCTTTTCACTTAGTAGAATTTTCTTATTCCTTTGAACCCTGAAATACTCAAATAACATGTTAGATCCACAAGTGTGAAATGTTTGTCATCATCAAAACAAAGGGTATATTAAATGTCCAATTTAGCCAACAACCTTCAGAATCTCATGTAACATATATGAGTTATTATTAAGAAAGAATCCTGCACCAATGCTATTAAGTGTGGTTCTCTATCCTACATGAAAATGGTAATAAAAGGTCTTGATTTGTCCATACAAATTAATCCCATGGTATGGTACTTTCCTCATCATATTTTGAAATCTTTCTCATGCTTCTGAAAAGATCTCGTCAGCATATTATTTGAAATCATATACTTTACTAACAAGATTATTTATCTTTTGAGGAGGGATATTTTTTTGAAAGAAAGCATCTATAATCTCCTCCCAAGATCCTATTAATTCAAAGGATAAACTTGAAAACCATGTTTTAGCACTATGCCCTCTTAAAAAACATGTTTTTGTACTGTCTATTGAAGAATCTAGAAATAGTTTTAGATAATGACAGTCACATGGATATGATCTATTTCAAACATGTCAAAAAATGTCACAAAGACATTTATTTTTCGCATGGGTTCCTCATTACTATTACCACAAAATGGTAATTGACTTTATTAGTGCAACAAGATTACAATCTATCTTATACCTTCCCAAATCAACTACTTAACTTCTAATGGGAACCAATTGTGTCATGCCATGTGAAGCCTTTATCTTCTCCCAGATGGTTTGTTCATCATATGAGGTGTCCACATTGTCATTATTCTCCCCATGGCCAGACATGTTGTCTAGTTTTTCCAGGGGTTGTTCACAATCAATTTCCTACTTTTTGGGATTGTCCTTAGGTGGTGGGAAAGAGGATTTTCTATTGTTGATAGTATGTGTGTGGACCAAGAACAAGTACCTGAAAAGGAAAATAGATTATGGAAATCACCGAAAATTTATAAAAAAACACAAAGATTCTGTAATAGATCTTTTGACTTGAAAGAAAAATAAAAAAGGAAAAACTGATTAAGAGTGGATGATTTCAACATTATAGTGTTAGCATTGCCAAATCCCCAACAACAATGCCAAAAATCGACAACTAAATGTAACAGATCAACTAATCTAGATAAAAGATTTGATTTGGTGATTAAATCTAAGAACCAAAAAGTAATAAGTGTGAAAAGTAAAGTGAAATAAAATATTAGATGGACAAATTCCTTAGGATACTAGTTTCACCGTGATGTCAATATATGTAGGTAATCTATTAGATCAATACAATTATGGATTAAGCACATTTAGCATGGACAACATGCTTTTGCAACATAGTATATTGTTTAGCCTAGTAACTAACATGCTTCTCGCAGTGTTGGCCTAAAAGACTAAATAATAAAGACTATGTCAGTATAAAGGAGTAAATAATAAAAACTATCTCTGGATATTTTCTGCAAAGCAGTAAGCCTGCTTCCATGGTGCTTAATAAACTATGGTGATAACGACTTCTTCAATTGTCAGCCTCACTTTCACAGCAGTTAACATTCCACTACAACATCCAATCATTTATAAAAATGAGTTCTACAACTGTTAGTTTGACTTTAATAGTACACTATAATATATGGTGATCAATCAAAATTAAAATAGTTAAGCTCATCTATTATTAGAAAAACACAATGAACAAACATATCATATTAAATCAAGATATGAAACATGCTCAAGTTAATGCCAGGATACTCCCAGATCCTAAGTGATGGAGTTTCCACCCCTCATGATCAATAAAGAATTAGAAGAAGGGAGAAGAAAGAAGAAATCCAAAGAAAAATCATGTAAGGTGACTCTAGACTCTTCGTCTCCTCCTTCTTGGACTTGATTCCTCCAAGGATGGTTGTTGGGATGACCTCCAGATGAGATGTCTTACGTAGGGGAAAGATGCCCTATTCTCAGGCAAGATGCCTCTAGGTGGCTACCCTATGGTTTTATGGGAAAAGTTAGGACACCACTTTGTTGTCGGTCGTTAGATGTGCCTTTCTTGGATCATACCCGTCAACTAAATATTGGTGCTACCAATCAAAGTTGTTGCCACCGACTTTTCTTCTTGACGGCATTTTAGGGCTTCCAATCTCAGTGCCACTAACTTGGGTTGGATGTACCAAGATGCATTGCACCTCTTCCCTTCATTCTTCTCAATATATTTTTTTTTATGGAAATCAACGTTCTTTTCATGTCATCTCCACTAACATAAGTTGGTGGTACCGACTTTATTATATTTTTAATCAGTCAAGTATATAATGTAAGCAACAATCTATTAGGAAAATAATAAAATAAAGCAAAATTCAGCCTGAATTCATGCAAACTAGATACAATTGATGCAGACATGATATTATAAGAAAATGTAGCAAAATTTTCAGAAAACACATGAATTTGAGAGAATCATCTTTAAATCATGCCCAAATAAGTCCCAATTTTAGTAGAAAAACATGTGCATCAATCCTTAATCCATGAAATTGATTTAGATTATTGTGAATTGTAAAATGTGATTTGTGGCATATGTGACATGATTTGGTATGCCACAACCTTGTGCTAAGGTGCATGAACAAATTATAGAGATGATAAAACCTTCTACATAGTCTTGTGGCAAGATTGGATAGTGTTAGTTGTCTCAAGGTGGTTGGGTCTTGTGGCAAGATTGGATAGTGTTAGTTTTCTTAAGGTGGTTGATTAAACCCTAAGACATGGATGGTGAGTCTTGCACATGGCCACATTGTAAAGGACTCTACTTCACTAGGAACAAGTCAAACAATTTCAAGGAAAATTAATAACAATGAAAATTTTGTTTATAAATCATACTCCATGCCAATTATATTCTTTTATGTTATGATGTATCTACAAAAAATTGCAGAGCTACATAGTTTGCATGCTTAAGTTGATCTAGAAACAAGTCTTCATCAAATAAAAGAAATAAACTAAAATTGAATTTACTCTTATGGTTGTCTGCTCACTTAGACATTCATTAACCAACAAATAAACATACTATTAGCTCAAAGTCAATCCTCAACTCCTTAGCCCCATCCTGAGCTTGGTGACATCACAACTAGGTGATGTGTGAATGTTAGTTATATCTAGTGTTCTTATTTTGGGTGTATTTTTGTGAAGGCAATATTTTGTAAGGTAAAATTATCTTGTATAATATTTATGTAACTTGGCAAGTGACTATCATATGAAATCATGTAAATGGCCCACATGAAATACTAATATATCAACGAATGTTGGTGTTGAACTTAAGTGTTGATTCTAATTGTTTTTTATTGCTAACTCTTCCTCTTTTGCCTGTTATCTTTCAGGCATGGTTGTAGGATTATTGCTTGTACTAAACATTGGAACCACTTCTAATAATCATGTCACAATTGGTTATTTGGAGTGGCGCCTGTCTTGGGGGGATGCTTTTACTAAAGTTGAATGCTCTCTTTGAATTTAAGTGTGAAGGAGGGGGTAACTATGAATAACTACTCCATTTTCCTGATTATATGGGCCACACTTGGTTTTTAATGGACTAATAGATCATAGTGTTGGGTCCCTGACATAGAAGTATTGTCTCTAAATTTCTAATCATATTATCCCATCTTAGTTCTATACCAACATTTTTAGAATATGTTTAGTTGTTAATTAAAATTAATTCATCTCCTATAGGTAAGTTTTCCTAAAAATAGTCATAAATTTTGATAAAACAGCTTCTCCCCTTATGGATGATCTGAACAGACTTTATTTTTCATTGAGCATGTCCTGCTTTTATTTCTTTACGTGTTGTCACTACTTTACCTCATGTTAATTTTACCAATGTTACATGTTGCTTTGTTGGCTAGTATTACTTCATCCACTCCAATTTATGAATCTAATTTGCCTACTTTACACATATTTTATGGTATCTCAATATTATGAGAATGGAAATCCTCAGTGCAACTACCACACCTAAATTTTACTCAATTTATGGTGGGATTTTCGTTATATTTACAATCCATGTATGCTGGTTCTTGGAGGGATTTTGAGTGTGGATTGTACTATAACACTTTTGAATGAGTAAGTTCAATATTTTCATGTATATTGTCATCTAGTGATGTACAAAAATATGTTTGATTCTAGTTAATGATGTTTAGTGAAATATTACCACTCTAATGAGTTTGGATGCATGCAGATTATGATGGTGGATTCCTTTCAAGTCAATCTTATGTTGATTTTTTTTATTAAATTGTGAATTTTGTCATTGTTATTGTTATCTTCATCATCAATAACAACAAAAATATCTCATGCCCAACCAAACCATGTTGGGAATGGCTACAATGATCCATCGTTTCCAGACATAGTTTCATTAAGTTAATATCCACAATAGGCGGACATGTTGGTCTTTGTTGCAGATGTGTGAGACATCTTATTTGACTATCTCCTAGTTTGTCTTCGATAATAGCAAATCCAAGTATATCTTATTTGACAATTTTGAGTGAACTCTCCTCCTGTTTATATGGCATCCACCTTATCATTATTTTTCTACCAATTCATTTGAGTACCTTGTTTCTTGAAGACTCAAAATCCACTTACCATACAACACGGTTTGGTGTATGAATATTTTGTAACATTTACCTTTCTAAGTTAGTGGAACTTTGTGGTGGAAAAATTTTCTGTACACACCTCAAAGTCAAAGGTTGACTTTCTATTGCGCTCCTTGAATGGGAACCTGCATGCTGCATTGCAGCCGCCAAAAAGTTAAGATATGTGGAGAGGAGGCAAATCGAGGATGGTTTCTAGTGTTCAGGCCGAATTGCTTCATTTGTGGCCCTTCAGCATAATGCAATCCCTGTTCGGTTAAGTGTGCAGTTTGTTACAACTTATAAAGAAATATACATCAGTTACAGTATAAACCACTCAGCCTAACAAACAGAGAAGTGTCAATCCAAAGGAAAAAAAAAAGCGAACATCACTATTGAGAATGAAACCAGATAGGAAAGTTGATGTGGGGCTATGCTATCTCTTAATATATGAACCGGGTATGACAGTGAACTACATAAGTGAGGATAGCAATCGGTCACGGTATGAGATTAAAGGTTGCGTTTGGCATGATTTTTGATGAGGAATAAGACATTAAGAAAGCCCAGAAAAGAAATGTTTGGCTCTGATATACGGTTATCGGAAAATAATTTGGAATAGGTTCCGAATTTTCAAACATGGCACACTGCTTCCGCATTCCGTCCAGTCCCTGGGTTGGAGATAGAAATTAATAGTAGGATGACGATTGCAAACCGGTGCAATAACTTCTGTCGCCATTCCTTCAAACGTCGAGCGAGCAAGTGCTCATTTAGGAAAACCCACGCGCCGTCATTAATGATTATCTAACAAACAGTGATCATGCTATAGATATAGTGTGTCGAAATAAAGTATTATTCTTTAGAAAAAAACCAGTTTAGCAGACTTTTATAAAAATATTTATCTATAGCACACTTTGTTAAATATTTCTCAAAATAACACAATTTGTATAGAACCCGTCACTTAAAGTGACGTTTTTATATACGAATTTGATAAACGCCACAATAATTGACGTGTTTACTTTTAAATAAAAAATTTTGAATTTTTTTTTTGAAAAACACCACATGAAGTGGCGCTTTCAACTTGCACTTAATGTTAATTGCAATTTGAAAGCGCCACTTCATGTGACGTTTTCCAATTTTTTAATTGTTTTTTCAAATTTTTTTATTTAAAAATAAACACGCAAATCATTGTGGCACTTTTCAGTCCCGGGTATAAAAAATTCCACACAAAGTGACATTTTTAGATCAAAGTGTGCTATTTTGGAAAATATTTTGCAAATTGTACTATGTTGGTAAATATTTTTATAAAAGTGTGCTAAACGTTTTTTTTTTCCCTTATTCTTATCTCTATGCCGAGAATCCGGTCGCAAAGATTACGGCTGCTCACAGTTGCACGAAAGCGACAGTGTTATTTAATAACAAGCCCAATGCGCATTTTCTTTACCTAAAATATTGAGCAAGAAGGAAACTGCATTAAAGCATGTGACTTTCATAGCGGACTTGGAGTGAATGGAGTCGAAGACTCAATGCTTGCTCTGCTGAGGTCGTTGAACGAGTCGTGAAGCAGGACGGGGTGGATACATAATTCTGACTACCCATAGAAGTTAGATTGAGAACACCACCTACCGTCTATTTTAGCTATACATCAATCTTTAATATGTTTGTATAAAACATTGCCGTTGTCTTTTTATATAACTATGGTGTTACATTTACTTCGCAGCAACTGCACAATGACTTGAGCACGAAGCTCACCTCAACTAAGCAACCGCACGATGACTTGAGCACGAAGCTCACCTCAGCTTAGCTGAGCTGAGCTGAGCTGGTTAGTGGCATATTTCATGTATACCATCCGTGGCTGCCTTTTCCGGCATTAAAAATACCAACCCAAGATCACGAACATGTTCTCCCACCATCTTAAAAGCAGCTGGGAAAGGAGAAAGAAAAGAAGATCCAATTTTGGATGAGGGAATCGATCCAAAGCAGAGCAGGAAGAACAGATTCTGGTTCTTGAGGTCCCCTTCAGAGCCAGAGAATCGCACCTTCTCACCACGATGCATAACCGAATAGTCTGTTTTAGGTGGGGGTACGTTGTCGGATTTTGTTCTTCAGCTACCGGGCTCTGATCGAGAATGGACCTGACACGTAAAATACAAGCTGCTCAAGCGCCAGATTTGTTATTGTTGCCGCTCCTCATCTTCACCGTGTAAAACTTGGGTGGTAACTCCTCGGTATTGACAAGCATCAGCAGTAAGAAGTTGCTTTCCAGTTTCCTTTCACAGCCTTTCCGTAACCCCCGTGTATTAAACAAGAAGTCTGCATCTTATATTACTGCACAATCGTACAACAAATGGAAACTGTGATCCTTACGCTGAGATTGATGAAACACGTTGAAGCTCATGCCTCGTGACTGGCTGGCTACCTGCCTGGTGGGCTAGGATTTTCCGTTGTTTCCGAGACATGGTTTGTTGGTTCACTTGTTGCCTCTGTGTACGAAAAAGTAGGGAGTAGAGGATCCTATGTATTACCAGGAATACATGTCAGTAAAATAGCACAATTCTAAATAACCAATAAGAAATTCGAATGAAGCACACGGATGCCTTTTGGTGCTTCGATTCCATTTTAACAACCCCTCCCTCCACCATTTCTGGTTCCATCTTCACCCTTTTTCTGGTGTAATAGCGGTTCCTACTGGCGCCACACCCCAACACAAACCAACACTATTAGAAAACAGGGTTTAGGTGACAAGTATATAAAACGTTATGACATGTATGTAAATCACCTATAATATGTACAGATCTACATAAAATAGATGACGATTATTTTAATAATTTGGAAAAAGTTACACCTTATAGGTAACAAACATTTAAGTCACGTAGAATCTAAATATGTATTTTCTTTAAGTGACATGTATTTGAATCACATGCGTTTTGTGAGAGGATATATTTGTTAGGTGACAAACATGTTAATCACTCTACTTTTATGTGACAGACATGCCAGTTATCCAACTACCAGTAGAGCTGGCAAAGTTTGACCTGACAGACCCGATACAGTATAATTTTTGATCCAACCCAGAATGACCCGAAATTATATTTTTTCATAAATTCCATCGTAATATTTAATTTCATGAGTTCTAAATATTAAACCCGCAATCAACCCGAAAACTCAAACTGCCACCCCTAACTACTAAGTGACTGATGAATGCATATTCATCATGATTTTTAGTCGCCTCTCTGGGACCAATTCGATTCAATACTTTCGATTTCATCTCCTTAATCTCACAAAATGCAAGATTTCTTAACTAATTCAACTATCAAGATTATTAACCAAATTTATATTGATTTTGTGTAGGTCTTGACTTGGATCAACCATCGAATGAAATTCGCTTGAGATCCTCTCAACTTTGGTCTTGACCATTCGGTCTTGACCAAACGGTTTTCCCTAACAGTCTACGCATGCGGTTTTGACCTCTTGGTCTCAGACATTCACCTACACGGTCCTCCACTCACTACTCTACCTAAGCGGTCTCAGGATCGTTTGAGCCCATACGATCTCAAGACCATTTGATCAGTGAGACAGTCTCAAGACCGTATGCCACTTAACAGGTTCAAAACTGTTAGGACCAAGGACCGATTGGATGTTGAAGAACGTTTGGAGGCTATCGGTCCTCAAGACCGTTTGGACGACGAAGACCGTTTGACGCCATACGGTTTCAAGACCGGTTGGTGCCATACGGTCTCAAGACCGATAGGCCAATCACCCACAAGACCGTTCGGGCGCCAAGACCGTTTGATCAGCGAGACCATGCAAGCCCCATCGGTCCTCAAGACTGTTTGCTCTCCAGACCGTTTGGAAGCAAGACCGGTTGGGGTGCAAAACCGATCAGAGGCAGAGACCGATAGAATCCAAGACCATTTGGATGTCAAAAGGTCTCCAAAACCATTTGCTCCAGACCGTTCAAGCAAACCGTTTGCTCCAAACCATTTGGAGCAAAGTCACAACAAAAACGTGAGGACCCCATCCAAGCCTATAAATAGGACCACAAGGGTCCTCGTTTGGGCATCGATTCCAGGACGTCGACAGACTGCTTGAGAAAAGGATCGGTCTCCCATCCACACCACTGCCACTCCACCATCTTCACGCCATTGTCACGCCCCTCACACCTCTTGCTGCGAGCAAGGAGGCCGAGAAGAGAACGAAGGTGGAGAAGAAGGTCTGCCCAGCCTGCCTTGGTGGTTCTTCCTCCTCGTCCAGATCTGCCTTGATGCGACGTAGAAGACCCCATCATCTTCACCGAGCTATGACTACCTTCTGCATCATGCTCACAGCAGAATCTTCCTTCTCTCTTGTTCTTCTTATTTCTCGCACCATGAGCGAGTAGTCTACTTTTGCTGGGGTGCGGGGACTAGCCCCACTGCCCACACTTTCATGTCTTTTCATTTAACATTCCAAGGTAATATATATAACTTTCCATTTCGTTGTTAATTGATAATGTTTGTAGCTTGATTACCTGCTTGCTTTCATCTTGTTCTACCCTATGTTTTGAGAACTTCTATATGTAGGGTAGAATGTCAATTAATGAGGTAGACTCTCAATCTAGAAATAGAATGGGATTCCTTGAGGTAGTAAGTGAGTGATCTGTGAGGGGACGAGCCATCTAGCCTTCAGTGACGCTTCTGTGTGCCTACCCGTAAGGGGGGACCACAACTTTAGTTGGATTTTGTATCTTCTTTGTTTATCGTCGATGTATGCTTGTAGACTAATCACCTACCTGCTTGTTGGTTAGTACGATTGATTCATTGATGAGACTTCTGATAGGGTTCCTTGAGGTCGTAAGTATGTGATCCGTGAGGGGACAAGCCATCTAGCCCACAGTGACACTTCTGTGTGCCTACCCGCAAGGGGGGGCCCTCAACCTCAGTTGGATGTTGTATCTTCAAAGCCGTAAGTGAGTGATCCAGAGGGTGACAAGAAATCGGCTGCCTAAGGTGACACATACATGAGCCTATCCTCATAGAGGGTTCACAGCAGCTCCATTTGGATAGTTAGATTCTTGCCTGGATGTTATATGTTTGGATGTGTTTGCATGTGTAGTGGTGGTGAAACCCGGTACCATCCCAACGTTTTCGTATCACTAATCTAGAAAAAACTTTAATTCTACACATTTACTTTCTTGCAATTAGTCTAATTAACCACAAGCCAATCAATCATTCTAAATATTAGTCTTACTTGTGCTAGATTCGACTGAAAAAGATTCTTAAACATGTTGTCCTTTGAGATTTGATCCTTAACTATACTGCGATAAGACCCATTCTCTTACGGGTGGTATTATTGCATGAGGTTTTGGTAAAATCTCGGGGATTTCAACCCCGAGTGAGGTTGTTAGTGTGATAATATTTCACGTTAAATTCTGGCGCCGTTTCTGGGGACAACAGAATCAATTAGTTAATCTAGTTCTTTTAAGGCTAATCTAGGATTTTTGGTTTTTCTTTTGATACAATCGATCATCTACTTGAATTTCACTCCACTCCATCAATCTTACTTCAGATCTTTTCATCTCAGGTACCTCCAAGACTGGTGTATGCACCGTTTGAACAGTCCCGGACTCACTGCCAATTTTGATCCAAAAACTGACAGATCCTTTCACCGTCAGAACATAGAGAATCAAGCAAGAATGGATCAAGAGGAGAAAATAGCCCGAAGGGTGGCTCAAGCCATCAATGCACAGAGAGAGAGGCTCATGTAAGTAGTCAGAGCCATAGTACAAGAAGAAATTCTAGCAGCACAAGCAACAGCACAAGCAACAGAACTGCAAAAGGATCTTAGGGAGTTCTCAATCCCCAAAGTTGTTGATGTTCATCACCTAGTCCAACCTCCTCCCATCCATGCTCCCAATTTTGAGATAACGGCACATTGGATTACCTTGCTTCAAAACAACCCATTCTATGGTAAACAAGGTGAAGATAGTCAAGAACATCTTCTGAGGTTTATTGATCTATGTGCCATGACAAAGCAAAATGGAGTATCCGACGATGCCATTAGACTTCATCTTTTCAAGTATTCTTTTGCTGATAGAGCTACGAGTTGGTACAACTCCTTGCAATGCGAACCCATCACCACTTGGGAACAACTTCAAAATGTTTTTCTGGAAAAAATCTACCCTCCTTCTCTCACATACAAAATTAGGGAATGAATAACAATGTTCACTCAAGCCCCTAGAGAAACTCTTGCTGAAGCATGGGAAAGATATAAGGAGCTTCTACGCAAGTGTCCACACCATGGAATCCCTAAGAATCAACTCATTGAGATCTTCTATAGAGGTGTGGATGAGGATATCAAGAGATTCTTAGATTCCTCATCTGGAGGAAACTTCATGCGTCAGAGTTATGATAGCGCATGGATGGTTGTCACCCTTAGAGATGAAAATCAAGATAATTGGGGTAGGTCTGTAGGCAAGGGAGTGTTGAAGGTAGCTATGGCTGAAATTATTCTAGAATACAAGTCAATTGCTGAAACCGTCAAACTCTTAGTTGTCGAGAAAGATCATATCGAATCATCCTTTGCTGCATTTGGAAGAGGACGTTCACCCCCTCAACAATAAGAACAGATCAAGTCAGCTTCACTATTCTGTGAAGCATGCAAAAGTACTGATCATTCCACTTTAGCATGCAATGTTCTTTATGATGTTGTTCTAAGAAACGCATGTGGACAAGGAGATAATAGTCAATTAAAAAATCTTAATGCCGTTAACACCATTCCTAGTCAAGGATACTACAATCTGAATTAAAATAGGAACCATCTTGGTTTTCAATATGGAAATCCTTCATGAGCGGAAAACTCGTGACAACTTGGTTCAACTAACCAACAAAGAGGCCCACCAGGATTTCAGTATAACCAACAACAAAACTTTGGAAATCAAGGGAACTTTAGGGGAAACTTTCAGAACAGGAACTTCAACAATTATCAAAATAATTCTCAATTTCAAAACCCCAACCAAGTCCCTTACTAGAACCAACAACAAGGGCAACAAGCTAGCCCCAACTCTCCTAATGACAAGCTATCAAACATTGAAAAGATGTTACAATCACAACAAACATTGATAGCTAGACAACAAACTATGATAGCTAACCAGCAAGCCCATCAGAAAGCTATTGAATCTCAACTAGCACAACTGGCAACTAGTATGAAACCACATGTTGGAGCCTTTTCTGGCCAACCAGAAAACAATCCCAAGCATTTGGAACAACTGAAGGTTGTCACCACCAGGTCAGGAAAAGACTATTTTGATCCTTCTATCAAGAAACCTGTGGTTATTACAGATGAGAATGAACCTATGATCGTCCAAGACTCAACAATGCCTGAGACTCAACTGAAAGAACCAGTGATTGCTGATAAGACAGTCGAGCAAAGATGTGAAAACCCTATTAATGAAGAGGAAGAAGCAACAACAGAACCGAAGGTACTAGTATACAAGCCTCGTCCACCTTTCCCAGCTCATTTGAAGCAAACCAAACTCGAAACTCATTTCAATAAGTTCAAGGAAGCTATGAAAAAGCTTCATGTGGATATACCCTTCCTAGATGCGCTGGCTGAAATACCAGCCTGCAAAAAATATCTTAAATCACTTCTGACAAGGAAATACATAACTGAAGAGCACGAGATAGTCAAGTTGGTGACGACTACTTCAGATATCATCTTGAGTAAGATGCCCAAGAAGTAGAAAGATCCAAGATCTTTTGGGATTTCTTTCCATATCAGTGATTCTTCCTATAAGAAAGGATTGGCCAATCTTGGTGCTAGAATTTCCATCATGCCACTTAGCCTTTGCAAGAGGATAGGGTTTGTTGAACTTCTCCCAATTGGCATGACCATACAACTTGCATAACACTGTGACTCTATCTTTAGGAATCATTGAGGATGTCCCTATCAAGGGAGGGAAAGATTCCTATGTTCCGTGTCACTTTGTCATCATGGACATAAAGGAAGACACCAGATACCCTCTCATATTTGGACGACCATTCCTCGCCACCGCAAGAGCTCTGATTGACGTTGAAGCAGGAACTTTGTTACTCTGATTAGGTAAAGAAACTCTCAAATTCAAGGTTTTTGAAAGCATGCGAAGACCAACCATGCAAGAGGAAGTCTACTTGATTGAGTGCGTAGAGCAGGTGTCACTCCTCATGCAGGAGGATTATGAATAAGAAGATCCTTTAGGGATGACCCTTACTAATCTGAATGCAGAAAGTTCAGATGAAGAACAAGTGAAAAGTTGTGTTTTCCACCTTGATGCTGCTAAAGAAGATCCTGAAGCCAAGGTTGAGGAAATAAAAGCAGTGGATGTTACTGAAGAAGCATGTGAAAAGCCACAAGCTCCTGAAATGAAGCCCCTACCAGAAGGATTGAAATACATGTTTCTAGATGAACTCAATGTCTGTCCCGTCATCATAAATTCAGATCTAACAGCAGAACAAGAAGACAAACTTTTGAAGGAATTGAAGGAAAGAAGAAAAGCAATCGGCTACAAGATGAGCGACCTCGCTGGGGTTAGTCAAGCGTTGTGCATGCACAAAATCCCCATGATGGAAGATCACAAGCCAACTATTGAACATCAACACAAATTGAATCCAAATATGAAGGAAGTAGTATGTCGTGAAGTCATTAAACTACTCACTTCTTGGATAATCTATCCGATATCAGATTCACCATGGGTGAGTCCCATGCATGTGGTCCCAAAGAAAGGTGGAACTACTGTGATACGAAATAAAAATGATGAACTCAACCCCACTCGAACGGTTACAGGGTGGATGATGTGCATTGATTATAGGAAGTTAAACAAAGCAACTCGAAAGGATCATTTCCCAATGCCTTTTCTTGATCAAGTATTAGAACGGTTGGCTCATCAAGAATGTTTCTATTATCTTGATGGTTACTTTGGATTCTATCAAATACCCATACATCTAGATGACCAAGAGAAAACCACTTTCACCTGCCCATTCGAAACATACACATTTATAAGAATGTCGTTCGACCTCTGTAATGCACCTGCAACCTTCCAACGTTGCATGGCTGCCATATTCACTGGTCTCACTGAAACTGTCATGGAAGTTTTTATGGATGATTTTTTCTGTGTACGGAGATTCATTCGACTCATGCCTAAAACACCTCTCCCTTGTCCTCAAATGGTGTGAAGAAGCACACCTTGTGTTAAATTGGGAGAAGTGTCACTTTATGGTAAAGGAAGGCATTGTCCTCAACCATAGGGTCAGTAATCGAGGAATTGAAGTAGACAAGGCCAAGATCGAAGTAATTTCCAATCTCTCTTTCCCAATGAATTTAAAGGAGGTTTGTGCATTCCTAGGTCATGCGGGCTTTTACCGACAGTTTATAAAGGATTTCTCAAAGATAACCAAGCCGATGACAAATTTGCAATTTTGACGAAGGATGTGTTAAAAGTTTCAACCATCTAAAGCATGCTCTTACAACAACACCCATCATCAGAGCCCCCGATTGGTATCACCCTTTTCAAATTATGTGTGATGCTAGTGATTATGTTGTGGGTGCTATATTGGGTCAATGTATAGAAAAGAAACATTATGTGATCTACTATGCATCGAAAACCCTCGATGAAGCTCCGAGGAATTATGCAACTACCGAGAAAGAACTTATTGCAGTCGTGTATTCCTTTGACAAGTTCAGATCCTACCTCATTGGTTCAAAAGTCATTGTCTACACGGATCATGCCGCTATCCACTACCTCCTGGAAAAGAAAGATGCTAAACCTAGGTTAATTAGATGGATTGTCCTCTTACAAGAGTTTGATTTGGAGATAAGAGACAAGAAAGGTACAGAGAATGTCATGGCAAACCACCTCAGTCATATCCATGCCCTGGAAACTGAGAAGATACCCATCAACGATTCTCTTCCAGGCGACCAACTTATGAAAGTTTCTGAAGCTATCCCTTGGTACGCGGACTTTGTGAACTACCTGACTGCAGGTGTCATTCACTTCGAATGCACCAGAAATGCACTGAAGAAATTCCTGTATGATGTGAAGCAATATAATTGGGATGAGCCGTACCTCTTCAAGCTCTATGATGATGGCCTATATAGACGATGTATCACCAAAGAAGAAGCTCAACTTATTTTGGAGAAATGTCACTCAGGTCCAGTTGGAGGCCATATGAGCCCTAAGAAAACTGCCTTGAAAGTTTTGCAATGTGGATTCATTTGGCTAATCATATCCAAAGATTCCTACAACTTTGTTTTATCATGTGACAAGTGACAGAGAATGGGTGACATAACCAAAAGAGATGAGATGCCACTGAACTTGTGGCAAGAAGTCAAGATTTTTGATGTTTGGGGTGTGGACTACATGGGTCCATTCCCAGCTTCTCATGGATTTTTCTACATCCTAGTGGCAGTGGATTACGTCTCAAAATGGGTCAAAGCCATACCGGCCGTTATTAGTGATTCCAAATATGTCACCTAAATGTTCAAAGATATCATTTTCCCCCATTTCGGAGTCCCACACACTGTGATTTCCGACGAAGGTTCTCATTTCCTAGAAAGAAGCTTTGAAGCATTACTGAGGAAATATGGTGTAACTCACAAGATAGCCTCACCCTACCATCCACAAACTAGTGGACAGGATGAGGTTTCTAACCGTCAACTCAAGACTATTTTGGAAAAGACTGTAGGCCGCAATCAGAAAGATTGGCCAGTAAAAAGCAATGACACCTTATGAGACTACCGAACTGCTTTTAGAACTCCCCTTGGGACTACACCTTTTTGACTAATCTATGGAAAGTCATGCCACCTACCGGTAGAATTGGAACACAAGGCATGGTGGGAAATAAAACAACTACATTTTGATATGAAAGAAGCAAACCAAGCCAGGATTCTACAACTCCAGGAGCTGGAAGAACTCCGAATGACAACTTATGAGAATGCTATAATCTATAAAGAACACACAAAGTTGTGGCACGATGGTCATCTCAAGTGGAAGGACATTCAAGTGGGAGACCAAGTCCTGCTGATCAACTCAAAACTGAGGTTATTCCTAGGGAAACTCCATTCTCGTTGGATCAGACCATACATTGTTAAGAGGATCTACCCGCATAGTGCTTTCGTTTTATGGAGTGAAAAGTCAGGAGATGTTATGGCTAATGGCCAATGTTTGAAAAGATATTTCACCTCAACCGACACATGCATTAATGCATTTCTAGAACTCTCCAAACTAGATTACATCCACCATAAAAGTTGAAGAAATAAAGTTGAGCCATCGACGTAAAACAAAGGCGCTTAGTTTCAATTTTGAATTTTGCCTAATTTTGTTTTACTTTTTAGATAATTTTGCACCAAATAAAAATCACACCGCGAGATGCTATCTTGAGTTTTGATTGGTTTTTATTTTTGAGATTTTCAGATGAAGGACGCACGCTGATTGGAATGCAACCACATTTGATGGTCCAAACGGCATGAACTTTCCCCTCCATCTCAGATTTAGAGTTTGCTCGGGATGAGAAAATTTCTAAAGGGGTGGAGGGTGGGTGGTACGTATCTTACTTTCCACATTCACCCATGTAATTCAGACTTAAGATTTCATCGTTGAATTTTGACCAAAATTTCAAAATTTTCAAAATTTTTAATGTTTTCCAAAGAAATTTGAACAGATGCTGGATGAAGTTTTGACATTTTTCGTTTCAATATCTATGCATTTTGGATAATTATACCCTCCTTATTCGAACTAGATCCCCAAAATGACCTTCTTATGAAAACTAGCCTTTTGATTGAAATCATCTTGTGAAGCTTATGAACCCTAACATCATGATCTTTATGTAAAAATGGCAAGCGTCTGTCGAACTGATAGGGATCAAACACGTCATGCTTCATAACTGACTAGTGGAACAACAAAATAGAATCCCCACCGGATCCTCATCAAGTCATTATTTGAGTAGAGTACGATAAAGAGAACAACCTAGTACACAACATTGTAAATCAAGTTGCATTCTAATCTGAACTCTCTTCTACACTTCTTCTATCATATTCATACCCCTCCATCCATAAAAAAGTAACAAAAAATAGCCAAAATAGTGCCAAACCCTAAGTTCGGGGTGGCACACCACTTCCCTCTATATCCACTTCTTCCATTCCCCTTACAAATTAATAGGGGGCATACCACCAAGAAAAGATGCCAAAACGCACACAAAAAATGCAATCTCGAGTTGAATAGAGGAGAGATTCACACAAAAAAAATGCAATAAATGAAATTGCAAATGATATAATAAAAATATCGAGTCGAATAGAGGAGAGATTTATTCCTTCCTTCCATACCACCTTTCATTCCTTTTCTACCTAAAGGCACAATAAATGCCTCCACTACCCTAAAATACACCCGTATCAGATCAGATGCACACTTGTTGTCCTGCGGGTACCTCTGGACTCTTACAAAACTCTTTGACATGCTTGTTGTTGGAAAAAGTGAGGAGGAAGTGAAGTTGGAAAGCAAACTCAGGAATGGAGATATGGTAAGATGTGTTCAGTGGTCTCAGGAAGTTGAGATGCTTAGTCATACTGAGTAGAAAAGAAACAATTATGATGTGAAGAGGAGGCAATCACATGATCAGAAAGTATTCATTTGGCGACTGTTTCAGATTTTGTGTAACTCGAGGATGAGCAACATTTAAGTTTGGGGTATTCTAATGAATGCATATTCATCATGATTGTCAGCCACCTCTCTGGGACCAATTCGATTCAATACTTTCAATTTCATCTCCTTAATCTCACAAAATGCAAGATTTCTTAACTAATTCAATTATCAAGATTATTAACCAGATTTATATTAAGTTTTGCAGGTCTTGACTATAAGAACCCTGACCTTCGTTTAGGGTTTACCCTATTTGCTTTTCTTAACCCTGGTGCTTTGGTGCTTGCTAATCACCTTTAGTGGTGATTAGGGTTTGGTTGTGCCTTGTTGAGAGTTGGAGGTGCTACTTGCAAATAACCCAAGTCTAGGGTTTTATGGGCAAGTTTACCACCTTGTGAGGTGTTCCTCTATCTCTTTGCTTCCTCTAGGGTTGAGAGGAAGGCTTGGGCTCGTTGCTTGAGTTCTTTTGGGCCTGGTTGAGCTTGTTTGGGCTTTGAGGTGCCTTGTTTTGGCTTGGTTGAAGCCTTGTGTCGCCCAAGAGAAGTGTGTGCCGCCCAGGAGGTGAGTGTATCGGCCTAGGAGTGTTTGTGTCAGCCAAGGGAGTGTGTCTCCCATGGGGATGAGTTGTGTCGCCCATAGTGCAAGTTGTTGTGTCGCCCATGATGCTTGACCTAGCCTTGACCTTGTTTAGTGGACACTTGGAACATATCTTGGACATGTGTATGGAGCTCACTAGAGTGGTGGCTCGTGCACTAGGACAAGTGTCCCTAGGCAAGTGACACCTTGCTTGGACCAACCTTGTTTTCTCCTCCCTTTCCTTCTATATAGGCGGTTCCTTTCCTTAGCTTAGGGTCCCTTTGGTTCCTCTCCACCTTGTTGCACGACACAACCCTCTCTTTACTTGGTGGTGGCTGATATCCCCTTGAAGGAGCAAGCTTGGAGGCCGACACACCTTGGAGGAGAAAGTGCTGGCCGATATCCCTTGGAGTCTCCATCTTCCTTGCTTGGTGGTGCTTGGAGCTCTTCTTCTTCCTTGATTGGAGCTTGCTTAAGGAGGGTTGCATAACTTCTAACCCTAGCTATACTATCTCCTTTTTCTTTGTTCTTGCTTATATGTTGTTTCTAGTTTTACATCTTGCTTTAGTATCCTTGTTGTCCGATCACCTATGTGGTTTAGTGTTTCTTGGTGAGCAATACTCCTTTCTCTCTTTGGTCTAGAGGAGTGAGTTTGAGCTTCTAGCGTCATGAGCAACACCCCTCTTTCTTAGTCGATTGAGATGAGCTTGTGTTCTAGTTGCTTGGGCAACACTCTCCTCTCACCATGGACTTGAAGGGTGAGCTCAGTTGTAGTGGACCTTGTTTATGGTTGGTTTTTGTGTTGCCGATGAGTGATAGGTGGTGTGAAAGACCCCTCTTTCCTAGTTGATTGAGGTGAGCCATCTCCTTGACCCTCTAGGGTTTTGGGTATCTTGTGCTTGAGGTAGGAGACGACCTTGTGAGATGTATCTTGGTCGAGATGAGGATGGCGAGGTGTTGTCCGACAACCCTCTAGACTAGTCTTGTGTGACATGAGTATGTGTTGGGTGAGAGGCCTTGAATGTGTGTGTGTTGGCCGACAGGCCTGTGTTGGGCGATATGTTGTGGTGTCGGGTGACATCCTTGATCCTTGTGACGGGCGCCACAACTCTTCCTTTGCTGTGTATCGGCCGTTAGGCCTTGATCAGTAGATGCACGACATGTGGATGTGTCCTCTCCCTTGGTTGCTAGCTTTTGGTGGGCTAACCTGGCCGATAACACCATGTGTGACGGGTGTTGCCCGATAGCACTTGTGCCCGACACACCCTGGTGCGCAACACCCCTTGACGCGCGACACAATGTCGTCCTGCTGCACGTAGCACAACGTTGCTGCTCGCTTATACATATCGACCGTTGTGCGTTATGCTTTGGGTGAGGGATGGTGGCCGACACAGTCTTTTAGTGAGGGTTCATGGTGACCTATAGTGACGGTCCCCGGTACTGTTAATGATGGTTCATCTCGTTATGAAAACAACCTTGTGGTTATGTTCTTAGTAAAATGATGGTAACTCCTTATATAGATGATGACGCTCGTTATCATAAGCTTGTTCATTTATCTTAGCCTGGCTAAACATATGAAAGTGATTATCTGTTAATGCTAAGAATGGTAATGGTAGTGGTAATAATAACGCTTGTTATGTATATCTAGCATGACTATATGCATGAAGTGAGCACCTTGATTATTTGTATAATACTGAGATGAGGATAAGTCTAGATATGGTTTTCTATATGATGTGCTTTATGCACTTGATCACCAGATAATGTATAATTGATAAGTATAGCATCTTGAATGTCATTTCATGATGATAAGCATAGTCCTTATGTGAAACTATGATTATTGTATACCCTAACCATGCAGGTGATGATTATCCATGAAAAGGATAAAGGAAATATGTGATGAGTAACATCACTTCAATAATTACTCTGGTTGATGAGATGGCATGTATGATGTGTTTGTCCCATGATGATGATGTAAGCCCTGAGAGGTAGTGGCACTATGTGATTAGGGATTGAGATCCCATGATGTGTGATGAATCTGGATTGATTGATGAGGGGCCAAGTGATAACATGGGATGTGGGATCCTTGTGATGGATCAGTATGATGTGAATTGTAGTAAAAGCATAATGCTGAGTTTATATTGTTTATTTCCTATTGTAGCTTGCATGTTATACAACTTGGTTGAATCTTGTAATCCGTATAAAAGATACTAATTAATCACAGTGGAACATATCATGTAGTTTGCCCTGGCCATATATCCATCATCGTCAGGAATTGGTGATGGTGAAATGGGTTCTCCGGCAGGTTAACCCAGAGCGCATATTTTTGAATATGCGAGGTTTCTCCTAGCCTCAAAAAGAGAGGGAAATGAGTGCAACTGCGGTTGCAGACTCAGATATGTGATGAGCATGGTGAACAGGCCCATGGCTCCAGATATGTGATATGAAGAGCATGAATGCGTTCATGGCTCAGAGCATGATGATCAGGCCCGTGGCTCAGTTTTACTAGTGTCATGACCTGTACCAAGGCGGGCTAGAGGAAGGGTAGCCTGAGGAGCTGACCCTATGGCTAAAGACCACTTGAGCATGAGACTGCAGTCCTGCTTTGTTTCTCGTGTACTGACCACGAGGGGTGAGGTCGTGGATTCTGACTCTTCCTTTGACCTTTTATGGCACCGGCTATGGGCTTCGCATCCGAAGGTTGGATTTGAACGGTACGGTTCACTTCCTTAGGGCATAATAAAACGTAATCCTGCCGATTAGTGTTTACTATTTAAGACAAACACGAAACATTGGTTGAGGCCTTGTTTGCGTAGTTACTCTCATTATGCCTTGCAGTTGCTTATATGTTCCTCATATGCAATAGGACTTATATAATATCTTATCTTGTTAACCATGTCCATTGAACAAATAATTGAATATATGCTGGAATACATTTAGTAGACTTGATAAATATGAACAGCCTTATTTTATATCTGCTCTTGTCATACTTTTATCAGTTAGATGCTATATATATACATCCGAGGTTTTGTAATTTTTGCGGGGAGTTATGTGTCCCGCTGGGACAATGATCAATTGTCTCACCCCACTGGTTTACACCCTTTTTAGGTAGTCGAGCTAGGCGTGGTGGTGGTCACGGAGTTGCGGCCAAGCAACAAGAAGTACAGTAGAAGACAAGCGATGGATATGCTGCTGTTTTGGATGTTTTGTGATAGAGTCTAGAGTCATCCCTGTACTCTCAGGTCCTTGGCGGTGTTTTGACGTTGTTTCACGATGTACAGCTGTAGATGTTTTGTATATCCTGCTGCTGGATGGATGTGGGCCTTTATGTATGTATAAATAGGTGTTGAACTCATGTGATGATATGACAGGACAACTGTTGCTCTAAGCTGTGGACATGTATCAAGGCTTACATATATGTATATGACCTGTTCTTCTGCAGGATGGGGACTGGAATGTAATAGTTTTCCCAGTTTATCAGTTTTCTGTAATCAGTTTTAATTAACCTGTGTTTTCGATAATCTGTGGTTATGGTGATTTCCGCACATTTTCGCGTAACACCTCGCTGTCTATGTGATAGTGGGATGTGTTGCCACAAGTTTTTGGTATCAGAGCTTTAGGTTCGCTGAGTCTACAGGGATTTAGGACTAGGTTGAGTTTGTTCTTATGAGTTTTCTAGATTTCCTCACAATCCTCTTCTACCCTCAGCGAAAGAAAAGCCAAGATGTCTGGAAACCATGAAGAACACACTGCTGAGCACAGCGATGCTGTATCTATTGATGGAGCTGTAGGTTAGGCACATGAAGATCAGGTGCCTGAGGTCCCCCAACCTAACCCAGGCATACTTGAACATCCTGCCTACCAACATCTTATGGCACAGATGATGGCTACGATGAATCTCATTGTTGAGCGATTTCCAGTGCCTCCTCCAAGAGCAAAGGCTCCCCATGGTGAAACATCGGGTATTGGGAAGACCTTCGAGTGGCATCGCCGAGTCAGAGCTTCGGATTATGCTAGAACGGATGATCCAGTGGATGCAGATCTATGGCTGACAAGTCTTGAGAAGGCTTTCTGGATCCTCGACATCCCTGAAGCAGACAAAGTAAAGCACACTGTCTACCTTCTGAAAGGTAGTGCTGGTCATCGGTGGACCATCAAGGAAGAGAAGCGGCCCAGTGAGGTGATCTGTTGGGAAGTGTTCCGGCGCGAGTTCGTCACCAGATACTTCCCGAAGACGTATCTGGATGAGAAGATCTGTCAGTTTGAGAGCTTGTGACAAGGAACGATGAGTATCACCGAGTACGAAGCCAAGTTCATGGATCTGTTGAGGTTTTGTCCTCACATGGCAGCGACAGATGAGGAATGAATCATACGTTTTGAGAAGGGTCTGAGTGTTGAGCTGACAACACCTGTGTTTGCGTTGGAGAACTGAGAGAAGTTTGCTACATTTGTGGAGTCCGTCCGAAGGATCGAACGATCAGTAAGGGAGAAGAGAGAGTCTATGACTAAGAAGAGACTTTCTCAGTTCCAGGGGCAGAGGTTTGGTGGCTTCAAGAAGCCCAGGTTTTCAGCACCGTCTGTGATGAGAGGTTCTGGTGGACCGTCTCAGTGGTCTCCGAGTAGAGGAAGAGGTTATGTTTCTTCACCATTTAAGGAACAAAGTACAACTTCTGTGGTAGTGACAGGGCCATCCAGGCCACATGTCGATGTTAGGACATGCTATGCCTGCGGTCAGATAGGGCATGTCAAGACGAGTTGTCCCTATAAAGATGTTGAAGTGATACAACAGCCGAGGCAGAGTCATCAAGGATTGGATCGACAAAAACCTAGTGGTAGCAGAGGACGAGGACGCGGTCAAGCGTCTTAGGCTGGATCGTCTGCTCAAGGAAGCAGAGGTCGTGGACAACAAGCAACAGCTCGATTCTATGCTATGAGTCAGCCGGAGGCGATAGTCAACCTGCGAGTAGTGACAGGTCAGATGGAGTTGTTTAATTATGGTATGTCTTCTTCTTGCTTTATATCTGTTCTGGTTGACCCGAGTGCTACACACTCTTTTATCGCCTATAGTATGCTTGAGAATCGTCGTTTACCTGTTAGTCGTAAGAAGGATAGTTTGTTGTTAGAAACCCCTCTTGATGGTTCCTCGTTGCTTCGAGAAGAGTGTCCATCTTGTGTCTTATCCTTCTCAGGACACCGCATTCGAGTGGATCTTATACCACTTGATATGCATGGGTTTGATGTTATCCTTGGGATGGATACTTTAGAGAAGTATAAGGTTGTTTTGGACTGCGGTACCAAGCAGGCGGAGTTTGATGATGCCGGAGAGAAGTGGATCTTCTAGATAGATAGGAAGATTCTTCTGACATGTCTGGTATCAGTTATGGTGGCAGATAAGCTGTTACGACAAGGATGTGCGGCGTTCTTAGCTCATGTGGTGGATACCGTCATGGCTACCAAGGTGAAAGGTCGTAGTCTCGAGGAGGTGACCGTTGTCCGAGAGTTTGCAGATGTGTTTCCTGAGGAGTTTCCTGGTGTTCCCCCACCCCAAGAGATTGACTTTGAGATCCATCTGGTCCCAGGGACGCAGCCAGTTGCACATACACCATACAGGATGGCTCCAGTTGATATGGCAGAGTTGAAGAAGAAGTTACAAGAGTTGCTGGACAAAGGTTTCATCCGACCAAGCACGTCGCCTTGGGGTGCTCCAGTGTTGTTTGTCAAGAAGAAGGATGGATCGATGTGGTTGTGTATAGATTACTGACAGTTGAACAAGGTCACAATCAAGAACAAATACCCGTTACTGAGGATAGATGATCTGTTTGATCAGTTACGTGGTGCTACAGTGTTTTTGATGATCGATCTACAATCCAGATATCATCAGTTGAGGATAAAAGCAGATGACATACCAAAGTCAGCTTTCAGGATGATGTATGGTCATTTTTTGAGTTTGTGGTTATGTCGTTTGGGTTAACCAATGCACCCACTACTTTCATGGAACTGATGAACAGAGTGTTCCGTACGTTCTTAGATCAATTTGTTATAGTCTTTATAGATGACATCTTGATCTACAGTCGGGACAGGCTAGAGCATGAGCAACATCTTTGATAAGCGTTGACTCTTCTTTGCCAACATCAGTTGTATGCCAAGTTCGGTAAGTGTGAGTTCTGGTTGGATGAAGTGACTTTCTTGGGTCATGTGATATCTGCTGAAGGAGTCAAAATAGATCCGAAGAAGGTGGAATCCATTGCAGAATGGGAACAGCCGAAGACGCCGACAGAGGTTCGCAGTTTTCTGTGATTAGCAGGATACTACCGGAGGTTTATCAAGGATTTCAATTCGATTGTGTTGCCGATGATGAAGTTGACAAGAAAGGATGTGCCTTTTGTCTGGGATGATCGATGTCAGCAAGCTTTCCAGAGTTTGAAGGAGAAGCTGACTAGTGCTCCAGTGTTAATCCTGCTAGAGCCTGGAAAGGGCTATGTTGTTTTTTGTGATGCTTCCAAGAAAGGCTTAGGTTGTGTGCTAATGCAGGATGATCATGTGGTTTCTTTTGCTTCATGACAGCTTAAGAAACACGAGGAGAACTATCCGACTCATGACTTGGAGCTGGCGGCAGTGGTTCATGCACTAAAGATCTGGAGACACTATCTTTATGGGGAAGTGTGTCAGATCTTTACTGATCATAAGAACCTGAAGTACATCTTTACGTAGAAAGAGTTGAACATGCGACAACGATGATGGATGGAGTTGATCAATGACTACGACTGCACTATCGAGTATCATCCTGGTAAGGCGAATGTGGTAGCTGATGCGCTTAGTCGAAAGTCTTCTTTTTCTTCCAAGAAGGCACAACTGAGTTCCCTGGCATGCCCTAGGCGGGGCATGTTTGTCTCTTTGCGACAGATGAACGTGCAGATGGAAGTTTCCTCGTTAGCTAGACTCTTAGCACAAATGCAAGTCAAACCTACGTTGAGACAGCAGATCAAAGATGCTCAACAGATAGATGATACAGTACAGTTGATCAGATCAGAGTTTGGCAGCAAAAAGCGTGATGGGTTTCATGAGTCTGAGGATGGGCTAGTCTGCTATCGTGATAGGATGGTGGTTCCTGATGTTGATGAGCTGAGGAAGTCGGTGCTCGAGGAATCACACACGTCGATGTATGCTATGCATCCAGGTGTCACCAAGATGTATCATAGTCTGAAAGACTTGTATTGGTGGCCCTGCTTAAAGAAAGATGTAGCTGAGTTCGTGGCTAGGTGTGCAGTGTGTCAGCAAGTGAAGGTTGAACATCAGAAGCCGACATGTACGTTGCAACCTTTGCTGATACCGCAGTGGAAATGGGATCATATCACCATGGATTTCGTAGCTGGTCTACCCAGGACAACTAGGAATCATGATTCCATTTGGGTGATAGTGGACAGATTGACGAAGTCTGCCCATTTCCTACCTGTAAAGACGACGTATACAGTTGAGAAACTCACTCGAGTATATGTGGATGAGAAAGTACGTCTGCATGGTGTGCCAGCAACGATAGTTTCTGACAGAGGTCCTCAGTTCACGAGTCATTTCTGGGAACAGTTGCACAAAGCGTTGGGAATGCAGTTGAGGTTCAGTACCACCTTTCACCCGCAGACAGATGGACAGTCTGAAAGGACTATTCATATTTTGGAAGATCTGCTTCGAGCCTGTGTTTTGCAGTTCCTAGGCAGCTGGGATGTACATCTGAGTTTGATAGAGTTTGCCTACAACAACAATTATCAGCAGAGCATTGACATGGCTCCTTATGAGGCTTTATATGGGAGGAAGTGCAGATCTCCTTTGTGTTGGTATGAGTATGGTGAGTATCAGTTGTTGGGTCCTGAGTTAGTGCAGTAGACAACAGAAAAGATCAAAGTGATACAGCAACAGTTGGAGGTGGCACAGGACAGGCAGAAGTCTTATGCATACAATCGCCGATGACCTTTGGAGTTCCAGGTAGGAGACGAAGTATACCTCAAAGTCTCGCCATGGAAGGGAGTGCTAAGGTTTGGTCAGAAGGGTAAGTTGGCACCCAGGTATATGGGGACTTACCCAGTCATAGCACGTGTTGAAAGGTAGCTTATGAGATAGAGTTACCTCCCGAGTTGTACAGGTTACATCCAGTGTTCCATGTCAGTATGCTGAAGAAAAGCCATCCAGATTCAGGAACAGTGATACAACCAGTTGAGGTTGAGCTTGATGAAGATGTGACCTACGAGGAAGGTCCTGTGGCGATCCTTGACAGAAGGGTCTAGGAGATGAAGAGGAAGGACCTGGTTCTTATGAAAGTTCTTTGGCAGCATCGTGGCGTTGAGGAAGCCACATTGGAGCTTGAGTAAGAGATGAGGAGGAAGTATCCCTCGCTTTTCTCTTTGGATTTCGGGGATGAAATCCCTTAAAGGGGGTTAGCTTGTAAGGACCCTGACCTTTGTTTAGGGTTTACCCTATTTTCTTTGCTTAACCCTGGTGCTTTGGTGCTTGCTAATCACCTTTCGTGGTGATTAGAGTTTGGTTGTGCCTTGTTGAGAGTTGGAGGTGCTACTTGCAAATAACCCAAGTCTAGGGTTTTGTGGGCAAGTTTGCCACCTTGTGAGGTGTTCCTCTCTCTCTTTGCTTCCTCTAGGGTTGAGAGGAAGGCTTGGGCTCATTGCTTGAGTTCTTTTGGGCCTGGTTGAGCTTGTTTGGGCTTTGAGGTGCCTTGTTTTAGCTTGGTTGAAGCCTTGTGTCTCCCAAGAGAAGTGTGTGCCGCCCCAGAGGTGAGTGTATCGGCCTAGTTCGGCCAAGGGAGTGTGTCACCCATGGGGATGAGTTGTGTCACCCATAGTGCAAGTTTTTGTGTCGCCCATGATGCTTGACCTAGCCTTGACCTTGTTTAGTGGACACTTGGAACATATCTTGGACATGTGTATGGAGCTTGCTAGAGTGGTGGCTCGTGCACTAGGACAAGTGTCCCTAGGCAAGTGACACCTTGCTTGGACCAACCTTGTTTTCTCCTCCCTTTCCTTCTATATAGGCGGTTCCTTTCCTTAGCTTAGGGTCCCTTTGGTTCCTCTCCACCTTGTTGCACGACACAACCCTCTCTTTGCTTGGTGGTGGCCGATATCCCCTTGAAGGAGCAAGCTTGGAGGCTGACACACCTTGGAGGAGCAAGTGGTGGCCGATATCCCTTGGAGTCTCCATCTTCCTTGCTTGGCGGTGCTTGGAGCTCTTCTTCTTCCTTGCTTGGAGCTTGCTTAAGGCGGGTTGCATAACTTCTAACCCTAGCTACACTATCTCCTTTTTCTTTGTTCTTGCTTATATGTTGTAGCTAGTTTTGCATCTTGCTTTAGTATCCTTGTTGGCAGATCACCTATGTGGTTTAGTGTTTCTTGGTGAGTAATACTCCTTTCTCTCTTTGGTCTAGAGGAGTGAGTTTGAGCTTCTAGTGTCATGAGAAACACCCCTCTTTCTTAGTCAATTGAGGTGATCTTGTGTTCTAGTTGCTTGAGCAACACTCTCCTCTCACCATGGACTTGAAGGGTGAGCTCGGTTGTAGTGGACCTTGTTTAGGGTTGGTTTTTGTGTTCCCGATGAGTGATAGGTGGTGTGCAAGACCCCTCTTTCCTAGTTGATTGAGGTGAGCCATCTCCTTGACCCTCTAGGGTTTTGGGTATCTTGTGCTTGAGGTAGGAGACGACCTTGTGAGATGTATCTTGGTCGAGATGAGGATGGTGAGGTGCTGTCCGACAGCCCTCTAGAATAGTCTTGTGCGACATGAGTATGTATTGGGTGAGAGGCCTTGAGTGTGTGTGTGTTGGCCGACAGGCCTGTGTTGGGTGATATGTTGTGGTGTTGGGCGACACCCTTGGTCCTTGTGACGGGCGTCACAACTCTTCCTTTGCTGTGTATTGGTCGTTAGGCCTTGATCAGTAGATGCACGACATGTGGATGTGTCCTCTCCCTTGGTTGCTAGCTTTTGGTGGGCTAACCTGGCCGATAACACCATGTGTGACGGGTGTTGCCCGATAGCACTTGTGCCCGACACAACCTGGTGCGCAACACCCCTTGACGCGCGAAGCAGCGTTGTCCTGCTGCACGTAGCGCAATGTTGCTGCTCGCTTCTACATATCGACCGTTGTGCGTTATGGTTTGGGTGAGGGATGGTGGCCGACACAGTCTTTTAGTGACGGTTCATGGTGACCTATAGTGAGGGTCCCCGGTACTGTTAATGATGGTTCATCTCATTATGAAAACAGCCTTGTGGTTATGTTCTTAGTAAAACGATGGTAACTCCTTATATAGATGATGATGCTCGTTATCATAAGCTTGTTCATTTATCTTAGCCTGGCTAAACATATGAAAGTGATTATCTGTTAATGCTAAGAATGGTAATGGTAGTGGTAATAATAACGCTTGTTCTGTATATCTAGCATGACTATATGCATGAAGTGAGCACCTTGATTATTTGTATAATACTGAGATGAGGATAAGTCTAGATATGGTTTGCTATATGATGTGCATTATGCACTTGATCACCAGATAATGTATAATTGATAAGTATATCATCTTGAATGTCATTTCATGATGATACGCATAGTCCTTATGTGAAACTATGATTATTGTATACCCTAACTATGCAGGTGATGATTTGCCATGAAAAGGCTAAAGGAAATATGTGATGAGTAACATCACTTTAATAATTACTCTAGTTGATGAGATGGCATGTATGATGTGTTTGTCCCATGATGATGATGTAAGCCCTGAGAGGTAGTGGCACTATGTGATTAGGGATTGAGATCCCATGATGTGTGATGAATCTGGATTGATTGGCAAGGGACCAAGTGATAACATGGGATGTGGGATCCTTGTGATGGATCAGTATGATGTGAATTGTAGTAAAAGCGCAATGCTGAGTTTATATGTTTATTTCCTGTTGTAGCTTGCATGTTATACAACTTGGTTGAATCTTGCAATCCATATAAAAGATACTAATTAATCACAGTGGAACATATCATGTAGTTTTCCCTGGCCATAGATCCATCATCGTCAGGAATTGGTGATGGTGAAACGGGTTCTCCGGCGGGTTAACCCGGAGCGCATATTTTTGAATATGCGAGGTTTCTCCTAGCATCAAATAGAGAGGGAAACGAGTGCAGCTGCAGTTGCAGACTCGGATATGTGATGAGCATGGTGAACAGGCCCATGGCTTCGGATATGTGATATGAAGAGCATGAATGCGTTCATGGCTCAGAGCACGGTGATCAGGCCCGTGGCTCAATTTTACTAGCGCCGTGACCTGTACCAAAGCAGGCTAGAAGAAGGGTAGCCTGAGGAGCTGACCCTGTGGCTAAAGACCACTTGAGCATGAGACTGTGGTCCTGCTTTGTTTCTCGTGTACTGACCATGAGGGGTGAGGTCGTGGATTCAGACTCTTCCATTCACCTTGTATGGCACCAGCTATGGGCTTCACAATTGAAGGTTGGATTTGAACGGTACGGTTCACTTCCTCAGGGCATAATAAAATGTAATCTAGCCGATTAGTGTTTACTGTTTAAGACAAACACGAAACATTGGTTGAGACCTTGTTTGCGTAGTTACTCTCATTATGCCTTGTAGTTGCTTATATGTTCCTCATATGCAGTAGGACTTATATAATATCTTATCTTGTTAACCATGTCCATTGAACAAATAATTGAATATATGCTAGAATACATTTAGTAGACTTGATAAATATGAACAGCCTTATTTTATATCCGCTCTTGTCATACTTTTATCAGTTAGCTGCTATATATATACATCTGAGGTTTTGTAGTTTTGGTGGGGAGTTATGTCTCCCGTTGGGACAATGATCAATTGTCTCACCCCGCTGGTTTACACCCTTTTTAGGTAGTCGAGCTAGGCGTGGTGGTGGTCGTGGAGTTGCGACCGAGCAACAAGAAGAATAGTAGAAGGCAAGCGATGGATATGCTGCTGTTTTGGATGTTTTGTGATAGAGTCTAGAGTCATCCCTGTACTCTCAGGTCCTTGGCGGTGTTTTGACATTGTTTCACAATGTACAAATGTGGATGTTTTGTATATCCTTCTGCTAGCCGGATGTGGGCCTTTATGTATGTATAAACAGGTGTTGAACTCATGTGATGATATGACAGGATAGCTGTTGCTCTAAGCTGTGGACATGTATCAAGGCTTGCATATATGTATATGACCTGTTCTTCTACAGGATGTGGACTGGAATGTAATAGTTTTCCCAGTTTATCAGTTTTCCGTAATCAGTTTTAATTAACTAGTGTTTTCGATAATCTGTGGTTATGGTGATTTCCGCATATTTTCATGTAACACCTCACTGTCTGTGTGATAGTGGGATGTGTTGCCACATTAACTAGGTTCAACCATCAAATGGAATTCGCTCGAGATCCTCTCAACTTTGGTCTTGACCAAACAGTTTGCCCTAACAGTCTACCCATGCGGTTTCGACCTCGCAGTCTCAGACATTCACCTACACGGTCCTCCAGTCACTACTCTACCTAAATGGTCTCAGGATCGTTTGAGCCCATACGGTCTCAAGACCGTTTGATCAGCGAGATGGTCTCAAGACCGTATGGCACTTAACAGTTTCAAAACTGTTAGGACCAAGGACCGATTGGATGTTGAAGACCATTTGGAGGCCATCGGTCCTCAAGACCATTTGGACGACGAAGACCATTTGATGCCATACGGTTTCAAGACCATATGGCACCATACAGTCTCAAGACCGATAGACAGTCACCCACATGGCCGTTCGGGAACCAAGACCGTTGGATCAGCAAGACTGTGCAAGCCCCATCTATCCTTAAGACCGTTTGGATCCCATCGGTCTTCAAGACCATTTGCATCTCCAAACCATTTGGAACCAAGACCGGTTGGGGTGCAAAACTGATCAGAGGCAGAGACTGATAGAAGCCAAGACTGTTTGGATGTCAAACGGTCTCCAAAACCATTTGCTCCAGAACATTCAAGAAAACCATTTGCTCCAAGCCGTTTGGAGCAAACTCACAACAAAAATGTGAGGACCCCATCCAAGCCTATAAATAGGATCACAAGGGTCCTCATTTGGGCATCGATTCCAGGATGCCGACAGGCTGCTTGAGCAAAGGATCAGTCTCCCTTCCACACCACCGCCACTCCACCATCTTCACACCATTGTCACGCCCCCCACACCTCCTCTTTCTGCGAGCAAGGAGGCCGAGAAGAGAATGAAGGTGGAGAAGAAGGTTTGCCCAACCCGCCTTGGTGGTTCTTCCTCCTCATCTAGATCTGCCTCGACGCGATGTAGAAGACCACATCATCTTCACCGACATGTGCTACCTTCCGCATCATGCTCACGGCAGAATCTTCCTTCTCTCTTATTCTTCTTGTATCTCGCACCATGAGCGAGTAGTCCGCTTTCGCTGGGGTGCAGGGACTAGCCCCTCTGCCCACACTTTCATGTCTTTTTGTTTAACATTCTAAGGAAATGTATATAACTTTTCATTTCGTTGTTAATTGATAATGTTTGTAGCTTGATTACGTACTTTCTTTCATCTTGTTCTTCCCTATGTAGTGAGAACATCTATATGTAGGGTAGAATGTCAATTAATGAGGTAGACTCCCAAATTAGAAATAGAATGGGATTCCTTGAGGCAGTAAGTCAGTGATCTGTGAGGGGACGAGCCATCTAGCCTTCGATGACACTTCTGTGTGCCTACCCGTAAGGGGGCCCCACAATTTTAGTTGGATTTTGTATCTTCTTTGTTTATCATTGATGTTTGCTTGCAGACAATCACCTACCTTCTTGTTGGTTAGCATGGTTGACTCCTTGACAAGACTTCTGATAGGGTTCCTTGAGGTCGTAAGTGTGTGATCCATGAGGGGACGAGCCATCTAGCCCACAGTGATGCTTCTGTGTGCCCACCCTCAAGGGGGGGCCCTTAGCCTCAGTTGGATGTTGTATCTTTGGAGCCGTAAGTGAGTGATCCAGAGGGTGACAAGAAATCAGCTACCTAAGGTGATTCTTACGTGAGCCTATCCTCGCGGAGGGTTCATAATAGCTCCATTTGGATAGTTAGATTCTTGCCTGGATGTTATATGTTTGGATGTGTTTGCATGCACAGTGGTGGTGAAGCCCGGTACCATCCCAGCGTTTCCATATCATTAATCTAGAATATACTTTAATTATGCTCATGTACTTTCTTGCAATTAGTCTAATTAACCACAAACCAATCAATCGTTCTAAATATTAGTCTTACTTGTGCTAGATTCGACTGAAAAAGATTCTTTAAAATGTTGTACTTTAGGATTCGATCCTCAACTATACTGCGATAAGACCTGTTCTCTTGTGGGTGGTATTAGTGCACGAGGTTTTCATAAAAGCTCAAGGATTACAACCCTGACTGAGTTTGTTAGTGCGATAATATTTCATGTTGGTGACATACATGTCATATCAAAACATATCAAATCTTGATAACTTGAAGCCTAAATTTTGAAATGCTAACCAAATTATCCAATAAGTCTAGGTTGGAATTTTTTTAGAAAGTGTTTCTCTTACGCATAATTATTTATATTTTTAGATGAGATTCAAAGATAACAAAAATAAAAATTTTCTAAACAAATATGTATGTATGTGTTCACTACAACCAAATCAAACACATTTAATCATATATCATATTCACATTACTTCTATTACATACATATACATATGCATGTACATACACACACGAGCGCGCGCATACAAACACAAACATTATATATATATAATACACTCGAGTGTATTCATAGTAGAATACACTCAAGTAGTTTTTCATGATGCAATATTTTTTTTTCAAAATTCTAAATCGTTGATCTTCTTAAACATTTTATGATTAGCTCATAAGAAAATTTTGAGCACATTTGGACATTTATAGGTCATGTTATAAAGACCGCAAAAATCATGCATTTCAAATTAGTTTCGTGCGTCAATTTTGTTGCCCTTGGACGAGTGACTTACACTCATCCAAATGGGCTCAAAATTTGTATGTAGCCTAGTTATAGTATGACGCTGAAGATCAATGGTTTATATTTTGCAAAAAATAGTTTAGATATGCAAACACACTTGAGTGTATTCATGCAAACTGTACACTCAAGAGTATTCTATCCTGACTCTCTCTCTCTCTCTATATATATATATAGAGAGAGAGTCAGGCTAGAATACTCTCAAGTGTATTCGGAGCAGAATACATTCAAGTAGTTTTCCATGATGTAATATTTATTTTTAAAATCTAATCCGCGGATCTTCTTAAACATCATGTGAATAGTCATATATAAAATTTGAACCCATTTGGACATTTATAGGTCATGTTATGAAGACTATGAAAATTATGCATTTCAAATTAGTTTCGTGCGTCGATTTTGTTGTTGGGAGGATTGAGTGACTTATACTCATCCAAATGAGCTCAAATTTACATGTAGCATAATTATAGTGTAACAACGAAGATCCATGGTTTACATTTTACAAAAAAATAGTTTTGATATGCGAATACCACTTGAGTGTAGCATGCGATCTGTATACTCGAGTGTATTCTAGCCAGACTATATATATGTATATATTATAAACTAAGGCATTTACATTCGTCTCTCTCATATTTTGTGTGTATGTATATGTATGTATATGTATGTGTGTGTGTGTATATATATATATATGTGTGTGTGTGTGTGTGTGTGTGTATGTATATGTATATATGTGTGTGTGTGTATATATATCTATATCTATATATCTATATATATATATATATATATATATACACACAAAATAATCATGATCATTATGTAAATATTTATGTAGAATATGATTAGTTGATAAAAAAGGCCCCTCCTTCCCTGATTATCTTGGCATATTGGTCCTTTATGATGTGTTTTTTCTCACTTTTTGTAACATCCCTGACTTGGGTTATGCCATAACCTTGGAAGTTTTTCTTAAGTAAGCTATTTATAAACTTATTTTAATCTTTTGAAAAATAATTAAGACTCAAGGAGTGTTTAATTTTCAAGTTTGAGTTTATTTGCAAACTGCTTGTGCATTATATGATAGTTTGGGTGTAAATTGCAATTTACCCAAGATGAGGGGTTATATTGTAATATGCCACATGTTGAAGGTGCCACAAGTGCTTTAGAATCATAAGAGAGAGAATGATGCTAAAGGGTGTCTTGTGGAAAGCCTAAGTTCTAAGTTGGAGCTTGTTTGAATAATGCTTGGGCCTTGTGTACCAATTTTGGTGCAAATTGCAATTTACCCAAAATGTAGGGTTAATATAAAAATTACCACATATAGAGTGTCCCTAATCTCTCTTATAATCATCTATATGAGAGAGAAAGAAATAGGCACCATGTTTGAATTATATTTGAGTGATGGTATTCTTGGTGATGAAAAGACCAAGAAGAGTTGTATAGTTGAAATCCTAAAATGAGTTGTATTGAGTTGCATTGAGTTGTAGAGCTTATATGGGATTCCCTATCAGCCAAGAAGCCATAGAGGAGGTCCCATATAATTTTTTCAACTCTTGGAAAAGGACATGATGAGTTAAGAACCTCAAGAAGGTGATGAATATTGGTTTACAACTTTCCTTGGAAAAGTTGTATCGATTTGTGAATAAAATGATGTTGGGTTGAAATGTCTTGTTCGATAAGATAACTAATGGCCCAAATCTTATCCCAATATTATACCCAAGAGTTTTTCATGTCAAGATAAATATGTGTGCATGCATGGACACGTGTCAACCCATGCATGGACATGTTTCACCTAGTAGTATAAGGTGATGACACCTCTTATACACTCTCTCTCATAAGCCTCAATTATATATACCACTAATTTCACCTACTAGTGAAACTTTTCAAATACTACAACTCTATTTCTCTTATATATCATGCATAGTAGTTGAGGAGCAAGGAAGAGATCAATACTTGAGCTTTAGGTGAAGCCATGGTCATCTTCAACCTTGGTTGAAGCATGAATCTCGGGTTGTGATTCTTCCTTTCTTTTGTTCTTCACCAAGTTCTTATCTATGGTGATTCTTTGCATATAGAGGAGTTGTGAACAAGTCTTGGATCTTTGATAAGTTCATCTTCAACCTTAAGAACGTGAATCTTTGGAGCTTGGAGCTTTGAAGTTGTTCTTGAGGAGGGTCATATAACTTGAACCCAATCATGATATTATTCTCCCTCAATCTTGCTATACTTGTTGATCTACTTTCAATTTCGATTTTTCTTAAATGATTGATGATTATACGAGTTCTAATAGTTGCATATGACTATTGTCCATGAACTAGAATAGTAATGGATGAAATTCTAGAGCTTGATGATGATGACATCATCATGGCACAAACTGATATCGGGTTGAAGCACCTCTAACCCGATTTGGTAATGAAACCCAATATGGTGATATGAAATCCGTTATATCTTGGAACCATACACCCTTATCATTTTTTACATTTGGGTTGGTTGAAAAAGGACTAACCAGTTGTTTAGGCTATCACTCAACACATGTAAGGTTGATACTTTTAAGGTTTGGAAAGGTATGAGCATAAGGGTCTAACCCGATATGCAAAACCCTACACTTGAGTAAATCGATCTAAGTGACACACACACCCCTCTTGAATGATATGTGGTAAGTACACACCTCTTGGACGATATGGTGGTAAGTACACACCTCTTGGATGATATGGTGATAAGCACACACCTCTTAGGTGATATGGTGGTAAGTACACACCTCTTGGACGATATGGTGATAAGCGCACACCTCTTGGACAATACAGTGATAAGAAAACACCTCTTGGATGATATGGTGATAAGCACACACCTCATGGATGATATGGTGATAAGCACACACCTCTTGGATGATATGGTGGTAAGCACACACCTCTTGGATGATATGGTAGTATGCATACACCTCTAGCCCGATATGGTGGAAGCATATCAAAACCAATATGGAGGTAAGTGCCTCAAATACAATATACTTGATTGAGTAACACATGAAGTGTGTTATGCCAAATGATACATTAAGATGCAAAGAGTTTAATTCATTTTGATAAGTGTAGGCCAATGAACCTTGAGAAAATGGTTGAGCCAACTTAATACAGTATGATGTAATCAATATCCTAGTGAGGATGAGAGAGAAACTCATACTTTGTATATTAATTATTTAATGATAAATGATGAGAATAAACAAGTATGATTGAATAATTATGATATCAATGTATTCTCCTAATATATGTGGAGATATGAATTGGGGTTTTAATTCTTGACAATAGGAACTTGAAACCCTAATTGGCTAAAAAGGGAAACCCTAACTGTAATAATGGGAAGGTTGTATTTCTCTTGTATTGCATGGTGATGATATGTACTTGATATTGTTTTTATCATGAAATAATAACCATGCCTGTATCATGAGATGACGAGCATAGCCAGGTATGAGCTATGATGTTTAATATGATATAGATTAAATGGGCCTTGTGAGCCATGCGAAATACTTGTGCAACAAGTATAATGTATACCTGGGTCTAAGGACCTAGAAGTAATAGTTACCTGATAAGAGGTGACAATGTTCAATGATAAACTAAGGGTTTGAATACCCAGATCTAGCAATCATGATGATGATAATGTTAAGGGATGAGAATCCTTGGTAATGTGATAAGGGACTGAGAACCTGAGTGTTATGCATTCAATGTGTTCCAAAGATTATAAAAGTACTTGATAAATGTATTACACCTTTCTTTGTAGCATCTATTATAATTCATGCTTGTAACTTGGTTGATGCTAAAAGCTACTATAATGCACCTAATTAATCAAGTGGAACCTTATCATGTAGTTTCCTTGGCCATAGATCCATTCAGTGTCAGAATTTGATGAATAGTGAAATAAGTTTAACTCGGAGAGCATATTTTTAAATATGTGGGGGTAATGGGTGAAAATATCTGTACATCCAAATAGGGATTGTTGTGTGGTCTCCCTCATCATCATAAGGGTATGGTTATATGCCATGACTCAATATTAATGTCCGGGAATTGTTGTGTGGTCTCCTTGAAGAGAGTGCATGATGTGGCTGTAACTCTATAGTGAAGATGCCACTATACCCTAGAAAGTTAATTGTAGTTTGACACATGATGTTACTGCAAGTGGTCTCATACTGATTGAGACATGTGAGGTCTTGGAAGCTGGCTCTTTCTTTGACCTTGTATGGTACCGATGCTTTACATAGCCGTGGTCAGTTGGAGCATGAGCGGTATACCTCATCTCCTTAGGGCATAAATGTGATTGTAAATATGTAATCAACCGTGTAGCGTATTTGATTAAGGATTGGATACGAAAACATTGGTTGATGTTACACTACTTTTATACATATTAAATGGATAAATGCTATATTTGTTCTTTGTATTCCTCATAAAGTGAATAGATGATTTATTGCTCTATCATAGATAGCTGCATTGCTTTAAAAGATGATATTGCTCTGTACTACTTATAAACAATGATTAATCTTGATTATTAATTTAAAAGATCCTCTGCTCAGTTTTATATTGTTTACCTGTGATAATAATTTGTTGGCAAAGAGTTATATCTCTCATTGGGACTTTCATCTCACCCCGTTGGTCCCAACATTTTTAGGTTGATGTGGATAAGGAGGTAGGGAGGATAACAACAATAGGGACAACAATAACGACTCAAGTTGAGTGTGTTGTCTGTTGTGTCTTGTAGATACAAGTCCTATGTGTTGTCTCTGTACTCTCAGGTCCTTGGGAGTTAGTACATAATTGTTTTATAAACGATCTGAGATTTTGGCTTGTATGCCTCTAGGTTTTATGTTTCTTATGTATATGTTTGGGCAAAGCAACTGGTATATGATATCCTCGAGATGAGATGGTACAATGTATGTACAATGTGAACCATGATGTATATATTTCTTTGGTTCGTCCCTTAAGAGTTTCCTGGTAATGGATCACTTTACAAAATAGTTTTAATTTTTAGTGATCTTCGTGAATCTGCTGCTAATGGTTATTCCGCGTAATTAATGTGCAATTTGGTTGTTGGTTTGATAGAGGTCGTCACAAGTTTTTCTATCAGATACTAAGGTTCACTAAGTCTATAGAGACTTAGGATTAAGGTTGTTGAGTCTATTCTAGTATCCTCCAGTTTATCTTATAGTGACTTCTGCTCATATAGGAGAAGAAGTAATGCTGAAAAATGGCTGGAGCACACAAAGAACATGCTATTGAGAGCAGTATTGCTGCACCAGGAGGAGGTGCAAGGTATCAGGCAAGAGAGGAATCAGTGCATGATAATCCCCATCTTGATGAAGCCATGTTAGAAAACCCAACCTTTCATACTCTTTTCAAGCAGTTCATGACCACAATAACACATATGTAAGATCGGATACCAATGTTGACCTAGAGGTTATACATTGTCCATATTTTGATAATGACTCAACCATTCCATTCATATGTATCTAATATGTGTATTCAAGGTTTATCTTAGGTTTTAGGTACATGAAAAGAATCAATTTACACAAAAGCCCTAGCTTGTCAAAGTTCAAGTCAAATGCAATGCAAGTGTGCTAATAAGGAAATCCATTCAAACGACCTTTGAAGAATTTTTAATCACTTGTATTGATGATATGACTTGTAAATAAGATGAGAAAATATGTGGGACACTTAATACCAAGTTGTAATCACTTTTTAACCACATTTGAAAATTGATCACAAACTGTTCATTGATCGAGTTATAATCTTTGACCAATCCCTTGGATCAATTCTCTAATGTGTGCATCGGTCGAGTTGTGCATTCACAGAACTGGACCGAATGACTTACTGACCAAATGTGATTTTAATTGATCGGTCGAGTTTCCCAGGACAAACTCGACCGATAGTTTGAAAATTGGGTTTGTTTTTTAGCTGATCGATCGAGTTACCTTTATTGAATCTCGACCAAATGTACTGTACGAAAAACACAAAAAAAAATAATTCTAACCGTTGGTGACTTGTTTGGATGAAAATAGATCTATTTCCTTGTGTAAAAATGGCTATAATTCAACCCTAAGTGTTCCCCAACTCAAGGGAGCACCGCCAGCTATAAATAGGACCACTTAGAGTTCATTCTAAGGTTGCTCATTCACTACACACAATGCCCTTGCTATAGTTGAGTGTGCTACCACCCTTTGAGCCCCTTTCTCTCTCTAGTTTACACATCATTTCATGATTTGTGAGTGAGTTAGGATTATTTTAACAGAGCTCCACCTTTATGCATGTAAAGCTCTAAATCTTCCACTACTTCCCTATCCCCTTCTCTCATGAAGAAAAGTTGAAGCAAGCTCCATCGAGTGAAGAAGGAGTTGTAGCTGGTCCTCTTCAAGGTTGATGAAGAGGTGGTGATCTTCTCCAGGTGAAGGAGTAGGCAAAGGCTGAAGATCCAAGAGGAGAAGCAAAGTTCTTCAAGGCGGAAGACTTGAGCTTTAATGGGTAAGACCTAGGTTAAGGATGAAGATTCAAGATAAGTGGGTAAGTTCCTTGTTAAGGGCGAGATCTCCTTGTGGTTGGATGGGTAAGTCCTTTGGTGGTCTATTGTTGTAAATCTCTGAGGTGATATAATAGAGAAAAGAACTTGCAAAGTCCTAGTGGTTGACCTCTCTAGGTAGTGGACTGACTCACTTCTAGTTTGAAATGTGGAACCACTCTACATCCCTTTGTCAAGTGCTTACTATCAATCTCTCTCATCCTTGCTATGCTTATTAGATATGACTTCAAATTTCCATTAAACTATTACTCCTAATTGATATAATTTGAAGGTCTAATCTATTTTGTGAGAAATTTTGTAGCTCTATTCACCCCCCTCTAGAGCCCTTAGACCCAACAAGTGGTATCAGAGCAAAGGATCTTCTTCAACAATCTCCCACAAGATGAGAAGATGGGCGACAACCTACTTGGTTCACTCAACCTAGAGGGAGGCTTCTTCATGCGCCCTCTGGTCTTTGATGGCACCAACTTTCTCTATTGGAAGAGAAGGATGCAATTCTACATTCAAGGGATAAACTTTGATATGTGGAAGGTGATGGTTACACCTTACAATGATCCAACTGGAGCTGTTTCAACATGGAGTGAAGCTTCTCTCAAAGAGGCTTGACTAAATACAAAGGCCATTAGCATTCTCTATGCAACACTCACTCCCATAGAGTTCAATCAGATCTCATCATGGGACACCGCCTATGAGATTTGGGACAAGTTGTGCATCACATATGAAGGCACAAAGCAAGTCAAGGAGGAAAATATATACATGTTGGGAAGCCTCCTAGAGAACTTCAAGATGGGAAAGAAAGAAGGCATTGTGGAGATGTAGTCAAGGCTGAATGTCATCATCAATGGGCTGGCTGCTTTGGGCACTCCTTTGGAAAGAGGCGTCATCAACTCAAAGATCTTGAGAATTATTCCAAAGAGATGGGAGTCAAAGGTTACCTCCTTTGAATAAGTGAGGAGCCTTGGTGACATCCTAACCGAAGAACTCATTAGCATTCTTCAAGCAAGAAGAGAAGAAAGCCAAGAAGATTAAAGAAGAAGAAGCTAAGCAAGAAGAGATGGAAGCCCAGAAGATTAAAGATAGTGCTTTCAAAGTACAAGTGGAAGCAGTCATCCTTCAATAACAACTTACTTTCCTGACCTCTTCTCCTTCCTCCAGTGAAGATGAAGGCCCTAGTGAGCATGAAGCCAACTACACCAAGGGAAAGAAAGCCTCCTCCTCCTCTACTCCAAGATGCTACAAGTGTGGTCAAAAGGGGCACTACAAGAGTGAATGCCCAAAGTCAAGAAAGTCTCACCACAAGAGAAGCTCAAGGAAAGAAAAGGATTACAAGAAGGAGAGCAAGCACAAGACGAAGGACAAGAAGGAAAAGAGTCACAAAAAGGCAACTAATGCAGCTTGGGAAGCTTCATCTTCAAGCACTCTAGCTCCAAAGAAGATGGAGAGTGCCACCTTGCTCTCATGGCCTCTACAAGTGAAGACATTGGTGAGTTAAGTGATGTAAGTGATGTAAGCTTGCATGAACAGCCTAAAGAAGCTATTATTGATATGCTTGTTACTACTAATTCTTCTTTTGCTAAATGTAAATCTAAAAGAAAACAATTAGGAAAAATCATTGATGATCTTTATGCTAAGCTTGAAATTTTGGAATTGAATGAGAAAACCAACCTTGAGAGTATTGATAATTTGCAAGGGCAATACCTTGATCTTGAGATCCACTGTAATGGAGTTGAAGTCAAGAATGGTATCTACCTTAAGAACATTGAAAATCTTAAGGAAGAGAACCAAAATTGCCTAAAAGAACTTGAATTGCTTAAAACTGAAAATGCTGAATTTTAAGTTGCTTATTGATGCTCGTAGAGAAGAAAGAGATGTTTATCTCAAAGAGATTCAAATGTTAAAATATGAAAATTCTAGGTTGCTTGGTCAAGTAAATGATTTATCTTCTAGACCTTTGTTGCCTAGTGTTAATGTTCCTGCTATCTCTCTTGAAAAGGATTCATATCTTACTAAAGCTTTATGTCTTGAGGCTAATATTGTGCATGCTAGGGATGACATATCTAGTTTATCTTCTACTATTGTTTCTTTGAATGATGATAACCATATATTAGGATAATCCATGTAGAAATTCCTCAAAGGGAAGAACTCCCCAAATGAAATCATTGATCATTCTACCCAACAAAGTGGTACTAGTGGTTTGAGATTTGTAAGGGGAGCCTCAAAGGGAAAGAGTAAGACCAAAGGTAAGAAAAAGAGAACGGAGATTTCTTTCTTTGTAGGAGAACTTCAGGCACTAAGAATCCTATGGTTTGTTCTTATTGCAAATGTGATGATCATTATTCTACTTATTGTCCTTACAAGCCTAAGGGGACCAACCCAAAGATGAAATGGGTCCCTAAGCTAACTCTGGATCCCAAAGATTGAGTTAGGAACCAACATTCTCCTTTTTTGAAGGGAAAAGATAGATGGATTGTTGATAGTGGCTACACAAAGCACATGACGGGTGATGTAAGCCATTTCAACAACTTCACAAAGAAGAAAGGAGGATCCATCACCTTTAGGGACAACAAGAAAGGTAAAGTCAAAGGTGAGGGTGATGTAGGTGAATCCTTATGTATCAAGAATGTTCTTTTTTTGGATGGTCTACATCAAAATTTAATAAGTGTTAGTCAACTTTGTGATAATGGTTACCTTGTTCTATTTACCTCTTTTGAATGTTTGATTCTAGATTCCCTCACCTACCAAGTCATATATAAGGGAACCAGAAGTGGTAGTCTTTATGATATTGTTCTTAACTCTTTTAAGCATGTGGTTGGTAGATGCCTAATATCCAACTCGAATGATATTTATCTTTGGCACCACTGGCTTGATCATGTAAATATGCATCAATTAAAGAAGTTGAGCAAATTAGGACTTATTCAAGGGACTTCCTAAATTGGATTTTGAAAAGGATGAGGAATGCCAACCGTGTACATAAGGAAACCAAACTAAGTCCTCCTTCAAATCTAAAGGAGTCCTTAGCACTAAGAGAGCTCTTAAGCTTCTTCATATTGATATATTTGGACCAATGAGAATGCGATCGCTTCGTGGTTCCAAGTATTGCCTAATAATTATTGATGATTTCTCTAGATATACTTGGACCTTCTTTCTCATTTTAAAGAGTGATACACTTGATGTTTTCTCTAGTTTTTATAAATGAGTTGAGAATGAAGCTTCTTGTCGGATTGTTTCTGTTCATAGTGACCATGGGGGAGAATTTTAAAATGAGCTTTTTGAGCATTTTTGTTAAGAATCGGGTTATGCACACAACTTTTCTTCACATCGAATACCTCAAAAAAATGGGGTTGTAGAGAGGAAGAATAGGTCTCTACAGGAGATAGCTAGGACCATGCTTCTTCAGTTTGATAATCCTAAGAAGTTTTGGGCTGAAGCTGTCAGTACCTCTTGTTTTGTGCAAAACTATGTTTTCACTCATCCATCGCTTACGAAAACCCCCTATGAACTATGACGTGATAGGAAGCCTTCTATTGAGTATTTCCATGTTTTTGGATGTCCTTGTTTTGTTTTGAATATGAAAGATTCTCTCAACAAGTTTGATCCAAAGTTGTATAAGGCTTTCTTTCTTGGCTATAACACTACTAGCAAGGCATATAGAGTTTATAATGTTGATCTTACTAAGGTAGAAGAATTTATTAATGTAAAGTTTATTGAGACTAACCCCTCAACTCCCAAAGATATTGTTTCAAATGATGATGTTGCAGATGACGTAATTCCTATCCTTAAAGATCTCAACATCACCCAAATGGGAAAAGAGGTGGCTGTTGTAGAAGAAGAAAAAGATGATGAAAAGAAGGATCCAACTCCCCAATTTGCAAAGAATCATCCTAAGGAGATGATTTTAGGTGATCCATTTGAGAGAATGAAGACGCATGATGCATTCAACAAAGAGCAAGCCAACAATACCTTCATCTCACAACTAGAGCCTAAAGATGTCAAGGAAGCTCTAGGGGATGAAGAATGGATCCTAGCTATTCAAGAGGAGCTAGAACGATTTGAGAAGAACAAAGTTTGGAACCTTGTGCCAAGACCAAGTGATAGAAAGATCATTGGCACCAAATGGGTCTACCGCAACAAGCTAGATGAAAGCGACAAAGTGGTAAGAAACAAAGAAAGGTTAGTGGCTCAAGGCTACAATCAATAGGAAGGTATTGACTTTGATGAAACATATGTACCTATAGATAGACTTGAGTCCATTCATATGTTGCTTGCTTTTTCTAGTCATAAAAACTTTCTTTTGTATCAAATAGATGTTAAAAGTGTATTTTTTAATGGTACAATTGAGGAGAACTGTATGTTGCACAACCTCTGGGCTTTGAACATGATAATCTACCTAACCATGTTTATTTGTTGCAATAATCTCTCTATGGACTTAAACAAGAACCAAGGTCTTGGTATGAGAAATTGAAGAACTTTTTGTTAGATCATGGGCAAAGTGGATTCTACCTTGTTTCTAAAGCACACTTCTTACAATTTTTTTATCATTCAAATATATATTGATGATATCATTTTTGGTGGAACTGACCTTGATCTTTGCAAAGAACTTAGTGATCTTATGCAGAGTGAATTCAAAATGAGTATGATGGGTGAGCTCACATTCTTCCTCGGCTTTCAAATCAAGCAAACAAAAGATGGGAACTTCATCAACCAAGGCAAGTACACAAATGAACTACTTATGTGCTTTGGGATGGAGAATACCAAGCCGATGGACACACCCATGTCAAACACCGCCAAATTTGATAAAATTAAAGAAGGTGAGAAGGTAGATGAGAAGCTCTATAGAGGTATGATTGGAAGTTTACTTTACTTAACTGCCTCTAGACGTGACATAATGTTTAGTGTTGGCTAGTGTGCCAGATTTCAATCAAATCCTAGGAAATCTCATCTTATAGCTATTAAGAGGATTCTAAGGTACTTAGCCAAAACTCAAAACTTTGGACTATGGTTGTAACGACAGTCGCCAAACTGACAAACAAATCGTTACTAATTAAGCGGAATAAACATAAACAACGGATTAACAAAAAATCACTAAAATTTAAAACCATTTTGCAAGGAGATCCTTGTACATAAAACTTTTACTGAAAGATCCAAAACTCATGCATATCATGATTTACATTGTACAACACTGTTTCATCTCATCTCGAGGACAACATATAAAAATTGCTCTATCAAAACACATACTGGAGCAACATAAAACCTCGAGGCATTCAAGACAAAACCTCATATCGTTCATGAAACCATAACAAACCAACTCCAAGGACCTGAGAGTACAGAGACGACACATAGGACTTCTATCTACAAGACATGACAGACAATACACTCAACCTGAGCTGTCACTGTTGTCCCTACTGCTGTTGTTCTTTCTCTGCAGAAAGGTATACACCTCCTCGTGCACGTCCGCCTTAAAATTTGGATCCCACGGGAGTGAGACAATTGTAAGTGTCCTAGCGAGAGATATAACTCTCCACCAACAATGTTATTATCATAGTTAAATAGTATTAAACTGAGTAGAGGATAAGTAGTTTAAATCATTCTAATATTTTAAAGCATTGCAACTATCTATGTTAGAGCAGTAAATCATCTATTCTCTTTATAAGGAATAGGAAGAACATGCATATCATTTACCCATCATACTATATCAACATCTCAAGCTTATCCTATGATACTCCTTATCATGGTATGTCGTCCATGAATCGTTCTGATTTCTATCTGTTGGCCTCAATCAATATGCGAACTGGATATCGAATTGTACCAGTCATGTGAGTATACATCATCATATTCTATCCAGGCATTGGACTATGCCAATCCTGTGCAACCATTCCAGGCATTGGACTATGCCAATCCTGTGACATTATTCCAACATTGGGTTATTACCAATCCTGTGCAATTATTCCAGATATTGGGTTATGACCAATCCCGTGACATTATAGGCTCCATGCCTTTACCAGATATTGGGTTATTCCCAAGCCTGTGATTATAGGCTTCATGCCTCTTCCAGGTATTGGGTTATTACCAATCCTATGATTATAGGCGTCATGCCTCTTCCAGGTATTGGGGTTATTACCAATCTTGTGATTATAGGCTTCATGCCTCTACCAGGTATTGGGTTAATACCAATCCTATGATTATAGGCTTCATGCCTCTGCCAGGTATTTGGGTTATTACCAATCCTGTGATTATAGGCTTCATGCCTCTGCCAGGTATTGCAGTTATTACCAATCTTATGATTATAGGCTTCATGCCCCTGCCAGGTATTGGGTTATTACCAATCCTGTGATTATAGGCTTCATGCCTCATCCATGTATTGGGTTATTACCAATCCTGTGATTATAGGCTTCATGCCTCTGCCAGGTATTGGGGTTATTACCAATCCTGTGATTATAGGCTTCATGCCTCTGCCAGGTATTCAGTTATTACCAATCCTGTGATTATAGGATTCATGCCTCGGCCAGGTATTGGGGTTATTACCAATCCTATGATTATAGGCTTCATGCCTCTGCCAGGTATTGGGGTTATTACCAATCCTGTGATTATAGGCTTCATGCCTCTGCCAGGTATTGGGTTATTACCAATCATGTCATTATAGGCTTCATGCCTCTGCCAGGTGTTGGGGTTATTACCAATCCTGTGATTATAAGCTTCATGCCTCTGCCAGGTATTGGGGTTATTACCAATCCTGTGATTATAGGCTTCATGCCTCTGCCAGGTATTGGGTTATTACCAATTCTGTGATTATAGGCTTCATGCCTCTGCCAGGTATTGGGGTTATTACCAATCCTATGATAATAGGCTTCATGCCTCTTCCAGGTATTGGAGTTATTACCAATCCTATGATTATATGCTTCATGCCTCTGCCTGGTATTGGGTTATTACCAATCCTGTGATTATAGGCTTCATGCCTCTGCCAAGTATTGGGGTTATTACAAATCCTGTGATTATAGGCTTCATTCCTCTACCAGGTATTGGGTTATTACCAATCCTATGATTATAGGCTTCATGCCACTGCCAGGTATTGGGGTTATTACCAATCCTGTGATTATAGGCTTCATACCTCTGCCACGTATTGGGGTTATTACCAATCCTGTGATTATAGGCTTCATGCCTCTGCCAGGTATTGGGGTTATTACCAATTCTATGATTATACACCCAGGCAGTGGAATCTAACCACTCATGATTACAGGCTTTACGCCTCTGCCAGGTATTGGTCCGTAACCAATCCTAATTACACAGCCAGGCAATGGACTCTAACAACTCCTGATTACACATTCGTTATGGGATATCAAACCCTTAAATTCAGCATTGGTTATCACATCCTTTTGCTAGGCATTATACTCTGGGGCAAGTCATCATATCAATTCACATTCTTTATATAATACAAGTATTCCTCATATCTCATTTTAACATATTCAAATCACCATAGCCCTTATTTTGGATATGACTATAATGCATGTATGACTAAGATTTCATTATTATCTTTGTAACCATTTATTATTATTATTATGTTACAGGGTTCCCATTTACCTGGTTTATTTTAAACAATACCAATTCTTACATCAATCTCTAGATCAATATCTTGTCACCTCTCATTAGGAAACAACTAATCATATGGCTCACAAGGCCATTAAACATCTTATCACCTCTCACCAGGCAACAACTATTCACATGGCTCACAAGGCCATTAAACATCTTGTCATCTCTCACTAGGCAACAACTATTCACATGGCTCACAAGGCTATTAAACATCTTGTCATCTCTCACTAGGAAACAACTATTCACATGGCTCACAAGGCCATTAAACAACTTGTCACCTCTCACTAGGCAACAACTATTAGGATTAGGGTTTCCCCTTTATTGCCGGATAGGGTTTCAAGTTCATATTATTAATTCAAACCCTAATTAATTACTCCACACATCTAGGAGCATACATTGATATCATAAGTATTCAATTATACTTATTTATTCTCATCATTTATCATTAAATGAATCATCAACACAAGGTATGAGTTCGTCTCTCATCCTTACCAGGGTATGATTACATCATACTTTATTAACTTGGCTTAACCCTTTCTCAAGGTATGTTAGCCCACACTTATCAAAGTGTATTAAAATTATTACATCTCAATGTAACAATTGACATAACACACTTCATGTGTTACTCATCCAAGTATATTGGATTTAAGGTGCATCAAGGTACATCAACCTTGAAATGGTGGATGTGATATCCATCATGTCTTGATGTATCACTTCCCTCATCACTTTAACTTACTTAAATTCATAAACTTATCTTGTATTAGCGTATGTCCCATCCTAATACTTTATGCACTAGCCCATCACATTCATTCTATAGTGTATCGATCATAAGTCATACCTTTGAATTGTCCAACCATCATCAAATGATACAGACTCATCTCAGGTTGAGACATTGTGGATATAAGGTTCTCCATTAGCAACCACTCTAGGTGTTTTACCTATCAAGGTATTAGCCACACCATTACTTGGTGTTTCACTCATCACTCCTAAGAGTATCTTACCCTCACCTCTACAAGGTGTCTCGGGTTAAAGGTGTGCATATGTTCACCATGTCGGGTTGTAGGTGTATAGGCACCACCATATCGGGCTAGAAGTATATACATACCATTCATATCGGGCTAGAGTTGTTTATATGTGTTACCCATGTCGTACATGAGGTATAAATCCATCACCATGTCAGGCTAGACATCAACTGGGGTTGTGTAATGGGCTACCATATCGTTCAATAGCATTTGCTATTCTTTACTCATACTGGGTTACCCAAATTAGGGTTTCATGTCAACTTACAAGTATTCATTTAACCTTGTATCATTGCATGGAGTCTATACTTGGCACCCTATCGTGCAAGAGGTGTATACTACACCTCCATATCATGCAACAATGTATTCATTCATATCCATATCGTTCAAGTGAAGAAGGTGCATCATCATATCGGGTTAAAGGTGCTTACTTGTGTTCTTGCACCCGATATCACTTTTATAAGGTGATATCATCATATTCAAGCTCTAGACATTTGTTCTAACTATTATAGTTCATGTAAACAGGTCTAAGAAACTACTAGAACTCATAATTGCATCAACTATTTCAGGAAATTTTGAAATTAAAAGTGGATCATTAAATACAACAATTTAGGTGATGAATAATAACATGATTGAGTTCAAGTTATATAACCTGCCTTAAGAACAACTTCAAAGCTTCAAGCTCCAAAGATCCATGTTCCTAAGGTTGAATATGACTTTATCAAAGGTCCAAGGCTCGTTCACAACTCCTTCATATACAAGGAATCACCATGGATAAGCAATTGGTGAAGAAGAAAAGAAAGGTAGATCATAACCCTAATTCCATGCTTCAATTCAAGCTTGAAGACAACTATACCTTACCTTAGGGTTACGTTTTGAGTTCCTTAGCTCCTTGTCTGACACCCTACAACTCTTGGGCGATATGGACTTCCTCTTGGCCGACACAACTTTGCTTGTGGCCGATACCCCCTCACTTGTGGCCAAAATCACTTCAATTGGTCGATATCAACTTGCTATGGGAAATATCAACATGCTATGGCCGATATACTTGCTATCGCCGATACCCAAGGCCTATGCACGATAACCTTGTGCTCTTGCACAACATGCCACCCCTCTTACACTATATGATACTCACTTGCAAGATATGGGACTCACTTGGAGTCAAAACACTTCACTCTATGGCCGATACCGATATACTTGCTATAGCCGATACCCAAGGCCTATGCACGATACCCTTGTGCTCTTGCATGACATGCCACCCCTCTTGCACGATATGATACTAACTTTCACGATATGGGACTCACTTGGAGTCAAAACACTTCACTCTATGGCCGATATCACCCTATATGACCGATATCACCTACTTGGGCGATATGGTCTTGCCATGGGCGATACCCCAAGGCCCATGCACGATACCACAACATCCCTTCACGATATGGGAGCTTTATGCACGATACCTTAGGGTAGGAGGGTGGTAAGGGTCGCAACATTGCACCAAGGGGTGAAACTAGGGGTATATATACTTGTTGCTCATGGAGGAAGGTGAAAATGAGGTGTCATCATTTTGAGCTAGTAGGTGCCACGTGTCATGCATGGGTGACACGTGTACATGCATGCATAAACATTTATCTTGACATTAAAAAATGTTGAGGACCATCTAGAGATGCAAATTTGTCCATTTCTTATCCATTTGGATAGGTCATCTGGGTTTAATCATTATTTTAAGTCAAGCCAATACACGTTTTCTAAGGAAACTTGTTGGCCGTCACAACTCACCTCCTTGAGGAGCTTTGCACGATATTAACTTTGACAAGAGTTCAAAAAACGATATGGGACACCTCCTTGGGATCCATGGCCGATAGGCACTCATATATGAGCTTTTCAACTTGATACAACTCAAGTTAAGCTTCGAATTTCAACCCTTTGTCTTGGTCATTTCATCACCAAGATTACCATCACTCATAAGTCATTAAAACATGGTGTATAATTCATTATCTCTCCTATAAGTGATACATAGAGGAAGTAGGAACACTCTAGAGGTGGTAATTTGCATATCAACCCCACATTTTGGGTAAATTACAATTTGTACCAAAATTGGTGCACAAGGTACCAACATTGTTCAAACAAGTTCAAACTTGGAATTTAGGCTTTCCAAAAGCCACCACCTTGCATCATTCTCTCTATAATTATGAATAAAAACATGAGGCATGTTAAAAATGTGACATTTGCATTATAGCCCCTCAATTTGGGTAAATTTCACTTTGGTCCAAAACAAAGGAACATTGCTCAAACAACATTCAATCAGGACCAAACTTGGAACATAAGTGTGTCACATGATAACAAAACTCCTTAGAGGATTATATTAAATTTCTAATCAAATTTATTAGCAAAAACAAACAGGGTTACCTCATAACCCAGGTCAGGGTCATTACAAGTTATAAACCCCTAACAAGGATTTCGTCCCCGAAATCCCAGGTAAAGGGAGACATATTATTCATTCATCATATCATCAAGTCTCCACATAAAATCTTAATGTTATGGAGATATTATAGAACTTTGATCAACACAAAGTTCTTCCACATAGAGTTATCATAGAACCTGTCACACATGACATATACACTGTATTTTTCATTATTGACTGTAGAGTCAACTGTGTCAGGTAACCTTTTTCTTAGTCGGAGAATCATTATACATACTGTATTTAACTCAGGTTACCTTATTGATTTGTCACCTTTTCCACTTACATCTTTGTTGATGTCATGTTTATTCAGGGCATAAACCCCTAACATACGGTATCCATACTATAGTATGTGACTAGACTAATTTCAAAGTTGGCCCTTCTAGGTAACCAAACATTACTCCTTGTCAGGAATCATGTTCTCATTTCCTCATATCATTATAAGTTCTTGGATACTAGGATTCTTTTCCTTGGTACCCATTATATGTGCCATAAACACATCACATTATCATCATGATTACTAGATCTGGGTATTCAAACCCTCAGTCCATCACTAAACATTGTTACCTCTCATCAGGTAACTATTACCTCTAGGTCTGAGGACCAGGGTATACATTATACTAAACATCTTCTTTTGTTTATCAGTTGATCTATGATTAACTCAGATTTCTCCATATATCAATTAGGATGTGGTAGAAATATCCATGCCACATCTTTGACTTCATTATACTCTTTAGATTGTCTCAAAATGACTACTTGATCAGAGTAATCAGAAAGATAGCAATCTAAGAGTGTCATACTTACCTTACCTTCAATAGATGAATACCTGGCCAGGGTATTCAAGAACTAAATTTAGGTAGTATGCATTTGTTTTATATTTTGTTTCATTTCTTCAACTTTTTACTACTTTATATCTCAAATTTTCTCTAGGTGTTTCTTTTACGTCTCTTCCTTTTCTACATGAAGAGAGAAATTTCAAAACATATAAGAGAATATTAATTTGAATATAGGTTTTTATCCTTCTTATCTCTTCCTCATGTCCTCATAGGACTAATTACATGAAGCTCAAAAACAACTACCTTCTGATGATTATCAGATAAAATCAAGAGAAGACATATCAGATGTCACCCCTCACAGTCATTCACCACTTCAGGTTGACTCAAACATAGAGTCTAGCTGTTTCATGTTGTTTCTTTTGCATTTTTACACTAACTTTCGTAAGCCTTGCCGAGTCTACCTCGGTTGTTGGGTCATTTACTCCCTTCTTTTTGAATAAAAGGGTTTAGTATGCTTAAGATGTCCGTGTCTTTTCCTTATGCCATAGTCTTATCGGTCTCATTACCGATGTAGAGACTAAACCATGGGTTCTTACAGGTGGAAAGTTAGGACCGTTGCCTTTACTTAGTGGCTATTGCCCTGGTACACTAGGCATTTATTGCAATAATGGTATAAAAACTTTGGCTTTTTAGAATAATGATGCCAATGTCTCTAGAATTGTGGAGAACTTTCCTTAATTCTCAGCTTATTGGCCCTTCTTGGGCTTTGCCATCACAAATATACTATCTGTCTAAACTTATGGCAGAGTCTAGTTTCTTGCCATATGTTAATCTTTCCCACATTTTCCATTGTTCCAACATGACTATGTTGTTCAGGAACCCCTTCCAAAGCCCAAATATTCTGCATTGAGGACTGGTAACCTAGGTTGTAATGTTAGTATCCAGTCTACAATATGTATCAGTGTTGTCCTAACAGGACAACATGCATAAACATAGGATTCTCTATCTTGATCGGGTCATGATGGGAATTCTCAGGCATTCATTCTTTTCTTACCTGATCCCTTGCACCCTTTCTTGGTGAAACAACATTGTTCTCAGCAATGTGTTCCTCGTGTTCTCTAGTCATTTTTAAACTTTACCCATTCTTCTGCATAAGCAGAAGTCATTATGGGGTATACTGGAGGACACTAACACAGACTCAACACCTTAGTCCTATGTCTCTGTAGACTTAGTGAACCTTAAGCTCTGATACCAAACTTGTAACGACAGTCGCCAAACTGACAAACAAATCATTACTAACTAAGCGGAATAAACATAAACAACGGATTAACAAAAAATCACTAAAATTTAAAACCATTTTGCAAGGAGATCCTTGTACAGAATACTTTTACTAAAAGATCCAAAACTCATGCATATCATGATTTACATTGTACAACACTGTTTCATCTCATCTCGAGGACAACATATAACAGTTGCTCTATCAAAACACATACTGGAGCAACATAAAACCTCGAGGCATTCAATCCAAAACCTCAGATCGTTCATGAAACCATAACGAACCAACTCCAAGGACCTGAGAGTATAGAGACGACACATAGGACTTCTATCTACAAGACATGACAGACAGTACACTCAACCTGAGCTGTCACTTCTGTCCCTGCTGCTGTCGTTCTTTCTCTACAGAAAGGTATTCACCTCCTCGTGCACGCCCACCTAAAAATTTGGATCCCACGGGGGTGAGACAATTGTAATTGTCCCAGCGAGAGATATAACTCTCCGCCAACAATGTTATTATCACAGTTAAATAGTATTAAACTGAGCAAAGGATAAGCAGTTTAAATCATTCTCATATTTTAAAGCATTGTAACTATCTATGATAGAGCAGTAAATCATCTATTCTCTTTATAAGGAATAGGAAGAACATGTATATCATTTACCCATCATACTAAATCAACATCTCAAGATTATCCAGTGATACTCCTTATCATGGTATGTCATCCATGAATCGTTCTCATTTCTATCTGTTGGCCTCAGCCAATATGCTAACCGGATATCAAATTGTACCAGTCAGGTGAGTATACATCATCATATTCTGTCCAAGCATTGGACTATGCCAATCCTCTGCAACCATTCCAGGCATTGGACTATGCCAATCCTGTGACATTATTCCAGGCATTGGGTTATTACCAATCATGTGCAATTATTCCAGGCATTGGGTTATTACCAATCATGTGCAATTATTCCAGGTATTGGGTTATGACCAATCCTGTGACATTATAGGCTCCATGCCTATTCCAGGTATTGGGTTATTACCAATCCTGTGATTGTAGGCTTAATGCCTCTGCCAGGTATTGGGTTATTACCAATCCTGTGATTATAGGCGTCATGCCTCTGCCAGGTATTGGGGTTATTACCAATCTTGTGATTATAGGCTTCATGCCTCTGCCAGGTATTGGGTTATTACCAATCCTATGATTATAGGCTTCATGCCTCTTCCAGGTATTGGGGTTATTACCAATTTTGTGATTATAGGCTTCATGCCTCTGCCAGGTATTGGGGTTATTACAAATCCTGTGATTATAGGCTTCATGCCTCTGCCAGGTATTGGGTTATTACCAATCCTATGATTATAGGCTTCATGCCTCTGCCAAGAATTGGGTTATTACCAATCCTGTGATTATAGGCTTCATGCCTCTGCCAGGTATTGGGGTTATTACCAATCCTGTGATTATAGGCTTCATGCCTCTGCCAGGTATTGGGGTTATTACCAATCCTGTGATTATAGGCTTCATGCCTCTGCCATGTATTCGGTTATTACCAATCCTGTAATTATAGGCTTCATGCCTCTTACAGGTGTTGGGGTTATTACCACTCCTGTGATTATAGGCTTCATGCCTCTGCCAGGTATTGGGGTTATTACCAATATTGTGATTATAGGCTTCATGCCTCTGCCAGGTATTGGGTTATTACCAATCCTGTGATTATAGGCTTCATGCCTCTGCCAGGCATTGGGGTTATTACCAATCCTGTGATTATAGGCTTCATGCCTCTGCCAGGTATTGTGGTTATTAAAAATCCTGTGATTATAGGCTTCATGCCTCTGCCAGGTATTGGGTTATTACCAATCCTGTGATTATAGGCTTCATGCCTCTTCCTTGTATTGGGGTTATTACCAATCCTGTGATTATAGGCTTAATGCCTCTGCCAGGTATTGGGGTTATTACCAATCCTGTGATTATAGGCTTCATGCCTCTGCCAGGGATTGGGTTATTACCAATCCTATGATTATAGGCTTCATGCCTCTGCCAGGTATTGGGGTTATTGCCAATCCTGTGATTATAGGCTTCATGCCTCTGCCAGGTATTGGGTTATTACCAATCCTATGATTATAGGCTTCATGCCTCTGCCAGGTATTGGGGTTATTACCAATCCTGTGATTATAGGCTTCATGCCTCTGCCAGGTATTGAGGTTATTACCAATCCTGTGATTATAGGCTTCATGCCTCTGCCAGGTATTTAGATTATTACAAATCTTGTGATTATACAGCTAGGCAGTGGACTCTAACCACTCTGAATTACAGGCTTTACGCCTCTACCAGGTATTGGTCTGTAACCAATCCTGATTACATAGCCAGGCAGTGGACTCTAACCACTCCTGATTACACATTCGTTATGGGATATCAATCCCTTAAATTCATCATTGGTTATCACATCCTTTTTCTAGGAATTATACTCTGGGGCAAGTCATCATATCAATTAACATTCTTTATATAATACCAATATTCCTCATATCTCATTTTAACATATTCAAATCAGCAAAGCCCTTATTTTGGCTATGACTATAATGCATGTATGACCAAGATTTCATTATTATCTTTGTAACCATTTATTATTATTATTATTATGTTACAGGGTTCCCATTTACCTGGTTTATTTTAAACATTACCAATTCTTACATCAATATCTAGATCAATATCTTGTCACCTCTCATTAGGCAACAACTAATCATATGGCTCACAAGGCCATTAAACATCTTATCACCTCTCACCAGGCAACAACTATTCACATGGCTCACAAGGCCATTAAACATCTTGTCATCTCTCACTAGGCAACAAATATTCACATGGCTCATAAGGCCATTAAACATCTTGTCATCTCTCACTAGGCAACAACTATTCACATGGCTCACAAGGCCATTAAACAACTTGTCACCTCTCACTAGGAAATAACTATTAGGGTTAGGGTTTCCCCTTTATTTCCGGATAGGGTTTCAAGTTCATATTATTAATTCAAACCCTAATTCATTACTCCACACATCTAGGAGCATACATTGATATCATAAGTATTCAATTATACTTATTTATTCTCATCATTTATCATTAAATGAATCATCAACACAAGGTATGAGTTCGTCTCTCATCCTTACCAGGGTATGATTACATCATACTTTATTAACTTGGCTTAACCCTTTCTCAAGGTATGTTAGCCCACACTTATCAAAGTGTATTGAACTTAGTACATCTCAATGTAACAATTGACATAACACACTTCATGTGTTACTCATCCAAGTATATTGGATTTAAGGTGCATCAAGGTACATCAACCATGAAATGCTGGATGTGATATCTATCATGTCTTGATGTATCAATTCCCTCATCACTTTAACTTACTTAAGTTCATAAACTTATCTTGTATTAGGGTATGTCCCATCCTAATACTTTATGCACTAGACCATCACATTAATTCTATAGTGCATTGATCATAAGTCATACCTTTGAATTGTCCAACCATCATCAAATGATATGGACTCATCTCAGGTTGAGACATTGTTGATATAAGGTTCTCCATTAGCAACCAATCTAGGTGTTTTACCTATCAAGGTATTAGCCACACCATTACTTGGTGTTTCACTCATCACTCCTAAGAGTATCTTGCCCTCCTCTACAAGGTGTCTCGGGTTAAAGGTGTGTATATGTTCACCATGTCGGGTTGTAGGTGTATAGGCACCACCATATCAGGCTACAAGTATATACATACCATTCATATCATCCTAGAGTTGTTTATATGCGTTACCCATGTCGTACATGAGGTATAAATCCATCACCATGTCGGGCTAGACATCAACTAGGGTTGTGTAACGGGCTACCATATCGTTCAATAGCATTTGCTATTCTTTACTCATATCGGGTTACCCAAGTTCGGGTTTCATGTCAACTTACAAGTATTCATTTAACCTTTTTTTTGAGAGTAAATAGATCCATTCATTACTCAAGCCAAATGACATCTACAAGTAGAGAAGAACAACCACAAGAACAAGCAACAGTCAGGTACACAGACTTAGAACCACTACCACTCATATTGGAACAAGAATAAAACACTTCTGCATAGATCTCTCTTCTTCGAGGCGGACTTAAGCAACTTTTATGAGAGATGCCTTCAACTTGAACATTAGGCAGCGGTGTAAGGGATGAACCAAACCAGTATTCCATCCGATTGTTATCTCTACCATCCATGTCAACAACTTGAGCAGCAAACGAACCTGAGATAAAACGAGACCTGCTAGAGATCACGCTACTCTCACGATAGGAGAGAGAAACAACCCCCTAAAGGACAGACAAACACCGAAGAATGGTGACTAGAAGGTAGAGAACCTGCCTAGAACCCAAGACCACACACACAAAAGGGAAATCAAACAGACAGAAAAGAAAGAACACTAAACAGGGGAGCAAACGCCAGCCTTCGGCAGGTACACGCCAGACTCCGTAGACTTGGCCGCCTCCACACTGTTACCAAGAAAAAGTTGCACCAGAGATGAAGCTGCCACTCGGAAGCCACCACCCCTTCACCCTGCAACTCCCGGATCAGAGGACTAGGAGACCCGACCCCGACGGTCAGAAAGGGGAAAGGCAGAAGACGATGGAGAGGAGAGAAGCCAGACGGACGAGGAGCGCGATCTGCAGAGCGGACATGCACCGACAGAAGCCCTTGGAGAGATGGTGGCCACACACCGGCAGCCGACCTCCTCCCCCGAGCCAGAGGGTCGAGCGCTCGGAACCCTAGATCGCCTTCGCGATCGCCAGAGCGGAACGAGCGGAACTACGGCTGCACTATCTAGTATTCATTTAACCTTGTATCATGCATGGAGTCTATACTTGACTCCCTATCATGCAAGATGTGTATACTACACCTCCATATCATGCAAAAACATATTCATTCATATCCATATCGTTCAAGTGAAGAAGGTGCATCATTATATCGAGTTAAAGGTGCTTACATGTGTGCTTGCACCCGATATCACTTTTATAAGGTGATATCATCATCTTCAAGCTCTAGACCTTTGTTATAACTATTATAGTTCATGTAAACAGGTCTAATAAGCTACTATAACTCATAATTTCATCAACTATTTCAGAAAAGTTTGAAATTAAAAGTAGATCATTAAATACAACAATTTAGGTGATGAATAATAACATGATTGAGTTCAAGTTATATAACCCACCTTAAGAGCAACTTCAAAGCTTCAAGATCCAAATCTCCATGTTCCTAAGGTTGAAGATGACTTTATCAAAGGTCCAAGTCTCGTTCACAACTCCTTCATATACAAGAATTCACCATGGATAAGCAATTGGTGAAGAAGAAAAGAAAGGTAGATCATAACCCTAATTCCATGCTTCAATTCAAGCTTGAAGACAACTACAGCTTACCTTAGGGTTACATTTTGAGTTCCTTAGCTCCTTGGCCGACACCCTACAACTCTTGGGCGATATGGACTTCCTCTTGGCTGACACAACTTTGCTTGTGGCTGATACCCCCTCACTTGTGTCCAAAATCACTTCAATTGGCCGATATCAACTTGCTATGGGCAATATCAACATGCTATGGCCGATATACTTGCTATGGCCGATACCCAAGTCCTATGCACGATACCCTTGTGCTCTTGCATGACATGCCACCCCTCTTGCATGATATGATACTCACTTGCACGATATGGGACTCACTTGGAGTCAAAACACTTCACTCTATGGCCGATATCACCTACTTGGCGATATGGTCTTGCCATGGGCGATACCCCAAGGCCCATGCACGATACCACAGAATCCCTTCACGATATGGGAGCTCTATGCACGATACCCTAGGGTAGGAGGGTGGTAAGGGTCGCAAAATTGCACCAAGGGGTGAAACTAGGGGTATATATACTTGTTGCTCATGAAGGAAGGTGAAAATGAGGTGTCATCATTTTGAGCTAGTAGGTGCCACGTGTCATGCATGGGTGACACGTGTACATGCATGCATAAAAATTTATCTTGAAATTCAAAAATGTTGAGGATTATCTAGAGGTGCAAATTCATCCATTGCTTATCCATTTGGATAAGTTATCTAGGTTTAATCATTATTTTAAATCAAGTCGATACACTTTTTCTAAGGAAACTTGTTGGACGTCACACCTCACCTCCTTGAGGTGCTTTGCACGATATGTACTTTGACAAGAGTTCACAAAACGATATGGGACACCTCCTTGGGCTCCATGGCCTATAGGAACTCATATATGAGCTTTTCAACTTGATACAACTCAAGTTAAGCTTCAAATTTCAACCATTTTTCTTGGTCATTTCATCACCAAGATTACCATCACTCATAAATGATTCAAACATGGTGTCTCATTCATTATATCTCCTCTAAGTGATACATAGAGGAAGTAGGAACACTCTAGAGGTGGTAAGTTGCATATAAACCCCAAATTTTGGGTAAATTACAATTTGTACCAAAATTGGTGCACAAGGTACCAACATTGTTCAAACAAGTTCAAACTTGGAATTTAGGCTTTCCACAAGCCACCACCTTGCATTATTCTCTCTATAATGATTCTGAAACACATGAGGCATGTTCCAAATGTGACATTTGCATTATATCCCCTCAATTTGGGTAAATATCACTTTGGTTCAAAACAAAGGAACATTGCTCATACAACATTCAATCAGGACCAAACTTGGAACATAAGTGTGTCACATGATAACAAAACACCTTATAGGATTATATTAAATTTCTAATCAAATTTATTAGTAAAAAAAACAGGATTACCTCATAACCTAGGTCAGGGTCATTATAATGGTATCCCAAGTCAAGGGACTTTACTCTTACTACCTATAGTGATGCTGATTATGCAGGCTGCTTGATTGATAGAAAGTGCACAAGTGGCACTTGTTTCCTCCTAGGACCATGCTTGGTGTCTTGGTTCTACAAGAAACAGAGCACGATGGAATTATCAACCACCGAGGATGAGTACATTGTAGCTGGGAGTTGTTGTGCCAAGGTCCTATGGATGAAGCAAATGCTCCAAGACTTTAACATTCATTTTGATGCTTCTCCTATCTATTGTGATAATACTAGTACAATTAACTTGTCTTATAATCCTATATTTCATAGTAGAGCTAAACATATAGAGGTTCTCCATCACTTTCTTTGTGATCACATTGCCAAGAAGGATATTTATAGTACATATGTGGACACTAAAAATCAGTTGGCGGACATTTTTACTAAACCTCTAGCTAGAGAGACCAATTGAAGGGGGGGTTCACTTCCTCCAACTCTTTACGTTTAACGACTGAACTTGTTGGTCCTAATTTGTGATGAATCTAATATGCCTTCTAGCTAGTAGTCATCTATCATATATGTTTTACATCTATCTTGATCATATTTGAGTGCTAATATGCTTAAAATTGCTTTTTCATGTTCATTTTTCCTTGGAATAGGAATAGTGAATTTTTTTCGAAATAGAAATCATTTTTCCTTGTTTTTCTCTTGTTTTTGGGGTATTTTTTGTAAGTGCTTTTTTAATTGCAAAATAGTACCCAATGACGAGTGATATGTGCCTAAGTATGTTTAATATACATAATGGACTTGAAAAATAGATTTAATTAGCATTCAAATAGCTAGAAATTAAGTTTGATGGTTTTAGGTCAGGTTGACCATCGGTCGAGTTTCCCCCAGGACAAACGCGATCGATCCATGGTGTTATGACCCACACAAAAATTAACTAGTAATTATGATAATCACAACATTAATAAGTAATTATGTTAATTAAGTTGAATTAAGTACTCGTAGATGTAATTAGTGCTTTGATCAAGTGTTACAGTCTAATAGATTGTAGAGGATCTATCTATTGAAAAGTTGCAAAAGAAATCGATTGATTTGGATCTATGAGGCAAAAATTATAACATTTTCAATTTCTTGGTTCAAATATGAAATTTTCCCAATTTTTTTGCTATAATTTATTTTTTTCCTTTTCCCTTTCTCCCTTATCTTCTTCCTCGATCTGTTTGGGTGGCGCACTGTAGTAGCGCGACCATCTTGGGAAAGGGGCAGGCGATATAGCTTCCTTGGTCCCGATTCAGCGGCGCCGACCTCTTCTTCCTTTCTCCTTCCTTCACCTTTCCTCTTCCTTCCTTTCTTCCCCGCCTAGCCAGCAACTTGCCTAGCTGCTTGGGCGGCTGGCCAGTAGTTGTAGCTACGCGAGGCGCTCGCTATGAGCCCCCTTGGGTGCAGCCAACTCCTCAAACCAATCGCTTTGAGGTCGGCCGAGAGTCCGGAGCAAGCAACCGCAGCTCCCAGCCATGATTTGGCACTCAATCGAGTTCTTCGCCAACCTACGCGTAGAGTATCCAGAGATTGAAGACAACCCAGAAATCATCTGGAAACATGCCTCTGGACACATTTCCAAGCGAATTTGGACAACCAGAACCGCTGGGAGTAGTATTTCAGTCACTTTAACTCTGATATTACGAAATTTTTGGTTAAATGTGCATTTTCCGTAGATAATAGTAGTTATCAGGCGTCGTGCAGAATTTGGAGTTGTCCGACTTTATATTTCACAAATCGCTTCTTTAGGCTTTTGTATAACCTAGTTTATCATCCGATCAGTGTGGTTTGGACTAGTGGAATTACATGCTTAATCGAAACCTTTACTCGATTAAATGTTGAAAACATTAGCGCACGGCCAAAAACTGGAAAGTTTGGGTATAAACCCAGACTGCACGATTTTAATAAATTAATTGATGCACGATTTCAAAGAAATGACGATGATGTGAAAAATATTCAAAGAAAACCTAGATGCAAGCTCTAGGTCATATTTAATGTGAATGATTTAATATTTACTCAAATTGACATGCTTCTCGAAGATATTATTAGGAATTTCTGATTATTTATAATAATTCGTGCCATGATAATGATTTAACTCTTATTTGAGTGATGAGATGCTCAACTCAAGAAATCATTTGGAATTTTAATTAATATTAATAATTCATGACATGATGAGTAATTATAAACTTAATTAAGTTATGTGATGCATAGTTCAAGTTTTGGGTTACTGTGTAAGTTTATATGTTGAATCTTGCCATGACAAGTAAATTAATCTTTAATGGAGTTATGTGGTGCACAACTCAAGATTTGGGTTGAGGTGCACATTTTCCAAGAAAGTAAAAATGAATTATAGTTCTTTAATGACGATTGGTCATATGTTTAGTAATTAACTCTTAATTGAGTTATGTGATGCACAAACCAAGATTAGGGTTAATGTGCATGTTTTTCTAGGAAAGTTCAGATAATTTACAAGTGCTACTGATGATTTCTCATATGTTGAGTAATCAACCCTTATGATAAATATTCTATTTATTTAAATCTGCCTGCACGTATAGTATGTTGATTTCTTAGTAAATTACAATATTTGAGAATATTGCACTGCCAAGTTAGAAATGATATACATGTTGTATTTATAAGTTTTAGATAGATAGACTCAGTACCATAGAGATACCAAAGCCAAGAATAAGTAAGAGAGAGATGAAATGTAGTAAGAGATTTTCGTGAATAATAAAATAATAGATTTAAGGGCTCAGAACACCGTAGAACCCCTATGTGAGGTCTGCGGCTTAGGGGTGAAATGACCTTACCCTGACAGCGTCCAGTATACTGGGGTCGGAACGTGTTATCAGGTGGCACAGGGGATGAAGCCCTAGTGGAAGTCTCCTTAAATTATAGAATGTAGTGTCCAACATCAACGAGAGACAAGATCTTGGTGGCACTAGAGTACATAAAAGCCATGTAGTGTCCAACATCAACCATAGATAGGATCCTAGTGGCACTAGAGTAACATGTGGCTTGACTCTCTGCCTGTGTGCTCAAGTTAGAGGAGGATTCCAGTTTACGACACAATAGGAGTGTCAAGGCCAGAGATCTAGTTTTCATGTAGCAGACTAGGACAACAGTCAGACTTAGCTATCCCGAAGTGTCGGCTAAGTCTCTTACGGTGGGATCGTAGTTTGCTATGAGTCTTCATATGTAGAGTACACTACATATTATCAGGGCATAAGATAAAATATGTTCATATAGGTTCATAGAGTTTCTTATAAGTAAAGGAGTTAAGAAAGATTTGAGTTACTTTCACAGTAGTTTTCCTTTAAATAAAATGTTAATAATATCTGTTATTTAATTGTAACTATAGCTTCCAGAAGTTGTTATTTTAATGAGATGTTGATATTTCCTGATATTTAAACTATATTATTTTAGATCTGCTCAGTGTAGTTGTTGCAACACATCCCACTATCACACAAACAACGAGGTGTTATGTGAAAATGTGTGGAAATCACCATAACCACATATTACCAAAAACACAGGTTAAGTAAAATCGATTGTAGAAAGAGGATAAACTGAGAAAACTATTACATTTAAGTCCTCATCCTGCAAGGAAACATGTTATATAAACATTTCAAGTCTTGATACGTGTCCACAGCTTAGGAGATCAGCTGTCTAGTCATAACATGAGTTCATCACCTATTTATACATACATAACAGCCCACATCCGACTAGCAGCAGGATATACAAAACATCAACGACTATACATCGTGAAACAACGTCAAAACGCTTCCAAGGACCTGAGAGTACAGGGATGACTCTAGACTCTACTACAAAATAACCAAAACAGCAACATGTCCATCTCTTGCCTTATACTGCTCGTCTTGCTACTCGACCGCAACTCCGAGACCACCACCACGTCTTGCTCGAACACCTAAAAAGGGTGTAAACCAGAGGGGTGAGACACACAGTCCCAACGATAAACATAACTCCCCGCCGAAACTATAAAACCTCAGAAAGATAAAGCAACAACAATAGATAACTGATAAGAGGTATAACAAGAGCAGTCTATAAGGTAAAGCTATTCATACCGTCAAGCTTACCAAGATGTACAGAAGGCAGATACCCTAGTATTTCTTTTATGGAACATGATTGACAAGATAAGATTTATAAGATCTTACCACATAACACAAAGAATGTATAAGCAACTGGAAGATATATCAAGATTAACTACACAAGCAAGGCCTCAACCAATGTTCCGTGTTTTGCCTTAAGAAGTAAATACTATTCGGCTGGATTACGTATTATTATGCCCTGAGGAAGTGAGCCGTACTGCTCAAATCCAACCTTCGATTGCGAAACCCAAGCTGGTGTCATACAAGGTCACTGGAAGAGCCAGACTCCACAAACTCTCCGCCTCGTGGTCAGTGCACGAGTACAACACAAGCATGACCGCAGTCTCATGCTTAAGTGGCCTCACCCACAGGTTCAGGCTACCCTCTTCCTAGCCCGTCTTGGTACAGGTATCGACGCTAGTGAAACTGAGCCACGAGCCTATTCAACGTGCTCTGAGACATGAACACATTCATGCTCCCATATCACACATCCTGAGCCATGGGCATGTTCACCATGCTCTTATCGTAATTGAGCTACGGTCCTGAATCCGCACTCTGGAGTCTACAACCGAAGTTGCACTCTTAAATCCTCACTTTAGGATAGGAGAAACATTGCATATTCAACAATATGCACTCCGGATTAACCCGTAGGAGAACATGTTTCACCATCACCAACTCCTGATGATGATGGATCTATGGCCAGGGCAACCTACATGATATGTTCCACTGTGATTAGTTAGTATATTTTAAGTGGATTGCAAGATTCAGCCAAGTAGTATAACATGCAAACTATTTACAAGAATAAACAATATGAAACTGAATATCATGCTTTTACTGTCATCCATATCATCCTGATCCATCACAAGGATCCAACACTACGTGTTACCACTTGGCCTCTTGCCAAACTCAGGTCCTCAGACCAAAACACATCATGCATGTTATCTCATCAATAAGAGTAACCATCAGAGCAATGTTATTCAAACATAAATACCTCATAGCCCTTTACCTGGCTATGCATCACCTGCATGGTTAGTACAGAAAGATCGTATTATCAAACATAGGGCAACATTGATGATTATATGCTTTATCATTCATGTCTCAACCTGTGACCACAGACATTAATCATATTATCAAGCAAAGCATCTTACATGCTTACTATTTACTCAACATTATACATAATATGAAGATGATCACATACATATGAGATGTTGTATTAAGATGCATAGATGTGGTCTACTATATCATGCACATCCAGGGTTACCATTAAAAACCAAACGCGATGCAAGAACAAGAATTAGCATATCGGGTTTCCATATAAGGAACAAGACCCTCACTAAAAGCGCCCACTACCCTCACCAAAGGTAGTATCAGGCAGGGTACTCTCCCCTATCGCCCACTACTCAAACGCATAACAGTTAAGCACACCAGCACATATCGGCCAAGAGTAACAACAAGGGTGTCGGGCTACCCTAGGGTGTATCATGCAGCATGTGTCGTGCAACCACATGCATATTGGGCAACCCATGGCATAGTGCCCATCATAATGTGCAACTAAGCCCAAGGGCGTATCGTGCAATAGTGCGTTATGCACTAGGTTAACAACCACAAAGCCTGTAGGGCACTAAGCCGATGAGCGTGCCGTGCACCTCAGTGTCGTGCAACAAGGTCTATCGTGCAACGCTCTGTCGGGCATCACCAAACCATAAAGAATAATGCCCCGAAGGATGCAACTCAAACGGGAAACAAGGAGGCTGTCGCTCAGCTAGCCTAGCCTGGACCTATCGGCTGACACACAGGTCAAAGACTAATGTGACGCCCATCACAACATCACAGAACTAACTAATAGACTCCACACCTCAAGCACAACTACACCAAGCCACCTCATAGGCTAAGTGTATCAGGCAGGGTACTTCATCAAGGTATGATGCCTGACACACACAAGGCAGGGACTAGGTGCAACACCCGACACAACCACAACATGTGTCATCCAAGGCTCAAGATCAAGAGGGGATATCGGGCAACACCAACCCCAAGGCCATATCGGCCAAGATGCAACCCGACAGGGTCACCACCAACCTCAAGCACAAGGGCACCAAAATCCTAAAGGATCAAGAAGGTGACTCACCTCTCAACTATCAAGAGAGAGGGGTCTTGCCAAGCTTCATATCACCAATCAGGCAACACAAGGTTCAACCACAACCAAGGTCCATAACCACCACATAGCTCACCTTTCATGTCCATGGTGAGAGGAGGGTGTTGCTCAAGCCACTAGAACACAAGCTCACCTCTCAACGTAAATGAGAGAGGAGTGTTTCCCATTATAATAGAGCTCAAGCTCACTCCTCTAGACCAAGGAGAGAAAGGGGTGTTGCTCACCAAGAAACCCTAGAACATAGGTTCGGCCAACAAGGAGAAACTAATCAAGAAACTAAACTAGCAACAAGCATAGCCGATATGATCATAAGAAACATATAAGAACATAGAAGAGGTAATATAGCTAGGGTTAGAAGTTATGTAACCCGCCTTAAGCAAACTCCTAGCTCCAAGCACCACCACAAGAAGGAGAGCAAGGCACTCTAGGGTTCAGCCACCACTAGAGGAAGAAGGAGACTCCAAGAAGGATCGGCCACCAATCTTGCAAAAGAAGAGGGTGTCGCTTACCAAGGAGAGGTAGACTAAGGAACTAAAGGGATCCTTAGCAAGGGAAAGGAAACACATATATATAAGGGGATGGAGGAGAAACCAAGGGAAGATAAGGCAAGGTGTCGCCCACCTAGGGACACTTGTCCATGGTAATGCCACCACTCTAGCATACCTTAAACACATCTCCAAGGCCATTGCCACATGCAAGCATCAAGCACCAAGTGTCCACTAGTGGTGAAACAAATGAGGTCAAAGAAGGTCAAAGGGTCCATGGGCGACACACCTCCACACCATGGCCGACACACCCTCACCATGGCCGACACACACCCTGGGCGACACACCACAGGCTGACACAAACACAGGTCGAGACACCTAGGTCGGCACATGGAACTCTTGCCCGACACAAGGTCCAAAGAGGCAATGGCAAGGCACAACAAGGCCCTACAAGCTCAACCAAGACCAAAGGAACTCAAGCAACGAGCACAACCCTTCCTCTCAACACTAGAGTAAGCAAAGAGAGGGAGGAACACCTCACAAGGTGACAAACTTGTCCAGAAACCCTAGACTTGGGTTAATTGCAAGTAGCACCTCTAGCTCTCAACAAAGCACCAACAAACCCTAATCACCACCAAAGGTGATTAGCAAGCAACTAAGCATCAGGGTTAAGCAAAGAAAATAGGATAAGCCCTAAATGGAGGTTAGGGTCCTTACAAGCTAACCGCCTTGCTAAGGGATTTCATCCCCGAAATCCGAAGAGAAAAGTGAGGGATACTTCCTCCTCATATCTTCCTCAAGCTCTCACGTGGCTTCCTCAATGCCACAATGATGCCAAAGAACCTTCACAAGAACCATGTCCTTCCTCTTCAGCTTCTTAACTCTCCTGTCAAGGATCATCACAGGACCTTCCTCGTAGATCACATCTTCATCAAGCTCAACTTTGTCTGGATGTATCACTGTCCCTGTATCCGGATGACTCTTCTTCAACATACTGACATGGAACAATGGATGTAACCTGTGCAACTCTGGAGGTAACTTTATCTCATAAGCTACCTTTCCAACACGTGCTATAACTGGGTAAGTCCCCATATACCTGGGTGCCAACTTACCCTTCTGACCAAACCTCAGCACACCTTTCCACGGAGGAACTTTAAGATATACCTTGTCTCCTACCTGGAACTCCAAAGGTCATCGGCAATTGTCTGCATAAGACTTCTGCCTGTCCTGTGCCACTTTCAACCGTTGTTGTATCACCTTAATCTTTTCCGTTGTCTGCTGTACCAGCTCAGGACCCAACAACTGATACTCACCAGACTCATACCAACACAAATGAGATCTGCATTTCCTTTCATACAAAGCCTCATAAGGAGCCATGTCAATGCTCCGCTGATAACTATTGTTGTAGGCAAATTTTATCAAACTCAGATGCACATCCCAACTGCCTAGGAACTGCAAAACACAAGCTCGAAGGAGATCTTCCATAATCTGAATAGTCCTTTCAGACTGTCCATCTGTCTGCGGGAGGAAAGCGGTAATGAACCTCAACTGTGTTCCCAACGCTCTATGCAACTGTTCCCAGAAATGACTTGTGAACTGAGGACCTCTGTTAGAAACTATCGTTGCTGGCACATCGTGCAAACGCACTATCTCATCCACATATACTCGAGCGAGCTTCTCGGCTGTATACGTTGTCTTTACCGGTATGAAATGGGTAAACTTTGTCAATCTGTCCACTATAACCAAAATGGAATCATGATTCCTAGTTGTCCTGGGTAGACCAACTACGAAATCCATAGTTATATGATACCATTTCCACTGCGGTATCGACAGAGGTTGCAACGTACCTGCCGACTTTTGATGTTCAGCCTTGACTTGCTGACACACCGCACACCTAGCCACAAACTCGGCTACTTCTTTCTTCAAGCTGGGCCACCAATACAAGTCCTTCAGACTAGGATACATCTTGGTGACTCCTGGATGCATAGAATACATCGACGTGTGTGCTTCCTCGAGCACTAACTGTGGCAACACATCCCACTATCACACAGACAGCGAGGTGTTACACAAAAACGTGCGGAAATCACCATAACCATAGATTATAAAAAATACGAGTTAATTAAAATCGATTGCGGAAAACTGATGAACTGAGAAACATTTACATTCGAGTCCATATCCTGCAAGGAAACATGTTATATACACATCCATACAAGCCTCAATACATGTCCACAACTTAAAACAACAGCTGTCATGATGTCCCATGAGTTCATCACATGTTTATACATACATAAGGCCCACATCTGGCCAGCAGCAGGATATACAAAACATCTATAGATGTACATCGTGAAACAACATCAAAACACCCCCAAGGACCTGAGAGTACAGGGATGACTCTAGACTCTATCACAAAACACCCAAACAGTAGCATATTCAATGCTTGCCTTCTACTGATCTTCTTGCTACTCAGTCGCAACTCCGCAACCACCACTGCATCTAGCTCGACTACCTAAAAAGGGTGTAAACCAACGGGGTGAGACAATTGAACATTGTCCCAACGGGAGGCATAACTCCCCGCCAAAACTACAAAAACTCAGGTGAACATTAAGCAGCTAACTAATAAAAGATACAGTAAGAACAGTCTATGAAATAAAGCTATCTAAGCTTACTAGATGTATCCAAGTATTACATGTAAAACATAATTAACAAGACAGGATATCCAAGTTCTACTACCATTGAAGAACATATAAATAACTGCAAGATGTAAAGAGAGTAACCACACAAACAAGGCCTCAACCAATGTTTCGTGTTTGTCTTAAGCAGTATATACTAAACGGCTGGATTACATTTTATTATGCCCTGAGGAAGAGAACCGTACCGTTCAAATGCAACTTTTGGCTGCGAAGCCCATAACTGGTGCCATACAAGGTCAATGGAAGAGCCGGAATCCACGACCTCACCCCTCGTGGTCAGTACACGAGAACACAAAGCAGGACCGCAGTCTCATGCTCAAGTGGCCTTTAGCCACAGGGTCAGCTCCTCAGGGTACCCTTCCTCTAGCCCACCTCGGTACAGGTCACGACGCTAGTAAAATTGAGCCACAGACCTAATCACTGTGCTCTGAGCCATGAACGCATTCATGCTCATCATATCACATATCTGGAGCCATGGGCCTGTTCACCATGCTCATCACATATCCGAGTCTGCAACCGCAGCTGCACTCGTTTCACCTCTCTATTTGAGGCTAGGATAAACCTCACATATTCAAAAATATGCGCTTCGGGTTAACCCGCAGGAGAACCCGTTTCACCATCACCAAGTCCTGACGATGATGGATCTTTGGCTAGGGCAACCTACATGATAGATTTCACTGTGATTAATTAGTATCTTTTAGATGGAATGCAAGATTCAACCAAGTTGTATCACATGCAAGCTATAAAAGGAAATAAACAACATAAACTCAATATTATGCTCTCACTACAATTCACATCATACTGATCCATAACAGGGACCCCACATCACATGTTACCACTTGGCCTCTTGCCAATCATCCAGATGCATCTCAGGGATCATCACATATCATGGGATCTCAATCCCTCATCACATAGTGTCACTACCTTTCAAGGCTTACATCATCATCCTCACCATGGGACAATATTCATAATACACATGTCATCTCATTATTCACATATAATCGTTCCTCATAGCCTTTCATTGGCTATGCATTTCCTGCATGGTTAGCATTATTCAATAATCAACATGAATAATCAGGAGACTTACATTATCAACACAAAGTGGCAATTAGGGTTAAGCATATTGTCAACACAAAATGACATTAATAATTGCATCTATGCCTCACCTTATGGTTACATATGTAGGCACATTATCAAGCAACCCTAATGCATGCTTATTATTACTCTTGGCATTATAAGACAGATAAAGTACTCACACTTGTGTGTATAACCATAAGAAGATTTGATGAACAAGCTTTATCAAGCGTGCACAAACATCACCATCGTTACCTATAACAATCAATATTTCCAAGATATGGTTAACCCTCGCTAGAACACCAAGGACCCTCACAAGAAGTACCCAAAACCCTCACTAAAGACCATACCTGGCAGGGTTCACTCTCACCCAACTATATCGGGTAAACCAACTCACATGACCCGCGTGCAGCGTGTAGCACAGGGTCAAGGGTGAGCGTGCAGGGTCTATCGACGCGTGCAAGGGTGTACACGGTATTGGGCAGCTGAGCGTTAGCTGCGTGACGTGCACTGGAGCATGCAGCTCGTGCCGGGAAAGGTAACCATATCGGGCGAGCAATGTGTGCCGAGCGAGCAGCTCATGCCGGGCGAGCAGGATGTACCGGGCACCTATGCCGTGTAGGGTAGTGTCGGGCGGCACGGTCGGGTGACACATGGTGCGTCGTGCAAAAGTGTGACACACTCAGCTAGCGTGCAACTCTGTCAGGCGAGCAGCCCTACCGGGCATGCAGATCAAAGGCATGCAGCCTGCCGGGCAAGGTTAACTCAAGGGCGTGCAAGGGTTGGTACTGGGCAACTAAGGATCTGCTCGCGCGCCCACACAAAATAGAACTCCCAACGACTATCAAAGTGAGCATGCCGGACAAGATGTTTCATACGTGCCGTGCAAGGGGGGGGGGTGTAACACGTTCTGCTGGGCGAGCAGCCTGTCGGGCGTGCAGGAGTAGTGTGCTCACCCACCACAGCACAATGACGTGCCTCAAGGGGTCATCAGGGCAGGGTTGCGACGCCCATCGCCAAAGGAACCAAAGGAGGGTCTATCTCCCACTTAAGTGCTGTGCAAGGGGATCTAGGTCAAGTGGGCTGTCGGGCAACACCTCCCCCTACCCAAAACATCCAAGATTCATCTCAACAAGGGTTATCCACACATGAACACCCGAAACCCTAGAGAAGGGTCACCACCAAACCGAGCTCACCTTCTAGCCCATGGTGAGAAGAGGGTCTTGGTCAAGCCACTAGGTCCCAAGTTCACCTCAATCGACTAGGAAGGAGGGGTGTTTCTCATGGCACTAGGACCCGAACTCACTCTTCTAGACCAAGGGGAGAAAGGAGTATTGCTCACCTACAAACCCTAGATCACAAGGATCGGCCAACATGCAAGCTAAACAAGAACCAAGCTACTATCATGCATATAAGCAAAATTATGAACATAGCAACATATATGGAAATAGAGTAGTGTATCTAGGGTTAGAAGTTATGCAACCCGCCTTAAGCTTCAAGCTCAAAGGAAGAAGAAGAACTCCAAGCTTCAAGGAATGTCGATCACCACTTGCTCCTCCAAGGTGTGTCGACCACCATGCTTGCTCCTTCAAAGGGTGTATCGGCCACCACTCTCTTCTCCAAGGGGATATCGGCCACCACTAGCAAGAAAGAGGGGGTGTGTCGTAAACAAGATGGAGAGGAACCAAAGAGACCTTAAGCTAAGGAAGGAACTGCCTATATAGAAGGAAAGGGAGGAGAAAACAAGGTGGAGCATGGCAAGGTGTCACTCGTCTAGGGACACTTGTCTTAGAACTCAAGCCACCACTCTAGCAAGCCTCATCCACATGTCCAAGATGAGCACCAAGTGTCCACTAAACAAGGTCAAGCTAGGGAAAGCATCATGGGCGACACAACATGTTGCTGCATGGGCGACACACACCATTGCCATGGGCGACACACACTCCACTTGGCCGACACAAACACCTCTAGGCCGATACAAGGCTCAACCAAGCCCAAACAAGGTACCTCAAGGCCCAAACAAGCTCAACCAAGGCCCACCAAACTTAAGCAACAAGCCCAAGCCTTCTTCTCAACCCTAGATGAAGCAAAGAGAGAGAGGAACACCTCACAAGGTGGCAAGCTTGCTCACAAAACCTTAAACTTGGGTTATTTGCAAGTAGCACCTTCAACTCTCAACAAAGCACAACCAAACCCTAATCACCACTAAAGGTGATTAGAAGGCATCAAAGCACTAGGGTTAAGCAAAGAAAATAGGGTAAGCCCTAAACGAAGGTCAGGGTCCTTACAATCTAATCCTCTTTAAGGGATTTCATCCCCGAAATATGAAGAGAAAAGTGAGGGATACTTCCTCCTCATCTCTTCCTTGAGCTCCCACGTGGCTTCCTCAATGCCACGATGCTGCCAAAGAACCTTCACAAGAACCAGGTCCTTCTTCTTCAGCTTCTTGACTCTTCTGTCAAGGATCGCCACAGGACCTTCCTTGTAGGTCACATCTTCATCAAGCTTAACTTCAACTGGCTGTATCTCTGTTCCTGAATCTGGATGACTTTTCTTCAGCATACTGACATGGAACACTGGATGTAACATGTGCAACTCTGGAGGTAACTTTATCTCATAAGCTACCTCTCCAACACATACTATAACTGGGTAAGGCCCCATATACCTGGGTTCCAACTTACCCTTCTGACCAAACCTCAGCACACCTTTCCACGGCGAAACTTTAAGATATACCTTGTCTCCTACCAGGAACTCCAAAGGTCATCGGCGATTGTCTGCATAAGACTTCTGCCTATCCTGTGCCACTTTCAACCATTACTGTATCACCTTAATCTTTTCCGTTGTCTACTGTACCAGCTCAGGACCCAACAACTAATACTCACCAGACTCATACCAACACAAAGGAGATCTGCATCTCCTTCCATACAAAGCCTCATAAGGAGCCATGTCAATGCTCTGCTAATAACTATTGTTGTAGGCAAACTCTATCAAACTCAGATGCACATCCCAACTACCTAGGAATTGCAAAACACAAGCTTGAAGGAGATCTTCTAGAATCTGAATAGTCCTTTCAGACTGTCCATCTATCTACGGGTGGAAAGCGGTACTCAACCTCAACTGCGTTCCCAACGCTCTGTGCAACTGTTCCCAGAAACGACTCATGAACTGAGGACCTCTGTCAGAAACTATCGTTGCTGACACACCATGCAAACGTACTATCTCATCTACATACACTCGAGCAAGTTTCTCCACTGTATACGTCATCTTCATGGGTAGGAAATGGGCAGACTTCGTCAATCTGTCCACAACCACCCAGATGGAATCACGATTCCTAGTTATCTTGGGTAGACCAACTATAAAATCCATGGTTATGTGATCCCATTTCCACTGTGGTATCGGCAAAGGTTGCAACGTCCCTATCGGCTTATGATGTTCAGCCTTCACTTGCTGACAAACCGCACATCTATCCACGAACTCAGCTACATCCTTCTTCAAGCCGGGCCACCAATACAAGTCTTTCAGACTATAGTACATCTTGGTGACACCTGGTTGCATAGCATACATAGACGTGTGTGCTTCTTCTAGCACTAACTTCCTCAGCTCATCAACATCAAGAACCACCATCCTATCACGATAGCAGACTAGCTCATCCTCAGACTCATGAAACCCATCACGCTTTTCACTGCCAAACTCTGATCTGATCAACTATACTGCATCATCTGTCTGTTGTGCATCTTTGATCTGTTGTCTCAATGTAGGCTTGACTTGCATATGTGCTAAGAGTCCAGCTAACGAGTAAACCTCCATCAGCACGTTCATCTTCCACAAAGAGACAAACATATCCCGCTCATGGCATACCATAGAACTCAACTGCGCCTTCTTGGAAAAAAAGAAGACTTACGACTAAGCGCATCCGCTACCACATTCGCCTTACCAGGATGATACTCGATAGTGCAGTCGTGGTCATTGATCAGCTCCATCCATCGCCGCTGTCGCATGTTCAACTCTTGCTGCGTAAAGATGTACTTCAGATTCTTATGATCCATAAAGATCTGACACACTTCCCCATACATATAGTGTCTCCAAATCTTTAATGCGTGAACCACCGCCGCCAGCTCCAAATCATGAGTCAGATAGTTCTCCTCATGTTTCTTAAGCTATCGTGAAGCAAAAGAAACTATGTGATCCTCCTGCATCAGCACACAACCTAAGCCTTTCTTGAAAGCATCACAGAAAACTACATAGCCCTTTCCAGGCTCTGGCAAGATCAACACTGGAGCACTGGTCAGCTTCTCCTTCAAACTCTGGAAGGCTTGTTGGCATCGGTTATCCCAAACAAAAGGCACATCCTTTCTCGTCAACTTTGTCATCGGTAAGGCAATCACACTGAAGTCCTTGATAAACCTCCGGTAGTATCCTGCTAAACCCAGGAAACTACGTACTTCTGTCGGCGTCTTCAGCTATTCCCATTCTGCAATGGATTCCACCTTCTTCGGATCTACCTTGACTCCTTCAGCAGATATCATGTGACCCAATAAAGTCACCTCTTCCAACCAGAACTCACACTTACCGAACTTGGCATACAACTGATGTTGGCGAAGAAGAGTCAACGCTCGTCAAAGATGTTGCTCATGCTCTAGCCTGCCCCGACTATAGATCAAGATGTCATCTATAAAGACTACAACAAACTGATCTAAGAATGGGCGGAACACTCTGTTCATCAGGTCCATGAAAGCAGCAGGTGCATTGGTTAACCCAAACGACATAACCACAAACTCATAGTGACCATACCTTGTCCTAAAAGCTGACTTTGGTATGTCATCCGCCTTGATCCTCAACTGATGATATCCAGACCGTAGATCGATCTTTGAGAACACTGTAGCACCACACAACTGAGCAAATAGATCATCTATCCTTGGCAATAGGTACTTGTTCTTGATTGTGACCTTATTCAAATGTCGGTAGTCTATAAACAACCGCATCGAACCATCCTTCTTCTTGACAAACAACACGGGTGCACCCTAAGGTGATGTGCTCGGTCGGATGAAACCTTTATCCAACAACTCTTGTAATTGCTTCTTCAACTCTGCCATCTCCACGGGAGCCATCCTGTACGGTGTCTGTGCAACTGGCTGCGTTCCTGGTACCAGATTGATCTCGAAATCAATCTCTCGGGGTGGAGGAACACCAGGAAACTCCTCAGGAAACACGTCTGCAAACTCCCGGACAACTGGCACCTCCTCAAGACTAGGACCTTTCGCCTTGGTAGCCACCATGGTATCCACCACATGAGCTAAAAATGCCTCGCATCCTTGTCGTAGCAACCTATCTGCTACCATAGATGATACCAGACACGTCGGAAGAATCTTCCTATCTCCTTGGAAGATCCACTTCTCTCCAGCATCATCAAACACTGCCTGCTTGGTATCGTAGTCCAGAACAACCTTATACTTTTTGAAGGTATCCATCCCAAGGATGACATCAAACCCATGCATATCAAGTGGTATGAGATCCACTTGAATGCGGTGTCTCAAGAAAGACAAGACACAAGATGGACACTCTTCTCGAAGCAATGAGGAACCAACAAGAGGGGTTTCTAACAACAAACTATCCTTCTTACGACTGACAGGTAAACAATAGTTCTCAAGCATACTATAGGTGATAAAAGAGTGCGTAGCACTCGGGTCAACCAGAACAGATATAAGGCAAGAAAAAGACATATCAGAATGAAATAAATCCATCTGACCTGTCACTACTCGCGGGTTGACTATCGCCTCCGACTGACTCATTGCATAGAATCGAGCCGTTGCTTGCTGTCCACGACCTCTGCTTCCTTGAGTAGAAAATCCAGCTTGAGATGCTTGACCGCGTCCTCGTCCTCTGCTACCACTGGGTTGTGGACTCTCTGACTCCTGAAGGTTCTGCCTCGGCTGCTGTGTCACTTCATCATATTTGTAGGGACAACTTGACTTGACATGCCCTATCTGACCGTAGGCATAGCATGTCCTAACATCAACTCGTGGCTTGGATGGCCCTGTCACTGCCACGGAAGTCGAACTTTGTGCCTTAGATGGTGAAGAAACATAACCTCTTCCTCTACTCAGAGACCACTGAGACGGTCTACCAGAACCTCTCATCACTGCCGGTTCTGAAAACCCAGGCTTCTTGAAGCCACCAAACCTCTGACTCTGGAACTGAGCAAGTCTCTTCTTAGCCATAGACTCCCTCTTCTCCCTTACAGATCATTCGATCCTCCAGACGGATTCCACAAACATCGCAAACCGTTCCCGGTTCTCCAACGTAGAAACTGGTGTTGCCAACTCAGCACTCAGACCCTTCTCGAAACGTATGATCCGTTCCTCATCTGTCACCGCCATGTGAGGACAAAACCTCAACAGATCCATAAACTTGGCTTCGTACTCAGTGATGTTCATCATTCCTTGCCGCAAACCCTCAAGCTGACTAATCTTCTCATCCAGATACGTCTTGGGAAAGTATCGGCTGATGAACTCGCGCCAGAATACTTCCCAACAGATCACCTCACCGGGCCACTTCTCTTCCTCGATGGTCCACCAGTGACCAGCACTGTGGGCTCTCAATCTCCAAACCACGATATAAACATGATTCAAACTTAGCGGAAGCGATTCGATTAACAGCGGAAGGCAAAAATCACGGGAAATTAAAATTTTTTGAAATAAGAGCTTGAATCCATAAAAGCTTCTTTCATAACAAGAGATAAACTATTTTCATCTCATGATAATTACTTCTTGAGTAATTATATACATCAAGATACAAAATCTCAAGAACTCATAACAAAAGACTCCAAGACCTGAGAGTACAGAGGACACATAGGACTGACTCTAACTACACCACATGGCAGGCTAAATCTCCACCTGAGATTTACTGCTGCTCCTGGTGCTGCTGCTGCTACTGCTGGGACTGGTCACCTGTAGACCGGTTCCTCCGTCTCCGACGTCCACCTAAAAAGTTGAAGTCTACGGGGTGAGTCAATTTTACATAATTGTCCCAGTGAGAGTTATAACTCTCCGCCATAAGCTTTAATATAACATCAAGGAATATCTTATGCAGTAAAGCTTTCAAAGTATTCAATAGCAGTTGCGACTATAAACAAGAGCTCAACACTTATGACACATGACGAATATAAGCACTATTACAGTGTATCATCAATCAACTAACTCGTAGTTATCTCTAACATGTATACTACGCGGTTGATTATGTTTTACAAACAATATTATGCCCTGTGGAGATGAGGCATACCACTCATACTCCAACTGATTGCTAAGAAGTCACATCAGTATCATACATAGGTCATTAAGAGAGCCGGATTCTCATGACCTTCACCTTCCTCAGTCAGTAAGAGGATCACTTGTAGGACATCTTGTGTCTCTACTATTATAGCTCACCAGGGTAAACTGGTCCTTCGCTATTTTAGAGTTACCGTGGCATTTTGTACTCTCTTCGTCATCAGGAGATTTCATGTTTATCTCCACTGATATGGATATCTATGTTTCTTCGTCATCAGGAGGTTTCATGTTTACCTACTACTGATACAGTATGGGATTGTAGTGAAGGATTGACGGATTACATATCTACATCAAATTCCTACACTAGGATGTAAGGTTCTACACATCCATATACCCCACATACTCAATAGTATGTGATCCAGGAGTTCCCTTAGGAAAACCTGTTTCACCATCATTTGATTTCTGACAATGATGGGTCTATGATCAGGGCTCTACATTATACTTGATTAGTTAGGTACATTCAGTATTCATTTAACATCACACATTGTTCTTAAAACAATAACAGTAGCATAACAACTATAAAAGGAGAATATTAAATGTAACAAGCCTAACTCACATCAATCATCATTTCTCATTATACTCATCACAAGTCATCTCTAAAGCATGACCTTGATGGTATTCATGGCTCTCACAGCCCATTATTATCATAGAATGCCATTGACAAGGCATCAAGATACTTTACTTATTCATAAAGCTATCAATATGCCTTTAATGAATTTAGTATCATCATCCATACCTGGATATGATCACCTCCATATCAGAACCTGCATGGTTAATTCAACTAATAAAGGTAATTCAAAACAATGATTATACTTTCCACTCTTGTCATAAGAGCTAAGTTCTTTGATTCTTATCGAATAGAGTTTAATACTCATATAACATTTCATCACCTTTGAATTAGGGTTTACTATTCACATCACATGTCATTACCCTTGAATTAGGGTTTACTATTCACATCACAAGTCATTACCCTTGAATTAGGGTTTACTATTCACATCACATGTCATTACCCTTGAATTAGGGTTTACTATTCACACCACATGGTGAATCGAACTCATAACACCATCATGTATGAGGAACATCATCATTGATGCTCTCAGATAAGCTTAGGATTCATCATATATCATAATTAGGGTTTCCATGATCTCACATAGGTGGATCATACCCTAATCATGCACATTCATGTGTATTGAAGGTTCTTTACTTGAGTTTTCACCCTAAAAGGATACTTTCTCTCTCTTAAGGTACTTTCTCTCTCTTAAGATACCTTCTCTCTCCTCATACTAGTAGATGGTGATAACACCATTCTAGATCAGGTTGGGTTAAGTTCTCATGGGCTAACATAAGCCAAAACATCACTATCATGTGATTAGTGGTTTGATTTGAACAAGGTATTACTCAATTGAACCCATCAAGGGTATTTTGGTAATTCACCCCATTGATCACCATCATGGGTTAATTTATTAATCACTTAGTCCCTTAATGTTCTAAGTTACCATTAGGGTTTAGATTAGATCACCATCGAACCAATTACAACTTCAAGTGATTATGTATAAATAACATTGAAAACCTCCAAACGGTTTCAACCTTCAACCACCAAACGGTTTGAAACCGTTTGGGTGCGTTGACCGTTTGCTAGGTTTGACTCCAAGACCGCATGACCTCAAGGTCATTTTTCCAAACCGTTTGGGTGCGTTGACCGTTTGGAAAGGTTGACTTTCCAAACTGTTTGAGCTTATGCGGTTTGAAACCGTTTGATCAACTTGTCTTGAGATCGATTGGTCCAAACGACCTTGAGATCGTTTGAGCCCAAACGGTCTTGAGACTGTTTGGATCCAAACGGTCTTGAGACCGTTTGGTCCAAATGGGCTCAAACCGTTTGGACCTCCAACATGGTTCAAAAGTTACAAATGTTTATGATTAAGTATGTTGAAGCCCTCAATTGGCCAAAGCCATGTTAACCACTTTTAAATTTAGTCAATTAGGATGAGCCTCAATCAATTGGACACCAAATTAACCCTCAATTGAAAGCCAATTAGGGTTAAGTCCATCTCAATTAGGGTTTCAAATCGGATGGTCATCAATATTCAACAATGTGAATCAATTCAAGGTTGAACCTATCAATTGACCTCCAATTGGGCCCAAACTTGTTCCAAACGGTCTTGAGATCATTTGGATGACCTCCAAATGGTCTTGAGACCGTCTGCCCAAGAAATCATAAAAATCTAAGTTGATTTCATAGGGGTTGAACCTTAATTAAGTCACAAATCAGCAATTTGATTATTTCAATAACCCATTGTAATTGGGCTCTCAATTGATCAATTTATCTTAACCCTAGACCTCCAAACGGTCTTGGGTTGACACCAAATGGTCTTGAGACCGTTTGGATGAGTTCCAAACGGTCTTGAGACCGTTTGCCCATCCATCCTTTGGACTCTAGTGAAAATTCATCAAGGTTTGATCTATTGAGTTAATCATCACATCAATACTTAATTGCAATATGATGTGGTACCTTTGGACCTTCAATTGGTCAACAATACTTGACCCCAGACCTCCAAATGGTCTTGGGGTGACCCCCCAAACGGTCTTGAGACCGTTTGGGTGATTCCCAAATGGTCTTGAAACCGTTTGGGCTAATCAACCCAAAATCTCAACTTAACTCATTGGAGATTCAGCACTAATTTCAATTAGGATTTGCCCTATTAATCATCCTTCAACTCATGACTCGTTTGGAATTAATCCCTCAAATTTGGTGGGTCGTTAATTAACATCATTATGAACAGTAATACCAAACGGTCAACGTTTGGTCAACCATCTTAAACGGTCTTGAGACCGTTTGCCCAAAAAGGGCAAATTAAACAGATTGAAAATCAGAACTTAATTCATTTGGTTTTTCTAATTGATTTGCTTATATCTCATGATTCCTTTGGAGTTAACCTCTCAAATGTTGTGGGTGATTAACCAACATAATTATGAACAAGTTTCCCATACGGTCTTTGCTTGGTCAATGGGACCAAATGGTCTTGAAGACCATTTTCCCTCACACGACCCTGAAACCGTTTGCCCACCAAACGGTTTGAAACCGTTTAAACAATTGGTGGAGGTCGTTTGATAAAGTGGAAATCCGTGGATAAGCATAGGAATTAATGCCCTTATCTTCTACCTCAAGAACAGTAGCAGTTCTTCACGATTTTTCTTGCAAGGATGCAAGGGAAGATAGGGAAGAAGAAGAACTAGCAACTATATGCATAGAAAAAGATGTATAATCAAAGCATAAGGTTTAGAGTTATAAAACCCGCCTAAAGGCTGTTCCTTGAGCTCCAAGCTTTCAAGATCCAAGTTTTAATGGCGTCTTTGAGCTCCAAAGGTCGGCCAAGGTGAATTCTCCAAGGAAAAGTTGGAAAGGAATGGCTAGAAAGATAGAGCTAGGTGAGCTAGCCATGAATTCAACCTTGAAAACAAGTTTCCTCCATGAATTCAAGCAAAAGGGATGATCCAAACTTACCTAGGACCCTTGGTCGTCCTTCTCTGCTCCAGAGCCTAGCCTTGGTCAGTTTTGAGCAAGGGGAAAAGAAATGAAAGGGAGAGGGTCGTTCCCTTGCTAAGTGGAAAAGTTGAATATATACTTTGGTGAATTTTCAACATAAGGACATATGTTTTCGTCATTTCTCATCTAAGTCCTTCCTTTCTTCTTTGCACGTCCCCACATATTATTTCTAAGGACAAACTTCTTCTAAGATCAAGAATTGAAGGCAAAGAGGATCAGCCCATCACTAAAGCATACACATAAAAGGGCTATTATACATACACCTTGTTTATTCAATCACAAAGGTGTTCTTTGTTATATGATTATTCAAATGAAGTGCCCTCTTCATCATTTCTACTCTAAATGATGAAAACAGTTATAAAATATATTTTAGATGATGTATTTTACAAGTTGTACCCCTCAAATTGAGTAAATTGCACTTTTCCCCAATTTAGGGTTTTCAAGCACCGGGATTGCTTCCACAGCTGCACCTTGGTGCCCAAGCTTGGGAAATCCCTCAAACCTTACCATCATCATTCTCATGATGTCTCAACATCAGAGGAACATCTCAACATGTGCAAATTGCAAGTTAACCCTTCTGACTGGGTAATTTGCACATAGGTCCCTGTATTACAAAACAATGCTACAACTTTATATAAAAAGGAGCAAAAACTGAAATATATGCTTCTGAGAAACTTAATTACATACCCAAAGTTAATCACAAGGATTTAATTTAATATTTAGGCAAAACACCTAGGGTTAACTCATAACCCAGGTCAGGGATGTTACAAGCACTACCTTTCAGAAGGTAGACATCATGCTTTACTTTGTCTGCTTCGGGGATGTCGAGGACTCGGAAAGCCTTCTCAAGACCTATCAGTCACAGATCTGCATCCGCTAGATCAGCCGTTCCAGCATAATCCAAAGCTCCAACTCGGCAAAGCCGCTCGAAGGTCTTCCCAATACCCAATGTTTCACCTTGGGAAACATGTGCTCGCATAGGAGGCACTGGTAATCGCTCAACCATGAGATTCATCGTAGCCATCATCTACCCCATAAGCTATTGGTAGGAAAGATGTTCAAGTATGGGTGGGTCTGGTTGGGGGACCTTAGGCACCCGATCTTCATGTGCCTGGCCTACTGCTCCATCAACAGATGCAACATCGCTGTGCTCAGCAACGTGTTCTTCATGGTTTCCAGACATCTTAGCTTTTCTTCTGCTGAGGGCAGAAGATGATTGTGAGGAAATCTAGAAAACACATAAGAACATACACAACCTAGTCCTAGATCCCTGTAGACTCAGCGAACCTAGAGCTCTGATACCAAAACTTTGTGGCAACACATACCACTATCACACAGACAATGAGGTGTTACGCAAAAATGTGCAAAAATCACCATAACCATAGATTATAAAAAATACGGGTTAATTAAAACCGATTGCGGAAAACTGATGAACTAAGAAACATTTACATTCGAGTCCATATCCAGCAAGGAAACATGTTATATACACATCCATACAAGCCTCAATACATGTCCACAGCTTAAAACAACAACTGTCATGATGTCCCATGAGTTCATCACCTGTTTATACATACATAAGGCCCACATCTGGCCAGCAGTAGGATATACAAAACATATATAGATGTACATCGTGAAACAACGTCAAAACACCTCCAAGGACCTGAGAGTACAGGGATGACTCTAGACTCTATCACAAAACACCCAAACAGCAGCATATTCAATGCTTGCCTTCTACTGATCTTCTTGCTGCTCGGCCGCAACTCCGCGACAACCACTGCATCTAGCTCGACTACCTAAAAAGGGTGTAAACCAACGTGGTGAGACAATTGAACATTGTCCCAGCGGGAGGCATAACTCCCCGCCAAAACTACAAAACCTCAGGTGAATATTAAGAAGCTAACTGATAAAAGATATAGTAAGAATAGTCTATGAAAAAAAGCTATCTAAGCTTACCAGATGTATCCAAGTATTACATGTAAAATATAATTAACAAGACAGGATATCCAAGTTCTACTGCCATAGAAGAACATATAAATAACTGCAAGATGTAAAGAGATTAACCACACAAACAAGGCCTCAACCAATGTTTTGTGTTTGTCTTAAGCAGTATATACTAAATGGCTGGATTACGTTTTATTATGCCCTGAGGAAGAGAACCGTACCGTTCAAATCCAACCTTTGGCTGCGAAGCCCATAACCGGTGCCATACAAGGTCAATGGAAGAGCCAGAATCCACGACCTCACCCCTCGTGGTCAGTACACGAGAACACAAAGCAGGACCGCAGTCTCATGCTCAAGTGGCCTTTAGCCACAGGGTCAGCTCCTCAGGCTACCCTTCCTCTAGCCCGCCTCGGTACAGGTCACGACGCTAATAAAACTGAGCCACATACCTAATCACCGTGCTATGAGCCATGAACGCATTCATGCTCATCATATCACATATCCAGAGCCATGGGCCTGTTCACCATGCTCATCACATATCTGAGTCTGCAACCACAGCTGCACTCGTTTCACCTCTCTATTTGAGGCTAGGAGAAACCTCGCATATTCAAAAATATGCGCTCCGGGTTAACCCGCAGGAGAACCCGTTTCACCATCACCAAGTCCTGACGATGATGTATCTATGGCCAGGGCAAACTACATGATAGATTTCACTGTGATTAATTAGTATCTTTTAGATGGATTGAAAGATTCAACCAAGTTGTATAACATGCAAGCTATAAAAGGAAATAAACAACATAAACTCAATATTATGCTCTCACTACAATTCACATCATACTGATCCATAACAAGGATCTCACATCATAAGTTACCACTTGGCCTCTTGCCAATCATCCAGATCCATCTCAGGGATCATCACATATCATGGGATCTCAATCCCTCATCACATAGTGTCACTGCCTTTCAAGGCTTACATCATCATCCTCACAATGGGACAATATTCATAATACACCTATCATCTCATTATTCACATATAATCGTTCCTCATAGCCTTTCATTGGCTATGCATTACCTACATGGTTAGCATTATTCAATAATCAACATGAATAATCAGGAGACTTATATTATCAACACAAAGTGGCAATTAGGGTTAAGCATATTGTCAACACAAAATGACATTAATAATTGCATCTATGCCTCACCTTATGGTTACATATGTAGGCACATTATAAAGCAACCCTAATGCATGCTTATTATTACTCTTGGTATTATAAGACAAATAAAGTACTCACACTCGTGTGTATAACGATAAGAAGATTTGATGAACAAGCTTTATCAAGCGTGCACAAACATCACCATCGTTACCTATAACAATCAATATTTCCAAGATACGGTTAACCCTCTCTAGAACACCAAGGACCCTCACAAGAAGTACCCAAAACCCTCACTAAAGACCATACCGGGCAGGGCTCACTCTCACCCAACTATATCAGGTAAACCAACTCACATGACCTGTGTGCAGCGCGTAGCGCTGGATCAAGGGTGAGCGTGCAAGGTCTATCGACGCGTGCAAGGGTGTACACGATATCAGGCAGCTGAGCGTTAGCCGCGTGACGTGTGCTGGAGCGTGCAGCTCGTGTCGAGCAAGGTAACCATATCGAGCGAGCAACGTGTGCCGAGCGAGCAGGGTAGACCGGGCACCTGTGCCGTGCAGGGTAGTGTCGGGCGGCACGGTCGGGCGACACAGGGTGCGTCGTGCAAAAGTGTGACGCACTCAGCTAGCGTGCAACTCTGCCAGGCGAGCAGCCCTACTGGGCGTGCAAATCAAAGGCGTGTAGCCTGCCGGGCAAGGTTAACTCAAGGAAGTGCAAGGGTTGGTACCGGGCAACTAAGGATCGGCTCGCGCTCCCACACAAAACAGAACTCCCAATGACTATCAAAGTGATCATGCCAGGCAAGATGTCTCATACGTGTCGTGCAAGGGGGGGGTGTAACATGTTCTGCTGGGCGAGCAACCTGTCGGGCGTGCAGGAGTAGTGTGCTCACCCGCCACAGCACAACGACGCGCCTCAAGGGGTCATCCGTGCAGGGTTGTGACGCCCATCGCCAAAGGAACCAAAGGAGGGTCTATCTCCCACTTAAGTGTCGTGCAAGGGGATCTAGGTCAAGAGGGTTGTCGGGCAGCACCTCTGCCTGCCCAAAACGTCCAAGATTCATCTCAACAAGGGTTATCCACACATGAACACCCGAAACCCTAGAGAAGGGTCACCACCAAACTGAGCTCACCTTCTAGCCCATGGTGAGAAGAGGGTCTTACTCAAGCCACTAGGTCCCAATCTCACCTCAATCGACTAGGAAGGAGGGGTGTTGCTCATGGCACTAGGACCCGAACTCACTCTTCTAGACCAAGGGGAGAAAGGAGTATTGCTCACCTACAAACCCTAGATCACAAGGATCGGCCAACATGCAAGATAAACAAGAACCAAGCTACTATCATGCATATAAGCAAAATTATGAACATAGCAACATATATGGAAAGAGAGTAGTGTAGCTAGGGTTAGAAGTTATGCAACCCGCCTTAAGCTTCAAGCTCCAAGGAAGAAGATGAACTCCAAGCTTCAAGGAATGTCGATCACCACTTGCTCCTCCAAGGTGTGTCGACCACCAAGCTTGCTCCTTCAAAGGGTGTATCGGCTACCACTCTCTTCTCCAAGGGGATATCAGCCACCACTAGCAAGAAAGAGGGGGTGTGTCGTACACAAGATGGAGAGGAACCAAAGGGACCTTATTCTAAGGAAGGAACTGCCTATATAGAAGGAAAGGGAGGAGAAAACAAGGTGGAGCATGGCAAGGTGTCACTCGTCTAGGGACACTTGTCCTAGAACTCAAGCCACCACTCTAGCAAGCCTCATCCACATGTCTAAGATGAGCACCAAGTGTCCACTAAACAAGGTCAAGCTAGGGCAAGCATCATGGGAGACACAACATGTTGCTCCATGGGTGACACACACCATTGCCATGGGCGACACACACTCAACTTGGCCAACAAAAACACCTCTAGGCCGATACAAGGCTCAACCAAGCCCAAACAAGGTACCTCAAGGCCCAAACAAGCTCAACCAAGGCCCACCGAACTTAAGCAACAAGCCCAAGCCTTCCTCTCAACCCTAGAGGACGCAAAGAGAGAGAGGAACACCTCACAAGGTGGAAAGCTTGCTCACAAAACCCTAAACTTGGGTTTTTTGCAAGTAGCACCTTCAAATCTCAGTAAAGCACAACCAAACCCTAATCACCACTAAAGGTGATTAGCAGGCATCAAAGCACCAGGGTTAAGCAAAGCAAACAGGGTAAGCCCTAAACGAAGGTTAGGGTCCTTACACTAACTTCCTTAGATCATCAGCATCGGGGACCACCATCCTATCACGATAGCAAACTAGTCAATCCTCAGACTCATGGAACCCATCACGCTTTTTGCTGCCAAACTCTGATCTGATCAACTGTAGTGTATCATCTGTTTGCTGTGCATCTTTGATCTGTTGTCTCAGCGTAGGATTGACTTGCATCTATGCTAAAAGTCCAGCTAACAAGGAAACTTCCATCTGTACATTCATCTGCCGCAAGGAAACAAGCATATCCCGTATATGGCATCCTAGGGAACTCAACTGTGCCTTCTTTGAAGGAAAAGATGACTTTCGGCTAAGCGCATCAGCTACCACATTCACCTTACGAGGATGATACTCGATGGTGCAGTCGTAATCATTGATTAGCTCCATCAATCGACGTTGTCGCATGTTCAACTCGTGCTGCGAAAAGATGTACTTCAGATTCTTATGATCCGTAAAGATCTGACACACTTCCCCATAAAGATAGCGTCTCCAAATCTTTAACGCATGAACCACTGCTGCCAACTCTAAGTCATGAGTCAGATAGTTCTCCTCGTGTTTCTTAAGCTGTCGCGAAGCAAAAGAAACCACATGATCTTCCTGCATCATCAGACAACCTAAACCTTTCTTGGAAGCATCACAGAATACAACATAGCCCTTCCCAGGCTCTGGCAGGATTAGCACTGGAGCACTAGTCATCTTTTCCTTCAAACATTGGAAAGCTTGCTGACAAAGATCATCCCAGACAAAAGGTACATCCTTTCTAGTCAACTTCGTCATTGGAAACACAATCGCACTGAAGTCCTTGATAAACCTCCTATAGTATCTTGCTAAACCTAGGAAACTACGAACTTCTATTGGCGTCTTCGGTTGTTCCCATTCTGCAACAGACTCCACCTTCTCCGGATCCACTTTTACTCCTTCTGCAGATATCACATGACCCAAGAAAGTTACTTCTTCTAACCAGAACTCACACTTATTGAACTTGGCATACAATTGGTGTTGGTGGAGAAGAGTCAACGCTAGTCGAAGATGTCACTCATGCTCTTGCCTGTCCCGACTGTAGATCAAGATGTCATCTATAAAGACTACGAAAAACTGATCTAGGAACAGACGGAACACTCAGTTCATCAAGTCCATGAAAGCAGCAGGTGCATTGGTTAGCCCAAACAGCATAACCACAAACTCAAAGTGACCATATCTCATCCTAAAAGCTAACTTTGGTATGTCATCTGCCTTAATCCTCAACTGATGATATCCGGACCTTAGATCGATCTTTGAAAACACTATAGCACCACGCAATTGATCGAAAAGATCATCTATCCTCGGTAACGGGTACTTGTTCTTGATCGTAACCTTGTTCAACTATCGGTAATATATACATAGCCGCATCGACCCGTCCTTCTTCTTAACGAACAACACCAGAGCACCCCAAGGCAATGTACTTGGTCGGATGAAACCTTTCTCCAACAACTCTTGCAACTGCTTCTTAAGCTCTGCCATCTCCACTAGAGCCATCCTATATGGTGTTTGCGCAACTGGTTGTGTTCCTAGAACCAGATTGATCTGGAAATCAATCTCTTGGGGTGGAGGACACCAGGGAACTCATCAGGAAACACATCTGCAATCTCTCGGACAACCGTCACCTCCTCAAGGCTAGTACCTTTTGCCTTGGTATCTACAACGGTATCCACAATGTGAGCTAAGAACGCCTCACATCCTTGTCGTAGCAACTTCTCTGCCACCATAGAAGATACTAGACACGTCAGAAGAATCTTCCTATCTCCTTGGAAGATCCACTTCGCTCCATCATCATCAAACACTGCCTGCTTGGAATCATAGTCCAAAACAACCTTATACTTCTCTAACGTATCTATCCCAAGGATCACATCAAAACCATGCATATCAAGTGGTATAAGATCCACTTGTATACTGTGTCCCGAAAAAGATAAGACACAAGATGGACACTCTTCTCGAAGCATCGAGGAACCATTAAGAGGGGTTTATAACAACAAGCTATCTTTCTTACATCTAACAGGTAAATGACAGTTCTCAAGCATATTATAGGTGATAAAAGAGTGTGTAGCACATGGGTCAACCAGAACACATATAAAGCAAGAAGAAGACATATCTAAATGAAATAACTCCATCTGACCTATCACCACTCGCGGGTTGACTAACACCTCCGACTGAATCATAGCATAGAATCGAGTCGTTGCTTGCTGTCCATGTCCTCTTCTTTCTTGAGCAGACGATCTCACTTGTGACGCTTGACCACATCCTCACCCTTTGCTACTACTGGGCTGTTGTCTATCTGACCCTTGTTGATTCTGCCTCATCTTCTGCGTCACTTCAACATCTCTATTTGGGCAATTTGACCTCCAATGCCCGATCTGACCACACAGATGGCATGACTGGTCTCGCTGTTGTGGCCTAGACAGCCCTGTCACTACCACATAAGCTGTACTATGTGCCTTTGATGGTGAAGAAACATAAACTCTTCCCTTACTTGGAGACCACTGTTACAGTGCACTGGAACTTCTCATCACAGAAGGTGCTGAAAACCTGGGCTTTTTGAAGCCACTAAACCTCTGTCCCTGAAACTGAGCAGGCCTCTTCTTAGACATGGATTCTCTTTTCTCCCTCACTGACCGTTCGATCCTCCGGACAGATTCCACAAACTTAGCAAACCGCTCTCTGTTCTCCAACGCAGAAGTAGGTGTTGTCAGCTCAGCACTCAATCCTTTCTCAAAGCGTCTGATCCACTCTTCATCGGTCATGGCCATGTGAGGACAAAACCTCAACAGGTCCATGAACTTGGCTTCGTACTCGGTGATGTTCATCATTACTTGTCGTAGGCTCTCAAACTGACTGATCTTCTCATCCAGATACGTCTTCGGAAAGTATCTGCTGACGAACTCGCACCAGAAAACCTCCCAATCGATCACCTCACTAGGTCGCTTCTCCTCCTCGATGGTCCACCAGTGACCAACACTACCCTTCAGAAGGTAGACAATGTGCTTTACTTTGTCTGCTTTGGGGATGTTGAGGATCCAGAAAGCCTTCTCAAGACTTATCAACCACAGATCTGCCTCCTCTAGATCAGCCGTTCCAGCATAATTCGAAGATCTGACTCGGCGAAGCCTCTCAAAGGTCTTCCCAATACCCGATGTTTCACCATGGGGAGCCTGTGCTCTTAGTGGAGGCACTGGCAATCTTTCTACCATGAGATTCATCGTAGCCATTATTTGTCCCATAAGCTGTTGGTAGGTAGGATGTTCAAGAATGGTTGGGTCAGGTTGGGGGACCTCAGGCACCCGATCTTCATGTTCCTGCCCTATAGCTCTATCAACTGATGCAACATCGTTGTTCTCGGCAACATGTTCTTCATGATTTCCAGACATCCTTACTTTTCTTCCACTGAGGGCAGAAGATAATTGTAAGAAAATCTAGAAAACTCACAAGAATAGACACAACGTAGTCCTAAATTCCTGTAGACTCAGCAAACCTAGAGCTCTAATACCAAAACTTGTGGCAACACATCCCACTGTCACACAGACAAGGAGGTGTTACGTGAAAACATGCGGGAATCACCATAACCACAGATTACCAAAAACACGGGTTAATTAAAACCGATTGCAGAAAGCAGATAAATTGAGAAAACTATTACATTTAAGTCCTCATCCTGCATGGAAACATATTATATAACCATTTCAAGTCTTGATACGTGTCCACATCTTAGGAGATCAGCTGTATAGTCATCACATGAGTTCATCACCTGTTTATACATACATAACGACCCACATCTGACCAGCAGCAGGATATGCAAAACATCAACGACTATACATCGTGAAACAACGTCAAAATGCTTCTAAGGACCTGAGAGTATAGGGATGACTCTAGACTCTACTACAAAACAACCAAAACAACAGCATATCCATCTCTTGCCTTCTACTGCTCATCTTGCTGCTCGACCGCAACTCCGTGACAACCACCACGTCTAGCTCGAACACCTAAAAAGGGTGTAAACCAGCGGGGTGAGACACACAGTCCCAGCGAGAAACATAACTCCTCACCGAAACTATAAAACCTCAAAAAGATAAAGAAACAACAGTAGATAACTGATAAGAGGTATAACAAAAGCAATCTATAAGGTAAAGCTATTCATACCGTCAAGCTTACCAAGATGTACGGAAGGCATATACCCAAGTATTTCTTTTATGGAACATGATTAACAAGATAAGATTTATAAGATCTTACCACATAACACAAAGAACGTATAAGCAACTGCAAGATATATCAAGATTAACTACACAAGCAAGGCCTCAACCAATGTTTCGTATTTTGCCTTAAGCAGTAAATACTATTCGGTCGAATTACATATTATTATGCCCTGGGGAAGTGAGCCGTACCGCTCAAATCCAACCTTCGATTGCGAAACCCAAGCCGGTGCCATACAAGGTCAATGGAAGAGCCGCACTCCATGACCTCTCTGCCTTGTGGTCAGTGCACGAGTACAACACAAGTAGGACCACAGTCTCATGCTTAAGTGGCCTCAGCCACAGGGTCAGGCTACCCTCTTCCTATCCCGCCTCGGTACAGGTATCAACGCTAGTGAAACTGAGCCACGGGCCTGTTCACTGTGCTCTGAGCCATGAATGCATTAATGCTCCCATATCACACATCCTGAGCCATGGGCCTCTTCACCATGCTCTTATCGTAATTGAGCTATGAGCCTGAATCCGCACTCTGGAGTCTACAACTGAAGTTGCACTCTTACCTCCTCACTTTAGGTAAGGAGAAACCTCACATATTCAACAATATGTGCTCCAGGTTAACCCATAGAAGAACCCGTTTCACCATCACCAACTCCTGACGATGATGGATCTATGGCCAGGGCAAACTACATGATATGTTCCACTGTGATTAGTTAGTATATTTTAAGTGGATTGCAAGATTCAGCCAAGTAGTATAACATGCAAACTATTGACAAGAATAAACAATATGAAACTCAATATCATGCTTTTATTGTCATCCACATCATCCTGATCCATCACAAGGATCCAACATTACGTGTTACCACTTGGCCTCTTGCCAAACTCAGGTCCTCAGACCAAAACACATCATGCATGTTATCTCATCAACAAGAGTAACCATCAGAGCAATGTTATTCAAACATAAATACCTCATAGCCCTTTACCTGGCTATGCATCACCTGCATGGTTAGTACAGAAAGATCATATTATCAAACATAGGGCAACATTGATGATTATATGATTTATCATTCATGTCTCAACCTGTGACCACAGACATTGATCATATTATCAAGCAAAGCATCTTACATGCTTACCATTTACTCAGCATTATACATAATATCAAGATGATCACATACATATGAGATGTTGTATTAAGATGCATAGATGTGGTCTACTATATCATGCACATCCAGGGTTACCATTAAAAACCAAACGTGATGTAAGAACAAGAATTAGCATATCAGTTTTCCATATAAGGAACAAGACCCTCACTAAAAGTGCCCACTACCCTCACCAAAGGTAGTATCGGGCAGGGTACTTTCCCCTATCGCCCACTACTCAAACGCATAATAGTTAAGCAAACCAGCACATATCGGCCAAGCGTACCAACAAGGGTGTCGGGCTACCCTAGGGTGTATCATGCAGCATGCTTCGTGCAACCACATGCATATCGGGCAACCCAGGGCATAACGTACATCATAACGTGCAGCTAAGCCCAAGGGCGTATCGTGCTACGGTGCGTTATGCACTAGGATAATAGCCACAAAGCCTGTCGGGCACTGAGCCGATGAGTGTGTCGTGCACCTCGGTGTCATACAACAAGGTCTATCGTGCAACGCTCCGTCAGGCATCACCACACCACAAAGAACAACGCCCCGAAGGATGCAACTCAAGTGGGCAACAAGGAGGTTGTCGCTCAACTAGCCTAGCCTGGACCTATCGGGCGACACACATGTCAAAGACTAATGTGACGCCCATCACAACATCACAGAACTAACTAACAGACTCCACACCTCAAGCACAATGACTCCAAGCCACCTCATAGGCTAAGTGTATTGGGCAGGGTACTTCATCAAGGTATGATGCCTGACACACACAAGGCAGGGACCAAGTGCAACGCCCGACACAGCCACAACATGTCTCGTCCAAGGCTCAAGATCAAGAGGGGATATTGGGAAACACCAACCCCAAGGCCATATCGGCCAAGATGCAACCCGACAGGGTCACCACCAACCTCAAGCACAAGGGCACCAAAACCCTAAAGGATCAAGAAGGTGACTCACTTCTCAACTATCAAGAGAGAGGGGTCTTGCCAAGCTTCATATCACCAATCGGGAAACACAAGGTTCAACCACAACCAAGGTTCATAACCACCACATAGCTCACCTTTCAAGTCCATGGTGAGAGGAGGGTGTTGCTCAACCCACTAGAACACAAGCTCACCTCTCAACTTAAACAAGAGAGGAGTGTTTCCCATGATACTAGAGCTCAAGCTCACTCCTCTAGACCAAGGAGAGAAAGGGGTGTTGCTCACCAGAAACCCTAGAACATAGGTTCGGCCAACAAGGAGCAACTAAGCAAGAAACTAAACTAGCAACAAGCATAGCTGATATGATCATAAAATACATATAAGAACATAGAAGAGGTAATATAGCTAGGGTTAGGAGTTATGTAACCCGCCTTAAGCAAGCTCCTAGCTCCAAGCACCACCACAAGAAGGATAGCAAGGCACTCTAGGGTTCGACCACCACTAGAGGAAGAAGGAGACTCCAAGAAGGATCGGCCACCAAGCTTGCAAAAGAAGAGGGTGTCGCGTACCAAGGAGAGGGAGACTAAGGAACTAAAGGGATCCTTAGCAAGGGAAAGGAAACACATATATAGAAGGGGATGGAGGAGAAACCAAGGGAAGATAAGGCAAGGTGTCGCCCACCTAGGGACACTTGTCCATGGGCAATGCCACCACTCTAGCATGTCTTAAACACATGTCTAAGGACATTGCCACATGCAAGCATCAAGCACCAAGTGTCCACTAGTGGTGACACAAACGAGGTCAAAGAAGGTCAAAGGGTCCATGGGCAACACACCTCCACACCATGGCTGACACACCCTCATCATGGCCGACACACACCCTGAGTGACACACCACAGGCCGACACAAACACAGGTCGACACACCTAGGACGACACAGGGCACTCTTGCCCGACCCAAGGTCCATAGAGGCAAAGGCAAGGCCCAACAAGCTCAACCAAGCCCAAAGGAACTCAAGCAACGAGCCCAACCCTTCCTCTCAACACTAGAGGAAGCAAAGAGAGGGAGGAACACCTCACAAGGTGAAAAACTTTCCCACAAACCCTAGACTTAGGTTAATTGCAAGTAGCACCTCCATCTCTCAACAAAGCACCAACAAACCCTTATCACCACCAAAGGTGATTAGCAAGCAACTAAGCATCAGGGTTTAGCAAAGAAAATAGGATAAGCCCTAAATGGAGGTCAGGATCCTTACAGTAGTATTTCTTGCATATTATTCCAATTAATAATCATAAAATGAGTTATCTTCGATGGTTGGGTGAAAGTCTATTCACTGAGCCAGTAGCTCTGCAACCTACTGAAACATTTTTCAGGTTAGCGTCAGCATGAGGAAGATGAAGGATCATATCACCTAGATGCTTAGAAGGTAGTGTTTAGTTAGGTTTTGAGGTATCTTGGTCCTTTCCCCTGGGTCCTTGGTCGTGTGGTAAGATAGCGATAATGTTTTGTAATATGTAGTTTAAAATTTCAATTTACCTGTTGTGTTTCATATTCTGAATAGAACATTGTAATATGACATGTAGGTTTGGTTTTCCTCCTAATAGGGTTAATGGTAAGTTACTTATGTAGTTTTATTACAATTCGATGTTATTCAAGTTTTATGGTTTTCCTTTAAGTTGAATTTAAGCGATTAAGAAAAGAAAAAGTTAAGGGTGGTTTACCGAGGGTGACTCTCCGGTCTTCGGGGTCATTAGAAATGGTACAGGGATTGGGGCGTCACAACAGTTTTGGTATCAGAGAAAAGGTTGAGAATGTAGTTACTCTAAGTCAAGGTCAGGGGATGACAAGAGACCAATAGGATTAGGACTTAGGTGTCTTCCTTCTAACTATAATTTTCTAACAGGAAGTGTTCTGTTATATTATTGCAGATGGCAGGAAGAGGATGTGGTCACGAGAACCAAGTAGAGAGCTTAGGATGAGTCGTTAGGGACCATTAGAATAGAAAGATAGAGTTATAAGTAAGGTAGATAGGGAGTGTTGTGTCTTTAGCTCTGGGAGGTCTGAGTATTTTGATACCCTGGCCAGGTATCTGAGTACTTAGATTGACTAGTATTAATCTACTATGTCTATTCTTCCCTGAATACCCTGGCCAGGTATGATGGGCTAGAGAAAAACCCTAGAAATCTTAGGGTTAAGAAATTGGAGATTAATGTAGGAGTAAGAGATGAAACATATGATGTGATACAACTCTTGTTTATATTGCTTATTTGATTGGAGATCACTAGAAATGGTCTTATATGTATGAATTTAGATTTTTAGTTTGTAGAATAAATATGATTCTTTTATATTGTTGTGTGTCATAAAGTTATTTATTTATTATTTATTTTCTTTGTATCAAGTAGACTCTGGATAATTTAGACCCGCATCATAGTGAGAATGTACATATACTAAGATGTTGAGATATAAGGGAAAGATTAGAACAACTAAGAATTAGTTGGAACTGATATTGGAGACCCAACGTTGGGGCCTCATATGAGAATTCCTTAATTGGAAATAAAAGAGCATGATATACGGTTCAAATTAAATTTAATGATTAGTATTATATGAACTCTAAATATGAGAATATGGAAAAGATATGAGAAAAGTATGTAAGGGCTAAGATAGTAAGAATCAACCAAGGAATAGATCATGTAATAGAGTAAAAAACTTTTATGTACTTCAAAGCAAATGGAAAATAGAAGAAAAGAGTTAAGTATACAATAAGTACATAGAAATAAAGAGCCTTCAGAAGAGCCACATGATATACATGAACATACACATGAATAAACAACATGATAAAAGGAGTAGGATATGGTAAGAGGATTATGGAAATATAGGGAAGGGTTTGAAGCTTGAGGGGGTAATATAGATTATAAAAGAAAGAGATTGTGACACTCAAGTAAATGCTAACTAGTCAAGTATCCTTGTTGATAACTAATTAAACCTACATACGAGAAATGTAATAAGGGAATGATTGAAGATGAGAATTCTAAGTTTCAAAATAATATTCTCTTTCATACCTTCCTTAATGTTAGCAATGTGGGATGAAGTGATTAGAAAATGAAACATATATGATGCATAACTACTATGGTAGAGACGTCTAAGTGAATGAAACAATGACACACAATATGATGATGGAACCCTAGCAAGGTAAATTGAGAATGTAATTTATCTAAATGTCCAAGTAAGAGAAAGGAAATTTAAGTGATGAGATAAGGAAGACTTTAATAAAACTTATGAGATCCAAAGTTTGAATTTCAAACTAAGGGAGTAAAGTCACATCACAATAACACTATGTTACTGATAAGGACCAAACCCTAGAATGTTTAGAGTTGGAATAGTTCAAGGGATTTCGCTAGTGATTTAAACTTGAATACTAGCATCTCTATAAAACAAAATCATGAGATTTGCACTATGAAAGGTAAGCTGGCACTAATAAAACCAGGGTTTAAAGGTAGTTAATTTGAAAGATAGATAAACAATATGAAAATGACTCGGAGAAAAGAGTAAGATATAAATTTGAAATGTAACAAGTGTGTTCTGAACAAAAGGAGAAATATAATATAAGAGAAGTGTGTTATGAAATAAATTCTTACAGTAATAACAAGAATGAGGAATAATCTATTCTTACCTTGTGTGTTTCAATTTTAAGGATGCTTATTCTATATGATCAAAATGAATAGGATAAGTAATAAGAAGTAAGTAGCATAGAATGAGGAGTATTCCCTGACACATGATTTGGAGTTAGCTTCTATAGTTCATGCTCTTAAGACATGGTGTCACTATCTTTATGGTGAGACATGTCAGGTGTTTACGGATCATAAGAGCTTGAAATATATCTTCACCCAGAAGGATCTGAATCTTAGACAACAGAGATGGTTATAATTGATCAAGGATTATTATGTGACGATAGATTATCATCCTAGAAAGGTGAATGTGGTAGCAGATGCCCTCAACAGGAAGTCAAGTTCAACAGTAGATGTATTCTCTATGGTATGTTACAAGAGAGACCTTCTAGATGCGGAAGTTGAACTTAGAATTAGGGGTGACAGAACAAAGTGGTTTGATTGCACAGATGCAAGTCAAGCCTACTTTTTATGATCAGATCAAGGAACTTTAGTAGAGTGACAGTGAGTTGTGACAGATCATGCAGGACATGACAGAGGGAAAAAGACCAGAGTTCAGGTTTTTAGATGATGGTGTGTTGTATCAGCATGGCATGTTGCGTGTACCTCGAGATAGTGATTTGAAAAAACAGATTCTTGAGGAAGCCCATGCATCGATGTACACTATGCATCCAGGCAACACTAAGATGTACAAGAATCTCAAGGAGTTATACTGGTGGTCAGGTATGAAGAAGGATGTTGCTGAGTACGTGGCTAGAGGTAGTGTGTGCCTATAGGTTAAGGATGAGCATCAGAAACCTGCATGTACCTTGCAATCTATTCCTATACCTGAGTGGAAGTGGGAACATATCACAATGGATTTTGTGGTAGGGTTACCCTAGACACCTAGAGGTTGTGACTCGATATGGGTGATTGTGGATAAACTGACTTAGTATGCTCACTTTCTTCCTATTAAGTCAACCTTTGATGTCCTGAAGTTGGCTAAGATATACATGGATGAGATAGTTAGGCTTCATGGTATCCCAGTTTCAATAATATCATATAGAGATCCTAAGTTCACATCCAGGTTTTTGAAATCAGTTGCATCATGCTTTAGGCACAAAGTTGAGATTCAGTACAACTTTTCACCCGTAGATGGATGGTCAGTCAGAGAGGACCATTCAGACTCTTGAGGACATGCTTAGAGCATGTGTCTTGCATTTCAGTGGAAGTTGGGAAGAACACTTGAGCCTTATAGAGTTTGCATACAATAATAGTTACCATTCCAGTCTTGGTATGGCACCATATGTAGCTTTGTATGGCAGAAAGTGTAGATCACCTATATGTTGGTACGAGGTGGGTGAAAAAGTAGATTCTTGGACCAGAGATAGTGGATGTAACTATCGAGAAGATTACAGTAATCAGAGAACAGTTAAAAGCTACACATGATAGGCAAAAGAGTTACGCTGAGAAGATATGTAGACCTCTTGAGTTTGAGGTTGGTGATGAAGTGTATCTGAAAGTTTCACCATGAAAAGGAGTGTTGAGGTTTCGTAAGAGATGAAAATTAACTCCTAGATTTATGGGTCCATACCCTATCATTGAGAGGATTGAACCTGTAGTCTATAAGTTGGAATTACCATCCAAGTTGGCTAATCTACATGACATGTTCCATGTATTGATGTTGAAGAAGTGTTACCCTGGTACATAGAAGATAGTGGACCCAGAACCCACACAACTCAGATCAAATGTGTCCTATTTTGAAGGACCAATATAGATAGTTGATCGGGGGATCAAGAAGCCCAAGAATCGTGAGATATTGTTAGTGAAAGTTTTGTGGAGAAACCATAACCGAGAGGAAGCCATGTGGGAGCTTGAGTCCGAGATGTGTAACAAGTTTCTTGTTCTCTTTTAGGAATTTCAGGATGAAATTCTTGTAAGGGAGGGAGATTGTTATGACCTACACAAAAATTAACTAGTAAGTATGATAATCACATCATTAATAAGTTAATTATGTTAATTAAGTTGAATTAAGTACTCATAGATGTAATTAGTGATTTGATCAAGTGTTATAGTCTACTAAGCATAATTTCATGCCTTGAGGTTGTAGAGGATCTCACGCTTGACAAGTTGCAAAAGAAATCGATAGATTTGGACCTACGAGGCAAAAGTTATAGCATTTTCAATTTCTTAGTTCATATATGCAATTTTCCCAATTTTTTGCTATAATTTCTTTTTTTTTCTATTTACCTTTCTCCCTTATCTTCTTTTTTGATCCGTTTGGGTGACACACTATAGAAGCGCGACCAACTTGGGAGAGGGGCGGGCAATTTGGCTTCCTTGGCCCTGATTCAGTAGCACCGACCTCTTCTTCTCCTTCCTTTCTCCTTCCTTCACCTTTCCTCTTCCTTCCTTTCTTCCCCACCTAGCCAGCAGCTCGCTTAGCTACTTGGGTGGCTAGCCAGTAGTTTTAGATACACGAGGCGCCGGCTAGGAGCCCCCTTTGGCACAACAAACTACTCAAACCAATCTCTTTGAGGTCGGTCATGAGTCTGGAGAAAGCAACCGCAGCTCCCAGCCACGATTTGGCACTCAATCAAGTTCTTCACCAACCTATGCATGAAGTAGGTTCATTAACGGAGTATGAAGACAACCCCAAAATTGTTCAGAAATAGGCCTCTGGACGCATTTCTAGGTGAATTCGAACATCCGGAACCGCTGTGAGTGGAATTTCACTCAACTGACATGATCTAACTCTGATATTAGGAAATTTGTGGTTAAATGTGCATTTTCCGTAGATAACAATAGTTATCAGGTGTCATGCAATATTTGGAGTTGCCCGACTTTTTATTTCACAAATCGCTTCTTTAGGCTTTTGTATAACCCAGTTTATCATTCGATCAATGTGGTTTGAACTAGTGGAATTACATGGTTAATCGAAACCTAGTTTACTTGATTAAATGTTGAAAATAGTAGCACACGACCAAAAACTAGAAAGTTTGGGTATAAACCCACACTGCACGATTTTAGTAAATTAATTGATGCACGATTTCAAAGAAATGACGATGATGTGAAAAATATTCAAGGAAAACCTAGATGCACGCCCTTGGTCATATTTAATGTGAATGATTTAATATTTACTCAAATTGACATGCTTCACGAAGATATTATTAGGAATTTCTGATTATTTATAATAACTCGTGCCATGATAATGATTTAACTCTTATTTGAGTGATGAGATGCTCCACTCAAGAAATCATTTGAAATTTCAATTAATATTAATAATTCATGACATGATAAGTAATTTTAAACTTAATTAAGTTATGTGATGCATAGTTCAAGTTTTGGGTTACTGTGTATGTTTATATGTTGAATCTTTCCATGACAAGTAAATTAATATTTAATGGAGTTATGTGATGCACAATTCAAGATTTGGGTTGAGGTGCACATTTTCCAAGAAAGTATAGATGAATTACAATTGTTTAATGATTATTGATCATATGTCTAGTAATTAACTCTTAATTGAGTTATGTGATGTACAAACTAGGATTAGGGTTAATGTGCACATTTTTGTAGGAAATTTTAGATAATTTACAAGTGCTACTGATGATTTCTCATATGTTGAGTAATCAACCCTTATTGGTATATTAAGATGTTTAATTGCATGATTTTAGTATGTATGTGCCAAGTTGATAAGTATTCTATTTATTCAAATCTTCCTGCAAGTACAATATGTTGATTTCTTAGTAAATTATAGTATATGAGCATATTGCACTGCCAAGTTAGAAATGATATACATGCTGTATTTATAAGTTTTAGATAAATAAACCCAGTACCATAGAGATACCAAAGCCAAGAATAAGTAAGAGAGAGATGAAATGTAGTAAGAGATTTTCTAGAATAATAAAATAATAGATTTAAGGGCCCTAAACACCGTAGAACCCCTATGTGATGTCTGCGGCTTACGGGTGAAACGACCTAACCCTGGCATCGTCCAGTATACGGGGGTCAGAACGTGCTATCAGGTGGCACGGGGGACGAAGCCCGTCCCCCTAGTGGAAGTCTCCTTAAATTACAGAATGTAGTGTCCAACATCAACGAGAGACATGATCTTGGTGGCACTAGAGTACAGAAAAGCCATGTAGTGTCCAACATCTACCAGAGACAGGATCCTGGTGGCACTAGAGTAATAAGTGGCTTGACTCTTCGCCCGTGTGCTCGGGTTAGAGGAGGAGTCCAGTTTACGGCACAATAGGAGTGCCGAGGCCAGGGAGCCAGTTTTCATGTAGCAGACCAGGACAACAATCAGACTTAGCTATCCCAAGGTGTCGGCTAAGTCCTGTACAGTGGGATCGTAGTTCGCTATGAGTCTTCATATGTAGAGTACACTGCATATGCTTAGGGCATAAGATAAAATATGTTCATAAAGGTTCACAGAGTTTCTTATAAGTAAAAGAGTTAAGAAAGATTTGAGTTAGTTTCATAGCGGTTGTCCTTTAAATGAAATGTTGATAATCTCTGTTATTTAATTGTAACTATAACTTCCAACAATTGTTATTTTAATGAGATGTTGATATTTCCTGATATTTAAGCTATATTATTTTAGATATGCTCAGTGTAGTATTTCTTGCGTATTATTCCAATTAATAATCATAAAATGAGTTATCTACGATGGTTGGGTGAAATTCTATTTACTGAGCCAGTAGCTCACCAACCTACTGAAACATTTTTCAGGTCAGCGTCAGCATGAGGAGGTTGAAGGATCGTATCACCCAGACACTTAGAAGGTAGTGTTTAGTTAGGTTTAGAGGTCTCTTGGTCCTTTCCCCTCAGTCCTTGGGCATGTGGTGAGATAGAGAGAGTGTTTTGTAATATGTAGTTTAAAATTTCAGTTTACCTAATGTTTCATATTCTGAATAGAACATTGTAATATGACATGTAAGTTTGGTTTTCCTCCTAATAGAGTTAATGGTAAGTTACTTCCGTACTTTTATTAAAATTCGATGTTATTTGAGCTTTATAGTTTTCCTTTAAGTGATTAAGAAAAGAAAAAGTTAAGGGTGGTTTTCCAAGGGTGACTCTCCGGTTTTCGGGGTCATTAGAGATGACACGGGGATCGGGGCATCACACATGGCCGAGAGCTTGTTAAAAAATGACCAATCGGTCAAGTTTCAGACTCACATAACTCGACCGATCGACGGGCTGAAGCCAACTTAAGGTTTATTCGACCGACTATTCTCCCTCTCAACTAGAGAATAGTCAACTGATTCACCTTCTTCTAGCCCTATGTTCTCAACCCCAGACCTTACCTTCCCTATCCTATCCCTAATCTGACTTAGAGAGACCTTCCTAGACCTCCCCCCTTGCTCTTTCTTGGTGTGTGAACGTTTTTTGTGGTTTGTTTTGTGTGCTTGCTCTCTTCTTCTACTTCTTTGCACCACCATGGCTTCTCATAGAAGAAAGAGATCCGCCCCTAGCAATGCACCATCCTCTTCTTCTTCCTCTCGCTTGATTCCGTTTGATGAGACCCTCTTTGTCTCAATAGAGGCTATAAATAGGTATAAGGACCTTCTTCCTAGGAGTCCTTTTCTTTTTAGAGCCCTTTTTTAGCTTAGCCATTGACGTCAAGCTATCATCAATCAAGTGGCAAGGTTGCTTTTCATTCATCACCTATCCGCCCTGGTTGTCGAGTGTGATTGCTTTCACAATTCCATGTCAAGCATGAGAGTAATTCACAAATTCGACACAAATTTGTGTTGGAATTATAATTCCCTTGTACCCCCTCTGAATACTCAAGTGATCCTTACTTCAATGATCATCGGGAAGAAATTCCAAATCTCCGAGGATATCCTGAATGTTTTTCACAAGCCGAAGAGAACGACACCTGGTGTAAGGATTATGGTGAGTATTTTGACCTTTTGGACTCTGAAGGTTTCTACAAGTAGAATGAGATCACTCTTCCTGATATCCATCACTATATGAAGAAACCTGATGTTCCCTAGAAGAAGATGAGAACCCTACCCTCCTCCTCCTTAGATCTCAAGAAGCATATATTAGCCCTAGTGGTCAGTTGCAACATCCACCCAAAGAAAAATCAAATGGATATTACTGAGAACACTGCGGTGATCATATACTACATCTTAGAGAATGTCGGAGTCAAGTGATTTATATATATCCTCCACCATATGAATTAATTTGACTCAGGAAAGAACACCTGTGGCACCCATACTCCTTATCTGTGATAACCTAGATTTTTGAGTTTTAATAACTAATACAGTAACTGAGAGACAAGCATTCTATGTAAGATGTCAAATACCAAATTGAAGAATTGGTAATACAATCATGGATTCCTTCACCTAAACTAGGTGATTTGAGATATGATGGAGGACTATGATGCCTAATTGAATTCAATTGTGAAGGAATACCCTTACTAATGGATTAAGCTCTCATGAGACCAATCATTCATTTAGTGATCCAGTGAGTAGTGAACTAATTGCTTTTGAGGAATTGTGTACATATGAACCAATGTTAGAGTTTTGGTGTCAACTTTGACTAAATGGCCTATCTTTTTTCACATAATGTAATGCCCTAAGTGTCACATGAAGGTGAACTTTAGGTATTAATGTGATTAGTCAATAACCATGCCTAACCTTCGAATTTCACTCCCAAACTTATGCCACAGCTACACCATGACATTATAAAGCTACACCTAAAATTTCATTTGAATTGGATTATCCAATTAGGAGATATAGCAATTGAATTTTGGTGCATATATTCATACACATTGGACCCTAGGACCTAAGTTTCAGCTTAAATGACCAGGCCGTGACACATTTATGTGTCACGCGGCTTCTATTCTTGGTCCGCATGTTCCTGACCTTAGGATCCTGCCCCTTTGGATCGCGCGGGGATCCAAGGGCTGGGAACCCATCTTCTACCTCCCGCAAAGAGCGGGGAGAAGAAAGGGAACCTGACCCTCATCCAGGCACCACCTCACCCCTTATCTCAACTTTTCGCCTGACGGGCTGACTTCGTCTCATGATTTCATGGCCAACTACCCCAACAACAACCGATTTTCATGCGCCGTTGTGCCCTCCTAACCTCTACTCCTCCTGACCTTCTCACTCCGACGGTGGAGTTTTTAGGGCTTCACTGCCCATAGCTTCAAGAGCCTACAAATAGCCTCCATTAGCTTCTCCTAGACCCCTTTTGTCTACCCTAGCCTGCAATTCATTTGAACCGCGACTCAGTAGATCCACCCTCAACCAAACTCGCTCTGGGCACCTCCTCCACGATGCAGCTGCTACTTGGGCCTTTCCTTTAGCCGTGACCTCAATCAAATCCCCCCCTCGAGTTGTGTGGCGCACTGCTGACGCTCATCGACCCTTTCTCAAGCTCCCAATGCCTCCTCTCGCTCCCCTCGTCTTCTTCTCCTCTGTGGTTGGTGACCTCCTCGCTGGACCTCGATGGATCACCGCTCCAAGGGGAGCCACACCCCGATACTCTACTGTCCCAATCCGGTCCGACCTCGCAATGGTGACCGCAAGCTCGCTTTCCCCTGAGGAACCCTCTTCTGCCCTTGCTTGCTCACTGGAGCTGGGCTAGATGGCGGTGGCACCTGTTCACGGGAGAATAGAGTCACGCCTCGCGCACGTAAGAGAAAGGAGGAGGACCGGCTGGTCCGGCCATTGAACCAGACTGACGCAACCAAGCTGGACCGGGTCCGCAGCCCTAAAACCAGGCCCAGACCTAGTGAACCGGCCATAAACCGCTTGTGAACCAGATTGAACCGGCCCACAACCAGCAAAGGGAAGCGCCGGCCCCACTAGACACGTGGCGGAGGCCAATTGGCCGGAAAAATGTATTTTCCTTCAAAATTCCCAGATCTTGTATAATTCCTAGTAATTAGCTCCGTTGTCATAAAAATACAAACAATATACCAAAATTCTCAGAAAAATGCGTAGAATGTAGTGGAAGCATAATATCTGTTATTTTATGCACTAATCTTAGTTATATCATATAAGTTGTGAAATGCTCGTTTAATGGATAATAAATAGCAAATGATGACATAAAATCATGGAAAAATATCAGTAAGTCCATAATTACATATAGAATGCATATGATCCCAAATATGTTCATGTTGATGCTCAAAAGCATATAATTTGATTAATATGTCGAATTAGGGCTAATAACCCTAATAAAATGCAATAAATGCATACATGGTCAATAAATGATGAAATTCACAGAGTAAGCTTATATCAGTATATTGAACCTCAGTATTAATTATGAGATCATAAAGATGAAAAAGATTCCATGTTATATGAATATGAATATTAATACATGGTTTAAAACCCTAATCTAGGTTAATGATGTAACCTAGGGTTAATATGTGCACAAAAATAGAATATGGAACCTAATATTCAGATAATGAATCATAATCTGGAAAATGACATCTGTAGGATAAATATAAGACAATAATGCAAGTAAATGTTGGAATATCCTAATGAGATAATATAAACCCTAATGAACACGACTAGGGTTAAGATGATGAGAATCTGATGCTAGTATATGACTTTGTTATTAATCAGGTGCTGACCAGATATGTAGATGATCCAGAATGTAAATAGGAATCTCTGAACTTAGGTATGTGGGATTTATAAAGTATAAGACTAGTTTTCTGGTTGCATATGATATGTGATATCTTGAATGCTCGTATTTGGATATGATTTCTTGGTTGAACTAGTATGAGTTATACTTCGCCTAATCTAATAGAACATAAATGAGTATGATGGGTTGTAGCTACTAGAGCACATAGCCCGGTGTGGATGTATGTTGCCTAACATGGATGTATGATTCCTTGGCCCATGTTAGATGTATGAAGATACTATATTGCCCACACTAGATGTAAGTCAAGTGCAAGTATGAGTAGTACAACTGCATCAAAGTGAAAGTAATAAAAGGAATGTTTACCTGATTATCGCTTTAAATAATGTTTTCTTTTACTCTTTCTTTCTCAAGTTATTTCAATTATGCAAACATATTAGTATGTATCTTTCTACCCACGTACATAACACCTTGTGTGTTGATTCGTTGTTTCATGTATGTTTTAGGTTCAGAGATAGCCTAGCATGGGAGGAAAAAGACGGGAAGTGAGCAGTTTTCCAGGTTATACCTATAGTGTAGATCCTAGTTTAGCATACATGTTCTTAGACTGTAGAAACTTTCATTCAATATGTAATTGTAAATCATTGTGTAATAATTCATGTTGTATAAATTTACATGTTGAATGTTGAGAATGTTATGGTTGTATGTTCATGTATGTGTATTATGCTTGCACATCGCTTTCTGATATGATTGGATGATGTTTTCGGATTCTGACCTCTCATTCCCAATAGGGTTTGGAGAAATCAAAATCTGGGTACGTCACAGTTGGTATCAGAGCATGAACAGTAGCTACACCTGACAATTGCTCACCATGAAACATAAAAACCTCTTTGTGCAAGTGAGAGTATGATGCTTTGTGCAAAAGATACTCAAAAATACAATTCTTCCTTCTTCTCTTTCTTAATATATGATGATAGAAACCTCACTTGAGCTATATGGATGATTTATATATGAGGATTCACTCGTATAAGCTTGACCTATTCTTTTTTTTCCCTATATCATACATGTGCTACCCAAGATTGAAATCATGATAAGTTTACTTTAAAATATTCTCTCCCCCTTCATATGAAACATGAAAGATATGATGATGAGATCATGAGATAAACTTAGTATATTCTCTTTTTCCCATCACATAATACATGCAAGACATGAAAAGTTGAACTCGTAAACTTGATATAAAGATATTTTTTTTTGATCATAGGATATATGATCAGAAATATAGTTCATAACTTTGATCCTTCTCAATATATGCTTCTAAGTTGAGTATGAATATCACACCATGGGGTGAAACCCTAATGGTCAAACATGTTGTGTAAGCCCTTCTTAAGTAGAAAAATTCTAGCGTCAAGGATGAAGATAAATCTCCTCTAATGCTAAAATCATTGTAAGATGTTAATGATGTTAGATTTGAATGATCTGAATATCATGGGATATAAACGAATTCCTCTTGAACTTTAAAAGTATGAACAAAACATGTATCCTTAGGGGTGATGTAATCCTAAGATATCATAATGTCATGTTATGGCTAAAACATTAAGTGATGATTCCACATATATAAGGTGGGGTGGACAAACCCAAGAATCTATAGACCCTAAGCTGACAACTTAGAGTGTATGCAGCTATGGTGGTCTTAGAACCTAAGAAATAATGATGTATATGAAGTTCGACCCCAAAAATGGCCTCTGAAGGATGAGATTAGTTGAATTTCGAGGACGAAATTCCAAATAAGGAGGGGTGAATGTGATAACCTAGATTTTTGAGTTTTAATAACTAATACAATAACTGAGAGACAAGCATTCTATGTAAGATGTCAAATACCAAATTGAAGAATTGGTAATACAATCATGGATTCCTTCACCTAAACTAGGTGATTTGAGATATGATGGAGGACTATGATGCCTAATTGAATTAAATTGTGAAGGAATACCCATACTAATTGATTAAGCTCTCATGAGACCAATCATTCATTTAGTGATCCAGTGAGTAGTGAACTAATTGCTTTTGAGGAATTGTGTACATATGAACCAATGTTAGAGTTTTGGTGTCAACTTTGACTAAATGGCCTATCTTTTTCACATAATGTAATGCCCTAAGTGTCACATGAAGGTGAACTTTAGGTATTAATGTGATAAGTCAATGATGCGATGATTTTGAGTCGCATTTATAGACTACTTTGATAGGTGTTTTATGCATTTATTAGTCATTTTCATGGTTAATGTTGCATAATTCATTCATTTTGGTCTATGCTACCTCTTTATGTCAAATTCCCTTTATTTAAGCATTTTGAGTATTAATTATCGAAAGAATATATTTTGTGTGGATTTATGTGGTTCCCTGTGTTAATTTCAGGAAAAACAAGTATCTGCTGCCGTCGATACCATCGACCGGACCACAGGTTGCCAGCCGCAAGGACCAGAAGAAAGTCGATACTATCGACAGGGATGTCGATGGTATCGAGATACCATCAGGTTGCTGGCGAGAAGAGCGTAGATACTATCGACCAAAATGTCGATACTATCGACTGGTGGAGCTACAACAACACAAAATGACAAAACCGTCACTACAGGTTCGTCGATACCATCGACCCGCATCGATGGTATCGAGATGACATCAGGCGCTCAGACGAAAGAAAAGAAGGATTTTCAATATCACGCTAGGTCGATACCATCGACCCGCGTCGATGGTATCGACACCGTCAGATATGAGTTTGTTTCAGATTAATCTTAATCAGACGGCTGTGGTTAATTGGTGACTTAATTCAGGAGATATACCTAATGACGATGCCCTTGACTGGGGAATCACGTTATTAGTTGCTGCACACATCCCGGAGAGCAAGGAGAGAAGAACGGAGCACGAGAGCACGCCCCAGCCGATCCGGACGGTGAAGAAGACGAATTCCACCATCGAAAGGCGGAAGAACGCAGATTCCACGCCAAGGATCGATTGGACCTTCTCCGTTCAGGGGTTTAATCACTCAATCATGTTTTTCTTCATGTTGCCCTTTTTCTTCTCCACATTGTACTCTGAGATGAACATGCAGGGCTAATCCCCTTTGTCTTTAGGACCGAGAGTAGCCCGGGGATTCATTGTATGACGATTTTATAATAGTAATTCATATCTTATCTCTTAATTCTGTGGTATAATTTCATTTTCTCCAATATATTGTTATGCTTGATCACCATAATAATAACCTAATGCCCTTAATTGCTTTGAAAGAAGAATTAACGGTTGAAAAGAGATAGAATTTACATTAATTGAAAAATCCCTTGAACAAGGTGGTGTAAGATTAATGGTGGATACCGAGAGGTCATTTCTAATGCACCTAGTTTAGGGTATAGGTTACTACGACGGTGGAACCGACCTAGACATAGGTAGTGTATGTACCACGACAGTGGGCAATTCTGATTTCAGGCCACTACCCGGATAGAGAGATAAAATTGAGTAGCTATATATAATTTAATACAATGAATACCCGCGGTGAAACCGCAACCCTAAAGATCTTCTTTTGAATTGATTAAACCAACAATTTAATCGATTGCTTGTTTTGTTTTATTTTTATTTTATTTTAATTTTAACAACAACTCTCAACTATTTAATCGGCTTAGCTGATCGCAAGTAGTTAGTAGGAGTCCCCGACGATTGCACATATCCCTGAGTTCGACTCGGGCCTCACAAAGGCCTGTACTACTTCGACGCGTTCACTTGCGTTTCTGCGCACGGTAAAATTGCGTCAAGTTTTTGGCGCCATTGCCGGGGATATGACAATTTGTTGGCACTTCGAGTGCTGTGAGCGGCCACTCTAGGCCACATTTTTATTTTTTTTATCATTCCAAAAATTTATAATCTATTTTCTAAATATTTGCAATCGTCAAGCACTGTACTAAATTTAATTTTTCTATTTTGAAGTACTGTGCATGGTGCAGACGCGTAGTACTGACTACGCGGGGCACACACCAGAGGTTCTGCTGCCGGAACCAGAAGATGAGGGCGAATATAATCAAGACGAGCTGGAGGATATAAATTCTGAACCCGAACAAGAAGAGATGGACGTGCCACAGACAATATGGGAGAAGATCAAGGCTTCTTCCTCATACGCTTCCAAGGGGCCGATAAAGAAGCAAGCACTGAATATTCCGACATACAAGATTGATCCAGCTTTAATCAACTTGGTGAAGTCTAATGCCTTCCATGGGCTAAAAAATGAAGACCCCGTCACGCACATAAGTCAGTTTTGTGGAGAATTGTGATATGGTAAAAATCGACAGATTTCCACAGGATGTGCTCTACTTGAAGCTCTTCCCGAGTTCTCTAGCGGGGATTGCGCACGAATGGCTACATAACTTGGACGACGAATATGTGAAGTCTTGGGACCACATGGTGGAGGTCTTCTTCGAGAGGTTCTTTCCGCCCGAGAAGACGAATGACATGATCAGAAAGATCCACAACTTCACCCAACAAGTAGGAGAGACCTATTCTGAGACATGGGAAAGGTTTCAGATCATGCTCAGGCGATGCCCGCATCATGGGCTTGATAAGGAGACACAAGTCAAAATCTTCTATTTTTCTCTCTCCGAGCATGATAGAAGAAACCTTGATTCACCCGGGTCCGGATTCTTCTTGAATAACACGGACACTAGATGTTGGGAGATCTTAAAGAACATGGCAAAGAAACAATCAAGGGGCAAAAGAGGCGCCGTGGAGCAGGTTCGAGCAGTAGGTGAATCAAAGGCAATAAAGGAGCTGAATGAGAAGATGGATCTTCTTGTGAAGAAATTGCTTGCAAAGGAGGATACTAAGTCCGAGGACGAGGCTCAAGTGAAATTCATGAGGCAGTAGCCAGGCTACAGGTTTAACGATTATGCATGGAGGAAAGATAAGAAGTTCTCGTGGAAGGATCCCAATAACTTTTTGCAGGATCCGGATGCTAAACCCGAGCCAGTAGCAGGGGATAAGTGCACAGAGTTGCTCAATCAAGTGATAAAGCAAAACCAAGAACTCATGGCTACTTTCGGCCAACAAATAAAGCAACAAGGGGAGTTCATGAACCAATTTGGGGAGACACTATAGAGCCATGGGGCTCAAATGAGGACAATAGAGACATCTATGGCACAGATGGCTGCGGAGATAGCCAGTTTGAAGAAACCAACACATCCAGGTTTCCTGGGAAATAATAATGTTCCAGGAGGGAACCAACAAGCGAAGGCTATCTTGCTAAGAAGTGGCAAGAAATTGTTAAATCCCAGGGCCGATGAAGTAAACAAACCCCAAGCTGAAATTGTAGGTGAGGCCACTGAGGAGCTGCCCGCACCGGTTACAGAGCCAGTCGATGACATAGTTGTGGAAGCTACTGAAGACCCTATTGCAGAGGAGGAGGAACCTCAGAAAAGGACACCCTATGTGCCACCGCATCAAAGGGCACAAGCTGTCCCGGTCCCTTATCCGAACAGTGCTAAGGCAAGGAAGGTAGATGACCAATTCAAAAAGTTCTTAGACAGTTTTAGGAAGCTTTCAGTCAACATCCCTCTATTGGAAGATATTGAGCAAATCCCTTCTTACGGGAAATTTCTGAAGGACATCATCACTAAGAAGCGAAAAATTCCGGACACGGAAGTAGTTGTGCTTAAGGAGCAGGTGAGTGCCTTCATCATGGGCACATTGCCACCAAAGAGGCAAGATCCGGGTTGTTTCAACATTTCATGCTATATCGGGAAAGTCAAATTTGGTGAAGCGTTATGTGACTCAGGAGCAAGCATCAATTTAATGCCCCTTTCTACATTCAAAAAGTTGGGATTAAAGGAGTCAAGGACAAGCAACATGACAATTCAATTGGTGGATAACTCTGTGGTGAAACCGTATGGGATTTGTGAAGATGTGCTTGTGAAAGTGGATAGATTTGTATTTCCTGTAGATTTTGTCGTCATGGAGATGCAAGATGAACAAGGCAATGAGATACTACTCGGAAGACCATTCCAAGCCACAGTCGACATGATACTCGAGATGGGGAGTGGTTGGTTGACCTTGGGTATAGCCGATGACCGATTTGAGATGGTAATGCCTTCCAGCTCCACTTCACCTAAATCCAAGGAGCAATGCCACGTGGTAAAACATTTTGATAATACTATCTCACTTTGTCTAGGGAAGCCATTTCTGGATATGGCTCATGTAATGACCAAGGTGGACAAAGGGACTTTGGATGTAGACATCATGGAGCAGACCAAAGTAGTATCCCTTTGCAAGGCTGTAGGGTTCCCGAATGATGAGAATGAGGACATTCCTCCCTCTACAGAGGATGATGCTACAGAAAATTCAGTTTTTGATGCAAATCTGAAATTACCATTGGAGGCTTGTTTAGTCAACATCACTCATGATTGGATGAGAAGCAAATCACTCAAGAAGTGTGCCAAGATGCTTCAGATGCTTCCATGTTTCTATGCGAGGTACTATGAAGATTTAGGTGAACTTCCTCCTCCACTTCAATCATCATTGATAAGCCCGCCGGGGCTAGAGTTAAAGCCACTACCACCGCATCTTAAGTACGCCTTTCTAGCGGAGGAAGAAAAGTTACTTGTGATCATTTCTGCATATCTGAGTGCGGAAGAGGAAGACCAATTGTTGATAGTGCTGAAGAACCACCGGGGAGCATTTGGGTGGTCTGTTGCAGATATCAAGGGGATTTCCCCTACCTTGGGTCAGCATAAGATTCGGCTCGAGGAGGGAGCCAAGTCGGTGATCCAACCGCAACGTCGACTGAATCCGAGCATGATGGAGGTGGTGATGAAAGAGGTGATTAAGCTTCTCTCCGCAGGTATCATCTATGCGATTTCAGACTCGACATGGGTAAGTCCCACGCAGGTAGTCCCTAAAAAGGATGGTATTACTGTCACTCAAAATATTTTAAATGAACCTGTCACCACTCGTTTGGTAACCGGGTGGCGAGTTTGTATTGATTATCGACGTCTTAATGCCGCTACGCTATAGGATCACTTTCCTCTACCATTTATTGATCAAATTCTAGAGCGCTTAGCCGGCCGATCTCATTTTTGTTTTCTGGATGGGTATTCGGGATACAATCAGATTTCAATTGTTCCTAAGGACCAAGAGAAATCTACTTTCACTTGTCCTTATGGAACTTTTGTGTATCGCGGCATGCCCTTTGGATTATGCAATGCACCAGTGACTTTTCAGCATTGTATGCTCGCCATTTTTTCGGATATGGTAGAATGCAGTCTTGAAGTCTTTATGGATGATTTTTCGGTTTATGGTGCTTCGTTTGATGAATGCCTTTATAATTTGGATAAGGTGTTACAGAGATGTGAGGACACACATTTGGTCCTCAACTGGGAGAAATGTCATATGATGGTGAGTGAAGGGATAGTGCTAGGACATAAAGTGTCTAGCAAGGGTTTGGAGGTAGATCCGGTGAAAATTGAAGTAATTTCTAAATTGCCCCCACCAAATTCGGTAAAAGGAGTAAGAAGCTTCTTAGGAAACACTGGATTGTATCGTCGGTTCATACAAGATTTTTCTAAAATCGCCAAACCTCTATCTGAGCTTCTCGAGAAAGATGCCATTTTTGATTTCGATGACAAATGCTTAAACGCGTTCAACGTGCTGAAGGAGAAATTGATTTCCGCGCCAGTTGTTCAAACACCAGATTAGACTAAGCCGTTCGAAATCATGTGTGACGCATCGAATTTTGCTTTAGGAGCTGTGTTGGGACAGCGGGTGGACAATAAACCCGCCGTAATCTTTTATGCTTCTAAGACTTTAAATGATGCTCAATTAAATTACACAACTACTGAAAAAGAATTGCTTGCCGTTGTTTTCACTTTTGAAAAATTTCGGCAATATTTAGTTGGATCGAAAGTAGTTGTTTGGACTGATCACGCCGCTATTAAATATTTGATGGAGAAAAAAGATGCCGAACCTAGATTGATTAGGTGGATATTGCTCCTACAAGAATTTGATATCTAAATTAAAGACAAGGCGGGGATTGAAAATGTCGTGGCAGATCATTTGTCTAGGTTAGAGACGATGGATGAAAACGATTTACACATACCCATAACCGAGACATTTCCGGATGAACAATTGTTGAAAGTGAATTCTAAAGACCCTTGGTTTTCATATATTGTGAATTATCTTTCTTGCAGGATCATCCCAGAAGATTGGACATATCAAGAGAAGAAGAAATTCTTCCATTCTCTATGCTATTATTTTTGGGATGACCCCATTCTTTTGAAGCAATGCAGGGATGGTGTTCTACGCATGTGTGTACCTGAGGAGGAATACGAGAGTGTTCTTCATCACTGCCACACTCTACCTACGGGTGGACACCACACAAGCTCTCGTACGGCGGCCAAAGTGTTGGAAAGTGGCCTATATTGGCCTACCTTGTTCCGAGACGCCTATGAGTTCGTGAGACAATGTGATTCCTGCCAAAGGACGGGTAACATTTCAAAGAGACAGGAGATGCCCCTAAATTTTCCAAGAGGTTGAGGTATTTGACCTATGGGGTATAGATTTCATGGGACCCTTTGTGTCCTCAAATTCGAATTTATATATTCTTTTAGCTGTTGATTATGTGTTGAAGTGGGTAGAAGCAATACCCACAAGGACTAATGATTCTTCTGTAGTGTGCAGATTCGTAAAAGAAAATATCTTCGGCAGGTTTGGAGTGCCCCGAATGATCATCAGTGATGGGGGTACGCACTTTAAGAATCAAAAGTTCTCGGCATTGTTGAAGAAATATGGGGTAAAACATAACATAGGTACCCCGTATCACCCACAAACTCAAGGACAGGTGGAGGTCTCCAATCGCGAAATTAAGAAGATTTTGGAGCGTACGGTGGCTTCCACGAGGAAGAACTGGAGTGCCTTACTGCCAGATGCATTGTGGGCATATAGGACGGCATACAAGACACCTATAGGCACCACGCCTTTTAGGTTGGCGTACGGCCGGGATTGTCACTTACCGGTGGAGTTAGAGCACAAAGCACACTGGGCACTAACAAAGCTCAACTTGAGTTATGATGAGACAGGGAAGAAGAGATTGCTTAAATTAAATGAATTGGATGAGTTGCGCATGACTGCATATGAGAACTCTCGGATATTCAAGGAGCACACTAAGTTGATCCACGATCGCCACATTCAGATGCGCACCTTCAAGAAGGGAAATCGTGTGTTGCTATTTAATTCAAGGCTGAAGTTGCATCCCGGGAAGCTAAAATCTCGATGGAGTGGGCCATTCACGGTGGAAGAGGTCAAACCACATGGCGCAATCTTGGTGCGCGATGGTGAGACGACATTTTTGGTGAACGGACAGAGGTTGAAGCTATATTTTGGCGAAGATTACACAACGAAGGTGAATGAGGTCAAACTCATTTCACTTTCAGATGCATGATGTGATTCAATTCGTCTAGCCTTAGATGTTAAATAAGGGCGCTTGTTGGGAGGTAACCCAACCATTGGTACCTTAGTTAAGTTCGTTTACATTCGTAGTTTAATATGTTTTTACTTAGTTTTTAGTGTAAAAAAGATACCGTGATCATTTGTTACATGTGTAGGGCTGAGGCAGAGTTGATACCATCGACCCTTGTGTCGATGGTATCGACCATGGTACAGGTTGGTGACTACAGGAATCGCACTGCGTCGATACCATCGACGGCCTCGTCGATGGTATCGACATACCTACAGGCAGATCAATAAGTCAAAGTCGATGGTATCGAGATGCCAGTCGACACCATCGAGATCTCTGGAGATTTAAAGAAGTAATCAGCTCAGTGAAGTCGATACCATCGACGGCCAAGTCGATGGTATCGACACATTCATGCAAAAAAGGCAGCGGCCAGGCCTCACGAGGGTTTGCCCTAATCAGAGAGTCGATACTATCCACTCGCGTCAATAGTATCGACGCGCCACGTCAACGATCCGCGAGGGAAAATCAACGGCGATCGCAGCAGCAAAGAAGTCGATCCGGGGGATGGGTCGATACTATCGACCCGCTTCGATAGTATCGACGCGTCAGCAATCCGGGCCCCGCAGATCCATCCATCGACGACCGTCGATACTAGCAGAGGTACGGATCGTGCTACCTGAGTCGATACCATCGAATCGCGTCGATGGTATCGATGGGCAGACAGTAGCGCCAGCCACGACTATATATGAGGAGTGTTTGCATCAGATGACATCACACCTTCAGTGCAATCTTCCTCCACTTGTGCTGAGTGTGTTCCAGAGCTGTCCAAGCCCGACGACGAGCAACACCGAGCTAGTTCTTCATTGAGCAGAGATTCGATTCTATGAATTTCACCGAGCTCCCTTTCTAATCCTCTTTCTCTCACAAACATGGTGCATGTAGCTGGCGCGTCATCTTCACGCGCGAATCCGATGGACATCCCGGTGTTCGTGCCGCCTCCGAACGCGTCAGTTGCATGCCCGCGGCTTGTTCATCCATCCGTGGAGATCAAGAAGATCTACGAGGAGATCTTGAAGAGGAACATAGAGCTGAACCGATATGTTGATCGGGATACAATCTGCAACCTCGGGTTCGAAGAGAACCTTGCCGATGTCTTGAAGGGACAGGCACGCCACATGAGCCGAAGACCTGACGAGCTCGAGTATCACGCTGATGGCCAGCCGTTCTTCGGCGAGTGGCCTACCTACAGAGAGCTGGTGGCTGAGTTCATGGCGTCTCTGGACGTCTACGTCGTGCCCAACGACGTAATAGCCACCGACCGCGAGTGGATCAAAGGCCGGGTGTCGTTCTGGTTATACAACAATGACTACACCATCACACTTCGGCAGTTCAATGAAATCTTCAACTGGAACCACTCGCCACACGACTACCGGTGACTGGACAACCACACTGACTACGACGTCATCTTTGCCGAGCTTGTTACGATGCTGCCGGGGAAGTCTGTCAGTTACCATAATGCTACGATAGCTGACTTCGAGCACCTTTTGATCCGGATTCTGCACCGGATGCTCAGTTTGACATTATTTTCTTAGGGTGACTTGGCCCTCAGCAAGTTTCAGGAGATGGACTTATTCTTTCTGTATAAGCTCTTGAAACGTCAAGAATGCAATTGTGGTGCCTTCTTTCTACAGAGAGTTTTGGCGGTGAAGAGGAGTACGAGGAAAGCGCCGATTCACTTCGGCGGGCTCATCACCAAGCTGGCTGCATACCTCGGTTTGAATTTCCAGCAGCTCACTCCTCTATCCAACAAGAGCAAGGTGAACTTGCAACATCTACACTGATCCAATATCATTCTTCTTCGAGATGGTTTGGCGTATGCGCACTGCCACGTCAACCACGCCTATCAGAAATGCTCGCTGCCCGATCCGGTCTTCAACATCGACGGGGCACAACACTTCCGATGGCCAATCATAGCCATCGCTGACTCCGATGAAGAAGGCGACAACGACGGCGGCGACGACGGAAATGACGACGAGGCTGAGGAGGAAGAGGAGGCATTCACACCTCTTCGAGCATGAGTGGCTCCACAGAAGCGTCCTCGGATGCATCCGGGTGCATCTTCATCATCACAACCAAGCGAGGAAGCCTATTCCATGTAGGGTATGTATGCTATGCTGCAGGAGATTCAACAGACGCATCAACATCACATGACCATGTATGCCGGTATTCAAGACACTACAAACCGGCTGCTAGACAATCAACGGGCAATGTACGAGAATGAGCGTCTTCTACTTGACAACCAACAACAAATCCATGATCGGTTGCAACGGATGGAGATGCAACAACAGCCCTTCTACGACCACTATTGGAGCCAAGATTACTTTGGAGGCTATCCACAACCTCCACCTAGGGCCCAGTTTGATCCAAGCTTCTAGGGGGAGTTTCCGTCTTGGGACCCTACGGCTCCGCAGTACCCGCCTCCACCTGCAGAGTAAAAGTGGTATCTCTATTCCAACCTTTAAGATTGTTTTTGACTATGAGGCCATAGTCGAATTCAAGCTTAGGGGGGGTGTTGGAACAGTTCTATCTTTCATTTTCTCTATTTTTAGTTTTATTGCTTTTGTTTCTTGTCATTTGTTTTCTACAATCTTAGTTTGTTTTAGGATCCACAATCTATATAGTGTAATCATGGATGTCTTTAATGTTGAGTCATCTCAGTTGCATGTGTATGGGGAATTGAGGGAAACTAAAAATTTTTGAATGTTCACAAGCTTGAGTGTTGTTTAACCTTGATCACTTAACTCAGAAAATGATTGGTTTTGTCAACTTTTAAACAGAAAATCACAACTGCATATTCCTAATGATTCATGAAAGTGGACAGAAATGGTTGTTTGAGCCTAAACTGACCAAATGATAATGTGACTTTAATTTGAAGTAAGAGAGAAAAAACCTCTTAACTACTACACAGGTCACTAAGGAGGGACAAATAATATTTTCCTAAGGTTCAGTCCACTAGCCTTGTGATCTATCCACCTCATTGTTTTCACAATCTACCCAAGAATTGGAAGTAAAGTACGGTTTTAACTCTTTTTGATTGCATGGCATGTAGATAGGACTTGCATTACAACCATCTTATTATGTTTTGCATGGAAAATGAAAAATAAAAAGATTAGAATAGGTATACATGCACATTACCCTTAGGTGCATGTCATGTAGTTGCATTCATAACTTTTATGCATAAAGTATGTCATGTACCTCATTTATTCTTTGAGGGTGAATTACATTGTTCCATACCTTCCAAATAGTGCAAATATTTGAGCTATGCAAAAAATATAAGCCCATTAAGTATTCATTTTCAATCATGGATATAAGGGTTTGAAAAAAAAAAAAGAAATAAGAAAAAAAATCTGAAATTGAAAAATAAAAGTTATTCAGAAGCAACAAGAATAAGAAGGAGAAAGGAATATAATCTCACCTGTATTTCAAGATAAGTGAGTACATGATGTAGCTTGATTAGATATCCATTTCATTTTGAGACGGATGGTTAGTGCATGCATCATTACACCTAATCTTAGGCATTAGGGCATTTTTCATGTACATTTGCATCATTTAGGGCATTTTGTTGTATGCATGTTGAAATCGTATAATACTTCCACTTCTTCCATGAGCCACCTATTTCATCCACCCGTTGCTCGGATTGGTAGGCCACCGTGAATTTCTCCTCACTAATGAATATCAGGAGAACTGCTTCCATGTAGATGGTAGTTAGGGCGAGCAACGTAGTATAGAAGATCACAAGATGCACTAAGTCTGGACCGGTGAATTTTATTATGTTAACTACCTTATGTGATAGTGTTCATCAGTTTGAGGTTAATATCTTTTATGGATGATTATTGTTGCCTTTAGGGTAATTATCATTATGTGGTTAGCGAGGGACGTTATGTGAATGTCCGGTGGGAGTCATATGGGATGTCTGTTGTGATGTTTTGTTCTTTAGTTGACTATGGCAATTCTATTCTAAGAAATAGTTGCTCGAGGGCGAGCAATGTTCAAGCTTAGGGGAGTTTGATGCGATGATTTTGAGTCACATTTATAGACTACTTTGATACGTGTTTTATGCATTTATTAGTCATTTTCATGGTTAACGTTGCATAAATCATTCATTTTGGTCTATGCTACCTCTTTATGTCAAATTCCCTTTATTTAAGCATTTTAATTATTGGGAAATTACATCGAAACAGAAGACAAGCGGGCAACAAGCTGCGCTGCTAGTCCTTTCTGGATGGCAAAGCCAATCCTTTGAAACACTACATCCATACACTTAGGAGACATTACGTTACTATTCATATCTTTTTGGACCCTCTTCAGTAGCTCCACAGCTTCTGGTGCTAAGAATCCAAAAGTATCAAAAGCAAACGGGATAAAGGTGTGTTGATTCTCAATACATGCTTTCTCATGCTTGGCTACTTTGGTTGAAGCAGATTTAAGAACATCATGTCCTGCTGTAAAAGTCCCACTTCTCAATCCCACTAACGGAGAAACCCCTGTCAGATCCACACATGTATGTTTTCCTCCTATCCATCCAAAAATCATTTTGAGTATTAATTATCGAAAGAATATATTTTGTGTGGATTTATGTGGTTCCGTGTGTTAATTTTAGGAAAAATAAGTATCTGCTGCCGTCGATACCATCGACGGTGGTCGATACCATCGACCGGACCACAGGTTGCCAGCCGCAAGGACCAGAAGAAAGTTTATACTATCGACAGGGATGTCGATGGTATCGAGATACCATCAGGTTGCTGGTGAGAAGTGCGTCGATACTATCGACCAAAATGTCGATATTATCGACTAGTGCAGCTACAACGACACAAAATGACAAAACCGTCGCTACAGGTTGATCGATACCATCGACCCGCGTCGATGGTATCAAGATGACATCAGGCGCTGAGACGAAAGAAAAGACGGATTGTCGATATCACGCTAGGTCGATACCATCGACCCGCGTCGATGGTATCGACACTATCAGATATGAGTTTGTTTCGGATTAATCTTAATCGGACGGCTGTGGTTAATTGGTGACTTCATTCGGGAGATATACCTAATGACGACGCCCTTGACTGGGGAATCACGTTATTAGTTGCTGCACACATCCCGGAGAGCAAGGAGAGAAGAACGGAGCACGAGAGCATGCCCCAGCCGATTCGGACGCTGAAGAAGATGAATTCCACCACCGAAAGGCGGCAGAACGCGGATTCCATGCCAAGGATCGATTGGACCTTCTCCGTTTAGGGGTTTAATCACTCAATCACATTTTTCTTCATGTTTCCTTTTTTCTTCTCCACATTGTACTCTGAGATGAACATGCGGGGCTAATCCCCTTTGTCTTTAGCACCGGGAGTAGCCCGGGGATTCATTGTATGACAATTTTATAATAGTAATTCATATCTTATCTCTTAAATCCATGGTATAATTTCGTTTTCTCCAATATATTGTTATGCTTGATCACCATAATAATAACCTAATGCCCTTAATTGCTTTGAAAGAAGAATTAACAGTTGAAAAGAGATGAAATTTACATTAATTGACAAATCCCTTGAACAAGGTGGTGTAAGATTAATGGTGGATACCGAGAGGTCGTTTCTAATGCACCTAGTTTAGGGTGTAGGTTACTACGACGGTGGAACCGACCTAGACATAGGTAGTGAATTGTAGCACGACAGTGGGCAATTCTGATTTCAGGCCACTACCCGGATAGAGAGATAAAATTGAGTAGCTATATAGAATTTAATACAATGAAAACCCGCAGTGAAACCGCAACCCTAAAGATCTTCTTTTGAATTGATTAAACCAACAATTTAATCGATTGCTTGTTTTGTTTTATTTTTATTTTCTTTTAATTTTAACAACAACTCTCAACTATTTAATCGGCTTAGCTGATCACGAGTAGTTAGTAGGCATCCCCGATGATTGCACGTATCCCTGAGTTCGACTTGGGCCTCACAAAGGCCTGTACTACTTCGACGCGTTCACTTGCGTTTCTGCACATGGTAAAATTGCGTCAGTCAATAACCATGCCTAACCTTCGAATTTCACTCCCAAACGTATGCCACAGCTACATCATGACATTATAAAGCTACACCTAAATTTTCATTTGAATTGGATTATCCAATTAGGAGATATAGCAATTGAATTTTGGTGCATATATTCATGCACATTGGACCCTAGGACCTAAGTTTCAGCTTAAATGACCAGGTCGTGACACATTTATGTGTCACGCGGCTTCTATTCTTGGTCTGCACATTCCTGACCTTAGGATCTTGCCCCTTTGGATCGCATGGGGATCCAAGGGATGGGAACCCGTCTTCTACCTCCCGCAAAGAGCGGGGAGAAGAAAGGGAACCTGACCCTCGTCGAGGCACCACCTCACCCCTTATCTCAACTTTTCGCCCGACGAGCTGACTTCGTCTCATGATTTCATGGCCAACTACCCCAACAACGACCGAGTTCCATGCGCCGTTGTGCCCTCCTAACCTCTGCTCCTCCTGACCTTCTCACTCCGGCGGTGGAGTTTTTAGGGCTTCACTGCCCATAGCTTCAAGAGCCTACAAATAGCCTCCATTAGCTTTGCCTAGACCCCTTTTGTCTACCCTGGCCTACAATTCATCTGAACCACGACTCAGTAGATCCACCCGCAACCAAACTCCCTCTGGGCACCTCCTCCACGATGCAGCTGCTACTTGGGCCTTTCCTTTAGCCGTGACCTCAATCAAATCCCCCCCTCAAGTTGTGCGACACACCGCTGACGCTCATCGACCCTTTCTCAAACTCCCAATGCCTCCTCTTGCTCCCCTCATCTTCTTCTCCTCCGTGGTTGGTGACCTCCTCACTGGACCTTGACGGATCATCGCTCTAAGGGGAGCCACACCCCGATACTCTACCGTCCCAATCCAGTCCGACCTCACAAAGGTGACCACAAGCTCGCTTGCCCCTGAGGAACCCTCTTCTTCCCTTGCTTGCTCGCCGGAGCTGGGCCAGACGGCGGTGGCACCTATTCACGGGAGAACAGAGTCACGCCTCACGCACGTAAGATAAAGGAGGAGGACCGGCTGGTCCAGCCATTAAACCAAACTGACGCAACCAAGCTGGACCGGGTCCACATCCCTAAAACCAGGCCCGGACCTAGTGAACCGGCCATAAACCGCCTGTGAACCAGCTTGAACCGCAGAAAAATACAAACAATATACCAAAATTCTCAGAAAAATGTGTAGAATGTAGTGGAAGCATAATATCTGTTATTTTATGCACTAATCTCAGTTATATCATATAAGTTGTGAAATGCTCGTTTAATGGATAATAAATAGCAAATGATGACATAAATTCATGGAAAAATATCAGTAAGTCCATAATTACATATAGAATGCATATGATCCCAGATATGTTCATGTTGATGCTCAAAAGCATATAATTTGATTAATATGTCTAATTAGGGCTAATAACCCTAATAAAATGCAATAAATGCATACATGGTCAATAAATGATGAAATTCATAGAGTAAGCTTATATCAGTATATTGAACCTCAGTTTTAATTATGAGATCATAAAGATTCACAAAAATCCATGTTATATGAAGATGAATATTAATACATGGTTTAAAACCCTAATCTAGGTTAATGATGTAACCTAGGGTTAATATGTGCACAAAAATAGAATATGGAACCTAATGTTCAGATAATGAATCATAATATGGAAAATGACATCTGTAGGATAAATATAAGACAATAGTGCAAGTAAACGTTGGAATATCCTAATGAGATAACATAAACCCTAATGAACACGACTAGGGTTAAGATGATGAGAATCTGATACTAGTATATGACTTTGTTATTAATCAGGTGCTGACCAGATATGTAGATGATCCAGAATGTAAATAGGAATCTCTGAACTCAGGTACGTGGGATTTATTAAGTATAAGACTAGTTTTCTGGTTGCATATGATATGTGATATCTTGAATGCTCGTATTTGGATATGATTGCTTGGTTGAACTAGTATGAGTTATACTTCGCCAAATCTAATAGAACATAAATGAGTATGATGGGTTGTAGCTACTAGAGCACATAGCCTGGTGTGGATGTATGTTGCCTAACATGGATGTATGATTCCTTGGCCCATATTAAATGTATGATGATACTATATTTCCCACACTAGATGTAAGTCAAGTGCAAGTATGAGTAGTACAACCGCATCAAAGTGAAAGCAATAAAAGGAATGTTTACCTAATTATCACTTTAAATAATGTTTTCTTTTACTCTTTCTTTCTCAAGTTATTTCAATTATGCAAACATATTAGTATGTATCTTTCTACCCACGTACACAACACCTTGTGCGTTGATTCTTTGTTTCACGTATGTTTTAGGTTCAGAGATAGCCTAGCATGGGAGGAAAAAGACGGGAAGTGAGCAGTTGTCCAGGTTGTACCTATTGTGTAGATCCTAGTTTAGCATACATGTTCTTAGACTGTAGAAACTTTCATTCAATATGTAATTCTAAATCATTGTGTAATAATTCATGTTGTATAAATTTACATGTTGAATGTTGAGAATGTTATGGTTGTATGTTCATGTATGCATATTATGCTTCCGCATTGCTTTCTGATATGATTGGATGATGTTTTCGGATTCTGACCTCTCATTCCCAATAGGGTTTGGAGAAATCAAAATCCGGGGACGTCACCGTTGGTATCAAAGCATGAACAGTAGCTACACCTGACAATTTCTCACCATGAAACATAAAAACTAAATTTCACCTTTCACCTTAAACCCTAGAAACTTAGTGAGTTGTTCTATAGGAATAAGGTTTGACTTAGCCTTTATGTTAGAACCTAGATGTTCGAGAACTAGGTTTAGACAAGTGTCTGAAACCCTTTGCATATAGAGCTCATATGTATTGGGTAGCTACACTGGTCCACATCTCGTTCTCACCATTTCACTAGGTGACATGGCACTAGACTATCTACTGTGTGTGGGACACTCATTTTTCTGGTTTGGTTTTGCTTTCCAATCAGCTCGAGCCTCGACAGTTTTCTCTAATGTCCATCTTCTCGGAGAAAAACTATATAATATTTTATTATATATATGTAAATATGAAAATGTGTCCCTCACACTGGAGAGTAGTTAGTGTTCATGTAACTTAAGTGAAAGGGAGTGACATCAGTCTTCTAGATTAGATGTCTAGAGCCTCATAAGGTTATGTGATAGATAGATAGACAAAAAAAAGATGAAGGAAATAAGTATATAGAATCTTTTCTAAGTTGATCTATGATGGTATAAGTTTCCTTATTAAGATTTGAGTTGTATATGAGTTGAATCCACTCTTATATGATCTATGCTAAATCTTGATGATGAAAGTACTTTCCCTTTTCCTACTTAAGATAAGCTAAGTTAAGATAGAGATGAGTGTGCATGAGCCTCAAGCTCTTATACAAGGAGGATGTCTAGTGGTAGGACGAGATATGTGGTGAACTCTAGAGAGAGTAAGACCCACAGGGAGAAGGTCATAGGACCTAGCCTCCAATATATGAGATATGTGTTTTAAAAAAAATCCTACACTAGATTACTCTTGAGTGTTGAGTTGAGTCCTTATGCATGATTCAAATCTATAAGTGAGAATTGGGTAAAATAAAAGGATGGGTAGATGACCCATATGATGAAGTCAATCCTTTGGCTGAGTTAGGTCCTAGCTAGAGTGACATATTTTGTGAATCTCATCATTAGTTTCAAGTGAGAGTATGATGCTTTATGCAAAAGATACTCAAAAATACAATTCTTCCTTCTTCTCTTTCTTAATATATGATGATAGAAACCTCACTTGAGCTATCTAGATGATTTATATATGAGGAGTCACTCGTATAAGCTTGACCTATTGTTTCTTTTTTCCCCTATATCATACATGTGCTACCCAAGATTGAAATCATGATAAGTTTACTTTAAAATATTCTCTCCCCCTTCATATGAAACATGAAAGATATGATGATGAGATCATGAGATAAACTTAGTATATTCTCTTTTTCCCATCACATAATACATGCAAGACATAAAAAGTTGAACTCGTGAACTTGATATAAAGATATTTTTTTTGGATCATAGGATATATGATCAGAAATATAGTTCATAACTTTGATCCATCTCAATATATGCTTCTAAGTTGAGTATGAATATCACACCATGGGGTGAAACCCTAATGGTCAAACATGTTGTGTAAGACCTTCTTAAGTAGAAAAATTCTAACGTCAAGGATGAAGATAAATCTCCTCTAATGCTAAAATCATTGTAAGATGTTAATGATGTTAGATTTGAATGATCTAAATATCATGGGATATAAATGAATTCCTCTTGAACTTTAAAAGTATGAACAAAACATGCATCCTTAGGGGTGATGTAATCCTAAGATATCATAATGCCATGTTATGGCTAAGACATTAAGTGATGCTTCCACATATATAAGGTGGGGTGGACGCACCCAAGAATCTCTACACCCTAAGCTGACAACTTAGAGTGTATGCAGCTATGGTGGTCTTAGAACCTAAGAAATAATGATGTATATGAAGTTCGACCCCAAAAATGGCCTCTTAAGGATGAGATTAGTTGAATTTTGAGGACGAAATTCCAAATAAGGAGGGGTGAATGTGATAACCTAGATTTTTGAGTTTTAATAACTAATACAGTAACTGAGAGACAAGCATTCTATGTAAGATGTCAAATACCAAATTGAAGAATTGGTAATACAATCATGGATTCCTTCAGCTAAACTAGGTGATTTGAGATATGATGGAGGACTATGATGCCTAATTGAATTCAATTGTGAAGGAATACCCTTACTAATTGATTAAGCTCTCATGAGACCAATCATTCATTTAGTGATCCAGTGAGTAGTGAACTAATTGCTTTTGAGGAATTGTGTACATATGAACCAATGTTAGAGTTTTGGTGTCAACTTTGACTAAATGGCCTATCTTTTTCACATAATGTAATGCCCTAAGTGTCACATGAAGGTGAACTTTAGGTATTAATGTGATTAGTCAATAACCATGCCTAACCTTCGAATTTCACTCCCAAACTTATGCCACAGCTACATCATGACATTATAAAGCTACACCTAAAATTTCATTTGAATTGAATTATCCAATTAGGAGATATAGCAATTGAATTTTGGTGCATATATTCATGCACATTGGACCCTAGGACCTATGTTTCGGCTTAAATGACCAGGCCGTGACACATTTATGTGTCACACGGCTTCTATTCTTGGTCCGCATGTTCTTGACCTTAGGATCCTGCCCCTTTGGATCGTGCTGGGATCCAAGGGCTGGGAACCCGTCTTCTACCTCCCGCAAAGAGCGGGGAGAAGAAAGGGAACCTGACCCTCGTCCAGGCACCACCTGACCATCTGCACTAGGATTTATGTTCAATCATGTCAAACATGAACTTATCTTGTGCACACCCATACCCCACCTATCAGCCATACCTCAATAGTTAGTATGCATCCTATGCATACACTCACTTCTACCCCGCACCTGAGCCTTTTGTTGCTTCTCCCACACCCTCTGTTGCTGGTGGTTCTGCTCCTGTCTTCCTACCATTACCCGTTGGCCCCTTGACCACTCTACTTGCCAGTTTGGGTAATTCTGCTCCCATCCTTCCCTCAGACCAATAATCTTTATGCTCTTGGTATGACTTGGGATGAGAAGAATGCTCGTTGGCCCAGTTGTGGCTTCGTTCCCTCTGTGGATGAGGAGATGCCTGACCAGGATGATGTTGAGACTACTGATGCTGATGAGGATGCTGGTGATGGTGAGGATGCTCATGATGATGGTGATGCTCTGGTGGTGACTCCAGTGATGATGACTACGAGCCTGATGCCGATGATGATGATGATGTTGTGGACATAGATATCTTATATGTCTAGTTGTTTCTTAGTTTTTAGTCTAGTTTGCTGATCATATATATCTTTCTAGGCTATTTTGTATTAGAAACATCTGGGCACATGATTTGAGATGTACTATTTTATCTTTAGATTTCATCGATTCTCTCTTGTAGTTATCTTTATGATAACATGCTTCATGAGTTGTAATCTATCTTCTGTGCACTCTTACTCTTTGATCAGTTATATCTTATGAGTTGGTGCCATTTTTCACCATATATTGATTATGACCTAGCTTGTATGTTTCTCTCGTCTCTGTTTGATATATGTTATGAGATTGTATGTTTGAATATCTACTTGGTTGTGTTTGAGAAGACCTTTTTGTATGCTCTTCTTCACCCCCTTCCATTTTTTAATGTCAAAAGGGGGAGAGAGAGAATTTCAATGTCTTGAATCTCAATCATATTACTTTTATTGCTTATGTGATTCTTTTCTTGTTTGTTATATACTTTATCATGTGACTTGCTAAAGGATCATGTAGTGCAACATCCCCAATTCTAGGTACAAACTATTCTTTTCTCTTTCTTTGACCTTTATCTTAATAGATACATCTTAGAGATCATCTTTCATTCTTTATACTAAACTAGAGTAACATTTTGACCTCCAAAACCAAGATTGACTCATTTGGGGATCCATAGATATGAGGTCATATGATTTTGCTAGCTTAATACCTCAATTAGCAAACTTATTAGCAATAATGATAATCTAGATTACCTAAGCCGATATTTCTATACTAGGATAGCCTTAGACCTCAAATAGGATAGGAGTATAGTTTAGGTGGAATGTTTCATCATAATTGACCATTAGACTAAGCCATTAAATTAATTGTATGATATAGATGCCTAATGGTTAAGTTTTTATCTTGGTTAACCTCAAAACCCAAATCTAAGCATATAATTGGGTTCCTCACATACTATTTGTCTAACCCTAAAAAATTGGGGTCATTTGGACATCAAATGCACCCTTAACTAAAGCCTCATACACTATGTATGTTTTTAGGTTATAGTTTGGATTGATTTACTCAATTTCAATTGTCACGGTCTGTACTTTGGTCCAAGGGCCAGTTCTGTTCTTGCGAGCAACTCAGGTTGGGTAGTGAGACTCAATCGTCCCCTACCTCCATAATCCGTGCAGTTCAGATGGCAGCAGTGCACACCTATTACCCGATCACCCCGTGATCAAACCAATCACCGATCCATCGTGATTTCTTTGCCAATGAACTCCTCCCTCCCTGCCAAGCCCAACGAGCCACAAATCATCTCATGTGGTGCCCTATATCAAAAATGCCTATTTCTACCCAACAACATCCATCGCTACAAATGTTTAGACGTGCCGCCGCTCCGCCCCAATGCCCTCTCTTCCTTACAGCGGGTACTAGACACCTTGTGGTGTTCGTCTATGCGTAGCTTATTGCTTGATTTTTCTTGAGGTCGCTTGGGAGAGGCTGCGGGTAGGTCATCTTCTCTGATGAGAAAACTTGAAGCTACAGAGCCTAGAACCACCTCGATCCAATCGGCGTTGAGGTAACCATCTGCAGGCCTTCCCCTCTCTTATCATGTAGGCATCTCATCTCCATTCTTACTGAGTCACTGGGTCGACAAATGTTGTTGTTCTCCTCTATTTTGGGCCGCTGCTGGAAGGGGTCTCAAGGATCCCTGATCTTTTTTTGGGCTACAAGACTCATCACGAGCACACCTCAGATGTAATGAGCATGTTGGGGGCCTCGCGAGGGCCTCTGAGACCTCCTACTTTCCTGACCTCTACCTCATCTATTTCTTTAGATCTACGGTAGTTCCTCTCGGGCCTTCTTTTGTTTTCTAATTCTTCAACTATAGAATCCCTCGCCGCTGCCTCTGCCCTGAGGTTTGCTTAACCCTAGCGACCTTCGGTTCTCAGTGTGGGACTGTTGAGTTCACAGTGGCCACTCAAATCCATAGGACTGGCTTCCCAACCATGAAAGCATTGGATTTGAGTGCCCCTGCTTGATTCGAGCTTCTGTAGGCACCTAATGGCGCAAGACACATGGGATGAATCGCTGGGGCAAAAAGCCAATCTCACCCATGGTGGCCAAAATATTCTCGTCACGCCCACGAGGGCATATTGGAGATTTCAGTTTTCATCTGACTATGTTAATCTGATATTAGGTTCCATATGTTTCTCTAAGGATTGCATGCCACCATGTCACATGTATTCACATTTGATTCAGGGGTAGTTCTGTAAGGACCCTGACCTCCATTTAGGGCTTATCATGTTTGCTTTGCCTAACCCTGGTGTTTAGTTGCTTTCTAATCACCTTTAGTGGTGATTAGGGTTTGTTGGTGCTTGTTGTGTGTTGAAGGTGCTACTTGCAATTAACCCAAGTCTAGAGTTTGTGGGAAAGCTGACACCTTGAGAGGTGTTCCTCTCTCTCCTTGCTTCCTCTAGTGTTGAGAGGAAGGGTTGGGCTCGTTACTTGAGTTGCTTTGGGCTTGGATGAGCCTTGGTGGGCCTTGTTATACCTTGCTTGTTTGGGTTGGACCTTGTGTCGGCTATAGGAGTTCCATCCATGGTTGTGTCGAGCATGGAGTGGAGGTGTGTCGTCCATGGACCCCCCCCCCCCTTTTGACCCCTTTGACCTCGTTTGTGTAACCACTAGTGGACACTTGGTGCTTGATGCTTGCATGTGGCAATGGCCTTGGACATGTGTTTAAAGCAAGTTAGAGTGGTGGCATTTCCCTTGGACAAGTGTCCCTAGGTGGGCGACAGCTTGCCTTGTCTTACCATGGTTTCTCCTCCATCCTCTCTTATATAAGTGATCCCTTTCTCTTGATAAGGATCCCTTTAGTTCCTTAGTTCCCTTCTCCCTTGGTTGCACGACAAATCTTCCTTTGCAAGGCTTGGTGGCCGATCCTTCTCCTTGGAGTCGTTGTCTTCCTCTAGTGGTGGCCGAACCCTAGAGTGCTTTGTTCTCCTTCTTGTGGTGGAGCTTGGAGCTTGCTTAAGGTGGGTTACATAACTCCTAACCCTAACCATACTACTCCTTCTACTTTCTTGTATGTTTTCACATGATCATAATCGGCCATGTATGTTCTAAGATAAGTTTCTTGCTTGTTTCACCTTTAATCTTGTGGTTTTTGGTGATCTTGTTGTTATGGTTTAGGTCTTGTACCTTTGCATCCAAGTTGGCCAAACTATGTTTTAGGGTTTTATTATTGAGCAACACCCCTCTCCCTCCTTGGTCTAGAGAAGTGAGCATGAACTCTAGTAATATGAGCAATACCCCTCTCTCATTTAATTTGAGAGGTGAGTGTGTGTTCTAGTTGCTTGGCAACACCCTTCTCTCACCATGGATTCAAGAGGTGAGCTTTTTGGTAGATGTAGAACCATGTTATGGTTGATCCTAGTGGCTTCCCAAATTGTGATAGAGGTTGTACAAGACCCCTCTCTCTTGATTGTTGAGAGGTGAGTCATCTTCTTGATCAATTAGGGATTGGTGCCCTTGTGCTTGAGGTTGAGGACGATCTTGTTGGGTTGTAGCTTGCACGAGATGGCCTTGGGATGGTGCTGCCCGATACCTCTCTTGAGCTTGAGTTTTGGTTCGTTATGAGGAGGATGTGTTGGGCGTCACTCCTTGGTTCTTGCCTTGTGTGTTGACTGATAGATGAGGCTAGTTTGGTTGGATGACAGACGTTTCCTTGGTGCCCTTGTCTCGTTGGATGAGGGTGGTTTTGTGGGCGTTATAGGGTTGGCCTGGGTGCCATGGCTCTAGCCGTCAGAATAGTTGTCGCTCGTTGCAACCCCTAACCCCTAGTGCACGACACCCTTAGTGAACGATACATCTAGTGAACGACACCCTTAGTACACGAGACACCTAGTGCATGACACCCTTAGTGCAAGATACACCTAGTGCACGACACCCTTAGTGCACGATACACCTAGTGCACGACACCCCTAGTGCACAACACACATGTTGCACGACATGCCCCATAGACCTAGCTGCACGTCATGCCTTGTGCACGATATGCCTTGGTCTCTGGTTGCACGATACACCTTGAGATGGTAGCCCGATACCCTTGCTAAGTGCTTGGCCGATATGTGGCTGGAACGCTTGGGTGATATGAGGGAAGCACCCTGCCCGATACCATCTCTAGTGAGGGTGCCCTGTCCGTCACACTTTTTGTGAGGGTAGTGGGTACTTCTAGTGAGGGTAATGTTCCACCTAGAAACCCATCTGATAAAGTTATTTATCATGTAATCACATTCTTGTTGATTAGAGTTAGGGTTTATGGTTTGTGAACCTTGGACATGTTTGATAATAGTAAGGTGATTAATATAGTAGAACCCACCTATGTAAACATGACATGTAATTCTAGTGACATGATGTTACATGTGTATATGATCATCTTGAAATCATAAGTTTAGAAGTACATGAGTTGCTTCACATGATGGTGTGACCCATGTTTATGGTCATAGGTTGAGACATGAATGATGAAGCATGCAACCATCAATGTTGCCCTATATTGACAATATGATCATTCTGTTAATCTATGATGGTTTTAGTTATCTCTATGATTGTGTATACTAACCATGCAGGTATTTCATGTAGATGCATAGCCAGGTAAAGGGCTATGAGGTATATATATTTGAATGACACTGTTTTGATGGTCACTCTTGCTGATGAGATGACCTGCATCACCAGTATAATGTGTTTAGGTATGAGGACCTGCACTTGGCTTAAGTGCCTAGTTGAGGTGTTATCCTCTGATAATGAGATCAGGGATTGTTATCCCAAGTGATGTGAATTCCTTATGAGGCAGTGGTTTCTTGTGATGAGGGATTGAGATCCCAAGATGTTGTAATGGTGGTAACAATAATGTAGCTTAATGTTATATATGTGATACAACTTGTTTGCCCCAACAATCCATTTCAAATATACTAACTAATCACAATGGAACATATCATGTAGTTTCCCTAGCCATAGATCCATCATCGTTAGTAGCTAGTGATGGTGAAATAGGTTCTCCTGCGGGTTAACCTGGAAGTGCATATTATTGAATATTTGTGGTTTCTCCTAGACGAAAATGAGGAGGTTAGAGTGCAACTTCGGTTGTAGGCTCAAGATGTGTATAAGAGCATGGTGAACAAGCCCATGGCTTAGTGTGATAGAGCATGGATGCGTTCATGGCTCAAGGAGCATGGTGAACTGGCTCGTGGCTCAGATATACTAGCACCGAAACCTATACTAAGGCAGGCTAGAGGAAGGGTAGCCTGCGGGAGCTGACCCTGTGGATGAGGCCACTTAAGCATGAGACTGATGTCCCGCTTTGGTTCTCGTGCACTGACCACGAGGTGGGAGGTCATGGAGTCTAGCTCTTCCACTGACCTTGTATGGCACCGGCTTGGGTTTCGCAACCAAAGGTTGGATTTGAGCGGTACGACTCACTTCCTCAGTCCATAATAACACGTAATCCAGCCGAATAGTATTTATTACTTAAGACAAAACACGAAACATTGGTTGAGGCCTTGCTTGTATAGTTGATCTTGTTTTACATTGCAGTTGCTTATACATTCCTTATGTTATGTGGTAAGATCTTATAAATATTATCTTGTCAATCATGTTCCATAAAGAAATACTTGGTTATATTCCTTCCATACACCTTGGTAAGCTTAATGGTAATAACAACCTTGCTCTATAGACTGCTATTATTGTATGTTTTATCAGTTACCTGCTGTTGTTGCTTTAACCTTTATGAGGTTTTATGGTTTCGGCGGGGAGTTATGTTTCTCACTGGGACTGTGTGTCTCACCCCGCTGGTTTACAATCTTTTTAGGTATTCGCTCTAGACGTGGTGGTGGTCGCAGGGTTGCGACTGGGCAGCAAGAAGAGAAGTAGAAGGCAAGAGATGGATATGCTGCTATTTTGGTGGTTTTGTAGTAGAGTCCCAGAGTCATCCCTGTACTCTCATGTCCTTAGAGGTGTTTTGACATTGTTTTATGATGTTTAGCTGTTTAAGCTTTGTATATCCTGTTGTTGGCCGGATGTGGGCCGTTATGTGTAAATAAACAAGTGATGAACTCATGCGATGACAAGACAGCTAATCCGTTAAGCTGTGGACACGTATCTAGAATTATAAATGTTTATATAACCTATTTTCTTGTAGGATGAGGATCTGAATGTAATAGTTTCTTAGTTTACCTATTTTCCGAAATCGGTTTTAAGTAACCCATATTTTTGATAAGAGGTGGTTTATGGTGTTTTTCACACGTTTTCACATGGCACCTCGTTGTCTGTGTGATAGCGAGATGTGTTGCAACAAGCTTGGTATCAGAGCCCTAGGTTCGTTGAGTCTACAAGGAATTATGACTAGGTTATGTTTTTTCTTGTGATTCCTCCAGATTTTCTTACGATTATCTTCTACCCTCAGCGGAAGAAAGAGTCAAGATGTCTGAAAATCATGAAGAACATGCTGCCGAGAGCAGCGATGCTGCATCAGTTGATGGAGTTGAAGGGCAGGCACATGGAGATCTGGTTCCTGAGGTCCCCCAACTTGACCCAACCATTCTCGAAAACCCTGCCTACCAACATCTTATAGGGCAGATGATGGCTACGATGAATCTCATGGTAGAGAGATTGCCAGTGCCTCCACTGAGAGCACATGCTCCCCATGGTGAAACATCGGGTTTTGGGAAGACCTTTGAGAGGCTTCGCCGAGTTGGAGCTTCGAACTATGCTTGGACGGCTGATCCAGCGACAAGGGATCAACCCTTGGCCTTTGGCTTCCTATCATCCTAGCCGTTATATGAATTCGAGGAAGAGAAGCGACCCGGTGAGGTGATCAGTTGGGAGGTTTTCCGACACGAGTTCATCAGCAGATACTTTATGAAGACGTATCTGGATGAGAAGATCAGCCAGTTTGAGTGCCTACGCCAAGGATCGATGAGGGTTATAGCTTGTAAGGACCCTGACCTCCATTTAGGGCTTATCCTATTTTCTTTGCCTAACCCTGGTGTTTAGTTGCGTGCTAATCACCTTTAGTGGTGATTAGGGTTTGTTGGTGCTTGTTGTGTGTTGAAGGTGCTATTTGCAATTAGCCCAAGTCTAGGGTTTGCGGGCAAGATGACACCTTAAGAGGTGTTCCTCTCTCTCCTTGCTTCCTCTAGTGTTGAGAGGAAGGGTTGGGCTCGTTACTTGAGTTGCTTTGGGCTTGGATGAGCCTTGGTGGGCCTTGTTGTGCCTTGCTTGGTCTGGTTGGACCTTGTGTCGGCCATAGGTGTGTCGGCCATGGTTGTGTCATCTTGAGGTGTGTCGCCTAAGGAAGTGTGTCGGGCATGGAGTGGAGGTGTGTCGTCCATGGACCCCCCCTTTTGACCCCTTTGACCTCATTTGTGTCACCACTAGTGGACACTTGGTGCTTGATGCTTGCATGTGGTAATGGCCTTGGACATGTGTTTAAGGCAAGTTAGAGTGGTGGCATTGCCCTTGGACAAGTTTCCCTAGGTGGGCGACACCTTGCCTTGTCTTACCTTGGTTTCACTACTACAGAAATAGCATTCAGTGTCGCTTTTCTGGGCGTCGGTTATTAAGGACAACCGATGCCTATCATATAAGGCATCAATTGTTTAAGCAAACCGACGTCTATATTCGAAGACTAGCCAAACACGGGTACCGCTTTGTATTCAGCATCGGTTGACAATAACAAACCGACGCCTAAAAGCTCCCGCGAAATCCAATTTTAGAGCAAAAAGAAAAAGTGTCACATACTGCGTCGGTTATTTAAATAGCCACCGACGCCTATGTGTGATGAAACTTTGTGTGAAAAGTGTACCTTTCAGCGTCGGTTATCTATTGATAACCGACGCCGAAAGTGGTTCCTGCCAAACAATTTCGTGAAAATATCATCCACTTAAGCGTCGGTTGTTTGTCACAACCGACGCTAAAGTGGTTTAGGCGTCGGTTGTGACAAACAACCGACGCTATTGGTGAACTTTATATCCTGCGATCACCCGACTCTTCCCCTTTCTTCTGTTTCATCGCCTAAACTGCTCCCGCCGCAACCACCCCTCTGCTGTCCCCCGACCCTCCACTCCGCCGCACCCCTCCACGACAGTGCCGCCGCGCCTCCTTCTCCGGCGCCGCCTTCTCCTCCGGTGCCTCCATGCCACCTTCTCCTCCGGTGCCTCCACGCCGCCGCCAGTGCCTCCAAGCCGCCGCCGCCAGGCCGACAGAAGCTGCTTCTCCACCGCCGTCGCGCTACCACCAGGGTTTCGGGTTGCTAGCTGCTTCTCCGCCGCGCCGCCGGTTCGACCACAACTCCTCTCCACCGCCGTCGCCCACTCTGTGCCGCCGTCTGCAGACCACAGCTCCTCTCCAGACCGGTATGCCCTCTTCTTTGTCCATTATTGAGTTCATCACTCCCGCTTGCCTTATACTATAATAAGTTGCAACTAGTAGAAGCCATTATACAATGCTGGGGCATGCCCTTTTCCCCATATGTTGGGTGAGGTCTGTGCCTAAGTCGGTCCATATTTAACTCCCCCACTGCCACAATAAGTTTTCCTCATATGTGAGGTAGTATGGGGACCCCATCATCAACAAGTTCAACTTATTCCTAGTTTTATTTTTTATCAAATAACAACAGAGTTTTTAAATCAGAGTTTCACCTTTTTATTAATGCATGACTATATCAAGAAAACCCTGGTTTGATGAGCATGTTGTTAATCATGTTAATTATGTTTCTTCTATATATTATGATGTCATTATATAATTATGTGATCCCAACATATTAAATTGAATTAGAATGATTTCATGAATTATAGGGTTTTAAAGTTGATAAACATGTACATGCGGAAATAGGGTTATTAAACCAATGGTTATAACATATAATGTCTAGTAAAGATTCCTAGACCTTTTGTTTGAAACTATTGATTTCTTGATTTATTATTTTATAATGCTCTGTTGATTAGGATTAACCATGTTGCCTGTAGTTTATAGACATTTATTATATATAAGAATGACAACACATATATTTGTTGGCCTAGAAACCCGTCCAAGATTTACTCATTAGGAGTAAATCTTGGATAGTCCCCGGTTTGGGACTGTTCTTGAACACCTAATCTCACTTAGGATGTAAGTGTATAATGTGTATTGGGTTTTCGAGAAAATTTCGGTAGCATTTCCCCATTTGTTCTCTAAGTATATATGTACTTAGAGAACAGCGGGGAAATGCTGCCGAAATTTTCTTGAAAACCCAATACACATTATACACTTACTAGTGAGATTAGGTGTTCAAGGATGGGATAGGTGGTACATATTTATTATATATAAGAATGACAACGCATGTGTTTGTTGGCCTAGAAACCCGTCCAAGATTGACTCATTAGGAGTAAATCTTGGATAGTCCCCGGTTTGGGACTGTTCTTGAACACATAATCTCACTTAGGATGTAAGTGTATAATGTGTATTGGGTTTTCGAGAAATTTTCAGTAGCATTTCCCCGTTTGTTCTCTAAGTATATATGTACTTAGAGAACAGCGGGGAAATGCTGCCGAAATTTTCTTGAAAACCCCAATACACATTATACACTTACTAGTGAGATTAGGTGTTCAAGGATGGGATAGGTGGTACACATTTATTATATATAAGAATGACATCACATTATACACTTAGGTAGGATGTAAGTGATACCCTAATCTTTTCCTAATATATACTTGTTTCCTGATATATACTTGTTTTCTCTGATCATAGAATGGATAGATCATGGATGTCCATTCGTAATCGTTGCACCCCAGAGTTTATATCTGGTCTTGATCAGTTTATTAGATTTGCCGAGGAACATAGGAAAAAACCTACAAATAGGTTCTACTGTCCATGTAGGCATTGCGGTAACAACTTGAAAGTCAACACTGGTGAGGAAATCAAAAGTCATGTCATGTGCAATGGGATTGTACAAGGCTATACAGAATGACACTGGCATGGAGAGATTTCAAAATCGAAACCAGTAGATGTCGATAGCAGTGCTTGGGTGGAAGAAGAAATTGCCTCCGATGACGTAAATGTGAACGAACCAGTTCCAGCAGACATCGTTGATGCGATGCTGGATAGTTGTAGGGTAGAGCACACCGATCCACCTCCTATCTTTAGAAACATTGTGCATGATGCTGAGATACCGTTATACACAGGCTGTGCTAAGTTTACGAAGCTTAGCGCTGTGTTGAGATTGTATAAGTTGAAAGCTAACAATAGATGGAGCGACAAAAGCTTCACTTCATTGTTGACTTTGTTGAAAGAAATGCTTCCTAAAAGATCACAATTTTAGAGACATGTATGTTTATACAAATGCTAAATGTTTGCCTTTTTAATGACATTTTCAGATGGCTGACCATGATGAGCATGATGTCCATGATGAGCATGAAGTCCATGATGAGCATGTTGTCCATGACGAGCATGGCGAGGATACCAATGTAAGTTCTAAAAACATATCCTGTATTTCTATAAAATTCATTATCTTCTAGTTATGTCATATATCCTATATTTCTATATTGGGCTAATTCAGTGTGTTTATTTTTGTCAAAATTTAGGTTGATGATGCACATGTACCCACTGAAGCACTGGAGCAACTTGATGCGCAGCACCAAACACTTAACAAGAAAAGGGGCATCACTTTGTTGAAGAAGTTAATAGCGCTAAGTGGCAGTGGATCCAAATTGGTTGTGGAGTTTGATAATGGAGGAAATGCAATTGGAGTGAACCGCAATAATTTTGTAAACTATCTTGGGTGTACCACTCGGAGCCATTGTGGTGTTAAGTATGATAATTGGCATAAAGTTCCTCAGGGGAAAAAAGACTTGATATGGAAGGATTTATGCGTGAGTTATTATTATTTGCAATTCTATTTTGTAGATTACAAATTCTATTATTTGCAATTCTATTTTGGATACTAGTTAATAACATTTCTATTTTACAGAATCTGTTTGCATTGGATGAGAAGTTGCATCGTAAAAGTGTGATGCAACGCGCTGGAAAGATGCTTAGGAATTATAGGACAAATCTGAATAGAGAATACATAAAAGAGGGTGATAAGAAGAAGAAGTCAGCCCTTGAACAATGGAACTTCTTGGACAAAGAAGATTGGGACAATTTTGTTGCTTCAAGAAAATCTGAAGAATTCAAGGTATTAGGCGTCACTCCCAATTTAATTAATATACATTGTATTCACCTATTCAAGATTAACATTTAGTGCTACTAACCAAATCATTAATGTGCATACTAACTAGGCCCTTAGTGACGCACAAAAAGTAAGGCGTGCACTGAATGTGCATGACCACACTATGGGTCCAAAAGGCTATGCAAGCGTTCGCCAAAGACTACAGGCGGAGTCTGCGGCTACTCAGGAGTCTGCTGCTACTGAGGAGTCTGTCACACTCATGCCTCACCATGATATCTGGATAGCTGGGACGCAAAACAAGAAGGGTGAAATAAAGAAGCCCGTAACTGCTGAGGCGGCTGCAAAAATGGTAAAATACAACTCTTAGAGCAATCGTTTGAATATTGATTATTTGTTAACTTACCAATTTCTGTTGATGGTAATTAGCGGGAGCTGCACGAGCAGAGGAAACAAGGCACGTTCATCCCTCAGGGCACACAGGATGAATTGACAGTTGCTCTGGGTAACCCAGAGCATCCTGGACGTGTTAGGGGTGCAGGCGCTGGTGTGGGCATCAAAGCATTCTTTGGGCCATCCCAGCGCAAACCCAGAGCAGGACTTTCATAAGAAGAGGTAACCTATACTTTTTTTAGAATGTTGCTGCAAAAGAAAATTCAATAATAAGAAGCTAATGTTTCTTTTATCCATGTATAGGAGAATAAGAGAGTCGAGGATATAGTTTCTAAGAAGGTCAACGATGTAGTTGTTGAGAAGGTCAAGGAAGAATTGCTGCGGTGGCAGGCATCTCAGGCTTCCAATCAGCCTATGGTGACCCATTCTTCTCCTGATGTACAAACTACAAGTAATCCTGTAGACCCACTGCCTAACACGTCTACTGTAAGTATTGTTTATGACAATGTAGTTAGTCTTTTCAAGTTGTTATGTTTTCAAGATGATATGTATATATGTATAAAATTCTTTACGTAAATTTGTAGGCATTGAAGCCATGCCGCTTAAGAATGCAAGACTACGTTGTTGCAGAGGTGCAGGCCTACCCGTCCCTTCCTGGGGCAATGTTTCACGGGACTCCAATGCCACAGGGCTACGTTCATGTGAGCCTGATACGTGTGTTACCCGATTGGAGAGAAGCTACATTGCCATATCCCCACCCGGATATTGGTACACTTGCTGATGCAGAAGGCGGGGTCATATTGTGGCCCAAAGCAGATGTCGTCTACACTACTGAAATTGTAAGATAAATTTACATTGATTTAGACTATTAATGTGTATATATGATGTCAACTGATCTGAAATTATATATACAGGTTAAAAAGAAGACACCAGGAGCACCTAGGCCTCCACCTCCACTTCCCGTATTACCAACTTGGGTTCCAACTGACCTAACATACCCATTAGGTCCTGCTTGTAGGGGAATGGCATGTTGGCTACGGGCACATAATATACATTGCCCGATAATTGTTTCTTTAGAAGCAGATTATGCAGGTCAATCATACGATAGCTCTTTATTTATACAAGATATTATTGAGCTGTTTATGTATGATTGGCTGAATACATCAATGATAGAGACATGGATAAGGTGAGATCTTGTTCATACATCCATATACCTTGTGTAAGATCCGGTGATCTGGTTTCTTATATATTAATGCATACGTAATACATGTTTTGCAGCTACTTAATCGAAGATCATTGCAAACAATTTGCATTTGATCATGTGGGATTTTTGATTCCATCATTGATTAGTATGGTAGCTAAAGACCCTGATACTGTTCAACAATACTGTATAGATGCTTTTACAATTTTTGATCAACAAAAGAAGACGATAATAATAGCTCCATTCAATGTCAAGTAAGTTTATTTTATTTATAATTTGGACTTAAGAAAATTCCATTTTTATTGTGCATTTTGAGTTATTAATTGTTAACTTTTTACCTCTAGCGGTAACCATTGGGAGTTACTAGTTATTGTCCCCGGGACGTTCACTGTTTATTATCTAGATCCCGCGGGAAGTACATTAAACACTAAAATTGGACACGTAATGAGAATGCCATTATTCTGGTGAGAAATATTTCATTTTTGAATATGTTAACATCTCTTATTACATTACTATTTACTTATGCAATTTACTGTGTTATATTAACATGTAGGGGTTTAGATGCATTCAAAAAGGCTGGAGGAACGGTCCCATGGAAAAAGAACCAACCAATAAATTGGCAGAACGTACAAGTAAGTTCCCGACTCCAATGTATATATTATTGATGTGAATTGTGCTTAGTTGTATTATTTTGTATGTTTCAATTTATAGTGCGCTACACAAGACAATGGTTGGGCATGCGCATACTATGTGATGCGATTTATGCAGATGATTATCCGATATGCCGCATTGGACATCGATACCATACATGAGGTATTATATATAGTCTCATTAGTTAGTATGAAATATATCAATCTTATTTTTATATTATTACTTATATATATACATCATTCTCTTTGCAGGTCTTTAAAACTGACAACACTACAGGTAAACGCTTAAAAAATATGCATGCTCCATATACGATGGAAGCATTAAATGAAATAAGAGAAGAATGGGCAAAAGCCATACAAGCAGTGGCAACTGTAAGATATAATTGGGATGTTGATAGCGATAATGAATGATACTTTGTAAATTAATATTTCTGAATGTTAATACATGTATTTGAATGTTTCTATATGTGTGAATGTGAGAATTGAATTGATGTCTGAATGTATCTACTTGTGTGAATTATTTTTTGGGAATTTTGCAGGTTTGTGGCCTGTTTGTAGGCTGATATCAATGAATGTCGTAAACCTGCAGTTCAGAAAACTGAACTGCAGGTTCTCATCCTACTGACCATCCACAGCAGGCCTGCAAACTGATATAAAAAAAAATAGATATAGGCGTCGGTTATTTACAGAAAACCGTCAGCAAAGACCTACAGTGTCGGTGTTTTGCAAAACACCGACGCCTAATGTGGCCACAGCCGTACAGGAAATGGCGTCGGCTGTTCGTGTCAAACCGACGCCTATTTAACCTATAGGCATCGGTCTTTTAGTAGATAACTGACGCCAAAAGGGTTCGCGCCACAGAAAACGGCGTCATCTAGGACACTTTCTGCGTCGGTCTTTTAGTAGATAACCGACGCCGAATGTGTCCTAGATGACGCCATTTTCTGTGGCGCGAACCCTTTTGGCGTCGGTGATCTACTAAAAGACCGACGCCTATAGGTTAAATAGGCATCGGTTAAAAAACCGACGCCGAAGCGTTCGACCTTTAGCGGCGCCCACATAGGCGTCGGTCGGAAACCGACGCCAAAGGGGGTTAAACAACCGACGCCAAAGGGGGTTAAACAACCGACGCCAAAGGTTGTTTCTGTAGTAGTGTTTAACCGACGCCGAAGCGTTTGACCTTTAGCGGCGCCCACATAGGCGTCGGTCGGAAACCGACGCCAAAGGGGGTTAAACAACCGACGCCAAAGGATGTTTCTGTAGTAGTGTTTCTCCTCCATCCTGTCTTATATATGTGTTCCCTTTCTCTTGCTAAGGATCCCTTTAGTTCCTTAGTTCCCTTCTCCCTTGGTTGCACGACACATCTTCCTTTGCAAAGCTTGGTGGCTGATCCTTCTCCTTGGAGTCTTCGTCTTCCTCTAGTGGTAGCCGAACCCTAGAGTGCTTTGTTCTCCTTCTTGTGGTGGAGCTTTGAGCTAGGAGCTTGTAGCTTGCTTAAGACGGGCTATATAACTCCTAACCCTAACCATACTACTCATTCTACTTTCTTGTATGTTTTCACATGATCATAATCGGCCATGTATGTTCTAAGATAAGTTTCTTGCTTGTTGCACCTTTAATCTTGTCATTTTTGGTGATCTTGTTGTTATGGTTGAGGTCTTGTACCTTTGCATCTTAGTTGGTCGAACTATGTTTTAGGGTTTTCTTGTTGAGAAACACCCCTATCCCTCCTTGGTCTAGAGAAGTGAACATGAACTCTAGTAATATGGGCAATACCCCTCTCTCATTTAAGTTGAGAGGTGAGCTTGTGTTCTAGTTGCTTGAGCAACACCCTTCTCTCATCATGGATTCGAGAGGTGAGCTTTTTGGTAGATGTAGAACCATGTTACGGTTGATCCTAGTGGCTTCCCGAATTGTGATATAGGTTGTGCAAGACCCCTCTCTCTTGATTGTTGAGAGGTGAGCCATCTTCTTTATCAATTAGGGTTTGGTGCCCTTGTGCTTGAGGTTGAGGATGATCTTGTTGGGTTGTATCTTGCACGAGATGGCCTTGGGATGGTGCTGCCCGATAGCTCTCTTGAGCTTGAGTTTTGGGTCGTTATGAGGAGGATGTGTTGGGTGTCACACCTTGGTTCTTGCCTTGTGTGTTGACTGATAGATGAGGCTAGTTTGGTTGGATGACAAACTTTTCCTTGGTGCCCTTGTCTCGTTGGATGAGGGTGGTTTTGTGGGCGCTATAGGGTTGGCCTGGGCGCCATGGCTCTAGCCTTCAGAATAGTTGTCGCCTGTTGCAACCCCTAACCCCTAGTGCACGACACCCTTAGTGCATGATACGCCTAGTGCACGAAACCCATAGTGCATGATACACCTAGTGCATGACACCCTTAGTGCACGATACACCGAGTGCACAACACCCCTAGTGCACAACACACCTGTTGCACGAAATGCCCCATAGACCTAGTTGCAAGTCATGCCTTGTGCACGATATGCCTTGGTATCTGGTTGCACGATACACCTTGAGATGGTAGCCTGATACCCTTGCTAAGTGCTTGGCCGATATGTGGCTGGAACGCTTGGGCGATATGAAGGAAGCACCCTGCCTGATACCATCTCTAGTGAGGGTGCCCTACCCGTCACACTTTTTGTGAGGGTAGTGGCTACTTCTAGTGAGGGTCATGTTCCACCCGGAAACCCATCTGATAAAGTTCTTTATCATATAATCACGTTCTTGTTGATGAGAGTTAGGGTTTATGGTTTGTGAACCTAGGACATGTTTGATAATAGTAAGGTGATTAATATCGTATAACGCACCTATGTAAACATTACATGTAATTCTAGTGACATGATGTTACATGTGTTTATGATCATCTTGAAATCATAAGTTTAGAAGTATGAGTTGCTTCACATGATGGTGTGACCCATGTTTATGGTCACATGTTGAGACATGAATGATAAAGCATGCAACCGTCAATGTTGCCCTATATTGACAATATGATCATTCTGTTAATCTATGTTGGTTTTAGTTATCTCTATGATTGTGTATACTAACCATGCAGGTATTTCTTGCAGATGCATAGCCAGGTAAAGGGCTATGAGGTATATATGTTTGAATGACACTATTTTGATGGTCACTCTTGCTGATTAGATGACCTGCATCACCAGTATAATGTGTTTAGGTCTGAGGACCTGCACTTGGCTTAAGTGCCTAGTTGAGGTGTTATCCTCTGATAATGAGATCATGGATTGTTATCCCAAGTGATGAGACTTCCTTATGAGGCAGTGGTTTCTTGTGATGAGGGATTGAGATCCCAGGATGTTGTAATTGTGGTAACAATAATGTAGCTTAATGTTATATATGCGATACAACTTGTTTGCCCCAACAATCCATTTCAAATATACTAACTAATCACAGTGGAACATATCATGTAGTTGCCCTAGCCATAGATCCATCATCGTCAGGAGCTGGTGATGGTGAAATAGGTTCTCCTGCGGGTTAACCTGGAAGCGCATATTATTGAATATGTGTGGTTTCTCCTAGCCGGAAATTAGGAGGTTAGAGTGCAACTTCAGTTGTAGACTAAAGATGTGTATAAGAGCATGGTGAACAGGCCCATGGCTCAGTGTGATAGAGCATGAATGTGTTCATGGCTCAAGGAGCACGGTGAACTGGCCCGTCGCTCAGATATACTAGCGCCGAGATCTGTATCAAGGCGGGCTAGAGGAAGGGTAGCCTGTGGGAGCTGACCCTGTGGCTAAGGCCACTTAAACATGAGACTGCGGTCCTGCTTTGGTTCTCGTGCACTGAACACGAGGTGGGAGGTCATGGAGTCTGACTCTTCCATTGACCTTGTATGGCACTGGCTTGGGTTTCGCAAACGAAGGTTGGATTTGAGCAGTACGGCTCACTTCCTCAGGGCATAATAACACGTAATCCAACCGAATAGTATTTATTGCTTAAGGCAAGACACGGAACATTGGTTGAGGCCTTGCTTGTGTAGTTGAACTTGTTATACATTGCAGTTGCTTATATGTTCCTTATGTTATGTGGTAAGATCTTATAAATCTTATCTTGTCAATCATGTTCCATAAAGAAATACTTGGTTATATGCCTTCCGTACACCTTGGTAAGCTTAATGGTAATAACAACCTTGCTCTATAGACTGCTCTTATTGTATGTTTTATCAGTTACTTGTTGTTGTTGCTTTAACTTTTCTGAGGTTTTATGGTTTCGGCGGGGAGTTATGTTTCTCGCTGGGACTGTGTGTCTCACCCCGCTGGTTTACAACCTTTTTAGGTGTTTGCTCTAGATGTGGTGGTGGTCGCGGGGTTGCGGCCGGGCAGCAAGAAGAGCAGTAGAAGGCAAGAGATGGATATGCTGCTGTTTTGGTGGTTTTGTAGTAGAGTCCTAGAGTCATCCCTGTACTCTCAGGTCCTTGGAGGCGTTTTGACGTTGTTTTATGATGTTTAGTTGTTTAAGCTTTATATATCATGTTGCTAGCCAGATGTGGGCCGTTATGTGTAAATAAACAGGTGATGAACTCATGTGATGACAAGACAACTAATCCGTTAAGTTGTGGACACGTATCTAGAATTGTAAATGTTTATATAATCTGTTTTCTTGCAGGATGAGGATCTGAATGTAATACTTTCTTAGTTTATCTATTTTCCGAAATCAGTTTTAATTAACCCGTATTTTTGATAAGAGGTGGTTTATGGTATTTTCCGCACGTTTTTGCGTGGCACCTCATTGTCTGTTGATAGCGGGATGTGTCACAACAAGTTTGGCCATTTTTTAATTATTTTCCTTTTAATCAGAAATTGATTTTATCTTGTAAAAATCATATCTAATTATTGGTTAAGCAAAAAATACATATATATATATATATTTGGAATTAAAAAATTTTGACAGATTTAATGGGATAGGTTTCATGACCTGATTTCAAAGTTACAGTAGGGTCATTCTCTAAGTATAAGTTTCAATGTAAATTATATTAATTGAATGCACACATATTGTGACTAGGTTGAGAAAACCCTGACCCTGTGCATAGGAGGTGTTACTGAGTATTTAGGTCTGATCATAAGGTATGTACATCCTCTATTTTATTTTGGTCATTAAATGACTGAAATCCATATATATTTTAATGAGGCATCTCTTGAATGGCTAATCCTTTTGAAAATCTAAATTCATGGACAATTGTAGTTCCTGATATGAATCCTTTTTATTCCTGTGATTATTAAACTGATATACTCTTATGGGTCCTTAGGCCCCTCCTGCCATGTTATCTTTTATTTGAAATGGACTAAAATGATAAATCTTGTCACTCTACTATAGCATGCTGTGTGTTTGACTAGAATATCTAGAATAGTGGTACTTATGTACAACCATACATGTATAGGGTGCACGTATTCTGCCCAGGATGTGCGTTTCCACCCTTATTTCTTTTAGGCCATGATCCTATGGTGTTATGGCCATGTTTTAGGTATATCTAGTCTACATTGTATGCATGCAAACATTTAATGTTTTATATTGAGAATGTTGATAACCGTTATGGCAAGGTTCTTTTATTCCCATACTTGTAATCTGAAATTTAATATGCCTCATTTCTTTTATTACTTTTCTCTAGAACATACCTAATTGCAAATAGCCCCCTTTTTCTTGTGGGAACATCTCTTTTATACTTGTAACACATTATAATGCCCAAAGTATGTTTATATGTGCATACTCAGCCTTTGCTGACCTCTTTGTTGTTTCCTATGTTTCTGGGTGATGTTCCCTTCCACCCAGGGGAAGAGGAGCCTATGGTGACCTTAAAGGAGGAGCCTACACTTGAGGACCCAGAATTCAAGGAACCTGTTCAACAATAGTTCATGAAGTTTCTGAGATGCCTAGGTTGCCCTCTGCAACCGATTCATTAGAATTAGTTTCCTTTATGTTTCTTTTATGTCCTTGTGGACAAGTTCTTAGAAAAAATTGGATCATGTAATAAATTTACACCTTACATTTCGCTGCTTTTACTTTACGCTCTATTTTTCCGTATTATTTTGAGAGTGAAATAGACTCCCTTCAATCTATATGTTATGTCTCAATGTATGGGAATAGCTATAGTGATCTCAAAATATTAGAGTTAGGGAGTGATCCCCCTAGTGGGTCCCACTCCTTACAAAATGGTATCAGAGAAATTAGCAGTCGACAAACTAGTATCTCAAAATTTTGTTAGGATTATTATCTTTGTCCATGTTTTCAGGAGAACCAATATGTTTGGGGACAAGAGCGGTGAGTCCTCCCTTCCCATGAGAGGCTAGGAGATGGATATTCTACACCGTTGAACCCATAGTTCAGGATGCCACTTATGGAGCCGCCATTGACGACACCATATGCACATGCCACCTCTGGGGGCCACCAAGTCGTCACCGCACCTCCTCCTTTTTTGGATCCTCCTCCTCCACCTCCACTTACCTCAGAGCAAGAGTTGGTTGTCCTGTACCAGTTTTTGGCCAATTCTGTGATGGGGTGTGTCAACGCCATTCCTCCTCCGAAGAAGCCCAAAGAGTACTCCCTCATGGAGTTCATCAAGATGCAGCCGCCCTACTTCAAGGGTGAAGGGGAGATCGAGATGGTGGACAAGGCTGACGACTGGGTGTTGGCCATTGAGCATACCTTCAAGGGAATGGCGTGCCCTCCTTACCAGAAGGTATGCTTCACCACCTACATGTTAGACGGGTGAGCACGCATTTGGTGGAATGGTGTCGCCCGCACTCGTGACACCTCCAACATGACTTGGGAGCAATTCTTGGCTCTCTTCTATCAGAAGTATGTCTGCACCGTCGCCTTGAGGAAGAAGGAGGCGAAGTTCTATAGCTTGAAGTAGGGATCCTTGAGTGTTTCTACTTACATTCAGAGGTTCTTTTTGTTGGAGCGCTATGCGATATGCCTTGGAGAGGACCGCCAAGCTACCCTCTTTTTATAGGGACTAAGCTACTAGATTGGGAGAGATCTTGTTCCACAGCTCCCTCTCACCTTTCAGCAGATGGTGGATAAGGCCCTCACTATGGAGGCCTATCTAGGTTTTCAACCCTCAACTTAGAGTCCCAACAAGAAGAAGAACTTTAGTGATGATCGTTGTGACAAGTGCAACCGTTGTCAGCGTCACCACCCTCCTAGCAGATGCCCTACATTGCAACCTATAGCTCAACCAGATGTGAGGCACTTGACGTGCCATGAGTGTGGCTAGGCTACCACATCAGGCCACAATGTCCCAAGCTCCAAAAGGTAGCTTCACAAGCTCAGCCATGAGCACCCCAGCATTCGCAACTGCAACCTCATCCACAAAACCCCCTGAAGAACAACAATCAGTAAGGACATCGCCCACATGTTAAGAAACATGCATGACATGTCTTTGCCATGGATTCCGTGGAAGCCACCGATGATAATGGAGTCATTGAAGGTACTATGCACTTATTTCAACAACTGATAAAAGCATTATTTGATTCTAGAGCCTCAAAAACCTTCATATCATCTAATCTCGTAACCATGCTAGGGTTAGAAACTATGTATATGGACTATATCCTAGAGGTTGAAACTCCTACGGGTAAAATGTCTTCTACTTTCCTAAAAATCCCTACTATAGAGTTGTGTATTTCTGGCAAGATGTTCAAGTCAAACTTCATCATCCTCAACATGACGACCTTCGACGTTATCTTGGGAATGGATTGGCTCAAGAAGTTTAAGGTTTCTCTTCTGTGAAGATAAAAAGGTTAATTTGTCGCACCCTGACGGTGAGCGTTTATGTATCAAGGGAAGAAAGCAAGGGCATCGACAGTTCATCATTTCTGCACTCATGGTAGAGAATCTCATTGCAATTGGCTATAGAGCCTACTTGGCGTTAGTTGTTCTTAATCCTACACCATCGACAATAGATGACATTGATGTGGTTCGAGACTTTCCTGATGTCTTCCCCGACGATTTGCCTAGACTTCCCCCCACACGTGAAGTCGATTTTTCTATCAACCTCATACCAGGAACGACACCTATCTCTAAGCCACCCTATCACATGGCACATGATGAGATGGCTGAGCTCAAAAAGAAGCTACAAGAGCTCCTAGACATGGGGTTTGTATGCCCTAGTGTCTCTCCCTGGGGAGCACCTGTTCTATTCATGAAGAAGAAAGATGGGTCCTTATATATGTGCATAGATTACCATATGCTGAATCAAGTTACGATCAAGAATCATTATCCCATGTCGTGCATCAATGACTTGTTCAACCAGCTGAGGTCTTCTACTGTGCTCTCAAAGATGGACTTGCATAGTGGCTACTATCAGATGAGGGTGAAGGATGATGATGTACCAAAGACAACTTTTCACACTCCTTATGAGCATTATGAGTTCCTAGTCATGCCATTCGTCCTGACCAATGCCCCTGTCACCTTCATGGACCTAATGAATTGGGTCTTTCGTCCTTACTTGGATAGCTTTGTGGTGGTGTTCATTGATGATGTGCTTATCTACTTTGAGTTTGTGGACCAACACCGTGAGCACCTGCGGATCGTTCTTCAAGCCTTGCGAAAACATCAGCTCTATGTAAAGTTCTCAAAGTGTGAGTTTTGGCTCAACGAGGTGATGTTTCTTGGCCATGTTATCTCAATGGGACATATTGTTGTGGATCTTGTTAAGATTTAAGCTGTGACAAAGTGGCAATCACCAAAGAACCCCTCATAGATATGTAGTTTTTTGGGCCTTGCAGGCTACTATCAGAGATTTGTGCAAAATTTCTCCGAGCTAGCTCTTCCGATGATGAAGATGACACACAAAGATGCAAGGTTTGTCTGGACTTCTGAGTGTGAAAAGAGCTTCCTGGAGTTAAAGAGGTATTTGACTTCTTCTCCTGTGCGTTCTCTTCCTGTGGAGGGTAAACCCTATGTTATCTATACTAATGCTTCCAAAATAGGGTTGGGTTGTGTCCTTATGCAAGAAGGATGAGTGATTGCTTATGCCTCTTTCCAATTGAAGCCAAATGAAGGAAATTGGCCTACACATGACTTGGAGCTAGTTGCTATAGTTCATGCTCAAAAGATTTGGCGACACAACTTGTATGGGGTACAATTCGAGGTTTTCTGTGATCATAAGAGCCTACGTTACCTGATGACTCAATGGAACTTGAACCTGCGCCACAGACGATGGATGGAGTACCTCGAGGACTATGAATTTACCATCACTTATCACCCAGGTAAAGCCAATGTTGTTGCTGACGCCCTGAGTAGGAAGAAAGATGAAACTTGTGCTTCTATCTGTTGTTTCTTATGGAGGAGCTTAGAAAAAGTTTCAAGAAGGAGACTTGAGAAATCAGATGTTGGTGATGACTCTTCTGTGGAGAGGTTGAGAGTGTTGATGGTTAGTTTGACTCTCACTCCCACCTGGATTTTTGAAGTTATTGATGCACAGTTGGATAGTCATGATCTTGATGAGATGAAGATGTTGACAAAAAAACTAAAATATGAGTTTTCTATTGGGGCGGATGGTGCTATCCGCTTCTGCCTTAGATTGTGGATACATGATGTTGTTGGTCTGAGACAGCGAGTTCTGGGTGTAGCCTATGGGTCCAAGTATACAATTCATCCTGGTACCACAAAGATGTATAAGGACTTACAACAGGGTTTCTGGTGGAAAAACATGAAGAAGGATATTGTTGCGTATGTTGCAAAATGCTTGACGTGCCAGCAGGTGAATATTGAACATCAACATCCTGGTGGTCTTCTCCATCCACTTGAGATACTGGAGTGGAAGTGGGAGAAAATCACTATGGATTTTGTTACTGGGTTTCCAAAGTCAAAGTGTGGGAATGATGTGGTTTGAGTTGTTATTGATCGCCTAACCGCATCGAATCACTTTCTTCCATTCAAGAGCCCCTAAAAGGCTCCTGATATGGCAATATTGTATGGGGATTGGGTTGTTTTCCTGTATGGAGTTCCCAAGGCAATAGTTTTGATCGAGACCCAAAGTTCACTTCTCGTTTGAGGAAGCAGATACAGGAGGAGATGGGTTCTGACCTACGTTTCAGCACAACATACCACCTTCAGATGGATGGCCAGTCCAAGTGGATAGTATAGATTCTGGAGGACTTGTTGCATTCTTATGTGATGGATTGGGGAGGTGTTTGGGATAAAAACCTTCTGTTGGCTGAGTTTGCTTATAACAACATTTACCAAGCCATCATTGGTATACCACCATTTGAAGCACTTTATGGCTGACCTTGTCGTTCACCACTACACTGGGATGATGTGGGTGAACGAGCACTAATGAAGAGTGATGATATGTAGATAATGACTGATCTGTGTGATCAAGAAGAGGATGAAGGCTTCCCAAGATCGATAGAAAGTGTATGATGATAAGAAGAGATCTGATGTGAGCTTCCTAGTTGTTGATCATGTGTTCCTCAAGATAAAGCCAATTTGTTCCATTGCAAGGTCCAAAGTCAAGGGCAAGTTGAGTCCTTGATATGTGGGACAATTTGAAATCTTGGATAGAGTTGGGGAGTGTGCCTACCACCTAGCTCTACCTCCCACTTATGACAAGATTCACAATGTGTTTCATGTGTCTGTTCTAAAGAAGTATGTGAAGGATCCTACTCATGTGCTAACTATTGATCCTATTGAGTTACGAGAAGATCTATCCTATGAAGAGTTTCAAGTGAAGGTCTTAGATTGCAGAACAAAGCAATTGAAGAACAAGGAGATTGAGCTTGTGAAGATTCTCTAGAAGTACCATGGCCTTGAGGAACCTACTTGGGAGTTGAAAGAAGAGATGTTGAGGACCTACCCCTCCCTCTTTGCTTGAGATTTTGAGGAGGAAATCTTTATAAGGGGCGATGTGTTGTAACATCCCCAATTCTACGTACAAACTATTATTTTCTCTTTCTTTGACCTTTATCTTAACATATACATCTTAGAGATCATCTTTCATTCTTTACACTAAACTAGAGTAACATTTTGACCTCCAAACCCTAGATTGACTCATTTAGGCATCCATTGATATGAAGTCATATGATTTTTCTAGCTTAATACCTCAATTAGAAAACTTATTAGCAATAATGATAATCTAGATTACCTAAGCCTATATTTGTGTACTAGGATAGCCTTGGACCTTAGATAGGACATGAGTTGAGTTTAGGTGGAATGTTTCATCATAATTGACCATTAGACTAAGTCATTACATTAAGTGTATGATATAGATGCCTAATGGTTAAATTTTTAGCTTGGTTAACCTCAAAAACCAAATCTAAGCATATAATCGAGTTCTTTACATCCTATTTGTCTAACCCTCAAAATTTGGGGTCATTTGGACATCAAATGCACCCTTAACTAAACCCTAATACACTATGTATGTTTTTCGCATATAGTTTGGATCGATTTACTCAATTTCAATTGTCACGGCCTACAATTTAGTCCAAGGTCCGGTTCTATTCTTGCGAGAAGCTCAGGTCGGGTAGTGGGAATTAGTCGTCCCCTACCTCCATCTTCTGTGCGGTTCAGATGGCAGCAGTGCACGCCTATCACCCGGTCGCCCTATAATCAAACCAGTCGCCAATCCATCATGATTTCTTTGCCAATGAACTCCTCCCTCCCTGCCGAACCCAATGAGCCATAGATCATCTCATGTGGATCCTTATATAAAAAACACCGATTTCTACCCAACAGCAGCCGCTGCTACAAATGTTTAGATGCATCGCTGCTCCACCCCAATGCCCTCTCTTCCTTACGGCTGGTACTAGACACCTTGTGGTGTTCGTCTGTGTGTAGCTCGTCGCTTGATTTTACCTAAGGTCACTTGGGTGATGTTGTGGGAAAGTCATCTTCTCCGATGAGAAAACTCAAAGCTACAATGCCTAGAGTCGCCTCAGTTCAATCGGCATTGAGGTAACCATCTACAGGCCTTCCCCTCACTTATCATGTAGGCATCTCATCTCCATTCTTACTGAGTCACTTGGTTGACAAACGTTGTTGTTCTCCTCTATTTTGGGCTGCCACTGGAAGGGGTCTCAAGGATCCCCGATCTCATTTTGGGCTATGGGACTCATCACGAGCACACCTTAGATGTAATGAGCATGTTGGGGGCCTCGCGAGGGCCTCTGAGACCTCCTTCTTGCCCGACCTCTACCTTGTCTATTTCTTTAGATCTACGACAGTTACTCTTAGGCCTTCATTTGTTTTTCAGTTCTTCAAATGTAGAATCCCTTGCCGCCGCCTCTGCCCCGAGGTTTCCTTGACCCTGGTGACCTCCGGTTCTTTATTGGGGACCATTGAGTTTGCAGTGGCCACTCGGAGCCAGAGGACTGGCTTCCCGGACATGAAAGTGTCTGATTCGAGTGCCCCTGCTTGATCTGAGCTTCTGTAGGTGCCTAATGGCGTGATACCCAGGGGATGAATCACTGGGGCAAAAAGCCAGTCTCGCCCATGGTGGGCAAAATATTCTCATCATGCCCATGAGGGCATATTGGGGATTTCGGTTTTTGTCTGACTCTGTCGATCCAAACTTAGGTTCCATATATTTCTTGAAGGGTCGTGTGACACCATGTCACAGGTATTCACATTTGATTCAGGGGTAGTTCAGTCATTTTGTAATTCTTTTTCCCTTTTAATCAGTAATTGATTTTATCTTGTAAAAATCATATCAAATTATTGGTTCAGCAGAAAAATACAAATATATATATATATTTGGAATCAGAAAAATTTGACTGATTTAATGGGATAGGTTTCACAACTTGATTTAGAAGTTACAGTAGGGTTATTCTCTAAGTATAGGTTTCAATGTAAATTATATTAATTGAATTCACACATATTGTGACTAGGTTGCGACAACCCTAACCCTATGCTTAGGAGGTGTTACTGAGTATTTAGGTGTGATCATAAGGTATGTTCATCCTCTATTTTATTTTGGGCATTAAATGACTAAAATCCATATATATTTTAATGAGTCATCTCTTGAATGGCTAATTCTTTTGAAAATCTAAATTCATGGACAATTGTAGTTCTCGATATACATCCTTTTTATTCCTGTGATTAGTAAACTGATATATTCTTATGGGTCGTTGGGCCCCTCCTGCCATGTTGTCTTTTATTCGAAATTGACTAAAATGATAAATCTTACCCCTCTATTATAGAATGTTGTGTGTTTTATTAGAATATCTAGAATAGTGGTACTTATATACAACCATACATATATAGGGCATGTGTATTCTACCCGGTGTGTGCATTTCCACCCTTAATTATTTTAGGCCATGATCCTATGGGGTTATGGCCCTATTTTAGGTATATTTAGTCTACATTGTATGCATGCAAACATTTACTATTTTATATTGAAAATGTTGATAACTGTTATGGCAAGAATCTTTTATTCCCATACTTGTAATATGAAATTTAATATGCCTCATTTCTTTTGTTACTTTTCTCTTGAACATACCTAATTGCAAATAGCCCCCTTTTCTTGTGGGAATATCTCTTTTATACTTGTGGCACATTATAATGCCCAAAGTATTTTTATATGTGCATACTTAGCCTTTACTGACCTCTTTGTTGTTTCCTATGTTTTTGGGTGATGTTCCCTTCCACCCAGGTGAAGAGGAGCCTGTGGTGACCTTTGAGGAGGAGCCTGCACTTGAGGACCCAGGGTTTGAGGATTTTTTTCAACAGTAGTTCGTGAAGTTTCTGAGATTCCTAGGTTGCCCTCTGCAACTGATTCATTAGACTTAGTTTCCTTTATGTTTCTTTTATGTCCATGTGGACAAGTTCTTAGAAATAATCGAATCATGTAATAAATTTACACCTTACATTCCGTTACTTTTACTTTATGCTCTATTTTTCCATATTATTTTGAGAGTGAAATAGCCTCCCTTCAATATATATGTTATGTCTCTATGTATGGGAAATTCTATAGTGATCCTAAAATATTACAGTTAGGGAGTGCCCCCCCTAGTGGGTCCCACTCCTTACATGTAGTACATGTATGTTATATTACTTTGTGTAGAAAGAGAAATTATGCAGGTTAAAGTAAGCATAGATTGAGTGGGATCAATTCACATTGTTCAAATCTTGAATCCCCCAATTCACAAGGCAAAGGTATACTTTCAATATTCTTTTCAATATGTTTGAGGAATGGTTTGTCATTGTCAAAAAGTGGGAGAATGTTGACGTAGAGGTTATAAATTGTCCATATTTTGATAATGACTCAACCATTCCATTCATATATATCTAATGTGTGTATTCAAGATTGATCTCAGGTTTTAGGTACATGAATAGAATCAATTTACACAAGCCCTAGCTTGTCAAAGTTCAAGTCAAATGCAATGCAAGTATGCTAATAAGGAAATCCATTCAAACGACCTTAGAAAAATTTTGTAATCACTTGTATTGATGACATGACTTGTAACTAATATGAGAAAAATATGTGGGACACTTAGTACCAAGTTTTAATCACTTTTTAACCAAATTTAAAAATTGATCACAGACTACTGATCGGTCGAGTTACAATCTCAACCAATCCCTTGGATCAATTCTCTAATGTATGCATCGGTCGAGTTGTGCATTCACAGAACTCGACCGAACGACTTACTGACCAAATGTGATTTTCACTGATCGGTCGAGTTTCCCAGGAAAAACTCGACCGATAGTTTGAAAATTAGATTTTTCTTTTAGCCAATCAGTCGAGTTACCTTTATTGAATCTTGATCGAATATACTATACAGAAAATGTAGAAAAAGTGATTCTAACTGTTGGTGATTTGTTTGGGCAAAAATAGATCCATTACCTTGTGCAAAAATGGCTATAGTTCGACCATAAGTGTTCCCCAACTCAAGGGAGCACCCCCAACTATAAATAGGACCACTTGGAGTTCGTTCCAAGGTTGGTCATTCACTACACACAAGGTCCTTGCTATAGTTGAGTGTGCTAACACCCCTTGAGCCCCTTTCTCTCTCTAGTTTACACATCATTTTGTGATTTGTGAGTGAGTTACAATTATTTTAAGAGAGCTCCACCTTTGTTCATGTAAAGCTCTCAATATTCCACTACTTCCCTATCCCCTTCTCTCATGAAGAAAAGTTGTAGGAAGCTCCATCCAGTGAAGAAGGAGCTATAGTTGGTCCTCTTCAAGGTTGATGAAGAGGTGGTGATCTTCTCCAGGTGAAGGAGAAGGCAAAGGCTGAAGATCCAAGAGGAGAAGCAAAGTCCTTCAAGGCAGAAGACTTGATCTTGAATGGGTAAGACCTAGGTGAAGGCTGAAGATTCAAGCTAAGTGGGTAAGTTCCTTGTTAAGGTGGAGATATCCTTGTGTTGGATGGGTAAGTCCTTTGGTGGTCTATTTCCATAAATATCTGAGGTGATATAATAGATAAAAGCACTTGCAAAGTCCTAGAGGTTGACCTCTCTAGGTAGTGGACTGATTCACTTCTAGTTTGAAGTGTGGAACCATTCTACATCCCGTTGTCAAGTTATTGCTATCAATCTCTCTCATGCTTGCTATGCTTGTTAGATAGGTCTTTAAATTTCCATTAAGCTATTTCACCTAATTGATATAATTTTAAGGTCTAATCTATTTTGTGAGAAATTGTATAGCTCTATTCACCCTCTTTTAGAGCCCTTAGATCCAACAGCTAGAACCAGCACCTAGAGAACCAGTTCCCAATGAGGGACATGGGTCTGGTAAGACCTTTGAGCAGTTACGTCGGGTAGGAGCCATTGAATACACCAACCCAACAGACCCAGATTTATGGCTCACTGAGCTTGAAAAAGCCTTTATAATCCTTAGCATCTCAGAAACTGATAAAGTTAGGCATGAATAGTATCTTGTAAAAGGAAGCACTGGCCATTGGTGGGCCATTGAAGAAGAGAGAAGATCGGATTTTGAGGTCGGATGGGAGGAGTTCCAACATGAGTTTGTTAGTAGATACTTTCCCAGGACTTATTTGGATGAGAAAATCTCAGAGTTTGAGTGTATTAAGCAAGGACCATTGAAGATTAGTGAGTATGAAGATAAGTTCATGGAGCTTCTATAGTTTTGTCCACACATGGCTACTACAGAGGAGGAGAGGATTTAGCATTTTGAGAAGGGTCTAAATGATTAGTTATCCATAGTTGTAGCTGCTTTAGAGAATAGAGAGAGGTTTTCCACCTTTTTGGAGTTAGTTAGGCAGATAGACATGTCTACAACTAAGAAACATAAGGCTAACAGCCAGAAAGGACCTACCCAGTTCTAGGGATAGAGGTATGGAAGTTTCAAGAAACCAAGGTTTCTTGCATCATTAGCACCACATAGGTTCAATGCACAGACGCAGTGGACATCAAGAAAGGGTAGAGGCCGTAGTCAGTGGCGGAGCCAGGAGTTAAACATTGGGGGGACAAAAATAAATGTATGTATTCTCACAGGCTTGAACCTGCGACTGATAGATAGTCTAACTGAATTATTGCCACTGATTTACAAGCAATCATACATCTCTATGCGTTACTGACTTAATATAATTTTAGTTTACATACACATATAACAAAAATGTGCATGCATACGAGTTCGAACTCGTGTCAGATAGGTGAGGAGTGAAACACCTAACCAGTGAGCTACATACTGTTTTCAGTTGTGTGTGTGTTGAACGTTATATATATTATAGCACATACTTATAAACATATGTTTATGTACATATATGTTAATTATTTTTTGATTTTTTTTGGGGGGGGGCATGGCCCCTTCTTTCCCCCCTAGCTCCGCCCCTGGCCATAGTCTTCTGCCAAGTGGAGCACATAGTACGACATCAATGTCAGTAATAAGACCATCTAGACCACAGTAGGACAGAAATGGCTTCAAGTGTGGGGAGACAGAACATATGATAAGGGATTGTCTAGTTAGAGACATGGAGGTAAACCAACCACTGAGGCAGAGTCAACAAGGCTCTCAGAGGCAACAGTTTAGCAGTGGCACATGAAGACATGGATATGCATCGCAAGAAGGTTCATCTGCACCAAACAACAGAGCACAGAGTCGACAACATGCAATGGCGAGATTCTATGTAATGAATCATCCAAAGGCAGTAGTCAATCCATGAGTCATGATAGGTCAGATGGAATTGTTTCATTTTGATATGTCTTCATCCTGCTTCGTATCTATTTTGATTGATCTGGGTGCTAAACATTCCTTTATCACCTGAGAAGTGATTCATGAGTGCAATATGTATGTCAGTCATAGAGTAGATAATATGTATTAGAAACTTCTTTAGTCGGATCTGCAGTGTTACATGAGGTATGTTCTCCCTGTGTTCTTTCTTTTTCAAAATACATCATTTAGGTGGATCATATACCAATTGATATGCACAGGTTTGATGTAATTCTTGGGATGGATACCCTAAAAAAGTATAAGGTTGTCTTGGATTGTGGTTTCAAGCAAGCTATGTTCGCAGACAATGATGAGACATGGGTCTTTTAGGGGGATAGAAAGATACTTCCAACCTGTTTAGTATCAAGAATGGTAGCTAAGAGACTGATGTGATAAAGATGTGAAGAATTATTGGCACATGTAGTAGATACCAAAGCAGAAAGTCCTAGTCTTACTAAAGTTCCTATTTTTAGGGAATTCAAGGATGTGTTTCATGAAGAATTTCCAGATATTACTCCACCTTGAGAGATTGATTTCGAGATTAATCTAATTCTGGGTATGCAACCCATAGCCCAAACACCTTATAGGATGGCGCCTGCTGAGATGCAAGAACTCAAGAAACAATTACAAGAGTTGCTTGATAAAGGTTTCATTTGACCGAGTACTTCATGATGGGTTCTCCAGTTCTTTTTGTTAAATGAGGTTATGCATAGACTAAACGCAGCTTAACAAGGTGACTATAAAGAACAAATATCCTCTTCCAAGGATAGATGATCTGTTTGACCAGTTGCATGGTGCAACAATATTCTCTAAGATAGATCTAAGGTCAATATATCATCAGTTACGTATCACGGAGAGTGACATACCTAAGTCATCCTTTAAGACAAGGTACAATCATTGTGATTTTGTAATTATGTCATTTGGACTAACTAATGCACCAGTCGCATTCATGAATCTAATGAACAAAATCTTCCAACCATTCCTTGATCAGTTCATAGTGGTCTTCATAGACGACATCCTAATATACAATAGAGATGGTGAACAACATGAACAACACCTTCGTCAAGCCTTTACTTTGTTGAGACATTACAAGCTATATGCTAAGTTTAGCAAGTGCGAGTTCTGTTTGTCAGAAGTGTCTTTCCTAGGACACATCATATCTGCTTCAGGAATTCTTATTGATCCATAGAAAGTGGGGTCTGTTTTATAGTGGGAACAGCCCAAGACACCAACTGAGATTCACAGTTTCTTAGGTCTGGCAGGTTACTACAGAAGGTTTATTAAAGACTTTAATTCTATAGAATTACCCCTAACTAGGTTGATCCGAAGGAGGTTTCTGTTGTCTAGAATGACAAGTGTCAGCGTTCTTTCCAACTGTTGAAAGAAAGGTTGACTAGTACACCTGTGTTGGCTTTACCTGAACAACAAAAGGGATACATTGTTTTCTGTGATGCCTCTAAGAATGGTCTAGGATGTGTGCTGATGTAGAGTGATCATGTAGTTTCTTTTGCTTCTCGACAACTTAAGAAACACAAGGAGAATTATTTGACGCATGATCTAGATTTAGCTGTAGTAGTCCACGCATTAAAGATTTGGAGGAATTATCTTTATGGAGAAACATGTCAGATTTTCACAGACCATAAAAACTTAAATTACATCTTCTCATAGCACGAGTTGAATATGAGACAACGCCGCTGGATGGAATTAATCAAGGACTATGATTGTACAATTGATTATCATCCAGGAAAAGTTAATGTAGTGGTAGATGCACTAAGTACAAAATCTTCATCTCCACCCATAGATAAAGCACAGTTGAATTCTTTAATGTGCTTTAAATGGGACATGTTTGTATCTTTAAGACAAACAAATGTACAGTTAAAAGTATCTTTGTTAGCTGGATTGCTGGCCGAGATGCATGTGAAACCTACTTTGAGACAACAGAATAATGAGGCTCAACAGGATGATACTGTGATTCAGTACATCAGGTTAGAGTATGGTAGTGAGAAACGAGACTGTTTCCATGAGTCATAGGATGAGGTAGTCTGTTAACATGGTAGGTAGGTAGTACCTGATGCCAATGACTTAAGAAAGATAGTTATGGAGGAAGCTCATTCATCCATGTATGGAATGCATCTTGGGAATACTAAAATGTATCATAACTTAAAAAATATGTATTGGTGGCCTAGTTTGAAGAAGGATGTAGTTGAGTTTGTTATGCAGTGTCCAGTGTGTCAGTAAGTTAAAGCAGAACACTAGAAGCTTGTAGGAACATTGCAACCCTTATCTATATCGTAGTGGAAATGGGATCACATGACAATGGACTTTGTGGTTGGTCTACCTAGAACAGCCAAAAGTCATGATTCAATTTGGGTGATAGTTGATAGGTTGACTAAGTCAACACATTTTCTTCCTATAAAAACAACCTATACTGCTAAAAAAACATACATAGATCTACATAGATGAGATAGTGCGGTTATACGGAGTTCCAGCCACAATTGTGTGTAATAGAGGTCCCCAATTTACAAGTCATTTTTTGGAATGACCACATAAATCCTTAGGTACGCAGTTAAAGTTTAGCACAACTTTTCACCCTCAGACAGATAGACAATCTGAAAGGACTATACAGACTTTGGAAGACTTGCTTAGGACATGTGTTCTTCAGTTTATAGGAAGTAGGGACTTACACTTGAGCATAATAGAGTTTTCCTACAATAATAGTTATCAGAAAAGTATGGTGATGGAACCATATGAAGCATTATATGGTAGATGTTGTAGATCTCTGTATGCTGGTATTAGATAGGAGAATACCAACTTTTGGGTCCTAAACTAGTGCAACAGACAATTGAAAAGATTAAAGCAATAGAACAACAGTTGAAGGCTACATAGGATAGACAGAAGTCATATGCTGATAAACACTGTGGACCTTTAGAATTCCAAGTTGGAGACATGGTGTATCTCAAGGTCTCTCCTTAGAAAGGTGTTCTCAGATTTGAGAAAAAAGGTAAGTTAGCTCCTATATTTATGGGACCTTACCCAGTCACAACACATATTGAAAATGTAGCCTAAAGGTTGGAGTTTCCACCTGAGCTGCATAAACTACATTTAGTGTTTCATATATCTATGCTGAGAAAGTGTCATCCTAATACAGAGTTGGTGTTGCAACCTATTGTGGTAGAAGTGAATGAAGATATATCCTATGTGGAAGGTCCAATGATGATTCTTGATAGAAGAATCAAGAAGTTGAAAAAGAAAGACATAGTTCTTGTGAAAGTTCTCTGGCATCGTCATGGCATTGAAGAAGCCACATGGGATCTGGAGGAAGAAATGAGGAGGAAGTACCCTTCTCTTTTCTCTTGAGATTTCGGGGACAAAATCCCTATTAGGGGTTAATAATTGTAACATCCCTGACCTGGGTTATGCCAAAACCCTAGAATTTTTACTTAAGTAAGTTACTTATAAACATGTTTTAATCTTTTGAAAAGTAATTAAGACTCAAGGAGAGTGTAATTTTCAAGTTTGAGTTTATTTGCAAATTGTTTGTACATTATATGATAGCTTGGGTGTAAATTGCAATTTACCCAAGATAAGGTAAGTCTCACTCATGTGAGAAGGACTCATCAAGGCCATGACAATGATTATCCTAACTAATGTGCGATTAACACCAAGTCTCACTGAGGTATGTAGAAAATTATCTGCTATCCAGACTGCACCCCTCATCATGGGTGAGTTTACTCACTGTGCCTCGAACCTCGTCTTGAATGGGATAAAAGTATTGACACTCATAATCCTATTATTTTCTATGATTATGGTCACACTCATGAACATAGTTAGAAAAAGTCCAAAATGAGAAGGTTTCAAATTGAGATGGATAACCAATTCATTGATATTCCAGTTCAACTTTCATTACTTCAATGTCACTGTTGGAGAACCTAGGAGCCTAACCTATGATCCTAACATACTCAATAATTTCATCAAATTCCACTTTATATTGATAGTCAAAACACTCAAATCCATTAATACATATCCTACACATTTTCTATCATCCTAACATATCCATGGGACCCCTCATGCACACCAAATATTAGGACAAAACGATATTGAGATAAATGACTTAAAAATAGGCATTTCAAATGATCAAATCCACTTTTTTCTCTTGATATTTTGAGAATCTAAGAACCTAGATTTTGGTATGTATGCCCAGAGAGACAATCATATGATGATTGCAATGAGGAATAAGATACATGATTTGATAGTGATAAAGGTAATCATGTTTATTATGTTTGTCACAATCATGAGATGATGAAACAAACATAGTAGATGTCTAAAGAATGATGCTACCCAATGACATATGTGATCAGGTAGAGGACCTAAGTAATGAGATCATATGTATGTTAAGAGTATATACATTCTTGTTATGTCCCTAGTCAGATATTACTATGGAAGAAAAATAGACTATAGTAATACATAGTACTAGAGTGTGTGCGTTGACTGATGACAGAGCCTCATTAGTTATGATATATGATATGAAGTCAAGCATATACGTACATGTTAGAAAATATAGTATCGAATAGACCCACCTTGAGAGTGATACATGGAGGCCATAGAATGACAGTTAGAATGATATCTACAGATAGTGGTAATTGATATTTTTAGACCTGAAGTCACTACACTCATCACATTTTGTTCAATGTATTTATACATCATCCAACTTGCCTTAATAAGAGTTGCCATAATGGTGATGCTCAGGTGCATTGTGATACATGGGGATTGAGTGTGAGTGATGTAGATGGGAGTTGTCCCACCTACATGAGTATGATATCAATGCCACTTGATAAGAGAAATTGAGAAATGTATGGCCATACTCATGTGATTCAATATGTGATATGTGAACTCACATGTATCTTAGACGGTCTCCTCTAGTTCAAGGAAAATGGACTAAACATTGAAGAGGATGATGATTACATGCCTTGAGTTCAGCCTAGATATCATTGACAAAGGAGCTATATGATCACGGTAACACTGATCACAAATTGTAGGTTGAAGTTGTTCTCCAACTTCTAAATTATGTGGGTAGAAATGATGTGTTGCTAGATACTGCTCATTGCTTGTCATGTCATAAGTTGGTTATATACGTTCACTGCCAACATAAATTGGGACCTAGGGTCACACACATAGGATATAACTGGAATATGAATTTATTCATAATTGATGTTTAAGTTGATTACTAAAGTGCTTAGGTATTCAATTTAAATAATGATAGTTGAAAATTGGCTGACTGGATTGTGAACCAGTTGGTTCAAATGTTGAACCAATCGATTCAAGTGTTAGGTCAATCAGAAACAACATTGGCTGAACAATGCATAAATTAGGGCATGAACCAATCAGTTCACTTAGTGAACTGACCAGTTCAAGGTCTTAAACATTCAGTTCTAGTGTTGAACCCGCCTAATTCAATGATAAACTCAATTAGATGAAGGATTGATGCTGACATCATACTATGCATTAATCGTGCATTGAAAGCTAAGTTGTTTGTGAATAGGAAACACTATGAAATGATGATTTCAAGGGTTAAAATGATTTACTCACCTATGAACCAATTGGTTCAATGGTGAACTGATCGGTTCATTGTTTGTAGGTTCCAAAAAATTCACAAAAATCCATCTCTTCGACTCTTACACGAACTAGAAACCTTGACCTTGACCATCCTATGTAAAAGGTAGTAGTCTGGGTTTTCAGAGATACAATTAATAAGATTTGACAATTGTTATCCACTCTGTTTGAGGTAACCAAGAGACCTCGAGCAAGTCCAACCTGTGAAAGAGAGGGACAACAATGGAGAGAAAATTGGGAGAGTAAGTCAATGCTAGCACCATGACATTTGAAGGAACAAATCTTTCCCTCTGGCCCTAGTAGCATAACATGGAGTTCTTAGTGGTCTGCGTGACTACAGAGGCAATGAGGTCTTTACCACCAGCTAGGAGGACAACATCAACCATTGTCCATGGTTTTGCATCGGAAGACCGTTACTGACAACTTCTTGAGTGCTTCTTGAAAATGAAGCACGCTACTACAAGGATAAGTCTCTGGACTTGCTCCAGGACTAGGTATATGTCTTGCATACCTCCTTTAATAGATACACTGTTGTTGACATGATCCGTTTCCCAACCATGGTATCAGAGCCACTTCTATCTACGATGTATCTAGATTTAAATCAATATGATCATATTTATTTTATTAAATATGATGTGAATATTTAAATGATTAAAGTGCATACCCAATTAAATACCACATGTGATCCCAACTAATATATATATATATATATATATATATATATATAAAATTTACATGCATCACCCTAGAATCAGTTTTGATAGTGGATGTTTAGCATGGTTATGGCTAATAATTGTAGATCTTTGTGCTTGGATGGATGGTTGTGATTACCAGTTTATCGTGATTTGCATATTGAGCCTCAATCTTCTCTTCCATGTGTGAAAGTATTAGTTCTTTCCTTCTTATGCTCCCCTCAAATATAACTGAAGGTTTCCCTATTACCGTGTAATATGTTAAATAGGATTAGCATAGTTTTAATTCTTGTTATGACAAAAAAGCCATTATGCACCAAACAAACCACTGTTTCAGAAGGCAAACTGATCGAGTGGAGGACCAAGGCAGTGATGACAGGAGGAGTCGGCCTATCAGCTGGTGGCCCGACCGATCATCTAGAGGTGTCTAGAAGATGCTTGGACCAGAGACCAAGTGACCATTCTGAGAGACCAACCGACCGACCAGGAGGTGAGTCGACCGGTTCAAGTGTTGAACCGATCAACTAAGATTGATTCAAGAACAAATCTTCATCAACAATAGGTTGTTACAAGTGACGTAGGCCTTAGGTGGTAGTAATTCATTTTGTCCCCAAGGAATTACAATAGATATGGCCATAACCATCACTCATGTTTTATAATTGTATGTTTCATTTATGGAATATAGCTTGTATATGATACATACTATAGGTATGTGGTGATTGGATATTGTATATATATTTATATATAAAATCCCTAAAAAATACTAAGACTAAGATGCTTTCCATAAGAAACACACATGATGTAACATCCTCAATTTCATAGCTTTTTTTTTTTGAGATGAAACCATCGAGCCCTTGTATTATAATCCAAAAGATACAACAAGCTCTCTAACATTTACCGAGAAATTACTAGTGATAACCATTTCCCTATCCTCTCCCAATCCGTTCTTAGCTAAATTGTGAGCCATTACATTGCCTTCACGAAGAGTGTGTGTGAAAATAGTAGAGGTTAAGTTTTTTGACTGTCTCCTAATATCATCAAAGAGCAGCTCAATAGGACTAGCACCCCTGCTTGGTGACAGAAGCTTCAGCCAGATGTTCTTCGCATCCATCTCGATCTCCACCAGGTTGAAGTTGAGATTTTTAGCCACCTTGATACCGAACTTAACACCTTGCGCTTCCGCAATGAAAGGGCTCCATCTACACTTGCATATCTTCGTCGCCATGGCAATCGTTTCCTTTTTGTGATTTCTGCAAACAGCAGCAAGACGAACTTTGTCTTCTAAAACAAAAGCAGCATCCACGTTTATCTTTATGTAATCATTCATCGGTGGCTTCCAAAGGCAGCTCTTTCGGTCTGTAGCCGAGCTTCCTTGTTCATTGTTGTTTCTTCTGTAATCCACAAAATTATGCGCCCAATCAGTCAAGCTGTGGGCTTTGATACTCGGGTTAACTATTCTGGAACTGAACATTGATTCATTTCTGCAGATCCATGCAGCTAGACAGCGTGCGGTAAAAGCCACCAACAAATGGTTGTCCCCCTTGTTGAAAATCCATCTGACCAGATCACTGAAGTTAGAAGTAGGCGCACCACTAATGATGAGTTTACTATCCTGATCTGCCCAGATTTCCGCACTGTGAGGACACTGCGTCAAGACATGTATGGTAGACTCATCGGCAGATGAACAGACCTCACACACAGCGTTCTCTGTAATATGACGATCCCACAGGTTGCTTTTGGTGGGCAGATTTCTTGAAAGGCAACGCCAAAGAAAGTGTTTCATTTTTGGGTGCATAGTGCTTCGCCACACATTTTTCCACATCTCTTTAGGCTGGTTAACACCGCCATTTGCAGCAGCAAGATGGTTTGAGACGCCAAGCCAGTAGGCAGTTTTTATAGTAAAGAGACCATCATGGGTTGGAAACCAATAATGGACAGCTTCAACATCTTTGCTTATAGGGGTTCTTAGAATATCATCTCTCTGATCATTTGCGAAATATGTATCCACCAAAGCCATATTCCATTCTGCTGCGTCTATAATTATTTCTTTAATCACAAGAGGTTGATAGCTGCCCGAATAATCAGATTGAATGCCCGACCCACGCCTAGTAGGTATCCAATTATCCTCCCAGATTTTTATATTAGAATTCATCGTGACACTCCATCTTAAACCCTCAATTAGAAGAGCTTTAGCCCCCCACATGCTGCACCAACAGTAGCTGGGATCATGGCCTCTTGCAGCCTCCAGAATGGATTTGCTGTTGTGATATCTGGCCTTATAAATTTCTGCTGTTCCAGAACTCGGATTGATGTAGAGGCGCCATATCTGCTTCGCCAAAAAAGCCATATTAAAAACTTTCAGATCGCGGAAACCCAACCCCCCTTCGTTCTTCGATTGACAGAGCTTGCCCCAAGCGGCCCAATGCATTTTTCTTCGTCCGTTTTCAGATCCCCACCAGAAGTTTGCTAGCATTCTGTTTATGTCCTCTATGATATTGTCGGGAATACGGAAGACGCTCATCATATACGTGGGTATAGCCTGCACTATGGATTTTATCAAGATTTCTTTGCCCGCCTGGCTCAGCATCTTTTCTTTCCATCCATTGATCTTCTTCCAAATCCTGTTCTTCAGCTCACTAAAAACCGCCTTTTTCAATCTGCCAATAATGGTAGGGAGGCCCAAATATTTTTCATGCGCTTCAACTTGCTTAACCTGCAGAAGCTCTTGGATATTCTTCTTCGTTTCCTCTGGAACATTCTTGCTAAAGGAGATCTCCGTCTTGTTGTAGTTGACTTTCTGTCCAGAAGCCTTCTCATAGTAGCTTAATATGTCAGCTATCTTGTTGGCTTCTTGGAGATTTGCTTTAGCAAACATAATGCTATCATCCGCGAAGAAAAGGTGTGTTGTTCTTGGGCCATTTCTGCAAATAAGTGTGCCAGTAATTTCCCCTTTGTCCGCCTCTCTACTTATGAGGTTTGAGAACGCATCTGCACATAAAAGAAAGAGGTAAGGTGAAATGGGGTCGCCTTGCGGAGCCCTCTTTTAGGGGTTATCAATCCCCTTTTACAGCCATTGATGATAAAAGAGAAGGAGACTGAACTCATACATTCATAGACTTTTTTGCACCATAGGGGTCCAAAACCAAGAGTTGCCATGATTTTGGTTATGAATCGCCACTCCACTCTGTCATACGCCTTGCTCATATCGAGCTTGAGAGCCATCTGTCCCTTCTTGCCCTTCGTCTTGCGTTTCATGGCATGAAAAGTCTCAAAAGCAATCAAAGCATTATCTGTGATAAGTCTTCCAGGAATGAAGGCACTTTGGTTGGGAGTGATAATATCATTCAGAAGCGGTTTAAGCCTATTTACAAGGACTTTTGAAATGATTTTATAAACGGTGTTGCAAAGGCTAATGGGACGAAAATCATTCATGGTACTCGGATCCTTGCATTTCGGAATAAGAACAATATTAGTAGAGTTGATGTCCCTTATATTCTTTTCATTCTTCCACCACCCTTTGATATAAGAAGCTACATCATCACCAACAATGCTCCAAAAATTTTGGAAGAAACTAGCATGAAAGCCATCGGGCCCGGGGGCCTTGTTGGGGTGCATAGCAAAAATGGCATTTTTTATCTCATCATTTGGTTCTCTTTCAAGATTTTTGTTATTTTCTTTGCTAATGACTTTCTTCATCCCGTCCAAAATGTTATCGCCTTCCTCCTCCCCAAAGGAGTTGAACAGAGACTTATAGTAGTTTATAATAATGTTACTAATGTCATCCTCCCCGTGCTTCCAAATGCCATCATCATTTTTTAGACATTTGATCGTGTTTCTTCTCTTTCTTTGAGACGCTTTGTTGTGGAAGTAGTTCGTTTTTTGATCGCCATCCCGCATCTCTTTGACCTTAGCCCTGGTGTACCAGTACGTCTCCTTTTGCTTTTGAAGGTTTTTTATCTCATTACAAAGCTCCTTGCAAGTCGTTATGTTTGAAGCCGTCATAGGGAGCTGCTGATGACACATCAATCTCTTTTCAGCCTTCTTGAGATTTTCATCAATGATCCCAAACTTTTCTTTTGCCCAATTAGCAATAGCCTTTTGACAATTGTTGATTTTCTGCTGTAGATCAGGTTGCTTAGTCCAAATATCTTTAATCAACTCCTCGCATTGGGGGTCCTTCAACCAGAACTGCTCAATCTTGAAATCCTTCCTCTCCCTTCTCGTCTTGTCACCCTCTTCGCATTTGAGAAGAATCGGTTCATGATCAGAATTTTGTCTAAGGAGGTGTATGACATGGGCTCTAGGAAAGAGATTGCTCCACTGGCTACAAACCAGCACCCTGTCCAGTCTTTCTTTAATAGTAGTTTCAGGTTTTTTACCTCTAACCCAAGTAAAGGGGTTGCCTCTATACCCAATGTCAATGAGATCGCAATTGTCAATCATTTCTCTAAAATTTCTTAGGTATCTCTCCTCTCTTAAAACACCTCCACTTTTTTCCTCATTGTTCTTGATTTCATTGAAGTCCCCCATAAAAATGATAGGAAGCCTACTACTGTTCTTGATTCTCGTAATAAGCTCCCAAGTCTTTTCTTTATTGTTGATCTCCGTCCAGCCATAGATGCCAACACACTGCCAGTCCAGCTTACTGCCTTTCCCCTTAATAACCGCACTGAAGTGGTGCTGAGAATAGGAGAGCACAGTAACATCCTCCTCATTCCACCAGAAACCTATGCCCCCGGATCTTCCCCTACTGTTGAGACAGACCCCGTTGTCAAAACCACATTTTTTTCCTTATCTCATTCAGAACGTCTCCCTTTATTTTTGTTTCCATAATAAACAAGATCTTCGGGCGTTCCCTCCAACACATACGTCGGAGAGTGCGGAAAGTGCCACGGTTGCCCACACCCTAGCAATTCCAACTTACAAGTTTCATTGCTCTTCACGGGACTGCTCAGAAGAACCCGCTACTTGTTCAGGATGTGGGTTTTTCCAATGAAGGCATGCCAAGAGACGCAATGAACATAACCATGGCTAGGTATGTAATTAAGTACACAAAATGTGTAATCCAAGCCATCTGATCAACCAATGCACACATAATTACCTGAATGTGTATGATTGTAGTCGGTTGTATATGAATATAAATGAATTATTCTTATGAACAATAATGTGACAGAGATATAAAGTCCAATTCATGGCTTGAGCCTTAGACCTAGCTTAGGTCTTCATGTTATGTAACTAAAGAGATATTAATCACATGTGTGATACATGAGCTTCAATTGAGGAATTATTTGACTGAAGACTTATTTTCATGATTTGGAATACAATTAAGCTTATAGACCCTTTGAAATACTAAGGGACGGGCCATGTGCCCTAGAGCCCATTCCAGCCCTATTGGACTAATTAAGTTCTACAAATAGGTCCTTGGAGTGCAAATTTGGGAATTTAGTGTTTCATGGTCATGATAAATGCTCAAGATATTTTTATTAGATGTAGGATTTAAATGTAAGATTATCAGTAAAATTTTGAATGATTTTAAATTATCTAGAGACCTAAGTAATTAATTTAGTATTTATTTAGTTTTTACTTAAAAAGTAGATGTGGAGTGTCTATCTATTTAGTTTTGACCTAATCTCGTACTCAAAGAAAGATAAGGAAAATATCATCTCAATTCCAAAGTTTCAACTTAAATGGAATTAGTGTGTAGACATGATAATTATTTCTTTAATGTGGACTTCTATGCAAAAGAAGAAAAATAAAAATAAAAAAAGGGGGTGACTCCACCCAACACAGACTGGAGAACAGTGCCCCCATTAGAAAAGACTGAAATAGAGTCCGCAAAGGAGATGACCCCCCGCACTATCCAGACTCATGTTTTCTATATTAACCATGGGTCTGGAAAGCCTAGGGTTAACCGAATCTAAGGCTACGATTCGACTGGAAACTGAGTCATGGAGAAGGAGAGCAAAGGAGCCGAAGGGTGGGGAACTGTAGGCGGCGGCTTGAAGTTATTCAGGCCTATACTTTCAATCATGGCTTCTCCGCAAGCATCTACGGTGTCGCCCATCTAGGTCGGCCAGGCCGTAGCAAACAAGGGAGCTACCTCGCAGAAGATGGCACACTGGTCGTCGCCAAGGTTGGCAATGTGGGTGCTCTATTTTGGGTGTGGAACAGGGGAGATCCTGCCCCTTTTTGCCGGACCATGATAGGGGAAAAGGGGGAAGATGGATCGACCAGTATTTCATGGTCTAGGTGAGGAGCATGTCCGATAGAGACTATCCTTTATGCGAGACGATTAGGCCTCAAGCACACGGACAAAGCTGCCGCAAGAACCTACTCGAGGCACTCTGTTTTGGGAGTCGACGCACATGAGAACTCATCTCGGAAGGGATGAAGAGCCGGCCCTAGGCTTGAGATGCGCCTGAGATGAGGGTCGCCAGATCAGATCTTGATGGCCGAGATTGGCCAAGGTTAGGTAAGCTTCTAAAATTCATATCTTGAGATATAGAGCTCGGTTTGGGATGATCAAGATACCTATGCAAAGCTCTTCAAGCATACTATCTTCTAAAAATATCTACAGAATATGATTTGGATGTTTATTATTTATTATATGTTGGGTAGCCAAAAGTATATGATTTTGATGTTTTATCAATAAAAATAGTAAACGCCTTTAGAAATTCATATAAATTTTACTGGATGTGTATTTTGATATGTTTAACATTACTTCAGAGCCTCATCTTTCATATATGAATTTTTAATGATATTTTTAATATAAACCCTAATAAGGGTATTTTGGACATTTCACCCATGATATGATTTTTAAATGGCCTAATATTTTAATATTTGATCATTCATACATTATGTGAATACTTTTCTAGAGATTTGATGAAGTTTGTTGTGCTATTATATTAGTATTTAGTTTTAGATGAGTAGCCATTATGAAAGAATATGAAATGATTACCTTGAGACAATAAGTGATATATATATGCCTAATTAGTCTGACATTATTTAACTAAATGGTTTTTAATTTGATTTCATAATAGAGTCAAGAAATATTAGTATATATGACTATGTTTGAGTTTTTCTTTGATCTATATGTTCATATGAGTGCATAAGACGATATGTCTTATTTGATTATAAAGATAATATTATTGATTATATAGTATGAGTTTTATTTTATTTCAACGCCAAGATTTTATGGTGATCATAGATTAAAGTTATGATTAAGAACCCTAAGTTGGTACATATATTTAGGAATATGGTATTTGAGATTTCAAAGTAAAAAGAGGGATCATAGGCTTGGACTGATAAAACTGTGATGATATCCAAGTTATTAAAGTTATGGAATTGGAATCAGGACTTCCTTATAGATACCCCAGCATAAGAGGTAAGTGGTCCATGCACATGAGTACTCATAGTTTATGTTCAATATGTTTACATGTCTCCTAATAATAGTTTTATGATCTATGTGATTTAATGTTCTAAGACTTCAATGTTAAGATATGCAAACAATATTATTCTCATATTTCTATCCTTATGCAAGTTTAGATACCCAAGGTCTAAAATTGAGATATGTTGCTCAAAATAGTTGTGACTCATGGACCAAGTCCATGAGAAAGTTGAAGAATCATATTGCTATAAGATTTCTTAGAAATGTTTGGAAGTAATGAATACGATTTCAAGATAAGATATGCCAGTAATGTATCCATACTTAGTTGATGATTTCAAATAGCTTTGCATTAAGAATGTAAGTACACATATGTTATTAGAATTTCTCATATTTATAGTCATAGTTATGTAGTAAGATTTCAAGTAGAAACATGCAATTAAGATTTCATACATTTGTAGAAACGTAAGATCTAGATTCCTTAATAAATAGTATCTAGAATACAAGTACAATGTAAGAATATGAATTTGAAAATATTAGGACATGGTGTACTAATAAAAGTACGTTTAGAGAAGGTATTGTAAAAAGAGTTTATCATGGCATTATAAGATAATGACAAATTTAGTTATGATTAGGTTGCAAGACAATATTTTATGAGATTTCTATCCTGATATTTAAGGTTTAATATGTAAGTTTTTATGCAAATATTAAGGTTCAAGGTAACATCATATTTAGCAAGAAGGATTGAACCACCTTGTCAGAATTCATATTTTTAGATATGTTGTACTTGAAATATGTTTATGAACCTGACTTAGTAATTCTATGAGCATTTCAGGTCCTTTTTCCTAAGCTATTTATCATATAATTGGTATAAGTGAAGTAATTTGACCAAATAAGAGTTTTAAAACAAAGTTTACCCCGATAATGAGATACATGTTCAAATCCAGCAATGAACTAAGTTTAGAACTTAAGCATAAAAAGATTTAGATTCAGACTTAGACTACTCACTGTGTGACTAGCCAGATTTTGAATAAAGGTATATGATATGGGTTATAGACCCAATCCCGATTATGTAGTAATTGAGATACATGTTTACATTCAGATATAGATTCAGATTCAGATATAGATTCAGATTCAGATTTCAGATTAAAAACTAAGTACATGTTTAGTACTCAGTTTCAGATAAGTTCAGATCAGAATTTAGTAATGATAGACTTAAGATAATTAATTCATAACCTTCACATAATACATTATATAATAAGTCCTCACCAGAGAGTCCCGGGACGATTCATAGGGTGCGCTGTGCCAGACATTGCGGGTGTCACAGTGGGAATTTATGCCAACAGAGGGCGCGTTGTGCCAACAGAGGGTGTGTTGCGCCATAGAGGACACTTCGGTGTCAACAAAGGGCACATTGTGCCAACAGAGGGTATGTTGCACCATAGAGGACACCTCGGTGTCACAGAGGAGGACTTATTGTATAATGGTGGCCACAAACAGATAAAAATCATAAGTAAAAGATACTTTAGATTAGAGTATGTCTGTAATCTCATCCATGTGTGTGATGAGAGGAATCCAGATGAGATAAGTATGACCTAGACACTTTGGTGTAGGTCATGAGACCCATGGTATAGGTCTCCAGAAAAGATAGAGTAGAAAGATAAGAGTTAAAGAAGTAAAGAGATATTATGTTTTCAGATTTTAATCAGCATTTGCTATCAGTTTTATAGTGTCCAAGAATATTTTGTAACATTGTTAGTTCTTCAGTAATGTGCATTTTATAATACTCATGCCACTTACTCTAACGATTGTTTTTTCCAATGCATGGCTGGCAACGCGATGTCCACAAGATTTGGAGCAGATGCAGATCAATTGAATAAGTAAAGGTCTAGGAGATTTTAAAGCTTGTCTAGTGGGGTGCCATCTACCTAGATGATCCTGAGTATTGACATCTTTTTATTATGAACTTATGCATAAACATGATGTAGTTTTATGTTGACAAAAATCTATGTATGAATCAATTTTATAGTTTTGTAAAGTGTTTCATTTACTTTTATTGCAATGGTTATCATGTTCGCGACACTCCCAGAAAAGAAAAAAGAATTGCTTCCGCTCATGTGATATAAAAATCTGGGTGTTACAATATGGTATCAGAGCAATTTGGTAAATGGCCACTAGACAAACATGATTCTCATAGTCACCCTAGAGTGAAGAGATAAGAGATTAGAGTTTAGGGATAGATTCCCATAGAAAGATACAATGACATAGAATGACCCATAGTTTTCACCTTAGAAGAAATACAGATATCTGAGTGAGATGTTTATATTCTAGGTCTCATGTTTCAACCTAACCCTAGCTAATGACGTTGCTTCTCCATTCTTAATGGTTATGGCCAGCCAATTGAGAATTGCAGAGGACTGTCATAAGCACTAGACTTTGATGCATCTCTCATTAGTTACTAGTCTATGTGGTATGGGACACATGTGTTAGTAGGTTAGTGAGAGATAGCATGACAGGATCTCACATCTATGGGTATGTGCTTGATCACCACATATCTAGAGGTGTAGGAGATACCTGGAAGACCTAAGATTAGATGGTCAACTATGCCTAATGTTAGAAGTTCATGAGAAGGTTGAGGTAGATTCCCTAAGTATCGAGCCAAGTTTAGTTTCATAAACCCTAAGTATGAGTTGATAAGTAGACCAAGGTAATAGATAATACTCACATAATTCTTTTTATGAAAACACATTACATATCTCTTTTCATGCAAATTTTTTGAACATAAGTGTGCCTTGTAATAAATGAAGACGTAAGCAGAACCCTAAGGTGGGTAGTAGCCTAGAGAAATTTCGAGGATGAAATTTATTTTAAGGTGGGTAGAATTGTAACATCCCCAATTTCATAGCTAAAGTAAGCCTTTAATGTGGGTTTTTCCAGTGAAGGCATGCCAAGGGACATAATGAACATAACCATGGCTAGGTATGTAATTAAGTACCCAAAATGTGTAATCCAAGCCATCTGATCGACCAATACACACATAATTACCGGAATGTGTATGATTGTAGTCGGTTGTATATGAATATAAATGAATTATTCTTATGAACAATAATGTGACGAAGATATAATATGATGAGTCCAATTCATGGCTTGAGCCTTAAACCTAGCTTAGGTCTTCATGTTATGTAACTAAAGAGATATTAATCACATGTGTCATACATGAGCTTCAATTGAGAAATTATATTGACGGAAGACTTACTTTCATGATTTGGAATACAATTAAGCTTATGGACCCTTTGAAATACTAAGGGACGGGCCATGTGCCCTAGAGCCCATTCCATCCCTATTGGACTAATTAAGTTCTACAAATAGGTCCTTGGAGTGCAAATTTGGGAATTTAGTGTTTCATGGTCATGATAAATGCTCAAGATATTTTTCATAGATGTAGGATTTAAATGCAAGATTATCAATAAAATTTTGAATGATTTTAAATTATCTAGAGACCTAAGTAATTGATTTAGTATTTATTTAGTTTTTTACTTAAAAAGTAGATGTGGAGTGCCTATCTATTTAGTTTTGACCTAATCCGTACTCAAAGAAAGATAAAATACCATCTCAATTCCAAAGTTTGGACTCAAATGGAATTTGTATGTGCACATAATAATTATTTCTTTAATGTGGACTTCTATGCAAAAGAAGAAAAAAAAATAAAAAAAGGGGGCGACTCGAGCCCAACACGGACTGGAGAATGCTGCCTCCATTAGAAAAGACTAAAACAGAGTCCGCAAAGGAGATGACCCCCCACACTATTCGGACTCATGTTTTCTATATTAACCATGGATCTAGAAAGCCTAGGGTTAGCCGAATCTAAGGCTACAATTCGACTGGAAACCGAGTCATGGAGAAGGAGAGAAAAGGAGCCGAAGGGAGGGGCACTGTAGGTGGCGGCTTGAAGTTATTCAGGCCTATACTTTCAATCACGACCTCTCTGCAAGCATCTATAGTGTCACCCATCTAGGTCGGCCAGGCCGTAACAAACGAGGGAGCTACCTCACAGAAGATGGAACACTGGCCGCCGCCGAGGTTGGCAATGTGGGTGCTCTATTTTGGGTGTGAAACAGGGGAGACGCTGCCCCTTTGTGCTGGACTATGGTAGGGGAAAAGGGGGAAGATGAATCGACCAAAATTTCGTGGTCTAGGTGAGGAGCATGGCCGATAGAGACTATCCTTTCTATGAGACGATTAGGCCTCAAGCATGCGGACAAAGCCACCGCAAGAACCTACTCACGGCAATTTGTTTTGGGAGTCCACACACATGAGAACTCATATCATAAGGGATGAAGCGTTGGCCCTAGACTTGAGATGCGCCTGAGATGAGGGCTGCCAGATCAGATCTTGATGACCGAGATTGGCCAAGGTTAGGTAAGCTTTTGAAATTCATATCTTGGGATATAGAGCTTAGTTTGGGATGATCAAGATACCTATGGAAAGCTCCTCAAGCATACTATCTTCTAAAAATATATACATAATATGATTTGGATGTTTATTATTTATTATATGTTGGGTAGCCCAAAGTATATGATTTTGATGTTTTATCAATTAAAAATAGTAAACGCCTTTAGAAATTCATACAAATTTTATTGGATGTGTATTTTGATATGTTTAACATTACTTCAGAGCCTGATCTTTCATAAATGAAGTTTTAATGAGATTTTTAATATAAACCCTAATAAGGGTATTTTGGATATTTCACCCATGATATGATTTTTAAATGACCTGATATTTTAATATGTGATCATTCCTACATTATGTGAATACTTTTCTAGAGATTTGATGAAGTTTTTTGTGCTATTATATTAGTATTTAGTTTTAGATGAGTAGCCATTATGAAAGAATAATAAATGATTACCTTGAGACAATAAGTGATATATATGCGTAATTAGTCTGATATTATTTAACTAAATGGTTTTTAATTTGATTTCATAATAGAGTCAAGTAATATTAGTATATATGACTATGTTTGAGATTTTCTTTGATCTATATGGTCATATGAGTGCATAAGACGACTTATGTCTTATTTGAGTATAAAGATAATATTATTGATTGTATAGTATGAGTTTTATTTTATGTTACCTCCAAGATTTTATGGTGACCATAGATTAAAGTTATGATTAAGAACCCTAAGTTGGTACATATAGTTAGGAATATGGGATTTGAGATTTAGAAATAAAAAGAGGGAACATAGGCTTGGACTGATAAAACTGTGATGATATCCAGGTTATTAAAGTTATAGAACTGGAATCAGGACTTCCGTATAGATACCCCAGTATAAGAGGTAAGTGGTTCATGCACATGAGTACTCATAGTTTATGTTCAATATGTTTACATGTCTCCTAATAAGAGTTATATGATCTATGTGATTTAATGTTCTAAGACTTCAATGTTAATATTTGCAAACAATATTATTCTCATATTTCTATCCTTATGCAAGTTTAGATACCCAAGGTCTAAAATAGAGATATGTTGCTCAAAATAGTTGTGACTCATGGACCAAGTCCATGAGAAAGTTGAAGAATCATATTCCTATAAGCTTTCTTTGAAAGTTTGGAAGTAATGACTACGATTTCAAGATAAGATATGCCAGTAATGTATCCATATTTAGTTGATGATTTCAAATAGCTTTGCATTAAGAATGTAAGTACACATATGTTATTAGAATTTCTCATATTTATAGTCATAGTTATGTAGTAAGATTTCAAGTAGAAACATGCCATTAAGATTTCATACATATGTAGAAATCTAAGAACTAGATTCCTTAAAATAAATAGTATCTAGAATACAAGTACAATGTAAGAATATGAATTTGAAAATATTAGGACTTGGTGTACTAATAAAAGTACATTTGGAGAAGGTATTGTAAAAAGAGTTTATGATGGAATTATAAGATAATGACAAATTAAGTTATGATTAGGTTGCAAGACAATATTTTATGAGATTTCTATCCTGATATTTAAGGGTTAATATGTAAGTTTTTATGCAAATATTAAGGTTCAGGGAAACATCATATTTAACAAGAAGGATTGAACCACCTTGTCAGAATTCATATTTTTAGATATTTTGTACTTAAACTACGTTTATGAACCTGACTTAAGATACTTTGTATACCTAGTAATTCTATGAGCATTTCAGGTCCTTTTTCCTAAGCTATTTATCATATAATTGGTATAAGTGAAGTAATTTGACCAAATAAGAGTTCTAAAACAAAGTTTACCTCGATAATGAGATACATGTTCAAATCCAGCAATGAACTAAGTTTAGAACTTAAGAATAAAAAGATTTAGATTCAGACTTAGACTACTCACTGTGTGAGTAGTCAGATTTTGAATAAAGGTATATGATATGGGTTATAGACCCAATCCCGATTATGTAGTAATTGAGATACATGTTTACATTCAGATATAGATTCAGATTCAGATTCAGATATAGATTCAGATTTAGATTCAGATTTTAGACTAAAAACTAAGTACATGTTTAGTACTCAGTTTCATATAAGTTCAGATCAAAATTTAGTAAAGATTCCCTTAAGATAATTAATTCATAACCTTCACATAATACATTATATAATAAGTACTCACCAGAGAGTCCCAGGATGATTCATAGGGCGTGCTGTGCTAGACACTGCGGGTGTCACAGAGGGCATTTATGCCAACAGAGGGCACGTTGTTCCAACAGAGAGTGTGTTGCACCATAGAGGACACTTCAGTGTCAATAGAGGGCACATTGTGCCAACAGAGGGTGTCTTGCACCATAGAGGACACTTCGGTGTCACAGAGGAGGACTTATTGTATAATGGTGGCCACAAACAGATAAAAATCATAAGTAAAAGATACTTTAGATTAGAGTATGTTTGTAATCTCATCCATGTGTGTGATGAGAGGAATTCCGATGAGATAAGTATGACCTAGACACTTTGGTTTAGGTCATGTGACCCATGGTATAGGTATCCAGAAAAGATAGAGTAGAAAGATAAGAGTTAAAGAAGTCAAGAGATATTATGTTTCCAGATTATAATCTGCATTTGCTATCAGTTTTATAGTGTCCAAGAATATTTTGTAACATTGTTAGCTCTTTAGTAATGTGCATTTTAGAATACTCATGCCACTTACTCTAACGATTGTTTTTCCCAATGCATGGTTGGGGACGCGATTTCCATAGGATTTGGAGTAGATGCGGATCAAGTAAACAAGTAAAGGTCTAGGAGATTTTAAAGCTTGTCTAGTGGGGTGCCATCTACCTAGATGATCCTGAGTATTGACATCTTTTTATTATGAACTTATGCATGAAAATGAAGTAGTTTTATGCTGAAAAAAATCTATATGAATCAATTGTATAGTTTTGTAAAGTGTTTCATTTACTTTTATTGCAATGGTTATTATGTTTGTGACACTCCCAGAAAAGAAAAAAAATTTGCTTCTGCTCATGTGATATAAAAATCTGAGTGTTACACATGAAAAACATGATCGACCAAGCGTGGGCACACTCTAGCATGGTGCATCATCTATCTCGTGGAAATGTGATGGTAGATGTGTGGGTTTGCCCTAGCAAGGTGCATATTCTGTCGTGTTGGCTTTTGGGTCAAGCTTAACTAGGTGACCTTAACCGGATTAAGTGCCTCAAAGCATACATATGGACTATGGAAAGGAATTGTGCATACCATCTATCAAAGAATTGCATGAGATGTAATTGACAACTGTTTCCTACCTTAATAATTGGTTATGAATGGAAACTTTGGTTCGATATTAAGTTAAATATTTTGGATCTTGTATCACTAGAAGGTTGTACACTACAATCTTCAAAATTATTAGTGAGAGCTATAAATTTGAACAAAACAAGGCGAGCAATAATTAATTGAAGGCCTAATTGATATCACCAAAAATCATCAAATCAAATTAATCAAAAGTGTTTTGATAAAAAGTTTGAAAATTTTCTTTTGTAGAATCTAATGGCAAACAAATCATTGTTGAAGTCAGCTATTAAGAAGAACAAACTAAATAGGATAGACTTCCATGTCTAGTTCTGGATTTTGAGAAGGGTCCTCAATGATGAGCATATGCTCCGTGTCATTGATACACCATTGCCAGAGGAACCTGCTCTTAATGCGCCTAGGGCTGAGGTGATTTCTCACTAGAAGCTTGCCAACGATGCCTTAGACATTAAGCACCTTATGTTGTGCTGTGTGAACTATGAGATGCATAACAAGCATGAAGACATTAGGATTCTTGAGATGGCCAGACATCTTAAGTATATGAATCATGATGATGCAACGTAAGAAAGGTATAATGTTTCTAAAGCATTGTTTGAGTGCAAACTAATAGAGGGAGACCCAATAGAATCACATGTATTAAATATGATTGGGCATGTGGAACATCTTGGGAGACTTTGATTTTCTTTAGGTCAAGAGTTCACCACAAATATGATAATACAACTGTTCTTGAATCATATAGACAGTTTATCAAGTGCTAATACTTGAGTAACTTGGCCAAACCACTATCAAAATTACTTGGCATGTTGACAAATTCCGAATAAATAATGAAGAAGGATAAACCAGTGATGATGATCAATTGAGTGAGGTCTAATGATAAAGGCAAGTCCAATAAGAGTTTTGATGCTAAACTAAAATCCAAGTCTTCTACACTCAAAATGAGGTGAAGGGTAAGTGTAAAAGGAATTTTTCCTAATCACTTAAAGGAACTAAGGATGAAGAAGAAAGAGATAGAGATCTCCACTTCAGGACCTGAAAAGAAGTAAGCTATAACTATATGGATCAAGGGTTGCTTCCACTACAGTTGGAATATGTCATTCACAGGAACGTAATAGAATTAGTGAATTTCTATTATAGACCTACCATTAATGAAAAATACCATGTATCTTGTATGGATAAGAATATTTTGAATAAATTGATGTTTGACATCTTATATGGCAATGCCCTATGTCTCATAATCTATACTCAACACTTGTAGAGACAAATGTGTATGACACATATACTGAATGACTTGATAACATAAAAAATGAATACCTATAGCATTGTCATCTAGAATATGTAAATAATAAATACATTTCTAGAATGCATAATGATGGTTATCTAGACTCTTTTGGTTATTAAACTTATATAGACATGCAAGTCTTATTTATTGGCAATATGACAAAACCATCTTCACTAGATGTAGTGGGAGAGTGATTATTCTATTAAGGGCTCATACATACTCATGTATATAGACCTTGTAGAATTCATACTAATGGTGGTTAATTGTACCTCATTATATTTATTGATGAACTCAGTAGATACGTTATATTGTATTTAGTGAAATACAAATATGAATCTCTTGAAGCGTTCAAGGAGATTAGGAAGGAAGTACATAACCAACTTGGTAAAAGTATTAAACCATGTCGATATGATCGATTTGGAGATATCTTAAGTAAGAGTTTGAGGACCTTCAGGGAGACCACGATAGTGTATCGTGATGACTCCACTTGAAACATGATGACAGTGTATCAGAAAGAAGGAATCACACTCTATTAAGTCATGGGGAGATTATTAAGAAAATCTAGCTAATATTCCAATTTTCTTTTGGGCACATGCTTTACACTAAAATAATGTACAATCTAAAATAGTTCAAAAGACACCATATGATATATTGCATGTGAGGTGTCCCGACATGTCTTTATGTAAGGATTAGGATTCAAAGCTTATATAAGAAAATAGTTTCTTAAAAAAGCTTTGTCTACAAATTTGATTAATGTTATTTTGTTGAACACTAATTTATATTCTTGTCTGACTTTGCATGTTGTAGTACTCTATCTTGGGGTGCTTCAACTTTAGCATACTTTTATAGGAAGTTGTACAAGGATACCACCCGTTCTAAGAAAATTGTCCACCTGTTTGGTTGTGTATGTTTACTGCAGATGTGGTGTTAGAAGTGGTTAGGAATTGGACGCCCAGGTTTATTGGTTATGAACTGGGGGGAGTGGCCAGAAGATGTTCCCTTGGGTTATAGGTAAAGATTTACACAATTTATTTATACATTTATCCAAAAATTTTGTAATGTTTATCTAGATTTAGTTTGTCAATTTCATAGGTGGCCTACATTTATTCAAAGGAGTGATACTATGAGAGGATCGATCCAATTTTATGATTAAACATTTGACCAGATTTTGCCCTCTCAGGTATAACTTACTTCTACTAACATGTTGTATGATATATGTTGTATTTTTTATTCAATTTATTCCATTTTATATAATACATGTTGTATCTATTTGAATAACCACTACTACAGAAATAGCATTCAGTGTTGCTTTTCTGGGCGTCGGTTATTAAGGAAAACCGACGCCTAACATATAAGGCGTCGGTTGTTTAATAAAACTGACGTCTATATTCGAAGACCAGCCAGACACGGGTACCGCTTTGTATTAAGCGTCGGTTGTTTATAAAAAACCGACGCTTAAAGTCGCCCGCGAAATCCATTTTTCAATAAAAAAATAGTGTCATTTTCAACGTCGGTTATATACCTAGAAAACCGACGCCTATTTGCGATGAAAATTTGCGCGGACAATGTCACTTTCAGCGTCGGTTATCCTTGTCTAACCGACGCTGAAGGTGGTTCCCGCCAAAAATTTTCATGAAAATATCGTCCAATTGGACGTCGGTTGTTTCAACGAACCGACGCTAAAGATGTTTAGGCGTCGGTTGTTGTAAACAACCGATGCTATTTGGGAACTCATAACCCCCCGCGATCGCCCGACTCTTCCCCTTTCTTCTGTTTCATTGCTACCCTATTGCGGCAATTTTCCCTGTTGCGGCGACTTTCCAGCGCTTCTCTGCTGCTGCTGCTCTCCGGCGCTTCTCTCCGGCGCCCCATCTCCGGCGTCCTTCTTCTCCGGCGCCTTCTTCTCCGCCGCCCCTGCTGCTGCTGCTGTCCGCTCGTCGCCGCCGGTCGTTGCCCACCGCCCCTGCTCTCCTCTAGTCATCGCCGCCAGTAGAAGCAGCTACGGTGCTGTCGTCGTCACCTCCGCCCCCGCCGGTAGAAGCAGCTTTACTCGTGCTGTCCTCGTGCAAGGTAACCCACAAACCTTCACCACCTTTTTTGTCCTCTGCCTTGCTTTTCTCTGCCGCCGCCGACCTAGAACTCACCCAGGCAGCGCCCAAGTAGGTGCCAGGGCACGCCTAGGGTCCCAATTTTTTGGTAAACATGAAGGAGCCTATGGGCAGGTTAGGATAATAGAAATTTTGTAGGATAGGTGTGATGCAATTTGGGTTTCTTGGATAAGGAATTGTGGTGGAAATTGGTAAAATGGTAGAATGTGTTGCAACTAGAGGTTATGCTCCTACATTTTTCCAACAACAACATTCTACATAGGTGGTCCTCAGTAGAACATACATCAATTGGATATCCACCATGGATGATAGCCTTCCAACTGTGAGAAATTGTTAGTTTAGTTTATGAGTAATACATATTATTGTAAATACTAGGACCTTTTCTCAATGAACTCATAAGGTCAAAACTATAGCATAAAAAATAACTTACACATGGGAGGTTAGTTTTTGAAATTATCAAGAGATTTGGAGATATTAAAATACTACCTACTTCATAGATCATGCATCCATATATGACTCACCACAATCATCATGCTCCAATAAATGGAGAAGCAAGTATCTAGAGGAGGAATATATCACACAACTTCATACACATACTTTCCTAAAGATACTAAGACTTGTAGAGTTTGGATGACAATATCACATTCCAACACCTTCCAATCATCCATGATATATTCCCACTCATGGATGCACGTCTAGGCTGCACGTCTAGTGGATTTTTTTTTAAAAGTTATTTACTGATTGTGTTTATTTAATAATGTACTGATACATATGTGATATACCAATCTGATAGTCCATGATAGAACAAAACATAATGATGTTGACTGCAAATTAGTGTGTCATGCTATTCTTAATTAAGTGTATATTTACTTCATAATTGAATGTTTAAGTAAGTTATAGATATCTTGATGATGAACTGTAATGCACACATGTGACATGTTTGGAATGTAAATGATGAACTGTAATGCACACATGTTTAACTTATTTTATTGTTGAGTATATTGAGAATCCTAATCACCCTTCTTGCTTAATGATGAACTATAATGCACACATGTGAATGCTTGGAATTTAAATGATGAACTTTTCCCTAAATTGCCAATCATGATTTTAAAGACATCAATAATCACCCTAATTTGAAGAACTAGGATTTTAGGTATAAGAATGACAACACATTATTTGTTGGCCTAGAAACCCGTCCAAGATTTACTCATTAGGAGGAAATCTTGGATAGTCCCCAGTTTGGGACTGTTCTTGAACACCTAATCTCACTTAGGATGTAAGTGTATAATGTGTATTGAGTTTTCGAGAAAATTTTGGTAGCATTTCCCCGTTTGTTCTCTAAGTACATATGTACTTAGAGAACAGCGGGGAAATGCTGCCGAAATTTTCTTGAAAACCCAATACACATTATACACTTACTAGTGAGATTAGGTGTTCAAGGATGGGATAGGTGGTACACATTTATTATATATAAGAATGACATCACATGTGTTTGTTGGCCTAGAATGTGAACAATCATTGTTTTTTATATTACTTATACATTGATATAAATTAGAATGAACAATCACTAAATTATATACTGTTTGTATGGAGTCCGGCTTCATTGTAGATATCTATTATTGTGTTTGTTGGCCTAGAAACCCGTCCAAGATTTACTCATTAGGAGTAAATCTTGGATAGTCCCCGGTTTGGGACTGTTCTTGAACACCTAATCTCACTTAGGATGTAAGTGTATAATGTGTATTGAGTTTTCAAGAAAATTTTGGTAGCATTTCCCCGTTTGTTCTCTAAGTACATATTCACTTTTACTAAGTGGTTTGAAGATAAAGTCTTACATCAACTATCTCAAACACCAAATGATATTACAGAAACTATCAAATGCCTCGCCTTTAAACCAAAACCGAATGTTATGTCTTATGAAGGGTTTGACATTAATGGATTCACATATTACACAAAGCGCCAAGATGATAAGAGTGTCGTCCAAAATAATGGGGTCACTCTTCAAGCGTCGACTATGTACTTTGCAAGTGCAAAGGATAAGAGTCCACGTGAAGCTAAAATGTCATATTACGGTGTCATTGAGGACATTTGGGAGTTTGACTACATAGATTTCAAAATTCCGCTCTTTAAATGTAATTGGGTTGATAACACCAAAGGAGTTATAGTGGATGAATTGGGTTTTACTTTGGTGAACTTTGAAAAGATTGGCGAGAAGGGTGAACCATTCATATTGGCATCACAGGCGAAACAAATATTCTATATCGATGATCCTGCAAATGATAAATGGTCGGTTGTTCTTCATGGTAAAAGACAGTTCATTGAAGATCCTATAGATGAAGAAGAGTACTATGATAAGTATGATGACTCCAGTCCATTCTCAGTTGGGTTGCCAACTCCACAAAATATTGAAGCTAATGATGACTTATATGTGCGCGGAGATCACAATGAAGGATTGTTAATTGATAAAAGATCACAATTTTAGAGACATGTATGTTTATACAAATGCTAAATGTTTGCCTTTTTCTAGTTAATACAAATGCTAAATGTTTGCCTTTTTCTAGTTAATAGAAATTCTAAATGTTTGCCTTTTTCTAGTTAATACAAATGCTAAATGTTTGCCTTTTTCTAGTTAATAGAAATGCTAAATGTTTGCCTTTTTAATGACATTTTCAGATGGCTGACCATGATGAGCATGATGTCCATGATGAGCATGAAGTCCATGATGAGCATGCTGTCCATGACGAGCATGGCGAGGATACTAATGTAAGTTCTAAAAACATATCCTGTATTTCTATAAAACTCATTATCTTCTAGTTATGTCATATATCCTATATTTCTATATTGGGCTAATTTAGTGTGTTTTATTTTTGTCAAATTTTAGGTTGATGCACCTGTACCCACTGAAGCACTGGAGCAACTTGATGCGCAACACCAGACACTTAACAAGAAAAGGGGCATCACTCTGTTGAAGAAGTTATTAGCGCTAAGTGGTAGTGGATCCAAATTGGTGGTGGAGTTTGATAATGGAGGAAATCCAATTGGAGTGAACCGCAATAATTTTGTGAACTATCTTGGGTGTACCACTCGGAGCCATTGTGGTGTTAAGTATGACAATTGGCATAAAGTTCCTCAAGGGAAAAAAGACTTGATATGGAAGGATTTATGCATGAGTTATTATTATTTGCAATTCTATTTTGTAGATTACAAATTATATTATTTGCAATTCAATTTTGGATACTAGTTAATAACATTTCTATTTTACAGAATCTGTTTGCATTGGATGAGAAGTTGCATCGTAAAAATGTGATGCAACGCGTTGGAAAGATGCTTAGGAATTATAGGACAAATCTGAACAGAGAATACATAAAAAAGGGTGATAAGAAGAAGAAGTCAGCCCTTGAACAATGGAACTTCTTGGACAACGAAGATTGGGACAATTTTGTTGCTTCAAGAAAATCTGAAGAATTCAAGGTATTAGGCGTCACTCCTAATTTAATTAATATACATTGTATTCACCTATTCAAGATTATCATTTAGTGCTACTAACCAAATCATTAATGTGCATACTAACTAGGCCCTCAGTGACGCACAAAAAGCAAGACATGCACTGAATGTGCATGACCACACTATGGGTCCAAAAGGCTATGCAAGCGTTCGCCAAAGACTACAGGCGGAGTCTGCGGCTACTCAGGAGTCTGCTCCTACTCAGGAGTCTACCACACCCATGCCTCGCCATGATATCTGGATAGCTGGCAGGCAAAACAAGAAGGGTGAAATAAAGAAGCCTGTAACTGCTGAGGCGGCTGCAAAAATGGTAAAATAACACTCTTAGAGAAATCGTTTGAATATTGATTATTTGTGGTGTTAACTTACCAATTTCTGTTTATGGTGATTAGCAGGAGCTGCACGAGCAGAGGAAACAAGGCACGTTCATCCCTCAGGGCACAAGGGATGAATTGACAGTTGCTCTGGGTAATCCAGAGCATCCTGGACGTGTTAGAGGTGTCGGCGCTGGTGTTGGCATCAAAGCATTCTTTGGGCCATCCCAGCGCAAACCCAGAGCGGGACTTTCTCAAGAAGAGGTAACCTATTCTTTTTTTAGAATGTTACTGCAAAAGGAAATTCATTAATAAGAAGCTAATGTTTCTTTTATCCATGTATAGGAGAATAAGAGAGTTGAGGATTTAGTTGCTAAGAAGGTCAACGATGTAGTTGCTGAGAAGGTCAAGGAAGAATTGTTGCGGTGGCAGGCATCTCAGGCTTCCAATACGCCTATGGCGACCCACTCTTCTCCTGATGCACAGACTGCGAGTAATCCTGGAGACCCATCGCCTAGCACGTCTGCTGTAAGTATTGTTTATGACATTGTAGTTAGTCTTTTCAAGTTGTTATGTTTTCAAGATGATATGTATATATGTATAATATTCTTTACGTAAATTTGTAGGCATTGAAGCCATGCCGCTTAAGAATGCAAGACTACGTTGTTGCAGAGGCGCAGGCTTACCCGTCCCTTCCTGGGGCAATGTTTCACGGGACTCCAATGCCACAGGGCTACGTTCGTGTGAGCCTGATACGTGTGTTACCTGATTGGAGAGGAGCTACATTGCCATATCCCCACCCGGATATTGATAGACTTGCTGATACAGAAGGCGGGGTGATATTGTGGCCCAAAGCAGATGTCGTCTACACGACTGAAATTGTAAGATAAATTTACATTGATTTAGACTGTTAATGTGTATATATGATGTCAACTGATCTGAAATTATATGTACAGGTTAAAAAGAAGACACCAGGAGCACCTAGGCCTCCACTTCCACTTCCCGCATTACCCGATTGGGTTCCAACTGACCTAACATACCCGTTAGGTCCTGCTTGTAGGGGAATGGCATGTTGGCTACGGGCACATAATGTACATTGCCCTATAATTATTTCTTTAGATGCAGATTATGCAGGTCAATCATATGATAGCTCTTTATTTATACAAGATATTATTGAGTTGTTTATGTATGATTGGCTGAATACATCAATGATAGAGACATGGATAAGGTGAGATCTTGTTTATACATCCATATACCTTGTGTAAGATCCGGTGATATGGTTTCTTATATATTAATGCATACGCCTATATGTTTTGCAGCTACTTAGTCGAAGATCATTGCAAACAATTTGCATCTGATCATTTGGGATTTTTGATTCCATCATTGATTAGTTTGGTAGCTAAAGACCCTGATAATGTTCAACAATACTGTATAGATGCTTTTACAATTTTTGGTCAGCAAAAGAAGACGATAATAATAGCTCCATTCAATGTCAAGTAAGTTTACTTTATTTATAATTTGGACTTAAGAAAATTCCATTTTTATTTTGCATTTTGAGTTATTAATTGTTAACTTCTTACCTCTAGCGGTAGACATTGGGAGTTACTAGTTATTGTCCCCGGGACATTCACTGTTTATTATCTAGATCCTGCGGGGAGTACATTGAACCCTAAAATTGGACACGTAATGAGAATGCCATTATTCTGGTGAGAAGTATTTCATTTTTATATCCGTTAACATCTTTTATTACATTACTATTTACTTATGCAATTTATTGTGTTATATTAACATGTAGGGGTTTAGATGCATTCAAAAAGGCTGGAGGAACGGTCCCAAGGAAAAAGAACCAACCAATAAATTGGCAGAACGTACAAGTAAGTTCCCGACTCGAATATATATATTATTGATGTGAATTGTGCTTAGTTGTATTATTTTGTATGTTTCAATTTATAGTGTGCTACACAAGACAATGGCTGGGCATGCGCATACTATGTGATGCGATTTATGCAGATGATTATCAAATATGCCGCATTGGACATCGATACCATACATGAGGTATTATATATACTCTCATTAGTTAGTATGCAATATATCAATCTTATCTTATTTTTATATTATTACTTATATATATACATCATTCTCTTTGCAGGTGTTTAAAACTGACAACACTACAGATAAACGCTTAAAAAATATACATGCTCCATATACGATGGAAGCATTAAATGAAGTAAGAGAAGAATGGGCAAAAGCCATACAAGCAGTGGCAACTGTAAGATATAATTGGGATGTTGATAGCGATAATGAATGATACTTTGTAAATGAATATTTCTGAATGTTAATACATGTATTTGAATGTTTCTATATGTGTGAATGTGAGAATTGAATTGATGTCTGAATGTATGTACTTGTGTGAAATTTTGCTTATGACTTTTGCAGGTTTGCGGCCTGTTTGTAGGCTGATATCAATGGATGTCGTAAACCTACAGTTCAGAAAATTGAACTGCATGTTCTCATCCTGCTGACCAGCCACAGCAGGCCTAAAAAATGATATGAAAAAAAAAATAGGCGTCGGTTATTTATAAAAAATCGTCAGCAAAGATCTACAGCGTCGGTTATTTATAGATAACTGACGCCTTATGTGGCCAAAGTTGTCCTCGAAATGGCGTCGGATATACATATCAAACCGACGCCTATTTAAATTAGAGGCGTCGGTCTTTTGGTATATAACCGACGCCAAAAGTGTTCGCGCCACAAAAAATGGCGTCATTTAGGACACTTTATGCGTCGGTTATCTACTAAAAGACCGACGCTATAAGTAATATAGGCGTCGGTCCGTTAGTAAATAACCGACGCAGAAAGTGCCCTAGCTGACGCCGTTTTATGTGGCGCGAACCCTTTTGGCATCGGTTATCTACTAAACGACCGACGTCGATAGGTTAAATAGGCATCGGTTAAACAACCGACGCCGAAGTGTTCGACCTTTAGCGGCGCCCACATAGGCGTCGGTAAAAAACCGATGCCAAATGGGGTTAAACGACCGACGCCAAAGGCCACTTCTGTAGTAGTGAACAAATATAGTTAACTCCTTACACTGTTAACATTCTAGAGAGACTTCCAGCCTTGTGTCGAGAGGGTCGAGATATTTGGTTGGCATGAGTGCCTTTACTTTGCTACACAGTAGTAGAGTGGCACTTCCCTGACAGAGTACTTGGACAATTCAGATTTGTTCAAGTACAACCTACTCATGAGTTGTCACACCTTAGTAGGATAGATGGAAGGGGTCATGCGGCTGAAGACTGGTTGCATCATTATAGGTGGGAGGTGCAACTATGGAACAACAAACATGAGAGCTTAGTTCCCCCACCACCAGTAGAGACAGTCTTCAGTCCATTTGTAACACCCCTGACCTGGGTTATGAACTAACCCTGGAAGTTTTGCCTAAATATGTAATTAATATACTTGTGAACACTCCCTGGCATGTAATTAAGTTCCTCAGGAACATTTATTTTCAATATTGCTCCTTTTTGTATAAAGTTGTAGCATTGTGTTGTATGCAGGGACCTATGTGCAAATTACCCAGTTTAAGGGTTGAACTTGCAAAATTCACAAGATGAGATGTATCTCTGATGTTGAAACATCATGAGGATGCCTATGATGAAGTTTGAGGGATTTCCCAAGCTTGAGCACCAAGGTGCAGCTGTGGAAGCAATCCCCATGCTTAGAAACCCTAAATTGGGGTAAAGTGCAATTTACCCAAATTGAGGGATCCAACTTGTAATTCTTAATATCTAGAACATCTTTTATGACTCTTGTCATCATTTAGAGTAGAAATGATTAAAGGGATACATCATTCAATAATCAGATGAGAAAAATGACCTTTGTGATAGAAATCACCTAAAATGGGTATGAAACCCTTTCATGTATGCACCCTATTTGAAGGTTGGATTCCTTTACCCCTAGATCTTGAGATTTAATGAGATTTGCATAAGGATAGATAGGTTTGGTCGTGCCTTTGAGCAAGGAGGGACCTAGATGTGATTTCCAATCTTGTGAGGTCCTTAGGGTGTAAAAGAGGCTAAAGTATATAAGCCCTTTTCCCTTGCAATTAAGTGAACGAACTTTCTTTCCTTCACTTCTCTTCCTTTCTTGCTCAAACGACCAAGGGTAGATCTGGAGCTCGGGGGGGGGGGGGGCGACCAACCTGTTCAAGGTAAGAAAACCCCACCTTCTAGCTCGAATTCATGGAGGAATTCACTTTCTAAGGTTGGTTTTATGGTTAGCTTACTTAGTCTTCTTGTTCTAGCCGACCAAAGCAATGTTTCCTTGGAGAATTCACCTCTGACCAAGTTGTGGAAGCTCAAGGACGCCATTAAAGCTTGGAGCTTGAAGGCTTGGATCTCTAAGATCAACCTTTAGGCGGGTTTTATAACTCTATACTCATGCTTTATATGTATGCTTAATTCTTGCAATTTACTTGGTAAAATCTTCTTCTACCTCCCTTCTTCCTTGCACATTTGCAAGCATAACAGTGGGGAAACCGACCTTGCTAGAGGTTGAAGATGAGGGGTGTGATTCCCTATGTTACTTTTTCAAACGACCTTGGACCCTTTTGGTCCAAACGGTTGCAAACCGTTTGCTCTCAAACGGTCTTGCAAGACCGTTTGGATTGAAACGGTCTCAAGACCATTTGAAAGAGTTGACCAAGGGACGACCATTTGAGGGTCTGTTCCTAACATATTGAATTTCATCTATGCAAAGAATCAAAGTCTAATTCTTAACCAATTGAGAGTTGAAGGCACTTCAACATGAAACCTTAATCGGGTGAAAAAGTGCTGATTTAACATATAGATCTTGTTGAGTTTTGGGTTGAAGGACCCAAACGGTCTCAAGACCATTTGAGGATTCCTCCAAACGGTCCTAAGACCGTTTGGGCACAACTCAAGACCGTTTGAAGGTCTAGGGTTGAGTTAATCTAATGGTTTGAGGGTCCAATTGTAGGAAATTGATGAATTGATGAAAATTGCTGATTTTGACCTAATTGGACTTCAACCTTAGTCAAAACGACTTGGATTTTGGTCAAACTTTGGGCAAACGGTCTCAAGACCGTTTGGATGATGTCCAAACGACCTCAAGACCGTTTGGGCCAAGTTTGAGCCCAATTGGAGGTCAATTGATAGGTTCAACCTTGAATTGATTCACATTGTTGAACATTGATGACCAATCGATTTGAAACCCTAATTGAGGAGGATTGAACCCTAATTGGCTTGCAATTGAGGGTCAATTGGATGTCTAAGTAGTTAAGGTTAACCCTAATTGACTCAATTTATAAGTGGTTAGCATAGCTTTAACCAATTGAGGGCTTCAACACACATATCCATGAACATTGGTAACCTTTGAACCCCTTTGGAGGTCCAAACAGTTTGAGCTCATTTGGACCAAACGGTCTCAAGACCGTTTGGATCCAAACGGTATCAAGACCGTTTGAGACCAAACGGTCTCAAGACCGTTTGGGGCCAAACGGTCTCAAGACCGTTTGGGCTCAAACGACCTCAGGATCGTTTGGTCCAATCGATCTCAAGTAAGTTTGATCAAACGGTCTCAAACCGATTGAGGCTCCAAACGGTTTGGAAGTCAACCCTTCCAAACGGTCTTCACCTCCAAACGGTCTCAAGACCGTTTGGGGTCAAACGGTCTCAAGACCGTTTGGGTGGTTGAAACCGTTTGAAGGTTGAAACCGTTTGGAGATTGGTGATGGTTTGTACTTAACCATTTGATGATGTAATTAGTTCAATGATGATTCAATCTAAACCCTAATGGTAACCTAGGTCATTAAGGGACTATGTGATTAGTGAGTTAACCCGTGATGGTAATCATGTGGCAAATTACCAAAATACCCTTGAGGGGTCTAAAGGGGTAAAACCTTGTTCTAATCAAACCCTAATCACATGATGTTGATGTTTTGGATCATGTTAGTCAATGGAGACTTATCTCAACCTGATCTAGAGTGGTGTTGTCACCATCTACTAGTGAGAGGAGAGAGAAAGTATTTCTAGAGAGAGAAAGTATCTTAGAGAGATAAAGTACCCTTTTTAGGAGGAAACTCTAGTGAGTTACTTCATTTACACATGAATGTGCATGATTAGGGAATGACCCACCTATGTGAGGTCATGGAAACCCTAAATATGATATCTAATGGATCTTAATCTTAATTAAGAGTCTTAATGATGATGATTCTCTTACATGATGATGTAATGAGTACCATTCACCATGGTGTGAATAGTAAACCCTAATTTTAGGGTGATGACTTGAAAGATGAATAGTAAACCCTAAATTGTTGAATTGTTTACTATTATCTGTTGAACTAACCATGCAGGTTATTATGAGATAATGGTCATACCCAGGTATGAAATACCATGTTATATTCATTGAAAGCATGTCTTAAGCTTTATGAATAGTGAATCATCTTGATGCACTGTTAAGTGACATCTTTTGTGGTTTATGGGCTGTAAGAGCCATAAACACCATCAAGGTCATGCTTAACAGATGACTTGTGATGAGATAGCTGAGAACTGATGATTGAATTGAGTTAGGCCTGCTACATTTTGGTATTCTCATATATAGCTGTGATGCTAATGTTTTGTATGATGTTATGAATACTGAATGTACCTAACTAATCAAGTGAAATATAGAGCCCTGATCATAGATCCATCATTGTCAGAGTCTAAATGATGGTGAAACAGGTTTTCCTAAGGAAACTCTTGGATCGCATACTTTTGAGTATATGGGGTACATGGATGTGTAGAACCTTACATCCTAGTGTAGGTATTTGATGTAGATTCTTGTAGTCCGTCATACCTTCACTAAAAGAGAAATGGTGAGAGGATTTGATGTAGATTCATGTAATCTATCATTCCCCACCACACAGTCTAAAAGGTGAGATGCATCCCTATACTCCCTTAAAAACATAATCAACAGTGTAGTATATATGTTAGGGTTATCTACGAGTTATTTGATTGATGTTACCTTGAATAGCATAGATGTTCTCATATTTTATTATTGGTTGAACTCTTGCTTACCATCAAACTGCTAGTGAATACCTTGAAGGCTTTTATTGCTTTAGTTATTCCCTGCTTTTCTTATAAAGCTTCTAGTGGAGAGTTATAACTCTCGCTGGGGCAATTATGTATAATTGTCTCACCCCGTAGACTTATACTTTTTAGGTGGTCGTCGAAGACGGAGGGACAAGAACTCAGGTGACCAATCCCAGCAGCATCAGGAGCAGTAGTTATCTCAGGTGGAGATCTAGCCTGCTTCATGGTGTAGTATAGAGTCAGTCTTATGTGTCCTCTGTACTCTCAGGTCCTGGAGTGTTTTGAGTATGAATTCTTGAGAAGTTTTGTATCATGTTGTATATAATTACTCAAGAAGTAATTGTCAGTGATGTAAACAGTTAAATCCTTTTTCTATGGAAAAGGTTTTGAGGTTTCAAGCTCTTGTCTCAAAAAGTTTTAATTTCCTGTGATTTTTGGTCTTCCGCTGTTTACCGAATGCTTCCGCACATGTTTAAATCGAGATTAATTCGTGGTTTGGAGATCGGAGCCCACAATTAAGTGGTATCAGAGCTCTAGGTTCGCCGAGTCTACAGAGGCATAGGACTTAGGAAGTCGAGTCTATCTTTAGTATTCCTTCCTTATCTAATAGAATCTTCTACTCCTCAGGAGAAGAAGATACTTAAGATGTCAGAACCACATGATGAGAATGTGGAAGAAAGTAGTGCCAGTGCACCTCAAGGTGGTGCAGGAGTGCCAGAGGTGGAACAGCCTGTACCAGAACAACCTAGAGAGCCACCCCAGTTTAACCCAGCTGACATGGGTAACCCAGCAGTCCAGACAATGTTTGGGCAGTTTATGACTGCCATGACACACATAACCGACAGGTTGCCTATGCCTGTACCTAGGGCACCCGTCCAGCCTGAGGGGCAAGGTATCGGGAAGACGTTCGAGCGACTACGTCGTGTCGGAGCTACCGAGTACCATGGGACTGCTGACCCCGCAGATGTTGATCTGTGGTTGACAGAGCTGGAGAAGGCTTTTAGGATCCTCAACATCCCTGAAGCTGAGAAGGTTAGACATGCTGTTTATCTTCTCAAAGGAAGTGCTGGTCACTGGTGGACCATGGAAGAGCAGAAGAGACCTGGAATAGAGATCTCGTGGGAAGATTTTCGGCGGGAGTTTGTCCAAAGATATTTCCCAAAGACCTTCCTAGACGAGAAGATCTCTCAGTTTGAGAGACTGAGACAGGGTATGATGAACATTAGCGAGTATGAAGCTAAGTTTATGGAGTTGTTGCGGTTCTGTCCGCACATGGCTGCTACGGATGAAGAGAGAATCAGGAGATTTGAGAAGGGGTTGAATGCTGACATGTCTACCCCAGTGTCTGCCTTAGAGAACCGAGAGAGATTCTCTACCTTCGTTGAGTCAGTCTGAAGGATAGAGAGATCTGTGGTTGAGAAGAGGAAAACACAGAAGAGGTATCCACAGTTCCAGGGCTCTTCATCTATGGACTTTAAGAAGTCTAGATCCTCTGCACCTAACCCTCCACCATCTAGATCTAGTTCTCAGACTGAGTGGTATCCAAGTAGAGGTAAAGGAAAAGGACAACTACCTCAGGAGACTCACAGCTCTGCATCAATGTCCGTTACTGGACCACCAAGACCACAAGAAAGAAGCTGTTATAACTGTGGTAAGGTAGGACATTTGATGAAGGACTGTTGGTCTAAGCCTGTCAGTGTGACACAGCCTCTGAGACAAGGACAACAGGGATCACAGGGAGGACAATCTCAAGGAATGGGTAGAGGACACGGGCAAGCGTCTCAGGCTGGATCATCAGCACCACCTCAACAACAGGCTACGGCAAGGTTCTATGCTATGGACCCACCATAGGAAATAGAAGATCCACAAGTGGTGACAGGTCAGATGAAACTTTTATATTCTGATATGTCTAAATCTTGTGTGGTATCTGTTCTGTTTGACCCGGGTGCTACGCACTCTTTCATCACTCGAAGAGTGATTCGTAACTACAATATGACATCTAGTCATAGGGCAGGTAGTTGTCGTTGGAGACTCCGTTCAGTGAGTCTTATATCTTGACATACTTACTTCTATGAGAAGGTAAGTTACTAAAAGTTTGATCTAGATATAGAAATCAGTAAAGTTAATATTTATGTTTGTAAGAAAGAGAAAAGAGAAGGAACATGGAAAAATGTAAGTACACAATTTCTTACCTCAGTAATCATATACCCTGGCCAGGTATACAGCTATTGATGATAAAGTGAGTATGGAAACTCCTAGATTGATATCTTTTTTATTGCCCTGATCAAGCAATCATTCTGATACAATCTAATGAGTATCATGAAATAAGAAATATGGAACAACAAAAAGGGAAGAGCTATGTGTCATTCCCAATTAAAAAGGGGAAAGCTATGTGTCATCCCCAACAAAAAGGGAAGAGCTATGTGTCATTCCCAAAACAAACAAAAAGGGAAGAGCTATGTGTCATTCCCAATTAAAAAGGGGAAAGCTATGTGTCATCCCCAACAAAAAGGGAAGAGCTATGTGTCATTCCCAAACAAACAAAAAGGGAAGAGCTATGTGTCATTCCCAATTAAAAAGGGGAAAGCTATGTGTCATCCCCAACAAGAAGGGAAGAGCTATGTGTCATTCCCAAACAATTAAAAATGGAAGAGCTACGTGTCATTCCCAATCAAAAAGGGAAAAGCTATGTGGCATTTCCAATTAAAAAGAAGAACTATGTGAACTATCCCAATTACATAGAGTTGTAAAGGATTACTGAGTAAATTTATCCTTGTTAGATATGTATGTTGTTCCTTTTGATAAATATTCTTGGGTGATGATAGAAGTATGTTCTTTTATGCTTCTTCTTTCCAATAATATGGACATCATATGTTAGGGGTTTATGCTCTGCATAAACATTGGTAAGGTTGAATTAATGAAAGGAGCCTTGTGTGAAATTGCAGAATTCATGATACCTCCATGATATTAAGATGATATGTGGAGACTTGAGGGCATGATTAATGAATACTCTGTTTCTCCTTTTGTCTGGGATTTCGGGGACGAAATCCTTGTTAGGGGTTTATAATTTGTAACACCCCTGACCTGGGTTATGAACTAACCCTGGAAGTTTTGCCTAAATATGTAATTAATATACTTGTGAACACTCCCTGGCATGTAATTAAGTTCCTCAGGAACATTTATTTTCAATATTGCTCCTTTTTGTATAAAGTTGTAGCATTGTGTTGTATGCAGGGACCTATGTGCAAATTACCCAGTTTAAGGGTTGAACTTGCAAAATTCACAAGATGAGATGTATCTCTGATGTTGAAACATCATGAGGATGCCTATGATAAAGTTTGAGGGATTTCCCAAGCTTGAGCACCAAGGTGCAGCTGTGGAAGCAATCCCCATGCTTAGAAACCCTAAATTGGGGTAAAGTGCAATTTACCCAAATTGAGGGATCCAACTTGTAATTCTTAATATCTAGAACATCTTTTATGACTCTTGTCATCATTTAGAGTATAAATGATGAAAGGGGTACATCATTCAATAATCAGATGAGAAAAATGACCTTTGTGATAGAAATCACCTAAAATGGGTATGAAACCCTTTCATGTATGTACCCTAGTTGAAGGTTGGATTCCTTTACCCCTAGATCTTGATATTTCATGAGATTTGCATAAGGATAGATAGGTTTGGTCGTGCCTTTGAGCAAGGAGGGACCTAGATGTGATTTCCAATCTTGTGAGGTCCTTAGGGTGTAAAAGAGGCTAAAGTATATAAGCCCTTTTCCCTTGCAATTAAGTGAACGAACTTTCTTTCCTTCACTTCTCTTCCTTTCTTGCTCAAACGACCAAGGGTAGCTCTGGAGCTCAGGGGGGGGGGGGGCGACCAACCTGTTCAAGGTAAGAAAACCCCACCTTCTAGCTCGAATTCATGGAGGAATTCACTTTCTAAGGTTGGTTTTATGGTTAGCTTACTTAGTCTTCTTGTTCTAGCCGACCAAAGCAACGTTTCCTTGGAGAATTCACCTCTGACCAAGTTGTGGAAGCTCAAGGACGCCATTAAAGCTTGGAGCTTGAAGGCTTGGAGCTCTAAGATCAACCTTTAGGCGGGTTTTATAACTCTATACTAATGCTTTATATGTATGCTTAATTCTTGCAATTTACTTGGTAAAATCTTCTTCTACCTCCCTTCTTCCTTGCACGTTTGCAAGCATAACAGTGGGGAAACCGACCTTGCTAGAGGTTTAAGATGAGGGGCGTGATTACCTATGTTACTTTTTCAAACGACCTTGGACCCTTTTGGTCCAAACGGTTGCAAACCGTTTGGGTTCAAACGGTTTCAAACCGTTTGCTCTCAAACGGTCTTGCAAGACCGTTTGGATTGAAACGGTCTCAAGACCGTTTGAAAGAGTTGACCAAGGTACGACCGTTTGAGGGTCTGTTCCTAACATATTGAATTTCATCTATGCAAAGAATCAAAGTCTAATTCTTAACCAATTGAGAGTTGAAGGCACTTCAACATGAAACCTTAATCGGGTGAAAAAGTGCTGATTTAACATATAGATCGTGTTGAGTTTTGGGTTGAAGGACCCAAACGGTCTCAAGACCGTTTGAGGATTCCTCCAAACGGTCCTAAGACCGTTTGGGCACAACTCAAGACCGTTTGAAGGTCTAGGGTTGAGTTAATCTAATGGTTTGAGGGTCCAATTGTAGGAAATTGATGAATTGATGAAAATTGCTGATTTTGACCTAATTGGACTTCAACCTTAGTCAAAACGACTTGGATTTTGGTCAAACTTTGGGCAAACGGTCTCAAGACCGTTTGGATGATGTCCAAACGACCTCAAGACCGTTTGGGCCAAGTTTGAGCCCAATTGGAGGTCAATTGATAGGTTCAACCTTGAATTGATTCACATTGTTGAACATTGATGACCAATCGATTTGAAACCCTAATTGAGGAGGATTGAACCCTAATTGGCTTGCAATTGAGGGTCAATTGGATGTCTAAGTAGTTAAGGTTAACCCTAATTGACTCAATTTATAAGTGGTTAGCATAGCTTTAACCAATTGAGGGCTTCAACACACATATCCATGAACATTGGTAACCTTTGAACCCCTTTGGAGGTCCAAACGGTTTGAGCTCATTTGGACCAAACGGTCTCAAGACCGTTTGGATCCAAACGGTCTCAAGACCGTTTGGCGCCAAACGGTCTCAAGACCGTTTGGGCTCAAACGACCTCAGGATCGTTTGGTCCAATCGATCTCAAGTAAGTTTGATCAAACGGTCTAAAACCGATTGAGGCTCCAAACGGTTTGGAAGTCAACCCTTCCAAACTGTCTTCGCCTCCAAACGGTCTCAAGACCGTTTGGGTGGTTGAAACCGTTTGAAGGTTGAAACCGTTTGGAGATTGGTGATGGTTTGTACTTAACCATTTGATGATGTAATTAGTTCAATGATGATTCAATCTAAACCCTAATGGTAACCTAGGTCATTAAGGGACTATGTGATTAGTGAGTTAACCCGTGATGGTAATCATGTGGCAAATTACCAAAATACCCTTGAGGGGTCTAAAGGGGTAAAACCTTGTTCTAATCAAACCCTAATCACATGATGTTGATGTTTTGGATCATGTTAGTCAATGGAGACTTATCTCAACCTGATCTAGAGTGGTGTTGTCACCATCTACTAGTGAGAGGAGAGAGAAAGTATTTCTAGAGAGAGAAAGTATCTTAGAGAGAGAAAGTACCCTTTTTAGGAGGAAACTCTAGTGAGTTACTTCATTTACACATGAATGTGCATGATTAGGGAATGACCCACCTATGTGAGGTCATGGAAACCCTAAATATGATATCTAATGGATCTTAATCTTAATTAAGAGTCTTAATGATGATGATTCTCTTACATGATGATGTAATGAGTACCATTCACCATGGTGTGAATAGTAAACCCTAATTTTAGGGTGATGACTTGAAAGATGAATAGTAAACCCTAAATTGTTGAATTGTTTACTATTATCTGTTGAACTAACCATGCAAGTTATTATGAGATAATGGTCATACCCAGGTACGAAATACCTTGTTATATTCATTGAAAGCATGTCTTAAGCTTTATGAATAGTGAATCATCTTGATGCACTGCTAAGTGACATCTTTTTTGGTTTATGGGCTGTAAGAGCCATAAACACCATCAAGGTCATGCTTAACAGATGACTTGTGATGAGATAGCTGAGAACTGATGATTGAATTGAGTTAGGCCTGCTACATTTTGGTATTCTCATATATAGATGTGATGCTAATGTTTTGTATGATGTTATGAATACTGAATGTACCTAACTAATCAAGTGAAATATAGAGCCCTGATCATAGATCCATCATTGTCAGAGTCTAAATGATGGTAAAACAGGTTTTCCTAAGGAAACTCCTGGATCGCATACTTTTGAGTATATGGGGTACATGGATGTGTAGAACCTTACATCCTAGTGTAGGTATTTGATGTAGATTCTTGTAGTCCGTCATACCTTCACTAAAAGAGAAATGGTGAGAGGATTTGATGTAGATTCATGTAATCTATCATTCCCCACCACACAGTCTAAAAGGTGAGATGCATCCCTATACTCCCTTAAAAACATAATCAACAACGTAGTATATCTGTTAGGGTTATCTACGAGTTATTTGATTGGTGTTACCTTGAATAGCATAGATGTTCTGATATTTTATTATTGGTTGAACTCTTGCTTACCATCAAACTGCTAGTGAATACCTTGAAGGCTTTTATTGCTTTAGTTATTCCCTGCTTTGCTTATAAAGCTTCTAGTGGAGAGTTATAACTCTCGCTCGGGCAATTATGTATAATTTTCTCACCCCGTAGACTTCTACTTTTTAGGTGGTCGTCGAAGACGGAGGGACAAGAACTCAGGTGACCAATCCCAGCGGCATCAGGAGCAGTAGTTATCTCAGGTGGAGATCTAGCCTGCTTCATGGTGTAGTATAGAGTCAGTCTTATGTGTCCTCTGTACTCTCAGGTCCTGGAGTGTTTTGAGTATGAATTCTTGAGAAGTTTTGTATCATGTTGTATATAATTACTCAAGAAGTAATTGTCAGTGATGTAAACAGTTAAATCCTTTTTCTATGGAAAAGGTTTTGAGGTTTCAAGCTCTTGTCTCAAAAAGTTTTAATTTCCTGTGATTTTTGGTCTTCCGCTGTTTACTGAATGCTTCCGCACATGTTTAAATCGAGATTAATTCGTGGTTTGGAGATCGTAGCCCACACCATAGGTGCACTATGTATGGTATCATCCCCAGTACATACTGCACCCTTTAGCTCAACCTCCAACCACCTACTACCCACAAAGTTATCATCAACAACAATTTGTGAGTATCATTTATATTTCTTTTACAAATTGTTATTATTTATCTTTATTATTTTTAATATATGTAATTGGTCTTTATCATTTGTACATACTTTGTTTGAATAGGTGGAATCACATGTATAGATCCGAGTAGCTTTATAGCATGCCCCTGCACAGATCAGAGATGACATCTATGGCATCCAGGGGACTTACTTTGACAATCTTCCCGACTCTGCTCGCCCGTATAATCCCATACCCACTCATTCCATAGATCATGAGCCCACTCCTACTCCTACTCCTACTCCTACTCCTGTGCTTACTGCTCTTGAGCCCACTCCTGCTTCTTAGTTCATGGTATGGGGACCGACAGGGCCATACTTTTTAGGAGCTGGTTCATTTTCTTCATACATCGCCCCACCTCCACCAACATCCTACTATGGAGTATGTTCTTTTTCTATTCCATACACTCCACTCCCACCACCAGTTATTCATGGCAACTGACCACCATCTTATGTCACATACTCACCGACTCCATTTGATTTCTCAGGATGTACCCCACCTGATGCCCCACATCCTAGTATTTAGAGACCCCTCACCCCACCTCTAGCTTTTCATTACTTCCATGGTCCTCATCTGCCTACTTCTATGCAGTTGTCCCCCATTGAGGCATCTCCAGATGACTTGGGTACTTAGGAGCCAGATGTATAGGGAGGTGGGAGAGGATGTCGCGGGCACAGAGGACGTGCTTAGTTTTTCATATATTGTACTATGTTGTATATATGCCTTTGTTCAGACATTTATTTGGCTTGTATGTGGATCTATCATATTATGATATCATATTGGTTCATTTTGGATCTATCATATTGTTCTATTGTGTATTATTTTTTGTCAAGTTGGTTCATGTTTTAACCTTATTTTTAATGATATCTCATTTTTTGCGATTAATTTCCTCTTATATAACCAATTAGGAACCAACTAGTGTTGGTTGCAATACCACTTCTATAATCCATATGCATGTTCAGAGCTATTCAAATTAAAAAATTTATAATAATTGGTTATATTATAGACATTTAAATACAAATGAACGAATAGTAAATGTACAAATATAATCAATATTGTTAATATACATATCAATATGCCTAAAAGAATAATAATGAATGCAAAAAATAAAATAAAATTGCATTATGACCTGCATGGGAACACATTGCTTTCCTGTGGGGACAATACGTCTACATGTAGAACACATTTCTTTCCTATGGGGAAATGCGTCCCGGTCAGAGACGCATTGGCCCCACAGTAGGGCCATGTGTCCCATGTCCAAACACATTGGTTTACGGTGGGACTAATGTATCGCACTTGGAGACGCATTTCTCTCAGGGCCAATGCATCCCTGGTCAGGAAGCATTGCTCTGCGAGAGAGAAATGCGTCTCCACGAGGGACACATTGCTCCCAAAATGTACCATTTTGGGAATTAAGTTCAAGAACGTGCTATTCTGGGAATTAAAATGGCCAAACGTGCCATTTTTTGTCTATATTCTTGGATAAATAATATTCAAAAGTCAGAAGAGTGTATAACTTAAGTTGCTATGTTTACTTTCTTCTCTATAGGTCCCAGTCGATCAAACAATTACAATAGGACAGTACATATTGTGATCAATATACACATACCAAAAGGCTAATATTGCATGACCATTGTGGTAGGTTCATATTCATGGATCCAACCAGAACTCATAAATAATGGACATTCTAGCTGTGATAACCTAGATTTTTGAGTTTTAATAACTAATACAATATTTGAGAGACAAGCATTCTATGTATAAGACAAATACCAAATTGAGGAATTGGTAATACAATCATGGATTCCTTCACCCAAATTAGGTGTTTTGAGTACGATAGAGGGCTATGATGCCTAATTGAATTCAATTGTGAATTAATACCCTTACTAATTGATTAATCTCTCATGAGACTAATCATTCATTTAGTGATTCAGTGAGTAGTGAACTAATTTCTTTTGAGGAATTATGTACATATGAAGTCAAGAGATCAATTCGTAGACGTAGCGAAATCAAGTGACAAATTGACAAGCCTTGAGTTATTTTAGGATCATAATAAGTGTTGTTGGACTTGTTGGAACAATGTTTGATAGTTGCCTATATTAAATTCAAGGCATATACATCTATTTTGTATGGTTGTTTGAATAATTATTTGCATGATCAAATAATGGAGTTGTGTCTCAAACATTTATAGGAGTTGCTTTAGGTTATCATCAACATATGCCTAAAATATTAGATTTTTTGGAGATTTCTAGAAACATATGTATCTTTTTGAATATGAGGACATTATCGATATAAATGTGATCAAACTATGTTCTTTTAGCTATTAGTACTTAGATCCATGTCATATTAATGTCACACTACCTCTTACAACATCAAGATCCACTGATATAGGGAACATGCCATCCCAAACCACCGAAAATGGAGGAACAGAAACTAGTCTAGGTGTCCTTTAGATCTGAAGAAGGTGGGGGGCAACCAATGGAAATATAGTTGCAAGAGTACCATGATCTAGACATCAGTCCGAATAGATCAACCCCTCAAACGCAATGTGGAACGGCCTGCATCTCCAGTTCATCTTCCATTTTTCTCTCCCGTCTCCACTGCCCGATACAGGTGAGGGTCGAACATAGAGGGGGTAAGAAGAAACCCTCAAAGGAGATCATGAGATGTACATATTGATCGTAGTGGGCAACCAAAGTCAAGGAAGCGCTTGAGTACAGTGTGGAGGAGGAGAAATAGGCCTACAAGCTCCATCTCTACTGTTAGCAGCACCAGGATGGTGGATGTCATTACAGGCCAATGACGCCTCAATCAATCGAGGGAAAGAGACCAATGACGCTCGTAGATACTCCATCTACCTCCAGAGTGAGCAAGGATAGAGGATGGCTCTTTCCACCTTTTCGGCCCTCACGGTGGCAGAGGAACGCCAACTTGATATTGGGTTCATGTTTCCCTTTCTTGATTTCTTAAGATGAGTTGGTGGGGAGGAGTAACTGAGAGCAACAGAGCTAATCAAGGCTTTGGTCCTCGAAGGAACTCCTGAAAGCTCACACCTATGCTCGTGGGAGAGTTTGTGCTTGCGGTGGCTATGGCGTGAAACAGAGAAATGGGGGCTGACGAGCTCATCATCCCAGCGGCCCAGACCCTACAGAATACTAGAAGAACTAGGAGAAGAGGAGGGACGAGATCGTTGCGAGATGATAATAGGGTTCGCTCCTTGTTCGTCAAAGATCTAGGCTCATGGCTATGACGGATTCACACCCAGTTCGGTGCTCACGCGATAAGGTCACGAGTGAGGGAGAGAAAGATGCAAAGTTCGGTCTGGTAGACAAATGAAACGACCGATCTACTGACCCTGATGTGGATAGCGTGCCCTCAACAAAGGGCTATGTGGCAGGCGCCTGTATCACTTGGAGAAAGATCCAACGGACATAGTAAATGGAAAAGGTATTTTGTCTTCTTAATTCCTAATATTAGGCACTGCTAAGAAAACTGATGAAAAATAGCTCCCGTCTCCAAATAATCCCCCAAAAATATCTATGGACTCAAAAAATGCCCACTTCATTATAAAATACCTAGACCAGACCTTTGAAGTAATAATATTCACGATTTTTAAATTACTAGATGATGCTTCTTTTAGGGTTCAGTAATTATAATAAATGATTTCCAATCGAGATAAATTCTCAAACAATCCTTCTAGAAGCCTAATTATGATTGAAACTAATTTATGGACTCTGATTGATTATTATCACAAAATACTAGGTATTTTTCTATTACTGACTAATTAAATGCTTTCTAGCCTTATTTTAACTCTAGAAAAAAGACATGTCATCAGAAAAATTATGAAATTCATATCAGACCTTAATAATGATGTATGGATCAGAATAAAAATATCAGACGCAAGTTCCAGGTTGTTTGACCTGGGTTTGACCAAAACCCTAATTTTGGACCTAAAATATCAAGAATGTATGAACCATGTGTTAATGATGAATAATTGTTATTAATCAGGTCTTGGACAAAGTTGTAGATGATCTTGGATGTATAAAGAATCTCTGAACTCAGGTACATGGTATTATAAGTATAAGACTAGATTTCTTAGTTGCTTATGATATGTAATATCATGAATGCTATTATTTGGATATTCATTGCTTGGTTGAACTATTATGAGTTATACTTCGCTAAAAATCTAATATAACATAAAAGGATATGGATGCGTTGTAGCTACTAGTGCACCTAGCCTGGTATGGATGTATGTTTCCTAACATGGATGTATGATACTTTGGCCCATGTTAGATGTATGATGATATAATTTTTGCTCATACTGGATGTAACTCAAGTGCAGATAAGTGTAGTACAACTACATCAAATAAATGTAATAAAAAAAGATGTTTACTTGATTTTTTCCTTAAGAAATGATTTTTCTCTCTTTCTTCTTTCTTCAAATATTTTCCTTTATGCAACCTTACTAGTGTATCTTTTACCACATACCAACTTTTGTTGATTCGTTTGTTTCACGTATGTTTTAGGTTCAGAGATAGCATGGGAGAAAAAGAACAGGGTGTGAGCAAGTTGTTCAGGTTACCTATTGTCTAGGATCCTGGTTAGCATACATGTTTAGACTGTGTAATTTTCTATTTTTTTTCAATATGTAAATGTAATCCAAGCTGTAATAATTCATGTTGTAAATATACATGTTATTGTTGAGAAATATTATGGTTGTATGTTTATGTATGCGTATTTTGCTTCCGCAATGCACTTTGATACTTCGAGTAACATTTTCGGAGTTCCTCATCTCGGCCCTATGGGGTTACGAGAATGTGAAATCCGGGGTCGTTACACTAGCCTTCCACCGCTGGCCTTTCTCGAAAAAATGTTGTATACATATATAACATTCTTCTTTTAGAAAGCAAGGAGAAAATAGACTTGCAGTTACCGTTTTTCATACCGTTTTTGCAACATCTTCAGGAAATGGAATCGAAATATATTTGTACAGAAAGTATAATTCCAGAATTAATTCAATACCATAAGAGTGGATAGTATAAGACTCAAGATCTTCTAACATTCTCAGTACAGTTCAATCCTTTGGGACGTTTACTGTTAGTACAAACAAACTTCCCTGCCATATAGTTTGGCAGGAATAATTAAATCTACCTATCACAGTTTGCCAAGGAGGAACAACAATACGTAACCCTTAGCTGGCTACAGATCTAGGCCCGTAAATATGAATGTAAGAGGGGATGCATAACACGAGGTGTTGTGTAGGATACATGGATGTACATGCACGTAGTAAACTGCACTTAACAAACTGCACGACTTCTTGCCTGGCTCCATCACGGAATGCACCAAGTACACCATGGACTCCCACTGGTTCCGGTTAAGGGAGTCCCCAATGGAAGGAGGTCCCTACTTTTGATGGTTGTTTGTTGGGGGAGCGATAGAGAGGGCAAAGACGGTGAGAGGCCATTTGCTGCTTGCTTCCCCCACCGACTGTGCTAGTCTAATGACACTGATGGCTACTGTGTAATGGTTGTTGTCGAGAGGGCGAAAGGCAAGAGAGTGGGTCAGCCGCGAGAGGAAAAACAAAGAAAAGACAAGGGGATCGCAAAGAGAGAGAGTCTGTTCTGGCGGGGGAGAGAGAGATATGACGGGAAAGCTGGCATTCACGGACGTAAACGTCCTGCTGGGGCTGCGATTTGCTCATCCAATCAACAGATAATCCAACATTTATAAATTTGGTTGTATTGTGTCTGCAATATACTCGAGTGTATTCTAGCTGAATACACTCAAGCAGTTTTTCATGATGCAATATTTTTTTTTCAAAAAACTAATCCATTGATCTTCTTAAACATCTTGTGAATAGCTCATGCGCAAAATTTTAGCACAATTGGATATTTATAGGTCATGTTATAAAGGTCGCAAAAATTATACTTTTCAAATTAGTTTCGTTTTTCGATTTTGTTGCCCTTGGATGAGTGACTTACACTCATCTAAATGGGTTCAAAATTTGTATGTAGCCTAGTTATAGTATGACAGTGAAGATCAATGGTTTACATTTTGCAAAAAATAGTCTTGATATGCAAACACACTTGAGTGTATTCGTGCGATCTGTACACTCGAGTGTATTCTAACCTGATCTGTACACTTGAGTGTATTCGTGCGATCTGTACATGTTAGAATACATTCGAGTGTATAGATCACACAAATACACTCAAGTGTGTTTGTATATCAAGATTTTTTTTTGCAAAATGTAAATCATTGATCTTCATTGTCATACTATAATTAGGCTACATACAAAATTTGAGCCCATTTGGATGAGTGTAAGTCACTCATCTGAGGGCAAAAAAATTAACGTACGAAACTAATTTGAAATGTATACTTTTTACGATCTTTATAACATGACATATAAATGTCCAAATGTTCTCAAATTTTTTATATGAGTTATTCAAAAGATGATTAATAAGATCAACATATTAGATTTTTGAAAAAAAAATTGCATCATGAAAAACTAATTGAGTGTATTCTACTTCGAATACACTCGAGTGTATTCTAGCCTAACTCTCTCTCTCTCTCTCTCTCTCTCTCTATATATATATATATATATATATATATATATATATATATACATACATGCATACATACATACATGTACATACATATATATATATATATATATATATATATATATATATATATATATATATATATATATATATATATATATATATATATATATATATACAGAGAGAGAGAGTCAGGCTAGAATACACTCAAGTGTACAGATCACCTCGTACACCCCAATGGTGTTTGCCTATCTAGACTATATTTTTCTAAAATCTAATACATTGATATTCATGATTACAATAATAATAGGCCATGTATAAAATTTGAGCTCATTTGGATGAGTATAAGTCACTCATCTAAGGACAACAAAATTGACGTACAAAACTAATTTGAAATGCATGATTTTTTTCCTCCTTTATATGCACAACCTATAAGTGTCCAAATGAGCTAAAATTTATTATATAGTAGGTTCTTAAAATAACTAAGAAGATCAACAGTTTAGATTTTTCAAAAAGTAACTCTATCTTTAAAAATGACTGAGGTGTACAGTGCCTCCGGTACACTCGAGTGTATACTAGCCTGACTCTGTCTCTCTCTCCTTCTCTCTCTCTCTCTCTCTCTCTCTCTCTCTATATATATATATATATATATATATATATATATATATATATATATATATATATATATATATAAGTCAGGCTAGAATACATTCGAGTGTATTCAGAGTAGAATACACTCAAGTAGTTTTTCATAATGCAATATTTTTTTCAAAAATCTAATCTATTGATATTCTTAAATATATTGTGAATAACTCATACACAAAATTTGAACGCATTTGGAAATTTATAGGTCATGTTATAAAGACCACAAAAATTATGAATTTCAATTTAGTTTCACGTGATTTTGTTGCCCTTGGATGAGTGACTTACACTCATCCAAATGGGCTCAAAATTTGTTTGTAGTCTAGATATAGTATGACAGTGAAGATCAACGATTTATATTTTGCAAAAAATAGTCTTGATATGCAAACACACTTGAGTGTATTCATACAATTTGTACACTCAAGTGTATTCTAGCCAAACTCTCTCTCTCTCTCTCTTTATATATATATAAAGAGAGAGAGAGAGAGTTAGGCTAGTACACACTCGATTGTAGTAGAGGCACCGTACACCTCAGTCATTTTTAAAAATGCGGTAATTTTTTGGAAAATCTAAACTGTTGACCTTCTTAAATATCTGAAGAACATACTTTATAATAGATTTCAGCTCATTTGAACACTTATAGGTCATGCATCTAATGGAGTAAAAAATCATGCATTTCAAATTAATTTTGTCGTCGATTTTGTTGTCCTTGTATGCGTGACTTAGACTCATCCAAATGACCTCAAATTTTGTATGCGGCCTATTATTAATGTAACCATGAAGATCAATAGATTAAATTTTAGAAAAACATGGTGTAGATAGGAAAACCCCATTGGGGTGCACATCGTGATCTGTACACTCGAGTGTATTCTAGCCTGACTCTACACACACACACACACACACACACACACACACACACACACACACACACACACACACACACACACATATATATATATATATATATATATATATATATATATATGCTAGAATGCACTCGAGTGTATGGATCGCACACTGCACTCAAATTGTGTTTGCATATCAAGACCATTTTTTTATAAAATGTAAACCATTGATCTTCATTACCATACTATAATTAAGCTACATAAGAATTTTGATCCCATTTGAAAGAGTGGAAGTCACTCATCTAAGGGCAAAAAAATCGATGCAAGAAACTAATTTGAAATGCATAATTTTTTTGGTCTCTATAACATGGCCTATAAATCTCAATATGGGCTCAAATTTTATATGTAAGGCATTCATAATATGTTTTAGAAGATAAACGGATTAGATTTTTAAAAAGATATTGTATCATGAAAAACTAATTGAGTGTATTCTAGCATGAGTATATATATACATATATATGTATATATATACATATATATGTATATATATACATATATATATATGTATATATACATATATATGTATATATATACATATATATGTATACACACACAGATATATATATATATATATATATATATATATATATGTGTGTGTGTGTGTGTGTGTGTGTGGTTAGCGAAAAATATGAAATGATGGAAGAAAAGTGTGAAGAAGAGGCTAACTTATGCTTCTTCATTTTATTATTGTATTGGAATATAATCATCGTATTATTAAATCAGTTAATTCAGTTAATGTAGGGTAAAGAAGAGTTTACGAATTTTGTTGTGAGTCATATCAGGGGCACATACGGCTTGAACTTTCTGACACTTTCTACTTATCATCATTTCCTAGGGGAAAGAATGTTCAATTGTTGTCATTGGGGCTCAGATCTATTCTAGACATGTTTGTTCCCTTGAATTCCTTTTGCACAAGTTCACTCAAGAAAAAGGGAATAATACATTTATATATTTCTAATTTTTGCATACATCAAATTAGCCGGCTAGGTAAAGGCCACAAAACACACAAAATAGAATGAATTAAAAAATAAAAAGTAAGACAAATGCAAATAAAAGATGGAGAAAATTGGTTTGAGGATGAGAAAGGGAAAGGTTAGAGTTGAAGTGGTCCCGACAATGTACCACCAACCCTCAACCCCTAACTTCAAAATTTTGACCGTCCTCAGGCAGATATAAGTTAGATATGGAGGGAATTTGATATGGAGAGTGGTGGGGATGAAGATGGAGGGAATGGAAGACGCTCTTCGTCTAAGAACACACAATAGAAACCTTACGAATGGGTCCCTCTCCTGTTGGCGAGGCCCTCCTCTGTAGGGGTGTAAACGGTGCAGGTACGGTGCAGGCCTGGCCATACCCATACCCATACCCATCTAATTTAGCGGGTCCGGTTCCGGTTCTAGACCAGCATAATATAAAATCTGGACCCGCACCATACCCGTACCCGCAATAATAGCAGGTATGCGGTGCAAGTATGCGGGTAAGCGGTTCTATAAAACATCATATTGTTTATGTAAGAGAAATGACTATGTTATATATATTTGACACAACAAGATATTGTTATCATATAGTATATTAACATGTAATAGTTATATTAGTCAATGTTATATTCTATAAAATAAAATTAATTGAGTAATTGTTTACATATTTGTAGTCATGATCATAACATTTAATTTATGTAGAAAGTAATGTAGATTAGTAGACATTTTGATTTTAAGTTTACATATGATGTTCGTTATTGTAACTAGAATAGTTAATTCTTAGTTATATGACTAGTCTCAACCTTAGAGTAGGATATAATCTCAATAATTATATTAATTAGACTAGTAAAGTATGATATATATAACGTATTATTTTAGTAGTTACTTATGTATAGCGGGTACACGGGTCTAACGGGTCTGGGTCCAAGCATACCCATTATTGGACCCGCTTATATGTGGGTCCAAGGGTACACGGGTCCAAGGGTATGCGGGTATAAAAAATTAGACCCGTGACGGGTTTTTTAAGGGTCCGAATTTGCGGGTCCGTGGGTCTACCCGTACCCATTTACAACCCTACTCCTCTGGGTGCCATCATGGCCACCAATTGCGATGATCCTCATTTGGTAGAGGCTAGGGTGTTTGCGGATGCACGTCCCATTCACTGCAACCTACGTCTAACCAATGCCTTATCTCAAGGGCAATGGCTTGCTGATTGAACAACTAGTTGATGAGTGTCGAGTGCGTGAAGTGGTCTCCCTAGGGGATATAAATGGCATGGGAGAAATAGAGTTGAAGTTCCTAGTCTGATGTCCATGACATCTCTTTAGTTGCCGATGGGGCAGGATTGTTTCATTTAAGACTTGGGGCTTCAATCCCTTTCATTTCTTCTATCATTTGTAGAGGTTGTCAATGCTATTTCCTACTAGTAAATCTACCAAAACGTTCTTTGCGAATGTCGGAGTTCACCACTAAGGTTGTTCATCACTGATGCCATCAGTGATGCCGCATGGGGAAGGATAGGGATGCATAGCCATGTTTATGATTGTTACAAGGAAAAAGGTTGTGCTTTCTTATCCTTGCACCTTGTTTCTTTTATAATTGTAAAAGGGAGACTTTAGGGATCCCTAAAAGTTGGCAGTTATGAACCATGCATGTGTTAGATAGCTGCCTGGTCCATTGAGACTACACATCACATTATGGAAAGTTACAATCACATCAATATATTATGGTAGTGAACATCAATGATAAGATTGGGATAATAAAGACTGCTATTTCCAAGAAATAATGTTTCTCGTAAAAGACCAGTTTATCAAAGAGAACGAAATAGAATTTATTATGAAAAATGAAAGGAAATCCTCTGAGTAATGAAACACATCTTCATCGGGCCATGCATCCCACTTCTAGTATCCTTATTAGTTCTCAAGATTTTGAGATCTCACACTTTCAATCGGGCCACTAGGTAGAGGATTTGATGGACATGTGAAAATGTCCATCATGAACTTGTTGCGTCACATTGACTATCCATCAATTAGATTGGGTTTTAAAAAACACGGCCTCTATTTAAAAAAATGAAAAGAAAAGGAACAAATAAATTAAAATTGCAAAACGGAAATGAAAGAAATAAAAAAAATGGGTTGCCTCCCAACAACCGTCCTGGTTTATCATCGTGGACCCAACAGATGATATCAAATTACTCATATGAATTGCATGAACAGGGTTTCCAAGCCCTTGACTTATGAATTTACAAGTCCCGATCATGGTTAGGTGAAGTACATACCTTGTTGTTGTGATGGTCCTTGTTACCTTTAGGGATATTTTGGAAATTTGATTGTTGTGGTTCCAACTTACCTTCTGCCTTGAAGACTTCGATTGAATTATGTACTTTCTTTAAATCTTTGAGGACCTGATGTTCAATAGTCTTCTTTCCTGGTCTCAGGATGAGTTTTCCAATTTCAACATCCACTAAGGCTATTGCGATGGGTAAGAATGATCTCCCCAAAATTAGTTGAAACCAATTATACTCATTGATTTTCATCACCACAATATAGAATGGGGCATAGGTGTCATGTCCTAGCTTCACCGGAGCATCTTCGATTATTCCAAGGGTTTCGTAATGGATGCATCATCCAGTTGAATGGACAAAGGTGTGGGTAGGAAATTGGCAAATCCAAGGCATTGAAATAGAGATGAAGGCATAATAGATATGCTTTCACCTAAATCAGTAAGTCCCTTGCGGAAAGTGTCATCTCCTAAGAAACAATCTATCCCAAATGATCTAAGATCTTTTTGCTTTAGAGAGATTTGATTCTAAACTATATTGGAGGATGTTTGTACTAGCTTCACGGTCATGCACTCCTCGGTCATGTACTTACTGGATAGAAGGGTCTTGAGATATTTGCACCAATTTATCTTCTGATTTGAAAAGAAAATGTTGGTAATACATCATGTTAGAGTTTTAACACAATGTGCTCCTTGCACTCTCCAAAGTGGTACTACCTTGATCGATGATGACATAACATTTTTGTTGGCCAAGACAGTGTGTTGCTGTAATTTGGAGAACTCTAAAAATTCTAAAATGAGGAAACACAACATGTTGGTATTTCAGCATGGTGTGTTGTTGGGATTCGATAACTCCTTACTTCTCTGGTTCCAAATTCTATACTGCAACATGGAGTGTTGAAATCTAAGCATGACATGTTTCTAAAAACACGATGTGTTGATATCTCAACATGGTGTGTTGCTGATAGTTTGTACAATATTGATTTTTTGAATGTTTATATGATGGGGAAATGTGTTGATGAATGAGAAAATGGTGTTTCTCTCCTCATTTTGGTCCAAAAATGTTGTACCTACAACCAAAACCATATAGAAAGTAAAGATAACAATAAAGTGGAAAATATAGGATGATTAAGAGGGATATATGGGTGAAATTGATATAAAAATGCAACCAAAAGTGGACTAAAGATGATATAAAATGTGCAAATCATTGAGCCTACTCTTCAATGAGTTGACTGGCACATTCTAAACATAGAACAAATAGATATGGAGTAAGAGGTTCACTTTGCCTTATCCCCCTTGTTGATTTATAGGCTAGTGATGCTTTCCCATTCAAAATGATATGAATGTTTCCTTCACAAATGGATTGCATCATATATTGGATGATATTTGGAGTCTAGTTCACATTACAGAGTGTATATTATATAAACGGTCATTCTATCCAATCATAGGCTTTGGCTAGGTCACCCCATTCCTCTTTCGCATGTTGTGTATAAGATCGTGAGTGACAGTGATGTTGTCAGAGATTCTCCATCCAGGAACAAAACTATTCTGGACATGTGAGATCCAACTTTTCATCTTCTTTCTAACTCAATTAGCAATGATATTTGATACCAATTTTCCATATAGATTTCTCTCATCTGTGAGCATCTTTTGGCTTTGCATATATGGGTATGAGAACAATCATAGACTCCACTTACAAAGGGTGAAGGGGATTTCCTGTCGTGGCTTCTCTAATGGTGTTGATGTTAGGCATCTTGAGATGTTTCCAGTTTTTCTATATATATATATATATATATATATATATATATATATATACACACACACACACACACACACATATATATATATATATAAATATATATAAATATAAATGTATATATATAAAAATATAAATATAAATATAAATATAAATATATAAATATATATGTATATATATATATATCACGATCGCACGAATACACTCAAGTGTACGGATCGCACGAATACACTCAAGTGTACAGATCACACGAATACACTCAAGTGTGTTTGCATATCAAGACTATTGTTTGCAAAATGTAAACCGTTGATCTTCACTGTCATACTATAACTAGGTTACATACAAATTTTGAGCCCATTTGGATGATTGTAAGTCACTCATCCAAGGGCAACAAAAGCGACGGGCGAAACCAATTTAAAATGCATAATTTTTGCGGTCTTCATAACATGAGCTATACATATCCAAATGTGTTCAAATTGTGCATATGAGTTGTTCACGGGATGTATAAGAAGATCAACGGATTAGATTTCCAAAAAAAATATTGCATTATGAAAAACTACTTGAGTGTATTCCGCTCCGGATACACTCGAATGTATTCTAGCTTGACTCTCTCTCTCTTTCTCTCTCTCTCTCTCTATATATATATATATATATACTCAACCATACTTAGCTGACAAATGAACATAGATATGATTAGGAATCAGAAAAAGCATGGAAGTATGAGGGAACTATGTTTGTTTGTTTGGGTATCTCTGCTTGGTGATGAATGCTAGGTTATACAAATGTCTTGGATTAGGGTCTTATTAACAACTTCTAAGAAATGTAGTCTAGCCATAGTAGCTCGGGTGGTAAGAGCTTGGTATATTCTAAAGAAGGACCCATGTTTGAATCTCACCTAAGGCATTTTGGGAATGTCAATCCATGTTGATTTGGCACGGGAGGCGGGTTCCCAGACCACATCCTCTCATGCCTTAAGAGTTTATCATGTCGGGATCGCCCAGAGTGTGTTCTCTCGGTTACTAAAAAAAACTTCTAAGAAATGTAATCTGCAGTAGAACATTCATGGATTGGATATTCATTTTGATTAGCAACCTTCAAATTATAGAAGTTTGATTACTGAATTACACAATCATGATCTCTAATCATGATATTAGGATCTCCTTTGACTAATTCATTACATGATAATCATTTGTATTGACTTTTGAATCAAATATTGATAAATGATCACATATCTTTTAAAATTTCATGGTCAATTGGGTTTGTTGATTAGTTGATTGAATCATCTTTGCATAACTTGACATCACTTGTGATGTTACTCATGGGCCTAGGATGTTCGTATTTCTTTTTCTCACTCTAGGGTGACCTTTAGCATCTCTCACCAAATTTAGGATACTATGGTTACATTCATAAGTTCTAATTTAAAAAAAAAATGCTCATGTGTCATGATTTTGATTTGTTACTCACTTTAGTTGTTAATTTTATTAGTTTAGAGCATTCAACACCCAGGTCAGTTGGACCCAGAAATTTAGTGTCAACCTTTGGACACATGAACTCCAAGTCAACAATATCTTAGATTGGATTCCTTAAATTGACCAATTTAGGAGGTTCCATTCTATTGGATTTCGTAGAAATAGGGGCCATGTCGACATCATATCACCTTATGAAAATCAAGTTTTAAAAACCTAAAAACTCTAGGGACTGATCGATCAAATATGTGTGGCAAATACATCACTATGGAAATATAATATGGTAATATCCTTTGAAGTTAGTAATTGACTATAGAAGCCATGAACATTATCTTTCCCTTGAATAAAGTACATTTTAGTCTATATAGGTAAGTTGAATAACTCATTATTTGATGCATTAATTCAAGAATCCTTTTCTTTTAACCCATGACCCACACCATATTTTTTTACAATGTATTCTAAGAATTAACCCAAAAACCATGCTATGTAGGATTCATATGGGTATCCAAAAATCCATGTCACATATACATATGATAGCATCTGCAAAAACATGTATACTTTTGATGATATTCCCATGTGTGTTATTATCTAGTATACAAATTTGGAATAAGAGTTGGAATGTCTAACTCTTGTAGTAGTTTCTTTGAAACAAGCATATTAGAAGATACCTAATATAAAAAATGCATAAATAGGTATATGAGATTCTAGTACCTTTAGTGGAGTTTTTTTTATCCTCATTGTATCTATGTTAATGGACAATATACAACATTTCATTATTCTTGATGTTTCCCCTGGATCCCTACTTTATAAGGTATGGAAGCTTCTAAAACTTTAGGTTTCACAGGTCATGGAAATTTGCGTTTGTAGAATGTGTATGTGAGAAAAAATAAAAGTCTAAATGCTTCCCGACATAGTCGGTACATATTGGTATTGTTGCATGGTTCACAACTTGTAGCTTCATCTTTAATAAAAAGAAAGAGTAGGATTCACAGAAAACTAGAATGACAATTTGATAGGCGTAAGGATTTAAAAAAAATTGGGACACCCTTTGCCACACAAAGTGAGATTACTCAAAACAAAACCGTGAAAGAGAGATTAACAAGAAGATTACTAGGAAAATACTGAAAATTAAAACCATTTTCATAAAACTGTCAAACTGTAAATAAAACCTTTTACATATGAGTCCTTTCATACTTACGGTGTGTTCGATCAACCTGTTACCAGAGTACCTGTTCCGGATCATATATATATATACATATATCCACTTCATTTGTATACAAAAGGGCACACAAGCCAGCCACATATCAAAGCCACGTTCATAAGACATCTACAGAACATCCCCAAAGACCCAAGTGTACAGGGACGACTCTAGGACTCTATCAACAAAAGATATCCAGTAACATTTCCAACCTTGTTACATAATGCCTATCTTGCTGCTCCTCAAACTCTATTACACGATCTCTACCTCTTCATACATGTCCACCTAAAAGGGATGTGGGAAACCCACAGGGTGAGATTCCAAATCTCAGTGGGAGTTATAACTCTCCACCAACTCTATTAGAATACTAAGAAGATAAATTAATATACTGAGCAGGTTGAGTAGAATCAACTAAATGACGTATACCTCATGAACAAAATGAATCGAGTAGTAATATGCACTTACCATTGAGTAGTAAAACAATTAATAATTTAAGAAGGAATATGAAGAACACGTATAACTGTTATAAACTAAATAGTATAAAAGCAAGGCAAGGCTTCAACCAATGTTCTCATGTTTGATCCTATTCATGCACACTACACGAATGATTACGTAGTTATTATGCCTTGAGGATTTGAGTCATACCACTCAATTCCAACCGACCACTGCTAAGTCGAAATTGGTACCATACAAGGTCTAGTGGAAAAGTCAGAATCTAGGACCTCACCAACCTCGGTCAATACAAGTGAATATGTAGTGACATAACGAGTCAGACTGCTTCCAACGACATATAGTCCAACTGTGCAAACCTAGCCCGCCTTAGTACAGGTCACAGTGCTTGTGAAACTATGCTACGACCAGTAGCCACACTCTTCCAGGGTATGGCCCGCAGCCAATCCTATGTCACGTATCACTGAGCTACAGTCAAAAGCCGCATTCTTCTAGGGTATGGCCCACAACCACTCCTGAATTTTAAGGATACAAAGAGATACCATAACTTGCCACCCCGCATATTCAACAATATGTGCTCTGAGTTTCTTGTAGGAATTGCTCGTTTCACCATCCATCTAATACTGACATTGAAGATGGATCTATGGCACATGGAAACTACATGATTGGGTTCCACTTGATTAATTAGACCAATTAAAGTGTCTTTTAGCATCAATCAAGTTATAATGTACAAATTCTACGCATTACTAGAAAGTAATTGAGCATATAGGGTGTGATCTCATCACATTATCACTTGATGATTATCATTCACCATATTTTCCATAACAAAGATCACATATTTTGTGGTAGCAAACCCTCATCTCATCAGTGAGGAAATTATTATCTCATATAGGGCAATAAGCCATCATTAGGTCATAAGACCATTTTCTTCCTCTTTTAATGATATCAACATCTCACATGCCGCATAAGTCCCATTCAAACATACAACTGGTGTTACCTACATGGTTAGGGACTGGTAACAAGAAGAGTAATACATCATCAACACTACCATCTCATAAGATTCATGCCATACATATTGCATCATTAGGGATTGAGTTCTTTTTAATCAATTAGGGTTTACAAGGTTGGATCAACAACCACCCTTAGATCATTGTTCCCATGATCATTATAAAGTATGTTATGAAATAAAGATTGTAGAAAACATCACTCTTGTTATTATTTTCACAACCACCCCATAGGATATCACATCATATCATGTAACCCTATCATCAACATGATGTAACATAACCACCATCATAAGGTATCATTTCAGACTATCATATAGTGTATCAGTTTACCACTTGTTGAGAGTGTGACGGTCAACACTTCCCAAGGTGTGACGGGAAACAACAACATCTAAGTTGTGATGGAAACAACAACACCTAAATTGTGATGAAAACAACAACACCTAAGTTGTGACAAGCAACACAACACCTGAGCTGTGATGGGAAATGCCAAGGTGTGATGGAAAATGCCAAGGTGCGTCGAGTAATGCCAAGGTGTGTCGGGAAATGTCAAGGTGTGTCGAGCAATGCCACTGTGTGTCGGGAAATGCCAAGGTGTGTCGATTGTTAGGGTTAGGGTTTGGCTGGGCATCACAGGTTAGGGTGTATAAGACATCACCACCCTAGAGGTGTGTCGGACTCCACCCAACCAGGGAAGCACTGTTAGCCCTCAACACATACCAACCCCACTAGGTACATCCATAGCCATGAAGCGAACACCCTCTTAGATTAGTAACACATATCGGTTAGGCACCATATCGGTTTAGGCACTTAGGTTATGACGGGTTAGCTCCTTCAAGACCCATCCACCATATTGGTTTAACAACCACAAAACGAGCTAACCTTCTCATACCATGACAATCTAAGCATCCACAAGACATATCGTCCTAGACCATCCCCAAGTCATGACGACATGTCACATGGTGTGTAGGCTTGTTGCGCCATGAGTTATGATGACCACACACACCACCATGTATCGACCTAGTCATCTTCAACCTTACGAGACTCATCTACTAGTCCACCTATTATCATGGCAAGAAGGTGCAAGACATGGGCAACAACTAAGCAAAACTCCATCTTCAAAACAAATCTCAAACTACCAAAAACTACACACACGTAAGAGATAGACAAACTAGAAATGAAGAACAACATAGCATATGAAGAGTGATAATGACAAAGGAGGTTAAGAGTTATATAACCCACCTCAAAGATCACCACTAAGGTCCAAGCTCCAAGTTCAAGCTCCAATCTCATGAGCTCATGATAGTAGGCAATCCACCAACTTGATCACCACCGCACCTCCAAGGAAGAAGATGATACCAAACTTAAGATGGTTCAAGATGGAAAGAAGGTATCTAAGATCCACGGACGAGAAGGAAAAGAAGAAGAATAAGAGCAATGACACGGTGTGTCAGGCAATGCCAAGGTGTGTCGATTGTTAGGGTTAGGGTTTGGCTGGGCATCACGGGTTAGGGTGTATAAGACATCACCACCCTAGAGGTGTGTCAGACTCCACCCAACCAGGGCAGCACTGTTAGCCCTCAACACATACCAACCCCACTAGGTACATCCATAGCCATGAAGCGAACACCCTCTTGGATTAGTAACACATATCGGTTAGGCACCATATCGGTTTAGGCACTCTTAGGTTATGACGGGTTAGCTCCTTCAAGACCCATCCACCATATTGGTTTAACAACCACAAAACGAGCTAACCTTCTCATCCCATGACAATCTAAGCATCCACAAGACATGTCGTCCTAGACCATCCCCAAGTCATGACAACATGTCACATGGTGTGTGGACTTGTTGCGCCATGAGTCATGATGACCACACACACCACCATGTATCGACCTAGTCATCTTCAACCTTACGAGACTCATCTACTAGTCCACCTATTATCATGGCAAGAAGGTGCAAGACATGGGAAACAACTAAGCAAAACTCCATCTTCAAAACAAATCTCAAACTACCAAAAACTACATACATGTAAGAGATAGGCAAACTAGAAATGAAGAACAACATAGGATATGAAGAGTGATAATAACAAAGGAGGTTAAGAGTTATATAACCCACCTCAAAGATCACCACTAAGGTCCAAGCTCCAAGTTCAAGCTCCAATCACACGAGCTCATGATAGTAGGCGATCCACCAACTTGATCACCACCGCACCTCCAAGGAAGAAGATGATACCAAACTTAAGATGGTTCAAGATGGAAAGAAGGTATCTAAGATCCATGGACGAGAAGGAAAAGAAGAAGAATAAGCTAGAAAATTTTGCTTACCAAGGTATAAGATGAAGGATGATCAAGGAAAACCACAATTTGGAATTCGTCCACCAAGCTCCAAGAGAGACTCTCTAGCTCCTTAAGCTTCTCAAGGTCATCGACCAAGGAGGAGAGGAAGCAAGGATGGCCAAAAGGATTCTCTTGCATGGAGAGAAAGGGGATTATATACAAGAGGGATGAGAGAGATATCAAGAGAAAGGTGTCATCACCTTATGTGACACTTGTCCACAAAGAAGGGCCACATGCAACACCATGCAAGATGTGGTGATAAGATCTAGGTCTCATCCCTTAGGCCTCCTACCAAGTTCATGCCCGATACCATATCTCCACACACCCATAAACTAATAGTCACCACTCTACACACTCACAAACTGACAGGGCATAACCCCACACACTCACAAACCGATAGGGTGCAACCCTACACACTCACCAATTGATATGGTGCAACCCTACACACTCACCAACCAATACACAACCTCTCCAAGGCTCTCTAGCCCGAGATAACTCATCAAGTTGCAAGGCACACCTCACCCATGTGTTCAAAGCATCACCAAGGATGTCACCACAAAACTAAGGCCCAAACAAGGTGCCCATCTCTCTCTCCTCTAGATGATGCTAGGAGAGAGAAGGAACACTCTAGAGGTTGAAAACTTGCACATCAACCCCTACTCTGGGTGAAATGCAATTTCAAGTTTCATCCTCTCTTTCCTAAAACCTAGGACCTTCCTTCACAATCTTATATACATACACACACAGATATATATATATATATATATATATATATATATATATATATATATGTACACATATACATATACATATATGCGTGTATATATATGTATATATGCATCCATATCCACCCCCATCTCTCATAATACCTTCCCTCATGTTCAATTTGGTATGAAGACTTATGTATCTCTATTGCAAACTTGATCTTTGATTCAGGACTTAAGCAATCACCTCACTTCATTCCAGTTCAATTACGTCAAAGGTATGACTCATCAACAATTGTTCTTTGATTTTAGACGATCACATCTGTGGATTATCGCTTTGCTGCTCTTCCCTCAAATTTTTGTTGACCTTCTTGATAGCTTGCATGATCACCTCATGAATAAAAAATTATAGGATAAAGATCTTACTTAGAGGGTTTCCATGTAAGATAGGGGTTCTGTTTAGTTAGATAAAATTGAAGTAATCATAATCTGACTTCCATGAATCTAAAATCATCTTATAAAGGGTGTGTCTCAAGAGGGATCCACTCCTTACTAAATAATATAATAGTATTCATCCATAACAAACACATTTTTTTGTAATAGCTGAATAACTTTTATCTAATTTTTCATAAATAAATATCAATAAGATATAAATGCAAAAAAATGTCATGAGTATATTTAATTTACATGGTTACATACTAAAGTCGTACTTGGGCCTTACATGAAGGAAACTACTTTAAGATCTAAGCACATAAATATACAAGATATTTCAAGTGTTTCTCTCGAGATTTAGATCCACTACGTCAAGCCCAAATAATCATATCAAATTATCAGTGTGCTTTATCAAAGGGATTGGATGCATACCCCACAAAAGAATATAGGTGGAATTGGTCAGCAAAAAAATTCCAGTATGAGAATATAAATAGGGATTGAGCAACATTATGGAAAAAGGACAACAATACATATTATCAAGGCTACCATCAAATAAGGAAAGTGAAGATCCAAGAGGATATCAAGTAAAATCAATAAAAGGTATACAATAGATGCACTTATTGTATATGAATATAACAACATGTGCCACAACATAATAAATATATTAGGGCACATAACCCATCATCAATAGTTCTCAATCTACATGATTTAAGAGTAAACATAGAAATATTGGAATGTAAATAAATAATGATGGTTGGGGAACATATATGTATGACCCTTTACACTTCTTTATTCATAACATGATCTACTCTTTTAAAATGGATTTATTTGATTCTTAATCTTGAAAGTTAACTCTAATTTGTGATGTCACACCAGATGATGAAATAATGTTTATAATTTGAATCTAAACATACCCTGTTTGCTCAAGCTATACAATTCATGCAAATTGTGGACTTTTGTTGTAAATTACACTTTTATGGTAGTATGGACGTTATTGTGACACTTGCTTGACTTTCTTCATGAGCTAAGTAAGAATTTTATAATTCTTCTTCTCCTTTGGATGCTTTTGAACCTCACTTTGATGAAGTTTACATAAGCTGGGTGAGATGATAGTGATGTGTTTCATTGATCGAAGAAATCCCGTGACCCTAGTTTTTTTTTGATATACCTAGTGTGTTACTTCATTTCTCCAAAATAGTACTTAATTACAAATCTAGCTAGCAAGATATATGTTGCTATAAATTGTACAAAAAGAAAAAGGAAGAAAGGAAAACTATTATATACCTATGCTAACTATATGTATCCTTGATATTGATCTCCCAATTGAGATTAGCATCCTTCTCAAAACTTGAAAGAACTCTATAATTTCATTCCAACTCTATGTAGTAAAGAATGAATGGCACAATAATCATTGATTCACCATTCAAATGTACTATATCAAAGTGGAACTCGACTTCTGAGCATAGTTCATTTTGAATCTATCCTAGATTAGATGAGTGAACTCACACTAAAAAAAGATATTTTGAGAATCTTTAGAGCACACCTTATACTAAACACACCTAGAGGCCAGATTAAACCCCAATGCCTTTAGATAATCCAGAGTTAGATCTTTGTTTAGAAACATTTTCTATTAGAAGCAAGAACCCTTTTGGAGAGTCTCCCTCTGCAAATCCACGATCACCAGCTTGTTTTAGGATATTTGACTTAATTAGGTCCTTTAAGTGTCCCTTAAATAGAAATAACCCCTTCCATAGATAACCACTTGATCACCACACCCTTTAAGAGGTGGAAGTAGTTGCAAAAAGTCAGGCAGAGCAGCAAAACCATGAAAAATATGAACAACCCATTTGCTCTCTTGAATACAACTACTAAGTTTACAATAAAAATCATGAACATGTTTGAAAACCAACTAGTTATCAAACACTTAAAGAAGAGATTTACTATGAGGCAGCCAAGGGTCTCTTCAAAGTATTTGTTTATATCTCTGAATCTTACATGAGGCTTAATAAGCAATTTGTGGTTTAGAAGCTTCTTCAAGAGCTAAGGAAAATTTGTCTTATTCTTCATGGAACATAAATAACTCTAATTGAAATACTTTTCATATACCCACTTGATCCATAAGGATTGCTTAACCCTAGCAAAATCCCAGAGGTTCCATAATATACCAACTTTGGACCAATATTGTGACCCTTGATGTATCTCAGTGGTTGATGGTTTCTTCTATGATTGTTTGCTTTTTGGCAACCATTTGTTTTTTGGTGGTCGATGAGTTTCCCAGTGCCCACCAATTTTTTTGGTGCCCGACAAGAATCCTAAGATGATGGAATTTTGGGTGTTGAGCGATATATTTTATGATGTTCTAGTCGACAAGATTCAGACCGATGAGTTTTGACCAACGTCTTTGTGGTTGATGAAGAGATTTATGAGTGTGTGTGTATGTGTGAGTATGGTCGATGGAATTTCATTGACCGACGAGTTTCCAGTGGCCGCTGGATTTTTTGGCACTTGATGGAGTTTTGATCGATGAGTTTCCTAGTGAGTTTTCAAACAATTTTCTGATTGACAAGAGTTCTATTCCAACCCTATAAATACCCCCTCTCATTCTCTATTTCTTATCGTTGGGCGAAGCTTCAGTTACAACCAAAAAGCCCAACGAGAATTTCCTGGAAGAGTAGAGGTCGGTGAGGCTTCACAGGGACAAAGATCTCAGGCTTTTTATGGATGGATTTGCTAGTTCAAGTTTCTCACAGAAAATCCAAAGGGATTTGACCATGAACCTTGCTTCCTTCATGTAACATTTTTTCCACTCTACTCATTTTCTTGTTGTTCTTCACCCTCCTTCTTCATTCAGCCAAGTCCCATGGGTTTTCTTAGTGTTTTCTTATTGGAACCATGCACATGTGGGTTGAGCACTCTTTTTTCTTCCTTCTTTGCTCTAGTTCCACCCTACTCGTAGAACGAGAAGGCATTCTTGGAGCTTTGGTGGGTTGAGATTAATGTTTGGGTGCTAATTTTGAGAGTTTCCTCCTTTGGTACAGGTTTTCTTCTCTCAACCGGACAAGTTATGTAACTTTGAGTGCATTTCATGCCTACCTTCCAAATGCATGTTGTTAATCTTACTATAGAACTCTTAAAATGGTATAAATATAGTCTTGTTCATACTATTCTATATCACCAATGATGATGATACAAATATTTAAGCTACATTTAGTCCTCATGAACCTTTTCTTCTGATATTATGAACCTTCCAAGAGTAAGAAAGGTCTAAAATATCAAATTATAAATGCTTGAACTCCCAAAATACCACGTATGGGATGTATTGGTACCAAATGGGTGAAGTAATCTTATCTACATACTATGCCATACAATTTGACAAATATTTTATGCAATAATGAGAATCAAAAATCACTATTGAGATGTGGTAATAATGGTTGGATGAAATGCTAGTGTTGAAAGCAACTTGTTATTTATTAGTTTGAGGGTTTGGACACTTATATCTGGAGTGACATGAGAATGTTTAAATTGTCTAATATATTATGAGGTTGTAAACCCCAATGATCTGTATAATAATCTTTTGGTGTACATATGTGACTTGATTGATGTAGTAAAAATGTAACTAATTGACTTAAGTAATCAAGTGTAACCCTAGACAAGTAGATCCTTGAGTCCACAGAACTATTCTAGTGTTAGAACTTGCTAGATAGCGAAAGGAGTAATCTAAAAGGAGCTCAAAGTCATACTCATTTAATATATGCAGCTGCAGGGAGGGTATATCATTGTCATCTTGATCCCAAGGTTTTGGAAAGTGGTCAAGGTCATCTCACATGATGTTGTAATTGAGAGTGATTGTGGTCATTACTCGGATTTGAGGGTTGTATACCCTAATTTTTATTGTCATGGACTGTGTACCTAGGAAAGACTAGGCTATTTAGTAGTTGGGATGATATGCCACTATAGTTTACTTGTACTAACTGAGGTGAAGAGATTATAGAATTTTGGTTATCCTAGATCTTATATTGGGCTGATTTGGACTTCACAGTGGTCATCTAGTAGCTTGAGTGGCATGCCTCAGACTACCTAGGGTTTAATAAAATATGTAATTCAGTCATGTAGTAAAATTGTTAGGGATTACTTAGAAAATTAGATTGGATGATGAACTGTGTATTGTTTCTTTTAATTCATGTCTTCTTTGTCATGTGGTAAGAGAAATTGACTGTACTTATGATTCTAGCTATTCCTAATCTTGTTGTAAGTTATATAGTCTTTCAACTTTGTAATATATTTGCATAATCCGCATAAATACATAATCACGGTAAGAAAGAAATGATTTTGGAGTTATATCTCTCGTTGAGACATGGGTTTCACCAGGTGGCTCACCATATTTTTTAGGTGATCGATAGTGCCTTCAGGTGTATTGTGACAAGGAGGCACAATTTTGAGACCAGTAGTGTCAGAAGGTTGGTGTGGTTAGTACATAGTTTTAGATTTGTCTCTATACTCTCAAGTTTGGCTGGGGAGTTATGTATATCATGTATATCAACTCAAGATTTTACTTGTATTCCTTTAGCAATGTAAATGATGTAACTATGTGGACACCATCTCTTGTAAAAAAATTATGGCTGAGGCCATGGAACTCGTGTACATGCACCTACTATATGTATATCGACTCAAGATTTTAGCAATGTAAATGATGTAATTATATGGAAAACATCTCTTGTAAAAAGTTTATGGTTGAGGCCATGGAACTCATGTACATGCACCTACTATATATGTCTGTTAAGTTGGACCTTGTGCAAATTCATCCTTTAACATTGTGGAAAAAGTTAATTGAGTTTTAATTATGTACCTTTTTGGTAATATGATTAATTAGTGTTTGCTCAATATTTTTGTTTTGATCGATCTTGTTTAGCGTGGAAAGCTGCCACATTTGCCGGTATCAAAGCCTTTGGTTTGTTGAGTCTATAGGATACATGACTTAGGTTGTTGTGTCTAATCTTATGTAATATGACATATCTAACTATGGTTTATGGTTATGTAGATATGTCTGAAGAATGTGAAGAGCATGCATAGAGTAGTTTTGTGGTGCCTGGAGGTGGTGGTGGGAGGTGGGTACCAGATGGAGTACCTGATACGGGGCCAGAACAGCCCGTTCCACCTCTGTTTGACCCTTCAACCATAGTTGATCCGGCCTTTCAGTCAATGTTTGAACAACTTATGGCAACATTCTAACACTTAGTAGATAAAGTGGATGCACTTCAATGTTAAATCTTAGGGTCCAAGGAAGACTTTCAAGGGGTGAAGTGCATGGAACCATGGAGTACAAGGGCACAAAAGACCCAACCGATGCATATATGTGGTTTATAAAGTTGGAGAAGGTGTTTATGGATTTGAATATCTGAGAAGGACAAGGTGAAACACTCAATCTATATTTTGAATGGTAGCATTGGCATCGGTGGGCCATTGAGGAGGAGAAGAGATTGTGAAAGGCAACTAGTTGGGAGGAGTTCGGGTGGGATTTTGTTAGTCATTACTTCCTCGAGATGTATTTGGAGGAGAAGATGGCTCAATTTGAATAGTTGCGCCAGGGATCATGGTCTATCAATGACTATGAGGCAATGTTCATGAGTTGTTGACGTTTTTTCCCCACTTGGCAACCATAGAGAAGGAGAGAACCAAAAGGTTTGAATTTCGAGTAGGCAAGGATGGAATATACTTTAGAGATCTGAGAGAAGTTTTACACCTTTATGGACTTCATGAGGAGGATAGAGAGGAAAGCTATAGAGTAGTAAGAAGCCAATGGCAAAAAGAGGTCTTCTCAATTTTAAGGATCAACATCTAGTAGTTTCAAGAAGCCAAGGTTTTCCTTGCCACAATATTAGAAGTCTCATCTGAGGTCAATGTTTTCTAAACCAAGGACACATGTACAATCTCAATGGTCCTCTAGAAAGGAGAGAGGACATATCTTTCTACCAAGTGGGGTGAATAGTTCTGGTTCAGTGTCTGTGACGGGGCCATCTAGGCCATCATATGATTCAAGGATGTGTTACAAGTGTGGTCAAGTCAGTCATATGAGATGGTCTTTCCCTATGAAGAACTAAGAGGTTACTCAACAACTGAGGTAGGTCTAACAGACTCACAACAATAACAATAACAACTATACAGTAGTGGTGGTGGTAGTAGTAGAGGTCATGGACATGCATTGTAGGCAGGGTCTTGAAGACCGAGAAGAAGAGGAAGAGGAAGACAATAGGCAACAACTAGGTTCTATGCTATGAGTCAGCCAGAAAGAGTGGTCAACCCCCAGGTCATGGTAGGTCAGATGGCATTTTTCATTCTGATTTATCTACTTCTTCTTTTATATCTATTTTGGTTGATCCAGGTGAAACACAATCGTTTATCACTAGAGAGGCGATAAATATATGTTACTTACCTATTTATAGTAGAGACAATAACCTCTTGTTAGAAACCCCTTTGGTTGCTTCCACAATGTTGTGGGAGGTGTGTCCATCTTGTGTTCTTTCTTTCTTAGGACACATCATTCAAGTGCATCTCATGCCACTTGATATGCATGGATTTGATGTGATTCTAGGGGTGGATAATTTAGAGAAGTATAAGGTTTTTGGCATGTAGTTCCAAAGTCATGACATTTTGTGATGGTGATGTCTCATGGACATTCCAAGGATACATGAAGATTTTTCCTAGTTGTTTGGTCTTGGTAGTGGTAGCGTAGAAGATGTGGAGATAAGAGCATGAATCTTCTCTTATACGTGTGATGGATACCAAGATGAGGAGTTCTAGTGTCTAGGATGCACCTATGGTGTGTGAGTTTGAGGTGGTTTTTCTTGATGAGTGTCTAGGTGTACCACCCACGAGGGAGATTGATTTTGAAATCTATTTAGTTCCTGGTACACAACCCATAGCACAAGAACTACATAGGATGGCTCCAGTTGAGACAATGGAGTTGAAGAATTAGTTGTAGGATTTGTTGGAGAAGGGTTCCATACGACCGAGCACGTCCCCTTGGGGTGCTATAGTGTTGTTTGTGAAGAAGGATGGTTCTATGAGGCTTTGCATAGACAATTGATAGTTGAATAAGGTTACAGTGAAGAACAAGTAGCAGTTCCTAGGATAGATGATCTATTTGACCAGTTGAGAGGTGATTCCATATTTTCCAAGATATATTTGACGTTAGACAAGCACCAGTTTAGGATCAAGGATGATGACATACCTAAGACTTCTTTTAGGACCAGGTATGGTCATTATCAGTTTTTGGTTATGCCGTTTGGGATAGCCAATGCACTATCAATGTTCATGGACTTGATGAAGAGAGTGTTTAAATTATATCTTGATCACTTTGTGGTGCTCATAGATGACATCTTGATATACTCTAGGGACAATCAACAACATGATCAAAATCATCATCAAGCTTAAGAGTTGTTGAAGCAGCATAGGCTTTATGCCAAGTTCAGTAAGTGTGAGTTTTAACTGACTGAGGTGCCTTTTATGGGTCATGTTATACATGCAAGAGGAATTTGTGTGGATCCTAAGAAGGTGCAGTCAGCATTGGGGTGAGAAAAGCCCCAGACACCAACCGAGGTTTGAAGTTTCTTAGGCTTAGCGGATTATTACAAGCAGTTCATCAAGAATTTTAGTTTTGTAGCTTTGCCTTTAACCAAGCTAACTAGGAAGGGTGTTCCTTTTGTTTGGGATGAGAAGCACCCATAATATTTTCAGTTGTTGAAGGAGTAGTTGATGAGTTCTCCTGTGTTTGTGTTTCCAGATCTTAGGAAAGGCTACATCATTTTTGTGATGCTTCAAAGAATGGGTTGGGGTGTGTGCTGATGCCGGACAAGAACATGATTTTTTTTTCTTCGCGACAACTTAAGATTACCCAACTCATGATGTAGAGTTAGAATCTGTGGTTCTTGCCTTGAAGATTTGGAGACACTACCTATATGGGGACAGGTTCAAAATCTTCAAAGAGCAAGAATCTTCAATATATCTTCTCGAAGTAGAAATTAAACATGAGGAAGAGGAGATAGATGGAGCTGATCAAGAACTACAACTTATGATAGACTATCATCTAGGGATGAAGAATGTAGTGGTTTATTCATTGAGAAGAAATTTATCTTTGCCTTCATCATCATCTATAGATAAAGTGTAGTTGCACTCCATGGCGTGTCACAAGTGGGACATGTTAGTGTCACTATAGTAGATGAAAATATAGTTGGAAGTATCTCTATTGGTAGGTTTTTTTCTCACAATTACTAGTGAAGCTAGCATTGATACAGTAGATCAAAGAAGCACAAAATCATGATACTATGATAAAGAACATCAAATCAAAGTTTGTCATAAGGAGAATCATGGCTTTCATGAGATAGATTATAAGATTGTGTCTTTTCACAACAAAATAGTGGTTCCTAAGGTTGACAGTCTAAGGGAGATGGTAATTGACGAATCTCATTCCTCATTGTACGCGATGCATCATGGAAGTACAAACATATATCATAATCTTAAGGATTTTTATTGGTGTTGTGGTCTGAAGTGCCTAGGTTCATGGAACCATACCCTATCACAACATGAGTTATAAAGATGGCATGCATGTAGGAGTTGCCTCTAGAGTTGCCTATGTTGCATGATGTGTTCCATGTTTTGATGTTGAGGAAGTGCCACCCAGATATAGATCAACTGTTATAGCCAATGGACGTCGAGTTAGAGGAGGATGTTACCTATGTTGAAGGACTAGTTTTGATCTTATATAGGTGTGTACATAAGATTAGGAAGAAGGATATAGCATTAGTTAAGGTGATGTGGCATCCTTGCGTGGTGGAGGGAGCCACGTGGGAGTTAGAGGATGAGATGTGTAAGAAGTACTGACCCTTGTTTGCTTAGGATTTTGGGGAAAAAAATATTTTTATGGGTTTATTGTTGTAAGACCCACATCCTTACTTAAGCCGTACAAATTATTTTCTTGGATACAATGGATTATTTTGATGCTTAATCTTGAAACTTAACTCTGATTTGTGATGTCACACTGGATGATGAAAGTATTTTCATAATTTGAATATGAACAAATGTTTCCTCAAGTTAACAATTCACGTAACTTTGGACTATTATGTAAATAACTCTCTTCTAGTAGAATGGACATAATTTTGACACTTGCTGGAGTTTCTTCATGAGGTAAATTTTATAATTCTACTTATCGTTTGGATGCTTTTCAATATTGCTTTGATGAAGTTTACATAATCTATGTGAGATGATAGTGATGTGTTTCAAAGGTTGACAAAATCTTGTGACCCGTGCTGTTTCTCGGTGGTCGATGGTTTTGTCTGTGACCATTTGCTTTTTGGGGACCATTTGTTTCTCCAAGGTCGATGAGAACATACACCAAGAGAAACCTCCAAACACATGTTTGTACATCCTATCACTCTTTAGTCATTGTAGGGTTACATTTAACTCATTTAGGTATCCACAACTTCTTAACATAATACTATATGCATACAAACAAATAAGCTTTACACTATTTAATTATCCCCATATACTCATTAATTCAAAGAGGTAATATTTTGTGTAGTTAAGCCTAAAGCAGACAAACTAAGTAAGTTAAAAAAATGTAGAATTAAATATAAGAATGGTTCATAATTTGAAAAATATTTATAAATAAAATATACACAAGTTTTCAAAGGAATCTAGGGCTTCTTGATGGATAATTTATATCATGTTATTATATGTTTATTGAGTTTGTATTAATTTTTTCCTTTTTTAACAGTAGGGTTTCCTTTTACAGTGTTAGGGCTTAAACTATCTTAACCTCGTAATAATATGACTGCACATTTATTGCTTAACTTATGATGCTTCAATCAATATCATCCAAACATATTAAATATGTTTTATATGAATATGTTTTGCTTCTATTAAAAATTATTGCTTCCTTACTGAAGTCCAATGATCTTTTGAAAATACCTAATAATTAATCTTACAAATTTACACAATCAACTTCTAGACTAACTCATGGTATATTAAATGTTTTTGAATCTTAATTTAATAATATATAATTCTCAGATAAAAATATGAAACTTAAGAAATCCCTAACTTAACTACTAAAGTATTGTAGACTAATAATACCTTTATGATTTTCATAAATTTTATTCTAAAATAAAATAGTTTATAAACTTTTGTACTTACTGGTTTTCTATACATACTTCTAAATATATTCTACGTCTAAGAATTTGTTATATTTTAAAGAATATATTGATCAAGTTTAGAGATTGATCTATAATTGACATATCATATTGGTTGTCAATTTGTGCAAAGTAGAAACATATTTCTCATTTTCTACTACCCTTCTTGTTCCTTGCAACTCGATCCAAATATGGCACGTATGCTTTTGTTTCACTCGATTATAGTGTTGAAAAACTCACCATATTTTTTGAATTCGCCATATTTTCTTGACTTTGCCATTTCATGAATATCATTTGGTTCCCCATGTCCATCTCTCATGTCTTGAGGTCTCCTTCAGCTCAAAAATCAACAATCTTGCCAAAGGATATTTTTTTGAGGTTATAGTAGTCAATGTTTCTCCTTTTATTCTTGAACTCAGGCTCTGATCTTAGGCTAATCAGGTTGTAAAGGGTCTAGTTAAGTTTTAGGGATAGCTTGAATACTTTCCCACAATGGCATGTCCTCTCTCAAAATCAGCTTCTAGTCCCCAATTATTCACCTAAATTGAAGAAGGGTTTCTTAATGACGGAACACTCTCATAAACTCCACTAGCTTTATCTCATCATCACATACTTATCAAGTGATATGTATTTAGACAAATTTAATTTAATTTTTTTACCATTCGTCATATCTCACAAGTCCATTTACCAAGAGTGGACCTAGGAGAAAACACTCCCACCATCTGGCACATGCTTAATAAATGGAGTCATTGATTGGTATCAGAATGTTGGTCTACCGTAAATAGACCACTGAGTCACAAATTGAAACATACATCCCATCATGAAGCATATTTCCTTGTGTGCTCGGATGCCATTCATTGAATTGCAATCTAATAATAAAATTTTTCTTTGATTTCTCAACAAGTTGAATGAAATTAATAGGAAAGATACTTGCCTTTCTATTGTATTTCAAAAGACTCCTCTTATCACTGTCTCTCTAATAGAAAAGTGTCCCATCACTTTTTCTCTCTATTTTTACTAATACAATCTTCATCTTGTGAATCTTCTTTATCATCATCATCTTCTCCCCTTTGCTTTTGACATTTTTAGTGTCCTTAATGATGACTTGATTTTCATCTTATTGTACATATAAAATATCATATATAGAAATGTGATGATACCATCATCTACTTTTTCAGACTTTGTCTGTAGATCATTGGGTTTTTTCCATACAAAACGGATTGTCAGCCCAATTTGTAACTCAAGTCTCTACGGAGGCGCTTATTTAAAGTTTGTATACTAACTTTATAAGTATATTTTATTTATGTTGGACAATCACTTATACTGAAGTTTTAGATTTTAGTCAACCATGAATAAGTGGCTTTTGCACTGCACGGCAATTCGGTGCACTTTATAAACTTGATCAGTTTCAATAATCTTTAATTTTCTCTGAATGAGTTTCTTTTCTATGCATGTAGTCCGCAATGCAGGATGATTTGTGTCATACCTCGTCTATGATGGAGATACGACCCGTGTTTCTTTGTTGTGAAAATTATGTTACCGATGATAATGACTGGTTCCACAAATTTATGTAGGTGGAATATGTGAAACAAAGGATGTACGAAAGTTGAGGTTTAGACTTATCATACACTTTGAAAGGAAACCAAATATGTGACTATGGCTTTCACATTTTAATGCACTTTATGAACTTGATTTATATTTTTCCGCTTTGCTGATTCCAAAATTCATTTATAAAAGTTGTCAAAACCTAAACCCACCGAAATATTGCTGCCAAAATTAACCAATGTTTTAATTAAATGCCGAACTTAGACAGTGGTGGCTTGCATGTACATGGTGTAATATGCTAACAAACGATTATTCATCCCTCTCACGATGGCCACAAGTAAAAACAAGAAAAGAAATGATCACTGTCCAACACCTTAACAAGTTTGCCTATATAGATAATCTAAAGTGTATACAGATGGAAACACGGCTCCCTCAGTTTATTAAATCAGAAAACGGCAAAATGACACAGAAAAAGCTCCCATCCTACCAAAATCTAAATACGTAGTTAACTTTCAGCAGATGATAAAAGAGAATCAGACTCTGACAAATATGTTAGTCTTGCAAGAATTAATTACAGTATTAGATCTATATATTGTGCTTAAAGTTGGACATTTACCTCAGTAATTGTGACAACTTCATTCCATACTCTAAGAGCTAGCTTGAAAATAAGTCGTACTCTAAGAGCTAGCTTGAAAATAAGTAGACAAAGCGGGACCAGTTTTATCATCATCCCATTGTAACTTTCCCCACCATCCACGGGATCCACGTATCTGCCTAATACTTTTAGCACTCTCAAGATCAAATGGAAGCCTCCTTAATTGTGGGCATTGCGACACACTCAGAAATCGAAGAGAAGGAAAACTCAATGCTTGTTCAGTTGAAATTCTCTCGAACTTGGGAAGCTTTTCAAGTTTCATGTACTGCAAATTGGGGAATGGAGTTTTTCGAGTTGTAGTAGTCGTTTTATCACTGGGGAACTCTGGTATAATCTGTCGCATATCTTCGCAGTTAGACAATCGAATCCTCTCCAAGGTAGGAATTTGCAAAACACAAGATAAATCTTGAAGTTCCTTTGACCCTCGTACAGTAATTGTATGTAGACGGGGGAGAGGAGAGAGATGTGGTCTTGCAACCTTTTGTTTACGTACATCTCTTTTCACGGTGATGCTTTTCAATTTGGTGACATTATTCAAATATATTCCTTCAAGACAGCTGTCATCTCCTTCACCTTCAAGACAGCTGTCATCTCCTTTAGAGAAAACCAAGTGTTCCACACTATTGCAATCATCAATCCAAAACCTTCGCAACTTTAGAAAAGTGGAGTAAGCAGATGAGGCATGTTCTTGCCTGAACTCGTTACCAATGAACTGCAGCGCCGTTAATTTAGAGGCAGAGTCTTTTGGAAAATAATGTAGAAGTTCATTGAAAGCTGTCACACTCTTAACATCAACTCCAATTTCATCAAGCATCTTCAATCTTCGTAAATGCCCCAATTGGATATTAGAATCATGGCTAAATTCTCCTTCCAAGCCCCACTGGAAAGAACTCTGTAACAAACAGAGGCATTGCAGATGTGAAAGGTGGACCAGCGCTTCCTCGGGAATAAGCCTAAGATGCGAAGTATTCTCTAGGTAAAGCTGCCTTAGATTATGCAGCTTACGGAATTCATCGGGCAACCTTTCAATGTTGGTGGATTTCAAGTTGAGAAATCTTAACTCCACCAGGAGAAAGATGGATTTGGGAAGCTTCTCCAGCTTTGCACCGGTCAAGTCCAATACACGAAGATAAGGCACGAATTGGAAGAAGTCTTCGGGGATTGTGACTAGCGAATAGCAATAATTAAGCAACATGGTCATAACTTTAGGACGCTGTACATGTTTTCCTTCAGGTGGACTGTCAATACGACTCATATTCGAGCCTATAAATGATATCTTGGGGGATTTGTTCCATGCTGTAAAATCAATTCGGCTGCTATCTTTTGCTGTATTATATACACGATAGGTCCCGTATATTAAACCTGAAAATCCATTGCCTTTGGTTACCCATAGACACATCTCACGGACTGAGTCATGCATTTTGACAAAACGATCTCCGAGTTCACTACTCTCTAACAAGGAAGCCGACTTTAATTTAGATATCACGAGAAGTCCCTTTTTTCTCAGGCTGGCGTAGTCTTCTATTTCCCCATCTTCTTTTGGCAGGATCCCCTCCCCAACCCACTGTTGAATGATGAAGCTTGTACTGATGTTGTAATCATCAGGATATAATGAGCAATAAAGAAGGCAAAGTTGAAGCTCTCTGCTACCCAATCTGTCAAAGCTGAAATTCAGAATAGTTAGTAGTTCAGCTTCCATACCAGTGATTTTTGTTGGTGACTTGTTCAGACTTTCTAATCCACTATCCCATTCTAATATGTTGGTCCCATAACATCCGAAAGCTTTTCCAGTTAGGATCAGTGCGAGTGGAAGACCTTGACATTTTTGCACAACTTTGTCTGCACGTTCTCGTATAGCATCGTTGCTCAAGAGGTCCACATGTAGACCCAAGTTGAGCCGGAAGAGGTTCATTGCATTTGTTTTATCTAATTGATCAACCTTCACCTTCTGGTGAGCATTCATATCCTGACAAACTTCAAACGATCGAGTTGTAAACACAACTTTCCCTTTAATGTTTTTGGATAGAGGTATCCCTACCGCCGTCAGATCTAACCTGCTCCACAGGTCATCCAGTAGAATCAAAAATTTCTTGCCATTCAAGATTTCGCGCAATTGGTCAGCCCGAGATCGATCTTTCTGAAGGTCGAAATCTTTTATTTGCTGAGACATTTGTTCTTGTATCTTGTTGATATCGACATTTTGTGACACGACAACCCATATAACCAGCTCAAAGTGAAGACTTGATTCGTAGCGGAGTGCTCTATTATTGAGCTCTTTCATGAGGGTGGTTTTACCAATCCCACCGGCTCCATAGATTCCAATAAGTCGATCTTGCTCAGATTTAAGATGACCTAGCATTTCGTCCACCTTTTTATCGGTGCCTACGATGTCCTCTGTAGAGTGTGAGAGTCCAACTAGTGCTAGTTGCAACGGCTCAAACAAACCAAATTCGTCCAACTCTTTGCCCTTCTTCTGGAGCTGCTCAACACGTCGAAGTGTCTCTTCAATGATTCCTCCAAATTTATATCTAGACGTGCAGGAAAAACCTGAATATTTCGACTTGTCTAAATTCCTTAGCATATTCTCCTCCAGGTCCTTCACTTCATCTAGCCACGTAATCACGATACGTTTGCATTTGATTCCGGGAGTTACTACCTTCTTCTCCTGGATTTTCCTGCATATTTCCTCCTTGTCCTGATTTAGCTGCTTTAGTTCCGTACGAAGCTGGTTTGCTCTTTTTCTTGGGAAAACACACTGAAGAATTTCGTCTTTAAACAGATCCAAAATGTTCCAATTAAAATTACAGTTGATGGCCATGAGGGAACGAATACGTACGTTGATACAGCTGAACTTATGTTTCAGAACCAATAGTAGTCTGATGAAACCAGATAATATTGAGACATCTTATGGATGGGAACGTCGGATTTCTGAACACATGCGAACAAAGGATATAATTAATATATGACTAGGCGTTATGATGAAATAAAACGGAGAGTGCGTGAAACCATGTGTGACGGTTGTCCACGAAAACGTTCTCAAAAAACGATAGTTGGATTTTTACATTTTAGCGTATGCAGTTTGTTTTATCTTCTTTTTATATGTTACCACATCACATACTTATATGTTACCACATCACATACGAATTAAAATTTAACCTTTCTGGTCTCTTGTCCCTGCGCGCATTACCCAAGAGGGCTAATTTTGTTCTGATCTATCGCCAAGAAGGCATGTAGAAATATTTGACGTCTCTTAGCCAGTCAGATAGTCACTCGCGGGTAGTACTTAAAGTACAAATATAAATAAATTGAATTCGAAGCCAATTATACAATACGAATTAATCCAACAGAAAAGAAAATTGATCCGATCCTATACAAAATCTACAAGATATATATCATATGGTGACACTATCCAAATTCAGATAAAAATTTGAATGGAACCGAATATAGTACAATTATTGCTATATATTTATATATTTATAGATTTATATATATATATATATATATATATATATATATATATATATATATATATATACAGAGAGAGAGAGAGAGGGGTTAGAAAACACTTAAGTGTATCCGGAACAGAATACTCTCAAGTATTTTTCCATGATGTATTTTTTTTTAAAATCTAATCCATTGATCTTCTAAAACATCATGTGAATAACTCATATATAAAATTTGAGCCCATTTGGACATTTGTAGTTCATGTTATGAAGACCACAAAAATTATACATTTCAAATTAGTTTTGTACGTCGATTTTGTTACCCTCAGATGAGTGATTTATACTTATCCAAATGAGTTCAAAATTTCCATGTAACTTAATTATAGTATATCAATGGTTTACATTTTATAAAAAAAAACAGTCATGATATGCAAACACCGCTTGAGTGTAGCGTGCGATCTTTACACTCCAGTGTATACTAACCAGACTCTCTCTCTCTTTATATATATATATATGAGTTACTTTTTAATACCCGTGCGGGTAACTTAGTATTACTACCCGTCCGGTAAAAACACGGTGGCATGTTAGTAAATAGATGCAATATTTTCTTCCCGTCTTCAGTTTCTTCCGTCCCGACTCAGCGACTCCGCCGATCTCCCAAGCTTCCTTCGTTCAGTTGTTCTCGCGCACCGTCCCTCGTCGCGCACCGTCCCTTGTCGCGCCGTCCCCGCCGAAAGCAAAACCCCAAATCGTCGCTCCGTCCCCGCCGAAGCAAAATCCCAGATCGTCGCCGACAGTTACCTCTTCCAATATGACGAGAACAAAGCAAGCGTCAAGGAAGACCTCGACAGGGCCGCCGTGGCTAAGGCGTCCACGACCAGTGATTGAAGAAGATGATGAAATCGAAATGCAGCCTCAACAGGCCGAGCAGAAGATGGCCAAAGAACCAGAAAAAGCGGATAAATCACCATCGCCGGCGGAAAGGGAAATACTCGACCACACTACTCCGACAACCCTGAAAGAGGATAAGAAAGAGGCTACCAAGGACGCAGAAGCGGAAAAAGAGGGGAAAGAAGAGGCTGCGGGAATGAAGAAGGGGCTTGCTGCTGAGACTCCTCAGACAACTAAGACACAGGATAAAGGCAAAAAATAGGGGTTACAGCTCCCCCATGGATCAAACCTCCATCAAAAAGTGCAAAGCGCAGTAATGTTGCTACTGCTCGTCGTGGAGTCAACATAGCAGCTGAGAAGAAAGAATGTACGCGCAGCAAAGCGGGAGAATTTGAACAACAAGGTAATGCTCGAGTAACTATTACATACTGCTTCTTGAGTAACCGACAGTAATGCTTGAGTAACCGATATTAATGCTTGAGTAACCGATGTTAATGCTTGAGTAACCAATATTAATGCTTGAGTAACTGAAATTAATGCTTGAGTAACTATTACAGAATGCTTGAATAACATACATTAATGTTGAGTAACCGTGTTTAATGCTTGAGTAACTATTACAGATTGTTTGACTAACCGATAATAATGTGTGAGTAACCGAGATTTATGCTCAAGTAACTATCACATAATGCTTGAGTAACCAAGAGTAATGATTGAGTAACCAAGAGTAATGCTTGAGTAACTGAAATTAATGCTTCAGTAACTTCACATATTGCTTGAGTAACCGATAGTGGTGTTTGAGTAATCAAGATTTATGCTCGAGTAACTATCACATAATGAATGAGTAACTGAATGTAATGCTTGAGTAACCAAGATTAATGCTTGAGCAACTGAAATTTATGATTGAGTAACTATTACATTATGCTTGAGTAACCGAGAGTAATACTTGAGTAACTGAGAGTAATGCTTGAGTAACTAAAATTAATGCTCGAGTAACTATCATATATTGCTTGAATAACCGATAGTAGTGTTTGAGTAATCAAGATTTATACTCGAGTAACTATCACATAATGCTTGAGTAACTGATATTAATGCTCGAGTAACCAAGATTAATGCTTGAGCAACTGAAATTTATGATTGAGTAACTATTACATTATGCTTGAGTAACTAAGAGTAATGCTTGAGTAACTAAAATTTATGCTTGAGTAACTATCACATATTGCTTGAGTGACCGATAGTAATGTTTGAGTAACCGATAATAAGCGATAAAACAAAATTGTTAAGCTAACTACTACATTCTTGGAATAACTTTATTTGTATGCAGGAGAAGAAAGCAAAGGGGATGAGGAGAGTACAACTGCAAGTCAGAAACATAAAGAGACGGAAAAGGCTAAAGAGAAAGGTAAGATTGTATGGATTTGTAATAGTTTTAATTTTCAGTTACTTACAGTTTATTAAATAGCTTTTACAAAATAAACAATGAGCTCTAACGATAAGTTTTGATATGTTTGCAGTGGGAGTAAATAGACTGTACCACAGGTGCTCCTTAAAGAGCTATAACAATACCAGAAAGAGCATGGTTTATACAAAGGAACAACTTATGATGCTGAGCTCAACAGCCTTTGCAACCCTCATAAATATGCCAAATCTTGCGGTTGACATAGGCTTGTTAGAGGATTTAATTGATAGATATGTCGATGAAGACATATTTCTGCTGGCCGAGGGAGAGGAAAGAAGGATGACAGTAGATGACGTGGGGATAATTCTAGGTATCCCCAACAAAGGTATAGATATAACACAAAGAAAAGATTCTGCCATAGTAAAGTCGATATGGCAAGAGTTTGCAAAGGAGACTTGTAAATATAGAAATGAAGGTGAGACATCAAAGAAATTGAGAGAAAAAGATGTCCTGCATAAGGACAACTTAACAAAACTTTGGCAAGAATATGCTAAGACCAACAATCCAGCAGACAATACAAATATGTGTCGTGCGTGGATGTTGCACCTGCTGGCAACATTCCTAATCCCAGACACTAGCTATTGCGCACCAATCTACATTATCCACTACCTAGATAATGTAACTGCCACTGGGCAGATGAATTGGGCAAAGCTGGTGCATGGGAGCATCTTCAAGAATATGAAGATGCTAAAGGAGAATGTCCAGCTAAGAAGGAAAGGAGAGAAAGGGGCTAAGAACACCCTGTACACAACAGGCTGTGTCATGTGCCTATGCGTAAGTGAATAAAATCATATTCAACTACATTGATACAATATTGACTATGGGGTTGCAGTAACATATGCATTATATTTTATATATATTACATGCAGGTTTGGGCATATGAGATGACAAAGATGGCAAAGCCAACATTCCTTGACTCCAAACCAAGGATAAAGAAGTGGGCTGTGCTGGTCGAGAAATTGATGGAATTAGCGAAAGTGGAGCCTAAGGATGTAAGATTATCTAATCTTTGTTACAAAATCTAATATACAACACTGTTTTAATATATATATATATATATATATATATATATATATATATATATATATATTGAGCGTATTCAGAGCAGAATACACTCATGTCATTTTTCATGATGCAATATTTTTTTTCAAAAATTTAATCTTTTGATCTTCTTAATTATCTTGTGAATAACACATATAAAAAATTTCAGGACAATTGGACATTTATAGGTCATGTTATAAAGACCGTAAAAATTATGCATTTCAAATTAGTTTCATGCGTCGATTTTGTTGCTCTCGGATGAGTGACTTACACTCATCCAAATGGGCTCAAAATTTGTATGTAGCCTAATTATAGTATGAAAATGAAGATCAATGGATTACATCTTGCAAAAAATAGTCTTGATATGCAAACACACTTGAGTGTATCTGTGTGATCTGTTTACTTGAGTGTATTCTCTCTCTCTCTATATATATATATATATATTTATATAAATATATATGTATATTACCGCATTACATACCAATTAAAATTTATCCTTTCCGGTCTCTTATCCCTGCACGCATCACCCAATAGAGTTAATTTTGTTCTGATCTATAGCCAAGAAGGTATGTTAAAACATTTATGGTGTCTTAGTCGGTCACTCGTAGGTAGTACTTAAAGTACAAATATAAACAAATTGAATTCGAAGACAATAATTTGATCGGATCCTATACAAAATCTACAAGATATATATCATATGGTGACACTATCCAAATTCAGATAAAAGTTTGAACCGAACATAATAGAGTACAATTTATGCTAATATATATATATATATATATATATATATATATATATATATATATATATGTTAAAAATCCTATTTAGTATGGCCCAAAATAAATAAATATATTTAATAAAAGTTTTCCTAAAGGGATGTGTCTCTTGGGATTTGGGTTGGTTCCCATAACCAACGTGTCTCTTCATGATGGAAAGAGAGACAAAGGATATAAATTTATGGAGTGTTTTTAGTCCTCTCTCCAGGAAATCAATCTCTAACCAACTTCCATCGTTGGAGAGTCCACAGGAGAGAGAAATCCAACTCCCGTTCTCTCGCTTCCGCTCGTCTCTCTCGTTTCCGTTGTCTGACGTTGCGCTGTGCAACACTGCTGCAAAAGACTGCCGTGGAACACTGTTCAAACGTGTCAGAGCCGCTTGTGCAATTGTCATCTTCACCGAAATATACCATGGAGACTCTACAATCTTCATGTACGACATAATATGTCTATCAATAGTATCAGAGCGAGATTATTTCTTGTCTCCGGCGCTGATCCTATTGTAGGGTTCATGCTCATCGGCTGTTTTGTTTTTGGACTTTGAAACAATGAATGTATATGGCATTCTGTGGTATTTTTCTGATGGACTCCTGCGGATATTCATTGCCGGTATTAACATCACTTTTACTTAGATCGGTAGTGTTCTCGTTGCCTCTGGACGTAACGGTGCAGAGTGCATCGATTATTTTTTCTTTCTTTTTGAGAATTGTGCGGTGATTTCCTGTATGGATTGGTTGTGTGCCTCGAGATTTTGATTTTCAATTGTATTAATTTCCTACGCAATACATCTGTGTATGCGTGTCTTCTTTATCAAGAGTGTAAACCAACTCGGAACCATTGGTAAAGAACTGACTTATCAAGTAACAGTACGCATGATTAGAGTTGCTTTTGTAATACAACTTGTATTTACAAAACGGGCAACATTAACTGATTGCGTGAAGAATAAACACTATCCCAAAAGTAAGTTTATAACAATTACATTGTCAATTAAACGAGGCACCATCAATGCTAATGGGTTGCATCTGGGTTGTTTCTGCATATGCTATTGTTTGTTTCATCAAGTGTTCATTTAAGTGCTCATATTATGTATAATATGACAATCATTTATTCTGATCTATGTATTACTGTTCATTTCCTATGTGTATGCATACCTTAACTGATGCTACGTTATGTTAAGTTTGTTGCACACTTGTTTAAGGTGACGGTGAATAAACTTCTTAACTATGAATATTTTTAATGCCTTACCATGTCACAATGGGTGTTTGATAAAGAAACTCAAAAGAAAACGTACTGATAGGTCCTACTTTGTTTGTGAATGAAATATAATACTACAGTTATGTTGAATCGTGAATATATCTGTTACATTCAAGATTATGTATAGTCTTACCAAAGTAAGTTTATTAATACTATGATGAAAAATATTCACATTAAGGTTAAGTAATATTACATTCAACTTAACTTGACAACAATCATTTCGGTTAAAATTTATGTGGCAATTATACAAGTTAAGTCGGTTAGCATATGTGTGTAATTGATATAATGTTTATCCCAAAGAAAAAATATTATGTCACTCACAACCATGTGCTAAGTTATTTTATTAAGTGAGATTAACTCACATAAAGGAACTAATCCTACTCAGTGTTACATATTTATCCAAAGATAAGTTGTAATGATTACTTATGATTAGTATTATAAAAGTAAATAAAGTAGACCTCGAAATTTACTTTTATATTACAGTTGTGGTTTTAATATGAAATTTTTAATATTGCAGTTATTTCTTCATCCTTGTATGGTGAAAATAACAATATTCCTACTCTCAACAGTTCAAATTTTAATGAATGGAAAGAAAAGGTCATGTTTACATTAGGTTGTATGGACTTAGACTTAGCTTCCGAGTGGAGAAACCACAACCACTTACAGAGCAAAGTACCACTGCAGAAAAGGTCAATTATGATAAGTGGGAACGCTCTAATAGGCTTAGTTTGTTGCTTATGCAAGCAAACATGGGAAAGCATATTAGACGATCCATTCCCACTTCTGAATTGACAAAAGATTTTCTAAAGGCAGTGGAGGAGCAATATGTTTCTTCCAGTAAGTCTAGGGCCAGCACCCTAATGGCTAAGATATGCTCTATGAAGTACAATGGTTCGTGTGGGATCCGTGAACACATCATGGAAATGAGAGACATTACTGCACAACTCAATGAGATGGAGTTATCTATCTCTGATGCATTTCTTGTTCATTTCATTTTAACCTCCTTGCCTAGTCAGTATGGATCATTCAAAGTCTCTTACAACACACAAAAGGAAAAATGGTCAATAAACGACTTATTGGCCATGCGTGTCCAACAAGAAGAGAGACTCAAGAATGAAGGGGTGCCTACTGCACATTTAAGCACCCATGACAAGCATAATCGCAAGGGTAAAGGAAAAATGAAAGGAACTACTCCTATCTTAGGTGTAGTGTCTAAGCCAGGTGATGGCAAGGCCGGGGGAAGTAAGGCTAACATGAAATGCTTCTTCTGCCGTAAGAAAGAACATGCTAAAAAGGAGTGCTTCAAGTACAAGAAATAGTTGGAAAAGAAAGGTATAATGTCTCTTATTTCATATGAATGCCATCTTTCAAATGTTCCTTTATATAGTTGGTGGCTTGACTCTAGTGCCACTGTACATATTTCCAATACATTGTAGGGATTTCTGAATCAAAGGAAACCAACGGAGCGTGAAAAAGTCCTCTATTCTGGAAATAAATTGGGCTCTCGCATAAAGGCCGTTGGTACATGCAGATTAATCCTTGATAATAGAAAGTTGCTGGACTTAGAAAATACTTTTTATGTACCAAATTATAGTAGAAATTTAGTCTCAATTTCTAGATTAGGTAAATTAAACTATAGTTTCATTCTTCAAAGTGGACAACTATCATTGTATAAAAACTCTAGTTTAGTTGGTACTTGTGTTTTAATAAATGATCTCTATCAAGTTCAATTAAGCCCTAATTTTGAGCAATCTTTTATAGTCCAACATAATATTATTGGTAATAAACACACATTGTTAGATGAGAAATCATCACTTCTTTGGCATAGAAGGTTGGGACACATTTCCAAAGAAAGGATCCAAAGATTAGTAAAGGAAGGCATTTTAGGGCCTTTAGACTTTACTGATTTTGGAATATGTGTTGAATGCATAAAGGCTAAGCAAACCAACACTTCTAAAAAGGGTGCAAAGAGAAGTAATGGAACATTAGAAATAATTCACACTGATATTAGTGGACCATTCCCACCTTGTTTTACAGGGGAAAAATATTTTGCAACCTTTATTGATGACTATTCACGATATATGTTTCTCTACCTATTAAATGACAAAAGTGAGGTTTTTCAAGCCTTTAAGAACTTTAAAGTTGAAGTGGAGAAACAATTGGGTAAGGTGATTAAGATAGTCAGATCCGATAGAGGAGTTGAATATTATGGAAGGTTCACTGAGATGGGACAAAGAAAGGGACCATTTGCACAGTTCCTTCAAGAAGAGGGTATTGTACCTCAATATACAATGCCTGGAACGCCAAGCCAAAATGGTGTAGCTAAAAGAAGGAATCGAACATTAAAGGAAATGGTTTGTGCAATGCTTTATAATTCATCCCTTCCTTCTACAATGTGGAGTGAGGCTTTAAAGATGGCAGTGCATGTATTGAACAAGGTTCCTAGCAAGTATGTCCAGAAAACCCCATATGAATTATGGACAGGAAGGAAGCCATCCTTGAACTATATGCACATATGGGGATGTCGTGCAGAAGCCAGAATCTACAATCCACATGAGAAGGCATTTGAACCAAGAACTACTAGTGGTTTTTTTATTGGTTACCCAGAGAGGTCAAAGGGATATAGGTTTCATTGTCCATCTCATCCACGAAAGATAGTCGAGACTGGTAAGGCTAGATTTTTGGAGGATCATCAAGTCAGTGGGAATGATCTGCTTCAAAATGTAACTTTTGATGAAGTGCAGGATAGTGTTGTCACACCTGCACCTAGTCAAACTCAGATAAGCTATCCAATTATTGTTCCCATGAACAATTGTCAAGTGGATGAGACAACAGAAGTAGATCATGCTCCTAGTCAGGTTGTAAATGAACAAATTGACCATGTTCATGATGAAGGACAACCTGAAGAGCCTACAGAAAATGTAGAACCCAATGCTGAATTACGAAGATCAATCAGATCAAGGAGGCCTGCCATTCCATCTGACTATGTTGTATACCTTCACAAGTAATAAATTGTGAAAATTCCTCTAAGTGGCTTGATGCCATGAAGGAGGAACTAATATCCATGGATAAAAATCAAGTATGGGAACTTGTATCTTTGCCAGAGACTGTTAAACCTATTGGTTGCAAATGGGTCTTTAAGACCAAAAGGAACTCAAATGGTGAAATAGAGAAGTACAAGGCCAGACTAGTTGCTAAAGGTTTCACACAAAAGGAAGGCATTGATTATAAGGAGACATTTGCTCCAGTCTCATCAAAGGACTCTTTTAGGGTAATCATGGCCTTAGTGGCTCATTTTGACCTAGAGCTACATCAAATGGATGTGAAAACAACATTTTTGAATGGATATTTATCTGAAGAAGTCTATATGGAACAACCAGAAGGTTTCATTGATAATAGTAGAAGTCACATGGTTTGCAAATTGAAGAAATCAATATATGGATTGAAACAAGCATCCCGACAATGGTATATAAATTTAACACCATTATATCAACTTTTGGGTTTAAACCAAATATTGTTGATCGGTGTACATACCTCAAGGTCAATGGGAATAAATTCATAATATTGATTCTTTATGTGGATGACATTCTACTGGCAAGTAATAATATTGCTATATTAAATGAAACTAAAGAATTTCTTTCCTCTAACTTTGAGATGAAAGATATGGGAGAAGATTCATATGTACTCGGTATTGAGATACATCAGGACCGAGCTAAGGGCATACTCGGTATATCCCAGAAAGCTTACATATCTCAAGTTTTAGAGAAGTATGGAATGAGAAATTGTTCGCCTGGACCTACACCTATAGTTAAAGGAGATAAGTTTAACTCCAAGCTAGCAGTGTCCTAGTAGTTATATAGAAAGGAATGAAATGAGGAAAATACCATATGCATCTGTAGTTGGGAGCCTACAATATCTACAGATATGTACCAGACAGGACATTGCTTTTTCTACTGGAATGCTTGGTCGTTACCAAAGTAACCCCGGCATGGACCATTGGAGAGTTGTGAAGAAGGTGATGCGCTATCTGCAAGGAACAAAGGATTACATGCTTACATATTGAAGGACAAACTACCTTGAGGTTATGGGATATTCATATGCAGATTTTGCAGGATGTCTAGATAGTAGGAAGTCTACAACATGCTATGTCTTCCTATTGGCTGATGGTGCAGTATCATGGAGAAGTATTAAACAAAAGATTACAGCTTCATCTTCCATGGAAGCTGAACTTATAGCTTGCCATGAAACATCATCTGTGATATGGCTTAAGAATATGATACAAGATCTTAAAGTTGTTGACTCAATTCATAAGCCAATATAGATATATTGTGATAATGAAGCCACAGTCACTTTTGCTAATAATGATAAAAGCACAACGGTATGCAGACATCTAGACATAAAGCTCTATGTTGTCAATGAGCGAGTTGACAACAAGATGATACAGATTGATCACATTGGTACACAACACATGATATCAGATCCTCTTACTAAAGGGCCAGCTCTAGGATTGTATACATCTCATGTAAAGGATATGGGTCTGAGAAAGTTATTTGATGTGTAATGAATATTATGATTTAACAATGTAATAATTTTTGTGTGATCACATATTTGACTCGCTATTTCTGTTTCAATACTAGTTATAACAGAATGTCGTTTTGACATAAAGGTGGACCAAGAAATAGGTTTTGAGGTCAACCTATTTATAAATTTAATATCACTACATATACGAGTTTTGATATTGTGGTGTGTAGAAGGAAGTAATCATTTATTGATTATCAACCGCTATGACTCATATCTTCTTCTCATATATGAAAGTGTTTATGTTTAGCATCAAAAGGAAAAATTATTGAATATTATCGCCATGGCATTTTGGGCCAAGTGGGAAAATGTTAAAAATCCTATTTAGTATGGCCCAAAATAAATAAATATATTTAATAAAAGTTTTCCTAAAGGGATGTGTCTGCTGGGATTTGGGTTGGTTCCCATAACCAACGTGTCTCTTCATGATGGAAAGAGAGACAAAGGATATACATTTATGGGGTGTTTTTGGTCCTCTCTCCAGGGATTCAATCTCTAACCAACTTCCATCGTTGGAGAGTCCACATGAGAGAGAAACCCAACTCCTGTTCTCTCACTTCCGCTCGTCTCTCTCATTTCCATTGTCTGACGCTGCGCTGTGCAACGCTGCTGCAAAAGACTGCCGTGGAACACTGTTCAAATGCTGCCAGAGCCACTTGTGCAATTGTCATCTTCACCGGAATACACCATGGAGACTCTACAATCTTCAGGTATGACATAATATGTCTATCAATATATATATATATATATATATATATATATATATATATATATATATATATATATATATATATATATATATAGTCAGGCTAGAATACACTCGACTGTACAGATCACACGAATACACTCAAGTGTCTTTGCATATCAAGACTATTTTTTACAAAATGTAAATCATTGATCTTCACTGTCATACCATACCTAGGCTACATATAAATTTTGAGCCCATTTAAATAAGTGTAAGTCACTCATTCAAGGGCAAAAAAATCGACACATGAAACTAATTTGAAATACATAATTTTTGCGGTCTTTATAACATGACCTGTATATGTCCAAATGTGCTCAAATTTTGCGTATGAGCTATTCACAAGATGTTTAAGAATATCAATGGATTAGATTTTTGAAAAAAATATTGCTTCATGAAAAACTACTTGAGTTTATTCTGCTCCGAATATACTCGAGTGTATTCTAGCATGACTCTCTCTCTCTCTCTCTCTATATATATATATATATATATATATATTTATATATATATATGGCTCATCTTTAATACCCGCACACCCTTCCTTTCACTTTTTTTTAAAATTTCACAATTGTAGAGGAGCATTTTATCTAGCTCGCCAAAAAATTTCATCCAAAAATAATATAATTTGCACCACCAAAATCAAAATATACGCCCATATATTTAGTGACTGTATATTTTCTGCATAGTTACTTTTTTAGTCATATTGTTACTTTTTTATCAATATAGTTACTCTTTAATCCTAGAGTTACTTTTGTGTACCATACAGTAACACTTTTAGATGTGCAGGTAGAAAAAAATCAGGCTACCCACACGGACAACAAATAAATCCCTATATTTCTATATATATATATATATATATATATATATATATATATATATATATATATATATATACACACACACACACACACATATATATATATATATAATACAATCGAGTGAACTCCAGTCATTATACCCCTCAATTATTTTCCATTGTCAATCAATTATTTTGGAAATCTAAATGATTGACCTTCTTAAATATCTTACGAACATACTATATAATAAATTTGAGCTCATTTGGACACTTATAGGTCATATATCTAAAAGATGTAAAAACATTCATTTAAAATTAGTTATGTACGTCAATTTTGTTGTCCTTGGATGAGTGGGCTACACTCCTCAAAATCGGCTTAAATTTTGTATGTGGTATATTACTCTTCTTATAATGACAAGATTAATAGATTAGATTTTGAAAATACATATAGATAGGCAAACACCATTGGGGTGCACAGTGTGGTCTGTACACTTGAGTGTATTCTCTCTCTCTCTCTCTCTCTCTCTCTCTATAAATATATATATATATATATATATATATATATAATTTTCAAAAAAGTTTTTATATACTTGTCGAATAAGATTTTTTTCTGATTGCAAATAGAAACATCTAATATATGGTCTGTAATTTTTGGATCTAATATTCAATATCCAATATCTGGTACATATCTAGTGGCTATCACATTTTGTTTGAAATTGTAATGTCAATCTAGATTGATTGTTCGGATTCATTATATTAATCTATAGGTCTAACTATAAGAGTATGCATTTTGTGTGTATAGATACCAAACATCAATAGTTTGAGTTTTTTTAGTCTTTGCTTTTAGTGTTTGGCATCAAAATAGAATTTTAGACTACTAGAAGGACTACTATTCTTCCAAGATATGTTGGATGCATTCAAGAATGAGTATTAAAAATCCACGAGTTCAAAATGGAAGGTTTATTTAAAGAAGGTTACAAATAGAAACGTAATTGCTCTTCTACTTTTGCAATAAGGCATCTTGTGTCAATGTTAGATATATAAATAACTTATTTTGAGGAGTGAAATATATACATATCTATTTCTATGACATTTCTATTTAATTTTGAGGTCATGTTGAGTCAGAAGCAAGACAAAAGTAAAACCAAACTGGAAATTTCATAAATAATATTTTACATACCATGAACAAAAATAACTTTTTTATTTATTTTTTGTACAAGGATTAGTTGTTGTTGAGAAAATATAGAAAGATCCTTCGTTACTGTCACATGAGTCTATTATAGTTGATTGTTACATAATCCTTACAAAAATCAAATTGTAAGAAATTATACCAACCAATGATTTTTTTGTCAAACTATAAGTCTGATCTAGATAATTGTCGACTATATTTTATTCAACTGAGAATGATTTGGAGACTTATTTCAACCTTTGGGTTGAACGACTCTTGATATTCACACCTTTAGTCGATTTTAAGTTTGAATTCATGTTCAAACTTACAATTATGCCAAAAACGATGCTTGAAAGTGCAAATTCTCATCAAAGCATGATTTTGATGTCCTATAACATATCTATAAACTCCCCTTGACCTCTAGGCTTTTCCAAATCTATTTTGTAAACAAGACCCCCTATAGGCTTTCTATAAGACCCCTGACCTTGATTTTTGGTTAAACCTACTTACTTATCAGTATTGGATGCTTAAACCCTAATTAAATCCTAAGATGTGCTTTGAAATCACGTGACAAGCTTAAATTTGAAGTTTGGTCCAGGTTGGACACTGTTTGAGCAAGTTATGAGAATATGCGCTTGTTTTGGGCTTTTACGTAATTGACCCATTTTGTGAGTTTTTCTTATAGTTTATCACATGCTTGTTGTGCATCAAATTTTTTCATATCATTCTTGATATATTTTTTCTTTGGGGTGCCTCGTTACATCTTTGTTTCAGTAGTGACATCTAGTTTTGTGTAGACTTAGGATTTGCTCTCATAGATGTCCTAACCCTAGAATTGACTTTAAGTGTTTGGACCCGATGGACCACCTAGTGTTGGTGGTCGCCAAGGTTTCATGTGGCCACCTAGTGTTGGTAGTCGATGAAACTTCTAACTCGTCATGGACTCCAACATTTCTAGGGTTGGCGTTCGTTGGTTCTGATCACCTTGGTCGCCAAGAAAGTGGACCATCTCGATCGCCTAGATTCTTGACAGTCGATGGAGTTTTTTGGACTCCTCTTGGTCGCCAAGAATGAGGTCCATCCTGGTTGCCAAGTTTTTTTGTTGTAGTCAACCTAGTTGCATGGGTGATATGCTTGCACGGATGAGATGTTTTGACCTTATACACATGGCATGCATGGCTAAAAGACACCTCTCCTTTTTTTTCTCTCTCACCCTAAGCTTTATATACCTCTCTCTTTGCATGCAAACAAGCTCTTTACACACCTACGTCTCTTTCTTATTCTTCCTTTCTGCTTGGAGCTCGTCCCCCTTGATTGACAGAGAAGGTGAAGCTAAGGAAGGAGAAGCCTAGAGGATCTTGCTTGCATGTGCACTAGGGTTTGGATCTACCCTAGTTGAGGTCGTTTGGTGCTTCCTTTGCTCATCTTGGTCTTGGTAAGTGAGATATCTCTCTTGTTGTTCATTTTTTTCTTGTTGTTCTATCCCCCTCTCTTCTTCTTGGTCAGATCTATGATAAAGCTTCGTTTGAGCTTGAAGAACACCTCTTTCTTGCTTCCTTGACTTAGGGTTTACTTCCTTTTTGGAGAAGGATCTTGCTTGGCCAAGTGGAGTGCTCAAGCTAGAGTTCCAACCTTCTTTCTTCAAGCTATATTGTTGTTTGGAGCTTCATCTTCATCTCTAAGGTGATTTATATAACTTTCTCTATGATTATTGCTTACACTTACCTTGCATGTACATGATCATACCATAAAAAATGTGGTTTCATGTAGGAAGATGTTATCCTTGACTAGGTTTGAGAGTAGAGTTTAGATCTTGAGTAGATGTTCCATATTGATGTACCTCTAAACCTGATGCATGCTTTTTCATTGAAGATAGTGAACCCTAGATCTTGCACATGTGTGTGATGCCTTATGGTCACCAAGACTTGTTTTTCATGATTGTCGATAAAGTTTGAATCCATGTGGTCACCATGTTTTGTACCTCTCTGTGGTCGAAGAGCTTTTGATTTCAAGTTTTTCACCAAGGTTTTGGACACTTAATGGTCGCTAATATTTTGACATCATGAGTGGTCTCCAACATTTTTTATCTATGTTGGTCGATGAGTTTAATTCCATTATTGGTCGCCAAGCTCTTGAACCCTAGTAGTCACTAAGGCAGCTAACCCTAGCAATCCCTAAGGTGTTCCTAACCTTAGTGGCCTCCAATAATTCCTCATCCTAGCATTCGATGAGAATTCTAACCTTAGTGGTTGCCAATAATTCCTAACCTATGTGGTCGATGAGAAGTTTTGATCTATGTTTTTCTAATTTATGATTGATGGCTTCTCTTATATTATGAGTATGAGTCATGAGTTTGGTTGTATGGAATCAGATGGTGATGATTAACCTTATGCATTCATAATCCAAGAGTGATGCTAAGAATTTGACTTTATACTGGCATATTGTTTGGTATCATGGAATCAACTCATCTTTTTGAACCTAATCCTAATATAAATAAGTGATGATGATTAATCATATTTGGCTTCCTTGTGTGATTGGAATGTTGATAAATACTCCCTCAATGTGGTTGTGACCCAAATATGTTGCTAGATGAACATCATAAGCCTATGATATGTAATGGATTGATAATGATGTTCTTGTAGAGAATGATGTGATGGTCTTAATGACCTTTGGGCATGGTTAATCCCTTATGGATGTGTGATCCTCTTCATGATGCGACAAGGATTGGCATCTTGTGATGATGTGCTAAGAATTATATTTCATATGTTTTATATCTTCTTGAGTTGTAACATACCCATGTTTTCTTAGAACTCTTTTAGGGTTTATATGTTACTTTATTGATGCAACCTTAAAACAACTAATTGGAATAAACTAATAAAGTAAAACCCTAATCATGTAGTGCCATGTGTCATAGATTGTAATGACCCTGACTTGGGTTTTGAGGTAACCCTATTTGTTTTGGCTAAGTAAGTTGCTTAGAAATTTAATATAATCCTCTAAGGAGTTTTGTTATCATGTGACACACTTATGTTTCAAGTTTAGATCCATTCTAGTTTTAAGACTTGTTAGATGGTGAAACAAGCATTCCTGTTATGGAAGATTGGAGTCATATATTATTGAGTATATGCATGGTTTTTTAGTATGGTTGCAGTCATACCACGACTGGAGAATGGTCGAGGTCGTATCTCAGAAAATTATGATTTAGTATATGTGATGTGATTGAGGAAAACTATAGTTGTACCTCAGATGATAGTGTTGTTTAACCTGGTTACTAGTTCCATGACCTATATACCAAGGGAAGACTAGGCTATTTTGTAGATGGACTATGTATATGTCACTATGGATGATTCGTACTGATCGAGGGTGGATGAGATCTTAGGATCCTGACTCTCCTAGGTCTTATATGGCACTAATTTTGACTTAGGAGTGGTCAATTGGAGTGATGAGTGATATACCTCAAACTCCTCAGGGTTTAATAAAATATGTAATCTAGTTGTGTAGTATATATGCTTAGGGTTAAACATGATTCACATTGGATGTTAACCCTTGCCTTGTTTCTTATACTTCTTAGTTTCTATGTATAATGTGATAAGAGAAACCAACTATTTAGTGATTGATAGATTTATCTGTTCCATTATGTACTTGTTGCTCATGCTCGTTGCTACGCTTATGAATTTTACTTGCTTAATTTGTTTAATTCTCTTAACTTGTTTAATAATATAACATGTTGTACTCAATAACTATTATTGAGAGTTATATCTCTCGTTGAGATGTTAGTTTCACCTCGTGGGTCACCACATCCTTTTAGTTGGTCGTCAACGACATTGTTAGGATCATGGTAGCGACAAATATCAGTTTGAACAATAGTAGGAGAAGGAGGTTGGGGCTAGTATGTATCCTAGAGTCATCCTTGTACTCTTAGGTTTGGGCAGGGGATATTTTGTAGATGATATGAACATTGACTCGAGTTTTTGACAATGTGTCAATGTTTTTGTATGTCATGTATATGTGGAATATGTCTTTTGTATACATGTTGTGGTTGAGACCACTGGGCATATGTGTAAATACATGTATGGTATATGTGGTTATGCAAGTTGTTGGACCTTTATGTAAATACTTTTGAACACGATGGTAATTCTTAAATCAATTTTAATTTACCCCTTTTTTAGTTATGTGGTTGATTAGTGAGCAATTGGGAGCTTGTTTTGAGTAACCTCATTTACTGTGACATGACATCACATTTTCACAACACACTTAAGAATTACAAATAATCTTTTTTTTTGGTCGGTCAAAAAAATGTGTTACTATAATACCAAAACTTTGGGCACGAAGTACCCCATTACAACAAGAGCTAAATAACCTTGATACCAACAAGCTGGTAGTCAAGGGCAAAAGACCATAAAGACCTAAAAAACTGTATATAAGACTTTAACCCTAAACAACTCAACCTAAAGACATGAAGCCTTATGCATATCCAAGCACTCAATAGCGTAAAGGAAACCCACAAAGTATGAGCACAAAGATGATGCAGGCAGGCCAGACCCTATCAGACCAAGATCTCTAGGGAAGGAGCACCTACACTACAATCCTAGGCTTCATAAGACAACTAGGACTTAGACTTAGTCCAAGTCGACAATGGGTAGTACGAGCACAACCTTCTTACTTAACGGAATCAAACACTGGAGTAGCAAAGAACAAGCGAGAGTCTGAGGTTGTAGACTGCTAATACTCTCTTCACTAGCTTTAGATACACCCACAAATTTTGATGAGAGGGGAATGATATCAAACATCATCATCATTCCCTGCTCCCTGGCTAGCTCCAGCTTGAGGTCTAAAGAAGCAACACTGGATGGATCGTACTCTAAATACTACTAATAGCACAACGACACCAAAACAACACCCATGATGAGGCCAAGTCTAGGCGAGGACATCGGCCAAGACCCGATGCCCCTATTTGCACAGAGACATTTCAATGAATACCTTGAGAGTGATCCATCATGCAGCAGTAGGGGGGTCAACAGGCTTATGCCAGGATAGCGTCGAATCTCCTCATCCGCCCATCAGCCTACAGTGACTACCAGCGGTGATGACGGAGGAGGTACCCTCTGCAAGTCGGGGACCCCAGAACTGGAAGCGCCACCACAAAGGAACTGCCGCCACAGGACAGAGAAAAGCAGTGTCGGTCGATGTCATGGGACCATCACAGCGCTGTGCGAGGCCAGGTACCAGCTCGGGATAAGGAGGGCAAGAATGAGAGAAGGAAATCGAGGGACTCCCTTACTACGCCTACGACGGAGGAGCATCCGTGCATGAGACCAGAACCAACAGGAGGCCACTCCTCTCCATCCGTCCCTTTTAAATGGGGTGGAGTCGACGAAGTCGATGCTTCCGAACGACCCGAGTTCTGGCTTCAGCGTTGTGCATCACGCCTCCTCCTCGCTCCAAGTCGAGATCAGCCCCAAATGATGGCGACCAGAAGCTGCTTGAGAACGCTTTCTCCGGAGGTCACTGCTTGAACATGAAGCCACACTGTGTCTGATGAGATCGCTGCTGACTTCAGCTGAGGAAGCCACGCCGTGGCCGATGAGGGTCAAGGGGAGGAAGGCATCGAAGAGGCACTCCCTCCTCCCAACGACAGCTTCCAGGGAAGATTCTAGTGAGAAGGGAGAGTGAGCCCTAGAGAGAGAGTGAGCCCTTCAAAATCTTATTATGTCACAAAATACAATTGTTTAGTCCATTTTGCAAAATATTAGTCCATTGCGTATACATTTTATAGTCATAGTTCATATATTTATCCTATTTCATTGTTATGCAACTCACATGCTTCAAGGTAAGGAGGATGCAACTTTTTGATGTTCTTTTGAGGAAGATTTCCTATTGGTAATCTTCTCATAATAGAAAATAATAAAGGTTTTTTCCTATCATCTACTATAAACAGAGGAAGTGGTGGTATCTAGAATACACGAGTAAGGAGACATATTAGATTTCTTATTAACCCCAATGTTGCATTATTCCTAGTATCACATTTTGATGATAATTTAACAAGTATACATTATTGTACATAACCAATATATTTCATATATTTTAAAACATTGGACACACCCCATGAAATTAGCAAGATAAACATTGATTGGAAAAAATTAAACAAGGCATACAACAAAATCAAATGACTCAAGAATGTTGAAAACATCTTTAGATCATTTGTTGTAGTACATTCACTGTATGTAATTCCTAATATAATCTCAACATGCATTCTTGGAGATGGTAGATATGATTATGCACATAGATATTTATGTATTAAAATTGGAGTTTTTCATTTAGTTTACTCACAAAATATCATTTCAAAATGTCAAAAGGTGATTCGATGAATATTATTGTGGGTGAAATCCATTTCCTAAAATTCTGTGTCAAATAGTGATATCTTTATGTGGAGATACACTAAGAGACAACATATACTATTGGATACAATTTCTCAATAATTTTTGGGCTGACTATGTGTCCTTAGTTTAGAAACATTAAAACATAGAATTTCCCCAGAAAAAACTTAATTGATGATGTTTAGTATTCTAAGAAAACATATTGTGAGTCAGAATTTCATATACAAATTCTAGTCGACAATGTTTCTTATACATACAATGGATATTCCTTAGAAGAATTTGGTTGACAAACCTAGATAATCACTTTACTAGAAGTGCAAAAACAACTATTTTTGGGTTAAACAATGTGAACATGGATCCATTGGGATTTCACATGCTGATCTAGAAACAAACACATATCATTCTAATTACCTATGTTGGTTTGTAATTCAATTATATATATATATATATATGAGAATTTTGTATATTTTAATTATAGAGAAAGTATCCAAACACTACATATAGTGTTGATAATGTTCATAAAGAACCTATAAGTTCCTCCTTGAGATTATGGTGTTACTTCAATTTTAATTATGTGTAAGTCTATAAATTCACACTACCTGTGTCTTTCTCACAAATGTTGGTCAAAGCTCTAATCTGGATTAGGAAGGTATGGAAAGTAACCCAAGTTAAGGGTAGGTGGACCCATTATGTAGGTTGTTGGATCCTTACCCAAAATTGTATGCTAATTAATCTTTAACTTAAAAGAGAGGTCTACACGGTGTATTCTCTTGTTCAGGTAATATAAGGTGATCCTCAAGTTGCTCGGAAATTCTAGGCACAACCTCTTCAACTAGTAGAGATATGCCATTTCAAGCCACAACCACTATAAAGATGAATTGTGATTTTTATCATTATCTCCCATCCTTGATTGTTTAATAAGTTTATAATATAATATAAAGGTCTAAGATGTTTTTTTCTATTTCACTAACAAGTCAATTCAAATACCATCTTGATCTTGGATCTTGAACATCTTCCATGGTCAATAGAAAAGACATGCAAGTTCTTTCAAGTATTTAGGTTTTTTTATCGTGTCTTATAGTTTCCATTTTTTGAATAAAGTGATTTCCCAAGGGTTAGTGATTGTAAATCCATCTAGTAATGGGCATTGGGAATTTTAGGCCTAAACCACATTAAGTTGATTACTCTTTGATATTTCTCTCCTACACCTTACTGGGATTATTTTAAGAATGTTCCAACTATCATGTTCTTGCAACTTTCAAATGTTTGTGATAGCTTATTTACAAACCATAATTCCAAATTGTCTTGAATTCTCCCTTTAATGGTTCATTATATGATTTACATGTTAATATATTAGATTACACTAGTGCAGAAATGACATAATGTCACTTTTGGTGGCGTCTATTACCAAAAACAAAATGACGCCAAAGCAAAAAAATGTCGGTTAATTAATCTAATTGTCACCATATGTGAAGTCCTATCGATTTAGAAAAGACACGGGTACCTTTTTTACTTTAATGGAAGTTTCTTTTCATAGAAACTGATGTCCCAAATTACCCACGAAATAAATTTTTTAGGGAAAAAATTTGTCTCCAAAAGTTTTAGTCCGGTGTTGGGTTTTCTTATGACTGAAGAATCATGCTTCGTGCCATGTCCCTGCGGAAAAATGTATCCCCTCATTAGTCATCGGCTCTAAAAATTAATCGACTACTGATCCCCCTTGGTGAGACAAATGTTTTTGGGTTTATGGGTCTACAACGTCGTTTTTGTTGACAAAACTGACGACTAGGTGTTTACACACCTTGTCCCCGTGAAAATATTATCCCCCCAATTTACTCCTCCATCGTCAGTTTTTATTGGATAACCAACAACAATGGTCCAAACAGTAGATGATTTTTTTTATATGCATATAGATGTCGATTATGTCGGTCATACCCGATGACTATTTCAGAGTTGTATCATCTTTGTCATGTTAAACTAACGACTATGGCTCTAAACCAAGGTATTTTTTTGTTTGATTTAGGAGTTAGTCGTCGGTTCTTCAAAACTAACCAATGACTATAACTCTAACCTGAGGGAAATTGTTTTGTTTAGATTTATATTTAGTCATCAGTTTTTACAGACGTATCTGATGACTATTGCCCTTCGCATGTGTCTATTTTTTTGGTTTAGGAGTTAGTCATCTATTTTTTAGTTTTTCTCGTACAAGTGATGAATAAGTCCTTAGTTATAAGTTTTTGGGATAACTTACGACTATCTCCCAATTAAGACCCATGAAATTTCTTCCCCTTCCCGCATTCTCTATTTCATTCTTCACCCGACCTATCTCCGATGATTCCAATTTTCACAATTGTTCTGTCACTATTCACTCACCACCACCACTACTGTTAGAGCTTGCCACCACCGGTGCTTGAGCTCACAACCACTGCTACTGGAGCTCACTGTCGCCTCTGCTGGAGATAGCCACCGTCGTTGCCATCACCATCATCTCCCATTTGATCGTCATCACCTCTTTGGTGCCATCTAAGAAGGTATGTGTCCTGCATTCCTAAGTTGTGTATGTTTTGGATGCACATCTTAATGCATAATATTGATCAAATTCTTAATCTTGCATCCACTTGACATCAAACGTCAATCTAATCTCTAAAACCTATAGATTTATCCCACTTCATGCCACAAATCTCGACCCTTGCCCAAAAAGTTGTAATATAGCATCCATTTCATTTCTTTGATTTATATGACATCAAAATGTATTAATATGACTTGTTTTGGATTCTAAATGACAAAAGTTTTTCTATTTTGATATCTTTTCTTCTTAATATTACATCCATTTCTCTATTTTTCTTCTTAAAGAAAATTGTTTTATCCATATTAACCACAATCCTAGATGCATAGGTATAGATATACATGTCTTCAAAATTCAATATGGATTTGGAATAATCATTATAAAACTAATAAATGAGGGAAATAATAATATATATAAGAAGGTTGTTCTTATAAATATACACATGGATAAGTTTTACTAACACAAATTTAGTTTACAAACCATGGGGTAGAACAATTGATGAAATACCCTATTATAGTTCATCTAAATCGTACTTGGGTTTGGGAACATAATCAAGAATGAGTTGAGTTAAATGATGTTCCATAAAAGCTAGGATATGAATGATGAACCTATGGTCATAGGTATATGAAGGAAAATATATATACATATCTGACATTGGCCTAGAAACCCGTCTGAGATTTACTCATTAGGAGTAAATCTTAGATAGTCCCTGGTTTGGGACTATTCTTGAACACTTAATCTCACTAAGGATGTGAGTCTATAATGTATATTCAGTTTTCAAGATGTTTTGACGACACTTCCCCATTTGTTCTCAAAGTACTTATGTTTGTACTTGGAGAACTGCGGGGAAATATTGTTGAAATTTTCTTGAAATCTGAAAACATACTTTATACACTTACTAGTGAGATTAGGTATTCAAGAATGGGATAGGTGGTACACACATTCATTATTGAACTCTAAACCCTAATTTGTTAACCCTAAACCCTAATATATAAACCCTTATCCCTAAATCTAAAGTAATAAATCCTAATCTATCTATAAATCCTTAACTTAATCTATAAACACTAAACCCTAATACTTGTTTTCTCATTGATAATAGAATGGATAGATCATGGATGTCCATTCCAAATTGTTGCACCCCAAAGCTTATTTCTAGTCTCAATCAATTTATAAGATTTTTGGAGGAACATAGGAAACAACGTGGAGATACGTTCTATTATCCATTTAGGCATTGCGGCAACAACTTGAAAGTAAGTAATGATGACAAAATTAAAAGTCATGTCATGTGCAATGGGATTGTACATGGCTATACATAATGGTACTGACATGGAGATATTTCAAACCTGACATCAGTAGATGTCGATAGCAGTACTTGTGTTGAAGAAGAAATTTCCACCGATGATGTAGATGTGAATGAATCAGTTCTGATAGACATCATTGATGTGATGTTGGATAGTTGTAGGGTAGATCACACCGATCCACCTTCTTTGTTTAGGAACATCATGCATGATGTTGAGTCTATTATACACTTGGACTAATTTTATGAAGCTAAGCACTGTGTTGTTATTGTATAATCTGAAGGCTAACAATAGATGGAATGACAAAAGCTTCACATCATTGTTGTCTTTGTTGAAAGAAATTCTTCCTGGAGGAAATGAGCTTCCAATCTCAATATACGAGTTAAAAAAATATATTATGCCCAATGGGAATGAATGCTAAGAAGATACATGTATGCCTGAATGATTGTGTATTATTTCAAAAGGATTATGTCGATTTGAAAGGTTGTCCAAAATGTGGAGCGTCAAGGTATAAAATGATGACTTCGGGGAAGTCCAAAATTGTCTCTGCTACTAACATGATGTGGTATCTACCTATAATACCACATTGTCAATGCTTGTTAGGAAATCTGATAGATGAGGAGAATTTCAGGTGGCATGCAAAGGTGACAAAAATAATGATGGGATCCTACGACAAGCGTATAATTCCCCACAGTGGAAGAAGAATGATGTATTGTACCCTAAATTTAGTGAAGAAGTCAGGAATCTAAGACTTGGTCTTTGTACCAATGGGATGAATACATATGGCACATTGAGAAGCCAACATAGTACTTGGCCTATTATGCTTGTTATATACAATCGTCCGCCCTAGTTGTGTACAGAAAATAAGTACGTTACTCCATCATTGTTGATATCGGTCCCTAAACAACCTGGATATGATATCGACATTTATCTTGAACCTCTGATTGATGACTTAAAGAAACTATGGGGTGAAGATTTGATGACCTATGATGCTTCACGTAGAGAGATATTTTATTTGTATGCTATGTTGTTTTGCACTATTATTGACTTTCCAACATATGGGAATTTGTCTGGATACAATGTAGAAAGATCCAACGCATGCCCTATATGTGAAGAGAACACTAATTCAATACGACGAAAACATGGCGGTAAGACTATACATCTTGGTCATCGAAGGTTTCTTCCAAAATTCCATCCTTATCGAAGGTTGCAAAAAGTGTTCAATGGATTTAATGAGGAACAGAGTGCCCCTAAACCTATACTAGGGGAGGTTGTTTATGAAAGAGTAAAAGATTTTCTCAATGAATTCAGTAAGATCACAATGTACCATTCCCAAAAAAATTCACAAATCTTTATTCAATATGAAGTCAATATTCTGGGATCTTCCATATTGGAGTTCTTTGGTAATTAGGCGTTTTATCAATATCATGCATGTTGAGAAAAATATTTGTGATAGAATCATTGGTTCTGAAAAATATTTGTGATAGCATCATTGGTTCTCTGTTGAATATACCAGGCTGGACTAAAGATGGAATCAAATCCAGAATGGACATCATGAAATGGGAATAAGGAAAAAATCAATAGAAGTAGTTAGTAGTGATCGGAGAACATATTTACCTCCTTCTTGTTACACATTGTCTAGAAAGGAGAAGAGAACTTTTTTTGCTAGTACTTGCTTAATGTTAAGGTACCACAAGGTTACTCTCACAATATCCATAGATTGGTATCAATGAAAGATCTAAAGATGGTAGATGTTAAATCTCATGATTTTCACATTCTAATGGAACAAATATTTCATGTGGCAATTCGATCTATATAGCTGAATCATGTAAGGTTTGCAATCACTAGACTTTGTTTCTTCTTCAACAGTCTATGTAGCAAAGTTATTGATCCTGAGAATCTTGATAAGTTGCAAAGAGAAGTAGTTGTTACCCTATGTTAGATTGAGATGAATTTTCCTCCTTCATTCTTTGATATCATGGTACATCTTATTGTCCATTTGACTAGGGAAGTGAAAATGTTGGGACCAATTCACTTGCATTGGATGTATCCTTTTGAATGATACATGCGTGTTTTTAAAGGTGATGTTCGAAACCGTTATCATCCTGAAGGGAGTATTATTGAGGGTTATGTGGAGAAGGAGATTATGGAATTTTGCAATGAATTTATGAGGGGTAATGAAGCTCCTGTAAATGGCAAGAATATTGAGGACTATTCTGGAAAAGGGACTTTAGGAGCACAAAGGAGAGTAATCAGTCATGAGCTATGGGAACAAGCTCACTTGTATATTTTACACAACATTGATGAAGTGAGTGTTTATATAACTTGAACATACCAATTTCATTAAGAAACAATATCCTCAAGCCAATTCTATGTGGCTTGCTAGAGATCATAACAAGACATTTATTAAGTGGTTTGAAGATAAAGTCTTACATCAACTATCTCAAACACCAAATAATGTTGCTAAAAATACCAAATGCCTCAACTTTAATCCAAAACTGAATGTTATGTCTTATATAGGGTTTGACATAAATGAGTTATCATATTACACAAAGCGTCAAGATGATAAGAGCATCATCCAAAATAGTGGGGTCACCCTTCAAGCATCTTAGTTGGTTTTTTCTAGCGTGAAGGATAATATTCCACATGAATCTAAAATGTCATATTACAATGTCAGTGAAGACATATGGGAGTTTGACTACATAGAATTCAGAATTCCGCTCTTTAAGTGTAATTGGGTTGATAACACCAAAGGAGTTATAGTGGATGAATTGGGTTTCACATTAGTGAATTTTGAAAAGATTGATGAGAAGGGTGAACCATTCATATTGGCATCATAAGAGAAACAAGTATTTTATATCGGTGACCCTGCTTATGAAAAATTGTCAGTTGTTCTTCATGGTAAAAGTCAGTTCATTAAAGATCCTATAGATGAAGAAGAGTAATATGATAAATATGATGACTCCAGTCCATTGTCAGTTTGCTTGCCAACACAACATATTGAAGCTAACAATGACTAATATGTGTGAGGAGATCACACTGAAGGAATGTTAATTGATAAAAAATCTCAATTTTAGAGCCATGTTTTTAATTTTTTTAATGTTTTATTTTTTTAAATTTTAGATCGATGTGAACTTTACAATTTTATATTAATTTCATTATTAAATGTTAAATGTTTGATTTTTTTTATATGAAACTTTATCAGATGGCTGACCATCAGTATGATTATCGTGTTGATGATCACCATGATGGTGGGGCACCGCATCACGATGTAAGTTTTACAATATATCTTGCTATATGTCCATTTATAAGTTATATCCTATATGTGTTTTTTTTTTGTCATTTGTTAGGTTGAGGATGTACCCCGTGAAGTCCTTATGCCACTTGATAAGTAGCATAAAAATTGAAATAATTAGGGGCATCAGTATGATGAACAAGTTAATACAACAAAGGGGAAATGGACCAAAATTGTCTGTGGATTTTGATCTTGCAGGAAATCCAATAGGAAAGAACTACAACTCATTTGTTTCATATCTTGGGGTTCTTACTTGTGACCATTGTAGTGTAAATGTAGAATCTTGTCATACAATTTATAATAGCAAGAAATAATTCATATGGAAAGAACTATGTGTGAGATATTATCATTTGCAATTATGTTTTTAAAGATATTTACAATTCTATTTTTTAGAATACTTGATTAAAATATGAAACTTTGCATAGTATATTTCAACTAGATGAAAGCCTACAATGTAAAAAGGTAATGTAACACTATGGGAAGATCCTAAGGAATTATAGGACAACTCTCAACTGACTGCATATATAAGAGGTTGATAAGAGGAAGAAGTTTGCCATTGAGCAATGGAACAACCTGGACCCGACTCAGTGGGAGGTGTTTTTTGCCAAGAGAAAAATAAATGAATTCAAGGTATTAAGCATCACCCCCAATTTATTTAGTTTACATTCTTATGAATTCATTGTTTTACAGTTGACCTTGGTTGTTACTAACCAATTCAATGTTCTCACTAACAAGTCTATTAGGGATGCTCAAAGAGCAAGGCATGCACTGAATGTGCATCACCATACAATGGGTTCAGGTGGCTATGCAGTCCTTCACCAAAAACTATAGGCTTCTGCCATTCAGCATCCTACTGCTCCTACTGCTAAGAATATTTACACTACTGAGTCCTCTACTACTCCCACACCTTTGCATCGCCATGATGTGTGGATAGCTGGAAGGCAAAATAAAAAAGGAGATATAACCAACCCCACAACTACTAAGGCGGCTACAAAAATGGTAAAATTCAACTCTCAAAGAAATTAGTATTGATGATTGTTATGTTTACTTACCAATTTCTATTGATGATGATTAATGGAATCTTTACGAGCAGAGGAAGCAAAGCTCGTTCATCCCTCATGGTACAAGGTATGAATTGGCAGTTTCTCTCAGTAACCTAGAGCATCTTGGGTGTGTTAGGGATGCAGGCAATGGTGTGGGTCAAAGAGTGTTCTTTGGGCTATCACAACACAAACATGTCCAAAAAGAGAGATTTTCAAAATCCTAGGTAACCTATTCTTTTTTTAGAATGTTATTGCAAAGGGAATTTAGGAATCAAAGAGCATTTCTTTTGGCCTTGTATAGGTAGATGAGTTAATTGATAAGAGAGTCCATGAAGCGATGAGCAAGTGGCAAGTGTCTCAGGATTCCACTCAGATAGTACTTATGTCGTGCCGCTCTTCCCCTACAATAGCAGCGGTTGGGAGTGATCATGTATACCCACTAACTAGCACGTCTTCTATAAGTATTGGTATGACATAGTGGCTAGTATTTACAAGATGATATGTTTATGTATATATATTAAATACTCTAAGTAAATTTGTAGGGGTCGAGGCCATGCCATCTGAAATTATAAGACTACATCATCGAAGAGGGCCAGGATTACTAACGCCTTCTAGGGTACACGATTCATGGAACTCCAGTACCCGATGGTGTGGTTCATGTGAGCCCGAGGTTTGTCTTCCCCGCTTGGAGGGATCATCCATTTCCATATGCCCACCCAGATGCTGACATGCTTGGTGAAGAAGAAGGAGGAGTTTCCTTTTGATCCGAAGTGGGAGTCATATATATTGATCATGTATGGTAAATTTATATTATTTTAATTTATATATGTATATACATGATAATTGATATGAAATTATATATGCAGGACAATGGAAGAAACCCACTATAGCTCATCCTCCTCCACCTCCACCTCTTCCTAAAGTACCTAGTTGGCTTGTAAAGGACCTATTTGACTTGATAGGTCCTCAATGTAGGGGTATGGTAATATGGATAGGCGAACATCCTGAAAATTTACCTATTATTGTTTCTATGGTGGAGGATGCTATAGGCGAATAATATGATAATAATATATTTCTATAAGATATTTTGGAGTTGTTTCATTATGCTTGGATGAATTCATCTATGATAGAATTATGGATATGGTGAGATCTTATTTATATATTTATATGCCTCATTTTATATATGGTGATCTTTTTCTTATATATTAATGCATACACAATATATGTTTTGTAGCCACTTACATTGGGTCTATATAGATTTTTCAATGACCCATGTGGGGTTTCTAGTTCCATCCTTGATCAATCTTATAAATGAAGACCCTACATCAGTTATCTTGTACCAGTCTATCACTTTTAAATATTTTGGTGAAGCAAACAAGAGTGTGATAATAGCTCCATATAATGTTGGGTAAGTTTACTTTGCTTATAATTTTTACTTAGGAAAATTGCATTTCATTGTGCATTTTGAGTTATATATATTTTTTACTTTCGTAGAGGTAAGCATTGGGAGTTGCTAGTTGTTATCCACGAGATGATGACTATTTATTATCTAGATCCTAAGGGGGATAACTTAGACCGTTTGGGATACGATTTGAAAAGGCCATTATTCACATGAGAATTTTTTTATATTTATATCCGTTAACATCTATTATATGAATATTTACTAATACAATTCAATGTGTTACATAAATGTATCGGGATTTAAAATATTTCAAAATAGCTACAGGAAATGTGGATGAGAAAAAGAAAGTGATAGTTTGGAAGTATGTGGATGTGGTTATCTAACTCCAATGCATATTTTATTTATGTGAAATATGCTTATTTTTATCTATTAACATTTTGTATGTTAAAATTTATAGTGTGTTGTACAAAACAATGGTTGGGTATGTAGATACTACGTGATGTAATATATGGACATAATTGTCAGATATGCTGCATGTGACATAAAAAACATATAATAGGTAATATATAGGCTTGATCATCATAAGTATATAAATAGTCTCATTAGATAATATGAAAATATCAATCTTATTAATAATATATATGTCATTCTCTTTGTAAGTGTTTAAAACTAATGACTTAAATATAATGGAAAAATTATTAGATGTACATATGCCCTATACGATAGAATAATTAGATGACATAAGAGAATAATGGGAAAAAGCCTTTGAAAAGGAGGAAATTTTTTATTATGATTGGGGTGTTGATTAAAGAATGACATTTCTAAACTTTGATATCATTATTTCTATATATATGTGGTTCTTATATATACATGTGTGAATGATTTTTTTGAATTGTCTTATTGAAAGTTGATCTATATACATGTGTGTGAATGTGAAGATGAATGAATGAATTGTGTTTCTACATGTGTGCCAATGTGAAAAAGGATGAATGAATGGAAGTGCAGGTTTGTACATACTATATTCATATGAAATCACATGATGCATATATATTCTTACTATATATATATATATATATATATATATTCTTGATCATCTTGTTATTTCAGCTTTGTGGCCTGTTGTTAGGCTGAAATCACACGACGTTGTAAACCTGCAATTCAAAACTGAATTGTAGGTTCTGCATCATACTGACCATCCGAACAATAGGCCTGCAACCTGATACTAAAAAAATGATAATTAGTCATCGGTTATCTAAAATAGTCGTCATTGTAGGTCTCTGTCATCGGTTATTTGTAAGAAACTAATGAATATGTCCCTAACTCGAGCCAACTTTTTTTTGTTTGGGTATGACGATAGGTGTCAGTTTTTGAAAACATAACTGATGACTAATTATCGCTTTATTTTTTATTTTACTTTGAACTGACGACTATGGACCAAACATGAGCTCACATGTTTGTTTGGAAATGGAGTTAGTCATCAAATTTTACTATAATAATCGATGACTATGGTTGTAACCTGGGCCAATTTTTTGTTCTCATATGAAGATAGTCATCAATTTTCTATAAATAACCGATGACTATGTTCATAAACCGAGCTAATTTTTTTGGGTATGAAGATAATCGTCGGTGTTCTATAAATAACTAATGACTATGGCTCCTATCAGTGTCGATTCTTTTTTTTATTGCAATCGGGGTCGGCTCTGTGTTGTTGATTTTGGAACCAACACCATATGACTCTACCGTTAGTGCCACCCACTTAGGTGTCTCTTGGAAACTGATGTAAAATATCTATTTTAATGGATGTTAATAGTAGTATATGTAAAAGTATTAATTATTAACTTACTTTGACAAAGAACACATGACTTGCGTACCATATATAAGATTATTAGGATTTAGTGTAATGAAACCAAAATGTATACTAAATTAGGATTATGAGATTAATTTGGTCTTCATACATTAAAAATTAATTAAATTTGTTTTAGTTTTCACCCCTATATGCTTCTCAATGACACAACCGTTTATCAACAATTTTTAGCCTTAGTTAGAGTTTAGATACCCTTGGCTTCATTATCAGACATCCTATGGCTTGCCATGGATCATAGAAAACAAATCAGTAAGTTCTTAAGCATAGGTGTGTCATCCTAGATCTTTGTCGGTCATATATCCATCCCCTTAAATAAATTTACATATCCTCATTGCAACCTTGAAACTATATTGGTAGGCTATTTTGTTGACTAATATATGATTATATTAATCTGCCTAGAGGGTCACATCTGGTGATTGTTGGATGTCACTCTGAGTCCATTTTATGATCGCAACTTGTACCTAGAGTAAGAGATTGAGTTGATTGAATAAGTAATAAGTCAATCTAAATTTCCTAAAGAAATTAAAATGTATATTAAGGGTCTAAATGAAATTCTTACCACTCTGAACTAGACATGTAAACCCTAGATGCCACTATTTTATAGTTGAGAAACATAGATTCCATGGAGGAGAAGTGTTTGGTTGATATTTTGGATAAATAATTCTAGAAATCAAGTTTCTAAATTAGAATAACTACTTTTAGTCATCATTTGATCAAACCATCATCATATGTTCATATTTCTCTTTAGTAAGACCTAATTTTCAAAATTCTACTAAATCACTAGTATGATCCATAGGTCTTGTCACAACTCTACTTTTGTATGTTGTTGAGTGATTTTGAGTTATTTCTAATGGATATGGCGAAACAAATCCACGTTGGATGAGCTTTAGAGAAAAAATTGGATATTAATGCTCTTGATATGTAGGAAACCCAAATTATCACATGTGAGTGATCCAATTCATGTTCTCAATATTCCTATCCATCTCAGTCCCTTTAATGAATTTGAATGAAAATAAGACAGAATTGGGGATTTAGGTTGATTTGGGGGTATGAATTCTAGAAAATTCAAATTTAGTGTTCTTCTAAAGTAACCTGCTAACATATCTAAGATGTAACATGAGCTTTCTATTCTTCACCTTACCTAATGAATTAGATAAACTATATTCCAATATTCAAATTAGGCTCCAATAATGGAATATTCTTGTGAAACTTTCTAGATTGGTTTATTATTAGCACCATGATATTATTGATATAATTTATGAACATTAATACCTCCTTGTGAATTTAATATCAAATGTGAAATTTGGCTAGTTATGTTGGGAATGGTCAAGTATGGTGCGATGTAAATACATGTTGTACATAATGAATGTAATAAACCATGGTGGAGTACCCATTGATAGTCATATTTTTAGAAAAATGATTGGCTTCTATTATATTGTATTTTCTGTCTGATATATATATATGTCATAGTTAATTTATTTTCACCATAAGTAATCACATATTGCAAGAATTGAATGTGTTCTTAGATACATATCAACTATAATAGATTATGTTATATAGTATCCCGAGTATCTTGAGTTTCAATCCAAAGGTAGCAACTACACTTAATGCACTACATAGATAATATATAGAGGAGTTTAGTGGGGCATGTTTCTTATTCTCATATTCACAAATATCATTATATCAAAATAAGAGAATCATATTGCACTTACAACAAATGGAACTAGATATATTCTTCTAGAAGTTGTTTACTAAAAGTTCTATGGATCAATGAAATTCTGAATAACTATAACATACCTACCCCACCTACTACTATCTATTATGGAAGTATGTGTGTGATAAACATATGGATGATTACTATTTTACATGTTTGTGTTATGACAAAGATGTGAATAATCATTTTATTTTTGACCAATATAAAAATGCGTCCATTCCCCTTAATAAAATCGATACCAAAAGAACTTGGTAGATATAAGTCACACTTTTATATGTTGAGAAATTTAGTTTTGTCATAAATATATTGCTAGTTGCTGCATTGCCTACATCTACATGATCAACAATTAACATTTCATTCTCTTTTGTAAATATTGTTCAATATTAGGAGAAAATGGACAAAGGGGTGTGACAACAAAGGCGATTCTCGGGTGATTCAAATCCGCTGCCTCCTCTCCATCAAAAACCTTGCCATATCTAGAAGGAAACGAGTTCTAGTCACCCATCAGGGCATAACTTGGAGATCCTAAAAACCACCTTATTTCCTAAGTTATGGTCACACCTATCCTACATTTCATGGGAGAAGGGGGATATTCATTCAAAGAAGAAGGAGTTGAAGGTTGAAGATGAAAGGATTATTTACCCTATATCGTAGTCTAGGGAGAATGCAACTCGATGGAAGAAATGTTTGGAAGGCTATGTGGTCGGATTAAAACCGCATTTTCCTATGATCCAATAGTATATCTATTGGTTGTGGGGGGCAGAAGGTATTGTTGAAGTCAGTGGTAAGAAAGATGTTTTTTTCATTATTTGATTCAAAAATCCAAATTATATGGAGTATGTTGTCAAGAAAAGACCATGGCTAGTGAGAAACAAGTTGATGTTCCTGATTAAATGGGTTTCCGGAGATGTTCTTCTCAAACACATATTTGCAGATATTCAAGTATGAGCTAGAGTCTATAATTTTCCTCATGAGGTATGAAATACCAGGATGTTTGTAAGCATCACATCTAACATTGCTACTCCTATTTGTTCTTATTATCAAATGAAGTATATTACTAGATTTGACTATGCTAGAGTACAAGTCCTAATTCCTGCCACTTTGCAATTTCCTATTCATATGGAACTCAAAAGTCATGAAGGAGATATTTAGTAATGAGTGTGGTCTTTCTAGTCACGATGAGGAATAATGTAGGAAAGTATTATAAGAAAATGAAATGTAATTGATAAATATAGAGAAGGATGCCAGAACAACTATTCATAGAAATGAAGCTGCTAGCTCTATTAGTAATTGTGATGCTCAAGTTGTTGAATCTTCTAACAAAATATGTTATGACTACGGTATGGTTCCATATGATGAAGAATTCTTTAGATTTCTACATAATGAAGTGATGTTGAAGGATACAAGGAATGTTGTAAGTATTGAAGTAGAAAATCATATAAGAAGTAGAGTGTATTTTTGGAAAAGTAAAATCGATACCATCTACCCCTATTCCCATTTTTGGTGGGATTGATCCCCCTATCACGATCCATAAAGATATCAATGGTTTGTCTCAAATACTGATAAATTCAATCTTCCTTCCTACTAACAAGAAGGAAATCATCATGGAATCAAACAAACATGAAACTAAAAATGATGCTCGAAGTTCTCCAACCCAAAGTTCAATATGAATGCATTTCAAATCACCTCATATAATGTAAGAGGCTTAAGAAACAACATAATACTCATCCAAGAGGAGTTGACGAGAGTCTCTGGGAACATTTTCATTCTTTTGTAAACCAAAATTAGGAAAGGAAAACTAACATCGTTTATGTCTAAACACTTTCCACATTATCAATTTGTTTCTAATCATGAATCCCTTCCTTTAAGCAGAATTATTATTTTTTGGGATCCTAATTTTTGTGATATCCATAATATTTCTAAAACTAATCAAATTATTCACTGTGAAGCTAGAGTGTGTAATTCAAATATCCTTTTGTCCATAGTATATGGCCATAATTTTTATAGTGATAGATGACAACTATGGAATTCTATTTCTAAGAGCGTAGATTCTATTGACATTCCTTGGTTTACTATTGGAGATTTGAAAGCAGTTAGGAATGGCCATGAGAAAATTGGGAAGCTTTCTCCAACAAATAAATATAAGCAAGAGTTCAAGGAATGTGTGCTTAACAATTCCCTATTCGAACTTGTGTTAATGGGCATTCTCTATAGTTGGGACAATCATCAAGAAGGGGACAATTGTATAACGTCCAAAATTGACATAATTTAGTATAATGCCTAGGCTCTGGATAGTGTTGTTCACTTCCTCAGTAGTGTTAAATCCAATTTTATTGGTGGTCATAAACAATTGGGTTGTCAAGTATTTGTTTAGTTTCATAAACAATTGGGGAAATGAAGAAGATTTTATAGCTATTGTTAAAAGTGGATGGTTTTCCAGCATTGAAAGTTTTTCTATGGTTAAGTTGTATAGGAAGCTCCAACTCATTAAAGAGAATCTTATTCAATGAAATCAGAATGCTCTTGTCAACTATTTCATGAATACTAATGTTAAGATAAACAAGGATCTTCTAGCTCAAGAGGATGCAGACTCTAATCCTCAGAATCTCGAGTTGATTTCTATTTTTAGTGGCTTTACAGAAAGATGTTTTTGATGCCTCTCTTAAAGAGGGAAACTTCATGAGATATAAATCTCATATTCAATGACTCAAAGATGGTGATTTTAACACCATGTTTTTTCTATTCATCATTATAAACCAGAAGGCAAAGTAATAATATTATATTGCTGAACATAAATGGTAGCATTTCTTTTGATCGCCATTCTATTAAGAATCATGTTTCTAACTACTACAATTATCCTTTAAATGATGGTCTTATTGGAGGTAGTTTCCAAGGACCCTAGAGTGGTCCTAGGATTTCAATGACACACATGGAAATTTTTATGCATCCTATTTCTCAAAAAGATATCGAGGATATTATTGAAAATCTAAGTCCTCACAAGGCCCCTTGGCCCGATGGTTTAAATGTTGCTTTTTGAAGAATGCTTGGCCTATTATCAAAAAATATGTTAGCGAGGCTATTCAAGAGTTCTTCAGTAGTGGGAAATTATGCCAAGTAGATAAAAATACTTCCATTACCTTGATTCCTAAAGGTCGAGATAACACTAATATAATAATTGGTACCCCATTGCATTATGCAATCTCATTTATTGAATCATGTCTAAAAGTGATGACAAATAGGCTTTGATTTGTCCTACCTGTTATCACCAGTATAAATCAATGTTCTTTTATTAAAGGTCATAGCATCAAAGATGCTATCTTACTCTCAAATGAGCTTATTCATGTTTTAAATAGGAGTAACTCAAAGAACAAGATGTATCTAGAAATTTATCTCTCCAAGGCAAATGATTCAGTCAAATCAGGCTATATATAATCTATTCTTCATAAGACGGTTTCCCCTCCTAAGATGAATAAGGTGGATTGAAAATATTTTTGGGTCAACTTTATATCAAGTCCTTGTGAATGGTGAACTTAGCACTAAATTCAAGCCTTCTAATAGGATCAGTAGGGGGTCTGACTTCCTCCTATGCTTTTTTATTATAGTGATGTAGAGTTTATATGAAATGTTCAAGGAGGCAGTCTTCAACAAAGAACTAGCTCCATTTAAAGCTTCTGAACATTTTAGTATGTCTCATATTATTTTTGCAGATACCTTAATAGTATTCTCAGAATCTACTAAAGGAAATGCCATAAATATAAACTCTTTTTTCAAAAACTTTAGTACTTCTAGGCTTAATATTGATGGTATGTATGCCTAGAGAGACGATCATAAGATGATTGGAATGTGGAATTAAGTACCTGATTTGATAATAATAAAGGAATTTCCATCTATTATGTTTGTCTTAGCATGAGAAGATGACATAGACATAGTAGATGTCTTAAAAATGATGTTACCGGATATTGTATGTCTTCATTTACATGACTTGAACAATGAGATCATACAAATGTTAAGAGTACATACATTGTTGTTGTGTCCCTAGTCAGATATTACTGTTGAAGCAAAATAGACAAAAATAATACATAAAACTAGAGTGTGTGTTGACTGATGATAGAGTCTCATTAGTATTGATATATGATATTAAGTCAAGCACATAGGTACATGTTAGAGAATAATGTATTGTACAGACCCACCATGAGAGAGATACATGGAGATCATGGAATGGTAGTCAGGATCATCTCTCATAGTGATAAGTGGTGTTTGTGGTTATTAGACCTGAAGTCACTACATTCATCACATGTTGTTCAAGTACTTGGAAATCAATCATCATGATCCTGAATAAGGTTTCCATAAAGGTGGTGCTCGAATGAATTGTGACACATGGGAATTGTGTACAAGTGATGTAGATGGGATTTTCCCCTCCTATAGGAGATTGATATCTAGGGACTCTTTAAAGTGGGAATGAGTAATGTATGACTATTATCATGTGATTCAATATGTGATATGTGAACTCACATGCATCTTAGACGATATGCTCTAGTTCAAGGAACATGGATTAAACTTTGAGAGGATGATGATTCCATGCCTCATGTTCAATCCAGATATCAGTGAAAAAGGAACTATACGATTACAGTAACACGGATCATGAATTTTAGGATGAAGTTGTTCTCAAACTTTCTGAATAACTTGTCTAGTAATGATGTGTGACAAGACACTGCTCTTTGCTTGTGATGTCATAATTGGTTATGGACATTCATTGCCAACATAATTCTGGACCTACATAGGATAATACACTTGGATTAAAGGAGTATATTCGTGAATGATGTTTAAATTGAATACTAAAGGTGTTTAGATATTCAATTAAACAACAAATCATGTGACTTTACTTAGAACCATGAAGTTAATTGTTGAACTAACTAGTTGGAGTGTCAGGTTTAATGGGAATGAATTGACTAAATTCTGCATGAGTCAAAACACCAACTGATCTATTCATTGGGTGAACTGACCAGTTTAGGGTTGGTGAGATGACTGGTTCACCTAATGAATCGAGTGACTTGGTCAAACTAACTGAAGCTTATAGTGATTATCCTGATTTATGTGAATAGTTGATCATTTCACTTTGTTTAATTAGATTGGTACAAGGATTAATGTTGGACATTAATTGGAAATGAATTTTCAATTTAGTTGTGATGGGGAAACACTATGAAACGATCAACTCACTAGGTGAACCAATCGGCTCATTGTTCCATCCAAACGGTTCACCTGTCATAGGTGTGAAATTCATAGAAATTCCAGACCCTTCTACTCCCACATCGTCTGGGAACCCAGACCCTAACCCCTCCTATAAATAGAAAGGATATTGGGGACTTCCCAACACACACAATTGAGAATCAGTTTCTCTGAGAATTGTTGTCCTCTCTGGTTATGGTAACCAATAGAGAGCCCAAGAAAGTCCTACCCATTAACGGAGGGAAAGCGAGGGAGAGAAAAACTAAGAAAATTTGTGGGAGAGCATGACAATGACTAGTACGTCGACAGAGGGGGACAAGTCCTTCTTGTTTTCTATGGTAGCACAAGGCAGAGTTCTCAGTGGTCTAGGCAGACTACTCTTGAGGCGGGAGGCCATTTTCTTCTACTAGGAGGACATGAGGTGGGATGCCATTATCTGCTGCTAGGAGGACACCGTCAACTGCTATTCGTGGTGCTACACTAGGAGGCTGGTAGAGATGACTATTTGAGTGTTGCTATTGTTGAAGGAGTATGTTGTTGCCTGAAGAAGAAGAAGCATGTTGCTACTTTAATGGTAATGATGTTGGACTTGCTCTAGGACCAAGTTAACCTTGCAAACCTTCCTTCCTAGATACATTATTGTTGCTGTGATCTTGCTATTGTGGGAAATGGGCATTTAAATTTTTGTTTCTGCTACATATATGCATGCCTGATTTCCCTACTATGGTATCAGAGCCACGTCAATATATAGTGTATTTGGGATTTAAATCGATATGATCAGATTTAGTTTTAATTCTTTTATTGATAAGATGTGAATAATAAAATGATTAATGTGCACATATGATTAAATTCCACAAATGACTCCAAAAATTAATACATATATATGATATGATATATATGCAATTTACACATGTTGCGCTAAAATCTGTTTTGATGGTGGATGTTTAGCATGGTTATGGACAATAATCCTAGATCTGTGTATGCATTGTAAGGCCCCTAAACTTGCTTAAAGTGTTGAACAAGATTAATTACCATAATTGAATGTTTAGAACCTTAATATAACCTTGTGACATGCTTTGCAATCATAATACAAGCTTAAATTGCAAATTTGGTCCAATTTGGACATTGTTTGAGCAAGTTATGAAATTTTATGTACATTGTGGACTTTTTTGCAATTTCCTCAATTGACAGGTTTTCTTTATATATTATCACAACCATTATGGTACTTATAGTTTTCCTTATCATTCTCAACTTTTTTGGGCTATGGGGATCCTAGTTGTTCTTGGTTTGGAGGTGTTCCTCTTCAAGGACATTTTAGGGGTATTCCCCTATATGGATAAGGATAAGAGTAATGGTAAAGATAAGGATAAGGATAAGGGTCAAGATAAGGATAAGGATAAAGATAAGGATAAGGGTGTGGATAAAGGAGAGGAAGTGTAGGTGGCAAGTGAGGGAGGTGCTTCATGGACATAGAAGCTCTAGGCTTTGGACACATGGAAAGCTCATGGGCACCTCATGCTTGACCCCTACCTTATCCATGAAGCAATATATACCCCTTCCTATATCCAAATCAAAACCATTGGTCACTATCACTTTCCTCTAGCTTAGAGAATTGACCTTGCTTAGTTTGTATATGGAACAAAGTGGTCTATGTTAGAAGACAACCTCTTTGTGGAGAAAAGGTCCCCTAGAGCTCCATCTAGCCCTACCTAGGGTTTCTAAGATCATCTTCTACGGTTTTCAACCAAGACAAGTTGTTTTTTTCCTTAATTCTCAATTTTTCTTACTCTTCATCTTTCTTAGACCTTCCTGCAGGTCAGAACTCTTCCGTTCCATTGTAAACGTTTCTTTAGAGCTCAAGATCCTACCTTTCTTGCTTCTTCTTCTAGGGTATTGATTCCTTGTGAAGAAGAGTACCTGCTTGGCTGAGTTTGGAGCTTCGTCTTGAGTTTTCTACCTTTTTGGCTTGAGTTTCTTGCTTTTAGAAGTATGATATTCTCAGAAGAGGTGAATTTTATAACCCTCTTTACTTATATTGGTTACTATAAGCTTGTTAGCTCATGTTTTTGCTTAATAATGGTAATTTAAGCATTATGAAGCTAAGCTGGTATGGGATTTTGATTTTTATGGTGTTTCCTATTTTGTTTCTAGTTCTAGATGAACCTGTAATCATGTACACGTTCTTCCTAAAGAATTATATGACTTAGTTCAGGTTGGTATCACCACCTATGGTGCTAAGAACCTATTAACAGATGGTCCATATTATGGTTTCTAGGTTATTTTCTCTTCTAAATACATGATTCGATGGTGTGGTCTTCATGACAACTGAAGGTGGTGACCAAGGGTTATGAAAGATGATGTGAACTGATAATCACACCTTAGGTCAGTGTTAGGATCTCTTGGAATCTCAATGAGAAATGGTTTGATTCTCTAATGATGTTAGCAATCAATTATGACATCAGCTTAATATTTGGTGGTGTTAAATGAATATAGTGTTGATCTGACACTCGATGGTGACGTAATGATCACAACTAATAGTGGATAAGATCGTCACCACATAGGGTGAGTTAAATATGTAATTATAGGTTCTACTAAATCTTAAACCAATGGTTCATTGGTTCAATTGATCTAATGGTTAGACCTATACTTCAACTGATAACTTTAAACAATGAACCCGATCCAATGAATGATGCTTCAACATTCAATGGATTATAATGAGCCCCATAATGTTATAGGTGGGTCCTAGTGATGAGAATTTGGTGGTTCAATATCATTAATTTGTTGTTATACCTTTTTCTCTCCTATAGTTATATTTGATATTTGACCATAATAAGTAGGCTTGTAACTTCAATGTGATATAGTTTGCTATACCTAACCTCAATGTAATTAAATGATGATGATTGATTATAATCAACCCTCTTGAATGATTAATGTGACAATGTATTACACTCTTCTTGTGTCTAAACCACAAGGTAGCGCTATTTGAATATCATAGTGCATTTCCTTAATAATAATACTAATGGACATCTGACAAAAAAACCTATGGACACATAATTGCTTATGATCTTTTGAGCCTTGTTTAAAACATGGAATGATGAGGATAAACTTTCTATAATAATGTGATGGTCTTAATGACCTTTAGTCATGTTTGAACCCTGATTGATGTGAAATCCTTTTCATGTTCCAATAAGGGTTGAAACCCTAGAACTTGTGATAAGAAATGGATATCTTGAAATGATATGATGATAATGTGGTTCATTATAAGGCAATGAATGATAGCATATGGTAATGTAATTAAGATCTATACTTCAAACATTTTATATCTTCTAAAGTTGCAATTCTTATACACTTGATAGAAACGAATTAGGGTTTGCATGTTCATTTGTATGTTGAAGCTTTAATTCACTCGATTGGTAATAACTAATCAAGTGTAACCCTAATCATGTAGTGCCCTATGCCATAGATCCATCTGAATATCAAGACTTGCCAGATGGTGAAACAAGTATTCTTAAGGGAAACTCATAGTGCATACTGTTAAGTATGTGGAGTGCTTGTCATCTTGACCCTAAATATTTAGGAGGATGACTATGGTCACACCTCGACAGGAGAATAGCTATGCTTAATCTCAGATATGTATATATGATAATATTTGAGGGCAACTATAGTTGTACCTCAGATGGTAGGGTTTGTATTCCCACCTCATTCACTAGTGCCATGACATATACCAAGGACAGACTAGGCTGTTAGTAGCTTGACCTGATATGTCACTATGGTGAACTCGTACTGACTAAGGGTAGAGAAGATCTTAGGAATCCGGTTATCCCAGATCTTTTATGGCACTGATTTTGACTTAGTAGTTGTCAGTTGAGACTTGAGTGGTATTCCTCAAATCCCTCAGGGCAACATAATAAAAGATGTAATTCTAGTTGCGTAATATATATCTATTAAGGTTAAATATGTCTCACATTTGTTGAGTAACCCTTGTTTTATCTTTATGCTACATAGTTCTTATAGAGTGTAGACTTATGAAATTTGAGTAATTATATTTGTTGATAAAGCTTATTTGCTTAAATTCTTAGTATATTTAAACTGTTCAGTCTGCTCAATTGCTTATTCAATACCCTATATGCCTAGTTTATTTACTGTTAATTAATCTATTGTAGTCAATATTCATTGGAGAGAGTTATATCTCACGCTGGGACTAGGTCTCACCCATGGGTCACCACCACATCCTTTAAGGTGGGATGGGAAATGAGGTCGAGGTCTTGCTGTGGAAGAGAACCAACCTGGTGATCAATAGATTCAGAAGGTTGGTCAGTTGTAGATGTTAGTAGTAGAGTCCTAGTGTCATCCTTGTACTCTCAGGTCTGGGTATGGGATGCATTTTTTAGATGATATATTTTCATTGACATGAGATTTTGGAAGTACACCAATGTTTATAAATATATGGCATGTACTTGTGAAATATTTTTTGTATACATGATGTGACCGAGGCCATTGAACCCAGATGTAAATTTCTGTTATAATATATGAGAATGGAATTATAGATCTTTATGTAAATGTTACATATTTTGTTTATAATTTTGAAATTGGTTTTAATTATTTCACATTTTTGACTATGTGAGTAATTAGTAGTTGATCGTGTTTTTTGTTTTGGGTAATCTCATTTAGCATGATGAGGTGTCACAGTTAAGTTGGTATCAAAGCTCTAGGTTTGCTGATTCTATAGGGACATAATACTTAGGTTTGAGTCTGTTCTTATGTATCAAACATATTTGATCATAGTTTATGCTGATGCATATATGTCTAGAGGACATGAAGAACACATTGAGAGTATCTATGTTGCACCAGGAGGAGGTGTTGGGAGGTAGGTACGCGATGAGAGAGTGCTAGAAGCAAGGCCGGAGAAGCCTGCAATGCCTCATCTAGACCCGACAATGATGGCCAATCCTGAGTTTTAGTCTATGTTTAGACAGATGATGGCCACAATTACACATATAGCAGACAAAACACCATTACCTCAAGCTAGGGCAGCCATCTCTAATATGAATCCCAAGGTGTAGGGAAGATGTTTGAACGTCTTAGACGCGTTGGGGCAATTGAATATGCTGGTACTTTTGATCCAGAAGATGTTGAAATGTAGTTGACTGAGCTAGAAAAGGCATCAAAATCCTGAACATCCATGAAGAAGACAAATTTAAGCACGCGGTATACTTGTTGAAGGGTAGTGTTGGCCACTGTTGGGCCATAGAAGAGGACAAAAGACCAATAGTTGTGATAGGATGGGACGATTTTTTGGCAGGAATTTGTTAGACAATACTTTCCAGAGTCCTATCTAGATGAGAAGATATTTTAGTTTGAGAAGATTCATCAGGGGGCTATGACTATTAATGAGTATGAGTGAAATTTTATGGAGTTTTTGAGGTTCTTCCTGCACATGGCAGCCACTGACAATGAAAGGATCTATAGGTTCGAAAAGGGCCTAAGTTCTGAGTTAACTACAACAACATCAACCCTTGAAAATAGGGAAAGATTTTCCACCTTTGTGGAATCCATAAGGAGGATTGAGAGGTTTCCCATAGAAAAGTGTGAATTTAATGCTAAGAAGGGACCAACTCAATTCCAAGGACAATCATCTAGAGGCTTCAAGAAGCCAAGGTTTTTCCCACCGCAGTCGCAACCAAGGTCAACTTTCACTAAAATAAGATGACATGAACCTCCACAATGGACCCCGCGTAGGGGTAGAGGTCATAGTTTTCCATCGGTAGGAACTCACAACTCATCATTAGACTCAGTTACATGACCGTTTACACCATAGAGTGATAACTAGGTGTGTCACCAACGTGGATAGACATGCCATATTAGATGGAATTGCCCTATGAAGGTTGAGGAAGTGATTCAATAGCCAAGACAGAATCACCAAGGATCACAACATAAACAGTTCAGTAGTAGAAGTGGCAGAGGGTGCAGTCAAGCATTGCAGATAGGATCCTCTGGATAGGCTAGCTGAGGATGTGGATGATAGTAGGTGACAGTGAGGTTCTATGCCATGAGCCAGCCAGAAGCAGTAGTCAACCCACAAGTCGTGACAGGTTAAATGGAGTTATTTCATTCTAATTTGTCTGCTTCTTATTTCATATTTGTGCTAGTAGATCCAGGTGCAACACACTCTTTTATAACTAGAAAGGTGATAGACATTTGTTATCTACATGTTAGTCATAGATCGGATAGCATGCGACTAGAGACTCCTTTGGTTGGTTCCACCGAGTTGCGGGAAGTGTGCTCTTCTTGTGTTCTTTATTTTTCTAGATGTAACATTCAAGTGGATCTTTTACCACTTGACATGCACGGTTTTGATGTGATCCTAGGTATGGATACCTTGGAAAAGTACAAGGTAATCTTGGACTGTAGCACTAAGGTAGCAACGTTCCATGATGGAGGGGTACAATGGGTTTTCCAAGGTGATAGGAAGATTCTTCCTACCTGTTTGATGTCATCTATGACATCAGAGCAATTGATGAAATAAGGATGTGAAGCTTTCTTAGCCCATGTTATGAATACTAAGGTAAGAGGTCCTAGTATCTGGGAGGTACTAGTGGTACACGAGTTTAAAGATGTTTTTCCTGATGAGTTTCCTAGAGTTCCCCCTCCTTGAGAGATTGACATTGAGATCAATCTTGCTCCTAGAACACAACCCATAGCACATTCACCATATAGAATGGTGCCAGCAGAGATGCAGGAGTTAAAGAAACAATTATAAGAACTATTAGAAAAAGGTTTTATCAGACCAAGAAATTCCCCTTGGGGTGCACCCATGTTGTTTGTCAAGAATAAAGACGGTTCCATGAGGTTGTGTATAGACTATCGATAGTTAAACAAAGTGATGATAAAGAATAAGTATCCTTTGCCAAGGATTGATGATCTTTATGATCAGTTGATAGGTGCCACTATTTTTTCAAAGATAGACCTTAGGTTAGGTTACCATCAATTGAGGATTAAATCAGATGACTTACCTAAGTCATTATGAGTTTGTGGTGATGCCATTTGGGCTAACTAATGCACCTGTAGCTTTTATGGATCTGATGAATAGGGTGTTTAGACCCTATCTTGATCATTGCGTGGTCGTGTTCATAGATGATATACTAATATACTCCAAGGATAGTCAACAACATGAGAAACACCTTCGCAAGGTATTAACTTTGTTGAGGAAGCATAAGCTATATGCTAAGTTCAACAAGTATGAATTTTGGTTATCTGAAGTGTTTTTTCTAGGCCAAGTTATATCTGCTAAAGGTGTTTGTGTTGACCCTAAGAAAGTGAAGTCTATATTAGAATGGGAACAACCAAAGACACTGACAAAGATTCATAGTTTCCTAGGTTTGGCAGGCTACTACAGAAGGTTCATCAAGGATTTTAGTTCTATAGCATTACCCCTAACTAGGTTAATAATGAAGGATGTGCCTTTTTCTTGGAGTGACAAGTGTCAACGTTCTTTTCACCTGTTGAAAGAAAATTTGACCAGTCCACCGGTGTTAGTGCTGCCAAAGCAAGGGAAAGGATATGTTTTCTTTTGTGATGCTTCAAAATTTGGTTTGGGTTGCGTGTTGATGCATGATAAAAATGCGATTTCTTTTGCTTCGCGATAGCTTAAGAAACATGGGGAGAATTACCCAACACATGAACTAGATATTGCAGCGGTGGTCCATGCCTTAAATATTTGGAGACACTACCTTTATGGAGAAAAGTGTCAAATCTTCACTGACCACAAGTATCTAATATATATCTTCTCAAAATAGGAGTTGAATATGCGGAAAATGAGATGGATGGAGTTGATTAAGGATTATGATTGCACAATAGATTACCATCCAGGGAAGGCAAATGTGGTAGTTGATGCTTTGAGTAGGAAGTCATCTTCATCCTCATCTTTGGATAATGCAAAAATATATTCCTTAGTTTTCCACAAGAGGGATATGCTAGTGTCTCTTCACCAAAAGAATTTACAGATGGAACTTTCCTTGTTTGTAGGTCTATTGGCACAGTTACAAGTCAATCTTACCTTAAGACAATAGATTAGTGATGCAAAATAGAATGATACTATGATATATAATATCCAATCAGGAACTGGAAGTGAAAAGTATGATGGCTTCCATGAGGTAGATGACGGTATAGTTTGTTTCCACAACAGGACAATAGTTCCTGATGCTGAGGGGTTGGGGAAGATGTTACTTGAGGAGGCTCACTCCTCAATGTATGCAATGCATCCTGGAAGTACCAAGATGTACCAAAACTTGAAGGATTTGTATTGGTGACCAGGTCTAAAGTGTGATCTGGCTGAGTTTGTTGCTAGATATTTAATTTGTCAGTGGGTGAAGGTTGAGCACCAGAAACCTGCAGAAACATTACAACATTTTCCAATACGACAGTGGAAATGTGATTATATTACCATGGACTTTGTTGTCGATCTTCCTAGGACAACCAAGGGTCTTGATTCCATATGGGTCGTAATGGATAGATTGACTAAGGTATCTCACTTTTTGCCAGTCAAAACAAAATTTATAGTAGAGAAGTTGGCACAAGTATATGTTGATGAGATATTCCATCTACATGGCATTCTAGTGACTATAGTTCCTGATAGAGGTCCAAAATTTACAAGTCATTTTTGGGAATGCCTACATTTAGCAATGGGAACACAACTGAGGTTCAACATATCTTTCCATCCATAAACAAATGGCCAGTCTAAAAGGACTATTCAGACCTTAGAGGATCTCTTGAGGGCATGCATTTTACAGTTTCTGGGTAGTTGGGATATACATCTCAGTTTGATAGAGTTTGCTTATAACAATTGCTACTAGAGAAGCATAGATATGGCTCGTTATGAGGCTCTATATGGGAGATGTTGTCAGTCTCCTTTTGCTGGTATGAGACCGGTGAATATCAACTTTTGGGCCCTGAGCTAGTACAACAGACTACAAAAAAGATTAAAGTGATACAACAACATTTGAAAGCAACCCAGGATAGGAAAAAATCTTATGTAGATAACCGACGTATACGACTTGAGTTCCAAGTGGAAGATAGAGTATATCTCAAAGTCTTTCCATGGAAAGGTGTGCTAAGATTTGGAAAGAAGGGTAAGTTGGCTCCTAGATTTATGGGACCATACCTATCTTAGCTCGTGTTGGAAAAGTGGCATACAAGTTGGAGTTACCACCAGAGCTATACAAGTTACATAATGTTTTTCACATCTCCATGGTAAGGAAATGCCAATCAAATATAGAGCAAACTATCCAACCAATAGAGGTCAAGTTAGATGATGATATCTCTTATGTTGAAGGTCCAATGTTGATCCTAGACAAGAGAGTGAAGAAGCTGAAGAAGAAAGATATAGTGTTATTAAAGGTTTTTTGGCATGATCGTGGCATATAGGAAGCCACAAGGGAACTATAGAATGAGATGCAAAAAGTATCCATCTCTCTTTGCGTAAGATTTTGACAAGAAATCCTTATTAGGGGTTTATAGTTGCAAGGCCCCTAAACTTTCTTAAAGTGTTGAACAAGATTAATTACCATATTTGAATGTTTATAATCGTAATATAATCTTGTGATATGCTTTGGAATCAGAAGACAAGCTTAAATTTAAAATTTGGTCCAATTTGGACATTGTTTGAGCAAGTTATGAAATTTTATGTACATTCTGGACTTTTTTGTAGTTTACCCAATTGGGAGGTTTTCTTTGTATATTTTCCCAAGAATTGTGATCCTTATAGTTTTCCTTATCATTCTCGAATTTTTTGGGATATGGGGATCATAGTTGTTCTTGGTTTGGAGGTGTTCCTCTTCAAAGACATTTTAGGGGTTTTCTTTTTTATGGATAAGGATAAGAGTAATGGTAAAGATAAGGATAAGGATAAGGATAAGGGTCAAGATGCGGATAAGGATAAAGATAAGGATAAGGGTATGGATAAAGGAGAGGAAGTGCATGTGGAAAGTGAGGGAGGTGTTTCATGGACATAGAAGCTCTAGACTATGGACACATGGAAAGCTCATGGGCACCTAATGCTTGACCCCTTCCTTATGCATGAAGTTATATGTACCCCTTCCTATATCCAAATTGAAATAATTGCTCACTACCTCTTTCCTATATCTTATATAATGGACCTTGCTCTGTTTGTCTATGGACTACCTAGGGTTTCTAAGGTCATCTTCTAGGGTTTTCAACCAAGGCAAGTTGTTTTCTTCCTTCCTTGTCCATTTTTCTTGCTCTTCTTCTTCCTTAGAACTTCCTCCAGGTTGGAACTCTATTGTTCCATGGTAAAAGTTTCTTTAGAGCTCAAGATCCTACCTTTCTTGATTCTTCTTCTAGGGTTTTGATTCCTTATGAAGAAGAGTACCTGCTTGGCTGAGTTCATAGCTTCCTCTTTGGTTTTCTACCTTTTTGGCTCGAGTTTCTTGCTTCTAGATGTTTGATATTCTCATAAAAGGCGAGTTTTATAACCCTCTTTACTTATATTGGTTACTGTTAGCTTGTTAGATCAGGTTCTTGCTTAAAAATGGTGATTTAAGCATTATGAACCTAAGCTGGTTTGGGATTTAGATTTTTATGGTATTTCCTATTTTGTTTCCTGTTCTAGATGAACGTGTAATCATGTACATGTTCTTCCTAATGAAGTATATGATTTGGTTCAGGTTGGTATCACCACCTATGGTTCTAAGAACCTATTATCTGATGGTCCATATTAGGGTTTCTATGTTATTTTCTATTCTAAATACATGACTCGACGGTGTGGCCTTCATGACAACCGAAGGTGGTGACCAATGGTTATGAAAGATGATGTGAACTGATAATCACACCTTAGGTCAGTGTTGGAATCTCTTGGAATATCAATGAGCAATGGTTTGAGTCTCTAATGATGTTATCAATCAGTGATGACATTATCTTAATATCTGATGGTGTAAAATGAATATAGTGTTGATCTAATAATTAATAGTGACTTAATGATCACAAATAATAGGGGATCAGGCCATCACCACATGTGGTGAGTTAATGATGTAATTGTAGATTCTACTAAACCTTAAACCAATGGTTCATTGGTTCAATTGATTTAATGGTTAGAACTATACTTTAATTGATAACTTTGAACAATGAACCTGATTCAATGAATGATGCTTCAATATTCAATGGATTAGAATGAGCCCCATGATATTATAGGTGAGTAATAGTGATGAGAATTTGATGGTTCAATATTATTAATTTGTTGTTATAACTTTGTTCTCCTATAGTTATATTTGATACATGACCATAATATGTGGGTGTGTAACTTCAATGTGATATAGTTTGCTATACCTAATCTTAATGTAATTAAATGAGGAGGATTGATTATAATCAGCCCTCTTGCATGATTAACGCAACAATGTATTACACACTTCTTGTGTCTTAACCACAGGGTTGCGCTATTTCAATATGATAGTGCCTTGCCATAATAATAATACCTATGGACACATAATTGTTGACGATCTTTTGAGTCTTGTTTAAGACATGGAATGATGAAGATAAACTTGCTACAATAATGTGATGGTCTTAATGACCTTTGGGCATGTTTGAACCCTGATTGAGGTGATATTCTTTTCATGTTCCAATAAGGGTTGAAACCCTAGAATTTGTGATAAGAAATGGATATGTTGAAATGATATGATGATAATGTGGTTCATTGTAAGGCAATGGATGATACAATATGGTAATGTGATTACGATCTATACTTAAAACGTATTATATCTTCTAAAGTTGCAATGCTTATACACTTGATAGAAATGGATTAGGGTTTGTATGTTCATTTGTATGATGAGTCCTTAATTCACCCAATTGGTAATAACTAATCAAGTGTAACCGTAATCATGTAATGCCCTGTGCCATAGATCCATCTGAATGTGAGGACTTGCTAGATGGTTAAACGAGTATTTCTAAGGGAAACTTAGAGTGCATATTGTTGAGTATGTGGGGTGCTTGTCATCCCGAATCCAAATATTTAGGAGGATGATTGTGGTCATACCTCGGAAGGAGAACGAATATGCTCGTATCTTAGATATGTATATATGATAATATTTGAGGACAACTGTGGTTGTACCTCAGATGGTAGGGTTTGTATTCCCACCTCCTTTCACTAGTGTCATGACCTATACCAAGGACAGACCAGGATGTTAGCATCTTGACATGATATTTCACTGTGGCGGACTTGTATTGACTGAGGGCGGAGAAGATCTTAGGAATCCGGTTATCGTTGATATTGAATGACACTTATTTCAACTTAATAGTGGTCAATTTGGACTTGAGTGGTATTCCTCGAATCCCTCAGGGAAACATAATAAAAGTAAATCTATGTAGTATATATCTATTAGAGTTAAATATGTCTCACATTTGTAAAGTAACCCTTATTTTATCTTTATGCAACATAGTTCTTATGGAGTGTATACTTATGCAATTTGAGTAATTCTACTTATTGCTAAATCTTATTTGCTTAATTGCTTAGTATGCTTAAACTGTTCAATATGCTCAATTTCTTATTCAATACCATGTATGCTTATTTTATTTTCTATTAATTAATCTGTTGTAATCAATATTCATAGGAGAGAGTTATATCTCTCGCTGGGACTGAGTCTCACCCGTAGGTCACCACCACATCCTTTTAGTTGGGAACGGGCAACGAGGTCGAGATCATGCTGTGGATGAGAACCAGCCTTGTGATCAATAGATTTAGAAGCTTGGTTAGTTGTAGATGTTAGTAGTAGAGTCCTAGTGTCATCCTTGTACTCTCTGGTCTGGGTTTTGGATGTGTTTTCTATATGATATATTTTCATCGACACGAGATTTTGTGTTACAACCCCAATTTTTGGGTTCAATTGGTGAGAAATGTAATTTCTAATATTAAAGATAATTGAACAAATAATGATAAGATTTGTCTTGAATAAATGGATTCCATTCACAATAGCCTTGATTGGTTGCTTGGGGGCTTTATTGGCTATTGGGCCCAATAAAAAGCAATTTTAATTAATAATTGAGAATTTTAGAAAAGAAATATGTGAAAACCTCCAGAAGGTAAAAGAACTTAATCCAAAGATTTATTTCGTGCCATATGGGTTCCTTGGGTTCCAAGGAGTCCAAAGTTGCAAAGAAAATACAATAAGAAAGGAAAAGATCAATTAAGTATTTCTTTGTTAAGAAAGAAATTGAAAACAATGGTAAAAGGTGGAAAATAAGTAAAAAGATGTATAATTGAGTCACCCTTGATGGATTTTCGTATCCAAATGATTCCTAATGATAAATGGAATGCCAATGAGGAAAATAAAAAGAAAGATAAAGATAAATCCTCAAAAAGAGATATTTTAATAAGGAATAAACAAAATATGAGAAATAATGGATAAAGGATAAATAAAAGGCTAAGGAATATTCCCAAGATGGGATTTCGAGCCATTAAGGTTCCTTGAGGTTCAAGGAACTCAGAATAATAATTTAATGGCAAGGGAAAGAGAAAATATGTGAGAAATATATATAATTAAGTGATAACTTGTATATAAAGAAAGACATCTCATACTTTCGAGTTTGAGTCTCAAATTTAGTACATACGTGCATTACGTCTTTATAGACTTTCCCTTAAAATTTTGTATTAATTGAACATATGGTTTGGGAGTTATGAATTTTGGAAATATCCCTAAAGTAATAGGATTTCATTAAATGTCACAATTCCTTTTCCTACTATGTTTGTGACGCGTGCATTCAGGGACGTCAGATCTAGATCTGACGGTGATGAGCCCATCTTCTAGATTGTGTCTGGATGGGAAAGTTAGGACAGGACGCGATTCATTCCTTGGTCATTTCCTTGCCGATCAATGCGTGAGGAAACTTGGAAACACGTTGGATGGATTCGTGAGATCCTTGCGGGCAGATCTATCCTAGATTTTGCCTATCTTGGAGTCTCTAGAAGAATCCCCTAATTCCAGGGACCTGACCGTCCATACATCATAACCACATACTATATAAAAGGGGGTACATCCCCTCTGTGAGAGTGAAGAATCTCCCGCAAGATTCTACAGGACCCGCCGACGCAGTTCGAGCCCTCAAATCCCCCTCTCGAACCCCTCCTATACCTCGAACCTCCCTGGCTTGCAGCCGGGAGACCCTCTTATTGTATTGGAAACTCCGACCATGGTTGGAGCAATCACGGCCATCGATGAAGTTCGGTTGGGTTGGGCGGAGGACCTGGACTTGTCTTCGATCGCTTTCGAGGATCAGTGGGCAAAGTCAACACCTCTGTTGACTCAGCCATCTTGTAGTTGTTGCAGGTTCAGAGACGAAGGAAGAAGATGGCTAGGCAGGGAAAAGTCATCCCTTCCCTCGGGTGCATGTGAAAGAGGTAAAGGCATTTTAGTCCTTTGGTAACTTAAATCAAAGATAGGCACGTGCGATCCTGGTCGCTGGATCCTAAGTGGACCAGTGGACCAAAGATCAAACGATCCATGATTTTTCTGAAAATAACAAATAAATCAATAAAAGGGTTTTCTTGATAAAATCATATCTTGAGCTAGAAAACTCAGATGATGGAAGTTAATATATGAAAGTGGTGTAGAAAAATACAAGGAATATGATAAAAATACTTTCAGAACCTAGTTCCACTCCGTTTTGCAAAAGTGATTTAATTTGCTAATAATGTGCTTTTAATATTGATGAAGAACCCAAATTGAGTATCAAGGGCATATTAATGGATCAAAATGATAATTTTAACCTTGTTAATGATAAAAGTGGTTTGATTATCCGTTGTTAATGCAAATATGCCTAAATTAGAGTTGTAATCTATAAGAGAAGGTTAATCTATATGGGAACCCTAAATTGGGATAAAAGGAGATAAAAATCATATTCATTTGGAATAAGGAAATCTGATGCTTAATAAAGATTCTAAACTTGATAAAGATGTACTATAATGAGGAATTAGGGGTTTCATGTAGTTTTGATAAATTAAGGATCATAATATTGAAAGAGGAGGTAAAAACCCTAATTTCCAAAGAAACCCTAAAATTGGAATTGAAATCCTAAGTAATGTGCAGAAATTGGATAAATATTAATAAAAGAAAATTGGTACTTTTATTTCAGGATTTCTATTCCTCATTGCTTGCTTGATTGGGTTTCTATGCATACTTGAGTCTTTCTTGAAATCTGCAACCAAAGGTATGTGGTTACACTTATGAATAACCATTCTAGTTTCACGGCAATTCCCGAATGTTTTACCGGTTGCTTTAAATAAACTGTTGGATGAATTTAGTTCATGCAAACTATAATGTGGCTATGACTATCACAAAGGATATATGCCTACAAGCTCAGATCCTGGTTCTCTCTGTGGCAGTATAGTTGACCTAGTACATGGATGCCTATGGGTAGGTCCATCAGGTCAGAGGAAGACCTAGTACATGGCTACCTATTGGGTAGGTCCATCAGGTCAGAAGAAGACCTAGTACATGGCTACCTATTGGGTAGGTCCATCAGGTCTATGGATGACTTAGTACATGGCTACCATTGAGGTAGGACCATCAAGTCACATTGAGTTAGATATTGGGCTACCTCGAGTAGTGCCACGCGACTCTACCTTTATAGAGGTATTATATAAGTCCACTTCATGGACAACACAGAGTTGGGAATATGTATGGATTGAGTTGTATGGCTTAAAATGTAATAATGATTGTTAAATGATTAATTGCATGATTACATTGTTATTATAGTTGCATGATTATTGTTTCACCCACGTACCAGCTTCTTGCTGACCGACGTTTTATTTGTCGGCGTTTAGGTACAAATGAAAAGGACAAATAGTAAAATGGCATATGCGGAATTAAATGAGAATTAACGTGCACACGAGGATTAGTTAGATTGGTATCTTCATGAATAGAAGTTTAGAAATCTCATTTCTTAATAGGTAAGCAAAGTTTTATTTTATACCAGTTTTCAATTTAGTTGGTAAAATTTATTAATTATTATTGATTATTTGTTGAACCTTTGATCTGGGTTATTGGTTAACGGCTCTGACCATTCGGTCTCCCTTAATTGGGGGGTACCGGAAGGTGGGGTCGTAACATTTTGGCAGTATGGTAATGTTGGTAAATATATGACATGTACTTGTGAAATATCTTTTGTATACAAGAAGTGGCCGAGGCCATTGAACCCAGATGTAAATACATGTTATAGTATATGAGAATGGAATGATGGATCTTTTAGTAAATGTTCCAGATTTTGTTTACATTGTTGAAATTGGTTTTAATTATTCGGCATTTTTTATTATGTGAGTAATTAGCAGTTGATCGTGTTTTGTGTTTTAAGTAATCTTGGTTAGCATGATGAGGTGTCACATGCATGGTTGTGGTTATTTGCTCTTATTATTACTCAGTTCGCGTACTGAGCCTCTCTATTCTTTCCAAATGTACATTAGTGATCTTCTGCCTGTTTTCCCTCGAATGTAACTCGAGGTTTCCCTTTTACAATGTCATAATAAATATGATACTTTTAATTTATGTTTTGACATGAGATGGCTATTTACACAAAGGTGAACCGACCAATTCATGAGATGAACCGATCGATTGGAGGACTGAGGAGGTTAGACAATGAGAGCATGAATCAATCGAATGGTGGACCAACTAATTGGCTGGAGGAGTCCTTACATCACTTGAACCTGAGACCAAATGATCATTTCAAGAGCCCAACCGAATGTCCAGGAGGCGAGATAATCAACTCAATTGTTGAACTAATCAAACCAGATTGGACCGAGCATAGATCTTCATCAACAAGGTTCCATATGATGTGGACCCTAGGTTCTATTAGTTTCTTGTATCTTTAAGGATTACAATAGTATGGCCATAAACATAGCTAGTGTGTTTTATTTCTTTAATGTTCTTGTTTGTGGTTATAGCATGTATATGATACGTACTATAAGTATGTGGTTATTGGATGTGTATATATACTTATATATAAAATCCCTCAATACAATATTAAGTCTTATATGCCTTCTAGAAGCATCATACATTAAAAGCTTGATCAATCAAGAATAGGTTAATCCCAAGTGTGGTGTGCCATCCATCTCATGAAATATGATGGTAGAAATGTAGGTTCTTCCCAAGAAGGGTGCATTTCTATCATGTTGTCTTTTGGGCTAGGCTTATGTGAGTGTACTTAATGGGATTATGTACCAAAGGCATGCAAATGACTATGGCAAAGTGTTTCACATATCATCTATAAAAAAATTAGATATGATGCAATTGTAAAAATTTGCTTACCTTAATAATTGTCTAGGGACGCTAGTGTTGGCCTGGTAATAATTAAATTGTTTTGGATCTTGTCTCACTAGAAGGTTGTACGCTGCAATCTTCCAAATTGATACATGAGGGTTATCAATTTGTACAAAATGGAGTGAGTGATACTTGATTAAAGACCTAAGTAATATTGTTAACTTATCAAATCAAACAAATAAACAAAATAAAAAATTACAAAATTTCTTTTGTAGACAAACACATTATTATTTAGATCAATCATTAAGAAGGACAAAATTAAATGGGATTGATTTATATGTTTGGTTAAGGATTTTGAGAAGTGTTATCAATAATGAGAAAAAGTTCTATGTCCTTGAAAGACTAGATCCAGAACAACCTGCTCCAAATGAGCCTAAGGCTGAAATGGGTGCATACTTGAAGCATGCCAATGATGCCATAGACATTGAACGCCTTATGCTATTTTTTATGAAGTATGAGTTGCATGAAGCACATGATAACATGGACATTCTTGAGATGGTAACACATCTTAAAGAATCATGTAAAGAATGAAAGGTATAATGTCTCCAAAGCATTATTTGAGTGTAAATTGACAGAGGGAGGTCGAGGAGATCCCCATGTGCTCAATATGATTGGGCATGTGGAGTGACTGGTATTTCTCTTAGGTCAAGAGTTGACCATGTATATGATTCTACAAATTGTTTCATGAATCATATAGTCAATTTATCAAATGCTTGGCATGTTGATTAATGCCAAATCATGAATGATGAAGGACAAATTCTTGATGATGATTAGAGGAAGTGAGTCCAAGGGAAAAGGCAAGGTCATGAAGAGTTCTGAGGCTAAGCTGAAGTCTAAGTCTTCTGCACTCAAGACAAGGAGGAGGATAAGTGTATGAGGAATCTATCATTATCACTTTATGGATCAAGGAAAGAAAGTGCCACCATTATCACCTATTTGGACATTGGAAAGGAACTATCCTCTTTATAGAGGATCTTAGTAAGAAGATGGAGATAGAGATCTCTACTTCAGGACCTGAGAAGAAGTAAGTTAGAAACGGTGCGGATCAAGGGTTTTTACCACTACAGATAGAAGTTGTCATTCATGGGCATGTAACATAATTAGTGAATTGCTATTATGTGCCTATCATTGATGAATACATCATGTATATTTTTTGGACAAGGGTTTATTGTTTGTGGCAATGCCCTATGTCTCACAAACTATACTTGATAGTTGTAGAGACAAAATGTGTATGACACATATATTGAATGATTTGATTACTCAAACATTGAATACATATAGAATTGTCATCTAGAGAGCATAAATGAGAATGCATTTTTGGAATCCATATGATGGTTATCTAGACTCTTTTGGTAATTGAACTGATAGAAACATGTAAATCATATTTATTGAGCAATATGAAAAAAATATCTTCACTAGATGTAGTGGGAGAGAGACTATTATATTAGGGCTCATATGTACTGATGTACATCAAACTTTTGGAATGATTGCTAAGGTAGTTACTAGTACCTCATTATATTTATTGATTCTATCAGTAGATATGGTAATTTGTATTTAATAAAATACAAGTATGAATCTCTTGAAGTATTCAAGGAGATTGTGAATGAATTGTGTAACTAACTTGGTAAAAGTATTAAGATACTTTGATGTGTTCGTCTTTGAAATATTATAAACAAAGTGTTTGAGGACCTTCTAGATAGATCGTGATAGTGGATGACAATGAACTCCACCTAAAACAAAATAATGTGTCAGAAAGAAGGTATCACACCCTATTAAGGCATAGTGTGATTATCAATAAAATCTAGTTGATCTTACAATTTCTTTTGGACACATGTTTTACAATAAAAAAATGTACTGTCAAAAATGGTTCCAAATACACCATATGAGATATTGTATGGGAGGTGGCCCGATATATCTTTATAGTGATTAGTATTTAAGGCTTTTGAAAGAAAACAGTTTCTCGAGAATCTCGACCTACAAATCACGTAAATTTTATTTTGTTAAAATAGTACTTTTATTTTGTCATTACAACAAAGTGTTTGTTGATCAAGATGGTTCTATTCCTAAAAGGGAACTTTTTTTTGAAGTTAAACAGACAAATTTCATTATGGAAGAGCCATACGACATCTACATGTGGAGAAAAACAAACTAAAAGACCACACAAAGATCAAGAACAGATACAAACCACCACAAAAACTCATATCGAAATCTGATAAGGACAATGATGTATAGATCCCTCTTCTCCTTCGCTGGATAAGGCAAGTTTCTATGAGAAATACCTTCAACCTGAGTATGTATATATGGTAGAGTACCTGCACTAAATCGGTGTTCTAAAACAATATTTTTCCCGCACTTGCTGCCATACAAACTCCACAATAAAATTGACCGAGAAAGAAAAATCTACCACGAGAAGAGAAAAGCAGCACTGATTAATAGTGAGATAGACAAAACAAGAGAACAATCTAAACAGAAATCCCCTAAAAGAGAAAGGAGATATGAAACTCATCACAGTCGGGCTCAACGATAGGGAGGAAGAAAACTGCTGCCTCCAAAGACACCATGCCCACACACCTCCCGAAGAAGAGACCCTACTGATGACGGGTGAGAAGAGGCCGAGGGGGAGCGTGGCACCACTTTGCAGCGGCCAAACCCCCTCCCTCCATCCAGCTGCCTATGGAGGAAGAAACCCTAGTGGCGCTAGGGCGAGAGAGCGTGGAGAGTCTCGTCGGCTCTCTAAACTTGTGTTTTAAAAGGGAACTTAGTTTTGAAGGAATTGGTGTTAGTAAAAACAGAAATAAAAATGTTCAAGACAAATAAGAAAACATTGAACCTAAAGAGGTATAATAGGAACAAGGAGAATCACCAGTTGTTGTGGAATCTCAAGTGTCTTACGTAACAACAAACCTTATAATTATAATAGAACATGCCTTGAGTTTAAAATATTATGATATCTTATAACTCAAAAGGGTGGTATGTTGATCATAGATGATGAGTCAACAACTTACCTACAAAGCTATTGAGGAACTAGAATATGAGAAATGGCTTGAGTCCATGAGATCCAAGATGGACTCCATGTACACCAACAAGGAATGACCTTGTTGGATCCACCTAAAGGGGTAAAACCCATAGGGTGTATTTGGGTCTTTGTATGAAGACCAACATGGAAGGGTAAATTGGTTGCAAAGAGTTTCAAAATAGTTGAAGGTGTTGAACACAATGAAGTCTTTCACCAGTTACCATGGTTAAATCCATGTAGATCATGCTTAATGTTGGAGCTTAGTATGACTGTGAAATTTGGCATTTGGATGTTAAAACAAAATTCCTTAATTGGAATAATTATGAGGATGTATATGTGACACAACCTAAAGGTGTTATAAATCTATAAATACAAATAAAGTCTATAAGCTACAAAGGTCAATCTGTGGATGGAAGCAAGCATCTCAGAATTGGAAATCTTCTATTTCAAAAGATAGTAAAAGAGTTCAATTTGAGTCAAAATGAAGATGAAATATGTGATTATAAAAGATTTAGTGGGAGCATATTTGTATTCCTCTTGATGATGGGGAATAATGTCCTTATCCTATAAATGTTAAAACCTAGCTGGTAATACTTTCTCTATGAATGGTATAGGTAAGACATCCTATGTGATAGGGACTGAGATATATACAGATAGATCTAGAAAGTCTCTTGACCTAAGAAAGAGCACATACATTGGTAAGATGTTGAAAGGGTACAACATGCAAGAACTCAATTAGAGAAAACTTATCCATGAACCATAGAGTTAGTCTCTTAGGTTCCTAGTATCCCAATTCTTATGAAGAATAGGAACACATGGAATAGATGCCATATGGATTCACAATCAGATCTATCTTGAACACAAAGTTAGGTACTTATCCCATTATCTCATATGTGTTGGACATGATGAGAGGATATATATATATATATACCTATCTAGTAATCTCACATGTATTGGACATGAGAGAGGGTATATGCCAGTTCCCAGTGAGAGTCACTAGATTACCATAAAGAACATCCTTTTGTACTTTAGGTTCACTAAAAGGATCCATTCCTTGAGTATGGTAATAAGGAAGAGTTGGGTGTAAAGGGTTGCACTGATGCAAGTTTTCAAAATGACAAATAAAATTAATCATCACAATCCATGTTTATGTTTGACCTTAAACAAGACTGTAAGCTGGAAAGGGTTCTGAGCTAAATACAATTGTTCAAATCTACATATGAAGCTAAATATCTCTGTGTTATGATAACAACATAGGATATTGTACAGATCAAGAAGTTCATACGGATGAACTTGAGTGAGGTTCCAATCATTGATGACACAGTAGAAATACTATGACAACAATGGAGCTACTGGTTAGGCAAAGGAATCTCAAGTTGCATACTACGATACTTCCATCTCATACGAGATGTCATACATCAAAGAGATGTGACACTTAAAAAATACCGACTTGAAGCAAAAGTTGCTAAACCCACTATAAAAGCTCTTACACATAGAAACATGATGGGCATGTTAAGATCACTTGGAATAAGATGCGTTGGTGATTGGATAAAAGTGCAACTGGGAGTCCGTTGGTATGTATGGCCAAAGAGCCAATCATATGATGATTGGAATGTGTATTAAATACCTGAATTGATAATAATAAAGGTAATTTCATCTATTATGTGTGTGTAATCATGGGATAATGACACACGCATAGTAGATGTCTAAATAATGATTTTATTGGATAGTGTATGCCTTCAAGTACGTGACATGAACAATGAGATAAGAGTGCATACATCCTTGTTATGTCCCTATCAGATGTTATTGTGGAAGAAAAATAGACAATAGTAATACATAAAACTAGAATGTGTGTTGACTAATGACAGAGTCTTATTAGTCATGATATATGAAATCAAGTCAAACACACATGTACATCTTAGAGAATAGTGTATCAGATAGACCATGAGAGTGACACATGGGGACCATGGAATGGTACTTAGAATCATCTCTCATAGTTATAAGTGGTGATTGTGGTTCTTAGACCTAGTGTCACTACATGCATCACATATTGTTCATGTAGTTTGACATCATCCATCGTGATCCTGAATAAGAGTTACCATGAAGGTGGTTCCCGAATGCATTGTGACACATGAGGATTGAATGTAAGTGATGTGGATGGGATTTGTCCCTCCTATAAGAGATTGATATCCAGGGCCTCTTGATAAGTGTGACTGTGTAATGTACATCCATACTCATGTGATTCATTATGTGATATGTGAACTCACATGCATCTTAGACAATCTGCTCTAGTTCAAAGAACATGGATTGAACTTTGAGAGAATGATGATTTTGTGCCTCGAGTTCAAATCTGTGACAAAGAAACTATACGATCACAATAACAATGACCACAGATTGCAAGTTGAAGTTATTCACCAACTTTCTGAATTACTTGAAGAGCAATGATGTGTGACTAGGCACCACTCTTTACCTGTGATGTCATAATTGGTTATGGACATTCACTTCCAACGTAATTCTGGACCTATAGGGTCACACACATAGGATACACATGGATTAAAGGAGTATATTCATGAATGATGTTTAAATTGAATAATAAAGGTTTTTAGGCATTCAATTAAACAACAAATCAATTAACTAGAATATGAACCATCAAGTTAAAGTGTTGAACTATCTGGTTGGAGTGTCAGGTTGATTGGGAATGGAATTGGATGAACTTTGCATGAGTCAGGACTCCAACCAATCGACTCACTAGGTGAATTGATCAGTTCAGGGTTGGTGAGACAACCAATTTGCCTAGTGAATTGATCAGCTCAGTCATGCCAATTGAAGATTCTAGTGATTTTCCCAATTTATGAGAATAGTTGATCATTTAACTTTGTTCAATTATATTGGTACAAGGATTAATGTTGGACATTAATTGGAAATGAATTGTAAATTCAATTAAAATTGGAAAACACTATGAAATGATTGGCTCACTGGGTGAACCGATTAGCTCACTGTTCCATCTGACTAGTTCACCAATGAACTGACCGGTTGACCTATCACAGCTTGTGAAATCCATGGAAATTCTAGACCCTTCTACTCCCACATCGACTGGGAACCCAAACCCTAAACCCTCCTATAAATAGAGGGGTATTTAGGTCTTCCCAGCACACATAATTGAGAATCAGTTACTCTAAAAATTATTGTCCTCTTTGGTAGTGGTAACCAATAGAGAGCCTAAGCAAGTCCTACCCATTAAAGGGAGGGACAATGAGGAAGAGAACAACTGAGAATAATTATGGAAGAGCATGTCGGTGACTAGTACACTGATAAAAGGGGACAATTCCTTCCCATTGCCTCTATTAGTGCAACATGGAGTTCTCGATAGTCTGTGTGAACTACTCTAGTGGAGGCACACCATTGTCTATCGCTAGGAGAAAACTGTCAACCGCTGTCTGTGGTGCTTCACTAGGAGGCCGATAGAGACGACTATTCGAGTACTACTATTGTGTAAGGAGTGTGTTGTTGCATAATGAAGAAGAAGCATGTTGCTACTGCAAGGGTAATGTCTTTGGACTTTCTCTAGGACATGGTTTAACCTTACAAACCATCCTTCCTAGATATATTGTTGTTTATGCGATCTTGCTTTTCTTAGAAACAAACATTTAAATTTTTATTTCTGCTGCCTATATGTATGCCCAATTTCCCTACTAAAATCAATTCTAGACAAAGATCAGTTTTATTAAGTAAAATCTCTCCCAAAAATCTGATCATTGATATATTGAACTTCCCTGAGTGTAAGCTACCAACTAAATACTTGGGCATTCCTCTATTTATTGAAAATCATAGAAATTTAGATTGGTCTCCTCTTCTAGATAAGATCAAGTCTAAGTTAGATGGATGGAAAGCTTGATATCTCTTTCAAGTAGATGTGAGTGATTCAAATTGACTCCATCTACTATGTATATATTCTGGTCAACAACTTTTCCATTACTAGCTTCAACTTGTGATTAGATTGATAAACTTTGTAGAGACTTCTTGTGGGGTAGAATTGAAGATAAATCTAATTTGCATCTTGTTTTATGGGACAAAATTACCCTACCTGGGGATGATAGTGTCCTAGGTATCAAGAAAACTAAGGAAGTCTCCATATCCTACTCTTGATGTAATGCTTGGATACTTGCATCTAAGAAAGATATTCTTTGGGTCAAATAGGTGGGGGGGAATACCTCAAGAAAATTCCATCCTTTGTGATGTTAGTTTCTTGGTTCAACTGGTCCTGGCTGACTTAGAAGTTAATTAAACTAAGGTTTGTTATTCTTCCTTTTACTGATTGTATTGTAGGGGATGGCCTTAGCACTAAGATATGGCAAGATCCCTGGATCAAAAAGAAAGTTCTTGTTGAAGATATTCTTGAGAAGGATTCTTATTTGAAACCTGGTATGTCTCATGATTACTCAGTAAATGATATCATCACTAAATCAATGTGGAACATATCTGATAATAGGAAGAACACAAAATTTAAAGATCTAATTTCTAATCAGCAGGTACCTTAAGCCTATTTTGGATTCATCATATTAAAGATTTGAACTCTCCTAAATAGAAGACTTTTTGGAATGTTGTCCGTACTTCAATTAGTGAAGATATCTTTCTTATTTGGTTGTGTAAAATCAAAGAACCTAAGCATTTATTATTACATATATGGAAGTCTTATCTCAATAAAATTCCTATTAGAGACTATGCTAGAAGGAGAGGATATCAATCAACATCCATGTGTTTCCTATGTCAAAAATACTATGAGGATTCAAACCATCTCTTATTTTACTATGTGTTTGTCAAGTGCCTTGATTGTTCATCTAATGAAGATTTGTAGCTAAGTAATTCCTATGCTAACTAGTCAGATGTCAGATGTCTGATTGGGAATAGAAAGCTTTTTTTTTACTCACTATAGTGTTTGGGCTAAGAGAAACTTACGTGTACACAAATAAAAGACTACTCATGTTGATACAGTTTGGAATAGGATTAAAAGGGTTTTTCTCTATTTGGAGGAGTCTCTTTGACAATTTTTTATTTACACTTGGTCGCCTACCTATGAAGTTCTAGGTTGAAGTCTTTGTTTTTTTTATATGTTGAGGAGGGGATACTTTTATTTTTTGAGCATGTCTTCTCTTCTTTTCTGGTTAAATTTCATATTTGGAGTTTGATATCATTTCTGTATAGCCTTTATTCTTTCTACTTTGTTTTTTCTCATACAGAAATTTATAACTCCCCCTTTTTGGTAGAGAGAAGCATTGTAGATACTTCTTCAAGAAAAGATACATAAAGATCACCACATTTTTTTCTGAAAAAAAAAATTGATGTTTCATGATTTATGATGACTTTATTAAAAACTTATATGAATACTATTTTGAAATTCATGATGGATATAAATTGAATTTTCATACTTCTATTAATAGAAAATTTCATGACATTGCTTACCTTTGTGCAGAGCATCAATATATTTGTGGAAAAGTAATGAAAACTTCTTTTTCTATTATCCAAATTCAAATCATATATGTTAGCTATCCTAGAATGATATTTTTTTCACAATAGTTATCTCAAGATCAATTTTTAGGAAAATATGATTTTAAATCCATCTTAGAGTTTGATCGAGAGTGGGGGTTGGTCAAACTCATAGTTTGACTTAGAGGGACTCATCTTATGAGTCTATGGGCCACTTTGATAGAAAATGATCACAACTAGGATGGTTGGGACCCTAGGAGAATTTTATAGTGTGACTAAGAGACATACCAATTTTCATGAAAGGAGACCCATTTTACCAATCTATCACATATTAATTAGGTCTTCTTTATCACTCAAAGACTGATGTTCTCTTCATTTTTAGTTTTTATCAAAGTGTTTAATAATTACTTTGTATAATGTCCGCATATGCTCTACTTTTTAACCTTCTCAAAAATATATCTTTCAATAACATCCTCTTAACTAGATAAAGGGGCTTTCTAAGTTAGGAAGGCTTCACCTACTCATACTAATGTTGGTATAGCAATGTACATTGAGGAAGTTTTAGTTAATCTCTTTGCGGAGTTGATGCACTAATTTTCTATCTTTTTTCATAGGCTATTTTCCTTACTTTTATTGCATATCTATCATTTTAGAGATATATTTATTCATTGTTTCTCATTTCTACCTTGTCGATCACAATTGCATAAAAAATTCAGTATTTTTTATCAAATTATGCTAAATTATTAATTTTATTCGAACTTATGTTATTTTCCCTTATTTTAGTTAAATCAAGCATTTATATGATAGCTTGGTTTTACTGACACCTATGTCAGTGGTACTAACATGTTTTGAGGGTTTTAAATCAGTAGGAAACTCAGTGTCACCAACACCGTGTCAGTGGTACATACAACCTGTTGGTGGTATTGACTTTATGCTATCATTGCGATTGAAAATCATGACAGATTCAATGGTTATGACTTAACGACACTAAAAGCCTCACTTATGACCTAAGAGAAGTTCGTCCAAAAATAGATATCCACATTTAGTCACATCAGAATAGAGCAGGAAGCTAAGAGAGGAGGAGATGAAGGAGATAGCCACGAACCATATGCTCTGGGTACTTCTGGAGGGCAGATTTGTAGTCGGAAAGCTACGGATCAAGGTGTTCTCCAGAGAGAATTGCTAGAACCACTTCTCCATGAGTTTTAAAATTGGTTTCTGATTTTTAGCCTAGTTTCTCCCTCTTCCTCTCTTTGTATGATGCTTGCATTCATGTGGAGCTAAATTCCATATTTCTTAGGAACCAAGAGTAGGTCAATATTGATTTGTTTTTAATTTTTTATGAAAAGATAATTTATTTCCTTCTCTCTAGATGTGAATATGTAATCTCTTATCAAATTGTTTGTGTTTGTTTGCAACTACCAATACAAGATCGTGCATTTCTTTGGAAGAGGGACTAGGGGTTGGAATCACTATATTTTTACACATCTCATATTACATCTCAACAAAGGGCTTATGGATGAGAAAGAACAGCCTTGAGATATCAATAATGTACCTAGATAATTCCAAAAATGCTATAGAAGTGGGATTTGTTTTAGTTCAGGTAGTATATTGAGATGTAGGAGTGGGTAATACTTACTATAATTCTTTAGTACATGATGATAGGGTTTATGATTGTCAATGAAATGGAATTTGAGTCCAATGCATACTGTGGTGAAACTATAATCCTAAGGAATCTATCCATTCCTGATAACATTCATTTAAGATTAGATCTAATTCTTTTCTCTTAATTATAAAAACAACAATTCAACCATTAATGCAAGACCTAATTGATTAGGTTACAGTTAGTAGTAGTATTTGGAAAATGTTTCTTTGAGTTTGACACTCAGGCCTCACATGCCTATATTACACGACATGTACACCTACAATTTATACACAAAGTTTTAGTGTGTCAAGTTTTTGCTGCCTTTTCTGATCAAATTGCTACATGAGTACTACAAATGTTGTGACATGTCACTCTAGGCCTTTTTTTTTCTTTAAGTTGTTTTCAATATTTTCTTTGAATTAGATCATAATTGAAAATTGTTCTTGTGTCAATTCACTAGTATCTAGTATCTCCCATTGTCATTTTCATTTTTAGGTACTACTTCATTATTCAAACACAAACCACAAATTACAGAGAGTCTACTCCAACTAGTATAGATCAGGAGGAGATTTTTTTCAAGGCATGAGAGTTTGGGGCTTTAGCTGAGAATCTCATCCAAACTCCACCACCATAGGAAGAGAAAGCATCGACAGTTGTCATGTCATGGAATGGTGACAATAATCTATTGAACATGCCTGAGGAGTAGACTGTTTGTGAGAAGATAATGGCATCTTTAGCCACATCTCAACTGGGGTCGATAAAATGGTAGACATTCAATGTTGGAAGCTACATGATAGATCTTGGACTCGTGGTACTAATAAAATCACAGTCATTCCACTGCCAGAACATGGAGGATCCAATGGAACACATTAACAACTTTGTAGAAAGTTATGACATGTTAAAGCTGAACAGGGTTCGAGCCACATTTATATATCTGATGTGGTTTTCATATTACCTATCAGATAAAGCCAAGGCATGGTTCCTTAGCCTCCCACCAGAATCTATAGAGACTTGGAATGATATGATTGATGCATTCTTTGAACAATATGTTCCTCCACAAAAGAGAAATGAACTGGAGGGGAAGCTACATAACTTCAATAAAAATGCAGTGCATTCATAGAAGCTTGGGAGAGATTTTAGAATATGATCAGGAAAGCCCCTCATCATGGGATTGATCTGTATGGATAAGAAAAGACATTTTACTATGATTTGTAGAAAGAGGAGAGGGCTACTCTTGACAGTGGGGGGCATGTTTCTTTCTAAACCACAAGACTAATAGGTGTCACAAGATCTTGAAGAACATGGCTAAGAACATGTCATGGAGAGAGGATAAATAAGCACTAGCAACAAGTAAAAATGTTATGAAATCAAGGGAGTTCATAGAACTCAAGGATCAGATGGATAGACTTGCTAAGGGGCTTGATCAATAGTCTGGGACCTCATCTAGAGGTGAAGAGAAGGAGTGCATGCACTTGTGTCAGCAATATCAATCGGATAGGGGTCCTAGTAAGATAGATATGACTGAAGACATTCTAGGTAGACTAGTGAGTCAAAATGAGGCCTTACTGGACTAGACTAAATGGGTATAGAAAAATCAAGGAGCTCAAATCTGCATCATTGAAAATTTGACCTCTCTACTGGAAGGAGATGTGGCATCCATATAGAACCTCATTCAATAGGAATTTCTTGGGAACACAGAGACAACTCATCTGTTTCATCAAGTAAATTTCATCTCTATTCTCAAGGAAACATAGCATATTACTGAGGAGTCACCTAATCAGCACACTCTAAAGTTGGATCAGGTGTATGTGTCAAAGGTTCCATTTCCCCATAACCTGGATAGAATACTAGGGGAATGTAGGATAATGGGACATTATTCTCATACATGCACCACAATCAGTATAATTCTGCAAAAATCAACAGGGACACCCCATCTATACTGATTTTTGCAAGACAAGGAACTTCAACTTTCCAACATTGCTATCTCCATTACCCCAATTTCAAAAAAGGTGCCCATGTAACAAATACAAGTGAAGGTTCTACTTGGTAGCACAACAGTCACAACCAACAAGGAAACACTCACAATACAAAAGGAATAGCCACAAGTCATCCCATCCATAAGAGATATGCCAAATTTTGTCCTTGAAGGTGATGTTGATGAAAACTTAGGGGAAGAGATCCCTAGTGTCCCATACATTCCTCCTTATAAGCATGTAGAGAAGCTACTTGTTTCATTCCTAGAGAGTCTCAAGCTGAGAAAGGAGGAAAGGAAATTCAAGAAATTCCTATCCATCTTCCAAAAGCTCCACATCAACCATCTACTCGTTGAAGCCATAGAACAGATCCTTGCATATGAATGATCCTTGAAGGATATCTTCAACAAGAAAAGATGGATACACGATATAGATGTATTGTTTGTTGATGAAGTGGTGAGTGCTATGGTTCACGGAAGGTTTCTGATAAAAATAAAGGACCCAATATGCTTCTATATCCCTTATTTAATAGGCAACAAACATTTCCAACAAGCACAATATGACTCTAGGGAAAGAATAAATCTCATGCATTTCTCTACCTTTCGGAAGGTGGGATTGAACAAACCAAAAAATATGTCCATGACAATCTATTTGGTGGATAGATCACTTGCAAGGCCTTACGAGATATGTGAGAATGTTTTAGTCAAAGTTGAAAAATTCATCTATCATGTCGACTTTTGTATCACGGATATGCACGAGAAGAGAGGATATGATATGCTTTTAGGAAGCCCATTCCAAGCTACGACCAATGTGGAGGCTACTTGCCACTATAGATAGATGATGATAGAGTGGAGTTCAAACTACTAGATGAGCCTGCACAACCATCTCGTGACAACAGAGGCTGAAGAAAATTACCTTGAGAGTCTAGGACATTAAAGAAGGGTGCTTATTGGAGGCAACCTAATTTTAATATTGTCATTTACATATTGTTAGGACTTTTTATTAGTTATATTTCATATTTATCTTGTTAGATTTTGAATTGATGTATAAAAGGTGTCTTGATGCTTCTGTGTGGTGTGCATGAAGAATTAATGTTAGTATTACTGACATCAGAGTCGGTGGCACCGACCTACTTAAAAAATTTCAAAAGGGAAGTCGAGAAATTTTTATACAAATGACATGCATGTTGGTGGCACCGAATCCCTGATAGGTCAAGTCTGTAGAAAGTCAATAGCCCTGCATGACAATATTATCGACACCACTGCCATTTTCAAGTAGATATCTAGTGCTATATAAAATTGATTATCAATATAATGAGAGTCTTCACAATGGTACTGACAAATCTAGCTCAAAGCACAAATGATTTCATATCTTGGTACCACGTCACACATGTTAGTGGCACCAACACAGAAGCACAAACTCACCCGTAAAACCTGATCTAAAGATGCTGCTAGGAACTTTCTACCCACCACCACCATGCTATCACCTAAACCCCTGTTCCACCTCTTGGTTTGAGTTTTGACTATGAGGAAATAATCTGGTTCAATCTTAGGGGGTTATGGAATGACTTTATCTTTATTTATTTTGTACTTTGTTTTAGTTTCCTTATTTCCAAGTAATAAGATCCATAATTTATCTACTGCAATCATGGGGCTTAGTTTATCATGATTGCATATATCAATAAAAAGAATGCATTTCATTCTCTTGCATTAAATTTAAAAAGGGTGACATCTTTTTAAGCTTATGTGTGAAGTCTAAGACAACACCAGCTGGAGGACGTGTTTTGGTTAGTCAGCTTCAGGACACTTTATATGAATGAAAATCTTAATTTATCCAAGACTAGTGTAAGATGATGACATTTGAGTGTAAACTAACCAAACAAGTAACAAGACCTTAAATGGGATTTTTAGAAATAAATTCTAAGGATGCCATGTACACAAATTGATAGGTGAGGTATATATCATAGTTAAAAATGGCATTGTCTCTTAGTCATGTGATTCCACCCACCATTTATGATATTTCATTCACCAACTTAAGATGATCAAGTAACCTGAATTATTTCCTCTTGATTTTATTTCATATCCTAATAAGCATAATGATAGCTAGTTTCCCTACATTGCATTGGAAAATAAAGTATATAGAGATATGCATATCATTTAGTGGCATAATAAATTTCATTTAGATTGTATTTTTCTATTTCCATCAATTTGTATATTATGTACAACATGTATCTATGCAGCTTGTCCACAAATTAAGAATGAAAAGATATAAATCCACAACCCTTCCCAGCAAAAAAAGAGCAATGATGTATGTTGAACAAAGACTGAGCATTAATCATAAATCACACTAAAATGAAAGTTTTGAAAAAAAAGAAAAAAAATAGTATCAAGAAAAGGGAAAGAGGATGCCTTGACTCAATGGTAATTTTCTTCACGAAGAAGGTGACAATAATTTACATGTATGCATTTTTTCACCCATTCTCATTATTAGGATGAGACATTTAGTGCACTCATCATTCCACAATGATAGTAGGCAATAAGATTCATGCATTTTCATTCCCATAATTATGTAGGTTTATCATATTTTTCTTTTTGCAGAAATGATTTGGATGTTAGATGTGATTCTTCTTTCACAACCAACTATCTCATTTCCAACAATTGCTCTGTATTAGGACAAATATATGATCTCATTAATTTCTATATGGGGAACTGCTTCCAACATAGTTTTCTAGGTAGACCAAAGCAATGTAGATAAGGGATTAGATGGTACATCAAGTGTATACCCTATTGACTATGATGTTAGCTACTCTTTGCTGATATTGGCTCATATATCTAAGTGTGGATATATTATTGAACATTTTTGGGCACTTGAGATTAGTTATTTGTTTAGTGGTTGGTAAGAACCGATTTCGGACCATCGGGTGGGGGTAATTGAGAAGTATAGTTCATAAGCTTGTCCTCTTGCTGACTATTTCAAACAGAATCAAAGATTTTGTTGCTAGACAATGAGAAACATTCAAGATTAGGGTATTTTGATACACTGATTATTTTCACAAGATATTTGCATTGCATTTATTGCATATATATCCATTTAGAGATATATTTATGCATTGTCTCTCATTGTTTTCCTGTGAATCACTAATTCATCAAATAATGAGTATACCTACTGAATTATACCAAATTATCACTTATTACTCAAACTAATGCTAGTTTTCCCTTATTTCAAGTAAATTGAGAAAATATATCATAGCTTAGCACTACCAAAACTATTCCAATGGTACAGACATAAATGAAGGTTCAACATGGATACTTAAAAATTTCGATGCTATCGAGCAAGCTCTCAATGTTACCAAGCATCTATTGAAGCTAGAAATCAGTGCTACCAACTTTCCATCCAAAGAGCATCAATAATCAAGCTCAATTGACTTAGTGTCACTGACACACCAATGGGTGGTACTGAGTTTACCACTCCAATCAATTCAGAACTCGTAGACAACAACTTGATGCTATTTACACACTTATCGATGGTACTGACACACTTTGAGGGTTTCAAGTCTGATGGCAACTCGGTGCCACCAACATGTTGTCTGTGGTATTGATTTCCATGATCAATAGAAATTGAAAATTATGATAGATGTAATGGTTGTCAGTTAATGATTCCCAAATCCCACTTATGACCTAAGGGAAGTTCTGCCAAAAAAGAGTATCACATTTAATGACGTTGGAATAGAGCTTAGACAGACTCAATTCCATTTTAGCCACTTCTGCTTATGTTCCTTACCTTCTCATTCTTCATCCGACCGGATATGAGAAAGTTCCCTACTTGTTAGAACTCTGGCTCGTTCACAAGAGATCTTCTACTCATTGAAGAGATGCCTCCATCCTTGATGAGATGAATCTCTACATGTTACCAAAAGGTCTTATATAAGTCAAAGTAGCAACTCAAAGTTGGGAAAGGATGAGACGAAGGAGATATCCATGGACCAGAAGCTCCAGTCACTTCTAGAGGAAAGATTTATAGTCAGAACGTTGCAGATCAAGGTGTTAACCAGAGAAGAACACATGAACCACTTCTCCAGATGTTTTTACATTGGTTATATAATGTTTAGCCTAGTTTCACCTTCTTCCTCTATTTGTATGGAGACTACAATCATGCGGGGATAAATCACATATTCCTAAGACCTAGGAGTATCCCGATATTGCTTTGTATTCAAATTTCATGAACTGATAATTTATTTCCTTTGTTGTAGATGTGAATCTATAATCTTTTATTGAATTGTTTATGCTTGATCACCACAACCATACAATAGACCGCTAAAAGAGAGATTATGGGTTGGAAAAATTTTAGGATTACACATCTCATATTGCACCTCGGGAGAGGGCTTACAACTGTGAAAGCACAACCTAAAGAAATCAATAATGCACGTAGATAATTCCTAAACTTTTATAAAAGTAGGGTTTGTTTAAGTTTAGGTAGTGTATTACACCATGAGAGTGGGTAATGTTGGCTACAAGTCTTTAATTAGGATTAAAGGTTAATGGCTATCAGTAAAATGGAATTTTAATGCAATGCATATTGTGGTGAAACTATAATCCCAATTAATGCATCCATTGTCGATCACATTCAATTAATTTAGTTTTAATTCTTTACTCTTAGTTATAAAACAACCATTTAACCAAACTTTCTAGGCCTAGATTATTAGGTTAGAGATGTTAGTAGTCACTAGAAAATGTTTCCCAAAGTTCAACATTCATGTTTCATAGGTCTATATTACACAATACATACATTTGCATTTTACACACAAAGTTTTAGCATGTCAGGAGCTTACCATCACCTTGTTTTCCCCTAAATATCTCTCTATATAGTTGTATATATAAGTTGAATATGATATATGTTATGACCCGTTTCAAAGTTTATTGGTAAGCTTTATAATTTGAGCCTAATTAAAGTTAATTGAGATAACATATGTGCTTATGAGGTAGTTAGTGAATCATTAACTTGATTTAGTTGAATTAAGAGCATAAGATCAATTAGTGCATAATTAAGATGATTAATTTGAGTAAAGTAATAATTGGATGCAATTGGAATGTTGAATCAGTAAAACAGTGTGATTAGCATGTTTTCATGCCTTGGGAGTGTAGTGGGCCTCATTCTTGAAAAGATGCAAAAGAAATCATGCTGATTGGACCTCCGAGGAAAAAGTTATAAGGATTTTCAGTTTCTGGGGTCAATTTAGCAATTTTTCCAAAATTTTTACTTATAAAGGATCCTTTTTCTTTTCTTTCCCTTTCTTACTTATCTCCTTCCTCGTTTCTTTGGCGGTGCACTGCGGCCCGCAGTGGCGATCAGCAGGCGATCGATCGGCTGGAGCAGTTGGCTCCGTTTTTTTTTTCAGCAGTCCGTTTCTTCTTCTTCCCTTCTTCTTTTCTCCTTCCTCTTCCTTTCCTCTTCCCCTTTCTCCTTTGGCCAGCAGCCGTTTTGCTGCTTAGGCGGCCAGCTGAAGTAGCAAGCTGCTACGGTAGCAGCAAGCTGCGATTTGCAGCAGCTTGGGGAAGGTTTTTGGGGCGCCCAGCAGTAGCGGTTTGCTATTTGGAGCTCAAATTGGAAGCTTAGTTAGATTCGCAGCAAATTCAGCCATCAATTGAGCCTCTCCGCCAACCTGCTGGGTGTGTGCGTGAAGCTGCTAGCAAGAGTACCGTGAAATCCAAATACCAAAGGAAGAAGACAATAGAAATTCGCCCGGAATGAGGCCTTGGACGCATCTCCGGACGAATCCGGACAGTGCAAATCACTGTGAGTGGGGTTTCATTTATTTATCATTAATAAACTCAGGCGTTTGAATATTTCCAGTTATGTGCGCGAATTTCACTGATAACAGGCGTTATCAGGCGTCGGGCAGCGTTTGGCGTCGCCCGACTTTTTATTTCATAAATTGCTTCTAGACGCTGTTATATGAGTAAATTTAGCAATTGATCAGTGTGGATTGAGTCGGTAGATTTATATGGTTCATTGGAACCTAAATTGCTCATTTGAATGTTGAAATTAGAAATTCATGTCTGAAAATGGTATAATTTGGGTATGAACCCAAACAATGAAGATTTCTGATAAATTATCAGATGTACGATTTCAAAGTAGATATGAATAAATAAAATATGCATGAAAACCCTATTTGCATATATCTTTTGACGTTAATATGTGTAAATTGATATTTACATGAAATGGCACATTTCTCTGAAATATTACCAGAAATTCTCAAGTATTGTTATTAAATTATATTGTGAAATGTAATTAACTCTTAATTGAGTTAAGTGATGCACAAACCAAGATTTGGATTAATGTGCACGTTTTTCGAGAATTTTAGAGAATTGACAAATGTTGAGTATGATTCTCGTATGTGAAGTAAATTTCTTTAATTTGTGCAATAAGATGTTCAATTGCGTAAATTCGCTATGAATGTGCCAAATTGAAATAAGTTGGGTTATTTATGCATTTCTAATTTGTCTGAATGCATGGTATGAGAATTTCTCAGAAATTACAAGGATTTAAAATATATTGCTCTGTCAGTTTAGAATAACAGTGTATTGTGATCTGATATAAAATCAGTAGATGTGATTTTCCTGTTTAAATGGTTATATGTTAATCAATTAATAGACTTAGGTGCCCTAACACCGTAGAACCCCTTTGACAGATCTGCTTCTTAGGGGTGAAACTCGTGTTGCAACATTATCCGTGCGGAGTCATGGAGACACGAGGACAGAGAGGCAGTGTCCAACAACAACGCGTGCGGAGTCACGGTGGCACTGGAGGAAAATGGGGGTTATTCAACATCATCCGTGCTTGTGTCACGGAGGTAACCCGGTGAGACTCTCCACCTGTGTACTCAGGTTTGTCAGGAGGAGTCTGGAGCACACGTGGTTGTGCAGCACACGTGGTTGTGCATTGAGGCCGTGGAGCCTGGGGTCCTGTAGCAGAACAGGGCTGGCGTCAGACTTAGCATTTCCCGGGTGTGTCGCTAAGTCTTGTACGGTGGGATCGTAGCATGAACTTGCTACGGATCTTCATATGCAGAGTACACTGTATATGATTAGGGCTTAATAATAATATAAATTGGTACTCATATAGGATCACAGTAAATTAAAGTATTTGAACTTTTGTGCTATAAATTTATATAACTGTTTATTTACCTGAATTATCTGTTAATGCATGGAAATGTGATTATATTCTGCAAATCTGTTATGTTATTAGAACTTCCCTGCTTAGTACTGTATTTATGTTTTATTTAAATCTATAAACCTGATGAGTTGTTTAGTGATAGCTAAATGAAATGCTATTCACTGAGCGAGTAGGCTCATACCTCTACTCAAAACATTTTCAGGTTAGCATCAGCATCAGGAATCGGAAGGGTCATTTCATCCTAACGCCTAGTTATAAAAGGTTTGTAGTTAGTCTAGTTAGAGGTCTCTTAGTCCTTTCCCCTCGGTCCTTGGGACATGGCGTGGGTGAGAGAGAGTGTGTATGTGGAATGTGTATAATGATGTAAATTAACTGTTATGTTTACTTTCTGTTAAACAATGTTACATGTTGTAAACTCTGTTTACTTTCTCTAGCCAGTTTAATTGAAATGCTTCCGCAATAGTTTATTATGTTTTAGTTTACAACAATAATCCAGATATCATTACGAGGTTTTAAAAAGAAAAAGTTCACAGTGATTTATTTATATGTTAATCCCTCCGTCGTGCCCTAATCTCGTGATTAGTGGTTAATGTGAGATCGGGGTGTGACAACTTGGTATCAGAGCATAGGTTGAGTATATGGTTACTCTAAGTCAAGGTCAGGGGACGACAAGAGACCAATAGGACTAGGACTTAGGTGTCTTCCTTCTAACTACCATTTTATAACAGGAAGTGTTCTGTTATATTATTGTAGATGGTAGGAAGATGATGTGGTCACGAGGTTCAAGTTGAGAGATTAAGTTGAGTTATCAGGGATCATTAGGATTAAAATATAGAGTTATAATTAAGATGGATAAGAAGTGATGTGTTTTTAACTCTGGGAGGTCTGAGTGTTTAGATACCCTGGCCAGGTGTCTGAGTACTTAGATTGACCAGTATCAAGCTACTCTGTCTATTCTTCTTTGAATACCCTGGCCAGGTATGCAGAGGAAGGATAGGCTAGAGAAAAACCCTAGAAATCTTAGGGTTAAGAATCGGAAATTAATGTAAGAGTAAGAGATTAAATATAGGATGCAATACAACTCTTGTTTTATACTGCTTATTTGATTTGAGATCACTAGAAATACTTTTATATGCATGAAATTAGATTTCAGTTTGTAAAGTAAATATGATTCTTTTATATTGTTGTGTGTCATGAATGATTTATTTATTGTTTAAATTCCTTGTATTGAGTAGACCAGGAGTTATGTTTAAATGAGTTTGCCCTAAGTGGATATTCTTTTCACATGTTTGAGATTAATGGGAGTTGGTTAATCCCGAGTATCTCTTGGCTTTAGGACTACAGGTTCGGCCTGGTCCCGCTGGCAGGATACGTTACTGGGATCTAATGACTCCTATTAACAGTATAATTAGAATAGACTCTGGATGATTTAGACCTGAATCATAGTAAGAATGTACATACGATAAGATGTTGAGATATAAGGGAAAGATTAGAACAGCTAAGAAGTAGTTGGAAATGATATCAGAAGCCCAATGTTGGAGTCTCATATGAGCAATCCATAATTAGAAATAAAGGAACATGATACAAGGTTCAGATTCAATTTAATGATTTGTATTAAACGAACTCTAAATATAAGAGTATGGAAAGGATATGAGAAAAGTATGTAATGGCTAAAATAGAAAGAATTAGCTTTGGGTTGGATCATGGAATGGAGTAAAATACTTTCATGTACTTCAAAGCAAAGAGAAAATAAAAGAAAAGAGTTGAGTATATAATAAGTACATAGAAATAAAGAGTCTTATGAAAATTATAAGACCAGGACAAGAAATTTAGTTGGATCAAAAGAAATGTTAGAAATGATGACTTTGATTAAGGAACGAGGATTACATGACATAATTGAGAGTATGGAATGCATATCTTTATTTTAAAGTTTAATACATTCATACATACTACCTTAGGATTCTGAGTCTTTAAAGACTAACAAATTAGTTTTTAAAATAAAGAAAAAACACATAACTTAGAAAATGAATGCATGATATAAGAATTTCTCAGTATTTACAATTATTTTAGGTACATTGTTCTGATAGTTCTAGAATGATATCATATTGTGATTTGAACTGCAATCAAATGAATGAGGTAACTGAAACCCTAAGGATAGGGTGTTGCCATGTAATAAGTAAATGAGGTAATCGAAACCCTAAGGATAGGGTGTTCAATGAATCAAGTATTTTGATATCAAAATTCTCAGTATAAGATGTGTGATGTTTAACAGTTCAATTGCACGATTTTAGTGTATAAAGTGCCAAATTGACATGCATTCTGTTTATTTGAGAATTCCAGTCTGCCTGCATGCATATTGATATTGATTTCTCAGTAAATTACAAGTGGACATGTAATTAGATTATTTAAGAATTTGAAATCTGCATGCATGCTTATTATGTTGAATCTCTTGATATTTGCAATACCTGAATATATGGCTTGTCCAGTTTGAAATGATATTCATGTTACGTTATAAGCTTCCATTAAATTGAAGAGATATCATGGAAATACCAAAGTCCAGAACAAATAAGAGAAAGGAAATTCCAGTGATAAGATAAGGAAGAATTTAGTAAAACTTATGAGATCTAAAGTTTTAATTTCAAACTAAGGGAACATAGTCACATCACAATAACGTTATGTTATTGATAAAGAAGAAACCCTAGAATGTTTAGAGTTGTAGCAGTTCAAGGGATATCAATAGTGATTTGACCTTGAGTACTAGCATCCCAATAAAATAAGATCATGAGATTTGTTCTATGAAAGGTAAGCTAGAATTAATAAAATCTAGGGTTTAAATGTAGATAAACAATATGAAAATGACTCGGAGAAAAGAGTAAGATATAAATTGAAATGTAACAAGTGTGTTTGAAACAAAAGGAGAAATTTAACATAACTGAAGTGTATTTTGAAATAAATTCTTATAAGTAATAACAAGAAGTAAGTAACAAAGAATGAGGAGTTTTACCTGATACATGTTTTGGAGATATCTGTTGTAGTTCATGCTCTTATGACACATCATCACTATCTTTATGATGTGACGATAGACTGTCACCCTGGGAAGACGAATGTGGTAGCTGATGCCCTAAGCAGGAAGTCTAGTTTTATAGCTGATGCATTCTCTATGGCATGTTTCAAGAGCGACCTGCTAATAGAGATGCAGAAGTTGAACTTAGACTTAGGGGTGACAGAGCAGAGTGGTTTGATTGCACAGATGCAAGTCAAGCCTACTTCTTATGATCAGATCAAGGAACTACAATAGGGTGATAGTAAGTTAAACCAGACCATGCATGACATGACAGGGGGAAGAGACCAGAGTTCAAGTTTTTAGATGATGGTGTGTTGTATTAGCATGATATGTTGTGTACCGTGAGACAGTGATTTGAAAGAAAAGATTCTTGAGAAAGCACATGCATCGATGTATGCTATGCACCCAGGTAACACTAAGATGTACATGAATCTCAAGAAGTTGTACTGGTGACCTGATATGACAAGGAATGTAGCTGAGTATGTGACTAGGTGCAGTGTGTGTCAGCATGTTAAGGCTGAGCACCAGAAACCTACATGTACCTTGCAATCTTTTCCTATACCTGAGTGGAAGTGGGAACATATCACAATGGATTTTGTGATAGGGTTGCCCAAGACACCTAGAGGTTATGACTCGATATGAATGATTGTGGATAGACTAATTCAGTCTGCTCATTTTCTTCATATTAAGTCAACCTTTGATGTCCTGAAATTGACTAAGATATATATGGATGAGATAGTCAGGTTGCATGATATCCCAGTTTCAATTATACCAAATAAGGATCCTAAGTTCACATTCAGGTTTTGGAATCAGTTGCATCATGCTTTGGGCACAAGTCGAGATTCTGTACAACTTTCCACGCACAGACGAATGATCAGTCCGGGAGGACCATTCAGACTCTTAAGGACATGCTGAGAGCATGTCTCATGCATTTCAGTGGAAGTTGGGAAGAACACTTGAGCCTTATAGAGTTTGCATACAATAATAGTCACCATTCTAGTCTTGCTATGGCTCAATATGAAGCTCTGTTTGGCAGAAAGTGTAGATCATCCATATGTTGATATGAGGTAGGTGAAAAGCGTATTTTTGGACCCGAGATAGTAGATTTGACCACTAAAAAGATTACAGTGATCATAGAGAAGTTGAAAGCTGCACAGGATGGGCAGAAGAGTTATGCCGAGAAGAGGCGTTGACCTCTTGAGTTTGAGGTTGGCGATGAAGTGTATTTGAAAGTTTCACTATGGAAGGGAGTGGTGAGGTTTGGTAAGAGAGGTAAATTGACCCCTAGGTTTATGGGCCCGTATCCTATCGTTGAGAGGATTGGACCTACAGTCTACATGTTGGATTTTCCATCTGAGTTAGCTAATCTTCATGATGTGTTTCATGTCTCTATGCTTAAGAAATGTTACCCTGGTACGGAAAAGATAGTTGACCCAGAACCTGCACAGCTTAGATCAGATGTGTCCTATGTTGAGGGACCAATCCAGATAGTTGATCAGAGGATCAAGAAGCTTAAGAACCGTGAGATACCATTGGTGAAAGTTTTGTGGAGGAATCATAACCTAGAGGAAGCTACGTGGGAGCTTGAGTCAGAGATGCGTAACAAGTTTCCTTTTCTCTTTTAGGAATTTCGGGACGAAATTTTTATAAGGGAGGGAGATTGTTATGACCTGTTTCAAAGTTTATTGGTAAGCTTTATAATTTGAGCCTAATTAAAGTTAATTGAGCTAACATATGTGCTTATGAGGTAGTTAGTGAATCATTAACTTGATTTAGTTGAATTAAGAGCATAAGATCAATTAGTGCATAATTAAGATGATTAATTTGAGTAAAGTAATAATTGGATGCAATTGGAATGTTGAATCAGTAAAACAGTGTGATTAGCATGTTTTCATGCCTTGGGAGTGTAGTGGGCCTCATTCTTGAAAAGATGCAAAAGAAATCATGCTGATTGGACCTCCGAGGAAAAAGTTATAAGGATTTTCAGTTTCTGGGGTCAATTTAGCAATTTTTCCAAAGTTTTTACTTATAAAGGATCCTTTTTCTTTTCTTTCCCTTTCTTACTTATCTCCTTCCTTGTTTCTTTGGCGGTGCACTGCGGCCCGCAGTGGCGATCAGCAGGCGATCGATCGGCTGGAGCAGTTGGCTCCGTTTTTTTTTCAGCAGTCCGTTTCTTCTTCTTCCCTTCTTCTTTTCTCCTTCCTCTTCCTTTCCTCTTCCCCTTTCTCCTTTGGCCAGCAGCCGTTTTGCTGCTTAGGCGGCCAGCTGAAGTAGCAAGCTGCTACGGTAGCAGCAAGCTGCGATTTGCAGCAGCTTGGGGAAGGTTTTTGGGGCGCCCAGCAGTAGCGGTTTGCTATTTGGAGCTCAAATTGGAAGCTTAGTTAGATTCGCAGCAAATTCAGCCATCAATTGAGCCTCTCCGCCAACCTACTGGGTGTTGTGCGTGAAGCTGCTAGCAACAGTACCGTGAAATCCAAATACCAAAGGAAGAAGACAATAGAAATTCGCCCGGAATCAGGCCTTGGACGCATCTCCGGACGAATCCGGACAGTGCAAATCACTGTGAGTGGGGTTTCATTTATTTATCATTAATAAACTCAGGCGTTTGAATATTTCCAGTTATGTGCACGAATTTCGCTGATAACAGGCATTATCAGGCGTCAGGCAGCGTTTGGCGTCGCCCGACTTTTTATTTCATAAATTGCTTCTAGACGCTGTTATATGATTAAATTTAGCAATTGATCAGTGTGGATTGAGTCGGTAGATTTATATGGTTCATTGGAACCTAAATTGCTCATTTGAATGTTGAAATTAGAAATTCATGTCTGAAAATGGTATAATTTGGGTATGAACCCAAACAATGAAGATTTCTGATAAATTATCAGATGTACGATTTCAAAGTAGATATGAATAAATAAAATATGCATGAAAACCCTAATTGCATATATCTTTTGACGTTAATATGTGTAAATTGATATTTACATCAAATGGCACATTTATCTGAAATATTACCAGAAATTCTCAAGTATTGTTATTAAATTATATTGTGAAATGTAATTAACTCTTAATTGAGTTAAGTAATGCACAAACCAAGATTTGGATTAATGTGCACGTTTTTCGAGAATTTTAGAGAATTGACAAATGTTGAGTATGATTCTCGTATGTGAAGTAAATTTCTTTAATTTGTGCAATAAGATGTTCAATTGCGTAAATTCGCTATGAATGTGCCAAATTGAAATAAGTTGGGTTATTTATGCATTTCTAATTTGTCTGAATGCATGGTATGAGAATTTCTCAGAAATTACAAGGATTTAAAATATATTGCTCTGTCAGTTTAGAATGACAGTGTATTGTGATCTGATATAAAATCAGTAGATGTGATTTTCCTGTTTAAATGGTTATATATTAATCAGTTAATAGACTTAGGTGCCCTAACACCGTAGAACCCCTTTGACAGATCGGCTTCTTAGGGGTGAAACTCGTGTTGCAACATTATCCGTGCGGAGTCATGGAGACACGAGGACAGAGAGGCAGTGTCCAACAACAACGTGTGCGGAGTCACGGTGGCACTGGAGGAAAATGGGGGTTATTCAACATCATCCGTGCTTGTGTCACGGAGGTAACCCGGTGAGACTCTCTGCCTGTGTACTCAGGTTTGTCAGGAGGAGTCTGGAGCACACGTGGTTGTGCAGCACACGTGGTTGTGCATTGAGGCCGTGGAGCCTGGGGTCCTATAGCAGAACAGGGCTGGCGTCAGACTTAGCATTTCCCAGGTGTGTCGCTAAGTCTTGTACGGTGGGATCGTAGCATGAACTTGCTACGGATCTTCATATGCAGAGTACACTGTATATGATTAGGGCTTAATAATAATATAAATTGGTACTCATATAGGATCACAATAAATTAAAGTATTCGAACTTTTGTGCTATAAATTTATATAACTGTTTATTTACCTGAATTATCTGTTAATGCATGGAAATGTGATTATATTCTGCAAATCTGTTATGTTATTAGAACTGCCCTGCTTAGTACTGTATTTATGTTTTATTTAAATCTATAAACCTGATGAGTTGTTTAGTGATAGCTAAATGAAATGCTATTCACTGAGCGAGTAGGCTCATACCTCTACTCAAAACATTTTCAGGTCAGCATCAGCATCAGGAATCGGAAGGGTCATTTCATCCTAACGCCTAGTTATAAAAGGTTTGTAGTTAGTCTAGTTAGAGGTCTCTTAGTCCTTTCCCCTCGGTCCTTGGGACATGGCGTGGGTGAGAGAGAGTGTGTATGTGGAATGTGTATAATGATGTAAATTAACTGTTATGTTTACTTTCTGTTAAACAATGTTACATGTTGTAAACTCTGTTTACTTTCTCTAGCCAGTTTAATTGAAATGCTTCCGCAATAGTTTATTATGTTTTAGTTTACAACAATAATCCAGATATCATTACGAGGTTTTAAAAAGAAAAAGTTCGTAGTGATTTTTTTATATGTTAATCCCTCCGTCGCGCCCTAATCTCGTGATTAGTGGTTAATGTGAGATCGGGGTGTGACAATATATCCAAGGATCTAAAATTGGTATCTTCAAGATGTTTGTGATTTTTATACCAACCGTTAGTAGGATAACAAAACTCTCTTACGCTTAACTTAGTTGTAATAGTCAAATCATATTTTCCTATAAAGGATGACATGCTCACCATGTTATACAAATAAAAATACCACTACAACTTTATTGAAATTACCATACATAAACCTCTTCATTTCTTCTCTATGTTTAAGTTGACATGACTAGTTTGATAATTTAAAAAGTAGTATCATGGTTGATATAAGATTCCATGATAAATGAAATAACCTCATGGATGCTGCACTAATTCCTATAAGTTATTTTCTAAACCTCATTGTTTCTCAATGAATATTTCTCCCAAATAAATATCTAAACTAAATGATTATACATCAACTATGACATGTGTTCTCAAAGAATATTGTTTCAAGAATGTTAGATCAATTTTCCATAAGTCTTTCACATTATCATCTCATTTTCATGTTTATCAAATACTTCAAGTACACGACTCTTTCTCAGCTCAAGAATCCCAAAGAATAAAGACACACAACATATTCACCAATCTATTCTTGTGAAGATGGATTTAAATTCTAGGTACAAGCAGAATCATGGAGTAGCATAATGAGAAGATGACCCAATAAGGAACATGAACCATAGAAATATCACCTACACAAGTTCCTATACTCACATCTTAAGACCATGAAAATGATGCTATATACATGTGTATCCTAGGATACCAAATAATGCATAATTTTTAGTACAAATATCAAGCTAATGAATATCTGCATTTTTGAATGCTTGAACTAAATATTGGTCTACTAGATTCGTGATTGATCATGCCTATCATTGTAACATCCCTGACCTGGGTTATGAGTTAACCCTAGGTGGTTCTGCCTAAATATGTAATTAAATCCTTGTGATTAACTTTGGGCATGTAATTAAGTTTCTCAGAAACATATATTTCAGTTTTTGCTCCTTTTTATATAAAGTTGTAGCATTGTTTTGTTATACAGGGACCTATGTGCAAATTACCCAGTTAGAAGGGTTAACTTGCAAATTGCACATGTTGAGATGTTCCTCTGATGTTGAGACATCATGAGAATGATTATGGTAAAGTTTGAGGGATTTCCCAAGCTTGGGCACCAAGGTGCAGCTGTGGAAGCAATCCCTGTGCTTAAAAACCCTAAATTGGAGAAAAGTGCAATTTACCCAATTTGAGGGATTCAACTTGTAAAATACATCATCTAAAATATCTTTTAAGACTCTTGTCATCATTTAGAGAAAAAATGATGAAGAGGTCACTTTAATTGAATAATCATATAATGAAAAACACCTTTATGATTGAATAATCAAGGTGTATGTGCTATAGCCCTTTTATGTGTATGCTTAACTAATAGGTTGATCTTCTTTGCCCTCATTTCTTGACCTTAGAAGAAGGTTTGTCCTTTGAATTAATATGAAGGGACGAACATAGAAGGATGGAGGGACTTAGTTGAAAATATGGAGAACTTATGAGCTTGTGTTGAAAATCTCACCCCAAGTATGTATACTCTCCACCTCTCTAAGCAAGGGAACTTTCCCTTCGTTTCCTTCACTGTTCTATTCACCCAAACCGACTAAAGAGGAGCTGTGGAGCTCAGGAGGACGACCAAGGAGGGCAAGGTAGGTTTGAATCCTCCCTTTTTGCTTAAGTGCATGGTTAGAACTCGAATTCAAGGTCAAATTGATGGCTAGCTCACATAGCTCTACCTTTCTAGCCATCTCTTCTCGACTTTCCTTGGAAGGATCACCTTGGCCGACCTGTGGAAACTCAAGGACGCCATTTAAATCTTGGAGCTCGAAAGCTTGGAGCTCAAGGAGCAAGCTTTAGGTGGGTTTTATAACTCTAAACCCATGCTTTGTTATATACATCCTGTTTATGCTTTTAGATGATAGTTCTTCTTCTTCTCTACCTTCCTTTGCTACCTTGCAAGCAAATCCGTGAGAAATCCTTGCTGTTCTTGAGCTAGGAGATGAAGACGTTATTTCCAAAGTTAATCCACTACTTTTCACTTTACCAAACGGTCTCCACAAATTGCCCTCTCGGTTTGCAAGACCGTGTGGTGAGCAAACGGTCTCAAGACCGTGTAAGGGCAAACGGTCTTCAAGACCGTTTAGCCGCGTTGACCGAGCATGGACCGTATAATATTTCTGTTCATAATTATGTAGTATAATTACCCACAATATTTGAGAAGATAACTCCAAAGGAATCGTGAGATATGGCCTTTTTAATCAACAACTTTAATTGAATTTACTCCTGATTTCCAATCTGTTGAAATCACTCTTTTTGGGCAAACGGTCTCAAGACCGTGTACGAACGTTGACTAAGCGTTGACCGTATGAAATTACTGTTCATAATAATGTTGATTAACAACTCACCAAATTTGATGGACTAATTCCAAACGAGCTAAGAGTTGAAGGATGATTACTAGGGCAAACCCTAATTGAAATCAGTACTGAAATCTCAATGAATAACTTACTGTTTTTGGGTTGATTGACCCAAACGGTCTCAAGACCATTTGGGGATCAATCAAACGGTCTCAAGACCGTGTGGGGAATCACCCAAGACCGTGTGGAGGTCTGGGGTCAAGTATAGTTGACCAATTGAAAGTACAAAGATACCAAATTACATTGCAATTAAGTATTGATATGATAATCAACTCAATAGAATCAACCTTGAAGAACTTACATTAGAATACAAAAGTTGGATGGGAAAACGGTCTCAAGACCGTTTGGAACTCATCCAAACGGTCTCAAGACCGTGTGGTGACAACCCAAGACCCTTTGGAGGTCTAGAGTTAAGGTAATTTGATCAATTGAGGGCCCAATTGCAATAGGTTATTGAATTAATCAAAATACTGATTTGAGACTCAATCAAGGTTCAACTCCTATCAAATCACATTAGATTTTGATGAAATCTTGAGCAAACGGTCTCAAGACCGTGTGGAGTTCATCCACACGATCTCAAGACCGTTTGGGCCAAGTTTGGGCCCAATTAGAGCTCAATTGAAGGGTTCAACCTTGTGTTGATTCACATTGTTGAGTGTTGATGGTTGAACGTTGATGGACCTTAATTAAACCAACTTCAACCCTAATTGGATAACAATTGAGGGTCAATTGAGTGACCAATTGGTTAAGTATAACCCTAATTAACTCAATCTATAAGTGGTTACCATGGATTTGACCATTTGGAGGCTTCAACATTAATAATCATAATCGATTGAAATCATTGAACCGCGTTGGAGGTCCAAACGGTTTGAGACCAAGTGGACCAAACGGTCTCAAGACCGTTTGAGGTCTCACGGTCTCAAGACCATTTGAGACCTCATGGTCTCAAGACCATTTGAGGTCACACGGTCTCAAGACCGTGTGAGGCCACACGGTCTCAAGACCGTGTGAGGCCTCACGGTCTCAAGAACGGATTGGACTCAAACGATCTCAAGATCGAGAGACACCAAACGGTCTCAAACCGTGTAAGCCCTCTCGGTCTTGAAGTCAAACTTGTTAAACGGTCTACACCCTCACACGGTTTGGGCAAACGACCTTGAAGGTCACATGGTCTTGGATTCAACCCTAGCAAATGGTCAACTCATCCAAACGGTTTCAAACCGTTTGGAGGTTGAAGGTTGAAACCGTTTGAGGTTTTCAAAGGCTGTTTTCACTTAATCACTTGAAGATGTAAATGGTTCAATGATGCTCAAATCTAAACCCTAATGGTAACCTAGGACATTAGGGGACTAAGTGACTAATGAATTAACCCATGATGGTGATCAATGGGGTGAATTACCAAAATACCCTTGAGGGGTTCAATTGAGTAAAACCTTGTTCAAATCAAACCCTAATCACATGATAGTGATGTTTTGGCTTATGTTAGCCCATGAGGACTTAACCCAACCTGATCTAGAGAGGTGTTATCACCATCTACTAGTATGAGGAGAGAGAAAGTATCTTAAGAGAGAAAAGTACCTTAAGAGAGAGAAAGTACCCTTTTAGGGTGGAAACTCAAGTAAAGAACCTTCAATACACATGAATGTGCATGATTAGGGTATGATCCACCTATGTGAGATCATGGAAACCCTAATTATAATATATGATGAATCTTAAGCTAATCTGAGAGCATCAATGATGATGTTCCTCATACATGATGATGTTATGAGTTCAATTCACCATGTGATGTGAATAGTAAACCCTAATTCAAGGGTAATGACATGTGATGTGAATAGTAAACCCTAATTCAAGGGTAATGACATGTGATGTGAATAGTAAACCCTAATTCAAGGGTAATGACATGTGATGTGAATAGTAAACCCTAATTCAAGGGTAATGACATGTGATGTGAATAGTAAACCCTAATTCAAGGGTAATGACATGAGATGTGAATAGTAAACCCTAATTCAAAGGTGATGACATGTTATATGAGTATTAAACTCTATTTGATAAGAATCAACGAACTTAGCTCTTATGACAAGAGTGGAAAGTATAATCATTGTTTTGAATTACCTTTATTAGTTGAATTAACCATGCAGGTTCTGATATGGAGGTGATCATATCCAGGTATGGATGATGATACTATATTCATTAAAGGCATATTGATAGCTTTACGAATAAGTAAAGTATCTTGATGCCTTGTCAATGGCATTATATGATAATAATGGGCTGTGAAAGCCATGAATACCATCAAGGTCATGCTTTAGAGATGACTTGTGATGAGTATAATGAGAAATGATGATTGATGTGAGTTAGGCTTGTTACATTTAGTATTCTCCTTTTATAGCTGTTATGCTACTGTTATTGTTTGAAGAACAATGTGTGATATTAAATGAATACTGAATGTATCTAACTAATCAAGTATAATGTAGAGCCCTGATCATAGACCCATCATTGTCAGAGATCAAATGATGGTGAAACATGTTTTCCTAAGGGAACTCCCAGATCACATACTATTGAGTATGTGGGGTATATGGATGTGTAGAACCTTACATCCTAGTGTAGGAATTTGATGTAGATATGTAATCCGTCAATCCTTCACTACAATCCCATACTGTATCAGTAGTAGGTAAACATGAAACCTCCTGATGATGAAGAGAACATAGATATCCGTATCAGTGGAGATAAACATGAAATCTCCTGATGACGAAGAGAGTACAGAATGCCACTGTAACTCTAAAATAGCGAAGGACCAGTTTACCCTGGTGAGCTATAATAGTAGAGACACAAGATGTCCTACAAGTGATCCTCTTACTGACTGAGGAAGGTGAAGGTCATGAGAATCCGACTCTCTTAATGACCTATGTATGATACTGATGTGACTTCTTAGTAATCAGTTGGAGTATGAGTGGTATGCCTCATCTCCACAGGGCATAATTTTATTTGTAAAACATAATCAACCGCGTAGTATACCTGTTAGAGATAACTACGAGTTAGTTGATTGATGATACACTGTAATAGTGCTTATATTCTTCATGTCTCATAAATGTTGAGCTCTTGTTTATAGCTGCAACTGCTATTGAATACTTTGAAAGCTTTACTGCTTAAGATATTCTTTGATGTTATAATAAAGCTTCTGGCGGAGAGTTATAACTCTCGCTGGGACAATTATGTAAAATTGTCTCACCCCGTAGACTTCAACTTTTTAGGTGGACGTCGGAGACGGAGGAACCGGTCTACAGGTGACCAGTCCCAGCAGCAGCAGCACCAGGAGCAGTAATAAATCTCAGGTGGAGATTTAGCCTGCCATGTGGTGTAGTTAGAGTCAGTCCTATGTGTCCTCTGTACTCTCAGGTCTTGGAGTCTTTTGTTATGAGTTCTTGAGATTTTATATCTTGATGTATATAATTACTCAAGAAGTAATTATCATGAGATGTAAACAGTTTATATCTTGTTATGAAAGAAGCTTTTAAGGATTCAAGCTCTTATCTCGAAAAGTTTTAATTTCCCGTGATTTTTGTCTTCCGCTGTTTATCGAATCGCTTCCGCTAAGATTAAATCGTGATTATATCGTGGTTTGGAGATCAGAGCCCACAATCATAGTAGATTTTTTGGGTCATTTATTCACACAATAATGGCCAACCTTCACTATACCTGACTCCTTTCTCCATCTCTAAGACATTGTTGAATACTTCCGTTTTAATATAGAAAATACTTTCTTGTAAAAATACACTCTTAAATTAAATTTATATTCTACTTTGTAAGAAACTATTATCAATTATTGCAATAGGAAATTCATGGGTATTTTTCCTAAGGTTGATGTCATCTAAAATAGTTTGTAAGGGAATTGGCTACACTCCTTCTATTTTAAATGTGCCAATTTATGTATGGTATTCATAAGCTAGAAGGTTTTTGGAGAAATATCATGTAATATAGACATGTTTTTGGATTTAATGCATTATTGTGGTTGCCTTTTTATAAATGGACATAGATTTTTCTCAGCTAGATACTTACCGTCTAGTATAATTTTGGTCTGGTATGAATAAATCTTATAGCTATTAAGTCAAACTTAACTTTTTTATGAATTGTAATTGCTTAAAATTCTAATGAAAAATTATTTACTTTCATATCAGATTATTTTATAGGGAACTTTGTTTGTAGATTTTTTGAAATAGGAATCATTATAAAACAAGGTAAGCATTTTAGACATATTTCTATATCTTTGAGCATCAAATATTTTGATTTCTTGAAATTACACTATTGTTTGTCATCTAGAAAATATTTATATTTTTATATGTGCTTGATGTACGTCATATATATACATACATATATTTCATTGATCAAGATGGAGTATTACATCATGTGGGATCCAATTAGGATTTCGTTTTCTCCCTATCATGCATTTTTGTTATGACAATGGGTGAGATAGATAGAAGAAATTAGCTTGTTATGAGATTAAGCTTCATTTTCCATTTACCATGTTTAATATTTCTTTTTGTTACCTATAAAGGTATGGATTTCATTGCCCATTCTTGATCTAAAGATACATTTTTATGAAATAAATTGTAGTACGTCAACTAATCAACATAAGGAACAAAGCTACATTTTTACACCTCTTGCATTGAACTCATTTAAACCTCACAAAATGCACAAAATTATATATTTATTTTGAATTGCATAGTATGAACTCTAAATTATGATAAAATTTTAGATATTTTTTCTCCTCTCAAAAATGTATTTATCAACAATAGAAGAGAGGTAGATTGTTGGACAAAGGAAACAAGTGAGACCGTGAACACTACTTTACTTTAATAGTATTTATTTATCTTTGTTGAATGATTCATGTAAATTATTATAGCCTTATTTACATTTATTTAAATTATTAGAAATAGTGGTATGTATTAAGTACATTTATATTAAAATTATGGAGAGAATATGTGGTTAATTTTTGGTTCAACGATATTTTGAAAGTTTTAGACTTGAGAAAAATACCATAGGTGCTACATCCATTGATTAATCATCCAATACTGTTGTGATTGATCCTTAGGCTCAAAGTGGGTTTTTATTTGTTCACTCGAGTCCCTTTGGGTAGGGTTAAGAAAGTAAAAAATGCCTCTTTGATTTCTTCATGAGATTGATATGTGACCTACTCATGTCATTGTAGATTAACCAGGGTTAACCTTGTAACTATAGGATGATTGTTTGACGATGTGTGTTGAGTGATGGACGAATTGTGTGTTTTTGTATACTTTGACCAAAATTGGTGTTGTATCTGTATCAAGGTTGGTCGATGCAGGGCCAGTGTGGTTGAAACATGGTTTGTTAAGGGATTCTGCAGATTATTAAGGTAGGAGTGTGCCTGTTTGGGTCAAAGTAGAGGACTAGGCTTTTGAGAAATTCATGCAGTCAATAAGTTTTTTCAAAAGAAATGTTACCATAGTTTGAAGACTCTATTGAATTATTGAAGAGGTGTCTTATTGTCTCATTGATGTTAAGACATAATAACAAAAATGTCATCCTAGGTAATTGGCAATAAGAAAGACATCACAACAGAATGGACACACTAAAAGAAATAAAAATACAATTTAGTAGATGTCAAGATTCATGATATAGGAAAGAAGACTTGTAAAGAAATTATGTATACTGAAATATAACTTCTTGACATTTGACAAACTAAAGTTGTATTTTACCTGAGTCCTTTTCATGCATAACCGAGAAGACTATCGAATTTGTATACTCTTTTTGTATGTTAATGAATTGATGGATCCTTCTGATTGCGGTAAAATGGACAAGAAAAGTGAAAAGTACATATTTATTAGCTATAGTGAGATACAAAATGTTTCTTGTTAGATAATCCTATGACCAAAAAGTTGAAAATTTTCATCAAGTTGTTGTAGCTACCAAGCTTTTACGACAGTTTACAAGTATAATCCTTCACAATTAATATTTGAGATCACATGATAATACAAGTTTGATATGAGACAATACAAGTCTGAAAATGAATTTGTCACGATCATGATGTGCAAGATATTCTATTGCATGATCAAGCAACTGAACTTCATTGTATAAAAATTCTATTAGAATTTAACACTCCTATTAGGAAGGTACATACGTTTGAGATAAATCTGGCAGCTTTTGCTACAGAACCTAACATTTATGAAGAAGCACACCAATAGTAAAAAAAAGTTTGGAAATAATTAGGATAGAGGGGATGTCTTACATAGGGAAGAACAATGAACCGAAACTTGGATATTTAATGCCAAGTCTAAAGGCAATTGGCGTGAGGTGTATACATTAGTTTAAACATGATCCTTAGAGTAATGTGTAGAGATACAAATGCAATATTATAAAAAGGGATATGCACTAGCATGCATGCTATTTTTTAAAACCTTTTCCCCTATAGAAAGTTTATAAACTATTAGTGTATCTTGAGTTTGACTATTTAGGTAAAATGGAAGATATTTCAACGGTTAGACTGCTTTCTTTAAAGGTTATCATCATGAAGACACTATGTGGACGAAGATCAATGTTTTTTTAAAGGTAAAGAAATAAAACACATATTAATTGCAAAAAATACTTTATGGTTCAAAGTAAGTGGTAAACTACTTGGTATATATATGACACTTGATTCTAACTTCAGAAGAATCTCCTCCAAAGAGGTATAGTGCAACTATATCATATACAAATATTGAAGTGAATTATATCCTATTTTTTGTCTTTTTACGAATGATATTATCTACATTATATCCATTTATTCTCATATTCGAAGTTTTAAGAATGATTTATGAATTAAATCGAGAAGTCAGATTTTAGCATATTATATCGTAATCTAGGACTTTTAAGAACAAATACCCTCTAATGGTAATTTTTTTAAATGTAGGGAAGTATGCCAATGATCTACTTGGAAAACACAATATGTTCATTAAAAGGTCTTTGCTTGTCCTAAACCATCGGTTGAAGTTATTTGTTAATGATGGCATGCCAACGGCAAACAAGAAGTTACTTATAAGTATGGATGGAATTTGTTATAGACTGTATTTTCTTAGCTCGATGTCATAGTTCTGCATAATCCTTCTAATGTCTTCATCTTAGAGGTGTCAAGAGAGTTCTTTGTTATGTTATAGGCACTATCGGTTATATAATTTGTTATTGTATTTTGAGCAGGGTCCCCGATGTCTATGTAAATCCTCGGGCCCCGACTGCCCAACCCGGGAACCATTAAAAACGCTACATCGCTGTAGGACAGGTAAATATTTTCAGTATAGATTTCACTCGGTGTAGAACCGGGGCTCTTTTTTGGACTCACGGATCCACACTACTTGAACTGATACTAGCATGATGGATTCGGTAAGTCATGTAAAAACAAGCACCATGCTGTCCTCATCAGAGTCGGCATGTATATATTGCAGCACCATCTGCATCGTGTCAACTCTTTTTTTAAGAGGCGCCGTCTTTCATATTTTCATCAACCACAAGCTACTGTGACAGACATTTACTGTGAGAATAAGACAACTATTTCTTTGAAAAGAATCCAATTTTAATGACAGGACGAAGTATATGAAATTGTGCTACTACTTTATTGGATCTGAAGATTATATATATCTGAACACCACTTGGCATTTGAATTTTACACCAGGGAGACGGGTTATGCATAATCGTGCATCTAAACGACGAGTCAGTAGAACTGGTGTGTGGGCGCGCGAAACAGCGCTTGCGTCCTATTATCAAGAGATTCATGATAGTTGTCTACTGAAACATCTTTTGCGAAGGACATGAATTATCGTTAGTTGGATTGACTACACATAAAGCAGTAAGTTACGTCGCACAGTGTACTAGTTTTCTCTTAGGCCCTGTTTGATAAGGTGTAATCAGGCAACATTTATGAAATTTAAAAACGTATCAAATATAAGTCGTATGTTTGAGCTGCTTCATATTCATTTGGTACGGTGTAGCATAAGATCTCGGATTCAGTTCGAAACTGTTTGGTACAGCTGCAACTATGTAGCTGTTTACGGTGGTCCATGGGAATAACGTGAGGTAGAACCTCTTTCCAGCTGTGACTGCACCGGACCGCGCTGGTTTTAGGCGCAATACAGATTCCGGGATTTTGGACCAAAAAGTGAAGTTGGGATGAAAATGAAATCGACCAACTGCATCGTATTACACCCAACTAAATAAAAACTGATCATTCGGACTTAATGAAAATCAACCCCTCCCTACCAAACAGGCCCTTATACTCGTCGTTCCACCTTTTGTTCACAAGATATTGATTCGTTTTGGTCTCTTGTTCCATCATTACAGCTAGTAACATTTTTTTTTCTATTTTTTTTCAATATTCCAGTCAAGGTGATGCTTCAGATACGATTAAGGATAAGAAAAGAAGCAAAAGATAGGAAGGAATTACGGATCAGTATGAGTTGTGAGCAATGAAATACCAGATTAGTGCTGAATAAATATCCGACAAGAAAGAGGGTGTGCTGCTATCCAGATGAACGTGTAGACTCCGGTGAAACATTCGTTCTTGCCAGGAAAGGGCGTGATCACATATCATGCAGATCAGATGCAGGATCGGAAAGAGGAAGTGGTATTGTTTCTGGCTTCCAAGAAAATATTTCTCCGTCGGTAGCTACGCCACTCGAGACGGGGAAAATGAGGATATATACCGTAGGAGCAGCGACGGTATTGGTTTTCATACTGCAAGTAAATATTGTTAAGACTCTTCAATCATGAACTTGACAAATCTGACGTCTTGCATCGAATGCCTTTATAGCGATTCCGCTGACTATCAACAAGAAATTACCTATGACAGCTAGCTGTGCTGTTGCCGCGATTCTGATGACTTGCGCCACTTGATTTGATGAAGGAAATCAGCTGGTTTTCAAATGAAAACCATCAACTATGTGATCAGATGTCGCGTGATGATATATATGCAGACGTGTTTGAGAACACCCGCTATCGTAATTATATATAGACAAAGGCATTGGGAGCATCACCTGATCTAAGATTCTACGAGGGTTGACCTATGAAGATAGGATGAATTTTAAATATGAAAATTCTTACAATTGACTGACTTGTTGGGTGGGTGGTGGTGGTGGGAAGGATCAGTTGCAAGATTACTTTTACGGCTGTCACACTCAAAACAAAAGGCATGCATACTACATATATCACTACAAAATAATTCCGATATTGAGGTTAAAATTTGTGATAACTATTTATTTGATATTAAAAACGACAATCAGAACATATAGTCGTTATTGTTGTAGGTAATAAGGACATATTTTTTCGTCTGCTATTAAAACTATAGTTTCACCAACAACATACTACAACAGAAGTATGCACATAGATAATATCCTTCCACGGATTTAAAATAATTGGTACCTTTTCGTTGGTCAATAATATTGTCCAGAATATAGTCACAAATGTTTGATTTTACACCGCGGTCCGTGCGAAACATTTTAAGTTCCTACCTTTTTAATTTAGGTAATATTTAGTTGGTACGAGAAGTTGCTGTTGAGAAATATGTGCGTATATTATGCACGGTCAATTGAGATGCGGCAAAAATGATAATTGTTACAAAGGTGTTACCACGAGCGTATAAACTCAAAATAAGTATAACAAGAAGATAGTGAGAATACATAAATTTTACGTGGAGAACTCTCACGGTGTATGAGGAAAAAATCACGAGACTAACCGATTGACAAATCCAATACGAAGTAAAAATATATCTTTTTTCTTCTAAATTTTGACTACAAATCTGTGATAAAAATTGAGAAGTGTAATAAAAAAATACCAAAACTAGGAGAGATCCTTAGAAATCTACCACATAGAGCTACTGGGGAATATATGCTCTTCTACAAAATGCATAACAGTAGATGGCATGGAAAACAATCTTATTCTGATTCCTTTCTTCTTCCCTTTCTTTTTCTCTCTTCTTCTTTCTTTGCTTTTCTTCCCATTACAGAGAACAACAAACTTAGCACCACTACTGTATTTTTCTCTTGTTCGTTGCTTGCTAACTCCATTAGCAGATGCTTTGCTTTGGTTGAGATTTATAATCTTGTAGGGGCTACACCACTTGCCCTAATGGGACTCGGCAAGCAAGCTCACTTGGGAGGGATTAGTATCAACCTAAAAATTCCCCCCTCTAGTCTAAGGACGAAACTGACACCATAAAATCATCACTAGTACGTATATCAATGAGCTATTTGCACAGCTATAGCTTGTTTTGTGTCACCACCTTGGCCATCATATTAGAAGAATTCTTCTCAGTATATATCTTCTTTAATGTCAATAATTTCTTGTTAATATAATCACAAAGTCAATGCTATCTCACACCAATGTATTTTCCACGCATGATGCATTATGTTCTTGTTCAAGTCAATAACGCCCTAACCATTATAGAAAACAGTGTGATCAACATGATTCATGCTGAGCACCACCAGAAATCTCTCAACCCATAGTATTGCATTTCCCTCTTCTACTATTGTAATGCACTTTGCCTCTATCATGGAATGAACAACACTCTTTTGCAACCTAATCCGTCAAGATATGGCTCCCTTGCAAAATTAAAACATACCTAAAGGTAGAGTTCATGTGGTCAATACTATCTTCCATTTCACCATCAATAAAGCCTTTTAGAATGGTTCAAAATAACCAAACATCAAACATGTGCTTCTAGAGCATCATAAATATTTGAAAATTTTAATCGACTACCTCCCAATGATCTTTACTAGGTTTGAGAAAAACCTACTTACAAAACCAACTACATGAGCAATATCAGGAGGATTACCCTCCATTGTGTACTTCAAACTCCCCACAACATAAGAATAAGGAACCCTAGCCAGCTCATCCTTCTCGTTATTATTTGATGGGCATGTATTCTTGTTTAGCTGAAGATGATCAGATGGTGGAGTACTCACAACTTTCAATTTTTTCTTTTTGAATAGCTCCAGGATTCATTCAACCTACCTATGTTGTGACAACTGCAACATGTGTTGCTTTTTATGATGGGTTATTTGCATCCCAAAAATCTATGGTATTGGTCCAAAATCCTTCATCTCAAAGTATTTGGGAAGCTCCATCCTAAATTTTCTGATGAAACTCACATTCTATCCCACTATCAATTGTCATCCATACATCAGTATAATGACCTCATTATTTGAAAACTTCCTCATGTATATACATGGATATGCACTTATACTCTAGTAATAATGGCTTTGCATAAAAGAATCAAATTTTTTATACTAATATTTTGGATCATTTTTCAGCCTGTACAAACTCTTCTTCAATCTACCGAATAAGTGTTCTTTATCCTTGACCTGGAACCCTTATGGTTGTTGTATGTATATTTGCTCTACTAGGTCATTATGAATAAAGATTGTCTTTACATACATTTCTCACGATCTAGATGTAGGCTATCTATAACATACCCCATTTTTGATATCTAGTCAAATATTCTCCTTTATTATGTGTTTTTAGTTTTGTTTATATTGGATCTTTTTTCCTTGAACTAGATTATCAAAGAGTGCTTGTAGTCAAGAAAATATAATGGTTCAAGAAATAACCTTTCATATATTTTTCATAATAGATTAATCAATCAGGTCATTGATTTAGAGCTAATGATATAAGATCACTAACTAATAAGATCTGAACCTAAATCAAAAGTCTAAAATCCTTCCAAGTCTAATTGATGAAAGGAAATATATAAATATGAAATAATGTATTAAAATGATTAAGAAAGGCATTAAATGCAAACATTGGATACTTAGGCAACGTACAAAATAAAATACTAAATGCTTCCAAAAAGCAAATTAACATTAAAATTTGTACAACACATGTAGTTTTGTCTATAGGTAAAATCTCAAGTCAACCCAACATCATTTACCCCCTCATTTAATTAATAAAATTCATAAAATTTCAAGACATTTCATATTACATTGAATAACCAACATTACAATTTATCTTATCATGTAACGTCTTCAACCATCCATCGTGGACCTGTATTTGCACACGACTTGCGGTGGGTCCGGCTTCCACAGGGCAATCTCTGGTCATTCCATCCACTCCCTAACTATTTCTTCTTTCCTCTCCTCCTTCCCTTCTCTCCCCCCTTCTCATTTCCTCACCTCCCTCTTTTCTACAACATATTGATAATCCCTAGTCACCATCCATACATATTTTACTTGCACTGGAAATTTGATCGGACAGAGATCTTGCTGCTGCCTCTTCTTTAGTGGAAGATGGATCAAGTGGAGGCATTAAAATGCATCCTTACTTCATCAAGGGATTCACCATTATCACTAGGAGTTGATTCATCCGCTAACCCTCTCTAGCCATCATCTTCTTCCCTTCAACAAGATTGTAAGAAAAGAATATGACCTACAACCTGTTGATCAATTGCATCACCACCTACTGCCCATTTCTGACCAACCCAAGCTGCTCAAGGGAGCAGTAAACTCTCCCTCTAATTCTACTAAACTAGAGGATCCACCTTGATGATCTTAGAGACCTTTCGATGAAGGATCGAGTCAACCTTCTCCTAATATCTTCCTACTTCCTTTCATATTCTTCTTTTTCTCTTCTTCCTCTTCTCCTTTCTCATCCATGGTCTCCATCCCTAGACGCCACCCTGCTCCTTATTATCATCTCTTCTTCCACGAACTTCACCTTTGTCTTGTGTTCTTCCATATGCTCCACCAATCTAGGTTGTGTGAGGGAAACTAGCATACCTAGGAGCTTGTTGCATCATTAGATCCACTATTCCAAATATTGTATTGGTTCACTAATTAGTTCAAGGACTTTATGATGTTTAACAACATACAAGACCTAAGACTATATATAACTTGTAACTAGAATACATTATATTGGAATTGAAATTATGTGGATGTTTAGAGCATTAAACATATTTATATAGATGAATAACATAAGTGAACCAATCATAGCATAAATGTAAGACCCCTGACCTAGCTTTCTAGTTGATCTTTCTTGCTTAGCATAATTAGATGCTTAAAACCTAAATTGAATCTCATGATGTGCTTTGATAACATGTGATAGTCTTATGTTTCCAGTTTGGTCCAATTTGGATGATGTTTGAGCTAGCTATGCTTATAAGTGCTTGTTTGGACCTAATTGCAATTTACCCATATTTGAGTCATTTCTTGCAATTTGTCAAATTCTTGTTGTCCCTCACATGTTTTGACATCATGTTGGAGAAAGAAATGGTGCCCCAAAGATTTGTTGTTACCTTGATTTGATGGAGTGACATGTTATGTTGATTTTTAGAGTTTGTTTGGATGTCCTAGTTTGATGGTTGACCTTGAGGTGTGTTGACCGTTGAGCCTTGGTTTTTAGTGATCCCCAAGTTGTTCCTATGGCCTCATTTTTTGCATTGGATGATGTTTAAGGTGTAACTTATGGTCTTGGCAATCGATTAGACAAGAAACCCAAGGTCAAGTTCAATGTGGTTGCTATGTTCTCATCAGTTGCCATGCTTTCCTGGACCAAGTTGGTCACTGAGTTTTCTTATTTTTATCACCTTTAATGTATACATGAGCTTAGTGCTTGCATGGATGAGGTATGTTGGATAAGTGGCACATTTTCTCATCAAACCTAACCTCCCTTCTCTCTCTCCAACCCTTGGCTATACAAACCCTCTCTTTGCACGCAAGTAAACCCTTCTGCACCCTCTTGCTTTCTCCCTTCTTCCCTTGGAGACCATCCCTCTTTGTTCTTAGTGGTGAAGGTGGTGCCAGAGCTTGAATAATGTGGTTGAATGTTTGACATGTTGAGTTAGGGTTTCAATCAACCCTTCTTTGGTGATTGTTTGGTGTTCCTTTATCTTGGTAAGTGATATATCTCCCTTGATCTTCATTTTCTTTCTACCCTACCTCACTTATTTCTCTTCTTAGCCAAACCCATGGTTCTCCATTGTAGTTCTTATATTTGAGCTTGAAGGACTTCTCTCTTCTTGGCTGAATCCATGGTTCTCCATGGTAGTTCTTGACTTGAGCATGAAGAATTCCTCCTTATCTTTTTAGTCTAGGGTTTTGCTTTCCATGTTTTGCTTCTTTAACCTAGGTTTTTTGCTTCTCTCATTGAGGTGGTGATAGTGTCACACCCCGATCTCACACTAACCACTAATCATGAGATTAGGGTGCGACAGAGGGATTATCACAGAAACAAATCACTGAGAACTTTTTCTTTTTAAAACCTCGTAATGAAATCCGGATTATTGCTGTAAACTAAAACATAATAAACTATTGCGGAAGCATTTCAATTAAACTGGCTAGAGAACATAAACAAAGTTTACAACATGTAACATTATTTAACAGAAAGTAAAACATAACAGTTAATTTACATCTTTTACACATTCACCATACATACTCTCTCTCACCCACACCATGTCCCAGGGACCGAGGGGAAAGGACTAAGAGACCACTATCTAACTAACTACATATACCTTCTACTGACTAGGGTGGTAAGATCCTTCAGATTCCTGGAACTGTCACTGACCTGAAAATGTTTGAGTAGAGGAGTGAGCCTACTCGCTCAGTGAATAGCATTTCATTTAGCTATCACTAAACAACTCCTCAGATATATAAAATTGAATTAAAGCATAAGTGCAATACTAAGCAGGGCAGTTCTAATGACATAGCAGATTTACAGATAATAATCACATTTCTATTTAACAACAGATATTTTAAACAAATAAACAATTATAGAGAATTGGCACAAAAGTTCAAATCTCTTGACACATTAAATTTACTGTGATCCTATATGATTACACTTTTATATTATTATGCCCCAAACATATGCAGCGCACTCTGCATATGAAGATCTGTAGCGAACTATGATCCCACCGTACACGACTTAGCGACACACCCGGGAAATGATAAGTCTGACTTCTCGCCCTGGTCTGCACAGGACTCTCAGGCTCACAAGCGCCTCAGGCTCACAAGGGCCTCACTGCACTAACTCTGAGTGCTCTGGACTCCTCCCGCAACCTGTAGTGCACAGTCAGAGGGTCTGGGTTACCACAGTGACACTCACACGGATTATTGTTGAATAACCCCTATTTACTCCAGTGCCACCGTGACACACGCACAGATTATTGTTGAACACTGCCTCTCTGACCTCGTGCCACCGTGACACACGCATGGATTATTGTTGAACACGAGTCACCGACCATCTAGACACACGCTAGGTAGGTCGTTTCACCCCAAAGGTACAGACCGCGCAATGGGGTTCTACGGTGTTGGGGCACCTAAGTCTATTAACTGATTAACATATAAACACTTAAACAGGAATATCACATTTCATACTTATTTCACATTCTGAACATCACTTGAAAACACATATACATCATTTGTCATCTTTAAACATGACTCAGTATCAACTTATCCAGTTTCGATGCTAAACATCCATTTTATGCTCAACGTATACATTGCAGTTGTAATACAGAAAATTCTATCATTTTCATCAATCATATTACATATTTCAAGTTCCAATGAACCATATAAATTCACTGATTCAATCCACACTGATCAGATGCTAAACTAAATCATATAACGGCATAAGGAAGCAGTTTATGAAATAAAATTCGAGTAACGCCAAATACTGTCCAAAAGCCAAGTATTAGTGAAAAATGCACAGTTTACCGAAAAATTCCAACGAAGGAGTTAAATGATGATAACTAAATGAACTCCTACTCACATCGATTTGGACTGTCCAGATTCGTCTGGAAACACGTTTACCGGGTTGTCTTCAACCTCAGAATAAGCCCAATTTGAATCTGTGGCAATGGAACAGTACATCTCTTCGTACAGGCTGAGATCGAGCTCAGATGGTGCTGATTGAGGACTAGGCTGCGGATTCACGCCGAGATCTTGGATTCAGATCTCACGGGCAGCTATCTCTGCTGCTAGGCGCGCCCTAGGAGGCGCCCTTGTTGCTGCTACAATTGCAGCTTGGCTGCCGGCCGCCCAAGCAGTAGGGTGGGTTGCAGGTTGCTAACGGAATAAAGAGAGGAGGAAGAATAAGGGTGGACGGAGGCCGAGCGCAACTAAACATAGCTAAGGGCTAAAGGTCGCCCCATGAAACCTCCCCTATAGCAGTCGATCGATCTGCTCCTGGATGCTTCTTCACGCGGCAACTGCTGCTGCTAGATGGGACACTTGCTAGGGCTGGGGAAGGAGGAAAGATGGAGGAAGGAAGGAAAGAGGAAGAAGAAGAGGAGTAGGGCGCCAAGCTAGATCGGAGCTAGGGCTCCCAGGATCGCCCCAAGATCACCCTCTGTCGAAACAACCTGCTGCTGTGCACCACTCCTGTTGGTTCCTAAACCGACCACGTGAAGAAGATAAGGGTGGAAGGAAAAGAAAAGAATAAAATGCCAAAACTGGAAAACAAATGCACTATAGGTCCAAGAAAAATAAAAATGGCATAACTATTGCCTCGAAGGTCCAATTGAAGTGATTCTTCTTGAAACGTTTCAAGCATGAGGTCCTCTACACCCTCAAAGCATGAAATCATGCTAATTAGCTTGTCTCAGCTAATCAAAATGCTAATCACTTCTTGGGCATTATATAACTTACGATTAACATTGCAATTATCATTAATTACCTCAGATTATTCAATCTCAACTATTGATTCACATATTAGCTTATCTTGATTATCCTTGATGTTTGACAAGATACTCAACACTAATCAAGGTGGTTCACGCTAATTGAGGTATTTACTAGCTAACCTCAATGTGGGTCATAACAATCTCCCTCCCTTATAAGAATTTCGTCCCAAAATTCCTAAAAGAGAAAAGGAAATTGGTTACGCATCTCTGACTCAAGCTCCCACGTGGCTTCTCTAAGTTATGATTCATCCACAGAACTTTTACTTAACAGTATCTCACGATTCTTGAGATTCTTGATCCTCCGATCGACTATCTGTACAAGTCCCTCAACATAGGACACATCTTTCTTGAGTTGTACAGGTCTTGGGTCCACTATCTTCTCTGTACCAGGGTAACATTTCTTCAACATCGATACATGAAACACATCATGTAAATTAGCCAACGCGGATGGAAAATCCAACTTGTAGGCTACAGGTCCAATCCTTTCAATGACAGAATATGGGCCCATGAACCTAGGAGTCAGTTTGCCTCTCTTACCAAACCTCAACACTCATTTCCATGGTGAAACCTTCAGATACACTTCATCACCAATCTGTATCTCAAGAGGTCAACACCTCTTCTCAGCATAACTCTTCTGTCTGTCCTGTGTAGCTTTTAACTGCTTTCTAATCACTGCAATCTTCTCGGTAGTCAAATCCACTAATTTTGGTCCAAGAATCTATTTATCACCCACCTCGTACCAATCATACGAGTGATCTACATTTTCTACCATACAGAGCTTCGTACGGGGCTATACCAAGACTGGAATGGTGACTATTGTTGTATGCAAACTCTATAAGGCTTAAGTGTTCTTCCCAACTTCCACTGAAATGCAAAACACATGCTCTCAGCATGTCCTCAAGAGTCTGAATGGTCCTTTCTGAATGACCACCCGTCTGTGGGTGAAATGTTGTACTGAATCTCAACTTTGTACCCAAGGCACGATACAACTGATTCAAAAATCTAGATGTGAACTTAGGATCTCTATCAGATATAATTGAAACTGGAATACCATGCAACCTGACTATTTCATCCACGTATATCTTAGCCAACTTTGGAACATCAAAGGTTGACTTAACAGGAAGAAAGTGAGCAGACTTAGTTAATCTATCCACAATCACCCATATCGAGTCACAACCTTTAGGTGTCCTGGACAACCCTATCACAAAATCCATTGTGGTATGTTCCCACTTCCACTTTGGTATAGGAAGAGATTGCAAGGTACATGCAGGTTTCTGATGCTCAGCCTTAACCTGCTGGCACACACTACATCTAGCCACATACTCAACTACATCCTTTTTCATACCTGACGATCAGTACAACTCCTTGAGATTCATGTACACCTTAGTGTTACGTGGATGCATAGCGTACATCGATGCATGTGCTTCCTCAATAATCTTTTCTTTCAAATCACTGTCTCGAGGTACACAACATATCATGCTAATACAACACACCATCATCTGAAAACCTAAACTTTGGTCTTTTCCCCCTGTCATGTCATGTACGATCTGCTACAACCCACTGTCACCCTACTGTAGTTCCTTGATCTGATCATAAAAAGTAGGCTTGACTTGCATCTATGAAATCAAACCACTATGTTATGTCACCCTTAAGTCTAAGTTCAACTTTCACATTTCTACTAGCATGTCTCTCTCGAAACATGCCATAGAGAATGCATCAGTTGTTGAACTTAACTTCCTGCTGAGGGCATCAGCTACTACATTCGCCTTTTCTAGGATGATAATCTATCATTATATCATAATCCTTAATCAATTCTAATCATCTCCGCTGTCTAAGATTCAGATCCTTCTGGGTAAAGATATATTTCAAGCTCTTATGATCTATAAACACCTGGCACATCTCACCATAAAGATAGTAAAGTCATGTCTTATGAGCATGAACTACAACAACTAATTCCAGATCATGTGACGAGTAATACTCCTCATTCTATGCTACTTACTTCTTATTACTACTGTAAGAATTTATTTCAAAAATTATATCTTACTCTTTTCTCCAAGTCATTTTCATATAGTGTATCTACCTTCCACATTAGCTAACTTTAAACCTTGGATTTTATTAGTGCTAGGTTACCTTTCATAGTGCAAATCGTATGATCTTGTTTTATAAAGATACTAGTATTCAAGGTCAAATCACTAGTGACATCCCTTGAACTACTACAACTCTAAACATTCTAGGGTTTGGTCCTTATCAGTAACATAGCATTATTGTGATGTGACTTTGCTTCCTTAGTTTGAAATCAAACTTTAAATCTCATAAGTTCATCCATCTACTTGTAATGAATACAACAGATATGAATAATCATCAATGAACTATAGATATATAACAGAAATGTAACATCAGCCAAATTCTCTAGCATAACTTATTAACACAAATGCTACAAATAAACATGATACTTGTTACCCAAGCATCACACATGGATCACAAGGCCATTCATATCTTGTCACCTCACACTAGGCAACAACTTATTCACATGGCTCACAAGGCCATTCACATCTTGTCACCTCTCACTAGGCAACAACTTATTCACATGGCTCATAAAATCCATACACATTATTACTTTTATTAAACAACAACAACATCAACACACAAAAAGCCAATCAACATTTATTATATAAATGTCACAACCCAAACTTGGCTATATTCATCATCTCATCATACCTACATGGTTATTAGGCATGATAGCAGTCATACAAGATATTCATCACATCATGTGATACAATAGTAATACCATCATTCCTTAACCAGGAATTAGGGTTCACTATCAAACAGGGCTTATCATTCCCCTTTCCCCAAATTAGGGTTAGGGTTCCCCATTTCTCATTAATTCAGACCCTCTTGAGTTAACCAACTTTATCTTGTATTAAGGTATTTCCCCTCTTAATGCATTCCATCACGGAATACTCACCGTTAGCATATAATGCATAGACCACACATTAGAATTGTCCAGCTATCTCACATGATATGGACTTATCTTAGTTTAAGGCATAACTTTATTATAAAGTTGCCTATAAACAATCGCAATGATACACCCTCAACTAGGGTTTCACAAGGATACACCCTCCACTAGGGTTTACTAATCATGTATTGGATCCATGCATTTGTTATGCATTATTGATTAGTACCATTAAGGGTATTTCTCACCTAATCATTAAATTTAATCTGAACCTTATTGTGTTCCTTTATTTCTAATTAAGGATTGCTCATATGAGGTCCCAATGTTGGGTCTCCGATATCAGTTCCAACTAATTCTTAGTTGTTCTAATCTTTCTCTTATATCTCAACATCTTAGTGTATGTACATTCTTAATATGATGTGAGTCTAAATTATCCAGAGTCTACTCTTATTATACTGTTAATAGAAGTCATTAGATCTCGGTAACGCATCCTCCCAGCCGGACCAGGCCGAACCTGTAGTCCTGAAGCCAAGAGCTACTCAAGATTAACCAACTCCTATTAATCTCAAACATGTGGAAAGAATATCCACTTAGGGAAAACTCATTTAAACATAACTTCTGGTATACTTAATACAAAGAATATAAACAATAAATAAATCACTTCATGACACACAACAATATTAAAGAATCATATTTATTCTATAAACTGAAAATCTAAATCCATACATATAAGAGCATTTCTAATGATTTCCAATCAAATAAGAAATATAAAGCAAGAGTTGCATCGCATCCTATGTTTAATCTCTTACTCCTGTATTAATTTCCGATTTCTTAACCCTAAGATTTCTAGGGTTTGTCTCTAGCCCATCCTTCCTCTGCATACCTGGCCAGGGCATCCAGAGAAGAATGGACAGAGTAGCTTGATACTGGTCAATCTAAGTACTCAGATACCTGGCCAGGGTACCTAAATACTCAGACTTCCCAGAGCTAAAGACACATCACTTCTTATCTTTCTCACTTATAACTCTATCTTTCGACCCTAATGATCCCTGACGATTCAACATAAACTCTTTACTTGGTTCTCGTGACCACATCCTCTTCCTACCATCTACAATAGTATAACAGAACACTTCCTGTTAGAAAATTGCATTTAGAAGGAAGACATTTAAGTCCTAATCCTATTGGTCTCTTGTCGTCCCCTGACCTTGACTTAGAGTAACCATGTACTGAACCTATGCTCTGATACCAAAGTTGTCACACCCCGATCTCACACTAACCACTAATCACGAGATTAGGGCGCGACAGAGGGATTATCACAGAAACAAATCACTGAGAACTTTTTCTTTTTAAAACCTCGTAATGAAATTCAGATTATTGCTGTAAACTAAAACATAATAAACTATTGCGGAAGCATTTCAATTAAACTGGCTAGAGAACATAAACAAAGTTTACAACATGTAACATTGTTTAACAGAAAGTAAAACATAACAGTTAATTTACATCTTTTACACATTCGCCATACATACTCTCTCTCACCCACACCATGTCCCAAGGACCGAGGGGAAAGGACTAAGAGACCACTATCTAACTAACTACATATACCTTCTACTGACTAGGGTGGTAAGATCCTTTAGATTCCTGGAACTGTCGCTGACCTGAAAATGTTTGAGTAGAGGAGTGAGCCTACTCGCTCAGTGAATGGCATTTCATTTAGCTCTCACTAAACAACTCGTCAGATATATAAAATTGAATTAAAGCATAAGTGCAATACTAAGCAGGGCAGTTCTAATGACATAGCAGATTTACAGATAATAATCACATTTCTATTTAACAACAGATATTTTAAACAAATAAACAGTTATAGAGAATTGGCACAAAAGTTCAAATCTCTTGACACATTAAATTTACTGTGATCCTATATGATTACACTTTTATATTATTATGCCCCAAACATATGCAGCGCACTCTGCATATGAAGATCTGTAGCGAACTACGATCCCACCGTACAAGACTTAGTGACACACCCGGGAAATGCTAAGTCTGACTTCTCGTCCTGGTCTGCACATGACTCTCAGGAAAACAAGGGCCTCAGGCTCACAAAGGCCTCACTGCACTAACTCTGAGTGTTCTGGACTCCTCCTGCAACCTGTAGTGCACAGTCGGAGGGTCTGGGTTACCACCGTGACACACACACGGATTATTGTTGAATAACCCCTATTTACTCCAATGCCACCGTGACACACACACAGATTATTGTTGAACACTGCCTCTCTGACCTCGTGCCACCATGACACACGCACGGATTATTATTGAACACGAGTCACCGACCATCTAGACACACGCTAGGTAGGTCGTTTCACCCCAAAGGTACAGACCGCGCCATGGGGTTCTACAGTGTTGGGGCACCTAAGTCTATTAACTGATTAACATATAAACACTTAAACAGGAATATCACATTTCATACTTATTTCACATTCTGAACATCACTTGAAAACACATATACATCATTTGTCATCTTTAAACATGACTCAGTATCAACTTATCCAGTTTCGATGCTAAACATCCATTTTATGCTCAACGTATACATTGCAGTTGTAATATAGGAAATTCTATCATTTTCATCAATCATATTACGTATTTCAAGTTCCAATGAACCATATAAATTCACTGATTCAATCCACACTGATCAGATGCTAAACTAAATCATATAACGGCATAAGGAAGCAGTTTATGAAATAAAATTCGAGTAACGCGAAATACTGTCCAAAAGCCAAGTATCAACAAAAAATGCACAGTTTACCGAAAAATTCCAACGAAGGAGTTAAATGATGATAACTAAATGAACTCCTACTCACATCGATTTGGACTGTCCAGATTCATCCGGAAACACATCCACGGGGTTGTCTTCAACCTCAGAATAAGCCCAATTTGAATCTGCAGCAATGGAACAGTACGTCTCTTCGTACAGGCTGAGATCGAGCTCAGATGGTGCTGATTGAGGACTAGGCTGCAGATTCACGCCAAGATCTTGGATTCAGAGTTCACGGGCAGCTATCTCTGCTGCTAGGCGCGCCCTTATTGCTGCTGCAATTGTAGCTTGGCTGCCGACCGCCCAAGCAGCAAGGTGGGTTGCAGGTTGCTAACGGAATAAAGAGAGGAGGAAGAATAAGGGTGGACGGAGGCCGAGCGCAACTAAACATAGCTAAGGGCTAAAGGTTGCCCCATGAAACCTCCCCTATAGCAGCCGATCGAGCTGCTCCTAGCTGCTTCTTCACGCGGCAACTGCTGCTGCTAGATGGGACACTTGCTAGGGTGGGGGAAGGAGGAAAGATGGAGGAAGGAAGGAAAGAGGAAGAAGAAGAGGAGTAGGGCGCCAAGCTAGATCGGAGCTAGGGCTCCCAGGATCGCCCCAAGATCGCCCTCTGTCGAAACAACCTGCTGCTGTGCGCCGCTCCTGTCGGTTCCTGAACCGACCGTGTGAAGAAGATAAGGGTGGAAGGAAAAGAAAAGAATAAAAGGCCAAAACTGGAAAAATTGCACTATAGGTCCAAGAAAAATAAAAATGGCATAACTATTGCCTCGAAGGTCCAATTGAAGTGATTCTTCTTGAAACGTTTCAAGCACGAGGTCCTCTACACCCTCAAAGCATGAAATCATGGTAATTATCTTGTCTTAGATAATCAAAATGCTAATCGCTTCTTGGGCATTATATAACTTACGATTAACATTGCAATTATCATTAATTACCTCAGATGATTCAATCTCAACTATTGATTCACATATTAGCTTATCTTGATTATCCTTGATGTTTAACAAGATACTCAACACTAATCAAGGTGTTTCACGCTAATTGAGGTATTTACTGGCTAACCTCAATGTGGGTCATAACAGATAGTTTGGACATGGAGGTGATTAAGCTAGGGTTTCCTGTCTCTTCTTGGAGTTCCTTCCCATTGGAGTTGCTTCATCCATGTGAATGTGATCTATATAACTTTCTGCTCGATTATTGTTGTACTTAACTTGCATGAAAATAATATATCCTTAAAAACTTGGTTCTAAGTAGCATGGTGATGATATCTATGATCTAAGGTTCATGTTCTTATGTTGATCTTGAATAAATAAACCCTTGATAACACCCATTTTATGGCTGTCATAACTCATATTCCATCTTCAAAATATCCTCCAAACTCGACTTCCTCTTCATTATGTTCTATTTATCATGAAAAATCATGTCCACTAGCATTCTGACAATATTTCCCATATTTTGAAGGGATTTCCTATTTTTCTATAAGAAAAGAAGGAGAAATGGGTTACCATGTCCTGATTGCCCGATGCGCTGTAAGAAAACCGTCACATGGGCTTAGCTATTTACAAGGCACGAGGCAAGTCACAACCCGCTAAAACTTTTACCCGTCATGGTGTCAGCCTGTCTCGGTTGCAACCCAATACAGTCAGCCACCTGAAATGATCACCCGACGGTGCCATAGCCCGATTTGAATTCAACCCATCACAACCAAACACGAAAATTTCCATTGCACGATACAACAACAACCTGTCACATGCCGTAGCCCGATATGCATTGATGCCCAACACCACCATAACCTGGAATGGTCATTGTCTTATTGACTACCAACAAGGACAACCCAACACGGTCGTTGTCCTGTTGACTACCAACAAGGACAACTTGACACAACATAGTGGGTGACAACCAGTGACAACCCCATTCAAAATGCCAGCTAAAGTCATGACTGGCTAGACACGTGGACCAATAAAGCTACAACCTCCACCAACTTGTTGCCTATAAAAAGTAGCTACAAGCCTATGATGTGACAAGGGGATCGAGCGGCGGGAGCTAGGGTGCTGAGTTCCCAGGAGTTTGTGAAGTGATAGTTAGGTGAGCATACTCCCATCCAGAGAGGGATGCAAGGAGTTCACTTAGAGACCGTTTTGGTAGCAGCAGGTGACGCCTGATGATCCTTGAAGCTTCTCCGAGCATGTCAGGTTTCTATCTGAGCTCAAACCCGAGATTGTAACATTCCTGACCTGGGTTATGCTTTAACCCTAGATGTTTTGTTTAATAAATTTAATTATATGCTTTCTCTTATCTTTTGAAAAGTAATTAAGGCTCAAGAGGAACTTATGTTTCATTTTAGTCCTTTTTGAATAATGTTGAAATAAATGTTTTTCCTATTTTAAACTAATGTGAAAATTACCCAAGTTGAGGGGTTAACTTGCAAATGTTACATGGTAAAATGTTACTCAAGTGTTGAAGCATCAAAAGAATGAGAACAATGTAGAGGTATGACTACCACAAGCCTGAGCACCAAGAAAGAGCTTGTTAAGAAATATTTGTGCATTAAAACCTAGTTTTGGTGTAATGTGCAAATTACCCAAAACCTAGGGTTCAATATGCAAAATACCACTTCTAGAGAGTCCCTCATGTTTTTTGACATAATTTAGACAAAAGAAAATGAGAGTGGCGTCTCATTTGAATCACTTTGGAGGAGAGAGAATCTTGGTATTAAAATAATCAAGATTTAAGCATAATTGAAACCCTAATTCAATGTAATGCAAAAATAAATATAACAATGGAAGTGCCCTTCAACCAAAAATGAGATGGTTGAATTTGCATAAGTGTGTACGTCCTTGTGCCTTGCAAAGGCCACGAAATATATAAAGTGAGTAGAGAGCCCACTCACATTAGTAAAAGGAAAAGTAATATCCACTCAATTTTGGATATTATTATTATAATGGTTAAGGTGCTTAATTTGTTTTCTTTTAATTCATGGATAATGAAGAGGAATTAAAAGGTGGGGGAGATGGCTTCGTATGCAAGGGATGGAGGGGAGTATGTGGCACCAATTTTGGGAGTTAAAGGATTTTTATATCACTTTCTCTCTCATTGAAATTTCCTTATATACATCCTATTTTCAACCCACATGAAAGGCTTTTTCGATCCCTTTTTCTTTCCTTGCTTTGGCCGTGCACAAAGGAGCTTAGGAGCAACAGGAGGACGTGCCCCAACCTGTAGGTAAGCTCCATAGTCATCTTCAACCTTGATTTCATGGTGGAAACAAAATTCAATGCTGAATAAAGTACATAACCCACCTTTAGTGTCGGTTATTTAAGTCCTTTAGTGTCAGTTTCAATGCGACACCTATGTGGGCACCGCTAAAAGGCAAACCGTTAGGTGTCAGTTTCCAGAACGATACCAGAAACCTTCGCGCACCACCGAAAATGCGCCAGTAGGGGGGTATAGGCGCCAGTTATTACTACGGAAACTGACACCATACACCTTCACGCTACAGAAAGGGTGCCATCCAGGACACCATTAGTGTCAGTTTATTAATGATAATCGACGCCATACTTACAGCTGCCATGACCATGCTGGCCAGCACGACCGTGGTGTCTGGCCTCATTAGGCATCAGTTTTAGCTATTATCTGACAATGTAAGTATTTGTCATCTGTTTTTTCAAATAACCGACGCCTATTGTATGTTTTTTTTAGTCACCTTTGTATGACTTATTCAATTTATTTAGCTACATTTTTGTTCTTCTTTTAGAAACTAGTTTTTTGTTCTATAGAGACTTAGAATCCAAAGGCAGTAAGGATGAATGTATTAACTTCACAATAAAGGTATACATTCCATGCTCTCAATTATATCATAACCCTCATTCGTTAATCAAGCCCATCATTTCCAACATTTATCTTTGTTTTAACTTAGTTTCTTATCCTTGTCTTATGATTTACATGTTCATCTAATTCTCTTTACTTTAACTCTTATGAAGACTCTTCACTTCTATGTACTTACACTAAAACATAACCCACCTTTAGTGTCGGTTATTTAAGTCCTTTAGTGTCGGTTTCAATGCAACACCTATGTGGGCGCCGCTAAAAGGCAAACCATTAGGCGTCGATTTCCAAACCGATGCTAGAAACCTTCGTGCGCCACCGAAAATGTGCCAACAAGGGGATATAGGCGTCAGTTATTACTACGGAAATCGACGCCATAAACCTTCGCACTACAGAAAGGGCGCCATCTAAGACACCATCATCGCCAGTTTTTTACTGATAACCGATGCCATATCACCTGCTGCCACAGCTGTGCTGGCCATCATGGCTGTGGTGTCTGGCCTCATTAGGCGTTGATTTTAGCTATTATCTGATGATGTAAGTATCCATCAGCGTCAGTTTATTATTGATAACCAACGCCATATCACCTGCTACCACGGTCATGCTGGCCAATACGGCTGTGGTGTCTGGCCTCATTAGGCGTCAGTTTTAGCTATTATCCGACGTTGTAAGCATTTGTCGTCAGTTTTTTCAAATAACAGATGCCTATTATATGTATTTTTTATCAGTCTGCAGGCCTGTTGTGGCTGGTCGCAGTATGAGAAACCTACAATTCAGTTATGAACTACAAGTTTTACGACATCCATTGATATCAGCCAACAACAGGCCACAAACCTGCAAAATTAACAACATTAATTTTCACACATTTAGCAACATGCAGTTCCATTCGATTTTCACACATGTAGAAACATTCATGTAGCAATCTGCAGTTTCATTCATTTTCACATTCACACATGTAGAAACATTCATATAGCAACCAACAGTTTCATTCATTTTCACATTCACACATGTATAAACATTCAGATACATGTAGAAACATTCACACATATTACAATTCAGAAATTCATTTACAAAATATCATTCTTTAGTCATTATTCGCTATCAACATCCCAATTATATTTTAAAACCCCCACTACTTGTATGGCTTTTGCCCATTCTTCTCTTACATCATTTAATTCTTCTGTCGTATAGGGAGCATGTACATCTAGTAAGGCCTTCCTGTAGTGGGGTCAGTTTTAAACACCTACAAAGAAAATGACGTATATATAATTAATAATATATAAATAAGATTGATATATTTCAAATTATCTAATGAGACTATATATAATACCTCAGGAATGGTATCGATGTCCACTGCGACATATTTGATAATCATGTGCATAAATCGCATCACATAGTATGCACATGCCCATCTGTTGTCTTGTGTAGCACACTATAAATTGAAACATACAAAATATTAAAAAATACAACTAATTAAGCATTGTTCACATAAATAATATATACATTGGAGTCGGTAACTTACTTCCACATTCTTCCAAATTATTGGCTGGTTCTTTTTCCTGGGGACCTTTCCTCCAGCTTTTTTGAACTCATATAAATCCCTACATGTTAATGTAACAGAGTACATTGCATAATTAAATAGTAATGTAATAACATATGTTAACGGATATGAAAATGAAATATTTCTCACCGGAATAATGCCCTTTTCATTGTGTGTCCATATTTTGAATTCAATTTAGTCCCCTTAGGATCTAGATAATAGATAGTGAACATCTCAGGGACAATAACTAGTAACTCCCAATGCATTGAAAACTACTAGAGGGGGGGGGGGGTGAATAGAGTTTTATAGATAATTTAACAATTATTGAACTCAATCAACCACAATGAAAATATTGGACAAGGAGACACAAGGTTTAGAGTGGTTCCAACTATAGCAAATACTATAGCCGTCAATCCACTACCCGGTTGCTTACCCAACCGGGATTTGAAAAGAAATTTATTTTATTACCTCTCAAGGAATTTACATAAAATACAATCTCTTTTCCTAAACCCTTCAAGCAGCCTTCACCTAGAAGTAATCGCCAACCTTGAAGCATCCTTCCCTTGAAGTAGATGCACCAACTCCCGTTGCACCAGCCTTCTGAAGTAGCTTCCCTTGCGATAGCCTTCTTGAAGTAGCTTGAAGTCCCCTTCTCCACCTGAGAAGTCAACCCTCTCCAATCCGCAGCCTCCAACCCTAGGAGTAGCAAGGAGAGTACAAAAGATAAAAAGGAACAAGAAAGAAAAAGGAAATTACAACTTATCATTTAAGCCCAAGGCTTGATATGCCTAGATCAAGCATATAGATCTCCTAGCCAAGTGTGTGAACTTGTGATTGCTGTGGATAGGAGAATCTAGCCTATAGGACACGAAATTGAGCTAAGGAGAATATGTAGACAAATGATCACAGTGCTCAAATTTGCTTGCAATAGATTGCTCAAGTATATTCAAGTGTATTCTCAAGTGTAACAAGTGAATTCTAGTGTCCTATGGCTTGTCCTATTTATAGGAATGGCCTAAGTATGCTTAAGGACGTTCTAGACAACTTCTAGGGGTTTCTAAGTGCTTAAATAGCCGTTAGGTACAAAGTTGTTGCTTTAACAACGGCTAATTAATTTATTCTGCAGTTGCTGTCAGAGACCATCTCGGTCGACAAATGTTCGACCGAGACACCTACTCGGTCAAACTTTTGTCGACCGACAAGCTCTCTGGAACAAGTGATTTGCAACGTCTTTCTTCAACTGCCAACTAACTTGTCTGTTGTGTCTAACGGCTACTTTGGATCTTTCTCGGTCGAGAAGATTGTCGACCGAGAGTGTCTCGGTCGAGGAGTTTGTCGACCGAGAATGATCCTGTTTCAAGGTTTCAATTTAGGCACTAATTATATGTGTGAGTGTGCAAAGGTGATCCTAATTAAATGGGATGACATGTCTAACTATGGTGTTTGGCTAGGGAAAATCTAACGCTTGATTTACATGCAATTCTAAGTACTTGTACATTATATATTTGTACAAGTTTTTACAACAATGATTACATTGCATGAAAATATATACAATGTAGCTTGTGGATTTTCCCTAGTTGCTTTGCCATTCATCTTAGTCCTGCACACTCAAGTAGCTCGTTAGATTAATAAGAATGAAATGTTTGTCATCATCGAAATAAAGGGATTTATCATAATATCCAATTTATCCAACATGCATACCCCTAGAGGTAAAAAAGTTAAAAATTAATAACTCAAAATCCACAATAAAAATGTAATTTTCTTAAGTCCAAATTACAAGAAAAGTTAACTTACTCCACATTGAATGGAGCTATTATCACCGTCTTGTTACTTTGAGAAAAATTTGTAAAAGCATCACATAAGTATTGTTGAAATGACGTAGGGTCTTTAGCTACTAGACTAATCAAAGATGAAATAAAAAATCCTACATGTTCGAATGAAAAATCTGCACATATCTTGTCTAAGTAGCTGCAAAACATGTATTACATATGCATTAATATATAAGAAACCAGATCACCAGATCCTACACAAGGTATATGGATGTATAAAGAAGATCTCACCTTATCCATAGCTCCATCACAGATGTATTCAGCCAATCATATCGAAACAACTCCAAAATATCTTGTATAAGTAGTTTGTTTTCGTATGATTGACCTACAACATCCACATCTATAGAAACAATTATAGGGTAATTTATATCATGTTCACCTAACCATATTGCCATACCCCTACGATTAGTACCTAACGGGATAGGTAGGTCATGTGGAACCCAACTTGGTAATGTAGGAGGTGGAGGTGGAGGCCTAGATGCTCTGGGTGTCTTCTTTTTAACCTATATATATATATATATATATATATATATATATATAATTTCAGATCAATTGACATCATATACATACACTAACAATTTAACGTTATTTAAATTTACCATACAATTTCAGTATAGACGACATCTGCTTTTGGCCACGATATCACTTTGCCTTCTGCCTCACCAAGCATTTCACAATCTGGGTGGGCATATGTCAATGGAAGATCCATCCAACTGGGGAATATACGTAGCGGGCTCACACGAACCCAACCAGCTGGTAATGGAGACCCATAAAACATTTCCCCTGGTAGGGATGGGTAAGCCAACGCCTTTGCAATGACAAATTCTTTACTTTTTAGACGGCATGGCTTCAACCCCTACAAATTTGTGTAAAGAATGTTATATACATATATACATATCATCTTGAAAAGACTAGTTACTATGTCATAAAAATACTTACAACGGATGTGCTAGGTGGTGGGTCTACAAGATTACTACTCCCAACCTCTGTAGTAGGATTAGAGCGGGATGCCATAGGTACTATCAGCTAAGTGGTAGTCAGAGATGCCTGCCACTTGATCATTGCTTCATGGAGTGTCTTATCAACTGCTTCCTTGACTCTCTTATCAACTACTTCATCGACTCTCCTATCAACTATCGTATCTACCTATACATAGATAAAAGAAACGTTAGCTTCTGATTATTAAATTCTCTTTTATAGTAACATTCTAAAGAAAGAATAGGTTACCTCTTCTTATGAAATTCCCACTCTTGGGACATGTTTATGCTGGGATGGCCCAAAGAACACTTTGATGCCCACACCAGCGCCTGCAGCCCTAACATGTCCAGGATGCTCTGGGTTACCCAGAGCAACTGTCAATTCATCCCTTGTGCCCTCAGGGATGAACTTGCCTTGTTTCCTCAGCTCGTGCAGCTCCCGCTAATCGCCAAAACAAAAATTTGTAATTAAGTAAACACCACAAATAATCAATATTCGAACGATTGCTCTAAGAGTTGTATTTTACCATTTTTGCAGCCGCCTCAGCAGTTGCGGGCTTCCTTATTTCTCCCTTCTTATTTTGCCTGCCAGCTATCCAGACATCATGGCGAGGCAGAGGTGTGGTACTTATAGTAGAGGACTCCTGAGTAGCAGCAGACTGAGCAGTAGACTCAACCTGTAGTCTTTGGCAAATGCCTGCATACCCCTTTGGACCAATTGTCTGGTCATGCACATTCAGTGCATGCCTTGCTCTTTACGCCTCACTGAGGGCCTAGTTAGTATGCACATTGATTTGGTTAGTAACACTAAATGTTAATCTTGAATAGGTGAATACAACATATATTAATTAAATTGGGAGTGACGCCTAATACCTTGAATTCATCAGTTTTTCTTGAAGCAACAAACACGTCCCATTCTTCTGGGTCCAGGAAGTTCCAGTGTTCAGTGGTTGTCTTCTTCCTCTTGTCACCTTCTTTTATGTATTCTCAGGTGAGATTTGTCCTATAGTTCCTTAGAACTCTCCCACAACATTGCATCATGAATTTACGATGCAGCTTTTCATCCAATGCAAATATACTCTGCAAAATAGAATTGTTATTAACTAGTATCCAAAAAATTAGTAATCTACAAAATAGAATTGCAAATTAATAATAACTCATGCATAAATCATTCCATATTAAGTATTTCTTCCCCTTAGGAACTTTATGCCAAGAATCTATCTTACAACCGCAATGGCTATGAGTAACATACCCAAGATATGAAACAAACGAATTGCGATTCACACCAATTGCATTTCTTGCATTATCAAAATCCACAACAAGTTTGGGTCCATTGCTCCTTGGCGTTGTTAACTTCTTCATCATAGTGATTCCCCTTCTCTTGTCAACTTTTTAGTACTGCTCATCAAGTGCCTCAAGTGCTTCAGAGGGTACATGTGCATCATCAACCTAAAATTTGACAAAATAAACACACATATAGGATATAACTATAAATGGACATATAGATATAAATATATGATATATTTTTAAAACTTACATAATGAGGTGGCACATTGATGTCCTAACCCTCACGATAATCATTAGCCTAGTCATCAGGAGAATGTTCAGCCATCTGAAAGTTCACATTCATATTATAAAGTTCACATTGTAAAGTAATTCACATTGTAAAGTTCACATTCACATTGTAAAGTTCACATTGTAAAGTAATTCACATTGTAAAATTCACATTGTAAAGTTCACATTCACATTGTAAAGTAATTCACATTGTAAAGTTCACATTCAGAAAAATAAAACATATACAAAAATATAAACATGCCTCTAATATTGCGATTTTTTATCAATTAACAATCCTTCATTGTGATCTTCGCGCACATACAAGTCATCATTAGCTTCAATATTTACTGGTGTTGGCAACCCAACTGAGAATGGCCTGGAGTCATCATACTTATCATAGTACTCTTCTTCATCTATAGGATCTTCAATGAACTGTCTTTTACCATGAAGAACAACCGACCATTTACCATTTGCAGGATCATCGATATAAAATACTTGTTTCATCTGTGATGCCAATATGAATGGTTCACCCTTCTCGCCAATCTTTTCAAAGGTCACTAAAGTGAAACCCAATTCATCCATATAACTCATTTGGTGTTATCAACCCAATTACATTTCAAGAGCGGAATTCTGAAATCTATGTAGTCAAACTCCCATATGTCTTCAATGACACCGTAATATGACATTTTAGCTTCATGTGGACTCTTATCCTTTGCACTTGCAAAAAACATAGTCGATGCTTGAAGGGTGACCCCACTATTTTTGATGACACTCTTATCATCTTGGCGCTTTGTGTAATACGTGAATCCATTAATGTCATACCCTTCATAAGACATAACATTCAATTTTGGTTTAAAGGAGAGGCATTTGATAGTTTCAGTAATATCATATGGTGTTTGAGATAGTTGATGTAAGACTTTATCTTCAAGCCACTTGATAAATGTCTTGTTATGCTCTCTAGCAAGCCACATTGTATTGGCTCGAGGATATTGTCTCTTGATGAAATTGGTATGTTGCTCGATATAAACACTCACTTCGTCCATGTTGTGTAAAATATACAAGTGACCTTGTTCCAACTACTCATGGCTGATTACTTTCACCCGTGATCCCAAAGTTCCTTTGCCAAATTGCTCCTCAATATTCTTGTCATTACCAGGAGTGTCATTATCACTGAGAAAGTCATTGCAAAAATCTATAACCTCTATCGCCACATAACCCTCAATAATACTCCCTTCAAGCCGATAACTGTTTCAAACATCACTTTTAAAAATGCTGATGTATCGTTCAAAGGGATACATCCAATGCAAGAAAACTGGTCCCAACATTTTCACTTCCCTAGTCAAGTGGACAACAAGATGTACCATGATATCAAGGAACAAAGGAGGGAAATACATCTCAAGCTGACATAGGGTAACAACCACTTCTCTTTGAAAATTATCGAGAGTATTAGGGTCAATAACTTTGCTGCATAGACTGTTGAAAAAGAAACAAAGTCTGGTGATTGCAACCCTTACATGCTTCGACAATATAGATCGAATTGCCACATGCAATATTTGTTGCATTAGAGTGTGACAATCATGAGATTTAAGACCTATCAACTTCAGATATTTCATTGATACCAATCTACAGATGTTGGATGAGTAACCCTGTGGCACCTTAACATTTACCAAACATTCACAAAAAGCTTTCTTCTCCTTTCTAGACAATGTGTAACAAGCGGGAGGTAAGTATGTTCTTTGATTTCCCATTTTACATAATTTTGTTAATTCTGACCTTATTCCCATTTCACATAGGTCCAGTCTGGATTTTATCCCATCTTTAGTCTTACCTGGTATATTCAACAAAGTACCAATGACACTATCTCAGACATTTTTCTCAATGTGCATGACATCGACACAATGCCTGACTATCAAAGAACTCCAGTAAGGAAGATCCCAAAATATTGACTTCTTCTTGAATAAAGATTTGTCACTCTGTGCGGCCATGGTACAATGTGATCTCTTACCAAATTCACTGACAAAGTCTTTTACTCTTTCATAAACAACCTCCCCTGGTATAGGTTTAGGTGCACTCCGTACCTCATTCAATCCATTGAATGCTTTGTGCTTCTTATGATATGGATGGAATTTTGTAAGAAACCTTCGATGACCGAGATATACAGTCTTACCACCATGTTTTAGTCGTGTTGAATCAGTGTTCTCTTCACGTATAGGACACACTTTAGCTCCTTTGACACTATATCCAGACAAATTCCCATATGCTGGAAAGTCATTAATAGTGCAAAATAACATAGCATGCAAACGAAATGTCTCTCTTTGTGAAGCATCATAGGTCATCACACCTTCACCCCAGAGTTTCTTTAAGTCATCAATCAGAGGTTCAAGATAAACATCAATATCATTTCCAGGTTGTTTAGGGCCCGATATCAACAATGACAGCATTACCTACTTACTTTTCATACACAGCCAGGGAGGAAGATTACATATAACAAGCATGACTGGCCAAGTGCTATGTTGGCTGCTCAATGTCCCGTACGGATTCATCCCATCTGTACAAAGCCCAAGTCTTAGATTCCTGACTTCTTCACCAAATTTAGGGTGCAATAGATCAATCTTCTTCCACTGTGGGGAATCAGACGCATGTCATAGGATCCCATCATTATTTTTCTTAACATCTGCATGCCACCTCAAATTCTTCACATCTATCGGATTGGTAAACAAGCATTGAAACCATGATATTATAGGTAGATACCACATCACCTTGGCAGGAGAACCAGTTTTGGACTCCCCCGAAGTTGTCAATTTATACCGTGACGCACCACATTTTAGACAATCTTTCAAATCCACATAGTCCTTTTGAAATAATACACAATTATTCAGGCATGCATGTATCTTCTTGGCCTCCATTCCCTTTGGGCACAACAATTTCTTTACCTGGTATGTTGAGATTGGCAACTCGTTTCCTTCAGGAAGCATTTCTTTCAACAAAGACAACAATGACGTGAAGCTTTTGTCGCTCCATCTATTGTTAGCTTTCAGCTTATACAATCTCAACACAACGCTAAGCTTCATAAACTTAGTACAACCTATGTATAATGGTATCTCAACATCATGCACAATGTTTCTAAACATGGGAGGTGGATCGGTGTTCTCTACCCCACAACTATCCAACATCACATCAACGATGTCTACTAGAACTGGTTCATTCACATCTACGTCATCGGAGGCAATTTCTTCTTCCACACAAGCACTGCTATCGACATCCACTGGTTTCGAGCTTGAAATCTATCCATGCCAGTGCCATTCTGTATAGCCTTGTACAATCCCGTTGCACATGACATGACTTTTGATTTCGTCACTAGTACTGACTTTCAAGTTGTTACCGCAATGCCTACACGGACAGTAGAACCTATCTCTAGGTTGTTTCCTATGTTCCTCGACAAATCTAATAAACTGGTCAAGACCAGAAATAAACTCTAGGGTGCAACGATTGTGAATGGACATCCATGATCTATCCATTCTATGATCAAAGAGAAAACAAGTATATATTACAAAAAGATTAGGGTCTAGGGTTAAAAAATACATGTGATGTCATTCTTATATATAATAAATGTGTACCACCTATCCCATCATTGAACACCTAATCTCACTAGTAAGTGTATAATGTGTATTGGGTTTTCAAGAAAATTTCGACAACATTTTCCCGTTGTTCTCTAAGTACATATGTACTTAGAGAACAAACGGGAAAATTCTACCAAAATTTTCTCGAAAACCCAATACACATTATACACTTACATCCTAAGTGAGATTAGGTGTTCAAGAACAGTCCCAAACCGGGGACTATCCAAGATTTACTCCTAATGAGTAAATCTTGGACGGGTTTCTAGGCCTACAAATACATGTGATGTCATTCTTATATATAATAAATGTGTACCACCTATCCCATTCTTGAACACCTAATCTCACTAGTAAGTGTATAATGTGTATTGAGTTTTCAAGAAAATTTCGGCAGCATTTCCCCGCTGTTCTCTAAGTACATATGTACTTAGAGAACAAACGGGGAAATGCTACTGAAATTTTCTCAAAAACCCAATACACATTATTCACTTACATCCTAAGTGAGATTAGGTGATCAAGAATAGTCCCAAACTGGGGACTATCCAAGATTTACTCCTAATTAGTAAATCTTAGACGGGTTTCTAGGCCAACAAACACAATGATAGATATGTACATGTTAGGGTTTCATCACAATTGATGTTAGGGTTTCATCAATGTTAGGGTTTAATCAAATCAAATTAGGATGCTAGAATAGACAAGTTTAAATCTTATTTCAACATGCATCGAATTTACTGAATTAGGTCAAGCATTAGGATTAGAAGCACAAATATGTGCAAGAAAAAGATTTGTTCATATCCTAGGTTGATTTACAATAGCAACATCGAAATAAATAAACTCAAAGCATTAGATAAACAAATATAATCAGTAGATAAAAAAATACAAAGCAATAGATAAAAATATAAATGAACAAAATACCCTCTTTTCTTCCTTCTCCCTCCTTACCAACAACAAGCACGACTGTGGCTGTGTTGGCCAACCATAGTCGTGCTTCCTAGCACGGCCGTGGTCGGCCAACACAGCCATGACCATGCTTGTTGTTGGTAATGAGGGAGAAGGAAGAAGAAGTGGGGCATGGAGGAAGAGGAAGAGGGCTACTTGTTGAGCAGCTAGCAGCGTGGAGAGGAGCAGCGGCGGTGTGAGGAGCAGCGATGGCAGTGTGAGGAGAAATGACATCTGTGTGAGCAGCAGCAGCGACGAGCAGAGAAGGAGGTGGCGGTGAGCAGAGAAGGAGGCGGCGGCGACATCGAGCAGAGTGGCAACAGGAGAAGGAGGTGGCAGCGGCAAGCAGAGGCACCAGTAGTAGTAGGCGGCGACGACGACGCAGTAGGAAGCAGGGGAGTCGTCGGGAGTCGGTCGGCTAGCTGTTCGTTATAAAATAGAAGAAAGGGGAAGATTCAGCTATTCAGGGGTCTATCAAGTTAGTATACAACATCGGTTATCTAAAGAACTGGAACCTAAATGTATTAAGTGTCGGTTGATAGGAAACAACTGACGTCCAATTGGATAATGTTTACCCTAATTTTTTGGCGGGAACCCCTATCAGTGTCGGTTATCCAAGGAAAACCGATGCCGATATTGGAACTATTTGCAAAAATTTATCCTTGTCCGACGTATGTTATTAGATAAAAAACCGATGATGTATGTGACACTATGGGGGCAATGTTTTTTGCTCAAAAATTGGATTTCACGGGATATTTTAGGCGTCAATTTCTTTTATCTAGACGACGCTGAATACAAAGTGATACCTGTGTCTGATTGGTCCTCGAATATAGACATCAGTCTTACTTAATAGCCGACGTTTATTGTTATCAATGTTAGTTTTATTAAAGAACCGACGCCCATAAAAGCGACATTGAATGTTGTTTCTGTAGTAGTGAATTTCTTCTTTTCTTCATTCAATCTTCAACCTTAGCCATTCATTTCACTCAAAGACTTGAGAACGGGCCTTGGATAGTTGAGAGAGCTTCATTCACCATTGAGTACATGAATAATGAAGCTTGGATTCAATTTTGAAGGCGGGTTATATAACTTGAACCCTTAAATGTCATTATTGCTTGCAATTTATTCATTTATGTGTTGAACCTTTCTTCTTTCTCGATTTCCTTTTGATTAGTTGTTGAAATCACCATAAGAATCACAACTGATTTCGAAGGTTTGAAGCTTGAAGATGATGATGTCATCTTAAGCACACACCTCAACAAAGGAAGGGGCAATCAGTTTTAAAAAATGATTGAGTTAATTTGGTTTCAAAACCGATTGAATCGATTTAGTTTCAAGACTGAATGGGCAATTGAGTTCAAGACCGAATGGGTAGTTGAACCCAAGACTGAATGGGTAGTTGAACCCAAGACCGAATGGGTAATTTAATTCAAACTGAATGGGTAATTTAGTAAAAGACTGAATGGGTAATTAACTATAAGATCGAATGGGTAATTGAGTTCAAAACTGATTGGGTAATGGATCTCAAGATCGAATGGATAAATTGAACTTCAAAACCGATTGAAGTTAATTACTGATGTGAAAGATGAAGATCAAATGGCTCAAATTGATTTAATTATAATGAATTCTAGAATGAATGATCCATGGATTGCAAAGCCTAATCAAGTGATTGAAGAATTCCTAATTGAATTGGATCGATTTCTGGGTTGATGGTCCCACGATCTCAAGACCATTTGGAGGCAAATGGTCTCAAGACTGTTTGGAGGTTAAGGTCTGTGAAGGATGATTGGAGATCCAAGAGCTATTGTTGAATGTACTCTTAGTGGTTCATTGATGATCTATTCAATAAAACAAACCCTAAAATCAATTGATTGATTGGAGGAAACCTTAATTGGTCCAATCAATTTCATGGTGGTTTGGACCAAACGGTCTTGAGACCGTTTGAGTCCAAACGGTCTTGATATAGTTTGGGATCAAATGGTCCTCAGACCGTTTGGAGGGCAAAAGGTCTCAAACTGTTTGATGTTCAATCGGTTTCAAGGATAAGTTGCAAATTTGGTTTCAATGATGAAATGTTCATTCAGTTTCAATGATAAATTGAGCTAATGGTTTCAAAACTGAATAAAGAAGTTAGGGCAAGACAGATTGGAGGTCAAGCACCTCAAGACCGTATGGAGATACAATTAAACCAAGATTGTTTAAGGTCTAACGGTCTTCAATACCGATTGAAGGTCAAGGAGATCAAAACCGTATGAAGGTTCAAAAGTAACAAAACCGTTTGGAGATCTAATTGTCTCAAAGATATGAAAGATTAATTAACCCTATGATTATTAATGATGGTTTTTAACGGTAATTACAATGGTTGAACCTTTAAGGAACTAGGGTGATTAGTACTTTTGAGGGGTTAACCTTTGATGCTTAAGGAAGCAATATCTCAGCACGCTATGCTAACCCTAAATGTGTGTACTTAAATGAGGGGTTGACCTAATCTAATCAAATTTGATGTAAATCAACATCCTATAGAGGATGAGAGAGAGAGGAATTCATACATATATAATAAGCATGTAGTGATTAAGCTTCAACACTCTCAACATGAATATAATATGTAATTAGGGTGTGATCCTTTATAAAGAGATCATGAAACCCTAATTGAGAAGGTTGATGAGCCCTAACCCTAATTTAGGGCAATGCCATATGTAACCCTAATCTAGGGCAATGATGAAAACCTAATAAAGGGTGATGACATGTGAAACGCTAATTAAGGGTGATGACATGTGAAACCCTCATTAAGGGTGAAGTTATGCAAAACCCTAATTAAGGGTGAAGTTATGTGAAACCCTAATTAAGGGTGATGTCAAGTGAAACCCTAATTAAGGGTGATGACATGTGAAACCCTAATTAAGGGTGAAGTTATGTGAAACCCTAATTACGGGTGAAGTAATGATGAAACCCTAATTAAGGGTGATGACATGTGAAATCCTAATTAAGGGTGATGACATGTGAAACCCTATTTAAGGGTGAAGTTATGTGAAACCCTAATTAAGGGTGAAGTTATGTGAAACCCTAATTAAGGGTGATGTCAAGTGAAACCCTAATACAGAGTTGTGATGTGCACTTTAATCCCAGGGTGATGCTATATAATGCTATATGAATCCCTAATATGAAATCCTAACCCTGATATAGGGTAAAGGTATGTGAAGCCCTAATCCTGGGTTATAGTGCATGAAACCCTAATGTTGGGCAATATGATGATAAACCATAACCCTAATTTGGGTAATACAATGATTATTCCTAATTTCCATGAATTGGGAAATCCTAACTCTAATGAGGGAATAGTTATGCTACTCTCACATGCATAGTCCTGATATGTAATTGATATAATGGTTATCATGTACACTAATCATGCATGTATCATGAGATGTTGAACATAGCCAGGTATGAGTTATGATGATTTATTATTGAAACTATTTTATGGGCCTTGTGAGCCATAATATGCTTTGTTTCCGAATGAGAGGTAACAAAAGATTAATGGGCTTTATGATCCATGTGAAATGCCTATATTTCAAGTATCATGTTTACCTTGGTCAGATGACCTGAAGGTGTTTGTAACATCCCTGACCTGGGTTATGAACTAACCCTAGGTGTTTTGCCTAAATGTGTAATAAAATCCCTGTGATTATCTTTTGGCATGTAATTAAGTTCCTACGGAACATATATTCCTTTTTCTGTCCCTTTTGAATAATGTTGTAATATTGTTTTGTAATACATGGACCTTGTGCAAATTACCCAGTTAAGGGGTTAACTTGCAAATTTCACAAGTTAAGATGTTCATCTGATGAAGATACATCATATGAGTAAATATGATGAGGTAAGATGGATTTCCCAAGCTTGGGCATCAGGATACAGCTTGTGGAATGATCCTTGTGCTTAAAAACCCTAATTTGGATTAAAGTGCAATTTACCCAAATGTGGGGTGCAACTTATAAAATACACCATCTTGACCATCTTTTATGACTTTTGACATCATTTAAACTAATAATGATGAAGGGGGCACTTCCTTTGAATAATCATGTAATAAGGAACACCTTTGTAATTAAATCATCAAGATGTAAGTAAGGAGACCCTTATGTACATATGTACCCTAGTTGAAAGTTGGCTTTCTTTACCCCTAGATCTTGAGATTTCATGAGCTTTGCATAAGTTTAGATGAGTTTGGATGATCCCTTAAATAAGAAAGGACTTGGATGAGAATTTCAAAGTTTTAGAGGTCCTTATGGTGAAAATCAGCCTAATCTATATAAGCACCTTTCTTTCCAAACCAAGAAAATGTATTCCTTTCACTTCCTCACTTCTCATCTTTCTCAACCGAACAAGGCAAAGCTCTGGAGCTCAAGGGGACGACCAACCTGTTCTAGGTAAGAGAACACCATCTTCTAGCTTGGATTCATGGAGGAAATCGTATTACAAGGTTGGATTGCTAGTTTTCTTACTTAGGTTCCTTGTTCTAGCCGACCATCCCCATCTTTTTCTTGAAAGATTGACCCTGGCCGACCTGTGGAGCTCAAGACACCATTAAAGACTTGAAGTCTGGAATCTTGGACTCAAGGAACGACCTTAAGGCGGGTTTTATAATTCTAAACCTTTTTGCTTTGTTATGCATACTTTTATTCGTGCAAATAATAGTTAGTTCTTCTTCTTCTTCCCCATACTTCTTTATACCCTTGCAAGCTTTTTCGTGAAGAACAGACCTTGGTTTCAAGGTTGAAGACAAGGGGCGTTAATACCTAGGTTGGTCCTTATCCAACTTTACTAAACGATCTTGGACCAATAGGTCAAACGATCTCACACTCGTTTCAATCCAAACAGTTTCAATAGGTCGGTTTGGCCAAACGGTTTCCAACCCATTTGAGGGCGTTGACCAAGCATTGACCGTTTGGGATTTCTGTTCACAATTATGTAGGCTAATGACCCACCAAATTTGAGGGGTTAACTTCAAAGGAATCGTAGATTGAAGGTCAATCAATTAGGTAATTGAATTGAATTAAGTGCTGTTTTCTAAACTGATTTACTTGAATCTTTGGGAAAACGGGTTCCAACCCATTTGAAGGAGTTGACCAAGCGTTGACCGTTTGGGATTCCTGTTCATAATATATTGAGTTTCATTTCTACCAAGAATCATGATCTAATTCCTAACCAATTAAGAGTTGAAGGCATTTCAACACCCTAACCCTAATCGGGTTAAATTTGCTGATTTTCATATAGATTGTTGTGAGTGTTGGGTTGAAGGGCCCAAACGAGTTCAAACCCATTTGAGGGTTCATCCAAACGACCTCACACTCGTTTATTGACACCCTAAGACCGTTTGAAGGTCTAGGGTTAAAGAAATGTGATGGTTTGAGGGTCCAATTACAAGATATTGATAGATTGATGAAAAGTGCTGATTTGTAATTTAATTAGGACTCAACCCTTATCAAATCAACTTAATTTTTGGTCAACCGGTCTCAAGACCGTTTGGAGATCATCCAAACGACCTCAAGACCGTTTGAGACAAGTTTGGGCCCAATTGGAGGTCAATTGATAGGTTCAACTCTGATTTGAATTATATTGTTGAACATTGATGATTAGCCGATTGGAAACCCTAATTGAGTTAGACTAAACCCTAATTGGCTTTCAATTGAGGGTCACATTGGAGTCCAATTGATTGAGGTTCATCCTAATTAACTCAAATTATAAGTGGTTAACATGGCCTTTATCAATTAAAGGCTTCAACATAAGAGACCCTAGTCAAATATAACCTATGTGTCACCTTTATGATCATGCGGTTTGAACCCAAGTTGGTCCACACTCGTTTGAGTCCAAACGAGTCCACACTCGTTTGAGTCCAAACGAGTCCACACTCATTTAAGCACAAATGAGTCCACACTCGTTTGACCTCAAACGGGTTCACACTCATTTGAACTCAAACGGGTTCACACCCGTTTAGACTCAAATGGGTCCACACCCGTTTGGATTCAAATGGGTCCACAACCGTTTAAGGTCAAGAAGGTCCACACTCGTTTAAGGCTCAAATAGGTCCAAGGTCGTTTGAGGTTAAACAAGTTCAAGGTCATTTAAGAATCAAATGGGTTGAAGATTGAAGGTTAAACCCTAAACCAATTGGAGACCTTCAAGGTTGATTATACTTAATCACTTGAAAGTGTAAAAGGTTCAATGATGATCTAATCTAAACCCTAATGGTAACCTAAGATGTTAAGGGACCAAATGATTAATGAATTGACCCATGATGATGGTCAATGGGTAAATTACCAAAATTCCCTTGAAAGGTTCAATTGAGTGATACTTTGTCCTAACCAAATCCTAATCACTCAATAGTGGTGATTTGGTCTATGTTAATCAAAGAGGACTTAATCTAACCAAATCTAGAGTGGTGTAATCACCATCTACTGGTAAGAGGAGAGAGAAAGTACCAATTATGATGGAAACTCAAGTAAAATACCTTCAATATACATGAATGTGCATGATTAGGGTATGATCCTCCAGATGAGATCATGAAAACCCTAAATATGATAATTGATGAATCTTAATCTTATCTGAGGACTTTAATGATGATGTTTCTCATACATAGTGATGTTAAGAGATCAATTCACCAATAGGTGAATAGTAAACCCTAATTCTAGGGTGATGACATGTATTGTGAATAGTAAACCCTAATTCTAGGGTGATGACATGTATTATGAATAGTAAACCCTAATTGATGAAAATTAGGGAAATCTAGCTCTTGTATGAGTAGGGAGATACAACTTCTTTAAATGAGTTATTTATTGTTATCAGTTGATTTAATCATGCAGGTTCCTATATGAGGATAATCATATCCAGGTATGGATGATGATACTATATTCATTAAAAGCATGTTGTTAGCTTTATGAATAGTGACATATATCCTGATGCCTTGTTAATAGCATCTTATGAGATTGATAGGCTGTGAGAGCCATGAATACCATCAAGGTCATGCTTTAAGAGATGACATGTGATGAGAGTATTGAGAAATGCTAATTGATGAGAGTTAGGCTTGTTACATTTAGTATTCTTCCTTCATAGATGCTATGTTAATGATTAATGTTTGAGAACTTGTATGATGATAAATGAATACTAAATTGTCCCTAACTAATCAAGTATAATCATACCATGTAGAGCCCTGATCATAGATCCATCATAGTCAGAAGTTATATGATGGTGAAATAGGTTTTCCTAAGGGAACTCCTGGAGCACATACTTTTGAGTATGTGGGGTATATGGATGTGTAAAACCTTACATCCTAGTGTAGGAATTGATGTAGATGTATCTTAATCTATCAATCCTTCACTATGTGTTTATGCCGGGGTGATGTAACACTAATCTTCCGAAAAAAACTTTTATACCGCATCGATGAGAGATAATCAAGAAATCTTTCGATGGTGAAGAGAGTACATAATGCCACTGTGACTCTAATAGCGAAGTACCAGAATACCCTGGTAAGCTATAGTAGTAGAGACACTAGATGTCCTGCATGTTTATCCTCATTCTGACTGAGGTAGTTGAAGGTCATGAGAATCCGACTCTTTCGATGACCTAGTATGATACCGATGCGACTTACTAGTGATCGGTTGGAGCATGAGCGGTATACCTCATCTCCGCAGGGCATAATGATGTTTGTAAAACATAATCAACCGCGTAGCATAACTGCTTAGGTTGAACTACGAAAAACATTGATTGATATTATATTGCTTATCCTGTTCAAGTATTAGTATACATGTTCTTCATTTCCTTAAATAAAGATGAGCATTTGTTAGTAAACCTGCTGTGAGTAACCTAAATTATCTTCTCATGATATTTCCTTTAATTTATTTTAACAAAGTTTCTGGTGGAGAGTTATAACTCTCACTGGGACAATTATTTAAAATTGTCTCACCCCGTAGATTTCTACCTTTAGGTGGACGTCGAGGTCGAAGGAACCAATCTGCAGGTGTACAACAGCAACAACAGCAATTTCAGGAGCAGCCGTGACTCCAGGTGGAAACACTATGCGGTCTAGTCTTGTAGTCAGAATAGTCTTATGTCATCTCTGTACACTCAGGTCCTAGGAGTTTGTTGATCTGAGAATTTTGGAATCTTGAGATTTTGTATCATGACGTATATAATCACTTGAGAAGTGATTTATCAGAGATGTAAACAGTTCATCTTACTTTTATAAAAGGAGTTTCAGGTTTTTAAGATCTCATTTTCGAAAAGTTTTAATTTCTCGTGATTTTCGTATTCCGCTATTAATCGAATCGCTTCCGCTAAGTTTATATCGTGGTTTTGGAGATCAGAGCCCACAATTAGTGGTATCAGAGCTCTAGGTTTGCTGAGTCTACAGAGACATAGGACTTAGAATGTTAAGTCTATCCTTAGTACTTCTTTCTTATCTAATAGAGTCTTCTGCTCCTCATAAGAAGAAGATAATTAAGGATGTATGGACCACAGGAGGAGTACGAGGCCGAAAGTAGTGTTGCTGCACCTCGAGAAGGTGCAAGGAACCTGGAAATAGAGCAACCTGCACCTGAGCCATCCGTGGAGCCACCTCAGTTTGACCTAGCTGACATGGGAAACCCAGCTGTTCAAACTATGTTTGGGCAGTTTATGACTGCCATGACACATATCACCGACAGGATGCCCTTGCCTGCACCTAGGGCACCTGCCCAGCCTGAAGGACAAGGTATCGATAAGACGTTCGAGCGACTTCGTCGTGTAGGAGCAACCGAATAATTTGGAACAGCTGATCCTGCAGATGCCGATCTATGGTTAACCGAGTTGGAGATATCTTTTAGAATCCTCAACATCCCCGAAGGTGAGAAGGTTGTACATGTTGTCTATCTTCTCAAAGGTAGTGCTGGTCACTGGTGGACCATGGAAGAGCAGAAGAGGCCTGGAATAGAGATATCATGGGAAGACTTTCGTCGGGAACTTGTCTGTAGATATTTTCCAAAGACCTTCCTGGACGAGAAGATCGCTCAGTTTGAGAGACTGAGATAGGGTATGATGAACATTAGTGAGTATGAGGCTAAGTTCATGGAGTTGTTGCGATTCTATCTGCATATGGCTACCACAGATGAAGAAAGGATTAGGAGGTTTGAGAAGAGTTTGAATGCCGACATGACTACTCCCATGTCTGCACTAGAAAACTGGGAGAGATTCACTACCTTTGTTGAATCAGTCTGAAGGATAGAAAGATCCGTAGTCGAGAAAAGACAAACCCAAAAGAGATATCCACAGTTCTAGGGATCTTCATCTAGAGACCTTAAGAAGCCTAGATTCTCTGCACCTACACCTCCACCACCCAGATCGAGTTCTCAGACTCAGTGGTCCCCAAGTAGAGGTAAAGGACGAGGTTTACCACTACAAGAGACTCACAGTTCAGCATCAATGTCAGTCACAGGACCACCCAGACCACAACAACTGGAAAGGAGCTGCTACAACTGTGGGAAGGTGGGACACTTGATGAAGGATTGCAGGTCTAGGCCTGTCAGTGTGACACAGTCTCAGAGGCAGAATCAACAAGGATCACAGAGAAGGCAATCTCAAGGAGCAGCTCGAGGACGTGGACAAGCATCTCAAGCTAGATCATCAGCACCGCCTCAACACCAGGCGACAGCGAGGTTCTATGCTATGAACCCACCAGAAGCAGTAGTCAATCCATGAGTTGTGGCAGGTCAGATGGAACTTTTATATTCTGATATGTCTAAATTCTATGTGGTATCTGTTTTGATCGACCCGGGTGCTACGCACTCTTTTGTCACTCAAAGAGTGATTCGTAACTGCAATATGACAGTTAGACCTAGGGCAGATAGCTTGTTGCTTGAAACTCCGTTGAGAGGATCTGCTGTTTTGCAAGAGGTATGCTCTCCCTGCATCCTCTTCTTTTTTTATCATCGCATTCAAGTGGATCTTATACCGCTTGATATGCAAGGATTTAATATAATCCTGGGGATGGATACCTTGGAAAGGTATAGAGTTGTCTTGGATTGTGAATCCAAGCAGGCTATGTTTGCTGATGAGAGCAATACATGGATCTTTCAAGGAGAGAGAAAGATTCTACCCACCTGTCTTGTGTCAGCTATGGTTGCTAACAAGCTGATGAGGCAAGGATGCTATGCATTCCTGACACATGTAGTAGATGTTACAAAAGAAGGTCCCAACCCTGCTAAAGTTCCTATAGTCAGGGAATTCAAGGACGTGTTTCCTGAAGAACTTCCAGGTATACCACCGCCTCGGGAAATTGATTTTGAAATCAATTTGACCCCAGATACGAAACCTATAGCCCAGACACCGTATAGGATGGCGCCTGCTGAGATGGCAGAACTCAAGAAACAACTTCCAGAGTTGCTTGAGAAAGGTTTTATCCGACCGAGCACTTCACCGTGGGGTGCTCTGGTTTTGTTTGTTAAAAAGAAAGATGGGTCAATGCGGTTGTGCATTGATTATAGACAACTCAATAAAGTAACGATAAAGAATAAGTATCCTCTACCGAGAATTGATGATATTTTTGACCAGTTGCGTGGTGCAACCGTCTTCTCGAAGATAGACTTGAGGTCAGGATATCATCAACTTCGTATTAAGGACAGTGACATACCCAAGTCTACTTTCAGGACAAGGTATGGTCACTATGAGTTCACAGTTATGTTGTTTGGACTAACTAATGCACCAACTGCATTTATGGAACTTATGAATAGAATCTTCCGACCTTTCCTCGATCAGTGTGTTGTTGTCTTCATAGATGACATTCTGATCTATAGTAGAGATGCACAACAACATGAACAACATCTTCGTCAAGCTCTAACCTTGCTAAGAGAAAACAAGCTATACGCTAAGTTTAGCAAGTGTGAGTTTTGGTTGCCAGAAGTATCTTTCCTTGGTCATGTGGTATCTGCCTCGGGTATTCGTGTTGACCCTAAAAAGATAGAATATGTTCTACAGTGGGAACAACCGAAAACACCGATGGAGATTCGAAGTTTCCTAGGGTTAGCTGGCTACTACCGAAGGTTCATTAAGAACTTCAGTTCTATAGCCTTACCCTTGACTAAGTTAACCCGGAAGGATATTCCTTTTGTCTGGAATGATAAGTGCCAGCAATCTTTCCAGTTGCTGAAGGAGAGATTGACAAGTGCACCTGTGCTTGTGCTACCTGAGCAAGGCAAAGGATATATAATTTTCTGTGATGCCTCCAAGAATGGACTCGGGTGTGTGTTGATGCAGGATAAACAAGTGATTTCTTTTGCTTCCCGAAAGCTTAAGAAACACGAAGAGAATTATCCGACACACGATTTAGAGTTAGCTGCTGTGGTTCATGCCTTGAAAAATCTGGAGACATTATCTTTATGGAGAAACCTTCCAGATTTTCACAGATCACAAGAACCTTAAGTATATCTTTTCTCAGCATGAACTTAACATGAGGCAACATCGCTGGATGGAGTTAATCAAGGACTATGATTGTACAATAGATTACCATCCAGGAAAGGCCAATGTAGTTGCAGATGCCTTGAGTAGGAAATCAACAACATCAACCTCTGATAGGACACAACTAAACTCTTTAGTATGCCCTAGGAGAGATATGCTTATCTCCTTAAGGCAAGACAATGTACAGATGAAGGTGTCATGGATTGCTGGGTTGTTGGCTGAGATGCATATTAAACCCACCCTAAGAGAGCAGATTAAGGAGGCACAACAAGTTGATGTTGCAATTCAGCAGATCATATCTGGGTATGGTGATGAGAAGCGAGAAGGTTTTCATGAATCAGATGATCAAGTGATATGCTATCATGGGAGGATGATAGTACCAGATGTAGATAACCTGAGGAAGTTATTCCTGGAGGAAGCTCATTCTTCAATGTATGCTATGCATCCAGGAAGCACCAAGATGTATCGAAACTTGAAAGATATGTATTGGTGTCCTGGGATGAAGAAGGACGTAGCTGAGTTTGTTCTGAGGTGTTCAGTGTGTCAGCAAGTTAAAGCTGAACACCAGAAGCCTGCAGGAACAATGCAACCTTTACCCATACCACAGTGGAAGTGGGATCATGTAACCATGGACTTTGTTGTTGGTCTACCTAGAACAAACAAAGGACATGATTCCATTTGGGTAATTGTTGATAGGTTGACTAAGACAACACATTTCTTACCTGTCAAAACAACCTATTCTGCTGAAAGGTTATCCCAGTTATATGTTCAAGAGATAGTGCGTTTGCACGGAGTTCCTGTCACCATAGTTTCTAACAGAGGCCCTCAGTTCACAAGTCATTTTTGGGAGCAGCTTCATAAGGCACTAGGCACCCAGTTAAGGTTTAGTACAGCCTTTCATCCACAGACTGATGGATAGTCAGAAAGAACCATACATACCTTGGAAGACCTGTTGAGAGCATGTGTTCTCCAGTTTACCGGAAGTTGGGATCTACACCTAAGCTTGATAGAGTTTGCCTATAATAATAGCTATCAGCATAGTATTGATATGGCACCTTATGAAGCCTTGTATGGAAGACGTTGTAGATCACCCTTGTGTTGGTATGAGACTGGTGAGCATCAGTTGTTAGGACCTGATCTTTTGCAGCAAACTATAGAAAAGATTAAGGTAATACAACAACAGATTAAGACTGCACAGGATAGGCAGAAATCTTATGCTGACAAGCGTCATAGACCTTTAGAGTTCCAGGTTGGAGACAAAGTGTATCTCAAAGTCTCACCTTGGAAAGGAGTCCTTCGTTTTGGAAGGAAAGGGAAGTTAGCTCCTAGATTTATGGGGCCTTATCCAATCATTGAACGAATTGGAAAAGTGGCCTATAAACTAGAGCTGCCACCAGAGATACAAAGGTTAAACCCTGTGTTTCACATTTCTATGCTAAGGAAATGTCACCCTGATACTGAGTCAGTTCTACAACCTATGGAGGTAGAATTGAATGATGATATATCTTATGAGGAAGGACCAGTGTCGATCCTTGATAACATAATTAAAAAGCTAAAGAAGAAAGATATAAGCCTTGTGAAAGTCCTCTGGAACCACCGTGGTGTTGAATAAGCCACTTGGGAACTAGAGGACGAGATGAGAAGGAAATACCCTGCTCTTTTCTCTTAATACGTTTTATCGATTTTGGGGAAGAAATCCTTGTAAGGGGTGGACAATTTGTAACATCCCTGACCTGGGCTATGAACTAACCCTAGGTGTTTTTCCTAAATGAGTAATAAAATCCTTGTGATTATCTTTTGGCATGTAATTAAGTTCCTAAGGAACATATATTCCTTTTTCTGTCCCTTTTGAATAATGTTGTAATATTGTTTTGTAATACATGGACCTCGTGAAAATTACCCAGTTAAGGGGTTAACTTGCAAATTTCACAAGTTAAGATGTTCCTCTGATGATGAGACATCATATGAGTAAATATGAAGAGGTAAGATGGATTTCCCAAGCTTGGGCATCATGATACAGCTTGTGGAATGATCCTTGTGCTTAAAAACCCTAATTTGGATTAAAGTGTAATTTACCCAAATGTGGGGTGCAACTTATAAAATACACCATGTTGAACATCTTTTATGACTTTTGACATCATTTAAACTAATAATGATGAAGGGGGCACTTCCTTTGAATAATCATGTAATAAGGAACACCTTTGTAATTAAATCATCAAGATGTAAGTAAGGAGACCCTTATGTACATATGTACCCTAGTTGAAATTTGGCTTTATTTACCCCTAGATCTTGAGATTTCATGATCTTTTCATAAGTTTAGATGAGTTTGGACGATCCCTTAAATAAGAAAGGACTTGGATGAGAATTTCAAAGTTTTATAGGTCCTTATGGTGAAAATCACCCTAATCTATATAAGCACCTTTCTTTCCAAACCAAGCAAATGTATTCCTTTCACTTCCTCACTTCTCATGTTTCTCAACCGACCAAGGCAAAGCTCTAGAGCTCAAGGGGACGACCAACCTATTCTAGGTAAGAGAACACCATCTTCTAGCTTGGATTCATGGAGGAAATCGTATTACAAGGTTGGGTTGCTAGTTTTCTTACTTAGGTTCCTTGTTCTAGCCGACCATCCCCATCTTTTTCTTGAAAGATTGACCTTGGCCGACCTGTGGAGCTCAATACACTATTAAATACTTGAATTCTGGAAGCTTGGAGCTCAAGGAACGACCTTAAGACGGGTTTTATAATTCTAAACCTTTTTGCTTTGTTATGCATACTTTTATTCGTGCAAATAATAGTTAGTTCTTCTTCTTCCCCATCCTTCTTTATACCCTTGCAAGCTTTTTCGTGAAGAACAGACCTTTGTTTCAAGGTTGAAGACAAGGGGCGTTAATACCTAGGTTGGTCCTCATCCAACTTTACTAAATGATCTTGGACCAATAGGTCAAACGATCTCACACTCGTTTCAATCCAAACGGGTTCAATAGGTCGATTTGGCCAAATGGGTTCCAACCCGTTTGAGGGCGTTGACCAAGCATTGACCGTTTGGGATTTCTGTTCACAATTATGTAGGCTAATGACCCACCAAATTTGAGGGGTTAACTCCGAAGGAATCGTAGATTGAAGGTCAATCAATTAGGTAATTGAATTGAATTAAGTGCTGTTTTCTAAACTGATTTACTTGAATCTTTGGGCAACGGGTTCCAACCCGTTTGAAGGAGTTGACCAAGCATTGACCGTTTGGTATTCCTGTTCATAATATATTGAATTTCATTTATACCAAGAATCATGATCTAATTCCTAATAAATTAAGAGTTGAAGGCATTTCAACACCCTAACCCTAATCGGGTTAAATTTTCTGATTTTCATATAGATTGTGGTGAGTGTTGGGTTGAAGGGCCCAAACGAGTTCAAACCCATTTGGGGGTTCATCCAAACGACCTCACACTCGTTTAGTGACACCCCAAGACCGTTTGAAGGTCTAGGGTTAAAGAAATGTGATGGTTTGAGGGTCCAATTACAAGATATTGATAGATTGATGAAAAGTGCTGATTTGTAATTTAATTAGGACTCAACCCTTATCAAATCAACTTAATTTTTGGTCAAACTTTGGGCAAACGGACTCAAGACCGTTTGGAGATCATCCAAACGACCTCAAGACCGTTTGAGCCAAGTTTGGGCCCAATTGGAGGTCAAATGATAGGTTCAACTCTGATTTGAATTATATTGTTGAACATTGATGATTAGCCGATTGGAAACCCTAATTGAGTTAGACTAAACCCTAATTGGCTTTCAATTGAGGGTCACATTGGAGTCCAATTGATTGAGTTTCATCCTAATTGACTCAAATTATAAGTGGTTAACATGTCCTTGATCCATTAAAGGCTTCAACATAAGAAACCCTATTCAAATATAACCTATGTGTCACCTTTATGATCATGTGGTTTGAACCCAAGTTGGTCCACACTCGTTTGAGTCCAAACGAGTCCACACTCGTTTGAGTCCAAACGAGTCCACACTCGTTTGAGTCCAAATGAGTCCACACTCGTTTAAGCCCAAACAAGTCCACACTCGTTTGACCTCAAACGGGTTCACACTCGTTTGAACTCAAACGGGTTCACACCCGTTTAGACTCAAATGGGTCCACACCCGTTTGGATTCAAATGGGTCCACACCCATTTGGATTCAAATGGGTCCACAACCGTTTAAGGTCAAGAAGGTCCACACTTGTTTAAGGCTCAAATGGGTCCAAGGTCGTTTGAGGTTAAATGAGTTCAAGGTCATTTAAGAATCAATTGGGTTGAAGATTGAAGGTTAAACCCTAAACCAATTGGATACCTTCAAGGTTGATTATACTTAATCACTTGAAAGTGTAAAAGGTTCAATGATGATCTAATCTAAACCCTAATGGTAACCTAAGATGTTAAGGGACCAAATGATTAATGAATTGACCCATGATGATGGTCAATGGGTAAATTACCAAAATTCCCTTGAAAGGTTCAATTGAGTGATACTTTGTCCTAACCAAATCCTAATCATTCAATAGTGGTGATTTGGTCTATGTTAATCAAAGAGGACTTAATCTAACCAAATCTAGAGTGGTGTAATCACCATATACTGGTAAGAGGAGAGAGAAAGTACCAATTATGATGGAAACTCAAGTAAAATACCTTCAATATACATGAATGTGCATGATTAGGGTATGATCCTCCAGATGAGATCATGAAAACCCTAAATATGATAATTGATGAATCTTAATCTTATCTGAGGACTTTAATGATGATGTTTCTCATACATAGTGATGTTAAGAGATCAATTCACCAATAGGTGAATAGTAAACCCTAATTCTAGGGTGATGACATGTATTGTGAATAGTAAACCCTAATTCTAGGGTGATGACATGTATTATGAATAGTAAACCCTAATTGATGAAAATCAGGGAAATCTAGCTCTTGTATGAGTAGGGAGATACAACTTCTTTAAATGAGTTATTTATTGTTATCAGTTGATTTAATCATGCAGGTTCCTATATGAGGATAATCATATCCAGGTATGGATGATGATACTATATTCATTAAAAGCATGTTGTTAGCTTTATGAATAGTGACATATATCCTGATGCCTTGTTAATAGCATCTTATGAGATTGATAGGCTGTGAGAGCCATGAATACCATCAAGGTCATGCTTTAAGAGATGACTTGTGATGAGAGTATTGAGAAATGATAATTGATGAGAGTTAGGCTTGTTACATTTAGTATTCTTCCTTCATAGCTGCTATGTTAATGATTAATGTTTGAGAACTTGTATGATGATAAATGAATACTAAATTGTACCTAACTAATCAAGTATAATCATACCATGTAGAGCCCTGATCATAGATCCATCATAATCAGAAGTTATATGATGGTGAAACAGGTTTTCCTAAGGGAACTCCTAGAGCACATACTTTTGAGTATGTGGGGTATATGGATGTGTAAAACCTTACATCCTAGTGTTGGAATTGATGTAGATGTATCTTAATCTATCAATCCTTCACTATGTGTTTATGCCGGGGTGATGTAACACTAATCTCCCGAGGAAAACTTTTATACCGCATCGATGAGAGATAAACAAGAAATCTTTCGATGGAGAAGAGAGTACAGAATGCCACTGTGACTCTAATAGCGAAGTACCATAATACCCTGGTATGCTATAGTAGTAGAGACACTAGATGTCCTGCATGTTTATCCTCATTCTGACTGAGGTAGTTGAAGGTCATGAGAATCCGGCTCTTTTGATGACCTAGTATGATACCGATGTGACTTACTAGTGATCGGTTGGAGCATGAGCGGTATACCTCATCTCCGCAGGGCATAATGATGTTTGTAAAACATAATCAACCGTGTAGCATAACTGCTTAGGTTGAACTACGAAGAACATTGATTGATATTATATTGCTTATCCTGTTCAAGTATTAGTATACATGTTCTTCATTTCCTTAAATAAAGATGAGCATTTGTTAGTAAACCTGCTGTGAGTAACCTAAATTATCTGCTCATGATATTTCCTTTAATTGCTTTTAACAAAGTTTCTGGCGGAGAGTTATAACTCTCGCTGGGACAATTATTTAAAATTCTCTCACCCTGTAGATTTCTACCTTTAGGTGGATGTCGAGGTCGAAGGAACCAATCTGTAGGTGGACAACAACAACATCAGCAATTTCAGGAGCAGCTGTGACTCCAGGTGGAAACACTGTGCGGTCTAGTCTTGTAGTCAGAATAGTCTTATGTCGTCTCTGTACACTTAGGTCCTAGGAGTTTGTTGATCTGAGAATTTTGGAATCTTGAGATTTTGTATCATGACGTATATAATCACTCAAGAAGTGATTTATCAGAGATGTAAACAGTTCATCTTACTTTTATAAAAGGAGTTTCAGGTTTTTAAGATCTCGTTTTTGAAAAGTTTTAATTTCTCGTGATTTGCGTATTCCACTGTTAATCGAATCGCTTCCGCTAAGTTTATATCGTGGTTTTGGAGATCAGAGCCCACAGTGTTAGTTACCTGATAAGTGGTAACAAGTGTTCTTGATAAATTGAGGGTTTGAATACCCATATTCATTAATCATGATGATGAGATGTTAAGGAATGAGAATGCTCCTGATGTGACAAGGGATTGAGATCCTAATGTTTTATAAAGTTTTGAAAATTACTTGATAGAAGCATTACACATTCTTTGTAGCATTTGTTATAATGAATTATATTTGAAAACATGACTGATGATAAAAGAGTTTGGTAATGTACTTAATTAATCAAGTGAAATCTTATCATGTAGAGCCCTGACCATAGATCCATCATCGTCAGTAGTTGGTGATGGTCAAATAGGGTTTCCTATGGGAACTCCTAGAGGGCATACTATTGAGTATGTGGCGGTTATGGGTGCGAATATACTTACATCCTAATGGAGGAATTGATGTGAGATAAACATTAAATCTCTCAATCCTTCATTATATATGTCGGGATGGATGTATCACTAATCTCCCGAATGCCGGGATAGATGTATCACTAATCTCTGGATGATGTTAATGCCGGATCAATGTGAGATAAACATGAAATCTCTCGATTGTGAAGAAAGTACAGCTGCCACTGTAACTCTATAGCAAAGTTGCCAGTATACCCTGGAAAGATATTTAGTATAGACACAAGATGTCCTACATTTTGTCGTCACACTGACTGAGGAAGATGAGGTCATGGGATTCTGACTCTTCCATTGACCTATGTATGGTACCGATTTCGATTTTGCAATGGTCAGTTGGAGAATGAGGAGTATAACTCATCTCTTCAGGGCTTAAGTATTACTGTAAAATGTAATCATCCGTGTAGCGTACTTGCTTAATGTTGTAACACGAGAATCATTGGTTGATGATATCTTGCTTAGTATATTCTAGATGGATAAATGTTATACATGTTCTTCATATTCCTTATGGGATAAATGACATACTGCTTTATCAAGTTACAAGATGAAATACTTTGAAGAACATTGCTATAATATGCTTAGACTATTGATTTATCTACTGTTGAATACTTATGATTCTTCTGCTCAATTTTATTCCATTAATTTGCAATAATAATATTTCTGACGGAGAGTTATATCTCTCGTTGGGAAAATTTCAATTGTCTCACCCCCGTGGGATCTAACTTTTTAGGTAGACACAGAAGAAGAGGTAGAAACCCTACTACAGGGGAAGAACAACAACAACAACAACAATAGGGACAACAGTGATATTCCATGTGGAGGCACTGGCTTTCATGTTTTGTATAGAGAGTCCTATTTGTCATCTTTGTACTCTCAGGTCCTAGGAGTTAATAGTTAGTGCTTTTAATAAATCAATTCAGATATTTTTTACTTGATGCCTCGAGGTTCTTATGTTGTTTATGTATAGTTTTATCAAGACAGTTGATGCTTGTAATCCTCGAGAAGAGACAATACATGATATGTACTTATGAATCATGATGTAAATATAATACAATGGTTCTTGACAAAAGAGTTTTCCTGTGTTTGGAGCTCTTTGTAAATGGTTTTGATTTTTAGTGATTTTTAGTAATTCCGTTGTTAGCTTCCATTTGGTGAATGACGTTCTGTACGAATGCTTCGCCGCAGTTTAGTTGGTATCAGAGCTCTAGGTTCACTGAGTCTACAAAGACATAGGATTGAGGTTGTTGAGTATGTTATAGTATCTTCCAGTAATCTGATAGTGTCTTCTTCTCATATAGGAGGAGAAGAAGAGCTTAAAGATGTCTGGATCACACAAAGAACATGCTGCTACGAGCAGCATTGCTGCACCATGAAGAGGTGCAAGGGAACATAATAGGGAGGAAAAGAACTTGGACAACCCCATCTTAATCAAGCTACATTGGAGAACCCAACCTTCCATGATCTGTTTGGGTAGTTCATGGAAACCATGATGCATATGGCAGATAGGATGCCACCACCTGCACCTAGGGCACCAGCTCCCCATGAAGGATAAGGAACTGGCAAGACTTTCAAATGAATTCACCGGGTTGGGGCCACAGATTATGCTGGTACAGCTGACCCAACAGATGCAGACATGTGGCTGACTTAGCTGGAGAAGGCCTTCAGAATCCTCAATATCCCAGAAGCTGAGAAGGTTAGAGATGCAGTATACCTTCTTAAAGGGAGTGCTGGCCATTGGTGGACAATTGAAGAGGGCAAGAGGCCAGGTGTTGAGACCAAATGGGAAGTATTCTGACGAGAATTCGTTAATAGATACTTCCCTAAGATATTTCTAGATGAGAAGATCTCTCAGTTTGAGAGGTTAAGGCAAGGATTAATGAACATTAGCGAGTATGAAGCAAAGTTTATGGAGCTTCTACAGTTCTATCCGCATATGGTTGCTACTGATGAAGAGAGAATTCAATGTTTTGAGAAGGGGTTGAATGCTGGTTTGACCACTCCTATGTCAGCTTTAGAGAATAGGGAGAGGTTCGCCACCTTTGTGGAGTCAGTGAGACGGATAGAAAGGATGGTGATTGAGAAGTGTCAGACCAAGAGTAAGAAGGTGTATACTCAGTTTCAAGGATAAGGGTCCAAAAGTTTTAAGAAACTGATATTTTCTGCACCAATAGCACCACCAAGATTCAATACTCTGATACAATGGACGTCGAATAGGGGTAGAGGCCATAGTTTACCACCAGAAGGAGCCCGCAACTCAGCATTAGTGTTGGTAATAGGACCACCCAGGCCACAGTCAGGGAACAGAGGCTGTTTTATATGTGGAAAGATGGGGCATTTAATGAAAGATTGTCGAGCTAGAGAGGTAAGTGTGACTCAACCTCAAAGGCAGAGTCAGCAAGGCTCTCAGAGGTGACCATTTTTGAGTGGTTCTAGAGGATGTGGACAAGCATCCCAAGCTGGATCGTCGGCACCCAAAAATCGAGCACAGGGTTAAAAACAAGCAACAACGAGATTCTATGCAATGAATCAACCTGAAGTAGTAGTCAACCCTCGAGTTGTGATAGGTCAGATGGAACTATTTCATAAGGATATGTCCTCATCCTGCTTCGTATCTATTTTAATTGATCTGGGTGCTACACATTCCTTTATCACTCGAAGAGTGATCTTTGACTGCAATATGACTGTTAGTCGTAGAGCGGATAGTCTGTTGTTAGAAACCCCTTTGTTGGGATCTGTAGTGCTGCAGGAGGTGTGCTCTCCCTACACTCTTTCCTTTTCTAAACATCACATTCATGTAGATCTTATACCACTTGAGATGCATGGATTCGATATAATCCTTGGTATGGACACCCTAGAAAAATATAAGGTTGTCTTGGATTGTGATTCCAAGCAAGCTGTGTTCGTAAATGACGGTGACACATGGATCTTTCAGGGAGATAGAAAGATTCTTCCAACCTATATTGTGTTGTCTATGGTAGCTGAGAAGCTTATGAGATAAGGATGCTTTCCATTCTTGGCACATATGTTAGATACCACAATGGAGAGCTCTAATCTTTCTGAAGTTCCGATAGTTAGGGAGTTTGAAGATGTGTTTCTTGAGGAACTTTCAAGTGTACCTCCGCCCAGAGAGATTGCTTTTGAGATTAATCTAACCCTGGGCATGCAACCAATAGCACAAACACTGTATATAATGACACCTATTGAGATGGTAGAGCTCAAGAAACAGCTACAAGAGTTGCTTGAGAAAGGTTTTATCTGACCGAGTACTTCACCATGGGGTGCTCTGATCCTCTTTGTTAAGAAGAAGGACAAATTGATGCGGTTATGCATTGATTATAGACAGTTGAATAAAGTAACCATAAAGAACAAGTATCATCTACCAAGGATCGATTACTTGTTTGATCAGTTGCGTGGTGCAACTATCTTTTCTAAGATAGATCTGAGGTTGGGATATTATCAGTTACGTATCAAGGAGAGTGACATACCTAAGTCTTCTTTTAGGACAAGGTATAGTCACTATGAGTTTGTAGTTATGTCGTTTGGACTAACTAATGCACCAGCTGCATTCATGGAACTCATGAATAGAATCTTTCAACCTTTTCTTGATCAGTTCATAGTAGTCTTGATAGATGATATCTTTATATACAGTAGAGATGCTCAACAACACGAGTATCACCTCCGTCAGGCTTTAACTTCGCTAAGAGAGCATAAGCTGTATGCTAAGTTTAACACATGTGAGTTCTGGTTACCAGAAGTTTCTTTTCTAGGACACATAATATCTACCTCAGGTATCCGAGTTGATCCTAAGAAGGTAGAATTTGTCCTACAATGGGAACATCCAAAGACACCAACGGAGATACGCAGTTTCCTAGGACTGGTAGGATATTATATGAGGTTCATTAAGAACTTCAATTTATAGCTTTACCCCTAACCAGATTGACTAGGAAGGAGGTTCCTTTTGTTTGGAATGACAAGTGTCAATATTCTTTCTAGTTGTTGAAAGAAAGGTTAACAAGTGCACTTGTGATGGTGTTACCTGAGCAAGGGAATGGGTACATAGTTTTCTTTGATGCATCTAAGAATGGTTTAGGATGTGTGTTGATGCATGATAATCAAGTGATTTCTTTTGCTTCTCGACAACTTAAGAAATACGAGGAGAATTATCTGACACATGATCTAGAACTAGTTGTTGTGGTCCATGCTTTGAAAATTTGGAGACATTATCTCTATGGAGAAACATTTTAGATTTTTATGGACCATAAGAATCTAAAGTATATCTTCTCACAACATGAGTTGAACATGAGACAATGCTGCTGGATGGAGTTAATCAAGGACTACGATTGTATAATTGATTATCATCTAGGAAAGGCTAATGTAGAGGATGATGCACTAAGTAGGAAATCATCATCACCAGCCTTAGATAAAGCACAGTTGAACTCCTTAGTGTGCTTTAAAAGAGATATGCTCATCTCCTTGAGGAAAAACAATGTAAAGCTTAAGGTATCATTGTTAGCTGGGCTGTTAGCTGAGATGCACATATAACCTACTCTGAGATAGAAGATTAAAGAAGCACAACAAGATGATGTTGTAGTTCAGCAGATTAGATCAGAGTATGGTAGTGAGAAATGGGATGGCTTTTATGAGTCTGAGGATCAGGTAGTCTGTTACCATGGTAGGATGGTAGTACCCGATGCCAATGACTTAAGAAAGTTAATCTTGGAGGAAGCTCACTCATCCATGTATGCAATGCATCAAGGAAGCACCAAAATGTATCGTAACTTGAAGGATATGTATTGGTGGCTAGGATTGAAGAAAGATGTTGTTGAGTTTGTTATGTGGTGTCTGGTGTGTCAGCAGGTTAAGGATGAACATCAGAAGCCCACAGGAACAATGCAACCTTTGCCTATACTGTTGTGCAAATGGGATCATGTGACCATGGACTTTGTGGTTAGTTTGCCTAGAACAACCAAAGGTCATGATTCCATATGGGAAATAGTTGATAGGTTGACTAAGACAACACATTTCCTTCCTGTCAAAACAACCTACACTGTTGAGAAGCTTGCAAAGATATATATATAGATGAGACAGTGCGGTTGCACGGAGTTCTAGCTACTATTGTTTCTGATAGAGGTCCCCAGTTCACTAGTCATTTTTGGGAATGAAAACATAATGCTTTGGGTATGGAATTAAGATTTAGTACAACCTTTCACCCAGAGACAGATGGACAATCTGAGAGGACCATACAAACCTTGGAGGACTTGCTTAGGGCATGTGTCCTTCAATTTGTAGGAAGTTGGGATCTACACCTGAGCTTGATAGAATTTGCTTACAATAATAGCTATCAACAGAGTATTGATAGGGCACCATATGAAGCATTATATGGTAGACGTTGTAGATCTCCTTTATGTTGGTATGAAACTTGAGAATATCAACTTTTGGGTCTTGAGCTTGTGTAGCAGACAATAAAGAAGATTAAAGTAATACAACAACAATTAAAGACTGCATAGGATAGACAGAAGTCGTATGCCAACAAACAATGAAGACCCTTAGAATTCCAAGTTGGAGACAGAGTATATCTCAAGGTCTCACCTTGAAAAGGTGTTCATAGATTTGGAAAGAAGGGAAAGTTAGATCCTAGATTTATGGGGCCTTATCCGATCATTGAACATATTGGAAAGGTAGCCTATAAGATGGAAGTGCCTCCTGAGCTGCATAAGTTGCATCCAATGTTCCATATCTCCATGCTGAGAAAGTGTCATCCTAACAAAGAGTTAGTTTTGCAACCTGTGGAGGTAGAATTAAATGATGATATATCATACGTTGAAGGACCTGTGATGATCCTTGATAAAAGAATTAAAAAGCTGAAAAAGAAAGACATATGTCTTGTGAAAGTTCACTAGAAACATCATGGCATTGAGGAAGCTACATGGGAACTATAGGAAGAGATGAGGAGGAAGTACCCTTATCTTTTCTCTTGATGATTTTGGGGACGAAATCCCTATTAGGGGTGGATGAATTTGTAACATCCCTGACCTAGGTTATGCTTTAACCCTAGATGTTTTATATACTTGCTCCTATCTTTTGAAAAGTAATTAAGGCTCAAGAGGAACTTATGTTTCATTTTAGTCCTTTTTGAATAATGTTGAAATAAATGTTTTGCCTGTTTTGGACTAATGTGCAAATTACCCAAGTTGAGGGGTTAACTTGCAAATGTTACATGGTAAAATGTTCCTCAAGTGTTGAAGCATCATAAGAATGAGAATGATGCATAGGTATGGCTGCCACAACCCTGAGCACCAAGAAAGAGCTTGTTAAGCAATGTTTGTGCATTAAAACCTAGTTTTGGTGTAATGTGCAAATTACACAAAACCTAGGGTTCAATATGCAAAATACCACTTCTAGAGAGTCCCTCATGTTTCTCGACATAATTTAGATAAAATAAAATGATAGGGGCATCTCATTTGAATCACTTTGGAGGAGAGAGAATATTGGTATTAAAATAATCAAGATTTAAGTATAATTGAAACCCTAATTCAATTTAATGCATAAATAAATATAACAATGGAAGTGTCCTTGAACCAAAAATGAGATGGTTGAATTTGTACAAGTGTGGACGTCCTTGTGCCTTGAAAAGGCCACAAAATATCTAAAAGTGAGTGGAGAGCCCACTCACATTAGTAAAAGGAAAAGTAATATCCACTCAATTTTGGATATTATTATTATAATGGTTAAGGTGCTTAATTTGTTTTCTTTTAATTCATAGATAATGAAGAGGAATTACAAGGTGGGGGAGATGGATTCTTATGAAAAGGATGGAGGGGAGTATGTGGCACCAATTTTGGGAGTTAAAGGATTTTTATATCACTTTCTCTCTCATTGAAATTTCCTTATATACATCCATTTTCAACCCACATGAAAGGCTTTTTCGATCCCTTTTTATGTCCTTGCTTTATCCATGCACAAAGGAGATTAGGAGCAATAGGAGGACGTGCACCAACCTGTAGGTAATCTCTATAGTCATCTTCAACCTTGATTTCATGGTGGAAATCAAAATTCAATGCTGAATTTTTTCTTTTCGTCATTCAATCTTCAACCTTAGCCATTAATTTCACTCAAAGACTTGAGAACTGGACTTGGACAGTTGAGAGAGCTTCATTCACCATTGAGGACATGAAGCTTGAAGCTTGGATTCAATTTTGAAGGCGGGTTATATAACTTGAACCCTTAAATGTCATTATTGCTTGCAATTTATTCATTTATGTGTTGAACCTTTCTTCTTTCTTGATTTCCTTTTAATTAGTTATTGAAATCACCATAAGAATCACAACTAATTTTGAATGTTAAAACCTTGAAGATGATGATGTCATCTTAAGAACACACCTCAACAAAGGAAGGGGCAATTGGTTTTCAAAACCGATTGAGTTAATTCAGTTTCAAAACCAATTAAATTAATTCAGTTTCAAGACAGAATGGGCAATTGAGTTCAAGACTGAATGGGTAGTTGAAATCAAGATCGAATGGGTAGTTGAACCCAAGACCGAATGGGTAGTTTAACCCACGACCGAATGAGTAATTTACTTCAAACTGAATGGGTAATTTAGTACAAGACCGAATGGGTAATTAACTATAAGATCAAATGGGTAATTGAGTTCAAAACTGAATGAGTAATGGATCTCAAGATTGAATGGATAAATTGAACTTCAAAACCAATTGAGGTTAATTATTGATGTGAAAGATGAAGATTCAATGGATCAAATTGATTTAATTATAATGAATTCTATAATGAATGATCCATGGATTGCAAACCCTAATCGATTGATTGAAGAATTCCTAATTGAATTGGATCAATTTCTTGGTTGATGGTCCAAACGGTCTCAAGACTGTTTGGAGGAAAATAGTCTCAAGACCGTTTGGAGGTTAAGGTCTGTGAAGGATGATTGGAGATCCAAGGGCTGTAGTTGAATGTACTCTCAATGGTTCATTGATGATCAGTTCAATAAAGCAAACCCTAATTGGTCCAATCAGTTTCAAGGTGGTTTGGACCAAATGGTCTTGAGACTGTTTGGGATCAAATGGTCCTAAGACTGTTTGGAGGGCAAACGGTCTCAAACTGTTTGATGTTCAATCGGTTTCAAGGATAAGTTGCTAATTCAGTTTCAATGATGAAATGTTCATTCGGTTTCAATGAAAAATTGAGCTAATGGTTTCAAAACCGAATAAAGGAGTTAGGGAAAGACCGATTGGAGGTCAAGCACCTCAAGACCGTATGGAGATACAATTGAACGAAGACCGTTTAAGGTCTAACGGTCTTCAACACCGATTGAAGGTCAAGGAGATCAAAACCGTATGAAGGTTCAAAAGTAACAAAACTGTTTGGAGAACTAATAGTCTCAAAGCTATGAAAGATTAATTAACCCTATGATTGTTAATGATGTTTATCAAAGGTAATTACAATGGTTGTACCTTTAAGGAACTAGCGTGATTAGTACTTTTGAGGGGTTAACCTTTGATGCTTAAGGAAGCAATATCTCAGCACAATATGCTAACCCTAAATGTGTGTACTTAAATGAGGGGTTGACTAATCTAATCAAATTTGAAGTAAATCAACATCCTATGGAGGATGAGAGAGAGTGGAATTCATACATATATAATAAGCATGTAGTGATTAAGCCTCAACACTCTCAACATGAATATAATATGTAATTAGGGTGTGATCCTTTATAAAGAGATCATGAAACCCTAATTGAGAAGGTTGATGAGCCCTAACCATAATTTAGGGAAATGCCATATGTAACCCTAATCTAGGGTAATGATGAAACACTAATTAAGGGTGATGACATGTGAAACCCAAATTAAGGGTGAAGTTATGAGAAACCCTAATTAAGGGATAAGTTATGTGAAACCCTAATTAAGGGTGATGTCAAGTGAAACCCTAATTAAGGGTGATGACATGTGAAACCCTAATTAAGGGTGAAGTTATGTGAAACCCTAATTAAGGGTGAAGTAATGATGAAACCCTAATTAAGGGTGATGACATGTGAAACCCTAATTAAGGGTGATGACATGTGAAACCCTAATTAAGGGTGAAGTTATGTGAAACCCTAATTATGGGTTAATTTATGTGAAACCCTATTTAAGGGTGATGTCAAGTGAAACCCTAATACAGAGATGTGATGTGAACTCTAATCCCAGAGTGATGCTATATAATGCTATATGAAGCCCTAATATGAAATCCTAACCCTGATATAGGGTAAAGGTATGTGAAGCCCTAATCTTTGGTTATAGTGCATGAAACCCTAATGTTGGGCGATATGATGATAAACCATAACCCTAATTTGGGTAATGGGATGAGTATTCCTAATTGACATGAATTGGGAAATCCTAACTCTAATGAGGGAATAGTGATGCTACTATCACATGCATAGTCCTGATATGTAATTGATATAACTATTATCATGTACACTAATCATGCATGTATCATGAGATGTTGGACATAGCCATGTAAGAGCTATGATGATTTATTATTGAAACTATTTTATGGGCCTTGTGAGCCATAATATGCTTTGTTGCCTAATGAGAGGTAACAAAATATTAATGGGCTTTAAGATCCATGTGAAATTCCTATATTGCAAGTATCATGTTTCTCTTGGTCAGATGACCTGAAGGTGTTAGTTACCTGATAAGTGGTAACAAGTGTTCTTGATAAATTGTGGGTTTGAATACCCATATTCCTTAATCATGATGATGACATGTTAAGGGATGAGAATGCTCCTGATGTGACAAGGGATTGAGATCCTAATGTTTTATAAAGTTTTGAAAAGTACTTGATAGAAGCATTACACATTCTTTGTAGCATTTGTTATAATGAATTATATTTGAAAACATGACTAATGCTAAAAGAGTATGGTAATTTACTTAATTAATCAAGTGAAATATGATCATGTAGAGCCCTGACCATAGATCCATCATCGTCAGTAGTTGGTGATGGTGAAACATGTTTTCCTACAGGAACTCCTGGAGGGCATAATGTTGAGTATGTGGGGGTTATGGGTGCGAATATCCTTACATCCTAACGGAGGAATTGATGTGAGATAAACATTAAATCTCTCAATCCTTCATTACATATGTCAGGATGGATGTATCACTATTCTCCCGAATGCTGGGATGGATGTATCACTAATCTCCCGATGATGTTAATGCCGGATTGATGTGAGATAAACATGAAATCTCTCGATTGAGAAGAGAGTACATCTGCCATTGTAACTATATAGTGAAGTTTCCAGTATACCCTGGAAAGCTATTAAGCAGAGACACAAGATGTACTACATTTTTTCCTCACACTAACTGAGGAAGATGAGGTCATGGGATTCCGGCTCTTCCATTGACCTATGTATGGTATTGATTTCGATTTCGCAATGGCCGGTTGGAGAATGAGAGGTATACCTCATCTCCTCAGGGCTTAAGTATGACTATAAAATGTAATCAGATGTGTTGCATATTTACTTAAGGTTGAAACACGAGAATCATTGGTTGATGATATCTTGCTTAGTATATTCTAGATGGATAAATGTTATACATGTTCTTCATATTCCTTATTGGATAAATGACATACTGCCTTATCAAGTTACAAGATGAAATACTTTGAAGAAGAACATTGCTCTAATATGCTTAGACAATTGATTTATCTGTTATTGAATACTTATGATTCTTCTACTCAGTTTTATTCCATTAATTTGCAATAATAATATTTTTGGCAGAGAGTTATATCTCTCGCTGGGACAATTTCAATTGTCTCACCCCCGTGGGATCCAACTTTTTAGGTAGACGCAGAAGAAGAGGCAGAAACCTTACTACAGGGGAAGAACAACAGTAGCAACAGAAATAGGGACAACAATGATATTCCAGGTGGAGGCACTGGCTGTCATGTTTTGTATAGAGAGTCCTATGTGTCGTCTCTGTAATCTCAGGTCCTAGGAGTTAATAGTTAGTGCTTTTAATGAATCAATCTGAGATTTTTGGCTAGATGCCTCAAGGTTCTTATGCTGTCTATGTATAGTTTTATCAAGACACTTGATGCTTGAAATCCTTAAGAAGAGATGGTACATGATATGTACTTATGAACCATGATTTAAATATAATACAGTGGTTCTTGACAAAAGAGTTTTCCTGTGTTTGGATCTCTTAGTAAATGGTTTTAATTTTTAGTGATTTTCAGTAATTCCACTATTAATAATCGCTTCCGTTTGGTGAATGATGTTCTGTACAAATGCTTCGCCACAGAGACAGCCCGCCTAGACAAAACAACGAGGCATAAAGAACCGAAGAGTCGAGATAGTGCCAACCCGACATGTATCTTACCTGATACACACATTAACCCGATACTGTCCCTTCGCCCATCACGGTTGCACCCCAACACGGTTGCAGCTCGACATGGCTGTATCATGTTGAAGTCATATCCTGATACAATCACCACCCATCACAGTTGCAACCCAATATGGTCAGCAACCTGACATGATCATAACCCGATATGACTACAACCCAACATCGGGTTAGCACTATCTCGGGCAGCAGTTGTTGTGCATATCAGTTTCCTAAATCAAGGAGACCGATACCTATCTTCCTTTTACAACATTTACTTTCATTCAGTATACCATTTCAGCCAAACCGTTATGATTATTAGAATTTGTGGAGCAATTCTCATATCATTCTTTTTATGATCTCTTTCTAGCATCCAAATTCTAGTTCCCTCTTTACGATTACACACTTTTGACTAGCTATCGAATCACATTTCCTGTGTTGACTTATTCAAGAGAGGAAAGTCATGAACTTCTAGAGCTCGGTCTGGTTCAGATGTACGAGAGTACCTGGGACCAGAGTTGCATCTAGTTTATTTCCCATGCGAGTCTGTATCTGGCCTCCTTGAGAGAGGTTTCCAGTACATGATTCATTGGCACTTTCTTTGAGAGAAGAAGGCATTGGGTGTAGACTGTTGCCACTTGTTTTGATAAAAGTTTTCTTTCTTCATGCTTGACCATATGATTGCCCTTTCTCTTCAATTTTCCTTAATGCAAAACTACCATAAAAACTGCTAAACCCCAAAATAAATAAACCCTTATCTTTATGGTAACTCCCCTTGGAGATAGATTTTTAGTTTAATTCTTTCAATTCTTTTCGGTTACGCTTTCTTACAACAACCTTATCCCTTGGATTTTCAACAACTTAGACAAGTAGTACTTAGGTTTCGAAGTGCTATTCCCCCTAGTCCCCATGTTTGACCCTAAACTGCTACTTCGACCCCATGCTAGTTGCGGGCGTCTTAAACATTCGGGTATTATAAATTATAAAAGTCTGATGACCTAGACCTACTTCCTTCTCTATTTTGGACCCACGTTTAAAGATGATCAACTTTTTGGTGTTGTTGATGGGTACTAGGAAAAGAATACCATTTTATGAACCTGCATTTGACTTGCACTTTGTCAAAAACTTTGCATAGATGTATATAAAACTATAGATACATATTGCACATATCTACCTTGCCACCCTTATCATTCTACATTTCTTCCTTTCAGGTACTTACATCCCTTTTCTCTTGCAAGAATGGCTGACCAGGCTCCCGAGGCTAGATCCCTTTGATATTTTATTCAAGTGAGGGAAAAGGAGGAAAGGAACCCAGTGGTGGAGCACCCGATCAATGTGGAAAACTTTGAGCTAAAGCCATGTTTTCTCCAGTTGTTGCAATACAACCATTTTGGAGGAAACAATAGCGAAGAGAACCCTTACAATCATCTCACGATGTTCAAGAGGACCTATAAGACTTTCAAGATTAACAGGGTCCCAATAACCTATATCTACACCTAGTGCTTCCCTTTTTCTCTGAAGGACAAGGCACTAGAGTGGTACTCAAGCCTCTAGGATGGGAGCATCCCAAACTGGAGCATCTCGCTAATGCCTTCATAGATAAGTTCTTCCCTATTGAGAGTATGATAAAATGTCAAAACAAGATTAGCTAATTCTTGCAAAAGGTTTCAGAGAATCTGCATGAGATGTGGGAACGATTCTAAGGTTATCAGCACAAATGTCCACACCACAGCTTTTCTGAGCCAAGCTTGATTACTACCTTTTACAATCTCTTGTGTATCGGCAAGAGGAAATCCTTGAATGTTGTAGCATGCATCAATTTCTTGGGGCTAAATTCTCAGAGAGCCAGGGAGATCATCGATAACATGGCTACAAATCAACACGACATTGAGTACGATAGAGAATCAACAAGTCACTCTACCCCTAGAGACTCAATGGTGATGGAAGCACTATCAACCAATCTAGACAATATAGTGACCAATGTTTAAACCTTGAAAGAACATAACTACAAAAACAAGGCCCGATAAGAAATGATCAGGAGATGTATCACGTGCGGAGAGCTAGATCATCTTTCTGACTTCTGCTATAACGACCTTGACCTGGGTTATGAGGTAACCCTATTTGTTTTGGCTAATTCAGTTTATTAGAACTTTAATATAATCCTCTAAGGTGCTTTGTTATCATGTGACACACTCATGTTTCAAGTTTGGTCCCGATTGAATGTTGTTTGAGCAATTTTCCTTTGTTTTGGACCAAAGTGCAATTTACCCAAATTGAGGGGCTATAATGAAAAATTTCACATGTTGAACATGCCTCATGTGATGTAGCATCATTATTTAGAGAATTATGCAAGGATGTGGCTTGTGGAAAGCCTAAATTCCAAGTTTGTACTTGTTTGACAATGTTGGTACCTTATGCACCAATTTTGGTACAAATTGTAATTTACCCAAAATGTGGGGTTGATATGCAAATTACCACCTCTAGAGTGTTCCTATTTCCTCTATGTATCATTTATAGGAGATATAATGAATGATATACCATGTTTGATTCCATTATGAATGATGGTAATCATGGTGATGAAATGACCAAGTAAAAGGGTTGAATTTGGAAGCTTAACTTGAGTTGTATCAAGTTGAAAAGCTTATATATGAGTGCCTATCGGCCTTGGAGCCCAAGGAGGTGTCCCATATAGTTTTTTGAACTCTTGGCAAATTCCATATCGTGCAAAGCACATCAAGGAGGTGAGGTGTGATGGCCAACAAGTTTCCTTAGAAAAAGTGTATCGGCTTGACTTAAAATAGTGATTAAACCTAGATGACTTATCCAAACGGATAAGCAATGGACGAATTTGCATCTCTATATGATCCTCAACTGTTTTGAAAGACAAGATAAATGATTATGCATGCATGTACACGTGTCACCCATGCATGACACGTGGCACCTACTAGCTCAAAATGTTGACACCTCATTTTTGCCTTTCTTCATGATCAACAAGTATATATACCCCTAGTTCCACCCTTAAGTGAAATTTTTCGACCCTTAAAACCCTCCTACCTTGTGGTATCGTGCATTAGGCTCTTGTATCATGAATTAAAGAAAGGGTATCATTCATAGGCCCTTGGATATTTCCCATAGAAAAAGCATATCGGCCAAGTAGGTGAAATTGGCCATATAAGGTGATATCGGCCAATAGGGTGAAGAGTTGAGTGCCATATCGTTCAAGTGAGTGCCATATCGTGCAAGAGGGTTGGAATATCATGCAGTGGAACAAGGGTATCGTTCATAGGCCTTGGGTATCGGCCATAGCAAGTGTATCGGCCATACCATGTTGATATTGTCCATAACAAGTTGATATCGGCCAATTGAAGTGATTTTGGCCACAAGTGAGGGGGTATCGGCCAAAAGAAAGGTTGTGTCAGCCAAGAGGAAGTCCATATCACGCAAGAGTGGTGGGGTGTCGGCCAAGGAGCCAAGGAACTCAAAACTTAACCCTAAGGTGAGGATAAGATCATCTTCAACATTGGTTTGAAGCATGAATTTAAGGTTTTGATCTTCTTTTCTTTTCTTCTTCACCAATTGCTTATCCATGGTGATTACTTGTATATGAAGGAGTTGTGAACGAGCCTTGGACCTTTGATAAAGTCATATTAAACCTTAGGAACATGGAGCTTTGGAGCTTGAAGCTTTGAAGTGGTTCTTAAGGCGGGTTATATAACTTGAACTCAACCATGTTATTATTCTTCACCTAAATTTCTATAATTAGTGAAATACTTTTAATTACGAAATTTACTGAAATAGTGGATGAAATTATGAGTTCAATTAGTTTCTTAGACCTGTTTCCATGAATTATAACAGTTAGAACAAAGGTCTAGAGCTTGAAGATGATGATATCACTTTATAAAAGTGATATCGGGTGCAAGCACCTCTAACCCGATATGATGATGCAGCTACTTCACTAAAAAGATATGAATAGGTTTGTAAACCTTATTGAACGATATAAGGGTGTAGTATACACCTCTTTCATGATAGGGAGTCAAGTATAGACTCCATGCATGATACAAGGTCAATTGTATACTTGTAAGTTGACAAGAAACCCTAAATTGGGTAACCCGATATAAGTGAAGAGTAACAAGTGTTATTGCATGATATGATCATATGATACATCATTGATACTTAGTATCATGTGGCCTACATGACCTTGTATGACATGGTTGCATGACATGGTTTCATGATACACAACCCTAAACAATATGGTAACCCTAACCCATCATGGCTAACCATAGGTGGTGACTAGCTCGATAGGGTGATTGAATGTACTTCTAACCTGACATGGTGATGGGTTGATACCTCATTAGTCTCATGGAAGACACATACACATACCTTGTGCTCAATATGAGTTCGAGAAGGTACCTCATGCCTGATATGGAGACAAGTGCAAATCCTAACCCGATATGGTGAGTATTCATACACCTCCAACCCGATACAGTGGTATCTAGACACCTACAACCCGATATGGTGAACACATGCATATGATTTAACCCTATATACCTTGTAAAGGTAAGGGCAAGACACTCTTAGGAGTGATGAGTGTAACACCAAGTAATGGTGTGGATAATACCTTGATAGGTGAAACACCTAGAGTGGTTGATAATGGTTAATCCTATATCAATAATGCCTTAACCCGAGATGAGTTCATATCATTAATGATGGTTGAATAATTCAATTGTGTGACTTATGACCAATAAATTACATAATAAATGTGATGAGATAGTGCATAAAGTATTAGGATGGGACATACCCTAATACAAGATAAGTTGATGAACTTAAGTATGTTAAAAAGTGATGAGGGAAGTGATACATCAAGACATGATAGATATCACATCCAACACTTCAAGGTTGATGTACCTTGATGCACCTTAAATCCAATATACTTGGATGAGTAACACATGAAGTGTGTTATGTCAATTGTTACATTGAGATGTAATAAGTTTAATGCACTTTGATAAGTGTGGACTAACATACTTTGAGAAAAGGTTAAGCCAAGTTAATAAAGTCTGATGTAATCATACCCTGGTAAGGATGAGAGAGGAACTCATACCTTGTGTTGATGATTCATTTAATGATAAATGATGAGAATGAATAAGTATGATTGAATACTTATGATATCAATGTCTTCTCCTAGATGTGTGGAGCAATGAATTAGGGTTTTATCATTGGTAGTATGATCTTGAAAACCTAAATGGTTAATAATTGAAAACCCTAACCCTAATGAAGGGTAATGATATGTAAGAGAAACCCTAATTGATAAGAAAGGAAAATCCTAACCCTAATGATGGGAAGGTTGTATTTCTCTTATTGCATAAGCCTTGTAAGGCATTTTAAATACTTACATAACAAGTAAGATGTGAATGGCCTTGTGAGCCATGTGAATAAGTTGTTACCGAGTGAGAGGTGACAAGATGTGAATGGCCTTGTGAGCCATGTGAATAAGTTGTTGCCTAGTGAGAGGTGACAAGATGTGAATGGCTTTGTGAGCCATGAGAATACTTGTACAAAAAGTGAAATGAATACCTTGGTCTAAGGACCTAGAGGTAATGGTTACCTGTTATAGAAGTAACAATGTTATGTGATGATCTAAGGGTTTGAATACCCATATCCAGCAATCATGATAATGATTATGTGAAGGGATGATAATTCCCAGTAATGTGATAAGGGACTGAGATCCCAAGTATCATGTGTTTTAAAGATTTGAAAAGTACGTGATAGATGTATTATACCTTTCTTTGTAGCATTTGTCATAATAATTCATGTGTGAAAACTTGACTGATGCTAAAAGAATATGGTAATGCACTTAATTAATCAAGTGGAATTTTATCATGTAGTGCCCTGGCCATAGATCCATCATCATCAGTAGCTGGTGATGGTGAAACGAGTTCTCCTACGGGTTAATCCGGAGCGCATATTGTTGATTATGCGGGGTTGCTCCTAGCCACAAATAGGGAGGTTAGAGTACAACTTCAGTTGTAGACTCCAGAGAACGATTTCAGGCCCGTGGCTCAGTGTGATAAGAGCATGGTGAATAGGCCCATGGCTCAGTGTAATAGAGCATGAATTCGTTCATGGCTCAGAGAGCACGGTGAACTGGCCCATGGATCAATTCACTAGCACCGACACCTGTACCAAGGTGGGCTGGGAGTGTAGCGTGACCCTGTGTGACTAAGGTCACTTAAGCAAGAGACTGCGGTCCTGCTTCTGGTCTCGCACAGACCGAGACGTGGGAGGTCATGGAGTCCGGCTCTTCCATGGATCTTGTATGGTACCGATTTTGACTTCGCAATGGTCGGTTGGATTTGAGCAGTACGACTCACTTCCTCAGGGCATAAGTGTGATTGTAAAATGTAATCAGCCGTATAGCATGTTTGCTTAAGGATTGAATACAAAAATCATTGGCTGATGTTACATTTCTTTTATGCATCCTTAGTGGATAGATGTTATTTATGTTTCTTTACACTCCCTGCAAGGCAGATAGATGATTGATAACTCTACCATGGGTAGATGCAATGTTCTTCTTGAGAAAGGAGATTACTACATTTTGTTCATATAATGAATTATCCTACTTATTAATATAAAAAGAACCTTTGCTCAGTTTATAAATGTTTAATCTGTGATAATAATATGGTCGGCGGAGAGTTATATCTCTCGCTGGGACAATTACAATTGTCTCACCCCCATGGGACCCAAATTTTTAAGTGGACGTGCATGAGGAGGTGAAGACCTTTCTATAGAGGAAGAACAACATCTGAGGTAGCAGTGACATCTCAGGTGGAGTGTATTGTCTGTCATGTCTTGTAGATATGAGTCCTATGTGTCGTCTCTATACTCTTAGGTCCTTGGAGTTGGTTCATACTAGTTTTATGATCAATAAGACATTTTGGCTTACGTGCCTCGAGGTTTTATGTTGCTCATGTATAGTTTGGTAAAGCAACTATTATATGTTATTCTCGAGATGAGATGTATTGGATATGTATAATGTGAATAATGATGTATATAAGGTTTTGGACCTTTCAGTAAGAGTTTTCTTTGGAATGGATCTCTTTGAAAAATGGTTTTAATTTTTAGTGATTTTCGTTAATCTGTTGTTTATGTTTAATTCTGTTTAATTAGTGACAATTTGATTGTCAGTCGTTACATCTGCCCACACATAAATGTGTAAGGTGACCCTGACTAAGAAAGTATAAACATCGTGAGCTATGTTCAGTACCGACACCCCGACCACCCATGGTTCTCGTACAAGAACACCAGTGTTGCAGAAAATTCACAATAGCTAATTAGCAAGACCTCATCTGGTGCCACAGAATCAGCAACGGCAAGCTAACTTCTAGCAAAAAAAAAGTTACCAGAATACACAACAAATTCAACCTAAGCGGCCATCAATGATGACCGAGTTAATGTCTTTCGTTAAAAAATAGAATGACTTGAATGAAAAGCTACACAAAAGCTCCATGGATAGCACAACGTTGCTCAATCTCATGCCACAACGAATGGGAGGTTTTTCAGCCCAGATCGGGGAGCTACAACAACATAACAAGTAGATAGACCATCAGTTGGCGAACGTAGCTCAGAGTATCAACCATCAGGTGGGATGATTTCCTTCCAACACTGAGGCAAATACTAGAGGAAATGAAACTAAAAAGATGGTCTTCCCGAGATTAGGAATAGTGCTGCATTCTATTGATGAACAAAGAGCAAAATCCAACCATACCACAGTACCGGTAAGAGATGTAACACATGAGGAGCTTGTACAAATACCTCCCAGGAAAAGGAAAGTAGTAGACAAGGGAAGCAGTGAAGTGACCTATAAAGAGCGTTCGAATAGATATGCACCTCACATACCTTTCCCGCACAAGATAGTGAAGGCACATTTAAAGAAAAGATATGAAAAGTTTATAGTTGTAGTAAAAATACTACACCTCAACATTCCTTTCTTGGACGCCATTGAAGAGATTCCCACCTATGCCAAGTATTTCAAAGATCTAATTTCAAAGAAAAGGAAAGTTGAGGATATCAAAATGGTGAAGTTAGCGTAGATGTCCTACTCTTTCGTGAAGGAATGTATGCCTACTAAGAAAAAGGCCTGGTGCTTTTGTAATCCCTTTCTAACTTGGTGATAACATCACCCTAAAAGGACTAGCTGATGTAGGGGTGAGCATCAATATCATGCCACTCTCTCTTTCAAGAAGATTGGGGCTCACCGAGATAGTAAGCACCAATATGAGGATCCAACTGGCAGATCATACCTTTACAAAACTAGTCAGAATGGTAGAAGATGTACCCATCAGGGTTGCACATTTCTTTATACCATGCGATATCGTCCTCATTAACACCTTAAAGGATCCTAGCTGCCAGATTATCTTCAGGAGACCCTTCCTGGAAATTGGGAGAGCACTCATTGATGTGGAGGCAGGGATGATCACCATCAGAGTTAGAAGAGAGCACATCGATTTCAACATCTATGACTGCATGAAAGCCCCCACATTCCTTGAATCATATTACTTTGTCGAGAGCTACAACAATTCTGTGATGAGGTAAGAAAGGAGAAGGATATGATGGACCTGCTAATGTGTGATTTGGTTAGCGACGCAAAAGTTATCAAGGACCCAGAAATGAAAGAGCTCTTGGACCTTCTGGATGAAACAAAGCCCGCTGAATATGACGACCCCATTGAAACCATGATGTATGCTACGCTTTAGAGCAATCCCACTGAATAACTAGAGAAGAAGACCCCGCCTGAGTTAAAGGATCTATTGAAGGGTCTGGAATATCAATTCTTGGATGAAGAGAGAATGAACCCAGCCATAATCAATTCTGAACTAACAGATGAACAAAAAGAGAAACTGCTAGTTGAGTTGAAGTCACGGAAGAAAGATCTAGGTTATTCCATTAAAGACATGAGGGGTGTAAGTCCCTCTGTGTGCATGCATAGAATCCACCTTGAGGAGGATGCCAAACTATGCACATAACCGTAGTGGAAGCTTAATAATAATTTGTGGGAGGTAGTCAGCAAAGAAGTTATCAAGCTTCGTGATGCTAGCATCATCTACTCTATCAGTGATAGCACCTGGGTAATCCCTATACAGGTGGTACCCAAGAAGGGAGGAATCACGATGGTCAAGGGGGACAATGGTATTGAAGTCGCAACATAAAATGTCATAGGTTGGAGGATGTGTATTGATTATAGAAAGTTAAATACTACCCCCCGAAAAGACAATTTCCCACTCCCTTTCATCGATCAGATGCTTGAGAATTTAGCACACCACTCATATTTCTATTGGTTAGATGGGTACCTAGAATTTTATCAAATCCCAATCCACCTGGACGACCATAAGAAAATGACGTTCACTTGCATCTATGGAACCTACTCTTTCCGAAGTATGCCTTTTGGGCTCTGCAACGCACCTGCAACCTTTCAAAGTTGTATAAACGTTATCTTCGCTGATTTCTTAGAGGACAAAATGGAAATTTTCATGGATGACTTCAGTGTCTATGGAGGCTCCTTCAAGGACTTCTTGTAGAATCTATCCCTAGTGATGATGAGATGTGAAGAACAAATCCTGACCCTAAACTGGGAAAAATGTCACTTTATGGTATAGGAAGGCATCGTGTTGGGACATAAGATATCAAACAAAGGAATCAAATTCGATCACTCAAAGGTTGAGGCTGTTGCAAAACTCCCCCCCCCCCCCCCACATATGTCACGGGAATTGGAAGCTTCATAGGACACACCAGGTATTACCGAAGATTCATTAAAAATTTCTTAAAGATAGCAAAACCTTTGTCCAATCTATAAATGAAAGACATAAAGTTTGAATTCACCAAAGAATGCCTCATGGCGTTCTCTACCTTGAAAGACACACTGGTCTCTTCTCCCATCATTCAGTCACCTGACTGGAATCTTCTGTTCAAATTGATGTGTGACGCTAGTGATTATGTGATAGGTGCAATCCTCAGACAGAAGAAGGACAAGAAGCACCATGTAATCTATTATGCTAGAAAAATGTTAGATGAAGCCCAGATCAACTATACCAAAATAGAAAAAGAAATGCTAGCCATCATCTATGCATTCGATAAGTTACGTTCATATCTCGTGGGCTCCAAGGTGACTATTTACACAGACCATGGGGCCATCAAATATCTAATGCAAAAGAAAGATGCCAAGGCTAGGCTACTGCACTGGGCATTACTTATTCAAGAGTTTGATCATGAAATCGTTGATAAGAAGGGTACTGAGAACATGGTTGCTGATCATCTCTCCAGAATAAGGATGAAGGATAACCACCCACTGCCATTAAATGAGAGATACACTGATGAGGCGATCAACTCTGCCAGAGAAGACATCCTAGAAGGACCATGGTATGTGGATATTTGCAATTATCTAGCATGTAAATAGCTTCCCCTAGAAATTACTTATAATCAAAAGAAGTAATTCTTCTCTGATTTGAAGTACTATTACTGGGATGGCCATCTGCTATTCAGGCGATGTGCCAAAAACCTCTATAGGAGGTGCATACCCAAAGATGAAGCCCTGAAGATTATGTATGAATATCACTCCTCTCCTTATAGAGGACATTTGGGAGCAGAAAGAACAACTACCAAGGTCCTACAATCATGCTTCTACTAGCCCTATGATGACCCTAAATTTTAGGATTTTCTTCCCAATACATTAATTGAGGACCATGTATGTTGTGTAGATGACTAAATCCAAATTGAGGAACTGGTTATCCAATTATGGGTTAAATTCACCTAAAATAAGTGTATAAAGCTACAAATGAGGATATAACACCTAGTTAAAGCTCAATTATGATAAATATAATTTTTTGATATAATTGAGACAATATGGTAAGACATCCCTTGGTAAAATATATGTATTATAATGTTTGAGTAATGATCGATGCCCGAAATCATGATCATGTTAGGTTTATGATGATTCATTGAAAATCAGTGGGCATTTAAGGTTGATTTGTGCAATAATGAAAGTGACCTCTTCGAGTAGTTCATTTAGGTGGCAATATATATATATATATATGTATGGAATTCCTTGTGGTCATGAGTTAGATTAAGTGTTTCTAAGGTTATGCTAGGATTTCATGCCATCTTGACTTACTATGTAAGAATTATTATCCTTGGAAAATTTGGATACATAGGGGATATATTTTACAAATATTATAAGAAATCAACAATTTTCTTGGGTTTTTTATCTGATGTGCAAGGAACAACCTGTCTATTAGTAAGGATTTTCGGGAACATGTTACTGGATGGGATAGGTTACACCCAGATCTGAGATGAAACAGTCGTCACCTACCTCCGTTTCTTACGGATGAGTTGGTACTCGGGAGACTTGGTCCCCTATGCATTCATCTGAAGTAAGGGGAAAAATATCTAGACCTGGAGAAAACCACTAGCCTCGCCAAGCTCGGATCCTTACAACAACCCCTCTATCATAGTATGTGGACGATAGATGATGGAGTTTAGCTGTGTTCTACACCCTCCCTTCTCCATTGCTTTTTACAGCTGAGACAAGCCCACCACCAGAGTAGACACTGGATGTATTCACCTGACTAGTAGGTTGTGGTTTCTTCAGTCACATGACATGCGATCCCACCAGACCAGAGGAGGAAGATGTAGTTGTATATCATCCTAAAAAAATGATTCTGCAACCTTCAGCGCCTTCATCAATTCCATGAAGGTCCCTTGAAGGTGCTTGTGACCTTGGGCAAGTAGCTAAGGGTGTGGTGAGGAAAATCTTAGACCCACTTCCACCAGTACCACCATGATTCACCGCCGCTGCCACCATCCGAGACATCCATGAGATCTAGTCCCCTGAAGCTTGACTGCACATCGCCTAGGGGCACCACGAATCTGGTATCCTGACCATAAAGCTTCTAGGAGGTTGGTGGTGCGATCTTAGGACAGATAGGGGGCATGGATACCTGTTGGTTTCTCGCTACTTCCTTGTCGTGCAGTAGGTGAGAAAAGCTCTGTTTTGCAGAGCAAACAGGACACCGCATAGGCGGTAGATCAATCCACCTAGCAGATCAAGTTCCTTGACTATGTTTGGGTAGACAAGGCACTGACGGGTTACTTGGAGCATCGAGGTAAAGCCGAAGTGCTCATCTTAGATAGGGTTCTCGCCAGCATCGAACACTGTCTCCCTCTTCTTCTTTTCTGCAGCGGTGCTCCATGGCGGCAAGCTCAGGTTGCCGATGTGCTACACTCAGCCACCTACTAGTATCAAGTTCGGAAGATCAGCCCGAGTAGCCAAGGTGTCACCCGATCTCCTTGAGCTTCGATGAATCTTAAGCGCTGATCCTTCTTGGAGTTTAATGCTAGTGGATTGTGAGGTTGTGATCTCAGGCCACGACAGTGCTAGCAGTCAGGAGTAGGCAGATGCAAGAATGAATAGGAACACTGGATTTTGGAAAGGATGGTTGCTGGATCCTAAAGGTAGCGGATCCTTGCTTGGATCCGACCCACATTAGAGGTAAATCACTATATATGTTTAATATATATACCTAATCTTAGATAATACTTTAAAAATATATCTCATGGCCAATAATTACCCCAAAAATACCCATCGACTCAAAAAAATGCCCTATTTTTTGTGAAATCCCTACCTCAGACTCTTGATGCACATTTAATGATGAAATCTAATTTAGAGAGTAATGCTTCTTTTCATAGTTAGTTTACTCAAATAATTTATAAATGAAGAATTTAAAATCTGAGAAAAATATTATTTAACTCTGACATCATGTGGCAGCCAAATATAAACTTTAATCTGATTATTATGATAGAATAATAGGTCTTTCCCCATTAATGATAATTTAGATGTTTTAACCCTCATATTAATTTTAGAAAATAGGGAAAGCACCAGAAAAATATGAAACTTGTACCAGACTCTAAAAATGATTGCATGATCAGTAGAAAAATATCAGATACCATCCTAAGATTAGATGGAACCTAGATTTGGCCAAACCCTAATTTGGACCTAAAATACCTAGAATATGATGAACATTTATTAATGATGATTAATTTCTATTAATAAGGTGATGACCAGAGATGTAGATGATCCAGAATATATATATATATATAGGAATCTCTGAACTCAGGTATGTGGATTTTATTTAAGTATATGATTGTGGTTTTCTTGCTTGCAATCATGATATGTATGTATGCTCTCTTCTATTTGAAAATATTGGATGTAGTAGCACTATATCGTACTCGATATTTTATCACTTGCAAACATAAATGATGAGTAGATGTTTTGTAGTCATTTAAGGTGTTCATTATCCCCTTACGAGGGAATGGATTAATGTTGACTAGTACACCTTCCTAGAGCACACGGTGTATGGGGAGTTTCACTAGAGTACTTGGTACACAGGTATGGGCCCAATATTTACATTTTGGTACTAGTCCACCTTGATAATGCAAATCATTTAGGAAAATGAATAAAAATTGATGTATTTCACTTAATCAAGATATGTTTTCTATGATTTTCTTTCTTTCTTTCTGCAAATCTTTCCAAATTATGAAAACCATAAATATATGTATCTTTCTACCCATGTACACAACACATTGTGTTGATTCATTGTTTCACGTATGTTTTAGGTTCAGAGATAGTGTGGGATAAAAGATGTGAAGTGAGTAGTGTTCAGGATGTACCTATTGTATAGATCCTAGTTTAGCATACATGTTCATAGAATTGTCAAATCATCTTTCAATATGTAAATGTAATCCAAGTTGTAATAATTCATGTTGTAAATATACATGTTATTGCTGAGAATTGTTATGGTTGTATGTTCATGTGTGTGCAAATTGCTTCTGCAACACACATTGATACAATTGCTTATCATTTTCAGATTTTGTCTTCTGATCTCCATGGGGTTTTGAGAAGGTGAAAATCCGAGGACATTACAAGCCCTCTTTGTTTAAGGATGTTAATGCCCATGTTAAGACCTATTTTGAATGCTAGTGTACTAGAAATATTTCTCGTAGGAATGAGATGCCCTTGTCTGACTAGATTGAAGTGGAGATCTTTGACGTCTGGGGAATTGATTACATGGTACCTTTCCCCTCGTCATATGGTTTTCAGTATATCGTAGTTGCAGTAGACTATGTCTCAAAGTGGGTGGAAGTTGTATCCACCACCACTTGTGATGTTAAATCTATGATAAAGCTCTTTACAATGGTTATCTTCCCAAGATATGGGGTCCCCAGAACTGTGATTAGTGACAGAGGATCACATTTCTCTGAAAAGCAATTTGAGTTGTTGGTGAGGAAGTACATGGTTAGGCATATAGTTACCACCCCTTATCATCCCCAGACATCTGGATAGGTGGAAGTCTCAAATAGACAGATCAAGCAGATCCTAAAAAAGACTGTTGGGAAATCCTATAAGGATTGGTCTACAAAGTTAGAGGACGCCCTCTAGGCCTACAGAATGGCCTTCAAGACACCAATCATCATGATGTTGTACCGTTTGATTTATGGGAAAGCATGTTATCTCCTCTTTGAGCTAGAGCAAAAAGCTTTTTGGGCCATCGAGCATCTAAATATGGATCCAACCATGGCTAGAAAGAAAAGTTTTTTTCAAATCCAGGAGCTCGAGGATGTTAGGATTCATGACTATGAGAATGCGAGGATCTACAAGAAAATGACTAAAGTCTGACACGATTCTCACATGAAGAAGAAGGACGTAAAAGACATAAAATAAGGTGACAAAGTTCTACTTTTTAAATCTTCCATTTGAATTTTCCCAGGAAAACTACAAACTCATTGGTTAGGACCGTTTGTGGTAGCAAAGATATACCCATCTGGAATGGTGGAGCTGTTCGACGAGGATGACTCCACAAAAGTCTTCCCATTTAATGGACACTGTGTGAAAAGATTTTATAAAGATGAAGCTTTCACAAGATGCTCTGAACTAGTCCTGAATGATGCAGAAGCCGCACCTGAAGAAGAACCCCGAGTAGGATGAAGATGTCGATCTAATGACAAAAACCATAGCGCTCTTTGGGAGGATGCCCAAGTTTACTTTCCTAGAATATAATTGTTATTTCCCTTCCTTACGAAAAACATTCTGAACACTATTGTTGTAATAAGGCCCGAGTCTATGCACGCACCATGCTCACTGACTCTCACATTTTTTGGGCCACCAACTTTGTTTTTATCACCTTGATCTGTAATACTAGATGAGGCTGGAGATTTATGACTTAGGCCAGTGATGTCTTACAAATCAAGAGCTTTCTACTTTCTTGCTTGAATAATCACCATTGTTCTATACGATCGAGGTGAGGTGGTGCCTAAAGAGGCTCCATATTGATTTTTATGCATACCGGGAAAGTATATCGTGTTTTCCCATGAACGTGCCATGCATAGAGACATATCATGCACTTCCCCCATGTCACCCAAAATCTTAATGTTTACACGATATCAGGAGCTTGGTCAAGTGCTCAACCTGATAAGAATGTTAAGCGATATCGGTCAACCACGTCAGGCAACAAGATGTATTGCCCTTCTTTACATATCGCTTATACGTGTGTCGGGTTGCAAACCTTCTTACACCCATGTTGCGTAGAACACACATCATCCAATGTGTATCGGGTTCCGCATATCGAGTAACGTGTCACTCACTCAGTCTCATGATGCAACGTGTTTAGTCCAGTTTTGCCTTGCTTAGGAAGATGATTTGTGTAGCTACACAACATGTGCCCCCGTCTTTCTACCTGCACTACTCTTTGCAGATGGATATATAAGCCTTGAGATGTTAACCGTGATGGGTTACCAACTTTCACTCTCATATTATGTAAAATCCCATATCACCCAGAGCAACCTCCTCTCCCATCCCAGGTTCCCAACTCCTCTCCTTCGTGTGACACATTCAGACTTCCTTTCCCCAATAAGTTAAAACTCGATATCACACAGTATCAGTCGTATCACGTAACTATATCACGTTTCCATATCGTGCACCACCTAGCTGCACCAGGTTTTTGCCTTTCAGTTTATATCTGCATCATGTCCAGACATGACAAACTACACGATATCGAGTTTTGGCTACTCTGAATTACCGATATTGGGCAAGCCACCGAATGCATATCGAGTTTTGATAGTTTCCTGATGTGTATTAGGTAGGACTGCACCAGTTTTCCGCACGTTCTCCATATCATGTTAGGTGTATCATGCACACATGTATCACATGAAGAGGATACCAAGTTGTCTTAATGCTAACCCAACACCTTGGTCTCTTTCACAAACCGATACCGATTTATCCTTTTCACCCAGAATGTATCGAGCTGACTGCTTCGTACCGAGTTTCACCCTTGTCGCCTTCACGTGTTGAGTTGACCTCTTCTTATTTCAAGCACCTAACCCAATACACGATACATAATGCCAATAAATGTGTTGATTTCTTTACTTTTTAGATCATGGCACACACCAAGGAGACCGTCGTCTGGGTCGACTAGCATTACAGGAGGATCCCCTCTGAGGACACCATAGGGGCCACTATAGGGTAGAGGCACCCTAACATATCGACAACTCAACCTTCCACCACTGACAAGAGGCCCCACATCAAAGAAGATGCGACTATTCAATCTGTAGTGGCAGAGCACGAGGCTCCGACCCACTCTCCAGGGTGCTTCACTTCAAGAGACACTAGTACATGAATGGTCTGTAGTGTTAGTTTTTTTAAGCCTGTAGCGTCACTTTATAACCGACTCCTAAGTAGCCGTCGCTATAGAATTTGCTCTATAGCATCAATTTTTGACCGAACAAAACTGACCTTATAGAGTAAACACCGACGCAAAATGTTGTAAAAAATCTGACCTAGGTGAGAAAAAAGGAGCCTATAAGGTCGGTTATTACAAAAAAACTGACCTTGTAAACTCCCTCGGTCGACAATATTTTTGACCGAAATATTTTTGGTCAAAAATTTTCTCGACCGAGAGAGTTTACAGGGTCATTTTTTTTTGGAATAACTGACCTTAAAAATTGAATAAACATTTCAGTGTACCCCTCGATCAATAAAATTGTCGATCGAGGAGTAGACTGAAATGTTTACTCAATCTTTAGGGTCGGTTATTCCAAAAAAAACTGACCTTGTAAACTCTCTCGGTCGAGAAAATTGTCGACCGAAAATATTTTGGTCGAAAATATTGTCGACCAAGGGGTACACATAAATGTTTATTCTATCTTTAGGGTCGGTTTTTATAAATAACCGACCTTATAGAGGACCTTTAGGGTCGGTTTTTTAGAAAATCTGATGCTAGAAGTTATATTTCAGTCAAAATTTTTGTCGATCGAGGATTACACTGAAGTGGTTATTCAATCATTAGGGTCGGTTATTTAAAAAACCGACACTAGAAGTTACGATTTTTTTTTAAATTTCTACAGAAAATGAAATAGAACAGAAGAACAAGAAAATTCATATATTCTGGGAGAGGGGAGCATTGATGCTCAACCGTCACCATTCAAAACCACATATTCATGACAAAAATGATTCATAATTACATCATAGTTTACAAAATGATAGATTGCAAGTCTGAGATGATATTAATCAGATACAAAAGTAAATATGAAAGAGTACTCAAACCACATACATAAATGGAGCTGACATATTTAATCCAATGCTATATTGACTTCATTTAGAAAAGAATCTGACCACTCTTCTCGGAATTCATTCAAGTCCACAAGTGTGTAAGGCTGAGTTGTAAAGATTTGTAACAAAAAATGCACATGCTAATATTTTATAAAATGACTACAATCACTTGTAAATTTATGATGTTATTCTTTATTACCTGACTTATAGTCTAAATGTCATGTGATGCTTGTTTGACAATAGCTTGCATATATTTCATTACATAGTAGAATCAAGCCCAGTCATTATTTTGCATAGGATACTACAAATAATGAATTATACTTAATGTTAGTAAACTACTATAAATATCTGTTGAGATAAGACTATAAGAGTTGACATATTAGAGTTGAAAATTAATACATATAAGACTAAGTATTTGTCAAAGTAGCTACCTTGACATTTTTCAAAGTCAATGTCTTTAATTTTGAGGGTATTTGTTCTCCAGCACCACGAAAAGCCTTTATACCCCTATCAATTAAATGATAGTTGGTAAAATAGAAATTCTAAATAGAAATATCATGTTGAAGCATTTAGTAAATTTATGCTTACTCCATAGCTGACAATTTTAGTTTTTGACTCCTTGTTGTTTTACCCATTGGGTCAAGATAATAAAGAGTCATCAATTTTGGGGCAATCACCACTAATTCCCAATGTCTAGCTCTGAGTAAGAATAAAACAAACATTAAAAAAAAAATTTATTCATTATTAAAATTATATTGAATAATAATACTTACTGGACGTTAAAAGGAATTAGGATAATTTCCTTCCCCTCACTAGCAAAATATTTGAATGTAGTAGAGAAGTACTCATTCACATCCTCAAAATTTGTCTCCACTTGACTAGTGATTGAAGGAACTAAGAATCCAACATTCCTTATATCAAGGTTTGTGATCTCAGTATATAAATGGCTGTAAAACATTTGTAATTATTTCCATATATAGAACTAAGCTAAAAATGTGTATTGGAATTATATATATATATATATATATTGATAGATCCTTACCTTATGCATACTTCTATTATCGAAGTATTTAGCCAATCATACCGGAACAACTCTATTATATCATCAAGAAAAATAAAATTCTCAAAGTCCCTCCTAGCTGCATCTTCTGTTAAATTGACCAACATATGTGATCGTGAGCTTTGGTTGGCTAAGTATCGACACAAACATTTACATTTGCTTCCCAATTCATCGAATGTAGCTTCAGGAATGAAAGATGACTTGGGCATAGGAGGACGACTAGTCTAATTTTTACTTTTTGGTTTACAAACCTATTAATTAAATTACATACTTATATTACACGAATTCATATATGCAGTCAAATATGAAAAATATGGTAGAAATAAGGTATACCTTGTCATTGATAACCAAGTGTCTAGGCCAACCCACCATAGCACCCTCAACTTCTTCAACTGTACTATATTCAGGATTAGGTATGGGTATTGGTTTGTCCCCCATTCCATCATACAAAAGATGGATGGACACACAACAAATGTCATCAATAATTTGTTGGCAATGCAATGTACCACCAAGGTTGTACACCTTGCCCGCTGCCACAACATTATAGTCTGTAACCTCCACTACAAGTTTACAGTTCATACCAACCTAGATTGAAATAATATAAGTTATATAGGAAGTAGTAGAACAGATACCTATTACAACTATATATATTATCATATATATATGATACTAATAACACAACATATAAAACAAACACTTACTGCATATTGTTGTGGTGGGTCATTGGGAGTGCTCCCATGACCTTCTACAACTAGAGAATGGACTTGTACCTCATCACTTGAGAGACACACAATATTAATAGGTTGAGTAGGCTGAAATGAAGACATTATTTCTTTTACTTTCTGCTCTACTAATGCTTCAACCTCCTCTTGTGTAAGACCTCCTGCACGACCTCTTTTAGATTGTGAAGGGCCAAAATAAGAATTGAATCCTATGCCAACTCCTAATCCCCTAACATGGCCAGGATGCTCCTTCGTACTAAGAGGAAGTGATAGTTCATCCATGTGGCCAGTTGGGATGAACTTTCCTTCCTTCCTTTGATCATGGAGATCAATATATTCATAGTTAATAAAAATATTAAATCACAATATCAATTAGATATAAATAAATCTAAATTTATGGGAGTTACTCTTTACTTAGTTGGGATAAACCTACCATCTTTTGTGCCACCTCCTTAGTTGCAGGGTTGACAATTTCACCTGCTCGATTCTTTCTAGCATCAATCCATGTCAAGTGTCGGGGTGGACACTCAACTTGAGTTGTACTAGATTCTTCTCCAGAAGAGGATTGCTTCTCTTGTAGTTGGCGGCGGAAGGCATAACCACATGGACCCAAGTGATGGTCATGCACATTTTTAGCCCGTCTTTCCTTTTGAGCCTGGTGAATAACCTGATCATTTAAAATGAGGTATTGCAATTTAGACTTGGCAAACATGTATAAAAAGATTCACCTCCTTAATTGTATGAAATTAAATATTCATACAATACATCACAATCTTTATTACCTGAAACTCTTCCGATTTCCTAGCTGCAACAAATCTTTCCCACACCTCAGAATCTATAAAAATATATACATTTGTTGCTTTCTTCTTTTGTTTAGGATTATTTATAAATTCCCTTGCGAGATATGTCTTAAAACCCCTCCATCGTACACCACAATGTTGTAGCACTCTTTTCTTGTGATCTTTTTCATTTAGATGAAAAACACCCTATACATACAAAAGAAGAAATTAATAATGTTTTTTTGAAATGGAATTAATTCCAAGAAAACTAAATTAGAATCAATAGATAAAAAACATATTAAAATAATATCACTTCCACTCACACATATATCTTTCCATATGAGGTCTTTTTGGGCATTAGGAACATCATGCCAATTTTCTATATCTATTGGCACCTTACTGCACGTGGTCGCCCCTACGTAATGCTTGGAAGCACTAGCATGTTCCCCAACATGTGCTCCTGTGATATCAAACTGGACTGGCAATTTGTCCCCTTTAGCCCTGAGCGTCTGCAGCCTACGCATTAGTGTGGGACCTCTACTTTTCTTAGCATCACCACTACCATCCTCATGGTGCTCATGCTCATGCTCAGAATGTTCATCTTCACTTGCCATTTTAGAACCTGCAAGTATGCATGATAAAAAAAAGTGATAATAAAAGCACAAGTGATAAGGTATACATGATATATGATGTATATTAAAAAGATTACTTGCTTGAATGATAATAAAATAAATAATTCAAAGAATACATGCCTTTAGTATTGGTTGAGTTGTTAGTCAAGTAAAATTCCTTCAGCGTGGTCATGACATTTATAATATTCATCGATGTTATCTTCAACATTTACACTTGGAAAACCAACTGATAATGGACTGAAATCATCATACTTTTCATAGTATTCTTCTTCATTTATAGGATCTACATTAAACTGTCTGTTTCCATGAATAACGACATACCAATTTTTATTTGCAGGGTCATCAATATAGAATACTTGTTTTGCTTGGTCTGCCATGATGAATGGCTCATGTTTCTCACCATTGTTTTCAAAATTCACTAATTTGAAACCCAACTCATCCACTAAAACTCCTTTGTTGTTGTGAACCCAATTACACCTAAAGATAGGAACTCTGAAATTTGTATAGTCCAATTCCCATATGTCCTTCATGACGCCATAATATGACATCTTAGTTTCGTGTGGTCTTTTATCTTTGGCACAAGAAAAATACAACAAACAAGCTTGAACAGTGACCCCACTATTTTGGACCACACTACTTTCATCTTGACGTTTTATGTAGTATGAAAATCCATTTATGTCATAACCTTCATATGACATGACATCCATTTTTGGCTTAAAGGTGACAACAATGAAGTGAAACTCTTATCGCTCCACCGGTTTTGAGCTTTAAGAGTATATAATCGCATCACAACACTCAGCCTCGTAAACTTAGTACAACCCTTATATAATGGTTTTTGAGCATCATGGACAATGTTTGCAAATAAAGAAGGTGGATCAATGACATTGTCCTGAAAACTACATAGCATCTCATCAACCATATCATCCTGAATCCAGTCATCTTGAATCGGTTCATCATTAACATTATCATCATTATCTATATCTTCTATGCCACAACTATTAGTATCGACATTTTCTGATCCATAATTAAATTTATCTCCATTCCAATACCATCTATTATAACCTTGTATGATCCCATTTCATATGACAGGATTCTTAATTTCCTCACCAGTATCAACTTTCAAATTATTACAACAGTTTCTACATGGACAATATAGCCTATATGTAGGTAGTTTCCTATGTTCCTCAACAAATCTGATAAATTCATCAAGACCTTAGGCAAACTCCGGACTACAACAGTTCTTGATAGACATCCAACTTCGATCCATTTTCTATATCACATTAAAATTAATTATAAAACTAACCGTTTAATATTGATACTATAATCTGTAAGTTTTTATTAATAGGAAGTTAATTACTTATATACTAAAGTGTACAACCTATCCCATTTTTGAATATTTAATCTCACTAGTAACTGTATAATGTATGTTTAGTTTTGAAGAAAATTTTAGCAACATTGTCCCCTAAGTTCTCCAAGTACACTGATGTAAATGGAAAATAACCACTCACATATGTACCCAGAGAACAAATGAGGAAATCCTACTGAAATTTCCTGCAAAACTAACCATACATTATATAGTTACATCCTAAGTGAGATTAAATATCCAAAAACAATCCGAAACCAAGGACTATCCAAATTTTACTCCTAATGAGTAAATTTTGAACGAGTTTCTAAGTTAATATATAAATGCATTATTTTCATATTTATATATTAAGTTAAACATCATGCATCAACCCTAAAGTTTCAATCGAGGAGTACACATGTCTAATCTCATATTAATTTCTAGAATTTATATAATAATTACATATGAAAAAATAAATCTTTTTATTATTGGTTGGGTTATCAAATCATATAAAATGGAAAAACAATATAACTGTGTAGTTAAAGGAGCATAGGTCCACTCTCGGTCGACAATTAGTCGACCGAGAACCCACCTGCGTGCAGCGTCCAGGTCCACTCTCGGTCGACGAATTCTCGACCGAGGTTGGACCTGGACGCTGTGCGTAGGTGGACTCTCGGTCGACAATATTGTCGACCGAGAGTGGTCCTAGACGCTACCATGGCGGCGGGAACAAACTCGAGAATGAGGGAAGCGGCGACCTTACTTGGAAATGATGGCGACCTTCGTGGAGAATGAGACGACCTTCACAGAGAGGCAGCGACCTTCGTGGAAGTGTGGCGAGGCGGTGATGATGAGCTCTCTTCACGGAGAGGAGGCAAGGGCATTGGCGACACAGAGAGGTGGCAAGGGCTTCACGGACACCACGATCCTCTTCGAACACGATGACGAGCTTATTGGCAAAGGCTTTGGCGGCACGACAACAATGAAAAGTGATGACGTGGGAGATAAGTAGAGAAGGTATCGGTGGCGGAATGATACAAGGAGATAAAGAAGAAAAGGTATCGGCTCCGCGGGAGAGAAAAAGAGAACAAAATTTTTGTTTTGCGGGAGAGAAAGATTATGTTTCAGCCATTTCACTGAGAGACACGACCTGTAGCATCGGTTAAAACAAACAAACTGACGCTAGAGATAAGCAGTGCCCGTGTTGGGTTATTAAAAAACACTCAAACTCATTTTTGGTCGACGAATTTGTCGAACGAGAGGTTATCGGTTGACAAATCCGTCGACCGAGGGGAGCTCTAGGGTCGGTTAAAAGTAAAAAAAATCGACACTAGAGGTGCTTATACATGCGTGAACTAAACTGGATCCAAAATTCATGTCGGCCGATAATATTGTCGATCGAGGAGCCCTCTAGGGTCGGTTATAAGAAAAAAAACCGACCCAACATATGTTTATACACGTGAAATCTGGCTCCTTCTCGGTCAACAAATTTGTCGACCGAGAGGTTATCGGTCAACAAATTCGTCGATCGAGGTGAGCTCTAGGGTCAATTAAATGTAAAAAAACTGACGCTAGAGTTTCTTATACATGCGTGAACTAAACTGGATCCAAAATTCATGTCGGTCGACATATTGTCGATCGAGGAGCTCTTAGGGTTGTTTGTAAGGAAAAAACCGACCCTAGAGGTGCTTATACACGTGAAATCTGGCTCCTTCTCGGTCGACGAATTTGTCGACCGAGAGGTTATCGGTCGACAAATTCATCGACCGAGGGAGCTCTAGGGTTGGTTAAAGGTAAAAAAATGACGCTAGAGGTGCTTATACATGTGTGAAATAAACTGGATCCAAAATTCATCTCAGTCGACAATATTGTCGATCGGGGAGCCCTCTAGGGTCGGTTATAAGGAAAAACCCGACCCTAGATGTGGTTATACATGTGAAATCTGGCTCCTTCTCGGTCGACGAATTTGTCGACCGATATCCTCTCGGTCAACAAATTCATCGACTGAGGGGAGCTCTAAGGTTGGTTAAAAGTAAAAACCTGACGCTAGAGGTGCTTATACATGTGTGAACTAAACTGGATCTAAAATTCATCTCGGTCGACAATATTGTCGACCGAGGAGCCCTCTAGGGTTGGTTATAAGGAAAAAACTAACCCTAGAGGTGCTTATACACGTGAAATCTGGCTCCTTCGCAGTTGACGAATTTGTCGACGGAGAGGTTATCGGTCGACAAATTCATCGACTGATGGAGGTCTAGGGTCAGTTATAAGGAAAAAACCGACCCTAGAGGTGCTTATACACGTGAAATTTGGCTCCTTCACGGTCGACAAATTTGTTGACCAAGAGGTTATCGGTCGACAAATTCGTCGACCGAGGGAGCTCTAGGGTCGGTTAAAAGTAAAAAAAACTGACCCTAGAGGTGCTTATACATGCGTGAAGGCAAATTGGATTCAAGATGTCTCCCACATTTTTTGTAGACATATAAGGTCGATTATTTAGAAAAACCAACTGTATAGATCGAGGTGCGAAGCCAAAATCAAGAAAAATTTTGCCACGGGAAACTGTAATTGGCTTTCTAATCCAATTGTCTATAAGGTCGCTTATTTTATGAAAACCAACCATATAGAGATACACTACAAGGTCGGTTATTTTAAGAAAAGCGACCCAAGTGGTCTTAAGTGGTGCCCGCATTTTTTATAGACATATAAGGTCGGTTATTTGGAAAATCGACACTATAGAGTTACACTACAAGGTTGATTTTTTTAAGAAAACCGACCAAAGAGGTCTTAAGTGGTGCCCACATTTTTTTTGGACATAAGGTCGGTTATTTGGAAAAACTGACCCTACAGGTAGTGACATTATAACCCATTTCTGTACTAGTGAGATGTAGAGCGTCAATGTCGATATACTGAACTGGCAGTAAAGGTCTACCGCCCAACGAGGTTCTTCCATGAAGCCTCTTTCCAATAGATTGGGGTTTTTGAGAGGTTGAAGAACGTCCTTGTCACCGCCGAGCTTCACAACATTTTCTTCGACTTCTCCAACTCCTACACATATTTGACCAAAGAATTCATTTTCTCCCTCCGACGAGTGCCAAACAACCCCAAAGAGAGCAAGAAATTCGGTGGAGGTGAGTGGTTGTAGGTGATAACATCCATTTTATAGCTGTTAAAGCCTATATTTCACTATCAAAACTGCCTCCAAACCTATCTTCCTCCCTATTTTATCTTATTATTTGCTTAGAAATAACCCACACTATGCTCCTAACAATATTTCCTATCTTTTGCAGAGTTCCCCTCATTGTTCCACCCAAAAGAATGCTAATGGGCCCATCCCAGCCCATCCACAACAAGCAAGCTGCCCTGACCCTTCTACTAACGAGCGACACACCCCTTTACCCATTGAGGTTGTTGCCCAATATGGCAGAAACCCAACACGAGTGTGTTGCATGGGGAGACTCTGATAAGAGACACGCTATTTACCCAACGGCTCGTCAACTCGATGACGTCAATCGCATGACAAGGCCACCCTTCAAAACAATAGCCCGCCAGAGCCTTTACCCAACACAATCAAGCACAATCTACTCGCAACCCGGCACACCATGGCCTTTGTTAAGATGTATCGGGGGACAGATGTGTCGGCCACCCCAAAGATAGGTGGATGAAGAAGGCAAAGGACATGTTTCCCAACGAGGACCACAAACCTTACCAGTCATCACCTATAAATAGCATCTAAAGGACTTAGATGGGACAAGTCAGAACCCCAGGAGAGCTAACTTCGAGAGAAAAAAGGAGCTAGTGCCCCGAGTTCCCAGGCATGCCAGATGATACTAGGTGAACACACCCCCAACCCGAGAGGGGTGGGGAAAGTTCACTTAGAACCCATCTCGATAGCCGTAGAAGCACGATACGACCGTCAAGGCCACCTCTATGTGTTGGGTTCTTAGTTGGGCCTCAACCCGAGACGGATCGCCCTTCTACCCTGATACAAGGAACCCAAGAGCCTAAGTGAATGCTAACCCGACACATGTCCTAACACGACATGATACTGAATAAGATATAAATTACTCATCACGACACACCGCCTGACAGGGCTGGCTGCCTGATATAGCCATATCAGGAAGGGAGTCCTCTCTTGATACGCCCCCATCCATCGTGGCTTGAGACCCGACACGGTTAAGATCCTGACACAGGCATATCACGATAGGGCCCCTACCCGGTACCAGGTTAGCAGTACCTTAGGGGTCTGCTGCTGTATATCGACCTCCTCTATCAAGGAAGATGATACCTATCTTCCTTTTTCAGCACTTTACTTTCATTTTACTTATGCATTGTAACTAAAACCTCTTCATATATCTATGGTTATTGGAATCTGTGGAGCTCATCTCATATTGTTCTGTGTATGGTTCCTTTTTTTTGGATGATTTCTTTATATCATTTGAACTCTAGTCTTCCCTGTTTGGATCACGCCTTTAATTAGCTATCGAATCGTGTTTCTCAATTGGACTACCTTGAGAGAGGGTATCCTCAACTCTAGAGTTTGGTATAACCTGGGAGTATGAGAATACCCAGGATTAGGGATGCCTCAATTTATCTTTCCACTCTAATCTATGCCCACTACTATTGAGAGAGGGAATTGGTGTATAGTTAGAGGCATCTTCTTTGAGAGAAGATGATGCATGATGTTTTACGCTACCTCTTGTTATGCTTGAGTTTTCTTCCTTCATGCCTTACCTCTATGATAGTTTTCATCTCCTCGGTTTCCGATACACAAAACCTTAATAAAAATGGCTAATCCCTAAAACTTTAATCTTTCTAGTAACTCCAGTTGGAAATGACTTTTGGTTTAATCCTTTGTGATTCTTTCTCGTTACGACAACCCTATCTTTTGACCTGTTTGATGTGCTTAGACAAGTGAAGCTCAAGTTCTGAAGCACCGTTCTTCCTATCCATGTGTTCGACCCTGAACTACTTTGACCATGTGCTAGTTGAAGGTGTCTTAAACATTCGGGTATTATAAATTTCAAAAGTCTAATAACCTAGACATGATTCCATTCATGGACCCAAGTTTAAGGCTCGTCAACTTTTTGATGTCATTGTCGGGGATAGGCAATGAAAACTATTCTACGAACTTGAGTTTTTCTTGCTCTTTGCCAAAAACCTTGTACATATGCATATAACACTACAAATATTTACTGCAGATAATATTTACTGCATGTACTTTATACAACATACTAATAACTTTTACGCCTTTCCTTCTTTCTGGGTACTTCTCCCCTTTTTCTCAGGTCATTCTTGCCTTTAGCAAGTCATGTCTAACCAACCTCCTAAAGCCCACTCTCTGTGCTTGTTTGTCCAAGTTCAGGAAAATGAGGAAAGGAACCCAGTTGTTACGCAACCCCTCAACATCACCAAATTTGAGCTGAAGCCTTCTTTCCTTCAGCTTCTCTAGCACAATAGGTTTGGTGGGAACACCATCGATGAGAACCCGTAAAATCATCTGACGACGTTTAAGAGTTCGTGCAACACCTTTAATATTAATAGGGTTTTGTTAACACATATCTACATCTTGTACTTCCCTTTCTCTCTACGAGATAAGGTGTTGGAATGGTACACCCGTCTTCAGGATGGAAGTCTTCCCAACTGGGAGCATCTTGCTAATGTGTTTATCTCTAAGTTCTTTCCTATTGAGAGGACAATAAAATGTCAGAATAGGATTATGAAGTATTCCCAAAAGCCATCGATGAATCTTCATGAGACTTGGAAAAGGTTTCTGAGCTACCAACGCGAATGCCCGCATCATGGTTTTTCCGAACCAAAACTTATCACCAATTTCTATAATGGGTGTGTCTCGCTAAAAGGAAGTCCTTGAAAGTTGCAGCTGGTAGCAATTTCTTGGGACTTAGTTCTCAAAGGGCCTGAGAAATCATTGAAAACATGGCCACAAATCAACAGGATGGAGAGTACGACCGCGAGTCAATGAGCCATACCACTCCGGGAGAGTCTAAGGCGATGGAAGCCCTCACAACTAAGCTTGAAAAAATAGTAACTGATGTTCAGACCCTCAATGAACAAGGGTATAAAGGAAAAGTTCAATAGGAAGTTGTGAGAAGTTGTGTCACCTATGGGGAGCCAGACCACGTATCTGACTTCTGCCCGCACATAGTAGTTTAAGAAGACCTTGATGAGGATAATACAGAGAATGTAAGCTTTGTTGAATATCGGTGACCTGACCATCCTGGTTTCTCTTATGAGAATACCTGTGCTGCTGAGAACTCTCATCAGTTGATAGGTGGAAAGCCCTTTGGAGGGCCACCAATTCAGCTATGTCAGACAGGGTTCTAGCAGCAGTGGACATTCCCACGAAATCAACAGAAAAGACCATCCATGATGGCAGAGTTAATGTCCTTTGCCAAAAAGAAAAATGACCTTAATGAGAAGATGCATAAGAGTTCAGTAGAAAGCACAACCTTGTTGAAGTTGATGCAATAGTATATGGGAGGATTTTCAGCACAGATTGGGGAGCTCCAATAGCATAATAAACAGATCGATCAATAGCTCGTGAGTCTCTCCCAAACTATCAACCATCAAGTGGGGTGTTTCCCCTCCAACACTGAAGCCAATCTGTGAGGACATGAGACTGCAAAAATGGTCGTTCTAAGGTCGGGCACCGTAGTACAACCAACCAAGGAGAAGGAAGAAACACAAACAGCGACACCTGCCAAAGAAGCTAGCCCAAAAGAGGTTGAGGAAGAAGTCCCAACGAGGTCAAGAAGAGTGACCAAGGATGGAAGCAAAGACGTCTCTTTTGTAGAGCATCCCGAAAAGTACGCACCCCACGTACCTTTCCCCCATATACTGGTGAAGGCCCATCTGAAAAAGAGATATGAAAAGTTCATGGCCGCAATAAAGAAATTGCACCTTGATGTCCCTTTTCGAGACGCCATTGAAGAGATGCCTACCTACGCCAAGTTTCTAAAAGATCTGATATCAAGGAAAAAGAGAGGTGAGGATGTGGAGACAGTAAAGCTGGAACATATGTCTAGTTCCTTCATCAAAGCAACTATGTCGTCGAAGAAGAGAGCTCATGGAGCCTTTGTCATCCACTTTCAAGTCGGGGATAACATAACACACAACGGTTTAGCAGATCTGGGGGAAAGCATCAGCCTGATGCCCTTGTCCCTTGCTAAAATGATCGAGCTCACCGATATGGTAAGCACCAATATGAGGATCAACCTCGCTAATCACACCTTTACTAGGCCAGTAGGGGTAGTCGAGGATGTGCCCATCCGAATAGGGAAATTCTTTATTCCATGTGATATAGTCTTAATTGACACAATAGAAGATTCCAACTGCCCTATCATCTTTAGGTGACCTTTCTTAGCAATCAGATGGGACCTGATCGACGTGGAGGTGGGTATGATTACGATCTAGGTAGGAAGAGACCATATCAACTTCAAATCAGAGATTGAATGAAAGCCCCCTCGTTCTTTGAATCCTCTTATTTTGTTGAAAGCTATCAACATCTGTGCAACGAGGTACAGGAGGAGAAGGACATGGTCCTTTGATGTGTTCCCTAATGGGCGAGGTACAAAAGGTCATAGACCCAGAGGTCAAAGAACTACTGGCTTTCTTGGAAGTTGAAGGTACGTACGAATATGAAGATCCTGTGGAGAGAGTCATGTACGCTGCTCTCTGAAGAGACCCCGCCAGTGAACAAGTAAGTGAAGCACTGCCTAAATTGAAAGTTTTTCTGAGAGGCCAAGAATACCACTTTTTAGATGAAGAGAAAATGAATCTGGTAATAATCAACTCAGAGTTGACAGATGGTCAGAAAGATCAGTTGCTTGATGAATTGAGGTTGCAGAGGAAGGCCCTAGGGTACTCTATTAGAGGCCTAAGGGGGATAAGTCCCTCTGTGTGCATGCATATAATCCACCTAGAAGAGGACTCTAGGCCATATGCCCATCCACAAAGAAAGTTAAATGAGAAGCTCTGAGAAGTTGTTAGTAAGGAAGTGGTAAAGATCCACGATGATGGCACAATCTATGCCATCAGTGATAGTATGTAGGTAAGTCATATTCAAGTGGTTCCAAAGAAGGGGGGAATTCCATTGGTTAAGAGAGATGACGGAGTTGAGGTCGCCACCAAGACGGTTACCGGCTGGCAGATATCACACACCGTCCGAACAAAACATCATTAACTAAGTGGAAGCAATCATTAATAGTGGATTACTAAAAATCACTAAAAATTAAAACCATTTATAAAGAGATACAAACACAGGAAAACTCTTTTATCAAGAACCAATGTATTTTATTTACATCCTAGTTCATAAGTACATATCATGTACCATCCCTTCTCGAGGATTACAAGCATCAACTGCTCTGTTAAAACTATACACAGACAACATAAGAACCTCGAGGCATCAAGACAAAATCTTAGTCCGATTCATTAAAAGTACTAACTACTAACTCCGAGGACTTGAGAGTACAGAGACGGCATATAAGACTCTCTATACAAAATATGACAGCCAGTGCCTCCACCTGGAGTATCACTAATGTCCCTAATGCTGTTGCTGCTCTTCCCCTTCTATAGGGTTTATGCCTCTTCTTCCGTGTCTACCTAAAAAGGTTGGATCCCACGGGGTGAGACAATTGAAATTGTCTCAGCGAGAGATATCACTCTCTGCCAAAAACATTATTATTGCAGTTTAATAGAATAACACTGAGCAAAGGAATCATATATATATTCAACAGTAGGTAAATCAATGTCTAGACAGATTAGAGCAATATTCTTATTTAAAGCATTTAAGCTATAACTTGATAAAGTAGCATTTCACTTATCCAATAAGTAATTGAAGAACATGCATAACATTTATCCATCTAGGATATGCTAAGAAAGGTAACATCAACCAATGATTCTCGTATTTCAACCTTAAGCAAATATGCTACACGGTTGATTACATTTTACAATCATACGTAAGCCCTGAGGAGATGAGGTATACCCACTCATACTCCAACTAACCATTGCGAAGTCGATATCGGTACCATACATAGGTCAAGGAAGAGCTGGATTTCCATGATCTCATCCTCCTCAGTTAGTGTGAGTACAAAATGCAGGACATCTTGTGTCTCTGCTAAATAGCTTTCCAGGGTATACTGGAAACTTTGCTATAGAGTTATAGTGGTGGATGTAATCTCTCTGCAATCGAGAGATTTCATGTTTATCTCACATTAATCTGACATTAACATTATTGGGAGATTCATGATACATCCATCCCGGCACATATAATGAAGGATTGAGAGTTTTAATGTTTATCTCACATCAACCCCACATTAGGGCGTAAGGATATTTGTGCCCATAACCCCCACATACTCAATAGTATGCCCTCCAAGAGATCCCGTGGGGAAAGTTGTTTCACCATCACCAACTACTGATGATGATGGATCTATGCCCAAGGCTCTATATGATAAGATTTTACTTGATTAATTAAGTACATTACCTAATTCTTTTAGCATCAGTCAGGTTTTCAAACATAAATTATTATAACAAATACTACAAAGAATGTGTAATACTTTTATCAAGTACTTTTTGAAACTTTATAAAATAGTGGGATCATTTTTTAAAGAATGTTATAACAAATGCTACAAGGAATGTTTGAAGACTGTTTGATCCCAAACGGTCTTGAGACTGTTTGGTTTCAATTAGTCTTGAGACTGATTGGTCTCAAGTTCAAACCGTATGTACCTAATATTTCTTGAGGTGTGTGCTAAGATGACATCGTCATATTCAAGCTACAAACCTTCTAGATTTTCTGAGATATTTGTGGTGATTTCAGCAATTAATCAAAAGGAAATTCGGGAAAGAAAAAGGAATCAACATATGATGAAGGAATGAAATCAATAATGATATTTAAGGGTTCAAGTTATATAACCCACCTTCAAAGTTGAATCCAAGATTCAATCTTCACGTCTTTAATGGTGAATGAAGCTTTCTCAACATCCCAAGGTCCGTCCTCAAATCTTTGAGTGAAAAGAATGGCTAAAGTTGAACATTGAATGGAGAAAAGAAGAAAATAAGCATTGAATTTCGATTTCCACCATAAATCAAGGTTGAAGATGATTAAGGAGCTCACCTATAGGTTGGGGTACATCTTATTGTTGCTCCTAAGCTCCCTTGTGTTCGGTCAAAGCAAGGAAAGAAAGAAGAGTCGAAAAGGCATTTCATGTGGGTGAAAGAATGGAGTGTATATAAGGGAAATTCAAGAGAGAGAAAGTGTTATAAAAATCCTTCAATTCCCTAAATTGGTACCACTTATCCCCCTCACTTCCTTGCTTACGAAGCTATCATCCTACCCTTCGAAATCCTCTTCTTTATCCATGAATTAAAAGAAAATGATTAAGTACCTTAATCAATATAATAATAATATCCAAAAATTAGTGGATATTACTTTTTCTTTAACTAATGTGAGTGGGATCTCCACTCACTTTATATATTTTGGTTCCATTGCAAAGCACAAGGACTTCCATACTTATATAAATTCAACCATCACATTTTTGATTGAAGGGCACTTCCATTAATATATTTATTTTTGCATTAAATTGAATTAGGGTTTCAATTATGCTTAAATCTTCATTATTTTAATATCAAGATTCTCTCTCCTCCATAGAAATTTAAATGAGATGCCCTTCTGATTTTCTTGTCTCTAATTGATACCAAGAAACATTAGGGACTCTCTAGAAGTGGTATTTTGCATTTTAAACCCTAGGTTCTGGGTAAATAGCATATTACACCAAAACTAGGTTTTAATGCACAAACATTGCTTAATAAGCTCTTTTTTGGTGTTCAGGATTGTGGAAGCCATACCTCGGCATCATTTTCATTCTTATGATGCTTCAACACTTGAGGAACATTCCATCATGTAACATTTGCAAGTTAACCCCTCAACTTGGGTAATTTGCACTTTAGTCCAAAATGGACAAAACATTGTTTTCAATATTATTCAAAAAGGACTAGAATTGAAACATAAGTTCCTATTGAGCCTTAATTACTTTTCAAAATATAAGGGCAAGCATATAATTATCTTTCTTAAGCAAAACATCTAGGGTTAAAGCATAACCCAGGTCAGGGATGTTACAAATTATCCACCCCTAACAGGGATTTCGTCCCCAAAATCATCAAGAGAAACGAGAAGTGTACTTCCTCCTCATCTCTTCCTCTAGCTCCCACGTAGCTTCTTCAATGCCACAGTGATGCCAAAGAACTTTCATAAGACATATGTCTTTCTTTTTCATCTTTTAAATTAATTTATCAATGATCATCACAGGTCCTTCAACATATGATATATCATCATTTAATTCTACCTCCACAGGTTGCAAAACTAACTATGTGTTAGGATGACACTCTCAGCATGGAGATATGGGACACTGGATGCAACTTATGCAGCTTAGGTGGCAACTCCAACTTATAGGCTACCTTTCCAATCCGTTCAATGATTGGAAAAGGCCACATAAATCTAGGAGCTAACTTTCCCTTCTTTCCAAATCTAAGGAAACCTTTCCAAGGTTATACCTTGAGATATACTCTGTCTCCAACTTGGAATTCTAAAGGTCTTCACCGTTTGTCAGCGTACGACTTTTGTCTATCCTGTGCAGCCTTTAACTGTTGTATTACTTTAATCTTCTCAGTTGTCTGTTGTACTAGCTCAGGACCCAAAAGTTGATATTCTCCTATTTCATACCAACATAAAGGAGATCTACAATGTCTACCATATAATGCTTCATATGGTGCCATATCAATATTGTGTTGATAGCTATTATTGTAAGAAAATTCTATCAAGCTTAGGTGTAGATCCCAACTTCCTACAAACTGAAGGACACATGCCCTAAGCAATTCTCCAATCTTTGTATGGTCCTCTCATTTTGTCCATTTGTCTGTGGGTGAAAGGCAATACTAAACCTTAACTGCGTACCCAAAGCTTTATGGATTCGCTTCCAAAAATGACTCATGAACTGGGGACCTCTATCAGAAACAATAGTAGCTGGAACCCCGTGCAACCGTACTATCTCATCTATATATATCTGTGCAAGCTTCTCAGCAGTGTAGGTTGTTTTGACAGGAAGAAAATGTGTTGTCTTAGTCAACCTATCAACTATCACCCATATGGAATCATGACCTTTGGTTGTTTTAGGCAAACCAACCACAAAGTCCATTGTCACATGATCCCATTTCCACTATGGTATAGGCAAAGGTTGCATTGTTCCTGTAGGCTTTTGATGTTCAGCTTTAACCTGCTGACACACCATACACCGCATAACAAACTTAGCTACATCCTTCTTCAATCTTGGACACCAATACATATCCTTCAAGTTATGATACATTTTGGTGCTCCTTGGATGCATTGCATACATAGATGAGTGAGCTTCCTCCATGAATAACTTCCTTAAGTCATTGAAATTAGGTACTACCATCCTACCCTGGTTACAGACTACCTCATCATCTGACTCATGAAAACCATCATGTTTCTTACTACCATATTATGATCTAATCTGCCGAATCATAGTATCAACTTGTTATGCCTCCTTAATCTGTTGTTTCAGAGTAGGTTTTATGTGCATCTCAGCTAATAGTCTGGCTAACAAGGATACTTTAAGTTGTACATTATCTTGCCTCAAAGAGACAAACATGTCTCGTTTAAAGCACACTAAAGAGTTCAAGTGTGCTTTATCTAAGGTTGGTGATGATGATTTCCTACCTAGTGCATCAACCACTACATTAGCCTTCCCTGGATGATAATCAATTATACAATCGTAGTCCTTGATTAACTCCATTGTGTTTCTTAAGTTGTCGAGAGGCAAATGAAATCACTTGTTTATCCTGCATCAACACACATCCTAGTCCATCCTTAGATGTATCACAAAAAACTATGTACCCCTTCCCTTGTTCAGGTAACACCGGCACAGGTGCACTTGTTAACCTTTCTTTCAATAGCTGGAAAGAATGTTGACATTTGTCATTCCAAACAAAAGGAACCTCCTTCCTGGTCAAATTGGTTAGGGGTAAAGCTATAGAACTGAAGTTCTTAATGAACCTCCTATAATATGCCACCAGTCCTGGGAAACTACATATCTCTGTCAGTGTCTTTGGTTGTTCCCATTGCAGGACAGATTCTACCTTCTTAGGATCAACACAGATACTTGAGGTAGATATTATGTGTCCTAGAAAGGAATCTTCTGGTAACCAGAACATGCATTTGCTAAACTTAGCATACAACTTATGCTTTCTTAGAAATGTTAAAGCCTGATGGAGGTGTTTCTCATGCTGTTGAGCATCTCTGCTATATATCAAGATGTCATCTATGAAGACTACTATGAACTGATCAAGAAAAGGTCGGAAGATTCTATTCAAGAGTTCCATGAATGCAGCTGGTGTATTAGTTAGTCCAAACAACATAAAAATGAACTCATAGTGACCATACCTTGTCCTAAAGGCAAACTTAGGTATGTCACTCTCCTTGATACACAACTGATGATATCCCGACCTCAGATCTATCTTAGAGAAGATAGTTGCACCACACAACTTATTCAAACAGGTCATCGATCCTTGGCAAAGGATAGTTATTCTTTATGGTTACTTTATTCAGCTGTCTGTAATCAATGCATAACCACATAGATCCATCCTTCTTCTTAACAAAGAGAACCAGAGCACCCCATGGTGAAGTACTCGGTCAGATAAAAACTTTCTCAAGCAACTCCTACAATTGTTTCTTGAGCTCTACCATCTCAGTAGATGCCATTCTATATGTGTTTGTTCTATTGGTTGTGTGCCTGGGATTAGATTAATCTCAAAATCAATCTCTCGGGGCGGAGGAACACCTAGAAGTTCCTCAGGGAACACATCTTCAAACTCCCTAACTATCAGAACTTGACAAAGATTAGGGCTCTCCATTGTGGTGTCTACCACATGTGCCAAGAATGCAAAGCATCATTGTCTCATCATCTTCTCAGCTACCATAGTTGACACAAGACAGGTTGGAAGAATCTTTCTATCTCCCAGAAAGATCCATGTGTCACCGTCATCTGTGAACACAACTTGCTTGGAATCACAATCTAAGACAACCTTATACTTGTCTAGGGTGTCCATCCCAAGAATTATATCAAACGCATGCATCTCAAGTGGTATAAGATCCACCTAAATGTGATGTTCAGAAAAGGAAAGAAAGTAGGGAGAACACACCTCCCACAACATTGCAGATCCCAGCAAAGGGGTTTCTAACAAAAGATTATTTTCTCTATGACCAACAATCATATTGTAGTCAAGGATCACTTCTCGAGTGATAAAGGAATGCATAGCACACAGATCAATCAAAACATATATGAAGCAGGATGAAGACATATCAGAATGAAATCGTTCCATCTGACCTGTAACAACTCGAGGGTTGACTACTACTTTAGGTTGATTCATTTCATAGAATCTCGTCGTTGCTTACTGTTGACCCTGTGCTTGGTGGTTGGGTGCCGACGAACCAGCTTGGGATGCTTGTCCACGTCCTCTAGCACCACTCAAAAACTATTGCCTCTGAGAGCCTTGTTGACTCTGCCTCGGAAGTTGAGTCACACTTACATCTCTAGCTTGACAATCTTTCATCAAATGCCCCATATTTCTGCTTATAAAACAACCTATGCTCTCCCTATTAGGCCTGGGTGGTCCTGTTACTATTATTGATGCTGAGTTGTGGGCTCCCTCTAGTGGTAAACTACGACCTCTACCCCTACTCGACGTCCATTGCGTCTGGGTATTGAATCTCGATGGTGTTATTGGTGCAGAAAATCTCAGTTTCTTGAAACTTTTAGACCTCTGTCCTTGAAACTGAGTATACACCTTCTTACTCTTAGTTTGAAACTTCTCAATCACTGACCTTTCTATCTGTGTCACGGACTCCACAAAGATGGTTAACCTCTCCATGTTCTCTAAGGCAGACACAGGAGTGGTCAATTCAGCATTTAACCCCTTCTAAAAATGTCGAATTATCTCTTCATCAGTAGCTTCCATATGCGGACAGAACTGCAAAAGCTCCATGAACTTAGCTTCATACTCGCTAATGTTCATTGGTACTTACCTTAACCTCTCAAACTGAGAGATATTGTCATCTAGATACATTTTGGGGAAGTATCTACTGACAAATTCTCGTCAGAATTCTCCCCATTTGATTTCAACACCTGGCCTCTTTCCCTCTTCTATTATCCACCAATGGCCAACACTCCCTTTTAGAAGGTACACTGCATGCCTCACCTTCTCCGCTTTCGGAAAATTGAGGATTCTAAAGGCCTTCTCCAACTCAGTCAACCACAAGTCAACATCTATTGGGTCAGTTGTACCAGCATAATCTGTGGCTCCAACCCGGTGTAGTCATTCAAAAGTTTTTCCAGCTCCGTGTCCCTCATTGTGAGCTGGTGCCCTAGATGCGGGTGGTGGCATCCTATCCGCCATATGCGTCATGGTTGCCATGAAATATCAAAATAGATCATGGAAAGCTGGGTTTTCTAGTGCATCTTGGTTAAGGTGGGGATGTTCAGGTACTGGTTCCTCCCTAGTCTGGTCCCTTGCACCTCTTCCTGGTGCAGCAATGTTGCTCTCAGCAACATGTTCTTCGTGTGATCCAGACATATTTAAGTTCTTCTTCTCCTCCTATATGAGCAGAAGTCACTATCTGATAAATTAGAAGATACTAGAACAGACTCAACAACCTTAATCCTATGTCTCTGTAGACTCAGTGAACCTAGAGCTCTGATACCAACTAAACTATCACGCACCGTCTGAACAAAATGTCATTAACTAATCAGAAGTGATCATTAACATCAGATTACTAAAAATCACTACAAATTAAAACCATTTACAAAGAGATCCAAACACTGGAAAACTCTTTTATCAAGAACCAATGTATTTTATTTACATCCTGGTTCATAAGTACATATCCTGTACCATCACTTCTCGAGGATTACAAGCATCAACTGCTATGTTAAAACTATACACAGGCAGCATAAGAACCTCAAGGCATCAAGCCAAAATCTCAGACCGATTCATTAAAATTACTAACTACTAACTTCGAGGACCTGAGAGTACATAGATGACACATATGACTCTCTATACAAAATATGACAGCCAGTGCCTCCACCTAAAATATCATTGTTGTCCCTGTTGCTGCTCTTCTGCTGCTATAGAGTTTCTACCTCTTCTTCCGCGTCTACCTAAAAAGGTTGGATCCCACAGGGTGAGACAATTGAACTTATCCCAGTGAGAGATATACCTCTCTGCCAGAAACATTATTATTGCAGTTTAATAGAATGAAATTGAGTAGAGGAATCATATATATATTCAACAGCAGGTAAATCAATGTCTAAAAAGATTAGAACAATATTCTTATTCAAAGCATTTCAGCTATAACTTGATAAAGCAGCATGTCACTTATCCAATAAGGAATTGAAGAACATGTATAACATTTATCCATCTAGGATATGCTAAGCAAGGTAACATCAACCAATGATTGTCGTATTTCAACCTTAAGCAAATACACTACATGGCTGATTACATTTTCCAATCATACTTAAGCCCTGAGGAGATGAGGTATACCACTCATATTCCAACCGACCATTACGAATTCGAAATCGGTACCATACATAGGCCAAGGAAGAGCCGAATTTCAATGACCTCATCCTCCTCAATCAGTGTGAGTACAAAATGCAAGACATCTTGTATCTCTACTAAATAGCTTTCCAAGGTATACTGGAAACTTCACTATAGAGTTACAGTGACAACTGTACTCTCTTCACAATTGAGAGATTTCATGTTTGTCTCACATCGATCCGACATTAACATTATCGGTAGATTCATGATACATCCATCCCGGCACATATAATGAAGGATTGAGAGATTTAATGTTTATCTCACATCAACCCCACATTAGGGCGTAAGGTTATTTGCTCCCATAACCCCCACATACTCAACAGTATGTCCTCCAACAGATCCCGTGGGTAAACCTATTTCACCATCACCAACTACTGACGATGATGGATCTATGGCTAGGGCTCTACATGATAAGATTTTACTTGATTAATTAAGTACATTACCATATTCTTTTAGCATCAGTCAGGATTTCAAACATAAATTATTATAAAAAATGCTACAAAGAATGTGTAATACTTTTATCAAGTACTTTTTGAAACTTCATAAAACATTGGGATCTCAATCACTTATCACATCATGGGCATTCTCATCCCTTAACATCTCATCATCATGATTATGGAATATGGGTATTCAAACCCTCAGTTCATCAAAGAACACTTGTTACCACTTATCAGGTAACTAATACCTTCCGGTCATCTGACCAGTGTAAACATGATACTTGCTACACAAGCATCTCACATGGCTTATAAGGCCCATTTAATCTCTTGTTACCTCTTACTAGGCAACAAAGCATATTATGGCTCACAAGGCCGATAAAACAATTTCAATAAAAAAGCATCATATCTCAGACCTGGCTATGCCCAACATCTCATGGTACCTGCATGGTTAATGCACATGATAACATTTATATCATTTACATATCAACATTATGCAATGTAAGGGTAGCATCATTATTCCCTCATTAAGGTTAGGGTTTCCCAATTCATGTCAATTAGGGACACTCATCCCATTACCCAAAATTAGGGTTATGGTTTAACATCATACTGCCCATGATTAGGGTTTCATGCACTATAACCCAAAATTAGGGTTTCACATACCTTCACCCTATATTAGGGTTAGGGTTTCATATAGCATTACATAACATCACCCTAGATTAGAGTTTCACATCACATCACGACATTAGGGTTTCACATGGCATCACCCTAGATTAGGGTTTCACACATCATTATTTTGAATTAAGATTCCTTATAACTTTTGCCCAAATTAGGGTTTCATGAAGCATCCTCTTAAATTAGGGTTTTTCATTATATTACGCTGAATTGGGATTTCTCATAACATCACCCTAGATTAGGGTTACACCATTACACTAGAGTAGGGTTTCACCTAGCATTGCCCTAAATTAGGGTTAGGGCTCATCAACCTTCTCGATTAGGGTTTCATGATCTCTTTATCAAGGATCATACCCTAATATATATTTTATTCATGTTGAAAGTGTTGAGGCTTAACCACTACATGATTATTATACATGTATGAATTCCTATCTCTATCATCCTCTCTAGGATTTAGATTACTTCAAGCTTGATTAGATTAGGTCAACCCTTCATTCAAGTACATACATTTAGGGTTAGCATGGTGTATTGCGATATTGCTTTCATAAGAATCAAACGTTAACCCCTCTAAGGGTACTAATCACCCTAGTACCTTAAAGGTACAACCATTGTAATTATCTTTGATATATATCATTAAAAATCATAGGGTTAATTGATCTTTCATCACATTAGGTCTTCAAATGGTTTTGGTTACATTGAACCTCCAAACGGTTTTGACCCCTCAAACTTCAAACGGTTTTGAGACCATTTGCCATCCAAACAGTTTTGAGACTGTTTGGGCATCTAGGGTTGAGACTATTTGCCCTCCAAATGGTTTTGAAACCATTTGGGCATCTAACCCTTGAAACCGTTTGATCATATGTTCATTGAAACCGATGGAACCGATCAACATTTGAAACCGATTGAACCGATCAACATTTGAAACCTTGAAACCGATTGGACCCCCAAATGGTTTGAGACTGTTTGATTCTAAATGGTCTCAAGACTATTTGGACTCAAACAGTATCAAGACCATTTGGTCCAAACTACCTTGAAACTAAAAGGATCATCTAGGGTTTCCTTAAACCAATCAATTAGGGTTTTCTTCATTGAATCATTCATCAATTGGACCATTGAGAGTACATCAAATTACAACCCTTGGATCTCCAACTATCCATCATAGCCCTTGACCTCCAAATGGTCTTGAGACCGATTGGACCAATCAACATGAAATTGATTCAATTCAGTTAGGGTTTCAACTCTTCAACCCGATTAGAGTTTGTAATTAGTGGATTATCCATTACTGAACCTATTATGAGTCAATAAATTAGAACCATTGGATCAACATCCGACCAAATCAACAAGTATCTGCAAATGGTTTGAAGACCGTTTGATCCCAAATGGTCTTGAGACTGTTTGCACACAAACTGTCTTGAGACTGTTTGGTTTCAATCGGTCTTGAGACCGATTGTTCTCAAGTTGAAACTGTATGGACCTGATATTTCTTGTGGTGTGTGATAAGATGACATCATCATCTTCAAGCTACAAACCTTCAAGATTTTCTGTGATCTTTGTGGTGATTTCAACAATTAATCAAAAGGAAATTCGGGAAAGAAAAAGGAATCAACATATGATGAAGGAATGAAATCAATAATGATATTTAAGGGTTCAATTTATATAACCCGCCTTCAAAGTTGAATACAAGATTCAAGTTTCACGACTTTAATGGTGAATGAAGCTTTCTCAACTTCCCAAGGTATGTCCTCAAGTCTTTGAGTGAAAAGAATGGCTAAAGTTGAAGATTGAATGGAGAAAAGAAGAAAATAAGCATTGAATTTTGATTTCCATCATGAAATCAAGGTTGAAGATGATTAAGGAGATCACCTACAGGTTGGGGTACGTCATCCTATTTCTCCTAAGATCCCTTATGTTCAGACAAAGCAAGGAAGGAAAGAAGAGTCGAAAAATCCTTTCATGTGGGTGAAAGAAGGGAGTGTATATAAGGGAAATTCAAGATAGAGAAAGTTTTATAAAAATCCTTCAATTCCCTAAATTGGTGCCACTTATCCCCCTCACTTCCTTGCATACGAAGCCATCATCCTCCCCTTCGAAATACTCTTCTTTATCCGTGAATTAAAAGAAAACGATTAAGCACCTTAATCAATATAATAATAATATCCAAAAAATAGTGGATATTATTTTTTCTTTAACTAATGTGAGTGGGCTCTCCACTCACTTTAGATATTTCGGTGCCATTACAAGTCACAAGGACGTCCATACTTATATAAATTCAACCATCACATTTTTTATTGAAGGGCACTTCCATTAATATATTTATTTTTGCATTAAATTGAATTAGGGTTTCAATTATGGTTAAATCTTGATTATTTTAATATCAAGATTCTCTCTCCTCCAAAGAGATTTAATTGAGATGCCCCTCTAATTTTATTGTCTCTAATTGATACCAAGAAACATTAGAGACTCTCTAGAAGTGGTATTTTGCATATTTAACCCTAGGTCTTAGGTAAATTTCATATTACACCAAAACTAGGTTTTAATGCACAAACATTGCTTAATAAGCTCTTTCTTGGTGCTCAGGCTTGTGGAAGCCATACATCAGAATCATTTTCATTCTTATGATGCTTCAACACTTGAGGAACATTCCATCATGTAACATTTGCAAGTTAACCCCTCAACTTGGGTAATTTGCACTTTAGTCCAAAATGGACAAAACATTGTTTTCAACATTATTCAAAAAGGACTAACATTGAAACATAAGTTCCCCTTGAGCCTTAATTACTTTTAATAAGATAAGGGCAAGCATATAATTACCTTTCTTAAACAAAACATCTAGGGTTAAAGCGTAACCCAAGTCTGGGATGTTATAGCGGATGTGCATCGATTATTAGAAACTCAACGCTGCCACCCGCAAGGACCATTTCCCCCTTTTGTTCATTTATCAGATGTTGGAGCCCCTGGCCCATAATTCCTACTTTTGTTGGTTGGATGGGTCCTGAGGTTTCTATTAGATCCCTATCCACTCTGATGACCAAGAAAAAACCATTTTTACCTGCATCTATGGAACTTTTACTTTCAGGAGGATGCCCTTCGGGCTTTGTAATGCACCTACCACTTTTTAGGGGTGTATGAGTGCCATCTTTGTGGACCTTCTTGAGGATAAAATGGAAGTGTTTATGGATGATTTCAGTGTGTATGGTGGCTCCTTATATGACTTCTTGAACAACCTATCACTTATGATGAGAAGGTGTGAATAACAAAGCCTCACCCTCAATTGGGAAAAATTCCATTTCATGGTTCAGGAAGGTATTGTTCTTGGACACAAGGTGTCCAACAGAGGTATTGAGGTTGACTCGTCTAATGTTGAGGCGATTTCCAAGCTCCCTCCACCCACATCAGTTATAGGTGTCTGAAGTTTCTTAGGTCATACCGGTTATTATCAGTGATTCATTAAAGATTTCTCAAAGATAGCCAAGCCCCTATCCAACCTTTTGATGAAATATGTGAAGTTCGACTTCACGGATGAGTGCATGAAGGTGTTCTCCACTCTGAAGGATGCTTTAGTATCTGCACCCATTCTCCAGTCCCCCGACCGAAATCTTCCATTTGAACTTATATGTGCCGCTAGTGACTTTTTCGTAGGAGCAATTCTCAGGCAAAAGAAAGACAAAATGCACCACGTCATTTTCTACGCAAGTAAGATCCTGGATGAAGCTCAATTGAATTACACAACTACTGAAAAAGAGATACTAGATATTGTGTATGCTTTCGACAAGTTTTGGTCCTACCTTGTGGGCTCTAAGGTAATGGTTCACACCGACCACGGGGCCATCAAGTACCTAATGCAGAAAAAGGATGCAAAGCCCCAACTACTATGATGGGCATTATTGTTGAAGGAATTCAACCATGAAATAAAAGATAAGAAAGGTTTAGAGAACGTGGTCGCCGACCACCTCTCAAGGATCAGGATGGAAGATGACCACCCACTTCCCATCAATGAAAGTTATGCTGATGAGTATATCTAAGCTTCCCAGATAGACAACCCTGAAGGGCCGTGGGATGCAGACTTATATAATTACCTGGCTTGTAAACAGCTACCCCCAGATATGTCCTACAATCAGAAGAAGAAATTCTTCTCTATTTTAAAGAACTACTACTGGGACGACCCTCTACTGTTTAGGTGTTGCGCCGATGGGTTATATAGAAGGTGTATACTATAGGAGGAAGCCCCCAAATTTTTTTTTGAGTGTCACTCCTCTCCTTATGGAGGGCACCGAGGGGGCGAAAGGACAACTGCTAATATCCTCCATTCAGGTTTTTACTAGCCAACTCTGTTCAAAGATGCTCATGCTTTTGTGAAGTCTTACAATGAATGTTAGAGAACATGGAACATTTCCCATCAAAACGAGATGTCGTTGTCAGACTGGATTGAGGTTCAAAATTTTGACATTTGGGGTATAGATTATATGGGGCCCTTCCCTTCTTCCTATTGTTTCAAATATATCCTTTTTGCGGTCAACTATGTCTCTAAATGGGTTAAAGCAGTGCCCACCACAATGTGTGATGCCAAAGCAGTAATAAAGCTTTTTACCAAGATTATCTTTCATTGATTCGAAGTGCTGAGAACCATCATTAGTGATGGAGGCTCTCACTTTACAGAAAAATAGTTTGAATCCCTCTTGCGTAAGTACGACGTACGTCACAAGGTTGCAATGCCATATCATCCGTAGACATCTGGACAGGTTGAAGTTTCCAATCGGCAGATCAAGCAAATTTTAGAAAAGACAGTTGGCAAGTCTCGCAAGGACTAGTCAGCCGAATAAGATGATGCTCTCTGGGCATACAGAACTGCTTATAAGACGCCACTAGGCACCACACCTTACCACTTGATATATGGAAAAGCTTTCCACCTGCCCTTTGAGTTGGAGCATAAAGCATTTTGGGCAATCAAGCGACTCAAAATGGACCCGACGCTAGCTGGGAAGAAAAGATTTCTTCAGATTCAAGAACTAGAGGATATGAGGCTTCATGCTTATGAAAATGGGAGGATATACAAATTGAGAACCAAAATCTAGCATGATGCCCACCTGAGGAAGAAGGATTTCAATGAAGGTGATAAGTTTTTATTATTTAAATCTTCTGTCCATATCTTTCTAGGAAAATTGTAGATTAGATGGTCTGGCCCATTCATTGTAGCAAAGACATATCCGTCCAGGATGATGGAGCTCTTTGATAAAGAAGATTTGACGAAAGTTTTTCCAATCAACGGACACAGAGGCAAAAGGTTCTATGAAGATGAAGCTTTTTTAAGAAGATCCGAGATGCCCCTGTAGGATGCTGAAGTTGCACCCAGTGGAGAAGTATAACAAGTTGAGAAGATGTTGAGCTGGCGACAGAAACCATGTTGCTCCTCAGGAGGCAGTCTGAGTTTTTTTTTTAAGAAAAGTCAGGAGGCTATCTTATTCATCCCGCCCTCCTCTTGCGAGCTGAAAAACAATTGAATTACACTGATAATTATCATGAACTGAATTAAACGTGGCAGTACTACTGTCATTACAATCGTTCAGAAGTAATTGTCCTAAGGGCTCAGGGGGTCTCACGTAGTGAGTAACATACTGATTTTGTTTTTGGTGGTGTTTAGCCAACTTGTCTGCAACAGTATTCTTCTCCCGTGCAATATGTGATAAAATCCAGGTGTTCTTCCATAACCTCCTAATTCTCATAATTTCTTTGGCAAACCGAGGATAGTTATGTACTTCACCAGTGACTATTGTAACATCATTCCTACAGTCACTTTCAATCTGTAGATTGGTGATGGATTTTTCATTGGCAATTTCGGCTGCTTCTATTATGGCAAGGATCTCCCCTTCTGAAGCATCTTTGACCCCAATTTTACAGCATTTTCCAAACACCCAATTTCTATTCTCATCTCTAGCAACCACGGCACAAGTGGCCACCTTCTCCTTAACTACTACATCAACATTCATTTTGATCTGACGTTCATGAGGGCGATCCCACCTGCTGCTCATGTCAAGCCTATTGTTCTTCATGTTGGCTTTCCAAGCAATCTTACAATGCTCCACTGTCTTCTTGATATAGGTAGCTTGATGCTGAAGTGACCTTTCGACACTATCGAACACAAAAGAATTTTTATTAGTCCAGATGTAGTGGCACCCGATCATAAAAACCTCCTTGCTCTTACTGTTTTTCAGATTGATGTTCACCCATGTAGCCGTTGAGTTAATGGTCAGAAAATTGGGAGGAAATTTGTTATCAAACACCACATTCCAAATTCCTCTAACGTGAGGACAATCCCGAAGAGCATGAATGATGCTTTCAGTAGTAGCTTTGCAGCGTGGGCAGGTATCCTCGTCCGTCATATGCCTCTCTGTTCTACGTAGATTGGTGAGGATGGCATTGTGGCTTAGAAGCCAGGTAAACATCTTAGTTTTAGCTGGCACCTTGGCATTCCATATGGCTTTCCATTCTCCTTGTTGTCTATTCTCCATATCATTTTTTAAAATTTTATATGTTGTTTTGGTAGAGAACAATCCAGTATCCGTATGTGACCAGACTTTGATATCTTCAGTGTCAGTATTAATAGGAGGTTCATGTTTCCGAATCGCTGAGACAGTGTCCTCATCGAACCAGTCATACAGAAAATGTGTATCCCAATCTCCATTTTCTAGTGCAAGGCTGCTGACCAACAGATCATTCAAATCAGATGGAATGGCCTTAGTCACTTTGTCTACAAGTCTATCCCCATTTTTCAACCATCTGTCATGCCAGAAGTTAGTGCTTTTGCCATTCATGATTATGGAGATGCAATTGCTGTTCATAACTGTCTTTCCTTCCAGCATGGCTCTACATAAGCGGGATCCAAACAGAGGTTTTGACTCCGTACAAGAATCATATTTCTTTCTCATCAAATTGCACCAAAAGGTCTTTCTTCGAGTAGCTACTTCCCAAGTATTTTTTAAGAGTAAGGCTTTATTCCAAGTTCTCATCGTTTTCACTCCCAGACCCCCATTTTCTGGTTCACTGGTCACTTTATCCCAAGCTACCAAGGAAATTGGTCTTTTATTATGGCCACCTCCCCAGATGAATTGCCTTATAGTAGCATCAATACGATCACATAGGCCAACCGGCAGCTTGGATGTTTGCATAACATATGTAGGGATTGTTGAAAGAGTCACCTTAGCCAAGCACACTCTACTGGCCATAGACAGACATCTCGCCGACCACGAGTTAATTTTACTGGATACTCTGTTGAGCACTTCTGCATAGGTATATTTATCCACTCTTTTATGAAGAAGAGGTACCCCCAAATACCTCCCAAGATCATCAGTTTCAGTGAGCAGTCTGAGTTTTACTTTCGTAAAATAGAATGTTATTTCTTTTCCTAGAAAAAGAACATTACAAACATTATCATTGTAATAAGGCATGAGTCTGTGCACATGCCATGTGGGCAGAATCTCTCGTTTTATGGGCCACCGACTTAGTTTTTATCACTCGATGAGTAATACTATCTAAGGTTGAAAGTTCACTCTTAGGCCAATGATGTTTTACCCATCGAGTGCTTTCTAGTTTTACTTTTTCCATCCTTGTTTTACTTTAGTTTTAGACCTTGTGATGCCATATCAAGCATGCATGATGGTGCCCTTTTATCGCTTCTTGCTCTGGATGGCAGTCCATGTGTCACACAAAATGAATTGCCCAGCTCATTTTCATCCCTATTGGGTGGCACCTTTGACTCTTTGAGTGGTGTATAAGGCAAAGTGCACGTATGCCTTACCGTGCGTTCAAACACCTCGGGATGCCCTATCACCCAAACCTCATCAGCCAACACACCCGCACATGGAAAAAGGTTGAAAAACCCTATCGGGTTGGCATATCGGGCAACACGATGCATATCTACTCATATCGGGAAAAAGGGTGTACCGGGAGAGCATTTTGCTCGACACACTTTTGTCGCATGACACGTGTGCCACACAACAAAAGTGTGCTTAGGAAGACAAATCGGTCCCCATGATGTGATGGATTAGACTGATTTTACTGTGTCTCAGAAGACGATTCACCGTATCGCATGAGACTTGTCCTGGTTATGCCTGTTTTACCCCACTCACGATAGCTATATATAGTAACTTGAGTTTAACTATGTTAGGCACCGATGTCACCACTTCACCTACTCCCGTATCGTGCAACCTTATGCAATCTTTGTGCCCGTGTCAGCCATTTCCTCCCGACTTTAGTGTCATGCACTGAAAATCCTATACCCGATACAGGTATAAACCTAATACGTCTTATCGCATGGTTCGATCACTTGTGTCGCACAGATCGTGTCAACCAAAAGCAGTATCGCGCGACACCCTTTTGTACAAGGCTCGTGTCGGGCGAAACCTTTTGACTTATATCCAGTTTTTCCTATCACGTGATAGGCCCAAGTTTTCTTTGTTGCTCTATCGGTCCTTTTCCTGTGTCGTGTGACACGCGTGTCGCGCGATACACGCGCCCACGTGGTACAACCTCAAAGACGTATGTCGGGCAGGACCCTATGACATGTTTGTTTTACAAAGACTTTTGACTCGTGTTGGGCGACATGAATATTGGCCGAGATGATGAACCGCGTGTTGATTAATCATGTTTTTAGCCTTGTCGTGCAACACCCCTATCGTGCGACACCCATATCAGGTAGGGCCTATTTTAAGAAGTAACCTGATATCGAGTTGCCCTGTCGCCCAGACCCTATCGGGCAACAAGATGTGTTTTTACCTTGGCCGATACTAACTTCCTTCTATCGGGCGTTCTCATATCGTTCAATAGTATTTTAAGATGGACTTCACCTGATATTGGTTTTCCTCACATCTCTTATATTGTATCCGGCGACACGCTTGCTTTAGTCTGCTACCCGATATCGGGCAAGTGATTTGATTGACCAAAATTCTTTTTGACTTACTATTTTTTCATTTGAAAATGGAGAAATGGCCTGCACCAAACAATCCATGGTTTAGGTCGACGAGCAAGGCCAAAAGATCAACCCCAAAGCCACAAATGAAGCCACCACCACCGGGAAGAAGCACCCAAACCCCGATACGGCGGGGCCAACTGAGGCTGAAAAATGGTTCAGAATAGAAGAAGCCCCAACCCCTGCGACAGCCACAACGACAATGGCAGAAATAGAGCCCCTGGATCACTCACCGGGCCATTTCGTGCCTAGAGATGAAGAGCACCGAAGGCGGTACGCAGAGTTGGTAACGAAGGACTACTGACCGACCCGCTTCTGCCACCAGGCGTCCTTCCATCAGATTGACATTTTCAACAGGCTTGAAAATGTCCTAGAAGCTGTTAGGCTGAGAAAGATCTGCTTCAGCTACACCGCCTCCTACACCGAACTCACAAAAGATTTCATGTCATCCCTCTGTCAGGTACCAAATACACTAGAAGAAGCCAAGAGATTCAGTGGAGTGGACATATTGTAGGGGCGCCTATACAACATGGATCATGATATCTCGGAGAGGCTACTCAACGAGATCTTCTACTCCAACGAAGCCGAATGGGAGCTTCTCAACAATGGTGTCAGAATCACCGAAGGTGACGGGTTCAATGCAGTCGCACTCTAGAGGAGGCTAACCGGTGAGTCATCATTCAAGTCGGGAAGCAAGGCGGCGGCAGTGCATTCTTATTTGTGGAGGATAATCCAAAATTTTTTGGTGATCCTTCTCTTCAGCAAGTATGAGACTATCAATCTATACACTGAAGATCTCCACCTCATATGGTACATGATGGAGGGTCGCATGATCAACCTCGGGTGGTTTCTGTTAAATAGGATACATCCAATAAAGGACGCCACCAAGGATCACAACATGGGAGGGCACGTCAATTTAATCGCGGCAGGGTTGAGATACCCTAGAGAGCCGCATAGCCTATCGAGAAGAATAGGCAATGACAGGATAGACATTGAGTTCCTCGTGAGGGCCAACATTATCAAGAAGGAGAGAAGCCGCTTCTTCTACAAATTCTCTACGACGGATCTGCTCCTACCCCTCCCACTCTTCGTCAATTATGATGTAGAGAATCTGGTCTTCACGAAGGAAGAAATCAAAGCCATAATCGTTGAAGCCAGCTACACCACCACTAGGATCATACAAGAAAGGGTGGAAACTGACATCCCCGGATTTTCTAAAACTTAATCTAATGTGTGACGTCCAAATTGAAGCCCTCACCTCAGCGAGAATCCCAATTTAAACATCCCACACAAGGCTAAGAAGAAGAAAATTAGAGGAAGTCAAAAGGAAACAATCAGTAGCACATGTACATGAACAATAATAAAACCATACACACATGTTCACCATTCAACATATAATTACAACATGAATTGTTACAACATTTGATATTACATATTGAACAGCAAATTATACATATACATGTACTAGCACTAAACTACAGGATCTTAAGACAACAGGTCCACCTGTACATCAGCTCGCCATACAACTCTCACTATCCTGGATCTTCAAGAGCATAACCACAACCTAAACAAAGATTACATGCGGTACACGTCAGCACAATATTTCAAGAATATTGTACTGAGTACGCCTACGTGTCTTTTATTTACCTCTCATCATATCTTGGCAATAAGATAAAACTAATACTTGGCAGTAACAGAAGAATATAAGAAAAGCGTATACTTGCAAAAAGATATTCATCAACAAAAGAGAACACATATTTTAAGCTTATTTTCCATTATATATCCAGACCTTTATGATCACTACCAAAGAGTTAGATCATTTGTACAAGGTGACCACTACCAAAGAGTTAGGTCAGACCACTACCAAAGAGTTAGGTCATATGTACAATGTGACCACTACCAAAGAGTTAGGTCACTTCCAAGCACACTACCAAAGAGTTAGTGCTTTCATATAATGGAACAAATATATTATGTTTGATGTGTTCATAGCAGTAATCATGGAAAATCATGCAACATATCATACAAGAACAATCATTTCATCCAATATCATATGCCAAGTATTTTACTATGCACATAGCACAAGCATATTGTATAATAAGCCAAGTAAGAGGTAATGGCGTACCTTGATCAAGAGACAAACCTAATCATCATATATTCCTCATGTCATCTATTAGCTTGGTCAAACCTGATCAAGACAAGACCATATACTATCATCAGGTTCTTATCATCTTGCATCTCATCTTAACCCCAATTATGTCCATATTAGGGTTTTCTTATCTCATTCGGATATGTACTTTATTACTTGTCTTATCTTCTCGTAATCAGGTTACTGATCTTATGTTCAAGATTAGAGTATATAATCTGATTACCTGGTTACATATGATTATGTGCACATGTTAACCCTGTGTTGCATGTATTAATCATATTATTATTTATATCACATTAAGAGCAACATCATCATATAATATGGATTATGTGTATCATCCTGATCTCATACTTAAATCTAAGGTTCCAGATACTAATATGAGCTTACTCTATAAAATACATCATTTATTGAGCATGTGTGCATTTATTGCATTTTATTTAGGGTTAAAAGCCCTAATTAGCCATATAGAGTAAATTACATAATTTCGTATATCATCATGATCATAACTGACATCATATGCATTATAAACATGGTTATGGACTTACTGAAATTTTTCCATAATTTTATGTCATCGCTTGCTATTTATTATCCATTAACCAAGCATTACACATCTTACATGATATCACTGATATTAATGCTTCAAAAGCTTGATATTATCTTTCTAATGCGTTCTATGCATTTTTCTGAGAATTTTGGTATATTATATGTATTTTTATAATGCTCGAGCTAATTACTACGATTTAACTGAGATCTGAGTAGTTTAGAGGTAATTACCTTCTTCAGCCTATGACGTTCTGCCACGTGGCCGTTAAAGGAGGCACTGCTCTTTTTGCTTTGCTAGATGGGCCGACGGTTCTGGATGGGGCTGGACCCGGTTCAACTTCTTTCTCATACTCCCGTCCTCGCCTGCTCTCGAGTCCCAAGCGGGACCTGTTCCTCCGCAGAGAACCGCCACCGCCCGGGCTGTCCTTCGATGAGCGATCACTGCAGTAGAGGTGCTACGCATCGGCTCCTAGGTCCACTGTCGGTCTCAGAGTCTTCGATCACCCTGTCACTATGTTTCTTGGAGGTGAGATGACCGAGTACAGGACCGACGCCTAGGTGCGGCTTCTTCCTCCGCTCGAGGCCCGACGTCTTCCTGATCCTGGTCGTCGACGTGTCTTTAGTTGATCCAATTGAGCGCCGCCAGCCTGGGAAGATTCCGACGAGGGGTCACTGCAGGTCCTGACCTCCTCTACTTCTCGCCTACACCAGCACGAGCTGCACTTTTGGCCTCTACCATGGACTAGCTCCGACGAGGAACCAACAGCGCACGTGTTCTACTTTGTGAGTGTCGCTGCATCTCCGAACTCCGATGACAGGTCGACTACTTCCAGACCTTCTCACCCTCCTCGAGTTTCTCACTTCAGCAGTGCTGCACCTACGTCTCCTCCCTTAGGTCCCTCACGCAACCTACCGTGAGTCGTCGGCTAGCTCCCGAGGTTGTGGGAGAAGGGCTCTCGCTCTCACTATTCTTCTACTCGACACCGCCTATCACCGATTCCGCCATCTCCTGATGATGGCAGCACTACCTCCAGGCCGGGCGGGGTGGCGTCTCCAGTCTCAGGCAGATGATAGGACGCCGACTTCTCCTCCTCACGATCTCACCGCTGCGCCTACACCACTACTGCGATCCGTTTCAGCAGCCGCTACGACTCCTAAGGAACTCACACAAGCCTTCACTTCATCTCTTGCTGGGAACCGTAATGGGGAAGGAGAGGAAAGGGAGCATGTTCTCCCTCAACACTTACTCACTCACCACGAATAAGGGGTCGAGGGCCTCTTTGTTGCGAAGAGAGCGCAACTGCCCAGGTGAGATTGTGAGATAACCCACGATCATGGACATGGTCAAACAAAGCAAGTGGAACTGCCACTCACGTTCTGGTTGAACCGTGATTTAGGATGACATATGTATCGTTAGATCATGTTATCCAACAGTCAGCATGATGCCACTCAGCCAATCTGTAACTCCTCCCCTAGCTTCAAAAATGTTGGGATGGTGTGACATCCTGTTGATTAAAAACTTAGGCTATTTATTTACCTTGGTTATCAAAACATCAAATATGAAACATTTAGCCTACATCAACTCTAATTATCTCCCTCCAAGAGCATCGAAAACTAATGAGACTTTAACCACAACTTCATAATAGCACAAAGTACCTTATATACTCATTTGGCGCCATTAGGCCACTAAACAGATTACTCCAACATTGCATGGACTTATAAATCATATTCTGATATCAATGTCAACTAACATCTATACTTTATCAAAACATTTGGAACTCTCAAACAACTCAACATGTGTGACTTCACTTGTGTCATTAGACATTTAGGGTTCTAAAAGTCCACTCCATCACATCCTACACACCTTAAAAGAAATTCCGTCCTCGGAATTAAGCCAGAAAACCCACTTTGTCACATCATATACATCTTAAAAGAACTTTTGTCCTCGAAAGTAATTCATACTCATACTTCCAGGGAAATCCTTATCTTTCCTTCACCAACATGTAGGTACCATTCTATGTACAACGTAGTCAAAAGCTCTAGAACTATGGCCCAACTATTAGGATGTTTTCAAACATCTAAGGTGATACAAGGGTGAACCACTCATCGTATATCATGGTTTAGGAGCCTAGGTTACATCATGATGTATATCATACGTTAAGGTTGCATATTTGTCTTTAGGCATGCTTTAAGATTTCCGCATCATATTATCATGTTATAAAGGAGTTAACTAAATTTAACCCCATACACCAAGGTGACATTTTATTGAGCTAATTATTAGAACATGTTCAACATTAACATATGCCCTTTAGGTGGGAGTTAACTAAAGTTAACCCACTTTATCCAACTGATCATATCAAGGTGTCACCGTGATTATATTGTGTTATTTGTTACAACATAATTGTTAAGCACTAATATTAACACCTTGTATGTCATATGTCATTAATATGATTCTACATCACTTTCATGTTTGGTTACAAACTTTGTTAGTGACTTCATCACTTGGTTAACCAACTATATCACCTTATCATCATCCTTCATGTATATGGTTAACCATTTTTGCATTGATATCTATTAAACCATCTCTAGGTTTCCATCATATCATGTCTATATATCACATCTTGAGATTAGATCACATCCTGCATGTACTATATCATGGTTGTGCTAAACCAACTTATGTGAGTAGCTAATTAAACATATATCAAAACTTCATCTAGTCCAATTGAGGTTCTCCTAACCCATACTTGAGGGTAGTGCCATGCTCAGTCTCTCTGAGCTCACTCAACTTTATGAGTATCTCATAAACAAAAACTTATCTTCCCTCTCATAATCTAGGGTTTTCGGATTACCTCATTGGTACTAGTTAATAGCTTCATTAGCTCTAGCCACATAAGCACAAACCAAACCACAACATGATAATCTTTCCATAGGTTATCTACCCATGAGACATGCTTACCCAAAACTCTCTTATATACACCACTAGATTCCTATGTGGGAAACCACCAACCCGAGAATGAGGCTTCTCAAAAGCTAACATAGCTACCTCCTCCGGGGTCTTGGGCTTTCTCCCTCACCCAGATGGTAGGTACTCATATTGATGTTCACATGCACATATAAAGAGCCTCTCTCTATCTCTAGGGTTTGGTCCTCCCAAGGACATCTAGGGTTCCACAAAACTATAGAAGTCATACATAAAGCAACTCAACTCAATCACTCAGGAGTATTCTAGTTTAGGACATATCATATCACATATGTTTCATATTTCTCATAACATGGAGTCTAGGTTCTTTGACCTTCTCCATGTGGGTCTCTCTCTCTCTTTAGCTAACCCCAAAACTGGTCCTAACACTAGAGGTCCTCCTTTGTAAAAGAGCTTGAGGCTCATGTTGACTCACAATCTAGTCTTAACTTAACATAACTTATCACATAAAATCCTAGTTACTTTCATCATCAAAACTCATCTTGCATCCTCAAATTGAACTTGGGTCCTTACAGATAAACATATATCATCATAAACATCTTATGTCTTCTATATAAGACTTACATCAAAGCTTATTTCATCTATTCCATCTATCATATATATTCCAACAGGGCTCTAGACATCTAATCTAGAACTACTCTCTCTTCTAGACTGATGTCATCACTTCCACCTAGGTTGCATGACCACCTCCTACTCGTACATGTGTGGGGACACATTTTTGTAATACATATACATAATAAAATATTATATAGTTTTTCTCCGATAAAACAAGCGTCAGAGAAAACTATCGAGGTTCGATTCGTTTGGAATCAAAACCAAAACCAGAAACGAGTGTCCCACACATAGTAGAGAGTCTAGTGTCATGAAAACTAGGGAAAGGGGTGAGAACATGGTGTAGACTAGTGTAGCTACTCTAGACAATGTGCGCAATATGTCTAGGGTTTCTCTTCCCTTGATGCACATCATTTCCAAATAGTGCAACGTCCCATACCGCTGCACTACAAGGAAAGAATGACATCTAGGGACTTGTTACACACAAGCACCAGTCTAGACCTAGTTCTCGGACATCTAGGTGCTAACCTAGAGGCTAGGTCAGATCTAGTCTCTAAAAGACGACTAATCTAACCCTAAATATTATTAAGTTCAAGGTTAATTAGTTTTGCGTTGCATAATGAGCAAATGTCAGACTTTACTATTATTCATGCTCTGATACCACCTGTGACATCCCCGGATTTTCTAAAACTTAATCTAATGTGTGACGTCCAAATTGAAACCCTCACCTCAGCGAGAATCCCAATTTAAACATCCCACACAAGGCTAAGAAGAAGAAAATTAGAGGAAGTCAAAAGGAAACAATCAGTAGCACATGTACATGAACAATAATAAAACCATACACACATGTTCACCATTCAACATATAATTACAACATGAATTGTTACAACATTTGATATTACATATTGAACAGCAAATTATACATATACATGTACTAGCACTAAACTACAGGATCTTAAGACAACAGGTCCACCTGTACATCAGCTCGCCATACAACTCTCACTATCCTGGATCTTCAAGAGCATAACCACAACCTAAACAAAGATTACATGCGGTACACGTCAGCACAATATTTCAAGAATATTGTACTGAGTACGCCTACGTGTCTTTTATTTACCTCTCATCATATCTTGGCAATAAGATAAAACTAATACTTGGCAGTAACAGAAGAATATAAGAAAAGCGTATACTTGCAAAAAGATATTCATCAACAAAAGAGAACACATATTTTAAGCTTATTTTCCATTATATATCCAGGCCTTTATGATCACTACCAAAGAGTTAGATCATTTGTACAAGGTGACCACTACCAAAGAGTTAGGTCAGACCACTACCAAAGAGTTAGGTCATATGTACAATGTGACCACTACCAAAGAGTTAGGTCACTTCCAAGCACACTACCAAAGAGTTAGTGCTTTCATATAATGGAACAAATATATTATGTTTGATGTGTTCATAGCAGTAATCATGGAAAATCATGCAACATATCATACAAGAACAATCATTTCATCCAATATCATATGCCAAGTATTTTACTATGCATATAGCACAAGCATATTGTATAATAAGCCAAGTAAGAGGTAATGGCGTACCTTGATCAAGAGACAAACCTAATCATCATATATTCCTCATGTCATCTATTAGCTTGGTCAAACCTGATCAAGACAAGACCATATACTATCATCAGGTTCTTATCATCTTGCATCTCATCTTAACCCCAATTATGTCCATATTAGGGTTTTCTTATCTCATTCGGATATGTACTTTATTACTTGTCTTATCTTCTCGTAATCAGGTTACTGATCTTATGTTCAAGATTAGAGTACATAATCTGATTACCTGGTTACATATGATTATGTGCACATGTTAACCCTGTGTTGCATGTATTAATCATATTATTATTTATATCACATTAAGAGCAACATCATCATATAATATGGATTATGTGTATCATCCTGATCTCATACTTAAATCTAAGGTTCCAGATACTAATATGAGCTTACTCTATAAAATACATCATTTATTGAGCATGTGTGCATTTATTGCATTTTATTTAGGGTTAAAAGCCCTAATTAGCCATATAGAGTAAATTACATAATTTCGTATATCATCATGATCATAACTGACATCATATGCATTATAAACATGGTTATGGACTTACTGAAATTTTTCCATAATTTTATGTCATCGCTTGTTATTTATTATCCATTAACCAAGCATTACACATCTTACATGATATCACAGATATTAATGCTTCAAAAGCTTGATATTATCTTTCTAATGCGTTCTATGCATTTTTCTGAGAATTTTGGTATATTATATGTATTTTTATAATGTTCGAGCTAATTACTACGATTTAACTGAGATCTGAGTAGTTTAGAGGTAATTACCTTCTTCAGCCTATGACGTTCTGCCACGTGGCCGTTAAAGGGGGCACTGCTCTTTTTGCTTTGCTAGATGGGCTGGCGGTTCTGGATGGGGCTGGACCCGGTTCAACTTCTTTCTCATACTCCCGTCCTCGCCTGCTCTCGAGTCCCAAGCGGGACCTGTTCCTCCGCAGAGAACCACCACCGCCCGGGCTGTCCTTCGATGAGCGATCACTGCAGTAGAGGTGCTACGCATCGACTCCTAGGTCCACTGTCGGTCTCAGAGTCTTCGATCACCCTGTCACTATGTTTCTTGGAGGTGAGATGACCGAGTACAGGACCGACGCCTAGGTGCGGCTTCTTCCTCCGCTCGAGGCCCGACGTCTTCCTGATCCTGGTCGTCGACGTGTCTTTAGTTGATCCAATTGAGTGCCGCCAGCCTGAGAAGATTCTGACGAGGGGTCACTACAGGTCCTGACCTCCTCTACTTCTCGCCTACACCAGCACGAGCTGCACTTTTGGCCTCTACCATGGACTAGCTCCGACGAGGAACCAACATCGCACATGTTCTACTTTGTGAGTGTCGCTGCATCTCCGAACTCCGATGACAGGTCGACTACTTCCAGACCTTCTCACCCTCCTCGAGTTTCTCACTTCAGCAGTGCTGCACCTACGTCTCCTCCCTTAGGTCCCTCATGCAACCTACCGTGAGTCGTCGGCTAGCTCCTGAGGTTGTGGGAGAAGGGCTCTCGCTCTCACTATTCTTCTACTCGACACCGCCTATCACCGATTCCGCCATCTCCTGATGATGGCAGCACTACCTCCAGGCCGGGCGGGGTGGCGTCTCCAGTCTCAGGCAGATGATAGGACGCCGACTTCTCCTCCTCATGATCTCACCGCTGCGCCTACACCACTACTGCGATCCGTTTCAGCAGCCGCTACGACTCCTAAGGAACTCACACAAGTCTTCACTTCATCTCTTGCTGGGAACCGTAATGGGGAAGGAGAGGAAAGGGAGCATGTTCTCCCTCAACACTTACTCACTCACCACGAATAAGGGGTCGGGGGCCTCTTTGTTGCGAAGAGAGCGCAACTTCCCAGGTGAGATTGTGAGATAACCCACGATCATGGACATGGTCAAACAAAGCAAGTGGAACTGCCACTCACGTTCTGGTTGAACCGTGATTTAGGATGACATATGTATCGTTAGATCATGTATCCAACAGTCAACATGATGCCACTCAGCCAATCTGTAACTCCTCCCCTAGCTTCAAAAATGTTGGGATGGTGTGACATCCTGTTGATTAAAAACTTAGGCTATTTATTTACCTTGGTTATCAAAACATCAAATATGAAACATTTAGCCTACATCAACTCTAATTATCTCCCTCCAAGAGCATCGAAAACTAATGAGACTTTAACCACAACTTCATAATAGCACAAAGTACCTTATATACTCATTTGGCGCCATTAGGCCACTAAACAGATTACTCCAACATTGCATGGACTTATAAATCATATTCTGATATCAATGTCAACTAACATCTATACTTTATCAAAACATTTGGAACTCTCAAACAACTCAACATGTGTGACTTCACTTGTGTCATTAGACAGTTAGGGTTCTAAAAGTCCACTCCATCACATCCTACACACCTTAAAAGAAATGTCATTATACATTTAGGCAATGACAAGATAGACATCGAGTTCCTTGTGAGGGCCAACATTATCAAGAAGGAGAGAAGCTGCTTCTTCTACAAATTCACTACGACGGATCTGCTCCTACCCCTCCCACTCTGCGTCAATTATGATGTAGAGAATCTGGTCTTCACGAAGGAAGAAATCAAAGCCATAATCGTTGAAGCCAGCTACACCACCACTAGGATCATACAAGAAAGGGTGGAAACTATAGGAATGCCAATCCTTTTCGATGCTCGGCAAGACAAATCATTGGAAGCCATCATCAACAACTCGCCTATCACCGCCATTGCCGAGCCGTCCACCACCGCCACGCGACCAGTAGCAGCTGCTCTCGTAGCCACTACTGCCGCCACCGAACTAACTTTGGCTACCTTAGCAATGCCCAATGCAGCTATTGAAGAAATAGTGACGATCGTGGAAGTCTTTGACACCACTGGGGCAGCAGATACGATCATAGCCCCATAGGTCGCTGTGGTAGAAGTAGCCACAACTCCTAAAACCACAGCCGTGCCGCTAATGACAGAGGCAACAGTGCGGTCGAACGCTAGTGATGAGGCATTCGCTAATCTCCTAGAAGTGGAGCTCGGGGCTATTCAGCCAATGTCGATGCCACCACCAACTACACCAGCGATCGTCATGGAGGAAGATGTCGAGATTCATATGGTAGAGCAACATTCGCCTACTACGCTCCCTTCTCTGCTACCCCAAGTTGACGAGGTGAAGGAAGCCACAAATATGCCAACACCTCACCCCGAAGCCAAGCCCTCATGGACACTTCAGGTGGACTCGACCCCGATCGATGACACACAATCTTTGAGACGAGCTTCACACATGAGGAGCACTACACAAAGCCGAAGCCAATCGACTATAGCCCCCACACCACTAGGGCAGATCTTCGACTTGGAGTTCGACAACTTGTGGGAGGTAACAAGCAACCACACAACTACATTTTCTTCCCTAACCTGCAAGTTTTAGGTTTTCCAGAGGAGGCTAAATGAGTAGGAGTGTCAACTCCTGACCCTAGTTGGCTTACCTGGCTAACTAGAGGCGCTAAACAATATGATGCAGATGACGCTTCAATGCCTCGACGCCATCAAAGAAAGGTTGAACAGGAGGGACGACCATCACCGCTCGAGGCATCCTAAGAGATCATCATCACCACTCGGCTTCAGCTCTCAACCTTCATCTTTGGTGTCCTCCTATAGATCATTGTCTTCTTCCTCCTCCAGTTGGCCCTCCACAATGCCCGAGGAAGAGACGGCGAACAAATCTGCTGATGGGGCTCCAGCAGGACAAGAGAGTGCCCACATCAGCAACACAACTACTCCCTCACCCTCGCAAGACCACACCGAAGATGATGAAGACAAATCTATCGGTCTAGTGGAGGGTTCATCTAGAGAATACAAGGGAGAAGGGGGTGATTTATACAGCTCCATCGACAACAAACCCCCAAGAGCAAAGACTTCGATGACTGATAAGTTTGTTGCATCGTCAGAGATCCCTTATTTTGAGATGGCCGAATTTGATAGGCACACCATCGGCTACCTAACGATCCGGGACCAGAAGTTTTTGAACATGGTCCTAATGCCACAGGTAGATGAAGAGGTCATCGTTTGGAACGACATGTACTTCTCAGTACAACATAGAGCATTTAAAGGCATGTTTCGCTCAGAAGCCGTCGTGGGGAAGATCCTCTTCAGGGTCCTGGAAGGCGCGATGATTGAAAATATTGCCATCAGGACAGGCCAACAACCATATTACAATGCCACCCCAGACTTGGGGAGAAGAATCGTGGCAGGGGTGTATGAGGTGAAGCATGTGACCGACATGCTCCAACACATCGAAAAGCACAATCCAATCCTTGTGTTGGCCCCCTATAAGCATAAAAGACACTGGATCCTCTGTGTGGAGGACCTCCAGAACCACTATGTAATGCTCCTCAGTTTCTACAACACAGAGGCCCCACGCACAAGATAGAGCTTTGTATGCCCCAAAGACAAGCATATCTGACTTCTTCCGCTGCGTCTTCACCGCATCATCAAGCAAGGAGTCTGACACCATAGCAGTGTTTGGAACTTCTTATTACTAGGAGACTTCCCCATTCAAGAAGAGTTGGGAATCGGGAATAGCGCCTTCATTGTCCTATGGGCAATGGAGTTGTTGAACATCTTCGGTTACATAAGGCAGCTCCAAAGCCAAAACTTCTATCATCTAAGAAGCACGTACACACTTTTGCTAATCAAGGACAAGCACTACTTCTGAGATGTAGATTTACGAGAGGAGTTGCTGGACATAGACCAAGAAACTAAATCTTCCCATCCTGGCAGCCCTTCAAGAGAAGAAGTCTAGGAAGCCACTGACGACTATGATATAGGAAAGAAGACTGAAATCCTATGAGATTTACTCATCAATGCAGGCTTTGCTTTGCCTGCTGTATCTGAATCATTGATGAGCAACTTTGACTATTCTGTGTGTGCTTCTCTATCACATGAATAGGTCAATGAAGTCCTTCTCAGACTTGCTGATTCAATCCTCATAGACGTCATTTTTGAGACAGATAGTGTAATAGGCCCCCTTGATGACCTATGGGACTTAGTCAAGGAAGGAGGATATCTAGCACTGACGGTGGTGTCAGCTTACATCCCAATCTTACATAAGAAGTTTGAACATGCCTACATCGCCCACCCGATGTTGTCAGCAGTCTTTGCCTAGCTGATGAGACAGGAGAAACCTGACTATTCCTACAATAGATACATATGAGCATGGCGTGCATCATCTTCTTCCCAATGGTGCATGACAACCATTGGACGCTCCTGATGATGTACACTCACCCATGCGCCACTTTCTTCTACAATAGTTCTGATCCCAACATTGACTACCTGGCGAAGTGTACATCAACATCACTGACATCCCTTGAGCATTTAGTAAGAAAATACTACATCAAGGTGACGATGCTAATTTAGCCATACCTGGGAGACCCGGAGGCCAACTTGCACGAGCTACAATTCTGCCACCGCAGTCCACAACAAGCTCCATAATCAAATGACTGCGACATATACGTACTATAATGGATCTATATTTCAGTGGTGCTAAAACAAACCCCTAAAAATCTCCACCACATCGACTATCACAACAAATAAGGGGAGTATGTGATGGAGATTATATCAGATGAAGGAGCACACACCAGTTAAACCCTCACTGATCTATCACTACCTTCCTTATCTATCACACAAATCTGGGACAGAGTATGGGGTAAGTTTGGGGGGTACTACATCAGTGAAGGAGGTACTCAAAATTTTCCATTTTTTTTCTTTCTTCCTTTTCTTATCATACCCTATATAGATATACATACATGATTGATACGAAGCAATACATTTATAACTTCTTGCTTCTCAAAAATTGTACAAAGACACTTTATAGTAAATACCTGGTACAACTTCTTCCAGTATTTTCTCTATGTATCTAAGGTGGTGCACATTTCTGTTATACTCTTTTCAAAAATGCAGTCTTTAACGGCAAAAGACTACAACTTTTCTACACCAATGTTGAAAAAAATAATCTCACAACAACTAAGAGATACAAATGTGAAGGAAAAAGTTGTCCAAACAGCAAACTCACATTTTCCCCTACCCATCAAAAACCCCAAAAAGAGAAGAAAGCCTTATGAGAGTGAATAAAAGCATGAGAGTTGTGCCTATGAAAAAAAATCCCACACTTGTCTTTCCAAAAGTATCCATCCTTAGGTATGGTAGATCCGGGGCAGTGGTACGTAGGATGTGAAATCACTGCTCTAAAGCCAATTGGCTTAGACTATAGGGACCACTTGCCCGCTAATGGACCCATACCTGGATGGACCAATGGAAAGAAATAAAAACCCAAAAATCCTTAAGCTTACCCAAAAAGCCAACTTTCTACTCCCAAGTTGTTTGGTGTGAAAGCTAACTTCAAAATCATGCACCAAAGTCTCGTCGAAGCTGAATAGAATTTTTTTGCTTAAATAAGGCAGGAAAAACAAAGTCCATTGCTCATGGTCAGACATAATTTTCCGTAAGACATCTCAAAAACTTGCTTAAACCCCTTTTCTAAAGACTACATCTGGGTTTTGAGAAGTATCACAAACAAAATAAGTACGGATTGATTGAGGAAAATCAAAATGCTATGTTTGGGGGAGTTTATAACATCCATTTTATAGCTATTAAAGTCTATATTTCACTATCAAAACTGCCTCCAAACCTATTGTCCTCCCTATTTTATCTTATTATTTGCTTAAAAATAACCCACACTATGCTCCTAATAATATTTCCTATCATTTGCAGGGTTTCCCTCATTATTCCACCCAAAAGAATGCTAATGGGCCCGTCCCGACCCATCCACAACAAGAAAGCTACCCCGACCCTTCTACTAACGAGCGACATGCCCCTTTACCCGTCGAGGTTGTTTCCCGATATGGCGGCAACCCGACACGGGTGAGTCGCGTGGGGAGACTCTAACGAGCGACCAACTATTTACCCGACATGGAGCCTTGCCGCAATGACTTGTCAACTCGATGACATCTATCACACAACAAGGCCACCCTTTAGAAATGCATCCCACCAGATCCTTTACCTAAGGCAATCAAGCATGATCTACTCGCAACCCGACATTCCATGGCCTTCGTCAGGACGTATTGGGCGATAGATGTGTGAGCCACCCTAAAGCCAGGTGGACAAAGCAGACATAGGACACGTGGCCCAATGAGGACTGTGAGGCGAGGATTTTGAGTCGCGTTTATTGACTTGTTTTACATGCGTTTTATGTGTTTATTAGTCACTTTTGTGGTTAGTATCGCATAATTCATTCACTTTAGTCTATAAGCTCATTTTGTATCAAATCTCTCATATTTTATCTTTTTTATTATAAACAATCATATTAATGTGTTTTCACATAGTTGATTTGGCTTTGTCTTGAAATTTCAGGAAGAGCGCATATACACAGTTGTCGATACCATCGACATCCTTCGATAGTATCGACACAGTCACAGTGAGACAGCCACAAGGAGCCAAGATGAGTTGATACCATCGATTGGGAAGTCGATGGTAGCGAGACACCTTCAGCAAGCCAGCAATCAACCGGTTGATACTATCGACACAAAAGTCGATACTACCGATGTTGCACAGCTTCAACATCAAAATGGTGACAAAACTGACGCCTAAAGGTGTCGATAGCATCGACCCGTGGTGATGGTATCGAGTCTGCATCAGGCAGAATGTCAGAGAAAAAAGAGAACGAGTCGATACTATGATGGGTCAATACCATCGACCGGCGTCGATGGAATCGACACCGTCAAATCAGTTGTTGTTTCAGAATCGGCCCGAATCAGACGGTGGTGATCTTTTGGCGACCTAAAGTGATCGATATACCTAATTTCGGCGGCCCTAAGTAGGGGATCATGTCATTAGCCGTTGCACAAGACCCGAGGAGAGGTGGAGAGAAGAATGAAGCCTAGAATCATACCCCAATCATTTTGAGAGTAGTAGAAGATGTTTTCCACCGTCGGAAGGCTGTAGATCGCACACTCTACGTTAAGGAACGCCCGAATTTCCTCCGTTCAGGGGTTTACATCACTTTTATTCACGTTTCTCAATGTTTTCCCTTTCTCTCATCATGTCTTTCATTGAGATGAACATGTAGGGATAATCCCCTTTGTCTTTAGGACCGGGAGTAGCCCAGGTAATCGTTGTTTGACATTTTTACCATAATAATTCATATTTTGTCTCTTAAATCTGTGGTATGATTTCATTTTCTCCATTATATTATTATGATTGATCACCCTAATGATAATCTCATGCCTTTAATTACTTTGAAAGAAGAATTAACAGTTGAAAAGAGACAAAATTCACATTAATTAATAAATCCCTTGAACAAGGTGATGTACGGTTAATGGTGGAAACCCAGAGTATGATCTTCATGCACCTAGTTTAGGGTATAGGTTACTACGACCGTGGAATCGACCTAGATTTAGGTAGTGAATTGTATCATGACAGTGAACAATTCTGACTACAGGTCACTATCCAAAATGAGAGATGAATTTGATTAACTATGTAGAAATAAATACAACGAGAACCCACGGTGAAACTACAATCCTAAAGATTCCCATTTAAATTGTTTAAACTAAACATTTCATCGATTGCTTTTTTTTTTATCAACTCTCAAAACCTTTTAATTGGTCTAGCTGATCACGAATAGTTAGTAAGCATTCTACCGACAATTCAGTGTCCCTGTGTTTGACTCGGGCCTCACAAAGACCTATATTACTCTGACTCGTGCACTTGCGTTATACGCACGGAAAAATTGTGTCAAGTTTTTGGCGTCGTTGCCGGGGACACGGAAACTGTCGGCACTACGAGTACTGCAAGCGGCCACTCTAGGCCACATTTTATTTTATTATTCTTATTTTTGAAATTCATCGTTTATCTTTCATATTTAGCAATCGTCTAGCACTGTACTGAATCAAATTTATTACCTTACAGGTACCAGTGCATGGTGAAGATGTGTAGCACAGACTACACACTACAGGCTACCATCACCAGAGGTTCCACCGTTGGGATCAGACGATGAGGAAAATAACATTCAAGATCAACCTAAGGATATAGATTCAGACTCTGAACCAAAAGCCATGGCTGAGGAACAGACAATATGGGAGAATGTAAAGGCTTCTTCCTCGTCAGCATCAAAGGGGCCGATAAAAAGGTAGGAAGTTAACATTCCAACCTATAAGATTGATCTGGCACTGATAGGCTTGGTCAAGTCTCAAGCGTTTCACAGGCTCAAGAATGAAGACCCAGTTGCACACATCAGCACTTTTGTGGAAAATTGTGATATGATCAAGATAGATAGGTTTCCACAGGAGACACTGTATTTGAAGTTGTTTCCCAGCTCTCTTGCAGGTAATGCACGTGAATGGCTGCATAACCTAGATGATGAGACCGTTGAGACTTGGGATTAAATGATCGAGGTTTTCTTTGAGAGATTCTTTCCATCGGAGAAAACTAATGACCTAGTATGGAAGATCCACAATTTCTGTCAAAGGGCCGGCGAGACATATTCTGAGACGTGGGAGCACTTCCAGATAATGTTGCGGAAGTGTCCACATCACAGGCTGGATAAATAAAAACAAGTGAATATCTTCTACTTTGCTTTAAATGAGCATGACAGGAGCAATCTAGACTCCGAAGGTTCCAGTTTCTTCTTGAACAACACTTGCACTAGGTGTTGGGAAATCCTAAATAATATGGTTAGAAAGCAATCCTAGGGTGATAGAGAGACACCATAATAGGCCCGAGTCACAGGTGAGTCAAAGGCCATCAAGGAGCTGAATGAGAAGATGGACTTATTAGCCAAGAAATTGCTAGCAAAGGAAGACGGAGAATCTAATGATGAGGCGTAAGTGAAATTTATGCGCCAGCAATAGGGGTACAGATACAATGATTATTCTTGGAGGAAAGATAAAAAAATTACATGGAAGGACCCAAACAATTTCTTGTGGGACCACGATGCCAAACGACAACTGTCGGCAGAGGACAAGAGCAATGAGTTGCTCAATCAAGTAATCAAGAAAAATCAAGAACTCATGAGCACATTTGGCCAACAGATTAAGCAACAAGGAGAATTTATGAATCAATTTGGGCAAACTTTACAAAGTCATGGAGCTCAGATGAGGTCACTCGAGATATATTTAGCACAGATGGCAGTAGAAATTTCAAGTTTGAAAAAGCCAACACAGTAAGGTTTTCCGGGAAATACCAACATTCTAGGAGGAAATCAGCAAGCCAAGGCAATTCTGTTGTGGAGTGGAAAGAACATTTTAAACTCTAAGGCTGATGAACCAAGCACACCCCAGCCAGAAACCACAAGTGAGGCCACATAGGAGGTTACAATCATAGAGCCGATAGAGGATGCAGTAGAGGATGCCACACCAGAACCCATTGCTGAGGAAGAGACCCAAAAGAGGACACCCTATGTGCCGCCACATCAGAGGGCACAGACTGTCCCAGTCCCGTATCCAAATAGCTTGAAGGCTAAGAAAGTGGACACTCAGTTCAAAAAGTTCCTAGATAGTTTTAGGAAACTTTTTTCAACATTCCGCTGTTAGAGGAAATAAAGCAGATACCCTCTTATGGCAAGTTTCTGAAAGATATAATTACAAAGAAGAGGAAGATTCCTGATACTGAGGTGGTGGTTCTTAAAGAGCAAGTGAGTGCCTTCATTTTGGGTACATTGCCACCAAAAAGACAAGATCCGGGTTGCTTCAATATTTCATGCTACATTGGCAAGGTGAAATTCGACGAAGCATTGTGTGATTCCAGAGCAAGTATTAATTTGATGTCTCTTTCTACTTTCAAGAAATTGGGACTTAAAGAATCGAGACATAACAACAGGACGATTCAGTTGGCAGATAATTTTGTGGTAAAGCCATATAGTATTTGTGAGGACACTACTACAGAAATAGCATTCAGTGTCGCTTTTCTGGGCGTCGATTATTAAGGAAATCCGACGCCTATAATATCAGGTGTCAGTTATTTAGGCAAACCGACGTCTATATTTGAAGACTAGCCAGACATGGGTACCGCTTTGTATTCAGCGTCGGCTTACTATTACCGACTGACACCTAAAAGCGCCCGCGAAATCCAATTTTCGAGCGAAACAAATTTGGGCCACATACAGCGTCGGTTTTTTAACTATTCACCGATGCCTATTTAAAATGAAATTTTGCGTGAAAAGTTCCACTTTAGGTGTCGGTTATCCTTGGATAACCGACGCTGATAATAGTTCCCGCCAACTAATTTGGGGTCAGTTTTTTACTATCAACCGACGCTGAAGATAATAGGCGTCGGTTTGCTTATATAACCGACGCCGTTGCCCAACTTAATAGAGGCCCGATCACCCATCTCTTCCCCCTTTCTTCCTGTTTCATCGATTTTGTGCGCTAGCTCATCGCCGCTCTCCCAAAATCGCCGCCTTCTGCTTCTCGCTCGCCGCCGACGATCTGTGCTGCTGCTCTGCGTCGCCGCCGCCGCCCGCCGTCTTCCTCCTTGTGCCACCACCGCCCGCTCCTTCCTCCCTACTCCTTGCGCCGCTGCCGCTTCCTCCCTGCCTGGGCGGCGCCGCCGGTTGTCTTCTTCCTTGGCTCCGGACGCCGTCGCTGTCTTCTTCCTGGAGCTCGCCGCGTCTGCCCTGTGCCGCCGTCTTCTTCCTTGCCTCCAGCCTTGTTCTCAAGCAAGTACCTACCAACCTACCCAGGCAGCACCCAGGCACCTAGGCGGCCAGGCGTTCACCTAGGGTTTGCCCAGGCGCCCAGCCTAGTTAGGCCTCTAGGATGCCTGGGCGATGCTTGGGCTATGCCAAGGCACAATGTTGCTGTGTATTTTTTTTAAAATTAAGTTATTTACTAATTTGTGTTTATTTATGTACTGATTTGTATTTATTTATGTATTATTTCAGGAATTAATTGATCATCTGTTGCTGCCCGCCGTCTCCCTGACTGTCGCCTGCTCACCTGCCTGCTTGCCTGCCTATTCGCCTACCCTCTGTCTCGCCCAAACAGAGGTAAATCCTATTTTATTACACTCCTTGATCTTTAATCACATAGACTTAATCAACATTGCTACTTGTATGATCCTAGTGATTATTATACTGTTTGTATGATCCTAGAAAGTGAACAATCATTGTTCTTTATATTACTTGTACATTGGTATAAATTAGAATGAACAATCACTAAATTATATATTGTTTGTATGGAGTCCGACTTCATTGTAGATATCTATTATTGTGTTTGTTGGCCTAGAAACCCGTCCAAGATTGACTCATTAGGAGTAAATCTTGGATAGTCGCCGGTTTGGGACTATTCTTGAACACCTAATCTCACTTAGGATGTAAGTGTATAATGTGTATTGGGTTTTCGAGAAAATTTCTGTAGCATTTCCCCGTTTGTTCTCTAAGTACATATGTACTTAGAGAACAGCGGGGAAATGCTGCCGAAATTTTCTTAAAAACCCAATACACATTATACACTTACTAGTGAGATTAGGTGTTCAAGGATGGGATATGTGGTACACATTTATTATATATAAGAATGACATCAAATGTGTTTGTTGGCCTAGAAACCCATCCAAGATTGACTCATTAGGAGTAAATCTTGGATAGTCCCCGGTTTGGGACTGTTCTTGAACACCTAATCTCGCTTGATGTAAGTGTATAATGTGTATTGCATTTTCGAGAAAATTTCAGTAGCATTTCCCTGTTTGTTTTCTAAGTACATATGTACTTAGAGAACAGCGGGGAAATGCTGCCGAAATTTTCTTGAAAACCCAATACACATTATACACTTACTAGTGAGATTAGGTGTTCAAGGATGGGATAGGTGGCACACATTTATTATATATAAGAATGACATCAAATGTGTTTGTTGGCCTAGAAACCCATCCAAGATTGACTCATTAGGAGTAAATCTTGGATAGTCCCTGGTTTGGGACTGTTCTTGAACACCTAATCTCACTTAGGATGTAAGTATATAATGTGTATTGGGTTTTTGAGAAAATTTCGGTAGCATTTCCCCGTTTGTTCTCTAAGTACATATGTACTTAGAGAACAGTAGGGAAATGTTGCCGAAATTTTCTTGAAAACCCAATACACATTATACACTTACTAGTGAGATTAGGTGTTCAAGGATGGGATAGGTGGTACACATTTATTATATATAAGAATGACATCACATTATACACTTAGGATGTAAGTGTATACCCTAATCTTTTCCTAATATATACTTGTTTCCTAATATATACTTGTTTTCTCTTTGATCATAGAATGGATAGATCATGGATGTCTGTTCGTAATCATTGCACCCCAGAGTTTATATCTGGTCTTGATCAGTTTATTAGATTTGCCGAGGAACATAGGAGAAAACCTACAGATAGGTTCTACTGTCCATATAGGCATTGCGGTAACAACTTGAAAGTCAACACTGGTGAGGAAATCAAAAGTCATGTCATGTGCAACGGGATTGTACAAGGCTATACAGAATGGCACTGGCATGGAGAGATTTCATAATCAAAACCAGTAGATGTCGATAGCAGTGCTTGGGTGGAAGAAGAAATTGCCTCCGATGACGTAAATGTGAACGAACCAGTTCTAGCAGACATCATTGATGCGATGCTGGATAGTTGTAGGGTAGAGCACACCGATCCACCTCCTATCTTTAGAAACATTGTGCATGATGCTGAGATACCGTTATACACAGGATGTGCTAAGTTTACGAAGCTTAGCGCTGTGTTGAGATTGTATAAGTTGAAAGCTAACAATAGATGGAGCGACAAAAGCTTCACTTCATTGTTGACTTTGTTGAAAGAAATGCTTCCTGAAGGAAACGAGCTGCCAATCTCAACATACCAGGTAAAGAAAATGTTGTGCCCAATGGGAATGGAGGCCAAGAAGATACACGCATGCCGGAATGATTGTGTATTATTTCAAAAGGACTATGTAGATTTGAAAGATTGTCCAAAATGTGGTGCGTCACGGTATAAATTGACGACTTCGGGGGAGTCCAAAACTGGTTCTCCTGCCAAGGTGTTGTGGTATCTACCTATAATATCACGGTTTCAACGCTTGTTTGCAAATCTGAAAAATGTGAAGAATTTGAGGTGGCATGCAGATGTTAAGAAAAATAATGATGGGATCCTACGACATGTGTCTGATTCCCCACAGTGGAAGAAGATTGATGTATTGTACCCCAAATTTGGTGAAGAAGATAGGAATCTAAGACTTGGGCTTTGTACAGATGGGATGAATCCGTACGGGACATTGAGCAGCCAACATAGCACTTGGCCAGTCATGCTTGTTATATACAATCTTCCTCCCTGGATGTGTATGAAAAATAAGTACGTTATGTTGTCATTGTTGATATCGGGCCCTAAACAACCCGGAAATGATATCGATGTTTATCTTGAACCTTTGATTGATGACTTAAAGAAACTTTGGGCTGAAGGTGTGATGACCTATGATGCTTCAACAAGAGAGACATTTCATTTGCACGCTATGTTGTTTTGCACTATTAACGACTTTCCAGCATATGGGAATTTGTCTGGATATAGTGTCAAAGGAGCTAAAGTGTGTCCTATATGTGGGAGTATTATTGAGCGTTTTTAAAGGTGATGTTCGAAACCGTTATCGGCCTGAAGGGAGTATTATTGAAGGTTATGTGGCGAGAGAGGTTATGGATTTTTGCAATGGCTTTCTCAGTGGTAATGAAACTCTTGATAATGATAAGAATATTGAGGAGGGCAAAGGAATTTTGGGATCACGGGTGAAAGTAATCATCCGTGAGCAGTTGGAACAAGCTCACTTGTATATTTTACACAATATGGACGAAGTGAGTGTTTATATCGAGGAACATACCAATTTCATAAAGAGACAACATCCTCGAGCAAGTTCAATGTGGCTTGCTAGAGAGCATAATAAGACTTTTACTAAGTGGTTTGAAGATAAAGTCTTACATCAACTATCTCAAACACCAAATGATATTACAGAAACTATCAAATGCCTCACCTTTAAACCAAAACCGAATGTTATGTCTTATGAAGGGTTTGACATTAATGGATTCACATATTACACAAAGCGCCAAGATGATAAGAGTGTCGTCCAAAAATAGTGGGGTCACTCTTCAAGCGTCTACTATGTACTTTGCAAGTGCAAAGGATAAGAGTCCACATCCAAAATGTCATATTATGGTGTCATTGAAGACATTTGGGAGTTTGACTACATAGATTTCAAAATTCCGCTCTTTAAATGTAATTGGGTTGATAACACCAAAGGAGTTATAGTGGATAAATTGGGTTTCACTTTGGTGAACTTTGAAAAGATTGCCAAGAAGGGTGAACCATTCATATTGGCATCACAGGCGAAACAAATATTCTATATCGATGATCCTGCAAATGATAAATGGTCGGTTGTTCTTCATGGTAAAAGACAGTTCATTGAAGATCCTATAGATGAAGAAGAGTACTATGATAAGTATGATGACTCCAGTCCATTCTCAGTTGGGTTGCCAACAACACAAAATATTGAAGCTAATGATGACTTATATGTGCGCAGAGATCACAATGAAGGATTGTTAATTGATAAAAGATCACAATTTTAGAGACATGTATGTTTATACAAATGCTAAATGTTTGCCTTTTTCTAGTTAATACAAATGATAAATGTTTGCTTAGGAATTATAGGACAAATCTGAACAGAGAATACATAAAAGAGGGTGATAAGAAGAAGAAGTCAGCCCTTGAACAATGGAACTTCTTGGACAAAGAAGATTGGGACAATTTTGTTGCTTCAAGAAAATCTGAAGAATTCAAGGTATTAGGCGTCACTCCCAATTTAATTAATATACATTGTATTCACCTATTCAAGATTAACATTTAGTGTTACTAACCAAATCATTAATGTGCATACTAACTAGGCCCTCAGTGATGCATAAAAAGCAAGGCATGCACTGAATGTGAATGACCACACTATGGGTCCAAAAGGCTATGCAAGCGTTCGCCAAAGACTACAGGAAGAGTCTGTGACTACTCAGGAGTCTGCTCCTACTCAGGAGTCTGCCACACCTATGCCTCGCCATGATATCTGGATAGCTGGGAGGCAAAACAAGAAGGGTGAAATAAAGAAGCTCGTAACTGCTGAGGCGACTGCGAAAATGGTAAAATACAACTCTTAGAGCAATCGTTTGAATATTGATTATTTGTGATGTTAACTTACCAATTTCTATTGATGGTGGTTAGCAGGAGCTGCACGAGCAGAGGAAACAAGGCACGTTCATCCCTCAGGGCACAAGGGATGAATTGACAGTTGCTCTGGGTAACCCAGAGCATCCTGGACGTGTTAGGGGTGCAGGCTCTGGTGTGGGCATCAAAGCATTCTTTAGGCCATCCCAGCGCAAACCCAGAGCGGGACTTTCTCAAGAAGAGGTAACCTATTCTTTTTTTAGAATGTTACTGCAAAAGGAAATTCAATAATAAGAAGCTAATGTTTCTTTTATCCATGTATAGGAGAATAAGAGAGTCGAGGATATAGTTTCTAAGAAGGTCAACGATGTAGTTGCTGAGAAGGTCAAGGAAGAATTGCTGCGGTGGCAGGCATCTCAGGCTTCCAATCAGCCTATGGCGACCCACTCTTCTCCTGATGCACAGACTGCGAGTAATCCTGGAGACCCATCGCCTAACACGTCTGTTGTAAGTATTGTTTATGACATTGTAGCTAGTCTTTTCAAGATGATATGTTTTCAAGATGATATGTATATATGTATAACATTCTTTACGTAAATTTGTAGGCATTGAAGCCATGCCGCTTAAGAATGCAAGACTATGTTGTTGCAGAGGCGCTGGCTTACCCGTCCCTTCCTGGGGAAAGGTTTCACGAGACTCCAATGCCACAGGGCTACATTCGTGTGGGCCCATTACGTGTGTTACCCGATTGGAGGGAAGCTACATTGCCATATCCCCACCTGGATATTGATACACTTGCTGAGGCAGAAGGCGGGGTGATATTGTGGCCCAAAGCAGATGTCGTCTACACTACTGAAATTGTAAGATAAATTTACATTACTTTAGATTGTTAATGTGTATATATGAGGTCAACTGATCTGAAATTTTATATACAGGTTAAAAAGAAGATACCCGGAGCACCTAGGCCTCCACCTCCACTTCCTGCATTACCAACTTGGGTTCCAACTGACCTAAAATACCCATTAGGTCCTGCTTGTAGGGGAATGGCATGTTGGCTACGGGCACATAATATACATTGCCCTATAATTGTTTCTTTAGAAGCAGATTATGCAGGTCAATCATACGATAGCTCTTTATTTATACAAGATATTATTGAGCTATTTACGTATGATTGGCTGAATACATCAATGATAGAGACATGGATAAGGTGAGATCCTGTTTATACATCCATATACCTTGTATAAGATCCGGTGATCTGGTTTCTTATATATTAATGCATACGTAATATATGTTTTGCAGCTACTTAGTCGAAGATCAATGCAAACAATTTGCATTTGATCATGTGGGATTTTTGATTCCATCATTGATTAGTATGGTAGCTAAAGACCCTAATAGTGTTCAACAATATTGTATAGATGCTTTTACAATTTTTGGTCAGCAAAAGAAGACGATAATAATAGCTCCATTCAATGTCAAGTAAGTTTACTTTATTTATAATTTGGACTTAAGAAAATTCCATTTTTATTGTACATTTTGAGTTATTAATTGTTAACTTTTTACCTCTAGTGGTAGATATTGGGAGTTACTAGTTATTGTCTCCGGGACGTTCACTGTTTGTTATCTAGATCCCGCGGGAAGTACATTAAACACTAAAATTGGACATGTAATGAGAATGCCATTATTCTGGTGAGAAATATTTCATTTTTGTATCTGTTAACATCTGTTATTACATTACTATTTACTTATGCAATTTACTGTGTAATCTTCACATGTAGGGGTTTAGATGCATTCAAAAAGGCTGGAGGAACGGTCCCAAGGAAAAAGAACCAGCCAATAAATTGGCATAACACACAAGTAAGTTCCCGACTCCAATGTATATATTATTGATGTGAATTGTGCTTAGTTGTATTATTTTGTATGTTTCAATTTATAGTGCGCTACACAAGACAATGGCTGGGCATGTACATACTATGTGATGCGATTTATGCAGATGATTATCAAACATGCCGCAGTGGACATCGATACCATACATGAGGTATTATATATAGTCTCATTAGTTAGTATGAAATATATCAATCTTATTTTTATATTATTACTTATATATACATCATTCTCTTTGCAGGTGTTTAAAACTGACCACACTATAGGTAAACGCTTAAAAAATATACATGCTCCATATACGATGGAAGCATTAAATGAAATAAGAGAAGAATGGGCAAAAGCCATACAAGCAGTGGCAATTGTAAGATATAATTGGGATGTTGATAGCGATACTGAATGATACTTTGTAAATGAATATTTCTGAATGTTAATACATGTATTTGAATGTTTCTATATGTGTGAATGTGATAATTGAATTGATGTCTGAATGCATCTACTTGTGTGAAATATTTTTTGTTAATTTTGCAAGTTTGTCACCTGTTTGTAGGCTGATATCAATGGATGTCGTAAACCTACAGTTCAGAAAACTGAACTGCAGGTTCTCATCCTGCTGACCAACCACAGCAGGCCTGCAAACTGATATGAAAAAAAAATAGATATAGGCGTCGGTTATTTACAGAAAACCGTCAGCAAAGACCTACAGCATCAGTTTTTTGAACAAAACCAACGCCTAATGTGGCCATGGCCGTACTGGAAATGGCGTCGGTTGTTTAATTGATCATCGATGCCAAATGTGTCGCGCCACAGAAAACGGCGTCATCTAGGGCACTTTCTGCGTCGGTCTTTTAGTAGATAACCGATGCAAAATGTGTCCTAGATGACGTCGTTTTCTGTGGCGCGAACCCTTTTGGCATCGGTTTTCTATAAACAATCGACGTCTGTACGTTAAATAGGCGTCGGTTAAAAAACTAACGCCGAAGTGTTCGACCTTTAGCGGCGCCCACATAAGCGTCGCTCGGAAACCGACACCAAAGGGGGTTAAACAACCGACGCTAAAAGGCATTTTTGTAGTAGTGATCGATGTACTGGTTAACATTGACAGGTTTGTATTTCCAACAGATTTTGTGGTAATGGAAATGCAAGATGACCAAGGGAATGAGCTACTCCTTGGAAGACCCTTCCAAGCTATTGCAGATATGATACTCGAAATGGGAAGAGGTCGTCTGACATTGGGAATAGCGGATGACATATTTGAAATGGTTATGCCACCAAGTACAACACAATTCAAAGCAAAGGAGCAGTGTCGCATGGTGAAACATTTTGATCAGAACATTTCTCTTTGTCTAGGGAAGCCATTTCTAGATATGGCTCATGTAATGACCAAGGTAGATAAGGGGACACTGTCTGTAGATATTATGGAACAAACCAAAGTTGTTTCTCTTTGCAGAGCTGTGGGGTTTCTAAATGATGAAGAGGAGAAAATTCCTCTTTCTACTGAAGATGATGCAATAGCAAGTTCTGTCCTTGACGCATATCCAGAACTGCCCCTTGAAGCTTGCCTTGTTAACATAATGCATGACTGTATGAGAAGCAAGTCGTTACAAGAATGTGTCAAAATGCTTCAAGTGCTTTCGTGCTATTATTCCAAGCATTATGAAGATCTTGGCCCCCTCCCACTACCGCTTCAATCATCATTGATCAGTCCACCAAATTTAGAACTGAAACCACTGCCTCCTCATTTGAAGTATACATTCTTAGCCGATGGTGAAAGACTACCGGTGATTATTTCGGCATATCTAAGTGCCGATGAAGAAGAGCAGTTGATCATCGTGCTGAAGAACCACCGTGGTGCATTCAGGCTGTCAGTTGCGGATATTAAGGGGATTTCCCCTACACTTTGCCAGCACAAGATCTGGCTCGAGGAAGGAGCCAAACCTATAATCCAACCAAAGCGTAGACTCAATCTGAGCATGATGGAGGTCATCAAGAAGGAGGTGATCAAGCTCCTTTTTGCAGGCATCATGTACGCTATCTCAGATTCGACGTGGGTAAGTCCCACACAGGTAGTCCCTAAAAAGGGGGAATCACCGTCACTCATAACCTGTTAAACGAACCGGTCATGAACCAATTGGTAAGCGAGTGGCATGTGTGCATTGACTACCGTCGCTTGAATTCTGCTACGTTAAAAGACCATTTTCCTCTACCTTTCATCGATCAAATTTTAGAGCGCCTCGCTGGTCGATCTCATTTTTGTTTTCTAGACGGCTACTCCGGCTACAATCATATCTCCATTGATCCTAAGGACCAAGAGAAGTCTACCTTCACTTGTCCTTACGGAACATTCACATATCATCGTATGCCTTTTGGTTTGTGCAACACACCAGCAACCTTTCAGCGCTGCATGCTCGCTATTTTTTCTAATATGGTTGAGTGTTTTCTAGAGGTTTTTATGGACGATTTTTCTGTCTATGGTGCGTCGTTTGATGAGTGCCTATACAATTTGGACAAAGTTTTACAAAGATGTGAGGACACACATTTAGTTCTCAACTGGGAAAAGTGTCACATGATGGTTAGTGAAGGAATTGTTCTTGGACACAAGGTGTCCAACAAGGGGATGGAGGTGGATCCAGTCAAGATTGAGGTTATTTCAAAATTACCCCCACCTAATTCAGTTAAAGGGGTAAGAAGTTTTCTTAGTCATGCAGGATTGTATAACCGCTTTATCAAAGATTTCTTGAAAATCGCTAAACCATTGTCTGAATTGCTTGAGAAAGTTGCGATGTTTGATTTCAATGAAAAATTCTTGCATGCTTTTAATGTACTTCAGGAAAAGCTAATTTCTACACCGCTTGTTCAAATGCCGGATTGGACTAAGCCTTTCGAGCTCATGTGTGATGCTTTGGATTTTGTAGTAGGGGCTGTTCTTGGGCAGTATTTTGAGAACAAACCTGCGGTGATTTTCTATGCATCCAAGACCCTAAACGAGGCACAACTTAACTCACCACAACTAAAAAGGATCTTCTCGTCATGGTTTTCGCATTCGAAAAATTTCAGCAATATCTGGTAGGGTCAAAAGTTGTGGTGTGGACGGACCATGCCGCCATAAAATACTTGATGGAAAAGAAAGATGCCAAACCTAGATTGATTAGGTGGATCTTTTTGTTACAAGAATTTGACATTGAAATCAAGGATAAGGTAGGAATTGAGAATGTGGTTGCGGACCACTTGTCTAGGCTAAAGTGGGTAGATGAGAAGGATATTAATATACCCATTACCGAGACATTTCCTGATGAGAAAATCCTTTCTTTAAAATCCAAGGATCCATGGTTTTCATATATTGTTAATTATCTTGCATGTAAAATAATCCCAGATGATTAGACTTATCAAGAGAAAAAGAAAATTCTCCATTCTTTGAGATATTATTTCTGGGATGATCCCATCTTGTTGAAGCAATGCAGGGACGGCGTTATGCGCAGGTGTGTAATGGAGATAGAATATGATAGTGTACTTAGTCACTGTCATACGCTGCCAACCGGTGGCCATCATGCGAGTTCAAGAACGGCAGCCAAGGTGCTAGAGAGTGGGCTTTATTGGCCTACACTCTTCTAGGAAGCCTACGACTATGTGCGAAGATGTGATTCCTGTCAAAGAGCAAGTAATATTTCCAAGCGGCAAGAGATTCCCCTCAATGTGTTTCAAGAAGTTGAGGTATTTGATCTGTGGGGCATCGATTTTATGGGACCCTTTGTGTCCTCGAATTCTAATTTATACATTTTACTTGTTTTTGATTATGTATCGAAGTCGGTAGAGGCAATACCCACAAGGACTAACGACACTGTTGTAGTGTGTAGGTTTGTAAAAGATCACATTTTATGCCGATTTGGTATGCCAAGGATGATTAGTAGCGATGGAGGCACCCACTTCAAGAATAAAAAGTTTGTTGTGTTGTTGAGAAAGTACGGGGTGAAGCACAATGTTGGTACCACATACCACCCGCAGACACAAGGGAAAGTCAAAGTGTCAAATAGAGAAATTAAGAAACTTTTGGAGCGCACAGTGGATTCGATAAGAAAGAACTGGAGTACACTACTACCGGATGCATTATGGGTGTATAGGACTGCATTTAAGACACCCATAGTTACTATGCCTTTTAGGTTGGTTTATGGGTGGGCCTGTCATCTACCGGTAGAGCTGGAACACAAGGCGCACTTGGTGCTAAGGAAGCTTAATTTGACTTATGATCAGGCAGGGAAGAAGTGAATGCTCGAGCTCAATGAGCTATATGAGTTACGGATGAACGCTTATGAGAATTTGAGGATTTGCAAAGAAAGAACAAAACAAATTCACGATCGACACATTCAACTGCGTGTTTTCAAAAAGGGAGATCGTGTGTTATTGTTTAACTCGAGGTTGAAGCTGCATCCCGGGAAATTGAAATCCAGTGGAGTGGACCTTTTATTGTGGAGGAGGTACGCCCATATGGTGCCATCTTGGTGCACGATGGAGAGATGACATTTCTAGCTAATGGTCAAAGGTTGAAGCTTTACTTTGGTGAGGACTACACGAGAAAAGTGCATGAGGTTAAACTCATGGCACTTAAGGTTGAATGATGAGCATGATTATGTCTAGCCTAAGACAATAAACAAGGGCGCTTGTTGGGAGGCAACCAAACCATCAGTAGTTTTAATTTTAGTTTCTTCATTTTCTTCTACATTTGCAAGTTAGTTTTGTTTAATTTCATTTTTAGTGTAAAAATGATACCTTAATGGTTTGTTCAGTGTGCAGTACTAAGACAAAGTCGATACCATCGACCACAGGGTCGATGGTAGCGACGTGGATACAGGGAAGCAGCTGTAGAAATTTTTCTGTGTCGATACCATCGACGGCCTCGTTGATGGTATCGACCTACCATCTGTGACTTCGATGAAAAAGACAGCTCTGGGTCAATAGTATCGACTATGAAGTAGATACTCGCGAGATCCCTGAAGATTTACAGAAGAATTCGTCTCAGTGATCTCGATACCATCGACACCCCTGTCCATGGCATCGACACGACAACAGTAAGGAAGTGGCATCCGGGCCTCACGAGGGCACTCGAACCACACAGAGTCGATACCATCGACACACAAGTCGATAGTATCGACGCGACACGTCACCGATCTACGAGAACAAATCAACGGAGCCTGCCATTTTTGGAAGTCGGTCTTTGGGATGGGTCGATACCATCGACTCGCTTCGATAGTATCGACACATCAGCGATCCGGGCCCCCAGATCCTACAATCGACAACCGTCGATAGTCGCGAAGAGTGGATCGTTCCTTGAGGTGTCGATACCATCGACACCCCCGTCGATGGTATCGACAGAGCAGCAACAGTGATAGAATCAGTTATAAAAGGAAGGGTTATTGCTCAAATCTCTTCACACCTTTAGTGCTTCTTCCTTCCACTTGTGTTTCGAGCATTGTTGAGCGACCGGAGACCTTCATCAAGCGTGCAAGGACCGAGATATCTTCACCGAGCTTTGCCAAGAGAGGAGATCATCTTCTCTGACCTTCATCGAGCTCTATTTCCTATTCCCCTTTCTCTCTGTGATGATGGTGCGGACAGTAAGAGATTCTTCTTCACATGCACCCCCTATGGAGATTGATACATTTGTTCCTCCACCACCCAGCTCCATTCCTTGCCCAACGATCATTTATCCCTCGGCTGACGTAAGGAAGACATATGAGGAGTTGCTCAAGTGGAAAATTGAGCCAACCCGATATGTAGATCGAGCCATGATCTGTGACCTCGGCTTCGAGGCCAACCTCACCTATGTCCTTTAGGGGCTTGCACAACATACTAGAAGGTGGTATGACGAGGTCCAGTACCATGCTGAAGGCCATCCCTTTTTCAGTGAGTGGATGATGTACAAAGAACTGGTGGCAGAGTTTATGGCATCACTTGACATATGTGTCATGCCTAACGACCTCATCGCCACCGATAGGGAATGGATCAAGGGCTGAGTTTCTTTCTGGCTCTACAACAACAAATACACCCTCACCCTCCAACAGTTCAATTCAATCTACAACTGGTATCATTCCCCAAATCAGTACAGGAGGCTGGACAACCAGACGAATTATGATGAGATCTTCGCCCACCTGGTGACCGCACCTCCAGGAAAGTCTATCAGTTAACATAACGTAGTCGTCTCCGATTACGAGTATCCATTTGTGCAGATTCTACATCGCATGTTGTGCACTACTCTTTTTGCTCGAGGCGATCTTTCACTCAGTAAGTTTCAGGAGACAGACTTGTTCTTTTGGTATAAGATGTTGAAGAGAGAAGAGCTTAACTGGGGCGCGTTTTTCTTAACGCATGTGCTGCCATGCGGAGGAGTACTAGACGAGCTCCTATCCACTTTGGGGGGCTTATCATGCCACTCGCTCTCTATCATGGGTTGGACTTTTCCCAACTCACTATGTTGCCCAACAAGAATAAAGTCAATCTGCATCACCTACACTGCTCCAATCTTCTTACACTCTGTGATGGTGTGGCATGTGCACATTGCCATGTCAAACAGGAGTACCAGGAGTGTGCGCTTCCAGATCTCATCTTCCACATCTAGGGAGCTCAGCATTTTCGGTGGCCCATAATTTCCATCGACGACTCCGACGAAGAAGAAGATGGTGACGACAATGACAATGACAACGACGAGCATGAGGAAGAGGAGGCTATCACTCCTCTTCGTGCATGAGTGGCACCGCGGAAGCATCCCTGCTTCAACCCAGGTGCATCATCTTCTTCATAGCCTCTGCCACCGCAGTCATCTCAACAAGGAGAGGATGTCTACTCCATGTAGGGAATGTACTCAATGCTGCAGGAGATCCAACAGACTCAGCAGTAGCACACTGCCTCTTTCGTCGGTATTCAGGAAACAACGAACTGGCTATTCTTAAATCAGCAGGCCATTTATGAGAACGAGCACCTCCTCCTCGCCAACCAAGAAAATATTCATGACATGTTGCATAGGATGGATATGCAGCAACAACCGTTCTACGATCATTATTGGAGCCAAAATTACTTCGGTGGATATCCGCAACCTCCACCCATGCCCCCATATGATCTAAGTTTCCAGGGGCAATATCCATCATGGGATCCCACTGCCCTGTAGTACCCACCACCTGAACAATGAATGGTATCATTGTTCCACCTGTTAAGATTGTTTTTTACTATGAAGCCATAGTCGAATTCAAGCTTAGGGGGGGAGATGGAACAACTTCTATCTTTTTCTATCTTTTATTTTTAGTTTTTAGCATTTATTGCCTTTTCTGTTGTTCTAGCAATTTTCTTAGTTTTTAGGATCCACATTCTATCTAGTGTATTCGTGGATGTCTAATTTAAGGTGTCATCTCTTTGTTTATCACATGGGAGTCATGGGGTCAATTTGAAAATTTTTAATGAATCTGCAAGCTTGTTTTGTTTGAACTTGAGCATATGACTTATGAAAATAATTGGGTTTGTCAATTTTAAAACATAAGACCACAACTGTACATGCCTATGATTCAAGAAAAGTGGACGGAATTGGATGTTGAGCCTAAACTGACCAAATGGTAATGAGACTTTAATCTGAAATAAGAGAGAAAAACCCCTTGATTGTACACGTCAGTAAGGATGGACGTATAATTTCTTCCAATGGTTCTATCAATTAATATTGTGATCTATCTACTTCATCTTATCTACACTCCACCATAAGAATTGAGAGCACTATATAGTTTGTCATCTCTTGATTGCATGACATGTAGATAGGATTGCATTGTATATTAGTGTTTACATTTGTTGCATTGGAAAAAAAAAAGAAAAAAATGGTTACATTATAATCCTGCATCCAAAAATTTTAGAGTGCATGTTAATGTCATTTTAGTTGCATTTTGCATGATTTTAATCATCTTGTATAATTATGTGTCTTGCTTCTTCTGCAAATAAAGGACTTATTTTATTCTCTGTGAAAACTTAAAAAAAAATAATAGATATGTGAATAAGCCCAAGAAAAAGCTATTGAGAAATTCATGTTGTTCTATTAAGAAAGATAAGGGAATGAAAAAATATGAAGATCAGAGGGAGAAAGGAATTTGTTCAGATGCAGAATAAGAAGAACAAGCACATGTGTAGTTTGGTAGATATTCTGTCTCTCGTTGGGATAGAATGATAGTGCATGAATCATTCCACCTAAAATGTAGCATTAGGACATCTTCAAGTGCATTTTGCATCATGATAGGTCATTAATTTTTGTGTGAATGATTGACCATTATGTGCTTCCATTTCTTCCACAACCACCTATTCCATCCACCCGTTGCTCTAATCAGTAGGCCACCCATGATTATCACCTCATTCATTAATATCATGAGATCTGCTTCCATTTAGATGGTAGTTAGGAAACGAGCAACGTAGATAGAAGATCAAAAAGATGCACTAAGCCTCAACCAGAGGATTTTATTATATTAACTCCCTTATTTGATAGTGCTCATCAATCTTGGGTGGATATCTCTTATGGATGATCATTGTCACCTAGAGGGTAATTATCATTCTATGGTTAGTGAGGGCCGGTATGCGAATGTCTTGCGAAGATCATATGGCAAGGTCTGCTGTGAGAATATGTTCTTTAGTTGACCCTCACAATTTTATTTTGTCATTTTGCTGCTCGAGGATGAGCAATGTTTAAGCTTAGGGGAGTTTGATGCGAGGATTTTGAGTCACGTTTATAGACTTGTTTTACATGTGTTTTATATGTTTATTAGTCACTTTTGTGGTTAGTATCACATAATTCATTCACTTTAGTCTATAATCTCATTTTGTATCAAATATCTCATATTTTATCTTTTTTATTATAAATGATCATATTAATGTGTTTTAGCATAGCTGATTTGGCTTTGTCTTGAAATTTCAGGAAGAACGCATATACACAGCTGTCGATAGTATCGACACAGTCACAGTGAGACAGCCACAAGGACCCAAGATGAGTTGATACCATCGACTGGGAAGTTGATGGTAGCGAGACACCTTCAGCGAGCCAACAATCAACCGGTCGATACTATCGACACAAAATTCGATACTATCAACGTTGCATAGCTTCAGCATCAGAATGGTGACAAAACCAATGCCTAAAGGTGTTGATACCATCGACCTGCGTTGACGGTATCGAGCCTGCATCAGGCGGAACGTCAGAGAAAAAAGAGAACAAGCCGATACTATGATGGGTCGATACCATCGACCCGCGTCGATGGTATCGACGCCGTCAGATCAGTTGTTGTTTCAAATTGGCTTGAATCAGATGGTGGTGATCTTTTGGGGACCAAAAGAGATCCATAGACCTAATTGCGGAGGCCCTAAGTTGGGGGTCACGTCATTAGCCGCTGCACAAGTCCCGAGGAGAGGTGGAGAGAAGAACGGAGCCCAGAATCACGCCCCGATCATTCTGAGAGCCGCATAAGACGTTTTCCACCGCAGGAACGTTGTAGAACGTGCACTCTACGTCAAGGAATGCCCGAATCTCCTCCGTTCAGGGGTTTACATCACTTTCATTCACGTTTCTCCATGTTTTCCCTTTCTCTCATCATGTCTTTCATTGAGATGAACATGCGGGGCTAATCTCCTTTGTCTTTAGGACCGGGAGTAGCGCGGATAATCGTTGTATGCCATTTTTACCATAGTAATTAATATTTTGTCTCTTAAATCCGTGGTATGATTTTGTTTTCTCCATTATATCATTATGATTGATTACCCTAATGATAATCTAATGCCTTTAATTACTTTGAAAGAAGAATTAACAGTTGAAAAAAGACAAAATTCACATTAATGAATAAATCCCTTGAACAAGGTGATGTACGGTTAATGGTGGAAACCCAAAGTATGATCTTCATGCACCTAGTTTAAGGTATAGGTTACTACGACTGTGGAACCGACCTAGATTTAGGTAGTGAATTGTATCACGATAGTGGACAATTATGACTACAAGACACTACCCGGAATGAGACACGAATTTGACTAACTATGTAGAAATAAATACAACGAGAACCCGTGGTGAAACTACAATCCTAAAGATTCCCATTTAAATTGATTAAACTAAACATTTAATCGATTGCTTTGTTTTTTTATCAACTCTCAAAACCTTTTAGTTGGTCTAACTGATCGCGAGTAGTTAGTAAGTAGTCTACTGACAATTCAGTGTCCCTGTGTTCAACTCGGGCCTCACAAAGGCCTATATTACTCTACCGCATGCACTTGCGTTATACGCATGGAAAAATTGTGTCAGACTGCAACCCTTACCAGTTGTCGCCTATAAATAGCAGCTATAGGACTTTGATGGGATGGGTCAGATACCCAAGAGAGCTAACTTTGAGAGAAAAAATGGGCTAGTGCCTGAGTTCCCAGGCATGTCGGGTGATACTAGGTGAGCACACCCCCAACCCGAAAGGGGCGGGGGGAGTTCACTTAGAACCCATCCTGGTAGCCGCAACAAGACGAGACGACCGTCGGGTCCACCTCCGTGTGTTGAGTTCTTAGCTGGGCCTCAACCTGAGACGGCTCACCCTTCTACCCCGATTCAAGGAACCTGAGAGCCTAAGTGAATGCTAACCAAACACATGTCCTAACACGACATGATATTGAACCCGAAATGGATTACCCATCATGACACACCGCCCGACAGGGCTGGCTGCCCGATACAGCCATATTGGGTAGGGAATCCTCTCCTGATATGCCCCCAGAGTCGCAGCTCGAGACCCAACATGGTCAAGAGACCGACACAGGCATATAATGATAGGGCCCCTACCCGGTACTGGGTTAGCAGTAACTTAGGGGTCTGCTATTGTATATTGACCTCCTCTATCAAGGAGGTTGATACCTATCTTCCCTTTTTCAGCACATTACTTTCATTTTACTTATGCATTATAACTAAAACCTCTTCATATATCTATGTTTATTGGAATTTGTGGATCTCATCTCATATTTTTATATGTATGGTTCCTTTTTGTTGGATGATTTCTTTATAGCATCTGAACTCTAGTCTTCTCTATTTGGATCACACCTTTGATTATCTATCGAATGGTGTTTCTCATTTGGACTCCCTTGAGAGAAGGTAGTCTCAACTCTAGAGTTTGGCCTGACCCGGGAGTATGAGAATACCCAGGATCAGGGCTGCCTTAGTTTATCTTTCCACTCTAATCTATGCCCACTACTCTTGAGAGAGGGAATTGGTGTATAGTTAGAGGCATCTTCTTTAAGAGAAGAAGATGTAGGATGTTTTCTACTACTTCTTGTTATACTTGAGTTTTCTTCCTTCGTGCCTTACCTCTACAATAGTTTTCATCTCCTTAATTTCTGATACACAAAACCTTTATAAAAATGGCTAAACCCTAAAACTTTAATCTTTCTAGTAACTCCAGTTGGAGATAGACTTTTGGTTTCACCCTTTATGATTCTTTCTCTTTATGACAACCCTATCTTTTGACCTGTTTGATGTGCTTAGACAAGTGAAACTCAAGTTCTGAAGTGTTGTTCTTCCTATCCCTGTGTTCGACCCCAAACTACTTCGACCTTATGCTAGTTGCATGTGTCTTAAACATTCAGGTATTATCAATTTCAAAAGTACGATAACCAAGACATGATTCCATTCATGGACCCACATTTGAGGCACATCAGTAGGCCCGATCATACAACACAGAGTATGAGATCACTGAGAAACTACTCAACAAAAGCTTCTCCAAAACTGAACATGAGCAGAAACTACTTGATGATGGAGCCAGGATAAGTGAGGATGACAACTTCGACCTAGTTAAGTTGTGGAAGGAGCAAACAAGTGTGTCTTCCTTCAAGCTCGATAACAAAGTGGCTACAGTCCACTCTTGCTTCTGTAGGATCATCCACAAGATAGTGGCTAGCCTCCTCTTTAGCAAATTCGAAACCAACAACCTTTATACTGAAGAGATGCACATGATCTACTACATAATGGTGGGAAAGACAATAAAAATGGGGCACTTTCTCATCAACAGGCTCCATCCAATCAAAGACACCACCAAGGAGTACAACATGGGAGGCATCGTCAACCTAATCACAGTAGGGCTTGGATACCCAAAGGAACTTTGAAGCCTATCACAAACTCAGGGTGGGGACAAGATAGACATTGATTTCCTCACAAGGGACAACATTTTAAAGAAATAAGGCTCTCAACTCTCCTATAGGTTTGCAAGAACTAACATTTTAATACCACTACCAAGTTTTGTCAACTATGATGCACAAAACCTGGTATTTACGCCAACAGTGATTGAGGCTTTGATGGTCGACATGCTCCATCCAATCAAAGACAATAAACATGAAGAGATGCACATGATCTACTACATAATGGTGGGAAAGACAATAAACATGGGGCACTTTCTCATCAACAGGCTCCATCCAATCAAAGACACCACCAAGGAGTACAACATGGGAGGCATCGTCAACCTAATCACAATAGGGCTTGGATACCCAAAGGAACTTTGAAGCCTATCACAAACTCAGGGTGGGGACAAGATAGACATTGATTTCCTCACAAGGGACAACATTTTAAATAAATAAGGCTCTCAACTCTCCTATAGGTTTGCAAGAACTAACATTTTAATACCACTACCAAGTTTTGTCAACTATGATGCACAAAACCTGGTATTTACGCCAACACAGAGTATGAGATCACTGAGAAACTACTCAACAAAATCTTCTCCAAAACTGAACATGAGTAGAAACTACTTGATGATGGAGCCAGGATAAGTGAGGATGACAACTTCGACCCAGTTAAGTTGTGGAAGGAGCAAACAAGTGAGTCTTCCTTCAAGCTCGATAACAAAGTGGCTACAATCCACTCTTGCTTCTGTAGGATCATCCACAAGATAGTGGCTAGCCTCCTCTTTAGCAAATTCGAAACCAACAACCTTTATACTGAAGAGATGCACATGATCTACTACATAATGGTGGGAAAGACAATAAACATGGGGCACTTTCTCATCAACAGGCTCCATCCAATCAAAGACACCACCAAGGAGTACAACATGGGAGGCATCGTCAACCTAATCACAGTAGGGCTTGGATACCTAAAGGAACTTTGAAGCCTATCACAAACTCAGGGTGGGGACAGGATAGACATTGATTTCCTCACAAGGGACAACATTTTAAAGAAATAAGGCTCTCATCTATTCATCAACAAAATTGACAAATCAGTAAAACTTAACAATCCAGGTAAAAAAGAACATTTGCATCCATTGTGAGACCAAGAAATTTACCATTTTTGCAAAAACCTCCTGGGTATCTTGGACGGGAATTTCTCCATCTTTGTTTTTTCTCACATGTTTCTACTTTAAATAGTGAGGCAACCATCTAGAAAAACTAGAGATTGAGTAGTATAAGTAGTAACAGGAGAAGACCCTTGCCCTTGCTCTTGATCTTGCTCTTTATCTCTCAACAAACAACATTTAATATAACCACATGAACCCAACCACTAGTTGTGCAAATTCTTGTCACACCTTTTTTAACATAATGAATGAAATGATTAATTGCATAAGAATATTGTTAACTAATCATAAGAAACCATAAGAATGTAATTAATTCAATACCTTGAACTCATCTATTTGTCTCTACTCAAGAAACAACTTCCATTCTTTTTTATTGAGATAGGGCCATTGCATAGTAGGGTCCTTATTCTTCTTGGATCCATAGATGTAGTCTCTTGTAAGGATTGTCATCCAATCTCTAAGTCTTCTCCCGTTTCATCATGAATGGTTCATCCTTCTCTCCCATCCAAACAAAATTCACTACTGTGAAACTGAGTTCATCAACTACAACGTTTTTGTCAACCCATTTGAATTTAGATAATGGAACTCCAAACATTGTGTATTCAATTTCCCATGTGGCTTTAATGATTCCATCATAAGACATTTTTTCCTTTACATGGACTCTAATCCTTGTAACTAGAAAAATACAATGAAGATACTTGAAGGATGACCCCACTATTTTGGATGACACTCTTATCATCTTGATGTTTTGTGTAGTATGAAAATCCATTTATGTCAAACCCTTCATAAAATGTAATGTGCGTCTTTGTCTCATACATGAGCCATTTGATAGTTTCTTTAACATTATTTGGTATTTGAGATAGTTAACTGAAGAATTTCTCTTCAAAACACCTAATAATGTCTGATTATGATTTCTAGCAAGCTACATTGAACTAGCTCGGGGATAATTTGTCTTCAGATCGTTGGTGTGTTCGATGATATAATTACTCACATGGCCAATGTTGTCTAAAATGTATAAGTGTACTTGTTCCCACTACTCACGACTAATATCTATATGTCCTTATCCTAAAGTACCTTTGCCAAAATAAATGTCAGGATTCACAATATTAGCAGGAGTTTTTTTACAACTCAAAAAGTCATTGTGAAAATCCATAATGTCCTTAGAAACATAGATCTCAATGATACTCCCTTTGGTTCGCCAACAATTTCGAATATCACCTTTAAAAACAATCTTGTACCTCTCAAAATATGTATAATGCAAGAAAATTAGACCAACATTTTCACTTCTCTAGTCAAATGGTCAACTAGATGTACCATGATATCAAAGAATGAAGGGAGAAAATAATTCTTAAGTTGGCACAAGGCAACGAACACTTCTCTTGCAACTTATCTAGATTCTCAAGATCAATGAATTTTCTGCGTAGAGTGTTGAAGAAGAAAAAAATCCTGGTGATTGAAAACCTTACCTGCTTTGGGAGGATAAATCAAATAGCAAAAAGCCATATATGTCACATTATTGTGTGACAATCATGAGATTTAAGACCTAACAACTTCAATTCCTTCATTGATACCAATCTATAGATAATGATTGAGTATCTCTATCGTACCTTAACATTAAGCAAGAACTCACAAAAAGTTCTCCTCTCTTATTTAGACAAGGTGTAACAAGAAGGAGGTAATTATGTATGGAGACCCTTGCTAACTTATGTTGTTAATTATTTCCTTATGCCCATTTCACATAGGTCCATTCTGGATTTTATGCAATCTTTAGTCTTACCTTTTATATTCAACAAAGTACCAATGAAATTATCACAAACATTTTGTTCAACATGCATGACATCGTTGCAATGTTGAACTATAAAATAACTCCAATAAGACAGACTCTAGAATATTGACCTTTTTTGAATAAAGATTTATCATGTAAGTAGTGGGAACCCATAGAGGGCCCACTCCAAAGGTATATCATTATGAGCCATAAAATATTAGACACTGAAAACATAACCATCTACAAAGTTACAAATTGTTCTATATACATAACTTTCTCACCCTAAGGTGGTACATAAAATGAATATACTATATCTACTTTCAAAAGAGACCCAGTTTTAGAGGGAAAATTGGTCATTCCAAGCTATCCTCAAACCAACTTCATGAATGTAGCCTTCATGTATCCATGTCCTTCAAAGCATCTGTACCTGGATAGTTTTTGGAACACCCAGAAAATAGATAAAAAGGTATGCATCAATAACATCTGGTATATGTGCCCAATAAAAAATATTTTGTGCATTTTGAGATAGTGAAGTGCAAATGAGGGAGTTCCCATAAGAGGGGCTATTTGAATTTAAGTAAGTTTAAGAGAATGCGACATTAAATTATAGTGCACAATATTTGAGAAAAAAATCTTTCCATAATTCACAATTTCACAACAATCAAATACACTCACATGCATATATATATATATATATATATATATATATATATATATATATATATATATATATTAGACTAAATAGATATGGTACGACTAAGACACCATTGGATCTTTGGCCTAATGGGTGGAAAGATGCACCCTAGGTGGAAAGACACACCCATGTATATATAAGAGGTAGAAAGACGCACCCGGGTGGGAAGACACACCCTAATGGTTGTGTACATACATCATACAATAAATACCTAGATAAATGATCAAACACACATAAATAGAGTGGCAAGATATATTATATGTTATCAATCACATTTTCAAGTCCAAATAGCAATTCTTGTGGGGTCATAAACCCAAGGCAACCAGATATTTATCAATTTCAGAGGACAAGGAATTTCATCATGAAACAAATAAAAGGCCAAATTATAAGAAATGCCTCATTATAGGAATATTTTAGTGAGATTAATGCCCAAAAATAAATAGGGAAAAGAACATACCTGATCTTAACCGCTAATGTTTAACTCCAGGGTATACTTGGTCTCCAAGGTCATAGTTCATCCTAGAAACATGTTACATATGTGAGTCAAACTAAAGTGAACATGTCTGTACATTCCTATTATATATTTACACATAGTTATTATCCTAGTCCCAACCACTTAATATCATATTAGGGTTTGATATTATTAAGTGGATATATGATCCTTAAAATATCTATTTTAGTGCACATCTTTTGCCACATGAGTCGAAGTATGTCTAGGTTACATATGTGTATCCTTCATTTTTATTCATGTAATTTCATTCCTTTATCATATAGTTCAAATTGGTTAGTTGATCAAGGGTATCCATTATTGAAGTAATATCAAATCAAAATGTCATTGTTAAGTATGTTTGGGGTTCAATACAACTTACCTCTACATGTATTAGTCATATATTCATTATTAGATGTCGATGTGTATATAATTACAAGAATATTCCATACAGTTATATGAACTAAGCTAGGCTCATATGTGGTCCCAATTCACACGTCTTCGAATGCCATCTTTGGATAAATATAAATTAATCCATGCATATAGTTATTTAAGTAGAATCTAGTATATTATTTCTTTTTATACCCTTCAATTCATTTAAGCAACATCTAGACAAAATACTAACTAGTTTCATCAAGTAAACGTAGAAGTGCAGAGTATTTGTTTTATATACAACAATATCATGGTGATGCATCAATAATATTATTGCATGTCTACAATTGATATCTGACATATTCTCTTCATTGTTTAATATTAAATGTAAGGTTTGTGTTGTAGCATTAATGATCAAAAACTATCCACTACTAATACAAGCCTCCTATTATATGTGGTATCATGATGAGTACTTATATAGTTGATCAAGAAGTCTTTATTATAATCATCACCAAGTTTCACATCATAAATATTGATTACAATATTAATTATGTTCAATATAGTATTTTTATGTACATTACATAGTCCAGGAATGTTAGTGTTGAAACATGTCTATGTTCTATATGTACCTATGTATAGAGATGTATCTACTAATCAGAGTTGGTTGACCAAATACTCTTAACAATCATTATATTATTCTTAACACTTAACTCACATAACTTGATTCATCTATGCCATAGATCCTATGAGTGGGTGTAGACATAAAATGAAGGAGGTAGAGACTCACCTACATGTCATACTTTGTTGAATAGTTCATCCATGTTCCCCTCTTTTACAAATTTGTGGGATCATGATCGATTCTTCACTGACTTTTTTGGATTCATACTTGAGCTATACCAACATCTAGTGGACTTTGGATGCGATAGTAATGTTTTCAGGCTATTTCTTTGAGGTAGCAACAAGTCTCATGGCCTTATGTAGGGTCGAGTGGGTGTGCAAGAGTGACTATAGGTCATCTCTCGTGTGGTAGCGGTGGTTGAGCTTCTAGGGAATGAAGGAGGTTTGATATTAGGGAGGACCTCAAGGTGGTTAGTTTAGTCTGTAAGTTGTCATTTGTTTATAAGATCTCATGGCGGCTATCCTTCTACTCAAGCAAGTCTAGAAGTAGGATAATTTGAAGATGGAGAAAGAAGAAGCTGACTTTGGTTCTAGGTCCAAAGGTGACAGTGGTCTTGGCCTTGTACGTAGAAGACAATTTGTAGACTTGTGAATGTGGCGAGTGTGCATGTTGGTTGCAGTGGTGTTGATGACGACTTTCACCCAGATAAGGTTGTCAAAGCAAAGAGAGGGAGTCCACTATTGTATTCAATAGTTCTAGATATTAGGGCTATGGGTTAGGGTGGTGTACCAGGTGGTGGAGGTCTAAGGGGTGGTGAAATAGGGTTCGAGAACTGTTAATTGTTGTAGACGGTACTGTCTCACTGCCAGACCATCAACCACATGGTGATGAGAAGTGGCGGCGGCTAGGGTGTATGGGCATTGAGGAAAGGGAAGGACGAAGTAGATATATAGGGAAAGGGAGAGGATAGGTAGAGCAGACGAGGAGGAGAAAAGGTCAGATAGGGAGATGATCACCATCCATTATGGTTGCTACTTTTCGATGCTAGGGTCACACCTTTGAAGACAAAGGAGTAACAAAGAAGGGGTTACATTGTGGGATGAAATGGGCATTTCAAATAGTTAAAATGTTTAGTCAAATACATACATTACAACCTAATTTTATTGAGTTTTCCATTATGAATTTAATTGGAATTGCAAAAAAATATTTGAATGATTTTCACATCAAAGGGAAAGTTAATTAGGATTCAAGGAATTCAATTTTAGCATTAGTTTCCTTTTTTGAAAATATTAGGGATCCCTTTATGATATTTTTATATGAAATGCTCACAAATGCAATTAACCCTCCTACTAAGTCGACTGTGACATCATATGTACTATTAAATTAACCTATTTCATAATATAATCCTAGGATTTTCTAAACTATTAAGATAGAGTCAACAAATATTAAATAATGTTCTTATAAGATTAACCCCACTTGTAAAAGTAATTAGTTAATTTTTTTAAAACTTTGTATAAAATAAAATTTCAATTTTAATTAGTTTATTGGACTCTAAATAATCCTAATACATCCTAATTTAGGGAAAAGGAACACATTTTAAGGAAAAAAAATATTACATTATAGTTCTAGATTTGAGTATGTTACAACACTCCACCCCTTAAAGAAGATTTCATCCCAAAAATACATTAAGCTATAGCCCAACAATTAACCTATAATTTTTAACCAATTTTAAGTTTCTTGTTCACTAGATAGAGTTAATTTCGTGAGTACTACCATAACACACCACATCAGACTTATATACAACTCCCAATGTGATATTATATTACTCCATCCATCAATTCTCTATTATCTTCTCATATCATATATTTGTCGAGGAAATTTACGTTGAAATTGTGAATTATCTTAGAAATTTCAATTCTTTATGGTTACCTACATTGTTAAGGATCCATCCCACTATTATGATGTTTGGTACCCCTTCCATGACCAGTTTCCATAAGTTGATTTACAACTAGATTCCTTCATACAACAACCACTAAGTCGTTGGTCTAAAATTTGTTAGGAAGAAGAACCACAACATATTATATCATTATATCTCTCAACAACATTATCGACTTTTAGATATTAAGGTATAATATGCATACATGTATTCTTCTCTCTAAGTACTAGGGTTATCTCATAGGGCCATTATATTTATGGATTTTACCATTGAATATTAAGTATTTAATGTCTAGTGTCCAATCATTTTTTATAAATAGTTAAATAGACATGGTTTAAGATATGACATTATGGTTTTTCTTTGGATTCCTAGTTACCATTCATGTTGATCACTATAGGGTGTTGTATGCAACTTATTGAATTAGTCATCGCTGATTTGTGTATGCAGTTTACATTGTACATGTTTTGATATGTGTGTAGTACATCTTCATTTTGTTTTTTATGAATTCATGGAAGTATTTCTATCTTTTTTTTAAATTCTTAATGCACTAAGCCTAGGTTCTAGCATAGACTCATCCTTACCATTACATAACTAGAAAATTAGCGGTATTGACCATTTCTTTCCCTGATATGTTTTAATATATAACTCTGTACATTATCTTAATTAAGTTCATCCTTTAGGGATTAGTGAAGATAATTTGTTTTTATTACCAACATAACATTTATGATGGAAATGCTTACTTACAACCCTAGTTTAGTGGTACCTATAATGTTTGACATTGTTTCCAGTAATTACCCAAGAGTTTCCTATTCTAATAACTATTGATTTCAAATATTCATTAAATTAAGTTACATCTCTTAGACTATAAGGCTCGACCACTTAAAATGATTTCTCTATAACCTAGCTAACCATATAGGGTCAACAAGTATAGAAAAACTAGATGACATCTATTTATATCTCTAAACTTCTTGTTTTTAAATGCTACATCAACTTAGGTATAAGATCTAAAGGTAGAACATGAAAGTCAAAGGTTTCATCACTAAATTGTTTCTCTACCACTATGAATTCTTGGTGGTTTTGTCTTGGTTCCAAAAATCATCTATTAAATCTGAAAGCCTGTTTTTGTACATATAATTTTATAACAAAACTAAGTTTCATAAAGAAAACTTTACAATTAAAATTCAAGAATAGCACCAAAATCGATCAGATAACCAAGTCCACCACTTTTCTCATACTACACACTTGCTATTATCCTAACATCACTACAATACATCTGAAGGTTTGATACTTCAAGGGTATAGAAGATCATACCAAAAACATCTCTACCATATAGAATAGGAAGAAAGAATTTAGGGTTATGCCTAAATATGAGTGTTTGAGGCATCCTTCATCCTATATTAGTTGAACTGATTTCTCATAAAGGAGGAAATAGGAGTTATATACTAGAAGAGTAAGTTCCTATAATGTGATTTCCACCTTTAAAGAGAGAGAAGGGGAAACTAAGGTTACTTAAAAGTGGCAAATGGAAGTGACCAATTTACAATGGAATTGGGACCCTGATCTATATTCTACAACTTAGTATTAGGGATATCATCAGTCTATACAGGTTAGCTAACTACCCAACCAACAAGTAGAAGATAACTTGAAACAATCAAGTCACTGATTGATTAGGCTCTAATACCATGTTGTAAGGAGTTGGACCCCATAGAGGGCCCACAAAGATGGTACATCATTAAGAGCCATGATATATTAAGAAGAAGAAAACATAACCATTTACAAAGTTACACATTGTTCCATATAAATAACTTTCTCACCCTAAGGGTGGTACATAAAAATGAATATACTGTATCTACTTTCACAAGAGCCACAATTGTAGAGGGAAACATGGAAACTCCAAGCTATCCTCAAACTAACTTCATGTATACAACCTTCATGTGTCCATGTCCTTCAAAGCACTTATACCTGGGTAGTCTTAGGAATACCCTAAAAATAGATAAAAGGGTATGCATAAGTAAGAACTAGTATATGTGTACAATATAGAATATTTTTGGAATGTTAAGATAGTGAAGTGCAAAAGAGGGAGCTCCTGCAGGAGGGGAAATTTGAATTTAGGTAAGTTTAAGAGAATGAATTTCAACAGAATGAGGAATTTAAATTTTAGAGAACAATATTTGAGAAAAAGTCTTGCCATTATTCACGATTTCACAATAATCAAATACACTTTCATGGAGATATATTTCAACTAAATAGCTACGATATGACTAAGACAACACTATATCTTTGGCCTAATGGGTTGAAAGAGTCACCCTAGGCAGAAAAACATGTCCCTATATATAGGAGGCGGAAAGATGCACCCCAGGAAGAAAGATGTGTCCGAATGGTTGTGCACATGCAACATACAATAGACATATAGCTAAATTATTGAACATGCATAAATAGAATGGCAAGAAATGGCATAAGTTATCAATCATATTTTCAAGTCCAAATACCAATGCAGGTGGGGTCATAGACCAAGGCAACAAGATATTTATCACTTTCAGAGAATAAGGAATTTCATCACAGAACAAATAAAAGGCCAAATTATAAGAAATTCCTCATTATAGGAATATTTTAGTCAGAGTAATACCCAAAATTTAATTGGGAAGAGTACATACTTGTCTTCATCACCAATGGTTAAATCAAGGGTATACTTGGTCTCCAAGGTCAGAATTTATCCGAGGAACACATTATATATGTGAGTCAAATTGAAATGAACTTGTGTGTCCAATCCTATTATATATTTAGATATATTTCTTATCCTAGTCCCAGTCACTTAATAACATATTAGGGTTTTAATATTAATTAGATATATGATCCATTAAATATCTATTTTAGTGCATCTAAGTAGGTCTAGGTTACATATGTGCATTCTTTGTTTTTAGTCGCATAATGTCATTTTTTATCATATAGTTCAATATGGCCAGCTGATCAAGGCTATCCATTAAATGAAGTAATATGGATCTAATTGTCCTTGTTAGGTATATCTGGGGTTCAATACAACATACATATGTATGTATTAGTCATATACTCATTCTTCCATATCGAGGTGTATATAATTACAAGCATATTACATATGGTTAAAGGAACAAAGTTAGTCTCATATGTCATCCTGATTCACATGTCAACGTATGCCAGTTTTGGATGAATATAAATTCATCCATGCATTAAGTTATCAAAGTACAATCTAGTATATGCTTTCTCATTTATACCCTTAAATTTGTTTAAGGAAAACCTAGACAAAATAGTACCTAGTTCCATCAAGTAGACATATGAGTCTCGGGTATTTTTTTTATATACAACAATATTTTGGTGATGCATCAAGTAGATTATATCATGTGCACGATTGATATTTGACATATTCTCTTCCTTGTTTATAATGTTTGTCTTGTATTTCAAATGATTAAAAATACCGACTACTAATACTAGCCTGATATTGTTTGTGGTATCATGATGAACATTTGGGTAGTTGATCAAGAAGTATGTATTATTATCATCACCAAGTTTCACATCATAAATATTGATTATAATATTAATTCTATTCAATATAGTTGTATTATCTAAAAAATTACAAATTACAAGAATGTTAGTGTTAACACGCGTATATGTTCAATATATACCTATCTATATAGATGTATCTATTGTTCAGAGTTGATTGACCAGATGTTCTTAACAGTCATGAAATTAATCTTAACACTTAACTCAAAAAACATGATTCATCTATCCCATAGATCCTATGAGTGGATGTAGACATAAAATGCAAGAGGTAGAAACTCACCTACATGGCATACTTCATTGAGTAGTTCATCCATGTTCCTCTCTTTGACTGAATCATGTAATCATAATTGATTCTTCACTGACTTTTCTATATTCATACTTGAGCTACACCATTGTCCAATGAACTTTGGATGTGATTGCAATGTCTTCAGGTTGTTTCATTGAGGGGGTAACAAGTCTCATGGCCTACTGTAGGGTCGAGTGGGTGTGCAAGAGTGACTGTAGCTCATCTCTCCAATGGCGGCGGCTAAGATTTTAGGGACTTAAGGAGGTTTGATAGAAGTGAGATCCTCAAGGTGAACGATTAAGTCTGTATGCTGTCATTTGGTTACTGGATCTCATGGAAGCAATCCTTATACTTGAGCAGGTCTAGAAGGATGAGAATAAGAAGATGGAGATGGAAGAAGGGGAGTTTTGTTCAGATCCAACAATTAAATCTAGGTCCATAGGTGACAATAGTCTTGGTGTTGAAGGTAGTAGAAAATTCCTTGACTTGTGGTCGTAGATGGTGTACGTGTTGGCTGTGTCAGTGTTGTTGACGACCTTCACCTAGTTGAGGCTGCCAAATCAGAGAGAGGGAGTTTGTGGTTGTATTCATTAGTGCTAGATGTTATAGCTATGGGTGAGGGTGGTGTACCAAGTGGTGGAGGTCTAAGGGGAGTGAAATAGGGTTCCACAACCATTAATCATTGCAGACGACAATATCTCACTGTTAGGCCATCTGCCACATGGTGATGAGAAGTGGTGAAAACTAGGGCGTAAGAGTGAGGAGGGAAGGGAAGGACATAGTAGATATCTAGGGAATCAGAAAGGATAGGTAGAGGAGACGAGTAGGAGAAAAGGAAAGATAGGGAGATGATCACGGTCCATTGTGGTTGCCTCTTCTCGACGCTAGCATCATGTGGTTGAAGACAAAGGAGTAATGGAGAAGGCGTTCCATTAAGGGAAGAAATAGGTTTAAGAAATACTTGAAATGTTTATCAAACACATAAATTACAACCTAATTTAACTATAGTTCCAGCTACAAGTTTAATTGGGAATGCAAATAATATTCGTCTGACTTGCAAATCAAAGAGCAGGCTAATTAGGATTTATAGAATTCAATATTAGCATTAGTTTCCTCTATTGAAAATGTTAGACATCCCTTTTTATTGTTTTTACATCAAATGCTCACTAATTAAGTTACTCCTCAGAATAAGTCTATTGTGACACCATAAGTCCTATCAAATTAACCTATTTTGAATTATAATCATAGGATTAATCTGGAGTGTTAAGATAAAGTTGTGAACTATTACATAGTGTTCTTACAAGATTAACCCCACTTATGAAATTAATTAGTTAATTTACTTTTAAATTTTATATAGAATAAAATTACAATTTCATTAGTTTATTGGACTGCAAAAAATCCTAATACATTCTAATTTAGGTAAAAGAGCACATTGTTAAGAAAAGAAAATATTACGTTATAATTCTAGATTTGGGTATGTTACATTCCACCTATATGAGTATTACATGGTTTCTTGCCAAAATGATTTACAATGTTGTTTTCTCTTGCATATATATCCTCCTTTGACATATGTGTAGGTGCACTCCATTTCTAAGTTGAGACGTTGAATGTTTTGCTTAACTTTAAATATGAGTGCACCATTGGCATAAACCTTCCATGACGAAGACATACAGTCTTACCACCATGTTTTAGTTGAATTGAATCAATATGTTCCCCACATACATGACATGCCTTGGTTCCTTTTACAATGTATCCAGAGAAGTTCCCATAAGATGGAAAATCATTGATAGTGCAAAATAACATAGCACGTAAATAAAACATCTCTCTGCATAAAGCATCATAATTCGTCACCACCTTCTCCATAGAATTTCTTTAGGTCATGAATCAGAGGTTCAAGGTGAACATTAATATCTTTTCCAGGTTGTCTGGGGCCCAATATCAGTAGGGAAAACACGACATATTTATTCTAAATACACAACCATGGAAGAAGGTGATATTCTGAAATAGAATGAGAAAAAGCGAATTTGATAAATGCCACTTCTAAAAGTTTGGAACGATTAGAAAATTACAAAAATGAAACCCTTCGTTATATGACAATCATGACAAGCCAAGTGCTATTCTGGATACTTATTGTACCATATGGATTCATCCCATTAGTACAAAGTCTAAGTCTTAAATTCCTGGATTATTCGCCAAATTTAGGGTACAATAAATACATTTTCTTCCATTAAGGGGAATTCGATGCGTGTCATAACATACCACATGAATTTTACCTCTACATGCCAATATAAATTTTATGCATCTACGGTATTCACAAACCAGCATTGAAAATGTGGTATTATAGGTAGATACCACAACACCTTGGCAGGAGACTCGGTTTTGGTCTTACCCGATCTCACCCTTTGTGTTGGTAAGTATGCCTAGAGAGCCAATCATATGATGATTGGATTGGCATATATTCTGATTGATTTGATAAATATCAAAGGAAAGCTTCCAATTTATTCTTGCTCAATTGATTATGAGATTAATGATGGAGCAGAATGAATGTCCAAAGAATGACAATACTCTATGAAGTATGTCTTTAGGTTGAAGACATGTACAATGAGATCATACAGATTCTAAGAGTATGTACATTCTTGTTATGTCCCTTGTCGGATGTCATTGTGGAAGGTTGATAGACAACAATGTCACATAAAGGCTAGAGTGTGTGTTGGTTGATGAAAGTGTCGCATTAGTCATGATATATGATATCAAACCAAGCACACAGATACGTGTTGGAGAACTATGTATTGGACAGACCCACCATGAGAGTGATACATGGAACCATGATATGGTAGTCAGAATAATCTCAATGATGGTTGTGATTGTGATTCTTAGAACTAAAATCACTACACTGGTCGAATGTGATTGGGTACACTTTGACATCATCAAACACAGTCCTAAAACATAGGTTTTTACAATGGTGATGATTGGGTGGCATTGATACATGAGATAGACTGTTAGTGATAGATACGAGATTTGTCCCTCCTAAGGGATTATGATGTCCATACCACTTGATAAGCGATGCTGAGAAAGGCATGTGCATGCACTTGTGAACCAATATATGATATTGATGTCACACATATCTTAGACAGTTTGTTCTAGTTCAAGATACACGAATGAACATTGAAAGGATGACAACTCCATGCCTTGAGTTCATTCAGAATATTAGAGACAAAGGAATTATACATTCAATGGAAGACGAATCACAAATTGTAGGATTGAAAGTTGTTCTCCAACTTTCCTTTTCACTTGGGTAGCATTGATGTGCTACTAGGTACCGCTCTTTTCTTGTGATGTCATAAGCTAGTGATGGACATTTAGTGCCAATGTGAAATGGGACCTATAGGGTCACACAAAAAGGATTATTCTGTAAGAGGAGTTTATCAATGAATGATGTTTAGATTGATTACTAAAGTGTTTCATTACTCAATCAAACATTCAATCAATAAACTTAACTCAACATCATCAAGTTCAGGTGTTGAACCAAGTGATTAGAGTGTCAGATTGTTTGAGAACTGAATTGACTGTGTTATGTACAATCTAGACCACCAACTGACCAGTTCACTGGGTGAATTGATTGACTCATGGTCAGTTACATGACCAGTTCACTCCGGTGAACCAATTAGTTCACTTATCCAAATGAGTAGTGGTGGGTAGTCCTGATTTGTGAGAAAATTTTATTGTTTCACTTATTCAATTTGATTGTGACAAGAATTATTCTTTGCATTAATTAGAAACGAATAAGGAAAGTGAATTGTAGGCATGTCTGGGAAGTGAAACTACCTGTTCACTATGTGAACTGACCGGTTCACACTCCCAACCAACTGGTTCACTTGTGAACCGATTGGCTCACCTTTCCAAACTAACGATTCAATTATGAAATGACTGGTTTTCTTGCCAAAGTGCAAATTGTTAATGGAAATTCCAGACCCTTCTACTCACGCACAGATTGGGAACCCTGACCCTACCCTCTACTATAAATAGAGGGGTGCAGGGGGCTACTTCATAGACACAACTCACAATATCAGTTTATCTGCAAAGTTGTTGTCCTCTCTAGTTGTGGTAACCAAGAGAGCCCAAGAAAGTTCCACCCATATAGAGAGGAACGATGAGGGAAAGACAACTGCAGAAAAGCAACTGGTGGTGGGAGAGTGTATCAGTGACTAGTACACCGACAGATGGGGACAACTCCTTCTAGTTCATCCTTCAGGATGACTAGAGTTCTCGGTAGTCTGTGTAGACTATCTATAGAGGCGGGAGACTTCTGCCGCTCAGGAGGATGATAGTCAACCGCAATCTAGGTCAAGACTAGGAGATGCATAGATGTCATTGAAGACAGGTGGTTGAAGACCGCACTTGTGGTGAGGTGTAGTCACTGAGCTGTTGGATAAATTGGATATTATGATAAATCCCTTTGTTTCGATGATGACAAACATTTCATTCTTATTAATCTAACGAGCTACTTAAGTGTGCAGGAACAAGGTGATGACAAAGTTCTAGGGAATCCTTACGCTTGAATATTTATAAATGTCATGCAATGTAATCATATGTAAACTTGTACAAATATATAATGTACAAGTACTTAGACTTCATGTAAATCAAGCATTAGATCTCCCTAGCTAAACACTACACTTAGTTAGGACATCTCCTTCTAATATGATCACATAATGCACACTCTTGCACTCACTTAGTATCTTAATTGAAAGATTGAAAACATAGTCAATCTCAGTCGACCACACTCCTCGACCGAGACACTCTCGGTCGACAAACTTCTTGACCGAGATTGACCAAAAGTAGTCGTTAGACACAGCAGTTGACAGTTGCAAATAAACGTTAATCCAGAGAGCCTGTCGGTCGAAAAATCCTCGACCGACCAGGCATCTCGGTCGACAAGTCCTCGACCGAGATGGTCTCTGACAGCAACTGCAGAATTAATTAACTAGCCGTTGCTAATGCGCCTAACTTATTCCTAACGGCTAGTTAAGCACTAGGAATCCCCTAGAAGTTGTCTAGAACGTCCTTAAGCATACTTAGGCCATTCCTATAAATAGAACAAGTCATAGGACACTAAAAAGAACTTACATATACTCAATTGTGCAATCTTTGAGCATACACTACATTGGCAATCTGTTTAGAGCAATTGTGAAATTCCCACACTTGTTATACATTCACATTGCTACCATTTCGTGTCCTATAGACTAGGATCTCCTACACATAATAATCACATTGATATATATCTTGGTTGGGAGATCCAAACGCTTGATATAGGAAAATCAAGCCTTGTGCTTACAACGGTATTGTAATTTCTGTATTTCTTTCTTGTTCCTATTTATTCCTTGTACTCTCCTTGCTACTCCTAGGGTTGGAGGCTGCGGATTGGAGAGAGTGGACTTCTCAGGTGGAGAAGGGGACTTCAAGCTACTTCAAGAAGGCTATCGCACGGGAAGCTACTTCAGTAGGCTGGTGCAACGGGTGTTGGTGCATCTACCTCAAGGGAAGGCTGCTTCGAGTTGGGCGATTACTTCTAGGTGAAGGCTGCTTGAAGGGTTTAGGGAAAAGAAATGTATTTTATGTAAAATCCTTGTGAGGTAATAAAATAATTTCTTTTCAAATCCCGGTTGGGTAAGCAACCGGGTAGTGGACTGACTACCTTAGTATTTGCTAAGGCTAGGAACCACTCTAAACCCTTGTGTCTCTTTGTCCAATCTTTCTTTGTGGTTGCTTGAGTTTAAATTATTTTAAAATCTCTATAAAACTCTATTCACCCCCCCCCTCTAGAGGTTTTCAATTGGTATCAGAGCAGGCTTCAAGGAGCCCTAACAAGGTCTTGAAGAGATAAAGGGAGGAGGTAACTACAACCACAAGAAAAGGAGCATGGACCAAAGTTCGACAAGTTGCAATTGGTGCTTAGGAACAAAGCACTCTACGTCTAAATGTCCATGGAGGTCAAAGAAAGGAGATGCACATAAAGAGTGTTTCGTTGCTACAATAAGTGAGGAAGAAGAAGAAGAGGTAAGCTTGCTTGATTTACCCAAGGAGGAGTTAGTTGCTATTATAGAAGAAACATATAATAAATATGTTGAATGCAAAAAGAAGTTAAAGAAATCCAGTAAAGAAAATGATGATCTAAATGCTAGACTTCTTGATCTTACATCCGAAAATGACGATTTATATGCTAAATTGAATACTCTTGGTTTTGAAAAAGATAGCATTATGTCTGATAATCGTACCTTGAAATCATCTCTAAGTAACAATGAAGTAAAGATCTTTACTCTAGAAACAAACTATGATCTTCTATGTCAAGAAAAAGCTGAATTTCTTACAAAATTAAATGATTTTCAAAAACAACCTATATTGTGCAACCATGTAGATTATGACAATATAGTGAAAGAAAGAAATATACTATCATCAAATCTAGACCAAGCAAAATTAGATATCAAGAAAAGAATGGATGAGATCGTTAAGTTACAACAAGAAGTTAGTAAGTTAAGCAACAATGGAATCCTTGATAGAATATTAGAAAATTCCTATCATCAAATAGGGAGAAGAGGACTAGGTTATAAGCCTAATGAGAAATCCCATAAACAACCTAGAAGAACACAAGCGAGTCAATCCGCTTATATACCTAGAGGCACAAAAATGTATATACCCAAGAATAACCTAGATCAAAACTATAGAAAAAGGCTTGAGGTTGATTCAATTTGTTGTCATTATTGCTCACGCCTTGGACATTATTCTTTTTCATGCCCATACAAGAAAAAGCATGTCGAAATGGTATGGGTTCCAAAAACCCCAAACTAAATAGGTTCGACTAAGTTGAGATATGACCATAGACCTTAATTTGTATATCCTTATGTCTATCTCAACTTAACATTTAGGGATAACAAAATCTTTACATTGTATGTGAAAATTATTCTTGAAAGATTCTATTTAATCATTCTTTTTCAGAAATACTTGCAATGAATAAAACGTTTCAAATAAATTTTTGTGTATGCTTTTATATTTTAGTCTATCCAAAGTAATCTTAAATTCATGAATGGATATTATTCTTGAATATGCTTCACCATATTTGATGTCCTTATTAAGCTCTCATAATTAGTACACTTTAATGTGTCTCAAATTGATATTTGCAAGCTATCTGCAGAACTCATACTTCGCATATGAATGATTCATACTGGAAACCTGCAAAATATGCCTCTTGGTTAAAATAAAATTTGACCAAGGGGCGCTATGGTCGTAATCAAGGGCGACCTAAAATAAACTTTGATTGTTTATTTGAACATTATTTTATTGAACTTTATCTTAGCATATTTTTAAATCAAAATGTCAAATCATTTGTGGTAATTAGAAGCCTTAAATATTATTACTCCCTTGGAATATACATATGCTCTACAAAAATGTTCTATGATTTGCATTAAGATTCAGCCAAAAATTGAACTCAGAAAGTTAGTCGGTCGACAAATGCTCGACCGAGAACCACTCGGTCAGCCCGTCTCACTCGACCGACAAATTCTAAACAGACTCAGTATCAGACAAACTGTCGGTCGACGAGTGCTCGACCGAGACAATGTCGGTCGACAAGCGCTCGACCGAAAAATAGCCGTTGGATATGACCGTTGCGACCCGACCGTTATGACCGTTTTCTTTACCGTTGGAGGACCAAGTGGCGCGTCTGCAACTCGACCGTTGCGGACGCTCGGTCGACGAGCCGTCGACCGACCGGGTCGCTGGAATTCTATAAATAAGTGCAAAAACGAGCCACTTACTCACACTTGCATTTCCTTGCTTCCATAGTCCATCTCTAGTGCAATTTCGTGCAATCCTTCAGCGCTCTTACTCTCAAATCTTCCTTGCTTCTTCTCCACTCTCAAGAAACACAATGGCCTCATCATCAACTGTCCGAGGGAAGAAGAAAGTTGCTGGAAGAAAAAGAAGAGAAGAGAGGGAAGCCACTCTGCCACTGACGATCATCAATGACATAGCTTTTGTCGACGGAGATGCTGGAGATAGATACTTTCGGCTTTCCTCTAAAGCTCCTCTTCCCCGACGTCCGGTCGAAGTGATGGACTTCATCAACATAGTCGACCTGGAGCATCTCTTTGGAGTACAAAAGCTGAAGGACTTCATCAATCCATCCTTTCCTTCCTACTCCATTAAGGTAGTAAACGAATTCTATGCCAATCTTCTATCTCACACCGAAAATGACACCACTTTCTTCTACACCATGGTCAATGGGCATAGTTTTAAGTTTTCCGAAGGGGATATTCTTGACATGCTTGAATTTGATATAGATGAATATCAAGATTTCCTTGACCTTACCACCAGCAATCCAATAAATTTATTTTCCCATGATGACCACACCACTAGCCTAAGTGATATCAAAAGAGCCATATTTCAAGCCAATACCACTTGTCATGAAGATAGGGGAACCTATTATGCTATAAACCTAAAACCAGCATGTAGAATAGTAAACCTCATTGTTTCCACCAACATACATCCACGAGCCAATAAATCCGAGGTTCCCATTTTCCGTATGTGTCTCATTTATGCTATCATAAAAGAAATTCCCATCAACTTCATTCGCATAGTACTTAAAAATATGCTTGAGTTTTCTGGCAATCCACCATATGCCGATTTTGTATGCCAGATTACTCAACATTGTCTTAAGGTAAACATTGAAGATATGGGATATATATGGGAGCGTAGACCACCAAAGATAAGTAAGAACACCGTAGAGAAGATGGGGATTGACTTTGGCCATAAAAAGGCAAGAGTAGAAGGAGAGTCATCACATCAGGATATACCACCCCCTCCTTCTACTAACCTTTCCATTGATCCCATCCAAAATACCCTTACTTATATTGCTGGCTCCCAATACCACCTTAGTAAACAATTAAACTACAATCACCATGCCATGACATATTTAAATCAAAGAATGCAAAACCTTTCTCCTGGCCAAACCGATGAATATCCGCATTCTTTAAACCCTGGCATGCTCAACCCATTTAACCCCTCATACAACTACTATCAACCTCCACCTTCACCATCAATGGATCTTGCACATACTCAATTTTCTTCCATACAATTGCAAGACATAGCTGCTCACTTCCGTTTTGACCGAGTTCCCACTTTCCTGGAAGCATATGCGTTGACTACAACTGGTGCTTTGGATTGGAAAACTCTGGTCCAATACTATGGAGCTGAGCCATTTCTTGGGAAAGATCCGGACATTGATGTAATTCTTAAATCTTTCCTGTGAAGTGTTGGTGTTGTAATAGTTGTATTCTATATGATTGTAATCTTCTTCATGCTATTGAATGAAATTTGCCATTTTTATTCACATGGTTATTTGTTTGGCTTATGATGTTATCTTCAAAATATGGGTTATCAGTTCATTATTGTAGAGCATAACAAATAAGGGAATAATAATAATTAAAACAGGCAACTATTACAAATTAAAATTAAATTTTCAAATAACAAAATAGTTCTCCAGAAACATTCTCGGTCGAGCAACTGGTCGACCGAGAACATTGTCGGTCGAGCAACTGTCGACCGACTGGGTTTCTGTTTTTCCAGATTGACAAAATTGCATACATCTTTCAAATCTTGGACATTTTATGAGTATTCAAACTTTCATTTGAGATATCTATCGAAGGAGGAGCAAAGCATAAGAAAAAGGGGGAGATCATTAAAACTTTGATAATTGTTTAAAAGAAGCTTACAAAAAAAACTTTGCAATCACTATGTATAACTGAATATTTTTAAGAAAGTTATGAATTTATCGAAATTGGTATCCTGTACTTGAAGGAACTCTCTATCCAAAATGGGGCTTAACATCCCTTGCATTTGGATGGAGACATTTTTCGGTACTCTAAGCTTAGAGGATTCTCATCTAAATCTAGGGCTTAACATCCTTTGATATATGAGCAATCCATATACATTTCATCTTATGCTTAAAGGTATCTCGTTTCATTTCAAGGCTTCACATCCTTTGCAAATGATTGAGAAACAAATTATGGATAAAATAGATAAAAATCAATGTTCCTAATAGGATATCTAATTAAGGGGGAGCATTATATTAAGAAAAAAAAAATTCAACTTTGGATATCTTTTTGAAATGACAAAGGGGGAGAAAGAATATAAAAATATATATAAAAGAGTTTCATCACATCTTGGCCAGCACTTACTTGAAAAACATAAATGGCTACAAAAGGTAAATTTTCAGGTATGAAACTCATTTACTTTATATTTTCTAATTTCATATTTAGGAAATGTTTGTCATCTTCAAAAAGGGGGAGATTGTTGGATAAATTGGATATTATGATAAATCCCTTTGTTTCGATGATGACAAACATTTCATTCTTATTAATCTAACGAGCTACTTAAGTGTGCAGGAACAAGGTGATGACAAAGTTCTAGGGAATCCTTACGCTTGAATATTTATAAATGTCATGCAATGTAATCATATGTAAACTTGTACAAATATATAATGTACAAGTACTTAGACTTCATGTAAATCAAGCATTAGATCTCCCTAGCTAAACTCTACACTTAGTTAGGACATCTCCTTCTAATATGATCACATAATGCACACTCTTGCACTCACTTAGTATCTTAATTGAAAGATTGAAAACAGAGTCAATCTCGGTCGACCACACTCCTCGACCGAGACACTCTCGGTCGACAAACTTCTCGACCGAGATTGACCAAAAGTAGTCGTTAGACACAGCAGTTGACAGTTGCAAATAAACGTTAATCCAGAGAGCCTGTCGGTCGAAAAATCCTCGACCGACCAGGCATCTCGGTCGACAAGTCCTCGACCGAGATGGTCTCTGACAGCAACTGCAGAATTAATTAACTAGCCGTTGCTAATGCGCCTAACTTATTCCTAACGGCTAGTTAAGCACTAGGAATCCCCTAGAAGTTGTCTAGAACGTCCTTAAGCATACTTAGGCCATTCCTATAAATAGGACAAGTCATAGGACACTAAAAAGAACTTACATATACTCAATTGTGCAATGTTTGAGCATACACTACATTGGCAATCTGTTTAGAGCAATTGTGAAATTCCCACACTTGTTATACATTCACATTGCTACCATTTCGTGTCCTATAGACTAGGATCTCCTACACATAATAATCACATTGATATATATCTTGGTTGGGAGATCCAAACGCTTGATATAGGAAAATCAAGCCTTGTGCTTACAACGGTATTGTAATTTCTGTATTTCTTTCTTGTTCCTATTTATTCCTTGTACTCTCCTTGCTACTCCTAGGGTTGGAGGCTGCGGATTGGAGAGAGTGGACTTCTCAGGTGGAGAAGGGGACTTCAAGCTACTTCAAGAAGGCTATCGCATGGGAAGCTACTTCAGTAGGCTGGTGCAACGGGTGTTGGTGCATCTACCTCAAGGGAAGGCTGCTTCGAGTTGGGCGATTACTTCTAGGTGAAGGCTGCTTGAAGGGTTTAGGGAAAAGAAATGTATTTTATGTAAAATCCTTGTGAGGTAATAAAATAATTTCTTTTCAAATCCCGGTTGGGTAAGCAACCGGGTAGTGGACTGACTACCTTAGTATTTGCTAAGGCTAGGAACCACTCTAAACCCTTGTGTCTCTTTGTCCAATCTTTCTTTGTGGTTGCTTGAGTTTAAATTATTTTAAAATCTCTATAAAACTCTATTCACCCCCCCTCTAGAGGTTTTCATGAGCAAGCCTTAGGACCAGGTATATCTCACTAAAACCATCCATCCCATTACATAGATATTGATGTGATCTGCTGGTTATGGGTTTATGGTCAAGTCAATTTTTTATTTTCGTTGCCTACTCTAACCCTGAAAACCCAACAGTGGTATCAGAGCCATGTCAATACTCTATGTTTTGGGATAATTGATATGATCTAATTTTGGTTTTATCGTCTTTTATTTATTGCATACGATACAAAAACTTAAAGGACTAATGTGAATATCTGATTAAAACCATGTGATCCCAAACTAATATATATATATATATATATGATATGGTATATATATGCAATCGATATGAGTCACCCTAAAATGGTTTTGATGGTGGATGTATAGCATGATTATGGCCTATAAACCCTATGTGCATGTGTGTGGTAGGTTATGGTTGTTTGCATCTCAATCTACGCATCGAGACCTCTTCTTCTATTCGGAATGTAACTAGAGATAACTTAAGATTCTCATCTACCTTTGCTCCCCTCGAATGTAACTCAAAGTTTTACAAAGATTATTTAAAATAGGAATATATTTATTTCTTGTTATGACAAGGACTGAACATGATCGCTTGATGGGACGAGATGACTAATTGAGGAGTAGTTGGTAGATCAATGAGAAGCCCAGACGATCAGACTAGCCAACCAACTGAAGGGTCCCAACGACCGACTAAAGGAGGCCAACCGACTGGCCAAGAGGCGAGTCAACCGGTTCAAAGGTTAAACCAGTCAACCTGGATTGGCAAGCATATATCTTCATCAATAACAAGTTGCATGTGATGTAGACCTTATATGACCGTAGTTCCTTGAGGATCTAAGGAACTACAATAGGATGGCCATAATCATCTCTTTATCGTTATTGCATGTTTTCATTTGTGGGATATAGCATGTATATGATACGTACTATATGTGTGGTTATTGGATACATATATGCATATTAAAACCCCTCAATATAATATTAAGTCGTATATGCCTTCCATAACCAACACACATGAAAACCTTAATCGACAAGAGTGGGCATCCCAGGGGTGGTGCGTTGTCTATCTCGTAGAAGTGTGATGTTAGTTGTGTGGGCCCGCTAAGCGGGGTGCACTCCTATCGTGTTGGATTTTGGGTCCGGCTTAACTAAGTTGTCTTAATGAGATTGAGCACTTAGAGGCATGCAGATGACTATGACAAAGAATTGTGCATATCATCTATCCTAGAATTGCATATGATGCAATTGGTAAATGTTACCTACCTTAATTATTTATTCTAGACGCTGGCGTTGGCCGGGTAATAACTCAATTGTTTTGGATCTTGTCTCACTATAAGGTTGTACATTACAATCTTCCAAATTGATACTTGAGGGTTATCAATTTGATCAAAATAGTGGGAGTGATAATTAATTAAAGACCTAATTAATATCGTCAATTTCAAATTAAATCAAATCAAATGAGTTTTAGACTAAAATTGCAAATTTCCTTTTTGTAGAATAAATGGATACCAACAACAATCACTTTTCATTGCGATCGGTCCTTGAGAAGGACAAGCTAAATGGGAAGAACTTCCACGACTGGTTTAGGATGTTGAGAATTGTTATCACTTAAGAGAGAAAGCTCTCTGTCCTTGAAACACCAGATCCAGATGAACCCGCTCCCACCGCACCAAAGGCTGAAAGGGATGCTTACAAGAAGCATACGAAGGATGCCATTGATGTGAAGTTCTTGATGTTGTGCTCAATGAACTATGAGTTGTAGAGACAACATGAGAACATGGATGGCATTGATATTGTTCAACATCTGAAGAACAACTATCAAGACCAGGTACAACAAGAGAGATATGATGTCTCTAAGGCATTGTTCAAGTACGTCATGATAGAAGGAAATCTAGTAAGCCCTCACAAACTCAAGATGATTGGGTATGTGGAGAACCTAACTCGACTGGGATTCCCTTTGAGCCAAGAGTTGGCTACTGATGTGATATTGCAATCGTTGCCAGAATCCTACAATCAGTTTGTGATGAACTACAACATGAACAACTTTGACAAGTCACTAACAAAGTTGTTGGGCATGTTGAGGATAGTCGTGGCATAGATGAAGAAAGACAAACCCAAATATGTGATGATGATAAGCAGAAAGAAGGGAAAGCCTAAAGGTAAGGGCAAGGGCAAGGGCAAGGGCAAAGCAAAGAAAGGTTCTTATGCTAGTCAGCAGCCCAAGTCATCTTCAACTCTCAAAGCAAAGGGAGGGGTGAACAAGGGAGGCCAATGTCACCATTGTCATGAGCCAGGACATTGGAAGAGAAATTTCCCTCTCTACATAGATGAACTAAAGAAGAAGGAGGGGATGGAAGTCTCCACCTCAGGTATCATGAAATAAACTTAAAATACTTTTTTATCTTAGGTATATGATACCAAGATATAGATATGACATATATGATGTGCATGATCTAAAAAGAAGTGATGGCCTTTATGAAAGGACCAAGATGGAACACTCATAAACATTGGAGCAAGTGTTTTTGCCATATATAGTAATACCTTTTAGTTTATTTCAATCCAAAGGGCATGTAATAGAGTTATGAACTGCTATTTCATTTTTCCAATAAATAGAAACATTTTAATTCTGCATCTTGTAATGACAAGGATGTCTATCAATAAAGATTCATGTTTCAAATTCAAAGATATGATTTTTTATGGCAATGCCTTATTTATCTTATGGTACTTGGTATGGATGAGATAAAATAATAATACCTAAAAGTTATTGATGACTCAAATAATAAATTAGCATTATCATGAATAAGAAATTCATCTCTACGTTCCATGTTGATGGATAAACTAGGCTCTCTTGGTTAATGAACCATTAATAGATATGAATGTCTTGTTTATTGGGCATGATGACAAGTCAATCTTCACTAGATGTAGTGGGAGAATGACTATTCTATTAGATGTAATACATATTTATGTATATACATACATGTTGGAATAAATGCTAATACTTCAGATATGGTATTTAATGAAATACCAGTATGAATATCTTGAAATGTTCAAGAATATCATAAATGAAGAACAAACTTGGTAAAAGTATTAATTCTTTGATATGATCAATAAACGAGATACTTAAACCAAATGTTTGAGGACCTTCTGAGTAACTATGATAGTGTATCATAGAGAACTCATGATTAAGGCATAATGATGTCTAAATCAAAGAAGGCATCATACTCTATATAGTAAGAGCATGATCATCAAACAAATAACTAATCTTATAAAGAACATGCTTTACACTAAATAAACATACAAAAATAGATTAAGAATCACAAGTGTTGTGGAATCTCAAATTCCTTATGTAACAGATACACCTCATATATCTAGTAGAAAACACCTTGATCTTAATGGATAATGTTGTCCTACAAACTCAAAGGTGATTAATTGGTCATATGATGATGGGCTAATAATTTATTTAAATGATGTTGAGGAATTAGATTTTGAGTTATGGCTTGAAGCCATAAGATCCAAAATGACTTCTTTGTGAACCAAATAAGGTATGACGTTAATGATAGCACTTAGAGGGATAAAACCCATAAGTGCAATAGGGTGTTAAGAGTTAAGACTGACATGGATGACATTTGAAGAATTGATTGGTTGAGATAAATTTAAGTGAGTTCAAGGTGTTGAACGTGATGATTTGGTTTAGCCAATTGTAGAGGCTATAGGCCATAAAGGATCATGCTTGATATTGGAACTTAAAGACTATGAAATTTGGCATATGGATATTAAAGCCGCATTCCTAGTAGGAATAACATAAGGTTGTGTATGTGATACAACCTTAAGGGTTTTATAATTCCATTAATGCAAATGCAGTCTATAAGTTACAAGAGATTAATCAATATGATTGATTAAATAAAAGCACTTCAGAACTGGAGTCTTTACTTTGATTATATAGTAAAAAGATTTGACTGATATATCAAAATAAAGAAGGGATCTGTGATTACAAAGATTTAGTGGGAGCGTATTCATATTCTACATGATGATGAGGAATAAAACAAAACTGGTGTGGAAATACCTTCTTTTAAGGAATAAAGAGAAATATCCTATGTGATAGGAATAGAGACCTATAGAGATTGAAACGTCTATTTCGAGAAAACAAGATTAACTGATGCGGAAGCGTTCACTAAGCATCGGATTACCAGAAATCACTAAAAATTTTAAACTTTTTACAAAGAGATCCTTTAATGGTAAAGCTTTCTCATAAAGCAACATGATAAGTTGTTTACAACTGATCCATCAGTAAAACTCTGTAAGGAAAGATACAAAAGTCTCTAAGGACTGGACCAAAAACTCGAAAGCACTAACTGTTACTCCGAGGACCTGAGAGTACAGAGACGACATATAGGACTCTAACACTATCTACACATGACATAGCAACCAATGCCTCCACCTGAAGCTTCACTGCTGTCCTTGGTACTGTTGATGTTGCCCTTCACCTATTGAAGGATTTCTGCCTCCTCGCCCACGTCCACCTAAAGGTTGAAATCTACGGGGTGAGACAATTATAAAAATTGTCCCAGCGAGAGATATAACTCTTCGCCAGAAGCATAATTATTGCAGCATAAGAGAATAAATGTACACAAGGAAGTTATGTATATATGAGAGTAGTTAAAACAACATTTAACAGATTAAACTATTCTTTCTACTAAAAGCAATGCAACTATAAATTGATATAATCACATGTCACTTATCACATCACTAACTCCCTTCAGACTTGGATCATATATCCATTTCCTGGCATCATTAATTGGGAAAGGATGGCCTGTAGCCATACTCCTTCTCCCAAAGTGTTAGGATTCCAACTCCACAACATATCTGCATAACTTGTACATATGATATCAGACTTAACATTACTTATGTAATACAAGGGTTATTTACATTCATAACCCATTAGTCTATAGTTAAGCTTTTCATAGGATTATTCCGTAATAGAATTTCACATAGAAGCACTTTGGTTTAGGTCATACCTCATATTTTTAATATTGGGATATCAATCCCTAACCATCTTATTAATATGAAATCCGGAATGTGGGAGTTCAAACCCCTGGACTAATCATAGCATTTGTTACCAAGTAACATCTCATTTTATCCGGTTATCTAAATAATATGACCTTTGAAGATCAACAAATCATATTACTCGTGGCTCATTCAACCTATCAAGCTCATATGTTATCACTTACCAGATAACATGACATTTAGTTATACTCTTGAATTATAGGTAACAAGTGTTCTTAAGGCAATTAGCATTATAAATCTTACCTGGATCTGATCACCTCTATATGAAACCTGTCAAGCTTAACTTTTATCAGTTATTCCATATACTCCCACATACTCTAAAGTATGTGATCCAGGAGTTCCCTTTGTAAAACCTGTTTCACTATTATTTAAATTCTGACAATGATGGATCTATGATCAGGGCTCTACATGGTATGATTATACTTGATTATTAGGTACATATCAGTATTCTTTTAGCATCATACATGTTTCCAAACATTCAAGTACTAATCATGGCTATAACAGAAGAATACTAAATGTACAAGTATAACTCATATCAGTTATCAACTGGATATCAATTCTTAATCATCTTATCACTATGATTCAAGAACATGGGTGCTCACACCCTTATATCATCATAACACTTGCTATCAAGTGCCATATCAGCATCAAGTCATCTATTAGCATGACCTTGATTGAAGCAATGTATATACTTTTCACATATCATTACTCTAAAAGCTTATAATTGTTTTCAAGGAATATGACACCATAACTCATACATGGCTATGATTACCTCATAATATCAACCTGTATGACTTATACAAATAAGGACATGCATATATAACAATGTCAGCACAATACCAAAACTTCACAATTTCTATATATGACACCACGGCCGTGCCACCTTGCACGGTCGTGCAAGGTAAGGCTACCACGGCCGTTCTCCCTTGCACAGTCGTGCAAGCTAAGGCTACCACGGCCGTGCTCCCTTGCACGATCGTGCTACAGCAGATCATTACATGATTCATATTTCTATCTATCTATATATATATGTATTCTAATTTCTCATTCTTTCAAATTGATTATGTCACATCGACCCTTCAATCAAGTACATACTACCATGGTTAACATAGTGTATCAAGCTATTAATCCTATAAACAATTAAGAATTCTCCCTTTAATTGGTTCTTAATCACTTAGGTATTATTAGGGTTTCAACCTTCACACCTTCATTGATTCTCATTACTAATCATTATTGGATCAATAGAACATTCATCATCTTAATTCTCAAATATTCAATTACATTGGACCTCCACTTCATAAGGTATCCAATTGAATTAGGGTTTCCAATGTTGATTCCTTCAATCTTTGAATTCATGGAACCAATCATCAATTGGACCTATACTCATACCTTAATTGAGTTTAATAGGTCAGCCTTCAACTGATTTGTCCCTCACTTGACCCTCAATTGACCATCAATTAGGGTTTAACTCAATTGAATTAGGGATTGGAATCAATAACCCTTCAACATATTTCAATGTGGGACTAATTGATTTGAACCTATTGAACCATCATTACATTGGTACATGACCTGACCCCAAACGGTCTTGAGGTCATTTGGATGACCTCCAAATGGTCTTGATATCATCAAAATCTAAGTCAACCAATTAAGGTTTGGATCATTGGATTGATCACCAAAACAACAATTGATTACATGCCAACTTAGTATCATTGTATCATCAATTGCTTAACCATACTCACCCCTAGACCTCCAAACGGTCTTGGGTGACCCCTAAACGGTCTTGAGACCATTTGGATGAGTTCCAAACGGTCTTGAGACCGTTTGGCTCACCCAACCCTTGGATTCTAGTGAAAAAAATCATTAGGGTTTGAGCTATTGAGTTGATCATCAAATCAGCAATTGATTGCTTTGTAATTGTGTACCTTTGGACCTTCAATTGGTCAACTATACTTGACCCCAGACCTCCAAACGGTCTTGGGTGACCTCCAAACGGTCTTGAGACCGTTTGGGTGATCCCCAAACGGTCTTGAGACCGTTTGGGTCAATCAACCCAAAACAATCAACTCAATTCAATGCAAATCCAACACTTAGCCGATTAGGTTTCACACCACATCTTTGGATCTTCAAACACCTATCCATACTTGAACCTAGACCTTCAAACGGTCCTGGGTGACCCCCAAATGGTCTTGAGACCGTTTGGATGATCCCAAGACCGTTTGGGCAAGAAAACCCAAAAAGTCAAATCAATCAAGTTGAAAGTCAGCACTTAATCCAATTAGGGTTTACATAATTAATTAGCCTTCAACTCACGATTCCTTTGGAGTTAATCCCTCAAATTTGGAGGGTCATTAACCAACATGATTATGAACAGGAATCCCAAACGGTCAATGCTTGGTCAACTCACTCAAACGGTTTGAAACCGTTTACCCAAAAATTTCAAGTTAATCAGATTGGAAAATCAGCACTTAATCCAATTAGGTTACCTAATTGTTTAGCCTTTAACTCATGATTCCTTGGGAGTTAACCTATAAAATTTGGTGAGTTATTAGACCACATCTTTAGGAACAGTAATCCCAAACGGTCAACGCTTGGTCAACCATATTAAACGGTCTTGAGACCGTTTTCCTAAAAAGGGAAAATTAAACAGATTGAAAATCAGAACTTAATTCAATTGGATTTGCTAATTGATTGGCTTATATCTCACGATTCCTTTGGAGTTAACCCCTCAAATTTTTTGGGTGATTAACCTACATAATTATAAACAAGATTCCCATACGGTCGTTGCTTGGTCAACGAGACCAAATGGTCTTGAAGGCCGTTTGCCTTCATACGACCCTGAAACCGTTTGCCCACCAAACGGTTGTGTAAACCGTATGAGCAAATGGTGGAGGTCATTTGGTAAAGTGGAAATCCGTGGATAAGCATAGGAACTAACGCCCTTATATTCTACCTCAAGAACAGTAGCAGTTCTTCACAATTTTGCTTGCAAGGATGCAAGGGAAGATAGGGAAGAAGAAGAACTAGCAACTATATGCATAGAAAAAGATGTATAATCAAAGCATAAGGTTTAGAGTTATAAAACCCGCCTTAAGGTCATTCCTTGAGCTCCAATCTTCCAATCTTCCAGTCTTTAATGGTTTCTTGAGCTCCACATGTCGGCCAAGGGTGTTTCTCCAAGGAAAGGTTGGGAAAAGATGGCTAAAAAGAAGAAACAAGTAAGGAAGACCATAAAACCAACCTTGCACCATGAATTCCTCCATGAATTCGAGCAAGATGATGATCAAAGCTTACCTAGAACTGCTTTGCCATTCTCCTCTTCTCCATAGCTCTGTCCTAAGTCGGTCTAAGCAAGGGGATAAGAAAGGAAGTGAAGGAAACGATCCTTGCTAAGTGAGAAAAGGTGTATATATACTTTAGGTGAAATTTCAACATAAGGACAACTTGTTTCTCCATTTCTCCTCTAGGTCCTTCCCTTATTATAAACCACGTTTCTCCCTTCCATACTTAAGAAAAAATCATCTTAAACCCAAGGTCTAAAGGTGAAGAAAGCCAACTTCTTACTAAGTTGCACATATAGAAGGGTTATTAGACTTATAACTTGATCATTTAATTTATAAGGGTTATCATTCTTATTTAATTATTCAATTGAAGTGACATCTTCATCATTCTTACTCTTAATGATTCCAAGAGTCATAAAAGATACTCTAGAAGGTGTATTTTACAAGTTGCACCCCATATTTTGGGTAAATTGCACTTTACACCAAAACTAGAGTTTTAAGTACAAGGATTGCTCCACAAGCTGCATCTTGGTGCCCAAGCTTGGAGAATCCATCATACTTTATCATATTCATTCTTATGATGTCTCAACACCAAAGGAACATCTTAACATGTGCAATTTGTAAGTTAACCCCTTTTAATTGGGTAATTTGCACATAGGTCCCTGTATTACAAAACAATATTACAACATTGTTCAAAAGGGACATAAATGGAAATTATAGATTCTTCTAAAGCTTAATGAAATATCAAGGGGTAATCACAAGCCTCTAATCATATCTTAAGCAAAACATCTAGGGTTAGTTCATAACCCAGGTCAGGGATGTTACAGAGATAGTTCTTGAAAGTCTCTTGACCTGATAAAGAGGTCGCTTACATTGGCAGTCTATGTTGAAGGGTTCAATATGCAAAGATTCAATGGGAAAAATCTTGTTCATATTACATGGATTTTGTCTCTCAGATGCCTAGTATCCCAAATTCTTGAGAAGAATAGGAACACATTGATAGATGCCTTGTGCATTCACAACTGGATCTATCATGTATATAATCATCCCATTATCTTGTATGTATCAGACATGACAAGAAAATGTATATGCATTTATCTTCTTATATGTATTGGACATGACAATATGATATGCTCATCCAGTTATCTCGTATGTAATGGACATGATGAGTAAATGTCTATCTACTTCTAGTTAGAGTCACTAGAATACCATATTAAACTTATTTAAGTACTTTTGAAGTATTAAAGGACTAGTTCTATGGTAATAAGAGGAATAGTTGAGTGTAAATGAGTTACACTGATGCAAGCTTCTAAAATGACAAAAAATGATTGCAAAATACAATATATAAAACTGAATATGAGTTGTTAAATGGAAACGTTCTGAGTAAAATTAAAAATGATTTAATTCTAAAAGGGAATATCAAGTATCCTTGTGTTATGAATAGCAAAGGATACTATATGGATATAGAAGTTCATACATATGAACTTATAGGTATTCCAACCATTTATGACAAAGTAGAAATACTAAGTCAAACAATGGAGCTGATTGTTAGGCAAGGAATATCAGATAGTATATTATGACAACTCCATCTCATACAAAATGTTGTACATCGAGGAGATGTGAAACATGCAATATGCTGACTAAAACAAAGTGTTGCTAACTCATTGGAATAGCACTAGCACAATAGAAACATGTCAGACATGTTTAGAGATCACTTAGAATATGATTCGAAGGTGATTGGATCTAAGTGCAAGTCGGAGTCTGTTGGTATGTATGCCCAGAGAGCCAATCATATGATGATTGGATTGGCATATATTCTGATTGATTTGATAAATATCAAAGGCAAGCTTCCAATTTATTCTAGCTCAATCGATTATGAGATAAATGTTGGAAAAGAATGAATGTGTAAAGAATGACAATACTCAATGACGTATGTCTTTAGGTTGAGGACATGAACAATGAGATCATACAGATGCTAAGAGTATGTACATTCTTGTTGTGTCCCCAGTTGGATGTGATTGTGGAAGGTTGATAGACAACACTGACACATAAAGACTAAAGTGTGTGTTGGTTGATGACAATGTCTCATTAGTCATGGTATATGATATCAAACCAAGCACATAGATACATGTTGGAGAATAGTGTATCAGACACACCCACCATGATAGTGATACATGGAACCATGACATGGTAGTCAGAATAATCTCTCATAGTTATGGTGGTGATTTTGATTCTTAGACCTAAAATCACTGCACTTTTCGAATGTTATTGGGTACACTTTGACATCATCAAATGTAGTCATGAAACATGGGTTGTTATAATAGTGATAATTGGGTGGATTTGACACATGAGATAGAATATGAGTGATAGATATGGGATTTGTCCCTCCTAAGGGAGTATGAAGTCCATGCCACTTGATAAGTGAGACTGAGAAAGGAATGCACATGCACATGTAAATCAATATATGATATTGATGTCACACATATCTCAGACAGTCTTCTCTAGTTCAAGAAATAGGAATGAGTGTTGAAAGGATGACAACTCCATCCCTTGAGTTCATTCAAGATATCAGAGACAAAGGAATTATGCATTCACTAGAACACCAATCACATACTATAGGATTGAAAGTTGTTCTCCAACTTTCCTTTCCATTTGGGTAGCACTGATGTGTGACTAGGTACCGTTCTTTGCTTGTTATGTCATAATCTAGTTATGAACATTCACAGCCAATGTGAAATCGGAGCTATAGGGTCACACACAAAGGATTAAACTAGAAGAGGAGTTTATCCATGAATGATGTTTGGATTTCTTACTAAAGTGTTTATGTACTCAATTAAACATTCAATCAATATACTTGACTCAGAATCATCAAGTTCAAGTGTTGAACCAAGTGATTATAGTGTCAGATTGAAGAATTGAATTGACTATGTTCTACACAATCTGGACCACCAACTGACCAGTTCACTGGGTGAACCGATCAGTTCACTTGTCCAAACGATCAGTGTTGGGTTGTCCCAATTTGTGAGAAAAGTTTTCCATTTCACTTGTTCAATTCGATTGGGACAAGAATTAATCTTTGCATTAATTAGAAATGAATAAGGAAAGTCAATTGTAGGCATGTCTGGGAAGTAAAACGACTGGTTCACACTCCTAGCTGACTAGTTTACTAGTGAACCGATCGGCTCACCTTGCCAAATGATCGTTTCATTTATGAAACGACCGGTTTTCTTGGCGAAGTGCAAATTGTTCATGGAAATTCCGAACCCTTCTACTCCCGCACAGAGTAGAAACCCTGACCCCACCCTCTACTATAAATAGAGGGGTACAAGGGGATTCTCCAGAGACACAACTCATAACATAAATTTCTCTACAAAGTTGTTGTCCTCTCTATTTGTGATAACTGAGAGATCCCAAATAAGTTCTACCCGTCCAGGGAGGAACAACAAGGGAAAGACAATTGCAGAAAAGCAACTGGTGGTGGGAGAGTGTGTCGGTGACTAGTACACCGACAGAAGTAGACAAATCCTTCTAGTACATCCTTCAGGATGACTAGAGTTCTCGATAGTCTGTGTGGACTATCTATAGAGGTGGGAGACTTCTACCGCTCAGGAGGACGATAGTCAACCACAGTCTGGGTCAAGACCAGGAGTTGCACAAATGTCATCGAAGATAGGTGGTTGAAGATTGCACTTGTTGTGAGATATAGTCACTGAGCAAGCCTCAATAACAGATATATCTTGCTAAAAACATCCTTCCCATTACATATATATTAATGTAATCTACTGGTTATGGGTTTATGCTCAAGTAAAAATTTTGTTTCCACTTCCTACTCCGACCATGAAAACCCAACACTTTGTACCTAGACGCCCCACATCTCTAATATTATTTCATATTGATATAGACCTTTTGGAACAAATCACAATCATTCAGGCATGCATCTAACTTCTTACCCTCCATTCCCATTGGACATAATATCTATTTTGTTTCAGATGTTGATATTGGAAGCTCCTTGCCTTCAGGGAGAATTTATTTCAAAAAAGACAACATAGAAGTGAAACTTTTGTCACTCCATCTATTGTTAGCCTTCAATGTATACAACCTCAACATAGTTCTCAACTTCATAAACTTAGTATAACCTAAGTATAATGGTTTCTCAACATCATGAATAATGTTTCTAAATAAGAGAGGTGGATCTATAACATCTACCCCGCAACTATCTCACATCACATCAACCATGTCTGTTGGAATTAGTTTTTTCACATCACATCACACCACAACTTATTATTAGGTATATCATCAGTCTAAAAAGGTTACCTAACTACCCATCCAAGGAACAAGTAGAAGATAACATGAAACAATCAAGTCATTGACTGCATAGGCTCTGATACCATGTTGTAAGGAGTGGGACCCCATTGAGGTCCCACTAAGATTGTATATCATTATGAGACATAAAATATTAAGAAACATAAAACATAACCATATACAAAGTTACAAATTGTTCCATATACATAACTTTCTCATCGTACGTAAAAATGAATATACTATATATACTTTCACAAGAGTCATAGTTGAAGAGGGCAACATGGCCATTCCAAGCTATCCTTAAACTAACTTCATGTATACAACCTTCATGTGTCCATGACCTCCAAAGAACCTATACCTAGGTAATTTTGGGAATACCTAGAAAATAGATAAAAGGATATGCACCAGTGAGAACTAGTATATGTGCACAATATAATATATTTTGTGCATTTTAAGAAGTTAAGTGCAAAAGAGGGGGTTAATGCAAGAGGGGATACTTGAATTCAGGTAGGTTCAAGAGAATGATGCATTTAAATTTTAGATGGAGTTCTTAGTTGTATTCAATAGTGTTAGGATGTTAGGGATATGAGTGAGGGTGGTGTACCATGTGGTGGAGGTCTGACGGGTAGTGAAATAGGGTTCCACAACCATTAATCATTGCATATGGCAATGTCTCATTGCCAAGTCGTCGTTCATGTGGTGATGAGAAGTAGTGCAGACTAGGGTGTAAGGGTGTGGAGGGAAGGGATGAATGGAGTAGAGATATAGGGAATTGGAGAGGATAGGTAGAGGATTCGTGGAGGAGAAGAGGCAGGATAGGGAGATGATCGTCGTCTGTTGTGGTTGTCGCTTCCCGACACTAGGGTCACGCGGTTGAAGATAAAGGAGTAACACAGAAGGTGTTACATTGATGGAAGAAGTGGGTTTAGGAAATACTTGAAATGTTTAGTCAAATACATACATTACAACCTAATGTAATTAAGATTTCCTCTACTAATTTAATTGGAAATGCAAATAATATTTGACTGACTTGCAAATCAAAGGGTAGGATAATACGTATTCACATAATTCAACTTTAGAATTCGTTTCCTCTTTTAATCATTTTAGGCATCCCTTTTTACTAATTTTATACCAAATTATCACTAATGCAATTACTGGGCACTACCAAGTATACAAGATCAACGAACAATACTTTGTTGTGCCATTTTAGCATTAGTTTCCTCTTTTCAAAATGTTAGGCATCCCTTTTTACTATTTTTATATCAAATTCTCACTAAATATAGGCATCCCTTTTTACTATTTTTATAAGGATTCATAGAATTCAATTGTAGCATTAAATACCTCTTTTCAAAATGTTAGGCATCCATTTTTACTAAGTAAATTGTGACACCATAAGTCCTATCAAATTAACTTATTTTGTATTACAATCATAGGACTAATCTGGAGTGTTAAGATAGAGTCAACAACTATTAAATAGTGTTATTATAAGATTAACCCTACTTGTGACTATAATTAGTTAATTTATTGTAAAACTTTATATAAAATATAGTTATAATTTCATTAGTCTATTGGACTCCGAAAAATCCTAATACATTCTAATTTCGGGAAAAAGAACACATTTTTAAGAAAAGAAATATGTTATAATTCTAGATTTGGGTATGTTACATTCACCTATAGGAGTAGTGGATAGTTTCTTACCAAAATGATTTACAATTTTCTTTAATATTGCATAAACATCGTCCATTGACATAGGTGTAGGTGCACTCCATTCCTCGGTTGAGCCATTGAATATTTTGCACAACTTTTAGTAAGGATGCACCTTTGGTAGATACCTTCCATGACGAAGATATGCGGTCTTACCACCATGTTTTAGTAGGATTGAATCAATATTTTCATCACATACAAGACATGCCTTGGTTCCTTTTATGTTGTATCCAAACAAGTTCCCATAAGCTGGAATATCATTCATAGTGAAAAACAACATAGTATGTAGATCAAACATATTTCCACACAAAGCATAATAAGTCATTGATTGACCTAAATCATACATCCAAAATGAAGCAGATCTAGAGTAGTCAGACTCTTAAATTTATAACCCAACTCTCAGGCCACCAAAACTATTATACAGGATCTGATGTAGATTGGGGTCGAACCTTAGGGACAAGGAAAGGTAAGTTCCAAGGACATGGATTCTTGGCTCAGTTTCACCAATTGAGTAGGTATACTAATATGGTGTTCCCTAAGGACCGATGCACTTCAACTAATCAAAATAAGTAAAAGAAAAGACAAGAAAACAAAACAAGAGAATAAAAGAAAAGTGATGTAGCAAAATATAGATGGGAACTTCTATTGGGTTTCACCTATTAAGATCTCTCTCCAACATGCAATACTCACACCCTTAGTATACACTTAAAAAGATTACAAGAAATCTTCATAGATGTATATTCCTTCCTCTCTCGAGCTTAGGATAAATCCAGATTTAGGTTATCTCTCTCTCGTGATAAAAAACAAACAATCACAATTATAACCATACGATCATGAGCTTTAGAATTCCAACACTCTCATGCGTTCATACAACTCCATAACACCTACATAGAATTAGAACTACTCTTTCAAGACTCAAACAATCAAACATCCCAATATGGTAGCTAATCATACAAGTGAAACGTTAAGAACAAGAGTATGGAAATAATCTTTTCTAAGAGCATATATATTCAAATAGATGTAAGTATATACATATTGGGAGAGACTTAGTGGATACTCCCAATCCATGCTACGAGTTTATCAACTCATAGTGATGAGAAACATTATTTATTTACATAGTACAAAAGACATAGCAAGCTGCTAAAGAAAAAAGGCAGAAGATGAATGTGAATAGAGTGGGTGTGAGTAGGAGGCGATGGGATACACTAACTATAACCACACAATGACCACAAATGATGGTATGTATCTCCTTTCCAGGTTCTGTGCAGCAGAGATCAAAGCATGTTGTTTGTCCTCCTTTCATCAGAGTACATAGAGCAAGTGGGTGAGGATAGAAGTTGTATTAGACTCCCAAGACTGTCATCCTCTTCATCCACCAACTGATGGTGGAAATAGGGTCAGAGGACTTCTTCTTCTTCGTCAGCACTTCGTGGTTCTCTGTCAAAAACTTCCCTTGGTACATTTGTAAGGGCCCACTATTTATAGGACTCGGTGCAGTGTCCTAGGGGTGCACTTTTCCTTGCACCACAAGTATCTACAATACCTACCTCAGGGAACGTGAGTAACTGTTTTGAATGACCATTTTCTCAGAGAGGCCATTGATCGCCGACCATCAGGTGATGCTGGCTTGTAGTGGCACCTTCAGTCAGAGAATCTAGAAATCCATCGGTGAATGGTCCGGATGACCATCGGTGGACAACCAGGAGAGCCATCAGAGGATGAGGCTGACAAGTCTTTGGATGACAAGTCTTTGGCTGACTGGGTGCTCAGGCTTGATGGTCGATGTGTCAGTCCTTCAGTCATAGGATATATGGTTGTGCAATTTAGCTCTTGATGCCTTGGAACCATTGAATGAGGGACTGATGGTTGTCCAAATGTTTGAATGGAGGTGTCAATCAGTTGTGGGGACCAATGGGCATCATGTTCTTGCATTAGGTACCTTGGTTATATGCACAAAAAGGGTATGGTTATCATGGAGAGAATGTAAAATATGTTTTGCGTGTAAAAGTAGTAAAAGTGGGGATGTTTGTGCATAAAAGGTGAAAAAATGACAGGTATGTTAAGGTATGAATTATCCAAAAAATTTGATGTTATCAACACTCCCAAACATAAAGTCTATCCTATCCTCAGGATAACAAATAGAATTAAAGCATCAAATGACTTCAAAGGGCTTTATTGGTTATATTTTTGTGAGTGTGAAAAATGTGTCGACCTCAAGTTGAAACTTATGCATTGGGACAAGGGGTTGTCAACACCCAAAACTCTCCCTCTCATATTGGAGTTGCAACACTCTAATTGCTTGCTATGAATTTCTTTATAAGAAAGTTTCTCTCCCGTGATGCACAGATGAGCCTTTTCCAGGCCATACTTGTGAAAAGTTCTGGAAGAGGTAGTGTTTGCACCCAACTTTTTTTGGGATCTCTTAGCAATAGTGCTTGGGTGGGATAAGGCTATAGTTTTTTCCACATTTCTTAGGTTCTCTCAACCATGTAGATGTCTTAAAGATAATGTTTCCCTAATGGGCCTTGATGTAATGTCAGGTGGTTGTGTGAGACCCCCTTTGAAATGTAGGTTTGTAAAAGTTGGCTTCTAGAATCCACTATCGGAAGCAACATATCTGCATTCTTGAGTGCAACAATACACCAGCTGGGTGAAGTCCTTTAGCATCTTTCCATGTATAAATCTCATGGTTTTATTTCTCTCAACTTTTATTCGTGCTTACAAGCTTTGGGGATATATGATTTTTGGCAAGTTTTGGGCTGCCATGCCTCTTTTGATCCCAAAGTGTGAATTTTAAAACTAGAAGGCATAGATGTTTCCTCTTTTTCTAGGGTTATGCATTTTCTTACTTGTAGTTAGGAACATGGTGGTCAACCAGGAGCATAGTACACTGAGTCCTTACTTCGATATTTCATCTTGGTTGACAACCATATTTGTGCCTTCTACATTATCTTGAAATAATGCTGATGTTAAGACATTATCACACTCGAAAATTTTAAGTAGATTAAATAGCCCAAATTTGTCATTCTTGAAGAAATTACGCTAACAGTTAGCCTGAAGACACGAAAGACTAAGAGTTGTAATTATGACACTATATGAGAAAACTGGATTCAAAATTTTCCTTTTTATACTACCTATGCATCAAACTTTATAAGGAAAATAGAATATCACGTGCAAAGATTATGTATAATTTGGTGATTTAAGTCATTCTTGATTTTTCAAAAATATTGATTAAAACAATAGAGACTTTAAATGTGTAAAGACGTACCACGTTCACCTATTTAGGACCCTACCAAACTTATCATCTGCCATGTCCAAAGGGTGTCAGAGGATGAGGTTGATCTAGAAAAAGCAAGTTAGAGCTTGTCATTTGAAATTCACCATTCGAATGCTAAGATCTCCATTGCATATTATCCTTGGATATGATGGCAGTATTCCTCTTGATATTGCTTAATCTTCTGGTCTGATGTAGCTAGCATATGCATCTAGAAGAGTACGTAAAAGTTGTAGTCATTTGATAGAGGTTCTTACTGTGGGCATCTATGACATAACAATAGTTTCTTGAACTTGAGATCATTTAATATGCAGCGGACTACACTCATATCAACTCTACAATCTTGTTGGATACCTTGGAGGCTTTTTCTTCAATGATGTTGTTAGTCATTTTTTTTATATTTTGTGCACTTGTTACTAAACATTGTGTCTGAACTATTTTTGTTATATTGAAAGTGTCAACTAATAGCAGTTCTCAATGTTCGTCATGCAAGATTGGAACAAATAACCATCGAGGAACGTTGTATTTTAGAAGCTCAATTTGTAGATGGAGCTTTCCAGATTCCTTTTAGGATACAAAATCTCCCACTATGTCATAGAACGCCATATAGACATTGAAGAAATCCTCAACCAGAATTAGTTGACATTCTGCCATAACATTGACCACCATGTAGCCTCTTGTTGTCAAAATATTATGGAGGTCTCACAGGAGTACTTGTACATTTTCTCGTTGAAAATTGATGATGATATCTTCTTCCCTTGGTTGTAGTACCTCCAGTATAAATGTACCTTCTTCCAAAGATAGTCCATAGCATGCTAGTTCGTCAAAGTTCTCAAAAGTGGGTGTTATCACATCTATGGTTGTAGTCCTTCTGGTGGTTGGGCATCTTGTTCTTCTTCTTCTTCTATGTGTACATCACTCTCTTCATCAAATTTTCTTCTAGAGATGAGGTTTCTTCTATGATGTTCTCAGTAGAGTGTTGGATAATACATTCTATTTCCATGAGCGGTGCTATAGATGATTTGGTTCCCTATGGTATTATTCTTTGCTTAGATTCAATGAGTTCTTTGTGACAGTCGAAGCATGAATGGTTGTTGCATTAGTTGTCTATAGAATGGTTGTGGGAGCCTCTAGAGAAGTAATGCTTGTTGTGGGATCAATACAGGGAGGAGGTGATGGTGGTGGTGGGACTACATGGTTTACTGTCCTTCCTTCAGTTTTTGAGGTTTCTGTTGCAACCTTGAGTTTACACAACACATCTCTCCAAGTTGTCTTTTTAGGAAATGGAATTAGGGAATACATTTACCTTAGATTCTCCGCCATATTTGCATCATAGAAGAATATCCTATCATAAATTATCTCCATGACATATTTCTCTCACAGAGCATGGAAATCTTCATTAACAATCTATTCCATCGAAATTCTTCTATTTATGGCTTCGATCATCCTTAATTCTATGAAAGCATTATCCCCTAAATTTTGCTTTTCCTGGGAAAAGCTATAGTTGATGCAAATTTCTTTCCAATTTGGGAGATACCATCCACTAACTCCTTGTATCAACCTATTCAAATGGGTTGGGACTTCTTGTATCGCCTATGCTCCGGTTTGTCAAAGACCATTCTTCCACATGACATGTCTTTGGCATTAAAGTTGTTTGTGACGACTTTCCTTTCATAAAGGTCATCCACTATTAGGAGCCAATGATTGAAGGATTTGAAAGGTAGAGTGATGAACTTTAAGTCTATGTTTCTATCTAGGGAATGTTGGAGTTCTTTGATAGATGTTGTATTGATTCTTTCTTTGAATAGGTGGGCTGCTAGGTTAGAGGTTGTATTGAATATTGGCCATGCTTTATCCCTATAAATGAACTCCTATATGATTCTGCCGCACAATACATTGAATAGGGTTCTCCTTATATTTTCATATCATTTAAAAGAAGAACATATATCATTCCTTGTCAGACTGTATTGGTTGTTGCGGTAGATGATGTCCTCCCCTGACATCGCATCATCAAGAATGTTGGATAGGACATGGATGTCCCATACTAGCATGCCTACAAACGATGTCATGTTCATGTTTGGCATTTTACATGGCAGAGGGGGTGGGTCTGCTAGACTCGAACAGTCTACAGGGTTGGGAACTACAGGTGAGTCTGGAAATATAGGGTTCTCCTACTTTGTGGGTGCATTGTTGAACACATGGTCTATGTTCCCTTTGTCTACTTCTACTGCCATCATTTCTATTTCTTCCTCGAATGATGTAGGAACGCCCCTGTAGTGATAGGTTCATCTAATAGAATATGATTCATAAAGCTTTCATAATCATGTGGGATAGGTGGAGCTTTATAGTTGAAAAGAGGATCTAGCCCATCCATAATAGCCTCAGTTGTTTTTATCTCCTCTCCCCTTGCTACATATGGTTTCATCTTGACATCATTCTCTCCCGCTAATTCTATGTTTTCCTCCAGTGTAACTGGTTGTAACATCTATATGGTACCCTATCTTATCGGTGCCTCATGACCTTTTTCATTGTTGTTGTTTGTGGAGTTCCCTGGCAAGGCTGGAGAATTAGTAAGATCGTTATCCCTAGTGGGCACTCCCTCACTTCCTTTAGGTTTTTCTTCTTCTATCATCATGGTATGCACAATTTTTTCTACTCCTTTAAAGACTTGCACATGTCTTGGTTGTATTGTCGCCATCAGCATGTCGACTCAAATATGAACATGGACACCCATTTTTGTCGGGGAGGATTCTTCATAATCTTTAGTGTGTTGTCACTTTAGTGATTCGTCTTCACTAGTCAGTTGTGCTTCCTTCCTTTTTCGGCCTCAGCCCGCATCATGATGTTTTCTTTGAGTAATTCGTCTTTCTCTTGTTGAATAAGAGTGATTTCATCTTTTACCCCCACCAAAACCTTCAATAACTGCAATAGAGTGGAAGCCAATTGTTGCATTTATTGTGGAAGGCTGAGGACATGTTTTATCTCCACTTCTATTTTTTGTACCTATGAGGTTAGTACAAACATATGCAAAAATAGATTCAAAATATTTAGGGTGGAGGTTGAGATGATCTCATGTAAATCATCAATATCCTACCCTATCTCCATGAATTTATCCATTGGAGGTCCTCATTGGTGTTGTTGATATTATTTCTAGGTGGAGTTAGCTGCATGCTCAACTTATTTTGTTTGTGCAATCCTCTCATGGCTTGCATTTTGTGCTAGTTGTGGTCTCTTAGTGTCTTGGACTGCTTGCTCAGGATGTTCCTTTTCAAGAGTGCTAAGGGATTTGATGACTTTAGACACTTCTATTGAAGGTTTAACATTGACTTCCATCATGAAGTTTTCTTCATTTACAGATATCTCCAGTTCCTTCAATATTTTCTTAGGTGTAATGGTAGGATGTTAAGAATGTTTATTACCTTTTGTTGGAAGGATTGTTACCACAACTGTGGTCTTTGGGGTTTCACGTTCTTCATTTTCTAAATTTATTGCCTTTAGTGTAGGTATTTCTTTCATTTTAACCATCATTTCTATCCTTTAAGGAACTTACACTACCAACTTCTTCCTTGTCTGAGGCTTCTCTACTGGACTCCTTGCTCACCTTTTTCTTGGATCATCTTGCCTCTTCATGGTTGCAGATTGTGAAGATATTAATTGTAGAATTTCTTCCTCCTTGAATGTGAGTTTATTTCTGTCGTAGTTGCTACAACTAGGGAAGGTAGACACATTTTTGTTCTATAGAGCTTATAGTAGAGTTTATCCTTCTTCTTTGTTAGTATGCTAGTGGTAGTGAGATACTTTACATCGACTAGCATATATCCCCATGATTTGAGCAAGAATAGGAGCTTTTGGGGGTAGCCATGTCAGTGAGCGATGTAGGTTACCAGCTCTCTGATGCAAAAGTCATAGGAGCCCTCAGGTCCTACCGCTGCTACCAATCTTTCAATAAGGATTTTTCCAATATTCACATGTTTGTTTTCCATTATACTCCATAGTACATGGAGGTCCATCCTTATCACATTACCCATGTCTTATCTGAAGAACATGGTATTAGCTACTATCTTCTGCACTACTCACATGAATCCCAAGTGCATCATGACAACCTTTGACTACCCAGAACTAATTTTTCTTTCTCTAGATAGCTTTTCCTAGACTTTGTCTGTTAGGAATCCTCACGCATTTCTATCTCCTTATCATCTATTGAATTTCGCAGCTTCTTCTCGATCAGAACATAATCTTATTTTATAATTCAAACATGTACCTTGAAGTCTCCACCACATTCTTTGGTTTCTTCTACAATTGTAGATACCCTTTTTAATAAAGACATGAACTCTAGTGTAAGATCATCACATGATAGCTGATGGTTGAAACAAACCTTGTATATTCAAATATTCTCTAGAATTTGCTTCACTCTCTCATAGATGTCCATTCTTTTAAGTTTGTCCACATTGTCGAACCTTGTTGCTTTATAGCTCCTTGATGACATCATCTACTACCATAGTTTTAGGTGCTCTTCATGTCAAGGTATGAAGTCATTATCAAGTTCTTCCTTGTAGATCACTCTTGATGGCACAACATACAAAACAATTTCTATGTCCAGTGATCTTACTGATGCAGAGGCAACCTCCTTGGCAGATGTCCTTAGGATTTTTTAATGTTTTTCCTGATGTAGGCTTGGTGCCTTCCTCTTATTCTTTTTTTGTTGCAGTTACTCAAAGGGAGTGTGTTCAGACACATATGTCCCTGCTTGTTCATCCAAGTTATCAGACTCTTTTAGAATAGGCTCATCCAAGATCCTTGCTTTGTCTACCTCTGGATGTGCTTTTATGCTTTTTGAAGTGGGTTCTCCATGCAATTTGATGTAGTCCACATGTTCATCCTTCAATCTTTCTATCATCTCTATTTCCACTGAAGTCATTGAGGCTCTGATCTGTCTGGTTTCTTTAGATTCAATCATCCATGTATTTGAATTGGTATTAACTTCCATTGTGCTTAGTAGATACCCATTATGTCACTGATGCAGTCGAACATCATGTTCCCATTATCATTGGTTCCTTGCTCCTTTGTGGACTCGGAAGAGGGAAGGGAACTAGCTCCTTTGTGGACTCAGAAGAGGGAAGGGAACTTGCTCATTGGTTTGGTGGCGCGAGTTGAGACGATCTTCAGTGAGATCAAATATAAATGAAGATTGTCCGTTTGAGGTTCCTTCTTGAACTGATGATTAGTAGAGACCAATGGTCAGAGATTGAAGATGGTACAAATAGCAGGTCTCTCCTTCAGATCTGACTCCTTCAGTTTGCATGTCTAGGGTTTTGAGAGGAGTGCTCTCGATGCACTCTCAATCTGTTATTGGAATCAGAGTGATTCTTGGGTGACCATCAATTGACTGGTCAACCGATGGTTCATTGGAAGTGATGTTTGTGATTACCCGATGGCTTGAATGGACTTTAAGAATCAACAACCAATGGATATAAGTATTTATTGAACATCCAATGGTTCTTCAAAACTGATGGTCGTGATCACCCAATGGCTTGACTAGATGTCTTGGCAGCCGATGGTGCTACAACACGATGGATTATCTACACATTCACCTGATGGATGTTCTGAACTGATGGTTACTCTACTAGCTCTTGAGATTCTACTTGTGTAACATCCTACCTCCCATCAACTGATGGGGTGGGATTGAAATGCTAGACTAATGGTTGTCCTGGCTCTGATGGTAGTGTAGTGCCTACACAAGTTACTTGTAGGCTATTTTTAGTCTGCTGGCACAATTTTTTTAAAATAGGTTTGAAATTACCAAAAATTGAGCAAATTATTCAAATTATAGGAGAGTACTATCAGAACTATAAATTAAATGAAGTCTAAATATTGAAAGGAAATTAAAACAATGTTTAGAAATCCTTGAGTTGCCTCCCAAGAAGTGCTAATTTATAGTCTTTAGCTCAACATTCCTACTTTGCTCCTCATAGTTCTTTGGGTGGTGTGGGTTGAGGCTCTTCTAATTGGAGTTCCAACCTTCTTACAAAATCCTCATCTTCATAGTACATCTTGACTCGATGCACATTCACATGGAACGTCCCTTTCTTCTCATTAGTGATCTCCATCATTCTGGATGGGTATATCTTTGATACAATGAATGGGCCAGACCATCTTGAACTTAATTTCCTTGGAAAAACCCGAATACTATAGTTAAACAAAAGTGTCTCCTTAAGAGACATCTTTTCTCTTTAAGTGGGCATCATGGCACACCTTAGTCCTTTTCCTATAAATTATGGAGTGTTCATTAGCATGAAACCTAAGTTCCTCGAGCTCCTATAATTGCAAAAATCATTTCTTTCCATCTTGGTTGAAGTCCATGTTCATGAATTTGATGGCCCAGAAGGCCTTGTGCTCTAATTACATTGGGAGGTGGAAAGAATTTCCATAGATCATCGTATTAGGGTTGTCCCTATTGGTGCTTTATATGCGGTGTGGTAGGCCCACAATGCATCATCGAGCTTCGTGGACCAATCTTTCCTTGCTCAGCACACTTTCTCAACAATTTTCTTTATCTGCCGATTGGAAACCTCTACTTGACCTGATGTATAAGGGTGATATGGTGTTTCTACTTTATGTCTCACTCCATATTTCTTCAAAAAGGCTTCAATATCCCCGTTCACTAATGATGGTGCGTGGTACTCCAAACATCAGGAAGATAGTTTTCTTGAAGAACTTGATCACCATCTTGGAGTCACAGGTTTGGGTAGAAACAACTTCTACCCATTTCGAGGCATAGTCCACAACAACAAGAATAAACTGATTTCCCATTGAAGATGAGAATGGTCCCATATAGTCAATAACCAATAAATCAAAAATTTCTACTAGTATCCAATCACACATTGGCATCTCATTCCTTCTTGAAATGTTTCCTATTATTTGGCACTTACCGGATGCCTTAACATATGCCTGAGCATCCTTAAAGAGGTTAGGCCAATAAAATTTTGTCTGGAGAACTTTTTTTGTTGTTCTCTCTCCTCCCAGTTGCCCTCCATAAGATGAAGCATGACATTCCTATAGAATATGAGGAACTTCTTCTGGGATGCATCTACGGTACAAGTTGTCAGCATATCTTTTAAACAAGAGTGGGTCATCCCAATAATAATTCTTCACTTCAAAGAACAACTTATTTTTCTGAATGTAGGTAATATCAGGTGGTAGTTGTTGACAGTCCAAATAGTTATTGATATCAACAAACCATGGTAAAACTAGCTCAGATAAATTTCCCATCATCAATGCTTCATTGGCATAGTTGTCATTAACTGGTAATGGGTCTTTGTATGTAATCACTATCCTTGAAAGGTGGTCATAAACCACATTATATGTTCCCTTTTTGTCAGTGAACGCATGATCAAACTCTTGTAGTAGATCCCATCTTAACAATCTGGGCTTAGTGTCCTTCTTTTGCATTAGGTACTTGATTGCTCCATGGTCTATATACACCTTTACCTTTGACCCTATCAAGTAGAATCTGAACTTATTGAAAGTGAACACTATCACTATAATTTATTTCTCATTGGTTGTATAGTTGACCTATGCATCATCTACCGTCTTGATAATGTAGCATATAGCATGGTGTTTCTTTTTCTTCTTTTACCCCAAGACAACACTGATGCCATAATCATTACATCACTTATAATTTCAAAAGGTAAATCCCAATATGGAGCTTTCAAGATGGATCTATTGTCAAAGCATTTTTCATAGTATTAAATTCCTCTAGGCACTTATCAATTAAGTCAAACTCAACATCCTTTACTAGAAGGTTTGATAGAGGTTTTGCAATTTTGGAGAAATTTTTAATGGACCGCTTGTAGTCCCCGTTGTGTCCTAGAAAGCTTCTCACTCTAGTTACCAACTTAGGTGGTGGGAGCTTTGATATTTCCCCAATCTTACTAAGATCGACCTCGATTCCTTTCTAAGAAATTTTGTGTCCCAAGACAATGCCTTCTCTTACCATGAAATGGCACTTTTCCCAGTTCAGAACTAATTGTTTTTCTTCACATCTTAGGAATCTATCTAAGTTTGTGAGACATTAGTCAAAATTGGCTCCATATACAAAAACATCATCCATAAACACCTCCATTATGTCCTCCAAGAAATCGGAGAACATAGAGATCATGCATCTCTGGAAGGTGGCTGGTGCATTGCATAGACCGATGGCATTCACCGAAAAGCGTAGGTGTCATAGATACAAGTGAAGTGTTGACTTCTGATGATCATCTGGATCAATAGAAACTTGGTAGAATCCCAAATATATTGTTCAGGTAATAGAAATAAGAGTTGTGAGATAATCTTTCCAGAACCTGACCAATAAAGGGTAATGGGAAATGGTCTTTCCTCATGGCAGTGTTCAATTTCCTGTAGTCAATACACATACACCAACCTGTGATGATCGACATTGGTACTTCATTTCCATTCTCTCCTTTTACAACTATCACCCCTCCTCTTTTGGGTACAATGTCGATCGGGCTGACCCAGTTGCTATCACTGATAGGGTAGATAATTCCAACATCACATAGTTTTATGACATCCTTTTTTACCACCTCCTTTAGCATTTGGTTCACTTTCTATTATGGTTGAACTAAAGGCCTAGCTGCATCTTCTAGGTTTATCCCATGCATACACAGAGCTGGGCTAAGGTCCTTCATATCTTATAAATAGTACCCTATATCTTTTGTATGTATCTTGAGTTCATTTATCAATTTATCTTCCTGGTCTTCTATCAAGGTGGAATTTATAATGATGGGATTTCTTTCCTCATCATTGAGAAATTCATACTTTAAGCCATCAAGGAGTTGCTTTAACTTAGGTTTAGGCTTAGGTGTTGCCTTTTGTTCTGGAATTTTCTCTAACAAAGCATACTTTGTAGTATCTATAGTGCCTTCTTCGTCACTACAATCTTCCTCCTACTGGTTTATATATCTAGAATGTATACTACCTCAAGATCTTCCATACTAGGGTTTGGGTTATTCAAAGCTTTCATGAGTGGATCTACAATTGTGTGATCTACTTGCACTTCCTCATAGTACTAGATGTAGCTATCCATGGAGTAGACTGACTCAAATAGGGAGGGTCCTCTCATAGCATCTTGGATGGGAAAATCAATCTAGTAATTTCCACCACAGAGAGTAATGATTCCTTCTATGACATTGATTAGTGTTCTGCCAATGGCAAGTGAAGGCTACCCAAAGATCATGGGACACATGAGGTCCTATATAGTGTCAACCATGACAATATCACAAGGTATAAAGAATCACCCTACATGAATAGGAACATCTTCCACTACCCCCACAAGTTTTGTGAAAGTATTATCTGCCAGTTGAATTCTTATTCCTGTCTTCACCAGGTCGGTGTGTCATAGTCTCTGAACCAACATTAGAGGCATCAGACTGATGCTCGCTCCCAGATCTACAATTCCCTTTCTCTAAGTATTATCTACAACATTAACATGGATAGTGAATGCACCAGGGTCCTTCTTCTTTGTTGGTATCTTGGCTTGAACAAAGGTGATGGACATCTTGGTCAATTGCAATGTCTCAACATGATCTCCTCTTCTTCTTTTTGTGATGAGATCCTTGAAGAACTTAGCATAGGTAGGAATTTCTTCTATGGTGTCCAAGAAAGGGATATCTAAGTGAAGTTTCTTCACATCTTCCATAAACTTCCCATGCCTCTTCTTAATATGGGCTTTAATTAAATTACACAGAAAGGGAACCCTTGGGGAATATGGGTTTTTAATGGAAAAAACTTCTTTTGTTGGATCCAATACCCTTTCTTTTGTAGCTTTATTCCCCTTACATTTCTCTTTAGGCTTATCATTCTTCGTAGACTCTCCCTCTTCATGATCTTCGTGCATCGTAATTGGTTTAGGTATGTCTTGCTACTGGCATCATTTTCTCTGTCATTCTCCCCTTGCTGGTTCTCTAATACTTTTATCCAGTGGAGGGTGGTCATCATTGTAGTCTCTGTGTTGGAGGGAATCTTTCCTTGAGGGTTCTTTATGAGTTCAGACAATTTTGCCAAATGATGGTCAATTTTGTCTCTAATGAGTTTGCATATTAACCATTTGGGTCGGCATTGTGGTCAAGACGCCTGAGTTGGTGAGCACTTTGAGTCAGTTGGTCATTTACTAAAACGTTCCTTTTTCTAAAGTCCAACAGTTGAGACATCATGTCAGGTTGGTTGCTTCTCCTTGTTTGTCTTTGATCCTTATTTTTCCAATTGATGTTCTTATTTTGCTAATGTCCTTGTCCTTCTCCTTGACATTTACATTGTTTTTGTTGGTAGATGGTGGTTCTAGTGAACCTGCTCTGCCCTCTTCTTCTCCCAAATCTTGGCAGCATTTTAGATGGCCCAACAGTTGGTGGGAGTTTTTAGCAGCAACTTTATTCCCATAATTGAAATCGGGGTAATTTGGTCTCTTACAATTTATATAGGAAACATTCCAAGTTTCTTCCTCTTCTTCACTTTCATCATCATTTTCCGATTGAGTGTAGATATTGTTATCTACATCACATCCTCTTTCAACGCAGGTGACAAATTTCATGACTTTCTTGGTCTTGGATTTCCCCTTTCCTCCAATATCCTTCAACTGTTTAACATCCAGAGCAATCTCTTGGATTTGGGAAGTTATATTTTCTAAGGCCTTGGCCTCGACAAATGGTCCTTTATATTTTTCCCTTTTTGCTGAACCTCTATCACTTCTCTCATAATCCATGTCTTCTTACAATGAAGCCGTGTTATCAATGATCATCATAGTCTTCTTTGGCTTCTTACCAAGGAAATTACTTCCAGTGTTAGTATTTAGCGGAGTCCTTTCTGCTGATATTAACCCATTGTATAATGTGGTCAAAAGAAAGCCTTTATCATAGTTTTCATGAGGACAATCCCTCTGATAGTCTTGAAATTGTTCCCATGCTTCATGAAGATTCTCTCCACACTTCTACAAGAATCCAATGTTCTTGTGTTTCTTTCTGATGATTTTCTCAATGGGGTAAAACATTGTGATGAAAGCATCATCTAGGGGTGGCAATCCATTAATGGATTTGTGAGGCAAGCTAAGATACCAAGATAGTGTCTTGTCTTCTAGAGAGAAGACAAACCCCTTACAACATATAACTTCCTACAATACCCTCTTCATCTTAATAGTGTCACAAATGTTCTTAAAGGCATCAAGATGATTATAGTGATTCTCATATTTTAAGTTACCTCTAAAAGTTTTGTTTTGGATCATTGCGATGATTGCAGGTTTTAGCTCAAAATTTGCAGCATCAAACCTTAGAATAATGACAGGGCATCTAGATTCGTTAGCTCTTGTTGCAGCCAAATCCCTAAGGGAGCGACCTTCCTCTTATTCTTCGCCATCTTCATCTTCTTCGTTGTTGTCATTGTTATTTTCATTCCTTCCATTCCTCCTTCCCTCTGGTGGTGACCTTCATCGTGTCACCATTCCTCATGCTTCTCATCACTTGGCGGCAGATGGGGCATTGCTCCAAGTGGGATGTCTCCTATTGGTTGTTTGGGGTGTAATCCTCCCATTCATATTCTTGGTCATGTGGAGATATAACAACTCTTACATTCTGGTTAACTCTACCCCGACGCCCTCCTCTATAAGGTGGCATGATGGCCGTTAGGTGGGTTTTTGCACTTGCTTAGTTACCTAAAATATTTCAAACAGTCAAGTTAGAAATTGGACTTGTTTAATGAAATATTAAAGGTAGTTATGAGATGGTAGACTAAAATTTTGTGCGGTCAAGCCTATGACTAGACTTGAGGAACGAGTGTATGCTGAGTGGACTCGTGTACTTAATAGTACCATTTTTCCTTGTCCTCAAGAACAGTGCCAACAAATTGATCGTCCTAAATCACACGTCCAAAATGTAGTTGACCTAGAGTAGTCGGACACTTAAATTTATAACCTGACACTCAAGCCTCCACAACTATTATACAGGTTGCGATGTAATAGATTGGGGTTGAAGCACAAGGACAAGGAAATGTAAGTGTTGAGGATGTAGATTCTTGTCTTAGTTACACCAATCGACCAAGTATATTAATATGGTGGTCATTAAGGAACTATATCACTTCAACTAAGCAAAATGAGTAAAAATACAAGAAAAAAAACAAGAGAATAAAAGCAAAAGTGTTGTAACAAAATATGGATGGGAACTTGGATTGGGTTTCACCTACTAAGATCTCTCTCAAACACACAATACTCACACCCTTTAGTATACCCTTATCATAATTACAAGAAAACATTGTAGATGTTGATTCCTTCCTCTCTCAAGCTTAGGGTAGATCTAGATTATAATGTTGTCTCTCTCTCTCTCGAGATGTCAAAAAAAATCACAACTATTACCATATGATCATGAGCTTTAGCATTCCAAAATTCTCATTCATTCATGCAACTCCATAGAACTTAGATAGAATTAGTACTACTCTTTTGAAGATCTAACAATCAAACATCACGAGATGGTATCTAATCATACAAGTGAAACGTGAAGAACAACAATATGAAGATAATATTTTCTAAGAACATATATATTCAAATGGATGTAAGTATATACATGTTGGGAGAGCCTTAGTGGCTACTCCCAACCCAAGCTATGAGTTTATCCGCTCATGGTGATGAGAAACATTATAGATTTATAGAGTATAAAATACATAGCACGCTGATAAAGAAAAGAAGAAGAATATGAAAGTGAAGAGAGTGGGTGGAAGTAGGAGGTGAGGAGATACACCGACTATAGCCACAGAATGGACACATTTAATAGTCTACAACTCCTTTATGATTTCTATGTGGCAGTGGTCGAAGCTTGTTGTCTATCCTCCATCCTTTGCTGGAGTACATCGAGCAAGCAAGCATGGATAAAAGGGGATTAGACTCCCAAGACTTTCATCCTCTTCATCCACCAACCGATGGCAGAGATAGGGTCAGAGGACTTCTTCTTCTCTAGTAGTACTTCATAGTCCTCTATCAAAAACTTCCCTTGGTATGTTTGTAAGGATTCTCTATTTATAGGACTCAACGTAGTGTCCTTGGGAGACATTTTTCCTGGCAGAATAAGTATTTGAAGTACCTGCCCTGGGGCACGTGAGTAACGGTTCTGAATGACCATTTTCTTATAGAGGCCATCAGTCGCTGGCCATCAGGTGATGTTGTCCTGTAGTGGTGCTTCGGTTCGAAAATATACTGAAGACTCATCTATGTGAGCAAGAAATATCTAATGAGTTTCAAATTTAGTTGGCGTTTAATATAAATAGCCTTCAGCAGTACCATGTCAGCTTTGTATACCTTACTATCTAACTAAGGAATTTGGATTCTAAGGAGTGCATGTAAATTGGAATGGAATGACATCTAATATGAATTATATCTCATCATAAACCAGGAACATGTGATATGGTAAAACAATCTAGAATAAGTGATTATTCAATCATGTTTGTTGGATTCAAGTAGATATCAGCCAAAATTGGTGTGATGCCAACAAATTAGAACATCAGATAATAATTTAAAGCAAAGATGGATATATGAGTAATACAGATATTGGCATCAACTATATATCGTTCATTACCATTGTGGAACCAATTCATCCCTCAACTAGATATTAACCCAAACTAATGGAGGATATATTTGTAAAATAGGCATTGGCATCAATGAGATAACGATAAGCACTAGTGAGATGATGAGTTAATAGAGATGGAAAGATTATTGTTGTTGTCACATCATTTATAGATCCACTCAATTTTTCTTCCAAATGAGTTAAGATCATAAAAAATTGCAATATGCATGATTAGGAAGTCAAATTAACATATGGAAACAAACTTTAAAATTAGAATATATTTGTCAATGAACTATGGACATAGCTGTAACACCTGGGCCCACTGCCCAAGGCTCTAGTAGAGTTTTAGGAATGATGACTGGCCTCACAAACCACCACTAGCCTTAACTGCATGCTTGTTGTCCACTCACGCGCAAGCCAGGAGAAACTTCCTAACTGGCCACCCACTGTAGTACTACTCCAAGCTGAGAATGCTTAACTATGAAGTTCTTTAGAGATGGGCTCCCGGAAAAGGAGGTGCTCTTTGGTGATATGGGTAGTCCAATCATTCCTTTTAAGATCATGTTATCCGAGGCCTTAAATCCTGGGATGTTACAATCTCCCCCACTTATACTCTTGACGTCCTCATCAAGGCTCAACTATATGACCTCATAATCTCTTCTCCATTTCAGTGCAGACCCACAATGGCCCATGGACACCCAACTCTCGATCACGGAATACCAATGCAAAGGTGGCTACGTCAACCATGGACAACCCTTTCCTACATGCTTGGACCGCACGACTCAAGACCGACATGCCATGCCCATGTGGGCCCCACCTACAGGAGGCTAATTGGCTCTGATACCATTTGTAACACCCGGGCCCACTGCCCAAGGCTCTAGTAGAGTTTTAGGAATGATGACTGGCCCCACAGACCACCACTAGCCTTAACTGCACACTTTTTGTCCACTCACGCACAAGCCAGGAGCAACTTCCCGACTGGTCACCCATCCTAGGACTACTCCAAGTTGAGCACGCTTAACTATGGAGTTCTTTAGAGATGGGCTCCCGGAAAAGGAGGTGCACCTTGGTGATATGGGTAGTCCAATCATTCCTTTTACGATCATGTTATCCGAGGCCTTAAATCTTGGGATGTTACAATAGTTGTAGTCATCAAAAATTGGTTAATAGACACTAATTCTATGTTTGGTATGTGGAATGAAGGGGAGGAAAAGGGAATGGAGAGGAGGGGAAGGGAGGGGAGAAACATTTATGTTACTCTGCTTAGTTAGCAAGGGAAGGGCATGGGAGGGGAAGGGAAGTAGAACATGAACGACAACGTAAATATAACAAAATTTCTCATGATGTAAAATGTTGATGAAATTTAAAATGAGACTACCATTATGTTTTAATATTTATTTTGATTATATAAGTATCTGCTTCATATTTGTGAATTTTAAAAAAAAAGATCACTCTGCATATCCAAGTACTTCCCGCCATAGTGCACTACATTTCTTCCAATTCTTAGTTTTTCTTTTAATTTTTTTTGTTTAATAATATCAAAACTTCAAAATTTATAATATAAACTAAAATATTTTAAATTTTAAGCATATACATTTATTTTCAATACCTTTCATTTTATTTTTATTTTGAAAAACATTTCCATTTTTTAAAATAATCATCTGTAATTCTATATTTCCATGCAAGTGATGTAGGTATACGTGACAAACTATATTTGTTATATTATCATTAATTCTGGGTTGTACTAATTTATTTTGTTGTATTACTTATATTTTCCTTCCCACATTTTTTTCTCCAACATTTCTAATCTATTTTCCACCAAGTCTATTGTCTTCCCCATGTCTCCACTTTGATTTGATGGGGAGAGAATGGGAGAAAAATGACTAAAAGTATACTTGTTTCTTTCCCCTTCATTTCCCTCTCCTCCCCTTCCCCTTGTGCAACCAAAATTTCCCATCCCTTTCCCTCCCTTCCATTCACTGGGTAGAAATCACATCGTAAAGGGAATCGTGAAGTTAGAAAAATCTATACGAAAAAATTAGGTCCATGGGTAACATTTTGAGTGACATCAATATACAAAGAAATGATTCAATGTGATATTCAACAAATCCAACTGATAACAAAATTTATGATTAGATCCCACTAAAATTATATGAAAAGGGTTAGAGACAAATATGTGATTGTTATCCCAAAATTACTATAGGATTCATCAGTTCGCTACTTTTCCCATCCCAGGCCGCCTTGATCGACACCATTTTTTCATGTGTTCAATTCAATACAAACTCCAACTACACCAAAGTAGAAGGGCCATTCAAGACCTAACTTAATATAATCTCGAAGGGGAAGGCCCCCGGTGTGAGACCAATAACTACCTAAATCCTTCAGCCTTTCCCTCTTGAATGTATTTAGAAATCTAATATTCCATCCCTAAGTCATTTGTTTACTCAAATCCAATTCATTTAATAGATTGTGAGCCATGTTTTTTTCTCTATCTTTTTATAAATGATGTTTTACATATTCAGTTTATCAATGTACATTACCTCATACACAAATTATCTAATAATTTTTATTTATATTCACATAATGCCCCAACCAAAAAAATTCACATTTATATTCATTTCTCAAACACATACAAATTTCATTACAACCAAAAGAAATAATAGCAATTCATGTTGCTTCCATAATGAAGTGTTCCACATTTCTAAGTTAAATTGTATCACATCAACTAAGCATTCCATTTCATTGACAAATATTACAAAAAGTTAGCTACTATGATATGCAAGTTCTAATTGGTAATCTCAAATTGAATTGAAGAAGAATTTTTTTTCAAAAAATTCACTATTAGAGTTATCTCTAGTATTATCTCTATTTTCTTTCAGTATTACCATCTTCATTACTCAAATAAAGTAGAAAAAAGGCAAATGAGTGGTGTATCAAACATTAATTCACATGTGAAGTAAAGTAGCTAAGATAATAAAGTGATAAAATATTAATGATGTTTTAACAGGGATAATAATGTTAACCAACTTGATTTCCTCATCATCCTACAAATAGTCTAGATGCTTCTATTTTTAAGATTGTTTAGTAAATAAGTTTTTTTGTATAGATAATTGAAGAAGAATATAAATTTTAGTTAGTGTAAGTTGTTGAAAGAAGGAACTCTCGTCTCTGGCACTCAGACAAAACATGAAATATCTTATGGAGTCTAGAAAATTGTCTAATTGTATGGGTCTTGAGATCAAAAATCAATAAATGAGATGTTATGTTGAACAATCATCCTAGAAGAAAACAACAAATATCTTGTTGGTATGTATGCCTAGAGAGTTGATCATATGATGATTGCAATGGCATATCTTGTAAATGATGTGATTAATAACAAAGGCAATCTTCAAATTTTTTATGTTTAATGATGTAGCATAATAAACGTCTAGAGAATGATGTTACTCAATCATGTATGTCTTTAGGTTGAGCACCTAAACAATTAAATCATACATATGTTAAGATTATATGCATTCTTGTTATGTACCTAGTTAGATGTTAATGTGGAAGGCTAGTAAACAACAACACATAAGAATATGGTGTGTGTTGGTTGATGATAGAATCTCATTAAGCCATGATATATGATATCAAACTAAACACACATATACTTGTTAGAGAATAATGTATCAAACAAACCCACCTTTAGAGTGATGCATGGAACTCATGATTGGTAATCATAATCATTCTCATAGTGATGGTGGTGATTGTGGTTCTTAGACATGAAATCACTACATTTATCACATGTCCTTCGATGTACTTTGACATCATCCACCGTGACCTTGAATAAGGGTTTCTATAAAGGTGGTTCTTTGGTGCATTGCGACACATGGGGATGATTGTGAGTGATTAAGATGGGATTTATCCCTCCTAAAGGAATATGGTATCCTAGAAACTTGATAAGAGAGACTGAGAAGTGCATGGACATGCTCATTGAGTCAATATCTGATATTGAGTTGACATATATCTCAGATAGTCTTCTCTAGTTCAAGGAACATGGATTGAATGTTAAAGAGATGATGATTCCATGCCTCAAGTTCAATTTGGATATTAGTGATGAAGGAACTATACGATCAATGCAACACTAATCACAGATTGTAGGTTGAAGTTGTTCTCCAAATTTCTAATTACTTGGCCAGAAATGATGTCTTCCTATGTACCACTCATTGCTTGTGATGTCATAAATCAATTATGGACATTAATTTACAATGTAACTTTGAACCTCTAGGGTCACACACATAGGATACACATGGAATAGGAGTTTATTCGTGAATGTTGTTTAATCTTGATTACTAAAATGTTAGGTATTCAATTTAAACAACAATAATGGAAAGTTGACTAAATAGAGTATGAACCAATCAGTTCAAGTGTTGAACCAATCGATTTAAATGTCAGGACAATTTGAACAAACATTAGCAATCAGAACTTTGAAATGACCGGTTCAACAAGTGAAATGATCGGCTCATATGTATAAAGTGATTGGTTTAGGTTTTAAACTAACAGTTTGGTTGATCAATACGATTGGATCAAAGATTGGTGTGTATATCATTGGCATTAATTTAATATTAATTGCCAATACAACAACGAATAGGAAACAATGTGAAAGCATTGGATCAAGTGTTGAATTGATCATCTCATGTGTGAATTGATCGGTTCATGGTTCACAAGTTTCGGTAAATTTATGAAATTTTGTCTCTTTGACTCCTTCTTAGACCAGTGTCATGTGTTGAGCAATAAGATATGAAAATTTTTGTCTTCTAATGTTTTTGGTAATGTTTGAACCCGAGAAAGTTCTACCCGTCAAAGTGAGGAACAAGAGGGAGACAATTGGGAGAGCACGTCAACTCTAGCACATTGACTAGAAGGGACGACTCCTTATCCATTCAACTAGAATGACAAGAGTTCCCAATTGTCCATGTGGACTACTATAGCGGCAAGGAGTCCATTGCCACCCTCTAGAAGGATGAAGTCAACTGAGGTCTATAATGATCAACCAGGAGGTCACTATTGATGCCATCTAGGTGATCTTGAAGAAATACACACATTGTAGTAAGGGATAGTTGTTGGAATTGATCCTAGACCAGGTATAAACCTAGCAACCCTCATTCTCGCTACATAGTTGTTGAGACAATCTACTATTCAAGGGGAATATGGTAGAAAAAGCTTTGTTTCCATTGCATCTAATGCCATTTTTCCTATAGTGGTATCAGTATCATGTCAATTTACTATGTTTTGGAATTTCATTGATATAATCTAATTTTTGTTTTATCATTTATATTATTGTATACAATGTGAATCCTTAAAATTATTAATGTGCATATCCTATTCAATACCACATATGATTTCAACTAATATATATATATATATATATATATATATATATATATAATTTACATGTGTCACCCTAAAATTAGTTTTAATGGTGGATGTTAGTATGGTTATGGATGATAACCCTACATCTTTGTGCGTAGTTGGATTGTTGTTTGTTTCTATTTGAATATTGGTTTTCATATTGAGACTCTCTCTCTTTTTCATATGTAAAAGTATTAATTCTTTCCTTCCTATGCTCCCCTCAAATGTAACTTGAGGTTTCCCTATTACCATGCAATATGTTAAATAAGAATATGATAGTATTAATTATTGTAATGGAAAAGAAGATGTTCTGCACCAAACAAACCACCTATTTCAAAAGACGAACTGATTGGTTGGATGACTGTGGAGGCTTGATGACAGGAGGAGCTAAACCGACTGACTAGTGGTCCAACTGATGGACTGGAATTGTCCGGCCATTGTTTAGACTGAAGAACCAGATGAATGATCTAAGATACCATCTCATCAACCAGGAGGCCAACCGATCATTTAAGAGTTGAATCCATCCACCTAGATTAGTTTGAGTATAGATGTTCACCAATAATAGGTTGCTACATACGATGTAGACCTTAGGTGGTAGTAATTCCTTGTGGGTCCAAGGAATTATAGTAGTATGGCCATAACCATTGCTTGTTTTTTATAATTTCTTGTTTGTTTGTGGTATATAGTTTGTCTTTGATACATATAAGTATGTGGTGATTGGATATGTATATATTTATATAAATATAAAATTCCTCAATAAAATATTAAGTCTTAGATGCTTTCCATTAGAAATACACATGAAAATCTTGATTGACTAAGCATGGACATGCCAAGTATGGTGCATTGTCCATCTTGTGGAAGTGTGATGGTAGTCATGTACACGTGTCAAAAAGGTTGCATTTCTATCGTGTTGGCTTTTGGGTCAAACTTAACTAGGTGGTCTTAAGAGATTAAGTACCTAGAAGGATGTAGATAACTATGGAAAAGAGTTGTGCATATCATCTGTCCAAGAATTACATAAGATGTAATTGGCAAAAGTTACCAACCTTAATGATTGATTATGGACTTTGGTTTTGGTCGGATAATACCTCAACTATTTTGGGTGTTGGGTCAGTAGAAGGTTGTATATTGCAATCTAATGAATTGATATGTGAGGGCTATCAATTTGAAAAAAATAGTAGGAGAAATAATTAATTAAAGGCCTAAATAAACATTGTCATGTTTTGTTTTAATCAAATAAAATGAAAAGTGTTTTGACAAATTGCAAATTTCTTCTTTAGAATCAAATGGAAACCAATAACACATTTTCCTTGTGATTAGTCATCAAGAAGAAAAAGTTTAATGATTAATTTCCATGATTAGTTCAAGACGTTGAGAAATGTTCTCACATAAGAGCTCAAGCTCTATTTCCCGGAGACACCAGAGCCAGATGAACATGCTCCCACTACACCTAAGGCGAACACAAATGCTTGCAAGAATCAGTCTAAAGATTTTGTTGATATCAAGTTCCTGATATTGTGCTCAATGAACTATGAGTTGAAAAAGTAACATGAGAATATGTATGTTATTGAGATGGTATCACATGTTAAGATCATGTACCAAGACTAAGCATGACAAGAGAGATATGATGTCCCCATGGAATTGTCCAAGTGTAACTTGGCAGAAGGAGATCCAGTAGGTCCCCATATTCTCAAACATAATGGGTATGTGGAGAACCTTGACAGACTAGGATTTTCCATGGGTCAAGAGTTGGCCATTAATGTGATTCTATAGTCATAGCTAGAGTCATACGGTCAGCTTGTCATGAACTACAACATGAATGACTTTTACAAGCCATTGTCAGAATTACATGGCATGTTGAGAATAGTTGAGGCAAAAATGAAGAAAGACAAGCCCAATTTTGTGATAATGATCAGCAAATCAAAGGGGAAGTCCAAGTGCAAAGTCAAAGCTAAGAAGAGTTCTAAAGCTCACCAGAATCCCAAGTCTTCTACACTCAAAGCAAAGGGAGTGGCGACCAAGGGAGGGAATGGTCACCACTGTCACTAGCATGGACACTGGAATAGGAATTTCCCTCTCTACCTGGAGGAACTGAAGAAGAAAAAAGACGGGATCACGATCTCTACTTCAGGTTTATACGTTATTGAGATGAATTTATCTACTTCTCTATCTTGGGTACTAGATACCGGATGTGGATATCACATATGTTTGAATATTCAGGATCTAAAAACAAGTAAGCCTTTACAAAAGGGTGAGGTTGAAGTATGAGTGGCAAATGGAACAAGAGTTGTTGCCACTACAACTGGAACCTATAATTTGTCTCTTCCCATAAGGCTTGTAATAGAGATAAAGAACCGCTATTTTGTACCTGCCATAAATTGAAACATAACTCCTATATCTTGTATGGGCAAGGAAGGATATGAATTTCATTTAAAGAATGGTCAATGTTCTATTTCAAAAGATGAGATCATTAATGGTAGTGCCATAATGTCTTATGGTCTTTATTTTCTGGATCAAAAGAAATTTTTTTATAACATTAATACCAAAAGATTCAAACTCAAAAACTCAAACAAAACATATCTTTCACATTGTCGTTGAGCGCACATCAATGAGAATAACATATCTAGACTCCATAAGGATGGTTATCTAGACTCTTTTGATTTCAAATCAATAGAGACATGTGAATCTTGTTTGTAAGGCAACATGACAAAGAATCCCTTCGATGGAAGCAGTGAGAGGGCTAGTGATCTATTAGGGCTCATACATACTGATCTATGTGACCCTTTTAGAACAAATGCTAGAGGTGGTTATCAGTACTTGATTACCTTCATTTATGACTTCAATAGGTATGGTTGTGTTTAATTGATGAATCGTAAGTCAAAAACTCGTGAAAAGTTCAAGGATTTCATGAATGAAGTACATAACCAACATGGTAAATGTATTAAGGCACTTTGTTTTGATCGAGGTGGAGAATACATAGGACAAGAGTTTGAGGACCTTCTATGAGACTGTGGTATTGTATCACAAAGGGCCCCACCTACAACACCACAACGTAATGGTGTGTCACAAAGAAGGATCACACTTTTCTAGAAATGGTGCAACCAATGATGAGTTTAGTTGATCTTTCAATTCCTTCTGGGACTATTCGCTAGAAATCTTCACGTTTACACTAGACTATGTACCATCTAAATCAATTCAAAATACACAATATGAGATATGGTATGGGAAGCTTCCCAATGTGTTTTTATAAAGATCTGAGGTTGTAAAGCTTATGTGTGACAGTTGTTTTCCAAAAAGTTTGAACCTGAATCAGATAAATGCTATTTTGTTGGATATCCTAGGGAAACTAAAAGATAATACATTTATTTGACAACAAAGTGTTTATTTCTAGTAATGTTGTATTCCCCGAAAAGGAGTTCATTTCCAAAGGAACAAGTGGGAGGAAAGTAGAGCTTGAGAAATTTGAGACCAATAAGAGGAACATAGAGAGTCACAAATCATTGTAGAATCTCAAATTCCTCATGTAACACATGAACCTCACAAATATAATAGGACATGCCTTGATCCAAATAGATTTGGTTATCTGGTAATTCAAGAAGGAGATGAGTCGGTCATTGATGATGAGACAACTACCTACCTAGAACGTATTAAGGGACCAGAGTCTGAGACATAGCTTGAGGCCATGACATTTGAGATGGAATCCATGTACACCAATAAGGTTTAGACCTTGGTGGAACCACTTGAAGGGGTAAAACCCATTTGGTGCAAGTGGGTCTACAAGAAGAAGACTGACATGGATGGTAATGCACAAACTTACAAAGGTTGATTAGTTGCAAAGGGTTTCAGATGCGTTCAAGGTGTTGACTATGATGAAACCTTTTCTCCACTTGTCTAAATCAATTGTGATCATGCTTGCCATTGTAGCTTATCGTGACTATGAGATTTGGCAAATGGATGTTAAAACCACATTCCTTAACAATAATCTTCTTGAGGATGTGTACATGATACAACCTCAGGGATTTATAAATCGAAATGATGCAAATAAAGTCTGTAAGATAAAAAAAGTCAATCTATGGATTGAAAGAAACATCTCAAAGCTAGAATCTACAATTTGATGAAATGATCAAAGATTTTAGCTTTAGTCAAAATGAACATGAACCATGTGTTTCCAATGAGGTTAGTGAGAGCATGATTGTATTACTCATATCATATGTGGATGACATACTGTTTTTGGGAAATGACATCCCTACTTTATCAGATGGTAAAAACCAAGCAAGGAAATACATTCTCTATGAAGGACTTAGGTGAAGCATTCTATATATTAGGACTCAAGATCTATAGAGATAGATCTAGAAGGCTTCTTGGGCTAAGTTAGAGCACATACATTGACAAATTGTCAAAGAGGTTCAACATGGAGAACTAAAAGAGATGAAACATGCTCATGTCTCATGGTGTTACTATCTATAGAGCTCAATGTCCCAATTCCTATAAAGAATAAGATTGCATGAGTAAGATTCCATATGCATCTGTAATTGGATCTATTATGTACACAATGTTATATACTTGTCCAGATATCTCATATGCCTTGTACATGATAAGAAGATATTAGTTAGATCCCAATGATGCCCACTAGACTACCATGACGAACATCCTTAAGTACTTGAGAAGAACTAAGGATCATTTCCTTGTTCATAGTAGTGAGGAAGAGTTGGCGGTAAAGGGTTACACCAATGCAAGATTCTAAACTGACAAAGATGACTATAGATCTCAATATGGATTTTAATTTTTCCTAAACAATAGAGATATAAGCTAAAAGATTTCTAAGCAAGAGATAATTATTGGTTTAAAAACTGAGGTAGAGTATATTGGTACGTCCAATGTAGTAAAGGAGGTTGTATGGATCAAAAAGTTCATTTCTTAACTAGCGTGGTTCCCAGCATCAGTGATGCAAATGAGTGATATTGTGACAAAAATGGAGCTATTGCACAAGGTAAGGAACCCATATTGCATCAGTGTTCCAAGCACATACAAAGGTGGTTCCATCTAATATGAGAGATTGTACAGTAAGGAGATGTGAAAGATTGTATAGTACCAACCAAGAGCAATTTTGCTGACACCTTGACAAAAGCTCTTTCACAATAGATGCGTAAAGGTCATGTTAGATCACCTGGGAATATATTCATGGGTGATTGGATCTAAGTACAAGTGGGAGTCTATTGGTATGTATGCCTATAGATCCAAACATATGATGATTTTAATGGAATATATTGTAAATGATTTGATTAATAGTAAAGGAAATCTTCCAATTGATTATGTTTTATTTAGTTATGAGATAATGATGTAATATAATAAATCTCAAAAGAAATATATTACTCAATGATGTAAGTCTTTAGGTTAAGGACCTAAATAATAAAGTCATACAAATGATAAGAGTATATGCGTTCTTGTTATGTCCCTAGTCAGATGTTATTGTGGAAGGCTAATAGACAACAATAACACATAAGACTAGAGTGTATGTTGGTTGATGATGAAATCACATTAAGTAATGATATGTGATATCAAACCAAACACCTAGATACTTTTTCAAGAACTGAGTATCAGATAGAACCACCTTGAGAGTGATGCAAGGAAACTATCTTTGGTAATTAAAATCATCTCTCATAGTGATCATAGTGATTTTGGATCTTAGACCAGAAATTAATACATTCATCACATGTCGTTTGATGTACTTTGACATCATCCATTGTGATCTTGAATAAGGGTTGCCATAAAGGTGGTGATTGGGTGCATCGTGACACATGCATATGAATATGAGTAATGTAGATGTTTTTTGTCCCCCTATAGGAGTATGATATCCTGACTACTTGATAAGCTAAACTGAGAAGTTCATTGCCATGATCATGCAAATCCATATGTGAAATTGAGCTTATATATATCTCAGACAGACTAATCTGGTACAAGGAACATGGAATGAATGTAAAAGAGGATGACAATTCCATGCCTCGAGTTCAATCTGGATATCAGTTACAAAGGAACTATACGATCATAACAACACCAATCGTTGATTGTAGGTTGAAGTTGTTCTCCAATTTTCTGATTACTTGGGTAAAAATGATGTCTTGATAGATACCACTCAATGTTTGTGATGTCATAAATTAGTTATGTACATTCACTTACAATATAACTTGGAATCTATAGGGACACATAGGATACATCTGGATTAGGATTTTATTCATTAATGTAATTTAATATTGATTACTCAAGTGTTAGGGGTTCAATTTAAACAGAAATAATTGAAAATTGACTAATTGGACCATGAACTAATTACTTCAAGTGTTGAACTGGTCAATTCAAGAGTCAGACCAATTTGAACTAGAATTGGCAATCAGAACTCTAAAATGACCAGTTCAGCAAGTGAACTGATCAACTCAAATATGTGAACCGATCGGTTTAGGTTGTGAACTAAAACTTTTGTTGATCAATATGATTGGGTCAAGGATTGATTCTGACACCATGTTGTGCATTAATCGAATATTAATTTCCAATACAATTGTGAATAGGAAACATAGTGAAACGAACTGTTCAAGTGTTGAATCAATCATCTCATGTTTGAACTGACTGGTTCACTAGTGAATAGACTGGTTCAATGGTGAATCGATTGGTTAATGGTTTGTTGGTTCTAGAAAATTGATGAAATTTTGTCTCTTTGACTCCCGCTGAGACTAGAACTCATGACCTTGACCCTCCCATAAATAGAGGAGTAGTTGAGGATTTCTAGAGACACAACAATAAGCTCTAACAATTGTTGTCTTATCACAGTAGTGGTAATGAGACAACCCGAGCAAGTTCTACCCGTCAAAGGGAGGAACATCAAGAGGGACATAATTGAGAGAGCAATTCACCGCTAGCATGTTGACTAGAAGGGACAACTCCTTCTTGTCCATTAAACTAGAATGAATACAATTCTCATTTGTCTGTGTGGACTACTACAGAGGTGAGGAGGTTGTTCCCACCTGCTAGGAGGATGAAGTTAACCACTGTCTGTGGTGATCAACCAGGAGGCCATTATTTATTCCGTCTAGGTGCAACTTGAAGAAAGATGCACACTGCAACAAGAGATATTTGTTGGACTTGCTAAAGGACTAGGTATAGACATTGCATCCCTCATTCCCATTACATAGTTGTTGATGTAATCTACTGTATAAGGGAAACATGGAAGTAAAATTTTTGTTTCTACTTCCATATTTGATGCCATATTTCCTACGTATCTATATATGGTAGTAGGACAAAAGAAAATAAAACACCATATTTGAATCAAAAGATAGTTAAGTTGTCAAAATAGAAAACCAAGAGAAGGGAAACATATTTTTATGATAGGTGTTAAATGGCCATTGATAATTATAGAATAAGAAGGTTTGCATTATAGGTGAGGATTACCTTCAAATGTGTGCTTTATAACTTATATTTGATCTAAATGCACAAACATCTGTGAGAATAAATTAAGTACATGTCATTTATGTTTAGATACATGATTACAGGTGAGCCTGAATCACAAGTGTGGGTATGTATATCCATTAATTGAACATACATTTGAAAAATGGTGCAATACTATTTTCAATCTTGAAAAAGACCAAATAGAAATAATATTGAGTATATAGAATATGTCTATAAGATAGTTAATATACTTATCAATTATTTCATGTAGGGAGGTGGTGGTCATGTCCCTAGATATGGTATCTAAAAAAAGGAATTAACCTATACATTATATTTTATAGGTTTGGTCATACAATCATTTTAGATATAAAAAAAATCAACATATAATATACAAACTTACAATAGGAAAGGAATAAGAGGTTGTACACACAAATTAGATTACATTTCATTTACAATATTTCATTGTCCCCCATTTTATTTCATACAATTGTTGCAGTCTCCTATTCTTCATAAAACAAATCTTATTAGACATTGATAATTTACTCACATATTATGCTTTATTCCCATCATATAAAATTTCATTGCAATCCAGCAAAGGACATCTTATTTTTCCATTGTAGCATGTCCACATCCAACTAATTGGGTGTGCTAGTATTGCCAATATCAATAAAATAAATAACACACTCACCAGAATATAAGCATGTTTTTAAATGTATTCATCAACAAATCCAATAAGTAGGAGTATGTCATGTTATTTTTTATGATTTTCAAAAAGTTATCATACTCTAAATTGTAAATATATGTTCAGTTAAACACACATATATCAATATATGTTTCTAATCATGGAGCTTCCATGTAAAAAACTTTATCTCTAGATGAATGAATAATATTTCAATGAAATATCATTATGATTTTTGCATAATTTTCATTATTCACAAAATAAAATGCTTACATGTATTTTTGAAGCCTTATTTGTGTAGTGTGTAATAGCTGTTTGCATCTTAATTTTGATATTTTACCATTCATAAACCCATAATTATTTCATAATTGACTTATGTACTTCCACACAACAAATTGAACAATTTTGTCCATGTTATTTTGATACTTGACCAATATTTAGACTTTATTAAGCCCATCAATCTTTGCAACTAAACATAATGTGCCAAAATCATCTGCCAAATTTTGGCCCATAAATTTTTCCTTCTAGACATCATCACACATCGAACATATCTTTTTCAGCATATTCAATTCTAATTCCTTATCTATCAAACACCACATACATGTATCTAAGTATATGGTTCATCTTTGAAATAGAAGTGGAGCCTCAACTAATTGTTCTCATTGATTCAAATAAGTGATCTGCCTTTCAAGGATGTTCAACATTAGTTTCATGATATAGTTAAGGAAAACATGTAGTAAGAGATGGACTAGTACAATAAATTGTTTCTTAAACGTCATTTCTTCCAATATGATCGACTTCTTGAAATGTATGTTTTTTTTTTTGGAAAGGGTCACACATTTTTGGTTATACAAATAAAATTGGGAGTATATTTTGTAGAAAAAATAATGACTTATCCATCAAAAGAATATTTATAATTCATGGAATTAGAAGTTCATAAATGTGGGCTACGTTATGTTTGTAGGGAAATATGGCATCAGAATGGTAGAGGAAACAAAAATTTTACTGCCATATTCCCCTTAAATAGTAGACCACGTCAACAACTATGAACTAGAAATGAGGGTTGTAAGGTATATATTGTTGGTATGTATTCCCAGAGAGCCAATCATATGATCATTATGATGGCATATCATATAAAAGATTTGATTAATAATAATAAAGGCAAGTTTCCAACTCATTCTATTTTACTTAGAAGGAATGTGAAGAATGTCTAGAGAATGACAATACTCAATGATGTACATCTTCAAGTATGTGACTTGAACAATGAGATCATGCAAATGTTATTAGTATGTACATTCTTATTATGTCCCTAGTCGTATGCTACTAAGGAAGGTAGATAGAAAACAATAACACTAAAGATTGGAGAGTGTGTTGGTTGATAACATAACCTCATCATTCATGATATGGGGTATCAAACCAAGCACATAGTTACTTGTTCGAGAAATGTATCACACAGACCACCTTGAAAGTGACTCTTGGAAATCATACTTGGTGGTCATAGTCATCTCTCATAGTGAAAGGTGGTGGTTGTGATTCTTAGACCTGAAGTCACTATACTCATCACATGTCATTCAGTGTGCTTTGACATCATCCACCATGACCCTAAATAAGGGTTGACATAAAGGTGATGATTGGGTGCGCTACACATGGGGATGACTGTGAATGATTTAGATGGGATTTGTCCCTCCTACCAGAGTATGATATCCAGGCCACTTGATAAATGAGACTGAGAAAAGCATGTGCATGCACATGTGAATCAATATATGATATTGAGGTCACATATATCTCATATAGTATGCTCTTGGATCAAGGAACATTGATTAAACATTAAGAAGATGATGATTCCATGCCTCAAGTTCATTCTGGATATTAGAGATAAAGGACATAGACAATCACTATAACACCTAACACAAATCATAGGTTGAAGTTGTTCTCCAACTTTTCTGATTATTTGGGAATCACTAATGTGTGACTAGAAATTGCTCTTTGCTTGTGATGTAATAAATTAGTTATGGGCATTCACTGCAAACATAAATAAGATCCTTTGTGGTCACATACATAGGATGCATCTAGAAGAGATGTTTACTCATGAATGATAATTGAATTTATTACTAAAGTGTTTAGCTATTCAATTTAATCAATAAATTAAGTGACTTAACTCCCAACCAACCGGCTCAAGTATTGAACCAACCAGTTCGAGTGTCAGGTTGGTTAGAAATTGAATTGGCTGAGTTCTTCTTGAACTGGGGCATGAACCAACCAGTTCACTTAGTGAAGCGACCGACTCAGGTCATGAGACAACTGACTCACAAGAGCGAGACCCCCCAATTCATGGAGAAATTTGATTGCATCAAGGATTAGTGTTGATGTCATATTGTGCATTAATTGGATTTGAATTGTCAATAAAATTGTGATTGGGAAAAATGTAGAAATGACTGGTTCACTGGATGAACTGATTGACTCACATGACAACCGTTCATTCACTAGTGAACTGACCATTTTGTTGTTTGCAAGTTGCAAAATTCGTGAGATTCCAATCCCTTCCACTCCCATACAAACTAGGAGTCCTGACCCTATCCCCTCCTATAAATAGAGGGGTACTGGGGGCTACTCAGACACATCAATTGCCTCTGATAATTGTTTGTCTACTTTGATTTTGGTAACTAGAAAACCCGAGTAAGTCCTATTCGATAAAGGGAGGGATAGTAAGGGACAACAATTGTGGGAGTGAAAATTAGTGATTAGTACACAAATGGTCGAGACAACTCCTTCCTGTGTGTTATAGTAGGAGGATAGGAGTTCTTGGGGGTCCATGTGGACATTTATAGGGGTGAGGTGGCCTTATCCTGTCTCTAGGCGGGAGACATCATCCTAAAGTCTGTGGTGGATACCGTAGGAGATGCTACATATGTTGTTCAAGTCTATTGTTCTTGATGGAGTTGTAGACATTGACCCAGTGCAACTAGGAGTGCACGACTACTGCAATGAGTTATAGTTGTCGGACTTGCTCTGGGACCAGTTATGAACTCATTATACCATCCTTTCCATTGCATTATTGTTGATGCGATCTCCTGTAAATGGGGAATATGGTAGAAAAATGTTTTGCTTACGCTACCTTTCTAATGTTTTATTTCCCAACAATGGTATCAGAGCCACAATAATTTGATTTTTCTTGGGATAATCAATATGATCGGATTTTTTGGTTTTCATCATTTATTTATTGTTTACGATGCAAATACTTAAACTATTTAATATGTGTATCCAATCAAAGACCACATATAATCCCAAAGTAATATATATGATATGATATATATGCAATTTACATGTTTCGCCCTAAAAGCATGTTTTGATGGTGGATGTGTAGCATGGTTATGTCCAGTAACCCTTTACAGATGTGTGTGTTTGGATGGTTTATTCCTATTTCATCTCGGTTTACATACCGAGCCTCTACCTTATTTTCAATGTAAAAGTATTATTATTTCCTACCTTTGCTCCCCTCGAATGTAATTGGAGGTTGTTCATTACATGTAATAAGTTTAATAGCAAAGTATAGTTTCTTTTTTTAATGAAAAAGATGTTGATCCACATCATGTGAGTTGGCCATTTCACATGACCATCCAACCTCCTGGAGGGCCAAGTAGGGAAGACCGTAGGAGGCACAAAATGACTGGCTAGTAGACCCAACCGACTGTCTGGAGGTGTCCAGACATCGATTGGACAAGTGGCCAATTGATCATTTTAGACAACCAACCGACCGACCAAGAGATGAGATGTTTGGTTCAAGGGTTGAACTGATCAACCCGGATTGGCAAGCATAGATATACATCAACATGTTTGTGCAGGAGATGTGGACCTAGGTTGTGGTAATTCCTTGTGGATCCAAGATATTACATTAGATATGGCCATAACCATCACATTTTGTTTTATATTGCATGTTTACATTGTGCGATATATCATTTATATGATATGTACTATATATGTGGTCATTAGATATGTATATGTATATATATGATATATATAAAATCCATCAAATAAAATATTAAGTCTAAGATGCTTTCCATTAGAAGAACACATGAAAATCTGGATCAACTAAGCATAGGTTACACCCAAGCATGGTGCGCCATCTATGTCGTGGAAGTGTGATGGTGGATATGTAGGTTGTGCCCAAGCAGGGCACATATCTATCGCATTGGGCCTTGGGTCAGGCTTAACTGGTATACTTGATGGGATTAAGCACATGGGGCATGCACATGTATATGGCAAGGAGTTGTGCATGTCATATATCCAAGAATTGCATATGATGCAAGACAAACATTATCTACCTTAATAGTTTACTATGGACGTTGGCATTGGCCAGGAAATAGTTGAGTTATTTTGGATCTTGTCTCACTAGAAGGTTGTTTTCTACAATCTTCTGAATTGGTATGTGAGGTTTGTCAATTTGAATAAAATAGTGAGAGAAATAGTTAATTAAGACCTAATAAACATAGTCAAACTTTTTCAAATCAAATCAAAATTGAGTATTTGACAAAATTGCAAATTATTTTAAAGAATCAATGGGAAACACACAACAGAAACTTTTCTTTGTGATTAGTCCTTGAGAAGGACAATTTCAATGGGAACAACTTCCACGACTGGTTCAGGATGCTGAGAATCATTCTCACATAAGAGTGCAAGCTCTATGTCCTGGAGACACTAGAGCTAGAACAACCCCTTCCCAATGCACCTAAGGCTAACATGGATGCTTACAAAAAGCATACTGAAGATGTCATGGATGTCAAGTGTCTGATTCTATGCTCCATGCACTATGAGTTGCACAGGTAGCCTGAGAACATGGATTTCATTGAGATGGTCGCACATTTTATGAACATGTTCCATGATCAGGTAAGAAATGAGAGATGTGATATGTTTGAGGCGTTGTTCAAATGTAATATGGAAGAAGAAGATTCAATATCTCCTCATGTGGTCAAGCTCATTGGGTATGTGGAAAACCTCTCAAGACTGGGATTCCCCTTGGGTCAAGAGCTGGCCACTGATGTGATTCTATAGTCTCTGTCAAAATGCTACAGTCAGTTTGTCATGAATTACAAGATGAATGAATTTAACAAGCTGTTGACAGAGTTAATCAGCATGTTGAGAACATCTAATACACAAATGAAGAAATACATACCCAAGTCCATGAAGGGAAGGTCTAAAGGCAAAGGCAAAGCTAAGAAGAGTTCTAAAGCTAGCCAAAAGCATGGGCAGCGTTAGATGTCAAGGTAAAGGGAGGAGTAAAGAGAGGAGGTAAGTGTCACCACTATCACCAGGCTAGACACTGGAAGAGGAACTACCCCCTATGGTTGGAGGAACTAAAGAAAAAGGAGGAGATAGAGATCTCCACTTTAGGTATATATGTTATAAGATAATTCTAAATTACTTCTTCATCTTGGTATGTGATACTAGATGTAGATCTGACAAATGTCGATGTGAAGGATCTGATAAGAAGTAAAGCCTTTATGAAAGGACAAGTATGGACTCTATAAAGTAAGAGTTGCTACAACTTCAGTCTAGAATTAGAATTTTAACTTATCCCACATGGAATGTAATACAATTATAAGAACTGCTATTTCACTATGCCAATAATAGAAACATTTTACTTTATGCATCTTGTATGAAAAGTATATGATTATAAATAAGGACATATTAAATGTTCTAATTCAAAGTTATGATCTTGTATGGAAATGCCCCAAACATCTATTGATCTTTGTATGAAAGGATCTAAAGGTAATTGTTGATAACGTAAATGCCAAAAGAATTACAATTTGATAACTCAAACAAATAGTATCCATATCTCTGTCATCTAGAGCACACATATAAGAAATGCATATCTAGAAGTCATATTGATGTTTATCTAGACACTTTTGCTTATTCAACCAATAAGAGACATGCCAGTCTTATGTATGCACAATATGATGAAATATCCTTTACTAAATGTAGTGGGAGGACAAACATTCTAATAAGACTATACAAAATGATGTATAGTGACCTTTAGAACAAAAGCTAGAGATAATTACAAGTACTTCATTATATTAACTTATGATCTCAGTTAATATAAGGTTTATATTTGGTAAAATGCAAACATGAATCTCTTTAAGTGTTCAAGGAGATTATAAATGAAGTATAATTGTGATAAAAGTATTATGAAACTTTTTATATGATAATATATTGCAATACTTTACATCAATAGTTTGAGGACCTTTTGGAAGGACAGTGATAGTGTATCAAAAATCAAATTTACCTGACCATGATGATGTGTCAGAAATAAGGAATCACATTATGATGAGTCATGATATGATTATCATTTAATATAATCTTATAAGTTCCTTTAGAAACATGCTTTACACTAACACAATGTACCGTCCGAAAAGGTTTTAAAGACATCATATGAGATATGATATGGGAATGTCCCGATATGTCTTAAGGATTGAAACCTGCATAAAGAAAGTAGTTTCTTAGATAGGGTTTATCCAAAAAAAATAATTTGTTGAATACTACCTATAAACCCAATCTGGTAACAAAGGTGTTTGTTACTAGGATAATTGAATTCCAGGAGAATCAGTGGGAGCAAAGTAGAACACAAAAAGTTCAAGGTCAGTAAAGGGGTACAATGGAATAAAGAGAATCACAAGTTGTTGTGGAATCTCAAAGTTCCTTATGTGACACAATACTCATAGTTCTAGAAGAACGAATCTAAGATTGAAAGATTGTGAATCCTACAATTTAAATAAGTTATGATTGGTCATAAAATGATGATCCAATATTCAACTAGAAACTATTGAGAAATAAAATTTGAAAATTGTCTTAAGGACATTAGAGAGTCCATCTCAACTAACAAGGTATGACCTTTGTAGTACCACCTAAATGGGTAAAACCAAAAAGGAGCAGTTGGGGTTTTCATTGGGAAGCCAAAATGGATAACCTAAGAAGACAAATTGGTTGTAATGGTTTTCAAACAAATTCAAAATGTTGAACATGATGAAATCCCTTTTCACCAATTGTCATGCTTGTTATTGTAGCTTTAATAGACTGTAAGATTTGGCATATGAAGATTAAAACCACATTCCTTAAAAGGAATATTAGAGAGGATGCATATGTGACAAAACCTAAAGGTTTTATAACTTCTGAAATCCAAATAAAGTTTATAAACTACAAAGATCAATTTAGAGATTGAATCAAGCATCTAAAATCTAAAATCTTTTATTTGACAAGATAGTAAAAGAGTTTGACTTGAGTCAAGATAAAAGATGAAATTTTTTATTACAAAATATTTTGTGGGAGCATATACAAATATTCCACATATTGATGTGAAATAGCATCTCAGTACTATGAGTATTGAGACCTAGCATGGAAGACTCCTTAAGTAATAAAGGATTAGGATAAACATCCTATGAGATAGGAATCAAGATCTATGGAGATAGTTCTTGAAAGTTTCATGACCTAAATAGGAATACAAACATTAGCATGATGTTGAAAGGGTTCAACATGAAAGGATTCAATGAGAGAGAACTTTTCCATGTGATTAGTCTCTCAAGAACCCTATATTCCAATTATTATGAAGAATGCAATAACATGAGTGAGATGTCATATGCACTAGAAATTGGATCCATCATGTATGCTAAGTGATGTAATCATCCCATAATCTTGTATGGGTTGGACATGACAAGATGATAATAGTAAGATTCCAATGATGGTCATTGGAATGCCATTAAAAGACATCCATTAGTACTTGAGAAACATTAAGGATTATTTGTGAGATTAAACAATCAGGAAGAGTTGGGTGTAAAGGGTTACACTTATGAAACATTCTAAAATGACAGAGAATGAAATCAATATTAAAAGATGTGTGTTTAATCTTAAGAACAAACATGATCCATAAGTAATTGCAAGAGAGCATACTCATCAGTAGGAGAAGACTCAACCCTTGTCACACTAGGAAATGGGACTCCAGTCTCAACAATTGCCCCTGCTAGACCAATTCCCGCCGAGGTGGATCCGTCCTTACTGAATTGGAGCTGAAGGTTTCCTGACCTCCCCGATCCAGTACCTGATGGGAATATGGAGGAGGAGGGGGGGAGTGAATTGGGGCGACATTGGCTACTGACGTCTCTGGTGGCCTGCACAAAGTTGCCTGCGCTCCGTCGATCGCCCTCGAGGTCACCACTTTCGCCCTCCTGTGCGCCATCCTCTCGCCACCTTTTCTCCTGTTATTAAATCATCAAACTAAATTTTGGGATTTAATAACAAGAGAAAAGGTGGCGAGAGGATGGCGCGCAGGAGGGCGAAAGCGGCGACCTCGAGGGCGATCGGCGGAGCACAGGAAGCTTTGTGCAGGCCACCAGAGATGCTAGTAGTCAATGTCGCCCCAATTCAATCCCCCCCTCCTCCTCCATCTTACCATCAGGTACTGGATCGGGGAGGTCAAGAAACCTTCAGCTCCAATTCAGTAAGGACGGATCCACCTCGGCGGGAATTGGTGTGGCATGGGAAATTGTTGAGACTGGAGTCTCATTTCCTAGTGTGACAAGGGTTGAGTCTTCTCCTACTGATGAGTCATCTCTCTTGCAATTACCTATGGATCATGTTTGTTCTTCTCCTAGTATCCTAGATTCTACGGCGAACACCGTTCTCGATTTTCCTAGGGTTCTGGATGTGGTTTCTGAACGGAGTGAATCAGAAATTGCTCAGTGTATCAACAGTAAGGGCTCGGGAGCTTCAACTCTTCAATCTATAACTCCGGTGGTAGCAGTGGAGCAAAAGGCTAAGTCATGGGCGGAAATTCTGAAGTCAGGTAAGGTAGAAGCCTTTTGGTGTTTGAAAAAAGTGCAGACAGATGTAAGAGATGGAAAGTTATTGTATCCGAAAGTCATTGTTGAGAGGAATAAGGAGAGGTGGAGCAGATCTGTGATTGGATATGTAGTTAGGCTTAAGCCACATTAGCAAACTCTGTTTATTCATCTGGCTCAAATATGGAAGGTGAAAGTCTCTATGGAGGTGAAGTCGAGAGGTAACGGTTTTTTCCTAATTCTCTTTTCTAATGATGAAGACATGGAAACGACATTGGAAGGGGGGCCCTGGTTTGTAGCTGGTAAGCCAATGATTATCAAAAAATGGGAGAGGGGCGACAAGATGGAACAACTGAATCTTACTGAAATTCTGATTTGGATGAAAATTCACAATTTGCCTCTTGACTTATGGGATGAGGAGATGTTTTCTTATATTGGTTCCTTTCTCAGGAAACCAGTTAGAACATATCATCTCACTTTATCTTTTGGAAGAATGGAATATGTGAGACTGCAAGTACTGGTTCCTGTAGATTTCAACTTTCCAAAACAACTTGAAATTCTTAGTGAAGATGGGATTCTAGATACCATTAGTATTGAATATGAGTGGGAACCGGAAAGATGCTTAGAATGTGGTAACTTTGTACATGAAGCAACTTTGTGTTCTACTCATGTTCAACAGAAGAATTTGACGAAGAAGAAGCCTCAGTTTGGTAACAAGGTATGGAAGCCCAAGGCTAAATCGAATGATATGTTTGTGGTTAATAATGATGTCGAGGCACTGGAGGATGTTGCTATGGTTGCCCTAGATGGACTGTCCAGTGATAGTAATACTGAAATTGCCCCAGGTGGACTATCCAGTGATATTAATATTGAAGTTCTTGCTGCTACTCCTTCAAGGGAAGGTATGTCAGACACTCCATGTTCTAACAGTGAAGGTGTTTGGAAGAAAGTCAGTAGATCTAAAAGACCTCCAAGGTGTTATATGAAAAACTATCATTTTAAGGATAATGCTACTATTTCGGGGGTGGTTGTTTCACCAAATAAGTTCTCTCTTATGAACCAGGATGGTTTTGATGTTTTCTGTGTGGAAGACCTAGAGGGTATTGGGGATAAGGCGGTGTCCTCCTACTTCCCTAATGGATAGACCATTCTCTATTATGTCTTGGAATGTAAGGGGTGCACATAATAAAATCCCCTGCATTCAGAAGGAGTTGGTTAAAAATCACACTGACATTTTCATTCTTATTGAGTCTAGGGCTAATAAAAAAGATGTGGCTTCTTGCGTGGATTCTATTTGGAGGAATGCCAGTTATGTAGATAACTCTGACTTTCATTCTTATACTCAGATTATCATTCTTTGGGGGAACCCTGATATTCATATTAGGAACATTTCTGAAGGAGACCAATTCATTCACGTTGAGGTGATGTATGGGAACTATAGTTTGCATCTGTCTGTTGTTTATGGTTCTAATAGAGATCTAGATAGGAACCAACTTTGGAATGGTCTTGTGGATTTCTCTCATCAAGCTATGAACAATTGGTGTGTTGTTGGTGACTTTAATGCGTTCAGATTAGTAGGTGAGAGTTTGGATAAAAAACCTCCTACTGAGATTAGTATGAATGCTTTCAATAAAGCTTTGTGTGATATGGAGCTTCTTGAATTTCCTGTTAAAGGCCCCTATTTCACTTGGGACAACAGGAGAAGGATAGTAAAAGCACCTTTTTGAAAATTGATAGAGCTTTCTGTAGCATTGACTTCATGAAATGTTTTCCTAACTCTTAGTGTGAATCGGTTTCTAGTTTGGTCAGTGACCATAAAATTATTATGGTCCACTTAGTCCCTAGTAGTAAGAAAGTAACTCCCTTTAGGTTTATTAATTGTTGGGCTACTCAACCTGGTTTCAAAGACATTGTGTTGAAGGCTTGGTTTGGGGATATCTCTGGCTCTCCAATGTATAGATTGTATAGAAAAGTTGCATGCTGTCAAAATTTCTCTATGTAAATGGAACAAGGAGCATGTGAAAAACTTTATGACTAATGCTAAAAATCTTGAGGAGAAGGCTTTGGCTTTGCAGATTCTGGCGGATGAGAACCCTCTGAATGTTGATTTGCAAGTTAATTCTAGTGATGCAAGAGTGATGGCTCTTAAAGCTTTGAAAGAAGAAGAAAGTTTTGTAAAGCAAAAATCAAGGGTACAGTGGTTGAGGTGTGGTGATAAAAACACACGTTTCTTCTATGCTTCTCTCCAGAACAGAAGGTTAAATAATGGAATCTATAACTTGCAGATTAATGGTGATTTTTGCTCTGAACTTAATGTTATTGTGGAACATATTACTTCCTATTTTGATTCTGCTTTTAAAGATTCTAATTCTGATACTTCTATTGATTGGTCAAGTGATTGGAAACTTCCTGTGATCTCAGAGAAACAATTTGATGATTTGAGGAGATGGGTAACTAATAAATAGATCATGGAGGTGGTTGATAATCTGAAAGAGGATAAAGCCCCTGTGTCATATGGCTTTAATTCTTTCTTTTTCAATAACTATTGGGAGATTGTTGGAGGGGATGTGATAGCTGCAGTGCACAATTTCTTTAAAAGTGGAAGGATGCTTAAGGAGTGCAACAAATCCTTCATTGTGCTCATTCCTAAAAATAAAGATGCTTCTTCTATAAAGGACTTTAGGCCTATCTGTCTCTGTAACACTGTTAACAAGATCATTATGAAGATTTTGGTAAATAGGCTCAAGTATATCCTTCCTGAGATTATTAGTCTAAATCAAATGGCTTTTGTGAAGGGGAGAAAGATTGGGGATGTGATTTTATTAGCTAATGAGATTCTGTGTTCTTTCAATAGGCATGGTAATAACAATATCTGTCTGAAGGATGACCTGTCGAAGGTGTTTGACTCGGTTAGTAGGAATTTTATGCTTTTCATACTTACCAAGATGAACTTCCCAGTCTGTTGGATTCAATGGATTAAAGAGTGTTTCAGCACTGCTTCTTTTCAAGTCCTCATAAACGACACTCCCTCTTCTCCTCTTTAAGCCACCAAAGGGGTCAGGCAAGGAGACCCTTTGTCTCCTCTTCTTTTTGTTTTATCCATCCAGGTGTTTTCTTCTATCCTGGACAACTATGTGATGGATGGAAGAATAGATCCTCTTTATGTGTCCATAAAGAAAGATACTATGGTTTCACATATTATTTTTGTAGATGATCTGCTTATCTTCTCTAAAGCTAATGCAAAAAACATTCAAGGGATCAGTGATGCTCTTGGGGAGTTTGGTAGGCTCTCTGGCCTTATCCTTAACAATGATAAGAGTCAAATATTCTTGAGCAAAGCTATGAATCCTGATTTATCTCCACCTATACTGATATTTCTGTTGCCGAGCTTCCTGTAAAGTACCTTGGGCTTCCATTATTCACTGGAAGGCTCACGTTTGGGTTGTGTGCTCCTCTGATTGACAAGTTGAAACAAAGGTTAGACTCTTGTAAATGTAAACTTGTGTCCATGGCGGGTCGAGTTGAGCTGGATATTTCTACTTTGTCTTCTTTCTATATTTTCTAGACTTCAGCATTTCCTATCCCAAAGTTGGTTATTCAGCTGATGGAAAGGATTATTAGAAACTTCATTTGGGGGGATACTGATAAGAAAAAGAAACTCCATTCTATTTTGTGGAGTTCCATCTACAAACCAAAGGACGAAGGTGGATTAGGTTTAAGAAGGATTTCTGAGTGGTCAGAGGCCAGTATGCTCTTTAATCTTTGGGATATTGCCAACTCCAAAAATTGCTTATGGGTCAAATGGATTCACAAACGCTATATTGGATATGAGTCTATGTGGTATGTCAAGCCTAAGGATAGTGTTTCTTGGATGTGGAACAAATTGCTAAAACATAGGGATAAGTTGCTATCTTTTGTCCATTTTAAGATTGGGAGTGGAAATAATTTTCTGTTATGGTTGGACCCCTGGTGTCGTGGTAAATCACTGATTGAGATTGTTGATTCTCTGTTGGTTGTGAGATTGGGGTATGGCCTGAAGTGCAAGCTGGGTTGCTGTATCAAAGATTACAAATGGAGTTTTCCTGATTTTAGGGGAGTGGATGGTTTGCTCGAGCTGATTAACCCACTGCCTGTTATTTTTTCAGATTCTAATGACACCATTGAGTTGGTGGGCTCTCTTACAACTTCCTTTCGCAACTTTTGGCAACTTTCTAGAGTGAAATATCCAAAGGTGAGTTGGGGGAAGTAGATTTGGTCTAATACGCTCCCAAGAAGAGTCTCTTTGTTCTTGTAGAAATTCTTCCTGGATAGACTGGTAACCATGGATGTTTTGCAGAATTTTGGTTATTCTATGGCCTCTTGTTGTCTCTTGTGTGTTAATGGAGATGATAGTGCTGACCATCTTTTCTTCTATTGCCCGTTTTCTATGCATATCAGAGATATGTTTGCTAAGAAGTTCTGTACTGATTGGCCGTTGAACAAACTCATGTTCATTTAGCTATCTGGCTTAGCCAAAACTACTGCCAGTTTTTCTCTTTATAGTATTTGGCAAGAAAGGAATAAGAGGATTTTCCTTAATAAAAGAAAGGGGATCTATGAAATTTGGGATTCTGTTCTCCATGATTCGGAGAGCATGTATAGGTAGCTGTGTTCTTTTGTACAACTCTCATTTTGTACAGTTCTTTTTCTTTTCTTGTTATGTATAGTTTACATATAGCAATCACCAAAAAAAAATCTTAAGAGAAGAGTTATAAGTTGGAAGGGTTCCAAACTATATGACTATTAATTTAAATTTTTCAATAGAAGTCGAGTTTCCTTTTGTTATGAACACTAGATTGGATACTATATGAATCTAGAAGTTCACATGAATGAACTTATGGATATTCCAACCATTGATGACATGGTAGAAATGATGTATCAACAATGGAGCTACTGGTTAGGCAAGGGATATCATATAACATATTATGGGAATTCTATCTCATACGAGAAATCGTACAGGAAAATATGTGAAATATTCAATATACTTACTTTAGCAAAATGTTTCTAACCTACTGGATTAGCACTTGCATAGAAGAAACATGATGGCCATGTTTAGATCACTAAGAATAATATTGGTGGGTGATTGGCTCTAAGTGCAAGTAGGAGTATGTTGGTATGTAAGCCCAGAGAGCCAATCATATGATGACTATGATAGTATATCATATAAAAAATTTGATTAATAATAATAAAGACAAGCTTCCAATTCATTTTATTTCACTCAGTTATGAGATAATGAGAAAATATGATGAATGTCTAGAAAATGGCAATACTCAATGACTATGTGTTCAATTATGTGACTTGTACAATGAGATCATATGTATGTTTAGTGTATGTACATTCTTATTATGTCCTTGGTCAGATATAACTGTGGAACGAAGATCGACAAAAGTTTCACTAAAGGTTGGAGTGTACGTTGATTGATGATAGAATCTCATCAGTCATGAAATGGGATATTAAACTAAGAACATAGATACTTGTTAGAGAATAGTGTATTGGATAGACCCACCTTGAAAGTTACACATGGAAACCATTCTTTGTGGTCATAGTTTTCTCTCATAGTGAAAGGTGGTGATTGTAATTTTTAGACCTGAAGTAACTACACTCATCACATGTCGTTCAGTGTGCTTTTACAACATCCACTGTGATCTTAAATAAGGGTTTCCATAAAGGTGATGATTGGGTGCACTGTGACACATGGGGATGAGTGTGAGTGATGTAGATGGTATTTATCCCTCCTACTCAAGTATGATATCTAGGCCACTTGATAAGTGAGACTGAGAAAAGCATGTGCATGCACATGTGAATCACTATATGATATGGAGTTCACATATATCTCAGACGTTCTGCTCTTGGTTCAAGGAACATGGATTAAACATTGAGAGGAAGATGTTTCCATGCCTTGAGTTTATTCCAGATATCTGAGATGAAGGAATTAGACAATCACTATAACATCTAACACAGATCATAGGTTGAATTTGTTCTCCAAATTTCCTAATTATTTGGGTATCACTAATGTCTGACTAGGCACCACTCTTTGTTTATGATGTCACAAATCAGTAATAGTCATTCACTACCAACATAAATAGGAACCTATGGGGTCACACACATATGATACACCAAGAAGAGGAGTTTAATCATGAATGATAACTAAATTGATTACTAAAGTGTTTAGGTATTCAATTTAAGCAACAAATCATCTTACTGAACTCCCAACCGACTGACTCAAGTGTTGAACCGACCGGTTGGTGTATCAAGTTGATTAGAAATTGAATTCACTGAGTTCTTCCTGAACTAGGGCACGTGATGAGATGAACGGCTCGTGAGAGAGAGATTCCCAATTCATGGAGAAATTCAATTGCATCAAGGATTAATGCTGACATCATGCTATGCATTAATTGGAATCACATTGCCAATACAATTGCGATTGGGAAACCTTTTCAAATGATTGGTTCACTGGGTGAACTAATCTGCTCACATTCCAACTGATCGGTTCACTAGTGAACCGATGGCTTTGCCATTTTTAGGTTGTGAAATTCATGAGATTTCGATCCCTTCCACCCCCACACAGACTGGGAACCCTGACCCTACCCCTTCCTATAAATAGAGGGGTACTGGGGGCTTCTTAGACACATCAATTGCCTCTGACAATATTTTGTCTTCATTTGGTTATGGTAACCAGAGGACCTGAGCAAGTCCTACCTGATAAAGGAAGGGATAGAGAAGGAGAAAAATTGTGGGAAAGAAATTTTTTGACTAGTACACCAATAGGAAGGAAAACTCCTTGAATGTTCTAGCAGGATGATAGGATTTGTAAGGGGTATGTGTGGACATCGAGGTGAGGTGACCTTTTCCTATCTCTAGGAGGGAAACATCAACCTGCAATCCATGTTGGTGACCGTAGGAGCTTCTATAGACCATGTTTGAGTCTACTATGCATTGTGGAGCTGCAAACGTTGTCCCTATACAACTAGGAGTGCACAACTACTGCAATGAGTTATAGTCACTGGACTTGCTCCAGGACTAGGTATGAACTCATTAAACCATCTTTCCCATTACATAGTTGTTGACATGATCTCCTATTAATGGGGAATATGGTTGATAATTTTTTTTGTTTCAGCTACATGTCTGATGACATATTTCTCAACATTTACCTAGACTTGGAGCAAGTCCAACAACTATCCCTTATTATCGCATGCTTGTTTCTAGTTGCACCTGAACGGTTGTCAGGAGATGTCTCCTGGTTGATCATCATGGATTGCAGTTGACAACGTCATCCTAGAGCGTGGAAAAAGCTTCCTCGCCTCTAGAGTAGTGCATGTGGACCACCAAGTATATCATGTTACGCTACCAGAGCCAACATGAAGGACTTATCCCTTTGAACGTCAACCTACTAGGGTTGATTCACTCTCTAGTGTTGTCCTTCCTTATTGTCCTTCCCTTTAATGGGTAGAACATGCTTGAGCTCCCTGGTTACGACAACTAGAGAAGACAATGTTTTTGGGATGATCTCTGAAATCCTTGACTACCCCTCTATTTATAGGAGTGTTTGGTTCAGAATTTCTAGATCAACCTGGAGACAAAAAGATAGAACCCCATGAATTTTCTAGAAGTTGTGAACTATTAAACAATAGGTTCACACCAAAACCGATTGATTAACATATGGAACAATTGTTTCAATACTTGAACCGGTCAGTTCACTTTCTTTCCTATTTTCAACCACATTAGCTTTCAATATTCGATTACTACACAACATGATGTCAACATCAATCTTTGATCCATTCATATTGATCATTGAATGGGAGATCCAGATGATGAAATGATCGTTTCATTTTTTAAATGGTCATTTAATTTCTTGAAAAGGTTATTTCACTTTTGAGACAATCATTTCATTTCCTGGAATGATCGTTTCACTTTTGAAATAGTTGTTTCATTTTCCAGATCAGCCAATGTAACCAATGTTCACTACTACAGAAATGGCTTATAATGTCACATTTAGAGGCGTCGGTTGTATCCTAAAAACTAATGCCTAAACCCTACAGCGTCGGCAGAAAGCATAAACTGACATCTATATGTGAAGACCGGCCAGACATGGGTATCACTTTTTATTTAGTGTTGGTTGCACAATAAGAAATTGATGCCTAAAATCGCCTGCCTATTCCAATTTTTTCAGTGCAAAAAAATTACCTCCAAAATTTCACATACGGGGTCTGTTGTTTAACAAATAACCGATGACTAAAATTTTTTCACGAGACAAAAATCGAGCCCATTTGTGTCGTCAGTTTTCTTAAAATAATCGACGCCGATGTGTTTTTGCATGTTGTCCCCGCGAAATTTTTTACCCCCCTTTAGGGTCGGTTTTTTACGAAAATCGACGACTATGGTCATAATTCAAGAATATTTTTTTTCTCGGCATATGTAGATAGACGTCGGTTTTTCTAGTTGAAACCGACGACTATCATTGAACATAGGTGTCAGTTTTTTTTGTTGTGATTGACGCCTATTATTTAAGCGTCTGTTGTTTATAATAGCTAATGTTTATTGTTAACTTAATGGAGCCCGCACGAACCAAACTCCTTCCCTTTCTATGTTTCATTCCCGGTTTCAAGTTAGGGCTCTGGCGATTCCTCTCCGCCACACTGCTCCTGCCACCGCTGTCGCTTGCCGCTCCTGTCACGGCTACCGCCTGCTGCCGCTGTTGCCTGTCGCTCCTCTTCTTCCTGCTGTCGTGTGCATCACCACTGCTCCTCTTCTTCCTACTGTTGTGCACACTGCCACTGCCTGCTCCTCTTCTTCCTACTGCCACACGCACTGCCACCTGCCGCTCCTCTTCTTCCTACTACCACGCACACTGCCGCCTGGTCCTCTTCTTCCTCCTACCACGCGCACTGTTGCCTGCCGCCGCCTTCTTGCATGTCGCCACTACCGCCGCCGCCGTTGCCGCCTGCCGATCTCTCTGCACTGCTCAACATGTACCTTTCTCCACGCCACCCTGCTCCTCTTCTTCCTCCACTCTTCCTCCATCATCATCCTAGCATCTAGTTGATGTAAAACATAGATTATCCATATATTTATCCATATTTGATGGTAACTAGAATAACATATGGGTAAAGAAAATATTCTATCAAGGTTGATCTGTGTTGAATGAAATGGAATATCAGAAAACCAATATTCTCAACAAGGTTGTTCTTTCATCACAATTATGGTTGACATGTTATTTTAGATTATATTAGAATTTACTACTGGTACTACCTCTAATGCATACTTATATATAGGGTATACTCAAGATTTTGATAATAAAATGTGTATAAACACTAATATACATGCATGTGACATGGACTTTTGTAGCATCTCAAGAGTTTTATTCTAAAGTAAACATGTCCAATAATTTTAAGTTAAGAATTTGACTCCTAACAATGTGAAATCCTAATATGACTCCTACACATGATGACAAAATGTCATACTACATATTAACTTAATAATGTACACAACTTAGCCATGGTTATGCAATAATGAAAAGTGGGATAAATATCAATTTACTCCATATGTGTTCATCTATTCTCCATTACTTGGTATATGAATATGTAGTGATATATTATAGCCTCCTATATAATTTGGTAATCTAACTCCTCTGAAATATTTAATAATTCATTAATCACCCGAGGTATCTAATGTTATGAATCACATAATCCCCTAGCTCAAACCTAGAATCTAATTATAATTTTGGGTTCTTCATAGTCCAATTAGAAAATCTACCAAATTTGAAGTAAATCAGGTAAATAACCCTAGCTATATGTAATAATAGCAGGGAACATAGTGAATAAGCATAGACAAATAAAACTAATTAGATGATGATCTAGTAGATCTAAATCATATTGGACTAAGTTACATCCTTAGGTAGTGTGTCAAACTCAGTATTTTATCACAGGTTCATTATGAACCATTAGATCTAGATATTAGGGTATCTCTACCCTCCTAACTATGAAATTGGTAACTTGTTTCCTTATTGAGTATATTGAGAATCCTAATCACCCTTCTTGCTTAATGATGAACTCTAATGCACTCATGTGATATGCTTGGAATGTAAATGATGAACTTTTCCCTAGATTGCCAATCATGCTTCTAAAGACATCAATAATCACCCTAACTTGAAGAACTAGGATATGAATGATGAAACTAGGATTGTAGGTATAAGAATGACAACATACATGTATTTGTTGGCCTAGAAAACCATCCAAGATTTACTCATTAGGGGTAAATCTTGGATAGTCCCCGGTTTGGGACTGTTCTTGAACACTTAATCTCACTTAGGATGTAAGTGTATAATGTGTATTGGGTTTTCAAGAAAATTTTGGTAGCATTTCCCCATTTGTTCTCTAAGTACATATGTACTTGGAGAACAGTGGGGAATTGTTGCCGAAATTTTTTGGAAAACCCAATACACATTATACACTTACTAGTGAGATTAGGTGTTCAAGAATGGGATAGGTGGTACACATTTATTATATATAAGACCTTAAACCCTAAAGTTTTAACCATAAACCCTATTCTTTTAACCCTAGACCCTAATCTTTTTCTAATATATACTTTTTTTCTCTTTGATCATAGAATGGATAGATCATGGATGTCCATTCCAAATCACTACACCCCAGAGTTTATTTCTGGTCTTGATCAGTTTATTAGATTTGTCGAGGAGCATAGGAACCAACCAGGAGATTGGTTCTACTGTCCATGTTGGCATTGCGGTAACAACTTGAAAGTCAACACTGGTGACAAAATCAAAAGTCATGTCATGTGCAACGAGATTATACAATGCTATATAGAATGGCACTGGCATGGAGAGATATCAAACCTAAAATCAGGGGATGTTGATAGCAGTTCTTGTGTGGAAGAAGAAATTGCCTCCAATGACGTAGAGGTGAAAAAACTAGTTCCAGTAGACATCATTGATGCGATGTTGGATATTTGTGGGGTAGAGCACACCGATCCACCTCCCATGTTTAGAAAATTTGTGAATGATGTTGAGATATCGTTATAGATAGGTTGTACTAAGTTTATGAAGCTTAGCGCTGTGTTGAGATTGTATAAGCTAAAAGCTAACAATAGATGGAGCGACAAAAGCTTCACATCATTGTTGTCTTTGTTGAAAGAAATTCTTCCTGAAGGAAATGAGCTGCCAAGCTCAACATACCAGTTAAAGAAATTGTTGTGCCCAATGGGAATGGAGGCCAAGAAGATACATGCATGCCTGAATGATTGTGTATTTTCAAAAGGACTATGTGGATTTGAAAGATTGTCCAAAATGTGGTGCATTAAGGTATAAATTGACGACTTCGGAGGACTCCAAAACTAGTTCTCCTGCCAAGGTAATGTCGTATCTAGCTATAATATCACAGTTTCAATGTTTGTTTTCCAATCCGATAGATGTGAAGAATTTGAGGTGGCATGTAGATGTTAAGAAAAATAATGATGGGAACCTACAACATGCGTCTTATTCCCCACAATGGAAGAATATTGATTTATTATAACCTAAATTAGGTGTAGAAGTTAGGAATCTAAGACTTGGGCTTTGTACATATGGAATGAATCCGTACAAGACATTGAGTAGCCAACATAGCACTTGGCTAGTTATGCTTGTTATATACAATCTTCCTCTCGAGTTGTGTATGAGAAATAAATATGTTATGTTGTCTTTTATCTTGAACCTCTAATTATTGACTTAAAGAAACTCTGGGGTGAAGGTGTGATGACTTATGATGCTTCACGAAGAGAGACATTTCGTTTGCACGCTATGTTGATTTGCATTGTTAATGACTTTCCCGCATATGGGAATTTGTCTGTATATAGTGTCAAAGGATCTAAAGTGTGTCCTATATGTGAAGATAACACTGATTCAATATGACTAAAACATGGTGGCAAGACTGTATATCTTAGTCATCAAAGGTTTCTTCCAAAATTCCATCTATATCATAGGTTGTGCAAAGCATTCAATGGACAAAATGTGGAACAGAGTGCACCTAAACCTATACTAGGGGAGGTTGTTTATGAAAGAGTAAAAGACTTTTCTAATGAATTTGGTAAGAGATCACAATGTACCATGGCCACACGGAGTGACAAATATTTATTCAAGATGAAGTCAATATTTTGGGATCTTCCTTATTGGATTTCTTTGGCAGTCAGGCATTGTATCGATGTCATGCACGTTGAGAAAAATGTTTGTGATAGCATCATTGGTACTCTGTTGAATATACTAGGTACGATTAAAGATCGAATAAAATCCATAATGGACCTACGTCAAATGGGAATAAGGATAGAATTAATAAAAATAGTTAGTAGTGATCGGAGAACATACTTACCTCCCGCTTGATACACGTTGTCTAGAAAGGAGAAGAATGTTTTTTGTGAATGCTTGGTAAATGTTAATGTGCCATAGGGTTACTCATCCAACATTTGAAGATTGGTATCAATGAAAGATCATAAGTTGATAGGTCTTAAATCTCATGAATTTAACACTCTAATGCAACAAATATTACCCGTGGCAATTCGATCTATATTGCCGAAGAATATATGGTTTGCAATCACCAGACTTTGTTTCTTTTTCAACAGTCTTTGCAACAAAGTTATTGACCCTGATACTCTCGATAAATTGCAAAGAGAAGTGGTTGTTACCCTATGTCAGATTGAGACATATTTTCCTCCTTTGATCTTTGAAATCATGGAACATCTTGTTGTCCACTTGACTAGGGAAGTGAAAATGTTGGGACCAGTTTTCTTGCATTGGATGTATCCCTTTGAACGATACATAAGCATTTTTAAAGGTGATGTTGGAAACCATTATCGGCCTGAAGGGAGTATTATTGAGGGTTATGTGGCGAGAGAGGTTATGGATATTTGCACTGACTTTCTGAATGGTAATGATGCTCCTATTAATGACAAGAATATTGAGGAACATTTTGGCAAAGGAATTTTGGGATCACAGATGAAAGTAATCAGCCGTGAGCAGTTGGAACAAGGTCACTTGTATATTTTACACAACATCAACGAAGTGAGTGTTTATATCAAGGAACATACCAATTTCATCAAGAGACAATATCCTCGAGCCAATTCAATGTGGCTTGCTTGAGAGCATAACAAGACATTTATTAAGTAGTTTGAAGATAAAGTCTTACATCAACCATCTCAAACACCAGATAATATTACTGAAACTATCAAATGCCTCACCTTTAAACCAAAATTGAATGTTATGTCTTATGAAGGGTTGGACATAAATGTATTCTCATTTTACACAAAGTGTCATGATGATAAGAGTGTCGTCCAAAACAGTGGGGTCACCCTTCAAGCATCTTCATTGTTTTTTGCAAGTGCAAAGGATAAGAGTCCACGTGAAGCTAAAATGTCATATTACGGTGTCATTGAAGGCATATGGGAGTTTGACTATGTAGATTTCAGAATTCCGCTCTTTAAATGTAATTGGGTTGATAACACCAAAGGAGTTATAGTGGATGAATTGGGTTTCACAATAGTGAACTTTGAAAAGATTAGCGAGAAGGGTGAACCATTCATATTGGCATCACAGGTGAAACAAGTATTTTATATCGATGATCATGCAAATGATAAATGGTTTGTTGTTCTTCATGGTAAATGACAGTTCATTGAATATCCTATAGATGAAGAAGAGTACTATGATAAGTATGATGACTCCAGTCAATTCTCAGTTGGGTTGCCAACACCACCAAATATTGAAGCTAATGATGACTTGTATGTGCATGAAGATCACAATGAAGGATTTTTAATTGATAAAAGGTCACAATATTATAGGCATATATGTTTATATTTTTTATATGTTTTATTTTTCTAAATGTGAACTTTACAATGTTTTATTATCTTCTAGTTATGTCAAATGCTAAATGTTTGATTTTTTAATGACACTTTCAGATGGCTGAGCATGAGCATGATGACCGTGATGATGATTATCGTGAGGGTGAGGATATCAATGCACCGCCTGACAATGTACGTTTTAAAAATATATCCTATATTTCTATCTATATGTCCATTTATAGTTATATCATGTAAGTGTATTTATTTTGTCAAATTTTAGGTTGATGATGTACCCCCTGAAGAACTTGGGGCACTTGATGAGCAATAATTTTTTTTTGAAAAAGTGAGGGGAATCACTATGATGAACAAGTTACTAAAATAGAGGGGAAATGGACCCAAAGTGGTTGTGGATTTTGATCATGCAGGAAATCCAGTTGGAGTGAACCGGAACTCATTTATTTCATATCTTGGGGTTCTTACTTGTAGCCATTGTAGTCCTAATGTAGAATCTTGGCATAAAGTTCCTAAGAGGAAGAAATACTTAGTATGGAAGGAACTATGTGTGAGTTATTATTATTTTCAATTATACTTTTTAGCTTACTAATTTTTAGGATACTAGTTAATATCAATTCCATTTTGCAGAGTATATTTGAACTGGATGAAAAGTTGCATCGTAAATGTGTGATGCAACGTTGTGGGAGGGTCCTAAGGAACTATAGGACAAATATCACCCGAGATTACTTACGAGATGTTGAGAAGAGGAAGAAGCCAGCCACTGAGCAATGGAACTACTTGGACACCAAAGACTGGGAGGAGTTTGTTACTAAAAGAAAATTTGATGAATTCAAGGTATTAAGCACCACTCCCAATTCAATTAATATACATTCTTATATATTCACCTATTTAAGATTAACCTTTAGTGTAACTAACCAAATCAATGTGCTTACTAACAAGGCTATCAGTGATGGTCAAAGAGCAAGGCGTGCACTAAATGTGTAAGACCACACGATGGGTCCAAAAGGCTATGCAGGTGTTTTCCAAAGACTACAGCCTGAGTCTACTGCTCAGTTTGTTGCTACTCAAGAGATTGTAGAGTCCTCTACTATTGGTCTCACACTTCTACCTCACCATGCTATGTGGATAGATGGGAGGCAAAAAAAGAAAGGAGATATAACCAAGCCCGCAACTGGGCTGCAAAAATGGTAAAATTCAACTCTTAGAGCAATCGATATTGATTATCGTTATGTATACTTACCCATTTCTATTTATGGTGATTAGTAGGAGCTTCACGAGCAGAGGAAGGAAGGCAAGTTCATCCCTAAGGGCACAAGGGATGAATTAACAGTTTCTCTGGGTAACCCAGAGCTTTCTGGATGTGTTAGGGGTGCAAGCGCTAGTATGGGCATAAAAATATTCTTTGGGAAATCACAACGCATACCTGTCCCAAAAGCGGGATTATCAAATGTTGAGGTAACCTATTCTTTTTTTAGAATGTTATTATGAAAGAGTATTCAATATTCCAAAACTAGAATTTCTTTTGTCCATGTATTGGTAGATGAGTTAATAACAGGAGAGTCAAGGAAGCACTTAATAAGAGACTCCATGAAGCAATTAGCAAGTGGCAGACATCTTAGACTACCATTCAGACAATACATGTGGCGTGCCTCCCTTCTCCTACTGTAGAAGTGGTTGGGAGTAATCCTATAGACCCACCACCTAACATGTCTGTTGTAAGTATTTTTATGACATAGTAACTAGTATTTTTACGATGATATGTTTATGTATATAACATTCTTTACATAAATTTGTAGGGATTGAAGGCATGTCGCCTAAAAAGTCAAGAATTTATCATTGCAGAGGTTGAGGCTTACCCACCCCTTCTAGGGGACATGTTTCATGGGACTCTAGTACCAGATGGTGCAGTTCATGTGAGCCCAATACATATACTCCCCAATGGGAGGGATCTTCCATTGCCATATGCCCACCCAGATTCTGAAACGCTTGGTGAAGCAGAAGGCGGAGTGATATTGTGGCCCAAAACGGATGTCGTCTATACAAATATTGTATGGTAAATTTACATTATGTTAATTTTTTAGTGTGTATATATGAGTCAATTGATCTAAAATTATATATACAGGTCAAAAGGAAGACACCCGCTACATCTCGGCCTCCACCTCCACCTCTGAAGTACCTAGTTGGATTCCAAGGGACCTATACGCCTCGTTAGGTCCTAATTATAGGGGCATGACAATATGGATAGGTGAACATAACCCAAATTGTCCTATTAATGTTTCTATTTTGGAGGATGTTATAGGTGAATCATACGATAAAAATCTATTTATACAAGATATTTTGGATTTGTTTCGTTATGATTGGTTGAATACATCTATGATAGAGCTATGGATATGGTGAGATCTTGTTTATACATCCATATACCTTGTTTTATATATGGTGATCTGGTTTCTTATATATTAATACATACATAATACATGTTTTGCAGCCACTTACACACGATTTGTAAAAATTTTTCATTTTCCCATGTGGGATTTCTAGTTCCATATTTGATCAATCTTGTAGATAAAGATCCTTCATCAGTTACCTCATACTGCTCTGCTACTTCTAAATATTTTAGTAAAAAAAAGAAGACAGTGATAATAGATCCATTCAATGTTGAGTAAGTTTACTTTGCTTATAATTTGGACTTAAGAAAATTACATTTTTATTGTGGATTTTGAGTTATTAATTTTTAACTTTCTTACCTCTAGTGGTAGGCATTGGGAGTTACTAGTTATGGTCCACAAGACATTCACTATTTATTATCTAGATCCTGCGGGGAAGGAACTGGACACATTATATGGACACCCAATGAAAAGGCCATTATTCACGTGATAAATATTTCATATTTTTATATCAGTTAACATATGTTATTACATTATTATTTCATTATGCAATTTAATGTGTTACAATAACATGTAGGGCTTTAAGAGAGTTCAAAAAATCTAGAGGAAACATCTCCAACATCTCTAAGAAAAAGAAACAGTTACTAAATTGGGAGAATGTGAAAGTAATTTCATGACTCCAATGTATATATTATTTATGTGAACTGTTCTTGTTTGTATTTTTGAAAATTTTGTATGTTTCAATTTATAGTGTCCTAAACAAGAGAATGGTTGGGCATGTGCATACTATGTGATGTGATATATGGACCTAATTATTAAACATGTTGTAATGGAAATCGATACCATACAACATGTATTATATATAGTCTCATTAGATAATATGAAATATATCAATCTTATTATATATTATTAATTATATATATACATCATTCTCTTTGCAGGTGATTAAAACGAGTGACTTCACCACAGGTGAAAAGTTATTAGATGTACATGCCCCCTATACGATGGAAGAATTAGATGATGTAAGAGAACAATGGGTAAAAGCCTTACAAGTAGTGGGAATTTTTTATTATGATTGGGATACTGATGATGATAATAATAAAGAATGATATTTCTAAACTTTGTTCTCATAATTATTTTTGTATTTGATGACATGTGAATGATTTATTTTGAATTATCATATGTGTGAATGTGAAGATGATCAATACATGAATGTTTCTACATGTGTCTGAATGTGAAAAGAGATGAAATGAATTTAACTGCAGGTTGCTAAATGTGTGTGAAAATGGAGGAAATTTGAAATGGAACTACTGGTTTCTACTTGTGTGTGATGAAAAATAATATGAATTAAATGTGCTTATACATGTGGGTGAATCACATGACCATAAATTGTTGTCTATCCTTGTTAATTTGGCAGGTGTGTGGAATGTTGTTGGCTGATATCAATGGATGATGTAAACCTATAGTTCAGAACTGAACTACAGGTTCTACATCATGCTGACTAGCCATACATCAGGCCTTCAAACTGATAAGAAAAAAAAATCAGAACATAGGCGTTGGTTATTAGTATAAAATCGATAACAAAGACATACAACATCGGTTATTAACAAAAAATTGACGTCTATGTGGCTAGGTACCACGGCCATGGTGGGGTCTTCATGGTACCAGGGATATGGTAGCGGTTATTAGTATCAAGCTGATGTCTATGTGGATCGGTAGTGTCATTTATATATAAAAATTGATGCCTATCGTGCTCTTGTTGGAGCATTTTATTGGTGGAGGGAAGGGTTATGACGTCGGTTTTTGTGAAACATCGACGTCTTTGACCTGGATTTAGTGTCAGTTTTATTAAATAACTGACGCCTATAGTGCCCTTGCTGGCATGTTTTTGGTGGCGGGAAGGGTTATGGTGTCGATGTTAAAACCAATGCTAAAGGTTTTGACTTTTAGCGGCGCCCACTTGGGTGTCACTTTGAAACCGATGCCAAAGACCTAAAATAACTGACACTAAAGATTAGTTCTGTACTAGTGGTTGTTTAAATTGAATACCTTATTCATGAGTAAACTCCTATCTCATGTGTATACTACGTGTGTGACCCTATAAGTTCCAAATTACATTGGTAGTGAATGTCCATAACTAACTTATGACATTACAAGAAATGAGCGCTATCTAGAAACACATCATTTCTACCCAAGTAATTAGAAAGTTGGAGAACATTTTCAACCAACACCTCTTCAACATTCGATCCATGCTCCTTGAATTAGAGCAAACTGTATGAGATGCATGTGAGCTCACATATCACATATTGAGTCACATGAGTAGGACTATACATTTCTTAGTGTCATTTATCAAGCGACATGGATATCAATATCTTATAGGAGGTACAAACCCATCTACATCACTCAAACTCAATCCCCACGTGCCACAATGCAAATGAGCATCAGCTTTATGACAACCCTTATTCTTGTCATGTTGGATGATGTAAAAACACATCAAACAACATGTGATGAGTGTAGAGGTCTAAGAACCACAATCACTACAATCACTATGAGAGATTATTCTGACTATGATTCCATGGTTTCCATATCACTCTCAAAGTGGGTTTGTTTGGTACTCTATTTTCTAACAATTTCCTATGTGTTTGGTTTGATATCATATATCATGACTGATGAGATTCTATCATCAAACAAAACACACTCTAGTCTTATGTATTGTTGTTGTCTTTTTATTTTCCATGGTAATACCCGACTAGGGACATAACAAGAATGTATGTACTCTTATCATACATATGATCTCATTCTTATGGTCCTCAACATGAAGATGTATGTCATCGAGTAGCATCATTCTTTAGACATCTCCTATGTTTGTGTTATCATCTCATGATTGAGACAAACATAATAGATGAAATTACCTTTATTATTATGAAATCAGGTATCTAATGCCCCATTGCAATCATCATATGATTAGATATTTGGGCATATATGCCAACAGACTCCCAATTGCACTTAGAGACAATCACCTACGAATCTTATTCCAAGTGATCTTAAACATGTCCATCATGTTCTTCTATGCAAGAACTTTTATAGCGAGTTAGCCACGTTTTTCTTCAAGTTAGTACTTTGAAAGTATGCACTTCTCCTCATTTTACAATTTCTCGTATGAGATGGAATTGTCGTAGTACGCTATTTGAGATTCCTTGCTTGCCCAGAAGCTCCAATGTTGTCACAGTAATTATACTGTGTCATCAATGGTTATAACCTCCCATAAGTTCATCTACATGAACTTTTTTATCCGTACAATATCCTATGTTATTCTTTAAACAACAAGGCACTTGGCTTCTATTATAGAATTAAATAATTATCTCTTTCCCAAAACATTTCCAACTTACATTTCTTATTTTAAGGTCAAAAACAAATTTTGATTGTGATCACTCATTTTATTTATCATTTTGGAAGTTTGCATCGGTGCAACCCTTTTACACCAAATCCTTCCTTATTACCATAATTAGGGAACCAATCCTTTTAATGAATCTCAAGTACTCAAGGATGCTCTTTATGACAATCTGGTGATATTCACTAGGATTTGATAGATATCCACTCATCATGTCCAATACATGCAAGACAATTGATGAGTACATTACATATCTAATAGATCCAATTGCAAATTCATATGGAATCTTACTTATGTTTTCCCATCTTCATAAGAAATGGGATACTAGGCTCTTTAGAAAGGGATCCCATGGGACATAGATAAATTTTTTGTCATTGAGTAATGCATGCTCAACCTCTTCAACATCTTGTTAATGTCTATGTTCTTATTTAGGTCTATAAGCTTTCTAGTGTTGGTATGTATGCCCAAAGAGCCAATCATATGATGATTGTAAAGGTATATCTTGTAAATGATTTGATTAATAATAAAATAAATCTTCAAATTTATTTTGTTTATTCAATTACAAGATGATGATGTAATATAATAAATATCTAAAGAGTGATTTTACTCAATGGAATATGTCTTGGGGTTGAGGACCTGAATGATGAGATCACACAGATGTTAAGAATATATGCATGTTTGTTATGTCCGTTCTAGGATGTTATTGTGGAAGGTAATAGACATCGGTAACACTTAAGACTATAATGTGTGTTGGTTGATGAAAAAAACATTAGTAATGATATCTGATATCGAACCAAGCACATAGATACTTGGTAAAGAACAATTTATTAGACAGACCCACATTGAGAGTGAAACATGGAAACCATGATTGGTAGCCAGATTCATCTCTCATAGTGATGATGGTGATTGTGGTTCTTAGACCTGAAATCACTACACTCATCACAAGTTGTTCAATGTACTTTGACATTATCCACAGTGATCCTGAATAAGGGTTTCCATAAAGGTGGTGCTCGGGTGCATTGTGACACATGGGGATGGTTGTGTGTGATGTAGATGAGGTTCATTTCTCTTATAGGAGTTTGTATCCTGGCCACTTCATAAGTGAGACTAAGAAATGCATGGCCATGCTGGTGTGGTCAATATGTGATATTGGGCTTTCACATATATCAGACAATTTACTCTAGGTCAAGGAACATAGATTGAATGTTGAAGAGGATCACAATTCCATGCCTTGAGTTCAATCCAGATATTAGAGATAAAAGAATTATACATTCACTATAACACCAATCACAACTTGTAGGTTGAAGATTGTTATCCAGCTTCTTCAATTACTTGGGTATCAATAAAATCTTGCTAGATACCAATCATTGCTTCTGCAATCATAATACAATTATGAATGTCACTTCCAACATAGTTTGGAGCCTATCGGGTCACATGCATAGTATGTATTGGAATAGGAGTATAATTGTGCATGTCATTGGAAATGTTCCAAATAATTTGATTATTAAAATGTTTACGTAATCTACTAAAATAATATTTGAATATAATTTGAGTTAATTGGTTAAAATGTTTGAGATAATTAATTAGATTCCTTTGTTAAGTCAGTTGGCTGATTTGGAGCGATCGACTAGACCCGGACAACAAAAAAATTTGTTAATTTATCAATATGATTAATTGGTTAATTAATGGAATCTAGATTATTCTTCAAATAGTCTATGAGCAGCCCATTCTAAAATGTAGGAGAAACCCTTTTTTTTACCCAAGGGTTTTTGGGAATCCCTGCTTCCTTTCATCTCCTATTTATAGGGGCATGACAGATGGACCATTAAGGTAATGTTGTTTTACGTGTACCCTAGCCATCATCGTACCCAAGAGAGAGAGAAGGAGAGAAACTAACTTTTGAACATCGTCAAGCAAAATGCTACTCCTTCCTACCAGCTTGAGAAGCATGTCCTAGAGTTCCAGTCCATCTGCGTGGATGAAGTAGAGATGTAGACGTTAAGTTGTCTACATCCAAACAATATCAACGTCGATCGTCTATGCATGCGAGGAGTGACACACATCACCGTGCAAAAGGACGTCATGTAAGGAGTGGGACACGATAGGGGATCCACTCCCTACTAGAAAAGAAAAGGCCACATCCCTTGAAACAAATACCACAAATTTGTTTTCACCAAAGGGATGTGTACCAATACTTTCTACATGTATGTATCATAGTACCAAAAATATAGCAGTGGAATAAGAAAGGTCAAACTTTTCCAAAGTTTGTTATTGTTATACATCACTTCACCACAGATGGGTGTCAAAAAGGAAATCTAATCATATAAGCCAAAGATCAAGCTGAGGGCAATGTAACCACCTCTTCAAAGTCTCCCAAAAGCTCAACTACAATGTTGAAGTCCAAGTCCTCCTTGCTCTACTTGGGGTTGGAAGCATACCCCAGCAAGAAGAGAAAATAGATGACATCAACAAAGGTTGGTATGTACATACTAAATAGGAAATTGAGCAATATATGGAATAAAGGACATCAAATATAGAAGGCTTCCCATAAAAAAGGAAAGTACTACCCAAAGGAGCATAAAAGAAAAGAACATTCATATCATGATGAAAGAAAAATATAAGTTCAAAACATCCATGTGTTTCACCTATGATAAAACTAGAATAAAATATCATGTAGGTAGGAAATACACATCTACCAAAAATGTAGAGCGAGCAGGGTCTTGTATACATCTGCTCTATAATAGGGTTGTGGCAGGGTCTATCAACATCTTCCAATATATATAAAAATATGCAGGGATTTTCACATTTGCATTCATATGTGGGAATTTTCACATCCACATAAATGTGGCACAAAGCACAAGATAAGAGTCCAAGAAGATATACAAGGTCATAAAAATAATCTAGTTCATAAGAACAATGATATCAAAAGAATAGAGCATTGTGAAGGATAATATCCATAGGACCAAGAGTAAGACAAAAATAGGTTAATTGCCTAACATAGAGGAATAGGGGATACATCATACATTTTGAGTTAAGAATTAGAAATTTCTCAATATACAAATAATGTGGGATGCAATCATACCTCAACTTAAGAGTCTATACAGTCCAAAGTCCAGCCTATGTTCAAGCCTAGGCCTCTAAAGAACCTCTAGGAAAGGTGGACAGGTCCAATAAGTAAGGTTCCCAAGCTTAGAGAGGTTGGTTTCTCAAATAAAGCTCCTATCTCGAGTAAGAAGCACCTTCTCCACTTTAGAGGTGAAAAACCCTAACAAAAGAACATGGAGATGAGGTTTTTATGGGTTCTAGGTGGGATTTCACCATGGAACCATGGCTTCAACCTGGAGGAAAGTTGAAGGAAAAGGAAGAATAGGAAAAATGAAGAAAAAAGAGAGAAAATCACTTGCCTTGGTCAAAAACCCTAGAAGAGGACCTTAGAAACCCTAGGTAGGGCTAGATGGAACTCTAGGAGACCTTTTTCTCAATAAGGGGAACATCTTCTCCCTTGGACCACCTAGTTCCGTAGAAAAATAGAGAAAGATAGGTATTCTAAGCTAGAGGAAATAGGGAGTGAGAAATGATTTCGAATTGGAGCTAGGAAGGGGTATATATAGCTTCATGGATAAGGAAGGGGTCAAGCATGAGGTGTACTTGAAGTTTTCCATGTGTCAATAGCATAGAGATTCAATGTCCATGTAGCACCTCCCTCAGTTACTACCCACACTTTCCCACACTTTCTCTCTTTTATCCATATCTTTATCCTTATCTTTATGTTTATCCTTATATTGACCTTTATCCTTATCCTTATCTTGATCTTTATCCTTATCCTTATCTTCATCCTTGTAATAGATACAAACATGGGTGTCGCTACGGTTCCCTTCGGCGATCTCTAAGGTGACCAAGGAGGTGACTCTGGAACCCTTGGAGGGGAGGGCAGCCTCCCCTATCCCTCCCTCCCCAAAGTAGGATGTTGGCGGCCGGGATTTTAGAACCAAGTGCAAGCGGAGCCATACCCAGGAAAACGTGGAGCCAGGTCCTTAGAGGATCAAGCAACTTTAAGGAGCATGATTTTGTGTCGCTTGTTTGGAAGGATGGAAGAAGATACATGACCGTTGACAAGGGAACCTATGAAACCATGGAGAAGGCATGGGAGCATACTTCTATTATGTATGTCATGGGGAAATGGCCTTACTACTACCGTCTATTAGTGTGGATTCGATGAGTCTAGAAGCCAAAGGGAGGGTTCAACTTATTCTCTAAGCCAAACAAGTTCTTCCTCCTCAAATTCAACTCTATGGAAGGGGGACCGAGATGGTTTGATAGCGGATTTGTTGTGGTTAAAGACTACAAGAACGGTGATGATCTTCAGAAGGATTTCTTCAGTACCCTACATGTGTGTATCAACATCCCAAGTGTGAACTGAACTGGTAACTAAGAACCATCGGAATCGTGGTGAGTGGAGTGGGGAAACTAATGATGATTGACTACAAATCTGTAGGTGTGGAATCTTTGGGGGAAGCTAGGGCATTTCTTGAAATTGATGATGAAGAAGAGCCGCTAGAGGAGATATGGGTTAATCTACCCAGAAGGGAACTTGTCTCAGTTGCAATACATTATGAAAATCTTATGAAAAGATGCAAAAATTGCTTGGTATTTGGTCACGTTGAGAGTGACTGTCCATTAAAGTCGATCGAAGAACCTATCCAAAGGGAAACACAGCAAAACAATAGCCAGGTATGGAAAGTTGTTGCAAGAAAGAAGAATCCTACACATGCTGGTGAGCATTCATCCGATAAAGAGGAAGAAGTTCCAATTGCCAACAGATTTGATAACCTACGTGATAAGACTCCCAATGATACTGGAGTCGTTGATGAGGTTGTTGAGTATAACATAGAAACTACTCAGAAGACTCAGAAGGATATCGGAGGCCAATGTGTAGTAGATGGTCTGAGTACCTAGTCAGCTATTGTTGTAGTTGTCACAAATGTTGATGGTGATGCAAACCATGTTGCTGGTTCTTCCTTTTCTCAGACTCATATGCCAGTGACTATTGTTGGGGAGGATGGTCCCAAGTCTTCTGATGAAATCTCTGAAATTGCTCAAACGGCCACAGCCAAAGGGAAACATACTATTACTATTGTTGCTACTTCTAAGACTCCAAAGTCGTCTAAAGGTGATGGGTCTCACAAGACCCGATCAACCAGTAGAGGTCATTAAGGACTTTCATTATGACTAATGTCTGGGGTTCTGGGAAGCCACGGAAAAAGAGAGAGGTCAGGAGAACGATTATTGACAATAATGCTTCTATTGTGATTCTGGTTGAATCTAAAATCAGAACTCATATGTTGTGCACATCTAATTGTATGTTTCCTCGAGGTTGAAATTGTGTCTCCAATCATTCACATGACCCTAAAGGACGTGTCTATGTCGGTTTTGAATCCTAAAAGTTTGGACGTCTGACTAGTGAAATTGATGACCAGCAAATTACAATGAAATGTCTTAATAAAGGAGGACTAGTTATTAACCTTACTGATGTATATGCAAGGAACTCAGTAGCTGAACGCTCTATATTATGGATAATGTTGGAAAGACGGGCTCCTTCCATGGATGATGCATGTCTTATCATTGGTGACTTTAATAACATAAGAAAGCTTGAGGAGAAAGTGGGTGGTCGAGAAGTTCCTTCTTCTATCCTTAGCTAGTTCAATACTGCTCTAGATAATGCAGGTCTTACTGAATTACCTATTGTTGGGAAAGAGATATACACCTGGCACAACAAACAAGGAGTTGCAAAGAGAGTTGCATCCAAGCTTGATCAAACTTTTGTTAATGATGCTTTGCTTTCCAAGTTCCTGAGGTCCAAAACTAAATTTGTTACTTGCTCCTATTCTGATCACTGTTCTCTTAATGTCAACATGAGGAATATCATCTTCAAGAGGAAGCCATTCAGGTTTCTTAAATTCTGGATTAATTGGGAAAGCTACAGAGAAGTCATAAATAAGGCCTGGGATACTGAAGTCACATGCAATCCTTTATTCTGACTCAGTCAAAAACTCAAACATGTTAAGGAGAAATTGAGATCATGGTCTTCTCAATATGTTAATCTAAAAAACCTTATTATAAAATAAAGGTTTGAGCTTAATGATATATCTATTGCCCTTCATAGGAGTCCTTTGGATGATGAGCTTATTGATGCTGAGAAAGTTACCCTCAAAATGCTTGATGACCTTCTTAAAGCTAAGGAATCTTATTTTTGGAAAAGAAGTCGAATGGAGTGACTGACTAATGGTGATAGGAATACAACAGTTTATCATACCATTGTTAAATGTAGGGATGCCATTAACTCAATCACTGATTTGTTTGATTCTCAAGGTAATCTTCTTCAAGATGATGATTCCATTTCTAATGACACCACCCAATTCTTTGAACAACTATATAATCAACCTCAAACATCTTATGGTTCCTGTATACCTGAAAGGGGCCTCGATTGTTACTGATGATGATAATGTGAAACTATGCTCTATTCCTAATCAGAAGGAGGTCCAGGATGTCGTTTGGAGCATTGGTCCTAACAAGACCATACACAACATTATAGAATCACTTTTGTTTTTCCTTCCAAACAACATTTAGAGGATCATCATCAACTCTCTCTCTCTCACTCTAAGGGAGAGGAATACTTGGAATGTTGATTTAATAAACATCTTCAACCTTCACATACTTCCCATACTATTGACACATCTTGAATACTACGATTCATTACCTTGGTTTCCACCTCATGTTCTATAAGGAACTCACATCCTTATCTCATCTACTTTTACCAGTGTAATCAAATCTTAATACATATAAGAGGAGTCTTCCTAATTATTGGAAGGTTCAAAAGCATACTCATCACAGACTTTATGATCTTGGAACCATAGTCCAAGCAACCTTCTTCTATAATAAGCCAACCATCCTCATGTTTATAATGAATCCACACATACCAAGTGGCAATGATCCAATTGAAAATGTGCCCTAGAAAGGAAAGACTCAAATGGAAACACATTTCCCTCATCATAGAAGCATTGTTCAAGGGTCACTAGCAAAAAGGTAACCAATTCTATTTTCATTATGTAGGTTACAACTTCTTGTGTATCATTTTACCTTTTTCATTTCAGGTTCCTTTCCATTAGCATAAGAATCATCATGATTAACATATCTCATTACTCCTTCCTTTATGACTATTTATCCCACTAGGGTATGTTCTCTTATTTTATTATGTTTTTTAACCACTTATCAATAGGTAAATCATCATATTCTTAATTTTATTCATTAAACATGGATCATCTACCTTAATTTCTTTCACATGCCATGTTGATTTTACATTAAAACTTTCTTACACACATAGGTTGGTCTGAGATTAACTCAGGTTCCACCTTATTCCTTTGTCATTGCTCCCATTTATCTTCTCATTTTTACTTATTATAGGAGTTATTTCCATCTTATGTTGATTTCATACCTTGATTCACTTTATAAGCACAGACTTATCTGTCTTTTACTGTATTATCTTCTTGAATCACATCTTCAAGAACTCCTCTTTTTCTTATTTGTATTCAAATTTAGATTTCATGGTGTTGTGTCTTTCTCTTTAGCTACCAAACATTCAAGTTTTGATGGATTATGATGAAATTCTCATCTTCTTTAAGGTAGGTTTTGAGATATTCACACCATGATTTCTTATTCATTATGCTCTTTAGATTGTGTCAAAATGACTACTTGATCAGAGTAATCAAAAAATATAATGATCTAAGAGTTCCATACTTACCTTTTCTTCAATAATTGAATACTTGGCCAGGGCACCCAAATACTGAGATTAGGTAGTATGCACCATATTTTTATGTCATATTCCTAATTTTGACATCATCCTAGTCCTAAGTCCTAGTGTCCCAGTAGACTCAGTGAACCTAAAGATATGATACCAACTTGTTAGAACCTGTTACACTAAATGAGATTACTCAAAACATAAAACATAATCAATCACCAATTCACCACATATCCAAAAATATGGGCAAATTAAAACAGATTTCAACATCAATGCCAGCTCATAAATATTTTCATAAGAGACCAACATCTTTCTTGTATCCATAGTATGCCATGAATTTGATAAAAAATTGGTCAATCACCTCAGCCACAACATATATACACATGAGAACAATATTTGTATATGCCACACAACAAACATTAACATGCTAACTAAATTCTAATTTGTTTGAAACACCATATATAAACTTTTCCTACCCGTACCTGAGAGTATAGAGATGACTCTAGGACACACTAGACATCTAATCAACTTTCTCAAAGATTCATTACTATAACTCCTCTTTGCTGCCACATTTTGTTTTTGTCACTTCCGATTACCTAAAAAAATGTGGCAAACAACAAGGTGAGACCCATGTCCTAGAAAGAGATATAACATCCAACAACATTTATTGATTCCAACATTTTTAGGTAAAGAGATAGTTTAAGCAGTTTAATCATATATAACAAACAAGCTCAACAACACTGATGATTAAAAAAATACATAAAGGAGAAGATAATAACTATCTTCATTATCGAGACTATTCTCATATCCCTATTAATAGTATAAGGAGTCTAGCACCATGAGCATCTCTAACATCATGAATAAATCTAGTATCATATGCATAGCTAACAACATCAGCATGTCTAATAGGTTGAAGATATCAACATCATAAAAAGAGCTAACATCATAAGAACAACAATCTGGATAAGCATGATAAGAAGTATATGCACCTCTAGTTACAAAGGCATGGCTAGCATTCTAAACATAACTAACAACATGCGATATCTAGTATCATGATTATAATAAGCAGTAGCAATATCGTTATTAACACAAGCATATATACTACATGTATAGATCTATAATCTTAAGCATATCGACAACCTAAGTATATCTACTATCTCTTAATTGCACTAAGCATCATCTTTATGTAAAGATAAAAAACAAGGGTTATCATCCAATGTGAAAGTTCATGTATAACCATAAACAAATATGCTACATGGATCTATTACATCTTTTGTTATGCCCTGGAGAGTTTGAGTCATACCACTCAAAGTCCTACTGACCACCGTTTGGTCGCAATCAGTTCTATATAGGATCTAGGAAGAGTTGAACTCCAAGATCTTCTCCATACTCAGTCAGTACGAGTCTGCACGCCAGTGACATATAGTAAAACTACAAAATAGTGGCATATAGTCCTATAGCTAGCCCACATTGGTACAAGTCTCGGTGCTAGCATCTAGGGTATTCAAACCAAATCACTGAGGTACAACCATAGTAGTCTTCTAATCACATCATGTTAGAATCATTGAGATCTGACCAAAGTCATTCTCAAAAAGTGAGCTAGGTATGACTGCAGCCATCCTCCTGATACACTTGGTGTCAGGATGACAAGCACCCCGCATACTCAATAGTATGTGCTCTGAGTTTCCCTTAGGAATACTCGTTTCACCATCCAACAAGTTCTAACACTAAAGATGGTTCTATGGCACAAGGCACTACATGATTAGTATTTTACTTGATTAGTTATTACCAATTGGGTGAATTAAGGTTTCATCAAACAAGTGGACATACAAACCCTAATTCACTTCTAGCAAATATTGCTATATAACAATTTCAGAAGATATAAAATTTATTAGACATATTGTTCATCGTCTCATCATTACATGATTCTATTCACTTCCCATTCATGAGACTTCACTAGTAATCATACTATCACAGGATATAAATCCTTTTCACAAAATCATAGGGTATCAACCCTTATCAACACTAGAGGAATACACCTCGTTTTGGGCTCAACCATGCCCAAATGTCATTAAGACCATCATACTATACCTTGCAAGATCATCATTATCATTCCATGTCTTATAGCAAGGCTCAACAACGTCACTTACAAATAATACACCTGATCAACACAATATTGAATTAATGAGCTAGGAGATATTCATAAACTATCATAGAAGGGTTATATTAGCATTAAGAATGTTCCTTTATTACGTCAGCATGCAAGAAATCTAGATATGTTTAACCCTCATCATATTCATAATGCACTTGTTTAGCATAAAAAAGTATCAACCATGTGGCTATGATAACCATCAATTAACACATTAAGGTTATGATCATATTAAGGAGGTTATTTCACCATCATGCCATCATATAAGAAGGTTAAACATGAATACTCATTTTTATTTATTTGCATTATAGTTAGGTTCAATAAGATAAATTATATTAATGTCACTAATCAACACTCATACCCAAACCCTAACTCATGACATCCCCATTGGATCAAGGATGCATAAGGTGAAGCATCACCCTCACATTCCATACTATTCTCAAGTATGAACCCACACATAAATCAAGGTGTTACCATCAGGTTATAGCATACTAGGGTTTCAACAACAATAAGAGAGTACTCCATGATTGTATTAATCATTCAAGGACTATTCATACCCAATTACCATCAGTTAGTTATATTAAAGCAAGGTATAACAAGATATACCTCATTGGGGTTACCCATTAATTCATTATGGTGATTGTAAATATAATCATATGAGGGAAAAGGTAATACTACAAGCTTAAGGCATTGAACCATAAAATTATCATCATTAGAATCATAACATTACACTACACGCTTCACCCAAAATAATGGGAATATTAAGGCATCGACTTCTAACCAGTAAATGTTGAAAAGGTAATGCCATTGGTCGTTTACATAAGTAAACATATTGAAAAAACCACCTATAAAGTCATTGATTTGTGTTGTAGACAGAGTCACCATCTAACCCTAGACATCCCTTGATTAACAACATAAAAAGTACTATTGAGAGTAGGGTAAAACCCACAAGTGATTGTTTATTTAAAACAAACTGTCAGTAAATGAGATTCTTAAGTTGATCTCATAAAGGAAACCATTTAAATCACTTTATTAGGACCAACATATAATATTTAGGCATCATTCCAATTTATTGGATGAAGAAACATTAGTTTTTAACCATTAGGTCAAGTTCATATAATAAAACCATCAATTGGAGTATAGGTCCGACCATTGCATCAAATGACCCAAGAAACCATTCGTTTAAGTCTTAATGGATGCTATAACTACATGCTTAACTCACCATAGGTTGTGAAGACCTGATCCACCATCATTCATGCCCATTAAGAAACCATAGGTTGATAGATCAGCACTATATTTATTACTTGCCATCGAATATCAAACTAATATCACCTTTGATTGATAGCATCAATAGGGTACTTAGTTGTTAATCACTAAACTTCTAATTAGGCCAACACCTGACCTAAAGGGTGAACATCATTTGACCCCCTTTGTCACCACCATCAGTTTTCATGAAGATAACACCATCGGTTTTTGCAATGGTACTACCATTGAGTCATGTGTTTATAGAAGAAATCAACTTTAAACCCTAAAATTGGCCATTGGTTGATAGGTGTTTTGAACCATCAATTATCAAACCAACCTAATCTAAGTCATATTATATCTTAGGAATAATGTACACATGATCACAGGTTCATGTAGAACTAAAATAAGAAGAGGGAACATTATAAAAATTGAAATCCAAATCAAGCATAGATTTTTAGTGCATGGATCATCATTTAAAAGCAAGAACATGAGCTAGCAAGCTTATGGTAAGCAATAAGCAAGTTATAAAAATTGCCTATAATTATAAGATAAAATCCCAAATTGAATAAAACACAACCAGGTAGGGTAGAAAATCCAAGCATAAGTTGTGAACCCGTCCATCTAGCACCTTTCTTCATCAAATGAGCAAACCCTAAGCATAAGAAGCAAGAAAGGTAGGGTTTTAGTACTTTAGAGCAATTTCTACCATGGAACAGCAAGATTATGACCTGGAGGAAGTTCTAAGGAAGGAGAAGAGAAAGAAAAATAGAGAATAAAGGAAGAAAACAATTTGTCTTGCTCAAAATCCCTAGAAGATGACCTTGGAAACTATAGGTAGGGCTATATGGAGCTCTAGGAGACCTTCTTCTCCAAAAAGAGGTTGTTTTCTACCTTGGAGCACTTGGTTCTGTAGTAAATCAGAGTGGAGTCTTTGATACATGTTAGAGGAAAGAGAAATCAAGCAAAGTTTCATACTTGGGCAAGGAAGAGGTAAATATAGCCCATGGATAAGGATGGAAGCAAGCATGAGGTGTAAACATAGTTTCCCCATGTGTCCATGGCCTTAAACTATTAAGAATATACAATAACACACACAAGAAGATCCCCCACCATACATATATACCTTATTATCTCTCCTTTGTCGAATTTCCAAGCCAATCAAATAATTCATTAGTTGATAGCAACTAAAGGTAGCTCATCCATGAAGGGGTAAACCCTAAAATACCCTTGTACAAAATACCTTCAAACCAAGGTTTAAACAGGATCCCCACAGCTCAAAAATATCAAGAATGAGATAACATCTAAGAAACATATATGATGTGAAAAATTGCAAAGAAAACCTCTCATTTGGGTAAATTGCATAAAAGTCCAAAACGTGCATAAAATTTCATAACTTGCACAAATAGTGTCCAAATTGGTCCAAACTTGAAACTTAAGATTGTCTTATGATTACAAAGCAAATCCCACAGTTTGATTATAGTTATAAGAATTCAATTATGATAATTAAGCTTGTTCAACACTTTAGGCAAGGTTAGGAGTCTCACATAGATAGTATGTGTGACTCCTTGCCATAGTCTATATGTATGCTTATAAGTGGTTAATTTCATTAAGGACACCCAATTAAGCCTAACCTAAAAGCCAACATGATAGTAATGCAAAACACTTGGAAGACTCACATAACTACCATCACACTTCCATGAGATAGACTACACACCACCCTTGGAGATCCCACACTTAGTCGATTAAGCTTTTCATGTGTGTTTCTAATAGAGATCATCTAAGGCTTAATATTATATTCAGGGATTTTATATATAAATACATATGTATATCCAATCACCACAAACTTATAGTATGTATCATATACATGCTATAACCACAACATAAACATGCAATTATAAATATACGAGCGATGGTTATTTCCCGTCTAATACAATTCTGTGGAGTCATAAGAAATTGCTACAACCAAATATCCACATCATATGTACAACCCATTGTTGGTGAAGATCTATGCTTGAACTAATCCAGATTGATCATTTCAACTCTTGAACCGATCAACTCATCTCCTGGCCGCTCAGATGGGCTATTTAAATGGTCGTCTGGTCTCAGGTTCAACCGATGTCAAGACTCCTTTAGCCAATTGATTGGTCCACCAATCGATCTATTCATCCTCTAGTTGTCTAGCCTCCTTGGTCCTCTAGTCATTTAGCTCGTTAACTGAACCATTTAGTTCTCCTAGTATAGAACGTTGTCTCATGATGGAATGTAAATAAACACTATCCTATTTCATATTGCATTGTAAAAGAGAAACCTCAAGTTTCATTTGAGGGGAAATAAGAAGATGATAATTAATTTACATTTGGAAGGGAGGAGAGAGTCTCAATATGAAAATCTAGATATAAAATAGAATAAACAACCACAATCATATACACACATATCTAGGGTTATTGGCCATAACCATGCTAACATCCACCATCAAAATACTTTTACGAAGACATGTATGGCTTGCATAAATAAATAAATAAATAAATATATATATATATATATATATATATATGTATATGTATGTATGTATCTATGTGTAGGTGGTATTTAATTAGATGTGCACATTGACTAGTTTAATATTCACATAGTATGCAGTAAAATAAATCTAATCACATCAATTTAAGTCCTACACCACCATAAATTGATGTGGGTCTGATACAACTATACAGAAATTGGGGATACAGATAAGGTAGTGGAAATAAAAAATTAATGCATGTTTCCCAAAACAGCAAGACTGCATCAACAACAATGTATCCAGGAAAGAAGGTTTGCAAGGTTATATCAGGTTCTAGAGAAAGGCAACTCCACACATCGGGAAGGAGTTGCATCTTTCGAACGTCAACCTACTATGATTGATTTTCTCTCCCATAATTGTCTCTCTTGCTATCCTTCCTTTTATGGGGTAGGATTTGCTCGGGCTCTCTATTAGTTACCACAATCAGAGAAGACAACAATATTTAGAGCACTTATTTGGTCTAAGAAGCCCCCAATACTACTATATTTATAGGAGAGGCTAGGGTCAAGGTTCTCAATCTCACTACAACAAAGATGAATTTTTCTAGCATACAAATGTGCCAGAAAAGATCTTAAATTATGTCGAAAAATATTTTTTCCACCATTTTTTAGTATGTTAGAAAAAATCCATTAAAAAGCGTGTCGGGAGAAGCTACTGACATGTTCTAACATGTCAAAAATGATAAAAAAAATCAGCATTTATTCAAATGCCAAAATTTAAAAAATGTCATTTCAACTATGCCGGTAAATAGCATATAGGACATTCCATCGTTGCCTTTAGAAGGAATTTTGGGCTAATTATATGTTCCCAACATAATTAACATGCCTAGAAACATTATTTTATATAAATGTTGATATACATGTCATACACACATGTAATACATATGTGTATTTCTTGATGTATATATACAATATTAGGAATCTAAAGGGATCTAAAACTATATTGACACATTAGTATTTGATCACAAGTATAGAATTACATGGGACATTTGACCTTGCCCCTTATACAAGGAAAGTCGTTCTAGACAAGTACAACCTTTATTGTACATTGAATTACATCTCCAAGAGACAAATCCAACTATAGCTAGCAAGCTTTTATCATCTATTTTTCTATTGATAAATGACATCACACAATTTCATAGTTTAGCTAAAGAGTCCCCTTGTGTTCACTTGACATGGAAACAAGATAACCTGCTCCAAACTTGTCCTCAATGTGTCTTGCCTTCGTATCTTCACATAAATTTATAACATGTGTTCTCAGCTACTGCACCTTATATTCTTATATCACACCTAATCCCTACATGAGTTTAAACTGAAAGCAACACATCTAGACAAATAAAGAGTTATAAATATCCTTTTTGAATAGTAAAAGTGAATAATATGAAATATTTCTAGAACTTAATTGGAAAATGGCATATTGTGAAAGGACTACAAGTGCATGCAAGGAAAACACTACTATTGAGACAATATTATTATGCTAACAAAATAAAAATCTAAAATTTTCATACAAAAAAACAATGACTTGCTTTGGGAAGGGAATAAAATTGAACTATTTAGTTGTGAATAGATATTGAAGTAGGAATCCAAGAAATCATTGTCATCCTTATGATAAAAATAAAGAACTTATTTTATTTAACAAAAAAGAATATAAACACACACAAGTACCAAAAAAATTGAGTCTCAATAAAACTAATAGTCACAAATAATTGGTATAATAATTTATGCATTGTTTGTATACTCAAATCAACATTCCTCACACAAAATTGTAAGGTAGGTTATAAACTCTTTGTAGTATGTATTCACACCTTAAAAATAAAGAAAAAAAATCTATTTGTAAGAATTTATGGTAATGATGGGCATGAATGTTGTTTACCTAATCACTAAATTATATTTTACATGAATAGGACATACTATTGCCTTATATATATCACGATTATCCCCAGGTTATCAATAATAAGAACCCGATCAACAATGAATGTTGTTAGGAACTAGTGAATAATGGTTTCTTGATTTATATTGCACGATCATGGTTTCCTTAAGAACACTATAATAAATAATAATCCAACATTTGAAACACTATGGAAGACGCTTTTGTAGATTTCCTTGATGTATGTTGCTAAATAACAGGATGGATCCCTAGTAATGATAGTAGTGATTCAATAAAATGAATGAATTAGATAATCTTGGGAATGTCATTTGGGGGTGACAACAGAAGGGGAGATGGTGATAGATCTCCTATGAAAAGGAGAGTCCTAGGTCAGGGAGGACTAGAAGGGAGAGGGAGGATAGGGAAATGCCAAAGGAAGCACTTCACAAGGTGTGAAGATCTTGATGTTGGAAATGGGGTTATGTTGGGTTTTATGTGGTCGAAGTAGGAAGCAGAAACAAAAAAAATTACTTGACCATTAACCCATAACCAACAGATCACATCATCATCTATATAATGTGAAGGTTGGTTTTAGCGAGATATACCTAGTCCTAAGGCTTGCTCAACGACTATACCTCACAACAAGTATAGTATTCAACCACCAATCTTCGACGGTGTCTGTGCAACTCCTGGTCTTGACCCAGACTATGGTTGACTATCGTCCTCCTGAGCGGCAGAAGTCTCCCACCTCTATAGATAGTCCACACGGGCTACCCGGAACTCTAATCATCCTAAAAAATGGACTAGAATGAGTTGTCCCCTTCTGTCGGCATACTAGACACTAACACACTCTCCCACCACCAGCTACTTCTCTGCAGTTGTCTTTCCCTCAATGTTCCTCCCTATATGGGTAGAACTTTCTTGGGCTCTCTTAGTTACAACAACCAGAGAGGACAACAACTTTGTTGAGAAAATGATGTTCTGAGTTGTGTCTCTGGAGAAGCCCCATGTACCCCTCTATTTATAGTAGAGGGTAGGGTCAGGGTTCCTAGTCTATGTGGGAGTAGACGGGTCCAGAATTTCCATGAACAATTTGCACTGTGATAGGTGAATGGATCATTTCATAACTAAAATAGTCATTTGGAATGGTGAGCTGATCGGTTCACTAGTGAACTAGTTAGTTGGGGTGTGATTCGATCAGTTCATCCAGTGAATCGGTCGTTTCACTTCCCAGACTTGCCTGTAATTGACTTTCCTTATTCATTTCTAATTAATGCAAATATTAATTCTTGTCCCAATCAAATTTAACAAGTGAAATGAAAAAAATTTCTCAAAAATTGGGACAACCCAACACTACTCATTTGGTCCAGTTGAACCGATCAGTTCACTATAATGAACTGGTCGTCTCACTGACCATGAGCCGATCAGTTCACCAAGTGAACCAGACGGTTGGTGGTCCAGATTGTGCAGAACATAATCAATTCAGTTCTCAATCAATCTGACACTCTAATTAGTTGGTCCAATAGTTGAACTTGATGATTCTTAGTCAAGTTTATTGATTGAATTTTTTATTGAGTACTTAAACACTTTAGTAATCAATTCAAACATCATTCATGGATAAACTCCTCTTGTAGGTTAATCCTTTGTCTGTAACCCTATAGGTCCCATTTCATGTTGGCAATGAATGTCCATAACTAGCTTATGACATAACAAGAAAAGAGTGGTACCTAGTCATACATCAGTGCTACCCAAGTGAAAAGGAAAGTTGGAGAACAACTTTCAATCCTACAATTTGTAATTGGTGTTTCAGTTAATGTATAATTCCTTTGTCTCTGATATCTTGAATGAACTCAAGGCATGGAGTTGTCATCCTTTCAACATTCATTCATGTTTCTTGAACTAGAGAAAACATCAGTATCATATATTGATTCACATGTGCATGCACAGACCTTTCTCAGTCTCTCTTATCAAAGCCACCCAATCAGCATTGTGATAACAACCCATGTTTTAGGACTGCATTTGATGATGTCAAAGTGTACTCAATCACTGATCCTTTCTTTATTTTAATATATCAGTCAAAACTTTTGACTATATAATCAAAGTAAAGACTCCACTTCTTAGGTGCTTGTATTTAATCAATCATATTGATTAAACTCTTGTAACTTATAGACTACATTTGCATCATCAGAATTATAAAACCCTTCAAGTTGTGTCATGTACACAGCCTCATGTTATTCCTACTAGGAATGTGATTTTAATATCCACATGCCAAATTTCATTGTCTTCAAGTTCCAATAGCAAGAATGATCCTTTTATGGCATGTAGCCACTATAATTGGTTAAATAAAATCATCAGGTTCAACACCTTGAACTCACTTGAATTTATCTCAACTAATCAAATCTTCAAATGTCATCCACGTCAGTCTTAACTCTTAAGACCCAATTGAACTTTATGGGTTTTATCCCTATAAGTGCTATTCAGTAGGACTATCTACCCACTCCTCGCAGATGTGGAATTAATGGAGGGCGGTGCTCTGGCATTCCACTAGGTTTCCTTGGCGGTAGTGTTTTCTCGGGGGGAGGGAGTTGGCCGGCTGGCAGTCGGGTGCGACCTTCTCCCCCTCAGTGATCTTCCTCTCTCCCTGCTCATTTCGTCATGGTGCATGCCTGCTCATGTCCTCTCCTGTGCGGCAGCTCTCGGTGGCTAAGCTTCCTCTTTTTATTTCCTCTTTTCGCGTCTGTAGGTGTGCTCGTTACCTGGTGGTCGGCCAACGAGTTGAGCACCCCCTGGAAAGTCAATAGGGATTGGAGCTCAAGTTGGGGAACTATGTTGCTGGAGGTTCCTTCGCCCCTCTATTTGTCCTTCCACTCAGGCGGTGCTTGAGCGTGTAGGGACTACAAAGCTGGTTGGAAGCGGTGGTGGGGTTCCCTGCGCCCTCTACCCCCACCTGGCACTTGCCAGGGCCCTCTTGTTCCCGGTGGTGGTTCTGTTGGTGTTTTGGCTCCCTTGCTAGAAGCTACCTAGGTGGTGCACACTAACTGTTCGACAATTTTTCCATGTGTGTTTTCCTTCTTGTTGCTTTGCTTCATGTCTTGTTACATAGTTGTGTGTAGCCGAGTGTGTTGTTGTCGTTCACCTTTGTGTTGTTTTGCTTGGTTGTGTTATATGGAAGAAAGTGAAAAGGTGATCCCATCTTTGGTCACTGGTTTGAAGCATATACTTTATATCAGATATAATCTCAAGTTGAAGGAATCTCTCATAAAACGTTGTTTTGGTCAGTGATATAGAAGATAGATCAATACATTGGTGTACTTATCGCATTCTGGCATGAGTTTCTAGTTATTGTATATGCTCTTTACCTTTTTGTGTTTAGTTGGTGTATATCCCTTTATATGTAGATGTCGTATGGCTTTAATGTAATGAATGTGGTGTCTTTAAAAAAAATCAATGCCATACCTTATTTGGTTCACATGGAAGTCATTTTAGATCTTATGTCTTCAAGCCATAACTCAAAATATGGTTCTTCAACATCATCTAGTCTGATTATTGGCTCATCATCAAATGACCAATTCATCACCTTTGTATTTGTAGGATATCATTATCCATCAAGCTCAAGGTGATTTCTACGAGGTATATGAGGTGTATCGTTTACATAAGGAATTTGAGATTCCACAACATTTGTGATTCTTAATCTCCTTTTTTACCTTTATTTAGTGTAAAGCATGTTCTTTAGAAGAATTCTAGAAGATTAATTATTGGTTTGATGATCATGCTCTTACTATTTAGAGTATGATTCCTTCTTTGATTTAGACATCATTGTGCCTTAATCATGAGTTCTCTAGGATATGCTATCATAGTTACTCACAAGGTCCTCATACATTTGGTTTAAGTATCTCATTCATTGATCATATCAAAGAGTTAATACTTTTACCAAGTTTTTTCTTTATTTATGATATTCTTGAACATTTTAGGATATTCATTTTTGTATTTCATTAAATATCATATCTAAAGTATTAACATTTATTCCAATAGGTATGTATATACATCAATATGTATTATACCTAATAGAATAGTTGTTCTCCCACTACATCTAATGAAGATTGACTTGTCATCATGCCCAATAAACAAGACATTCATATCTCTTAATGGTTCATTAACCAAGAGAGTCTAGTTTATCCATCAATATGGAACCTAGAGATGAATTTATCATTCATTTGTTTAAATGATAATGATAATTTATTGTTTGAATCATCAATAACTTTTAGGTATTATTATAATATCTCATGCATACCAAGTACCACAAGATAATTAAGACATTTCCATAAAAGATCATATCTTTGAAATTGAAACATGAATTTTATTGATAGACATCCTTGTCATTACAAGATGTAGAAATAAAAATGTTTCTATTTATTGGCATAATGAAATAGCAGTTCATAACTCTATTACATGACCTTTGGGCTCAAATAAACTAAAAGGTACTGCTATCTATGGTAGCAACACTTGCTCCAATGTTGATAAGTGCTCCTTCTTGGTTCTTTCATAAAGGCCATCACTTCTTCTCAAATCATGCACATCATATATGTCATATCTATATCTTAGTATCATATACCTATGATAAAGAAGAATTTTAAGTTTATTTCACGATACCTGAGGTGGAGACTTCCATCCCCTCCTTCTTATTCTTTAGTGCATCTATGTAGAGGGGGCAATTTTTCTTCCAATGTCCTGGCTCATGACAATGGTGACATTTGCCTCCCTTGTTCACCCCTCCCTTGGCTTTGATAGTTGAAGATGACTTGGGTTGCTGGATAGCATTAGAACCTTTCTTTGCTTTGCCCTTGCCCTTGACTTTAGACTTTCCCTTCTTTCTGGTGATCATCATCACAGATTTGGGCTTGTCTTTCTTCATATGTGCCTCAGCTGTCCTCAACATGCCCAACAACTCTATTAGTGGCCAGTCAAAGTTTTTCATGTTGTAATTCATTACAAACTGACTGTAAGATTCTGGCAATGATTTTAGTATCACATTAGTAGCCAATTCTTGGCTTAGTGGGAATCCCAGTCGAGTTAGGTTCTCCACATACCCAATCATCTTGAGTGTGTGAGGGCCTACAAGAACTCCTTCTATCATCACGTACTTGAACAATGCCTTGGAGACATCATATTTCTCTTGTCATTCTTGGTCTTGATACATGTTCTTGAGATGTTGAACCATCTCAATGACGTACATGTTCTCATGTTGTCTCTGCAACTCATAGTTCATTGATTACAACATCAAGCACTTCACATTAATGTCATCCTCAATATGCTTCTTGTAATCATCCCTTTCAGCCTTTGGTGCATTGGGAGAAGGATCATCTGGCTCTAGTTTATCTAGGAGATAGAACTTTCTCTCTTGAGTGAGAATAATTCTTAATGTCCTAAACTAGTCATGGAAGTTGTTCCCATTTAGCTTGCCCTTCTCAAGGACCGACCGCAACAAAAAGTGATTGTTGTTGGTAGCCATTTATTCTACAAAAGGAAATTTGCAATTTTAGTCCAAAACTCTTTTGATTTGATTTGATTTGAAAATTTATCATATTAATTAGGTATTTAATTAATTATCGCTCCCATTATTTTTATCAAACTGATAACCCTCACCATCAATTCAGAAGATTGTAGCGTACAACCTTCTAGTGAGAAGGATCCTAATTTCCTCTATGACATGGACCAGCTAGGGCTGTCACGCACAACTAGATTCTTTCAGGTAGGAAACTGTTATGACCCACATTTCGTTTTACCAGTAAGTACCTTGGTTAGTGCATAATTGAACTAGTTCTGTTGAGATGAGTACTTGCTTTTGTTAATAGTGTTTTGCGCTTTGAGCTAGTGTTAATGTATCATTAGCTTGTTCTCTTGTCCTGAGGTTGAGGACAAGTTTGTGCTTGATCCGTTGCCAGAGAAATCACGCGAAACCGACCTAAGAGTAAAAAGATATGAGCTTTTTAGCGAGCAGGGACCTATATGTAATTTCTGAAAGTTCTTGGGTAATTTGCATCCGCCCCCCTGGGCGCCCTTCCTTATCCCTTCTTTAGTTTTTCCTTTATTAGCTTTGTTAGCCGACCTTGAATGAATGATACGTTCATTCCTTCAGTTGCCGCTTGAGAAAAATAGAAAAAGGGAGAGGGAGAGAGCGAGCTAGAGGAGAAAGCTGGGCAATCAAGCTCCTCCTTCTCCGTTCTTCTTCGATTCCTCATCTTCTCTAGCCGAATCAGCCAACCACTTCACCTTCTTCCCCTTCCCCTTCTTCTTCCGCGTTCCTACTGCCCGGCCAAGATAGGAGTCGGCCAAGGAGGTTCTAGGAGCGGCCAAAGGCGTGAAAAGCAATGTCTACGGGTTGCTGCTAGGTCGTCTTGAAGTTCCCAAGGTATTTCATGCGGAGATTTCCCGCGAATCGACCCCGAATACACCTTCTTCCTTGGGGATTTCCATTTCTGCGCAGGTTGCACATCGTGCAAATCAGTTTGCACGGCGTGCAAAGTTACAGAAAGTTGATGTCGGGGATTTCTGTTTCTGCACAGGTTTGCACGGTGTGCAGATCAGTTGCACGGGGTGTAAAGTTGCAGAAAAATAGAACAGAAGTGTTTCTGCCCAGATTACACGGGGTGCAAATCAGTTGCACGGGGTGGAGATCAGTTGCACGGGGTGCAAAGTTGCAGAAAAATAGAACAGAAGTGTTTCTGCCCAGATTGCACGGGGTGCAAATCGGTTGCACGGGGTGCAAAGTTGCAGAAAAGCAGAATTAGGCGTGTTTGTGGACGTTTTCGGTGTATACGAACACACCGAATTGGGTGAGTATTATCTCACTTAATTATCAAGGTTTAACTCGTTTAATTGTAGATATTGCATATATGAAAATGATGTTTATATGTATATGTGGGTAATAGAGATTACTCGGATGTCGAGCATAGTTATCATCCCTAGACTTTTAATTTGCATAGTTCAAATGAAATGAAATGATTAGTAAAATAAATGTGTATGCTTTACGAGTAATTTCAGTAAGATGCGAATAAATGTGATAAAGTATTTCAGATTTGGTATTCCTTTCAATACAGTATATTTGAATGTTCAGTAATATGAAATCAGTATAGAGACGTGGAATAGATATGAAATCTATTTACAGTGAACGAATATGTTTGCATGAAAGCATAGCTGAGTTATGAGTTATTGCGATATAAGTGAATAACTGTTGCACTATATATAGAAATGTTATGAAAGTTGAATTTCTAGTTTCAGCTAGTGAATTGCAGAATTACAGTATATTCCAGTAGTCGAATATGTGAGAGAGAGACACAATGCTATAAGAGTTTTCTTGTTATAATAAAATTTGTTAGACTTAGATGCCCTGACACTGTAGAACCCCTTTGAGAGGTCTGTGCCTTAGGGGTGAAACGACCTACCTAGCGTGTGTCTAGATGGTCGGTGGCTCGTGTTCAAAAATAATCCGTGCGTGTGTCACGGTGGCACGAGGACAGAGAGGCAGTGTTCAACAATAATCCGTGCGTGTGTCACGGTGGCACTGGAAGTAAATAGGGGTTATTCAACAATAATCTGTGCGTGTGTCACAGTGGTAACCCAGACTCTCCGCCTGTGTGCTCAGATTAGAGGAGGAGTCTAGAGTACACTCTTTGAGAGTGCAGTGAGGCCGTGTGAGCCTGAGAGTCCTGACGCAGACCAGGACGGCAGTCAGACTTAGCATTTCCCGGGTGTGTTGCTAAGTCTTGTACGGTGGGTTCGTAGTTCGCTATGAGACTTTATATGCAGAGTACACTGCATATGATCAGGGCATAAGTTAAAAGATGATCACTTAGAATTAAGATAGATTAATATGAAACTTGTGTATGTTCAGATTTAGAATTTATAATACTTGTTCTTTAAATGTTCAGTATACTTTTCTGTGATAATTGCACTGTTTAATTAGAACTTCTCAATTTGTTAATTTATTCACATATTCCTGTTAAATGTAAAATATGGAGTTATCCGATGATGGCTAAGTGAAATATTATTCACTGAGCGAGTAGGCTCATTCCTCTACTCAAACATTTTCAGGTCAGCGACAGTTCCAGGAATCGGAAGGATCTTTTCATCCTAACGCTTAATCTGTAGAAGGTATATGTAGTTAGTTTAGTTAGATAGTGGTCTCTTAGTCCTTTCCCCTTGGTCCTTGGGACATGGTATGGGTGAGAGAGAGTGTGTATGTGAAATGTGTATAAAGATGTAAATTAACTGATATGTTTACTTTCTGTTAAACAATGTTACATGTTGTAAACTTTGTTTATGTTCTCTAGCCAGTTTAATTGACATGCTTCCGCAATAGTTTATTATGTTTTAGTTTACAGCAATAATCCGGATATCATTACGAGGTTTTAAAAAGAAAGAAAAACGTTCTCAGTGATTTGTTTATGTGATAATTCCTCCGTCGCGCCCTAATCTCGTGATTAGTGGTTAGTGTGAGATTGGGGTGTGACATCTTTGGTATCAGAGCATAGGTTGAGTATATGAATACTCTAAGTCAAGGTCATGGGACGATAAGAGACCAATAGGATTAGGACTTAAGTGTCTTCCTTCTAACTGTAATTTTCTAACAGGAAGTGTTCTGTTATACTATTGCAGATGGCAGGAAGAGGATGTGGTCACGAGAATCAAGTTGAGAATTTAAGCTGAGTTATCAAGGATCATTAGGATCAAAAGATAGTATTATAATTAAGATGGATAAGAAATGATGTGTCTTTAGCTTTGGGAGGTCTGAGTGTTTAGATACCCTGGCCAGGTGTCTGAATACTTGGATTGACCAGTATCGAGCTACTCTGTCTATTCTTCTCTGGATGCCCTGGCCAGGTATGCAGAGGAAGGATAGGCTAGAGAGAAACCCTGGAAATCTTAGGGTTAAGGAAACCGGAAATTAATGTAGGAGTAAGAGATTAAAAATAGGATGTGATACAACTCTTTATTTGATTGAAAATTCACTAGAAATGCTCTTATATGCATGAATTTAGATTTTCAGTTTGTAAAGTAAATGTGATTCTTTTATATTGTTGTGCGTCATAAATCGGTTTATTTATTGTTTATATTCTTGGTATTAAGTAGACCAGAAGTTATGTTTAAATGAGTTTGCCCTAAGTGGATATTCTTTCCACATGTTTGAGATTAATAGGAGTTGGTTAATCCTAAGTAACTCTTGGCTTCAGGACTACAGGTTCGGCCTGGTCCGGCTGGCAGGATGCGTTACTGGGATCTAATGACTCCTATTAAAAGTATAATAAGAATAGACTCTGGATAATTTAGATTCGCATCATAGTAAGAATGTATATACACTAAGAGGTTGAGGTATAAGGGAAAGATTAAAACAACTAAGAAGTAGATGGAAATGATATCAGAGGCCCAATGTTGGAGTCTCATATGAGCAATCCTTAATTGGAAAAAAAAAGTTAAGTATACAATAAGTACATAGAAATAAAGAGCCTTTGGAAGAGCAACATGATATACATGAAGAAACATGTAAATTAGAAAATGAAACATATATGGTGCATAACTACCATGGTAGAGACGTTTAAGTAAGTAAAATGATGACACACAATATGATGATGAAAACCCTAGCAGGGTAAATCGAGAATGTAACTTATTTGGATGTTCAAGTAAGAGGAAGGAAATTCCAGTGATAAGATAAGGAAGACTTGAGTAAACTTATGAGATCTAAACAGTGAGGGTGTCGGTCGAGTTATGTGTAGGACAAACTCGACCGAATCTGCTGCAGACTGCAATATAGCAGTGCACTGTTTGATTTTTTTAATTATTTATTGGTAACTAGAAATGATCTCAAATTTTTACTGGAGGTCTGAAACTTCATTAGGTATAACATATAAAATTCCAGAATTTTTGGAGCTTCTGTTAGCTATTTAGTAGGTGAATTATAGAAACTATTGTGAAAACTGAATATTCAGCCAATATAATTAAAGTTGAGTGTTGGGTTAATATGCAATTGACCCAAGCAGCTCAAATTGACCTATATGATCGACCACACACACACACACAATAATGCTATGTTACTGATAAGGACCGAACCCTAGAATGATTAGAGATGAAGTAGTTCAAGGGATGTCGCTAGTGATTTGGCCTTGAATACTAGCATCTTTATAAAACAAAATCATGAGATTTTCACTATGAAAAGTAAAGTAGTATTGATAGTAATCCAGGGTTTAAAGGTAGTTAATCTGAAAGGTAGATAAACAATATGAAAATGATTCAGAGAAAGGAGTAAGATACAAATTTGAAAAGTAACAAATGTGTTTGAAACAAAAGGAGAAATATAAAATAAGTGAAGTGCAATGTAAAATGAATTCTTGTAGTTATAGCAAGAAGTAAGTAGCATAGAATGAGGAGTATTATCTGACACATGATTTGGAGTTAGCTGATGTAGTTCATGCTCTTAAGACATGACATCACTATCTTTATGGTGAGGCGTGCCAAGTGTTTACAGATCATGAGAGCTTGAAATATATCTCCACCCAGAAGGATCTAAATCTTAGACAGCGAAGATGGTTAAAATCGATCAAAGATTATGAAGTGACAATAGAGTATCATCCTGGTAAGTTGAATGCGGTAGCAGTTGCTCTGAGCAGGATGTCAAGTTCAGCAGCGGATGTATTCTCTATGACATGTTTCAAGAGAGGCTTGCTAGTAGAGATGCGGAAGTTGAACTTAGACTTAGGGGTGACTGAACAGAGTGGTTGATTTGCACAGATGCAAGTTAAGCCTATCTTTTATGATCAGATTAAGGAACTTCAGTAGAGTGATAGTGAGTTACAGTAGATCATGCATGAGATGACAGGGGGAAAAGACCAGAGTTTATGTTTCGGATGATGGTGTGTTGTATTAGCGTGACAGGTTGCATATACCTCGAGATAATGACTTGAGAGAATAGATTCTTGAGGAAGTGCATGCATCGATGTATGCCATGCATCCAGGTAACACTAAGGTGTACGTGAATCTCAATGAGTTGTATTGGTGGCCTGGTATGGAAAGAATGTAGCTGAGTATGTGACTAGGTGCAGTGTGTGTCAGCAAGTTAAGGCTGAGCACCAGAAACCTATAGATACATTGTAATCTCTTCATATACCAGAATGGAAATGGGAACATATCACAATGGATTTTGTGATAGGGTCACCCAGGACACCTAGAGGTTGTGACTCAATATGGTGATTTTGGATAGATTGACTAAGTCTGCTCACTTTCTTCATATCAAGTCAACCTCTAATGTTCCGAAGTTGGCTAAGATATTCATGGATGAGATAGTCAGGTTGTATGGTATCCTAGTTTCAATTATATCAGATAGAGATCCTAAGTTTACATCCAGGCTTTTGGAATTAGTTGGATCGTGCTTTGAGCACAAAGCTGAGGTTTAGTACAACTTCTTACCCGCAAACAGATAGTCAGTCTGAGAGAACCATTCAGACTCTTGAGGACATGCTGAGAGCATGTGTTTTGCATTTTAGTGGAAGTTGGGAAGAACATTTAAGCCTTATAAAGTTTGCATACAACAATAGTCACCATTCCAGTCTTGGTTTGGCCCCGTATGAAGCTTTGTATAATAGAAAGTGTAGACTGGACCAGTGAATTTACATAGTTCATCGAAACCCAAATTGCTTTGTGTAAATGTTGAGTTTAGAAATACACAACTGATAATGGTACGGTTTGAGTCTAAACCCAGACAATACAGATTTGGTAAATCATCAGGTGCATGATTTCAAGAAAGTATGATAGTATTAAAATATGCAAATAAACCTAGTTGCATGCTTCCTGTTATGTTAATGTGTGTGACTTAACATTTACATGAATTGGCACATTTCTCTGAGATATTACTAGAAATTCTCAAGTATTATTAATTATTTGTGTTATGATACGTAAGCAACTCTTAATTGAGTTATGTGATGCACAAACTAGGATTTGGGTTAATGTGCACGTTCTTCAAGAAATTTCAGATAATTGATAAATATTACAGATGATTTCTTATATGTGAAGTAAATTACTCTTATTGGTGTAATAGGATGTTCAATTGCATGAATTCAGTATGTATGTGCCAAAATTGATATGAGTTTGGGATATTTATGAATTTTAAATCTGCCTGCATGCATGATATAAGAATTACTCGGTAATTACAATGATTTTGAATATACTGCTCTGCCAGTTCTAGAATGATACCGTATTGTGATTTGAACTGCAATCAAATAGATGAGATAACTGAAACCCTAAGGATAGGGTGTTGCCATGTGACTAGTGAATGAGGTAACCCCTAAGGATAGGGTGTTGCTATATGATAAGTGAATGAGGTAACTGAAACCCTAAGGATAGGGTGTACAATGAATCAAGTATTTTGATATCAAAATTCTCAGTATGAGATGTGGTGATGTTTAACAGTTCAATTGCATGATTTTTAGTATAAACTGCCAAATTGACATGCATTTTGTTTATTTAAGAATTTTATTTTGTCTACATGTATAGTATGATAATTTCTCAGTAATTACCATAATTTGAGTTACTGTTATAACAGTTCTAGAAAGACAATGTATTGTGGTTTGATCTGGAATCAGATCAGATGTGTCCTATGTTGAGGGACCAATACATATAGTTGATCAGAGGATCAAGAAGCTTAAGAATCGCGAGTTATCTTTAGTGAAAGTTTTGTGGAGGAATCACAATATAGAGGAAGCTACGTGGGAGCTTGAATCAGAGATGCGTAACAAGTTTCCTTTTCTCTTAGGAATTTCGGGATGAAATTCTTATAAGGGAGGGAGATTGTTATGACCCACATTTCGTTTTACCAGTAAGTATTTGGTTAGTGCATAATTGAACTAGTTATGTTGAGATGATTACTTGCTTTTGTTAATAGTGTTTTGAGCTTTGAGCTAGTGCTAATGTACCATTAGCTTGTTCTCTTGTCCTGAGGTTGAGGACAAGTTTGTGCTTGATCCGTTGCCAGAGAAATCACGCAAAACCGACCTAAGAGTAAAAAGATATGAGCTTTTTAGCGAGCAAGGACCTATATGTAATTTCTGAAACTTCTTGGGTAATTTGCATCCGGCCCCCTGGGCGCCCTTCCTTATCCCTTCTTTAGTTTTTCCTTTATTAGCTTTGTTAGCCGACCTTGAATGAACGATACGTTCATTCCTTCAGTTGCCGCTTGAGAAAAATAGAAAAAGGGAGAGGGAGAGAGCGAGCTAGAGGAGAAAGCTGGGCAATCAAGCCCCTCCTTCTCCGTTCTTCTTCGATTCCTCATCTTCTCCAGCCGAATCAGCCAGCCACTTCACCTTCTTCCCCTTCCCCTTCTTCTTCCCCGTTCCTGCTGCCCGGCCAAGATAGGAGTCGGCCAAGGAGGTGCTAGGAGCGGCCAAAGGCGTGAAAAGCAACGTCTACGGGTTGCTGCTAGGTCGTCTTGAAGTTCCCAAGGTATTTTGTGCGGAGATTTCCCGTGAATCGACCCCGAATCCACCTTCTTCCTCGGGGATTTCCGTTTCTGCGCAGGTTGCACGGCGTGCAAATCAGTTTGCACGGCGTGCAAAGTTACAGAAAGTTGATGTCGGGGATTTCTATTTCTGCACAGGTTTGCACGGCGTGCAGATCAGTTGCACGGGGTGAAGATCAGTTGCACGGGGTGCAGATCAGTTGCACGGGATGCAAAGTTGCAGAAAAATAGAATAGAAGTGTTTCTGCCCAGATTGCATGGGGTACAGATCAGTTGCACGGGGTGCAGATCAGTTGCACGGGGTGTAAAGCTGCAGAAAAATAGAACAGAAGTGTTTCAGCCCAGATTGCACGGGGTGCAAATCAGTTGCACAGGGTGCAAAGTTGCAGAAAAGCAGAATTAGGTGTGTTTGTGGACGTTTTCAGTGTATACGAACACACCGAATTGGGTGAGTATTATCTCACTTAATTATCAAGGTTTAACTCGTTTAATTGTAGATATTGCATATATGAAAATGATGTTTATATGTATATGTGGGTAATAGAGATTACTCGGATGTCGAGCATAGTTATCATCCCTAGACTTTTAATTTGCATAGTTCAAATGAAATGAAATTATTAGTAAAATAAATGTGTATGCTTTACGAGTAATTTCAGTAAGATGTGAATAAATGTGATAAAGTATTTCAGATTGAGTATTCCTTTCAATACAGTATATTTGAATGTTCAGTAATATGAAATCAGTATAGAGACGTGGAATAGATATGAAATCTATTTACAGTGAACGAATCTGTTTGCATGAAAGCATAGCTGAGTTATGAGTTATTGCGATATAAGTGAATAGCTATTGCACTATATATAGAAATGTTATGAAAGTTGAATTTCTAGTTTCAGCTAGTGAATTGCAGAATTACAGTATATTCCAGTAGTAGAATATGTGAGAGAGAGACACAATGTTATAAGATTTTTCTTGTTATAATAAAATGTGTTAGACTTAGATGCCCTGGCACCGTAGAACCCCTTTGAGAGGTCTGTGCCTTAGGGGTGAAACGACCTACCTAGCGTGTGTCTAGATGGCCGATGGCTCGTGTTCAACAATAATCTGTGCGTGTGTCATGGTGGCACGAGGACAGAGAGGTAGTGTTCAACAATAATCTGTGCATGTGTCACGGTGGCACTGGAAGTAAATAGAATTATTCAACAATAATCTGTGCGTGTGTCATAGTGGTAACCCAGACTCTCTGCCTGTGTGCTCAGGTTAGAGGAGGAGTCTAGAGTACACTCTTTGAGAGTGCAGTAAGGCCGTGTGAGCCTGAGAGTCCTGACGCAGACCAGGACGGCAGTCAGACTTAGCATTTCCCGGGTGTGTCCCTAAGTCTTGTACGGTGGGTTCGTAGTTCCTACGAGACTTTATATGCAGAGTACACTGCATATGATCAGGGCATAAGTTAAAAGATGATCACTTAGAATTAAGATAGATTAATATGAAACTTGTGTATATTCAGATTTAGAATTTATAATACTTGTTCTTTAAATGTTCAGTATACTTTTCTGTGATAATTGCACTGTTTAATTAGAACTGCTCAGTTTGTTAATTTATTCACATATTCCTGTTAAATGTAAAATATGGAGTTATCCGATGATGGCTAAGTGAAATATTATTCACTGAGCGAGTAGGCTCATTCCTCTACTCAAACATTTTCAGGTCAGCGACAGTTCCAGGAATCGGAAGGATCTTTTCATCCTAACGCTTAATCTGTAGAAGGTATATGTAGTTAGTTTAGTTAGATAGTGGTCTCTTAGTCCTTTCCCCTCGGTCCTTGGGACATGGTGTGGGTGAGAGAGAGTGTGTATGTGAAATGTGTATAAAGATGTAAATTAACTGTTATGTTTACTTTCTGTTAAACAATGTTACATGTTGTAAACTCTGTTTATGTTCTCGAGCCAGTTTAATTGAAATGCTTCCGCAATAGTTTATTATGTTTTAGTTTACAGCAATAATCCGGATATCATTACGAGGTTTTAAAAAGAAATAAAAAAGTTCTCAGTGATTTGTTTATGTGATAATTCCTCCGTCGCGCCCTAATCTTGTGATTAGTGGTTAGTGTGAGATCGGGGTGTGACAGAAACCTTTTCCAATTGCATCATAAGAAACTCTTGTTAGATATCATGCACAATTTCCTTGCCATGTTCGTCTTTATGCCTCAAGGTGCTTGATCCGATAAAGGTCACCGAGTTAAGTCCATCCTAAAATCAAACATGATGAATATGCACCCTATGAAGGCAGACCCACATATTCGCCATCACACTTCTATGAGATAGATGTTGCACCACATGAAGGCATGCCCACAATTAGTCAATCAAACTTTTCATGTGTGCTACTTTTGGAAGGTATCTTCAACTTAATATGTATATTTATGGGGTTTTAAAATGCTTGTATATGCATATATGTATCCAATCAATAAATATATAGTATGTATCATATACATGCTATATCCCACAAAAAAAACCATGCAATAATGATAAAGAAATGATTTTGGCCATCCTATTGTAGTTACTTGGAGTCACAAGGAACTACGATCATATAAGGTCTACATCACATGCAACCTGTTATTGATGAAGATTTGTTCTTGCCAATTCGGGTTGACTGGTTCAACCTTGGAATCGGTCCACTCGCCTCTTGGATGGTCGGTTGGTCTCCTCCAGCCGATCATGTGGCTCCTCCAGATGGTCGAATCGTCTAACCATCTGGGCTTCTCATCAGTCCACCAAATGCTCCTCAGTCGGTCATCTCGGTCCATCAAGCAGTCATATTTAGTCTTTATCATAACAAAAAATAAAGCTAACCCTATTTTACATAATCTTTGTGAAACCTCAAGTTACATTTGAGGGGAGCAAAGGTAGAAGAGAATCTCAAGTTATCTTGAGTTACATTCATAATAGAAGAAGAGGGATAGGTGCACAGACCGATATGCAAAAAAACATAACCAACCACACACATGCACATAGGGTTTATAGGACGTAACCATGCTACACATCCACCATCAAAATTGTTTTTAGGGAGACGTGTATCCATTGCGTATATATACCATATCACATATGTATATATTAGTTTGGGATCATGTGGTATTAATCTGATATTCACATTAGTCATTTAAATATTCACATCATATGCAATAAATAAAAAACAAAAATCTTATCATATCGATTATCCCAAAACATAGAGTATTGATCTGGCTCTGATACCACTGTTGGGTTTTATCTGGTCAGAGTAGGTAGAGGAAACAAAAAATTTACTTGACCATAAACCCATAACTAGTAGATCACATCAACATCTATGTAATGGGAAGGATGGTTTTACCAAGATATACCTGGTCCTGAGCCTTGCTCAGTGACTATACCTCGCATCAAGTGTGGTCTTCAACCACCTATCCTTGACAACATCTGTGCAGCTCCTGGTCTTGACCTAGAATGTGGTTGACTATCATCCTCCTGAGTGGCATAAGTCTCCCGCCTCAATAGATAGTCCACACAGACTACCGGGAACTCTAGTCATCCTAAAGAATGGACTAGAAGGAGTTGTCCCCTTCTATCAGTGTACTAGTCACTGACACATTCTCCTACCACCAGTTGCTTTTTTGCAGTTTTCTTTCCCTCACAGTTCCTCCCGAGATGGGTAGAACTTGCTTGGGCTCTCTCAGTTACCACAAGCAGATAGGACAACAACTTTATAGAGCAACTGATGTTCTGAGTTGTGTCTCTGGAGAAGCCCCTTGTACCCCTCTATTTATAGTACAGGGCAGGGTCAAGGCTCCCAGTCTATGCAGGAGTAGATGGGTCTAGAATTTCCATGAACAATTTGCACCGTGGCAGGCGAACTGGTCATTTCATAACTGATATGATTGTTTGGCAAGGTGAGCCGATCGATTCACTAGTTAATCGGTTTGTTGGGAGTTTCCTACAATTGACTTTCCTTATTCATTTCTAATTAATAGAAAAATTTAGTTCATGTCCCAATCAAATTGAACAAGTGAAATGAAAAACTTTTCTCACAAATTGGGAAAACCCAACACTGCTCATTTGGTCCAGTTGAACTGATCGGTTCACTAGAATGAACCAATCATTTCATTGACCATGAGTCGGTCGGTACACCCAGTGAACTAGTCAATTGGTGGTCTAGATTGTGCATAACACAATCAATTCAATTCTCAATCAATCTGACACTCTAATCAGTTGGTTTAACACTTGAACTTGATGATTCTAAGTCAAGTATATTGATTAAAAGTTTGATTGAGTACCTAAACACTTTAGTTATCAATCCAAACATCATTCAAGGATAAAATCCTCTTCTAGGTTAATCCTTTGTGTGTGACCCTATAGGTCCCATTTCACGTTGGCAATGAATGTCCATAACTAGCTTATGACATCACAAGCAAAGAGTGGTACCTAGTCGCACATCAGTTCTACCTAAGTAAAAAGGAAATTTGGAGAACAACTTTCAATCATATAGTTTGTGATTGGTGTTTCAGTGAATGTATAATTCCTTTGTCTCTGATATCCTAAATGAACTCAAGGTATGGAGTTGTCCTCCTTTCAACATTCATTCATGTTTATTGAACTAGAGCAGACATTAATATCACATATTGATTCAGATGTGCATGTACATGTCTTTCTCAGTCTCTCTTATCAAGTGGTCTGGACATCATACTCCCTTAGGAGGGACAAATCCCATATATATCACTCACATCCTATCTGATGTGTCAAAGCCACCCAATCATCACCATTATAAAAACCCATGTTTCAGGACTATGTTTGATTATGTCAAAGTGTACCCGATCAGAGTTGATGAGTGTAGTTGTTACAACCCTAATTTTCTAGTTCATATGGATGGAAATGCAATTTCCCCAATAGATGTATGATTATGGGAATTATATGAATTATATGGAATCTCTTTGCTATAATTCCTTTGTGCGTGTGATTTCATGGACTATATGTTAATGAGCCCAATATGATTAAAAAAAAGAGAAATCAAATATTGCTTTATTAAGAAGGAAATAAGAGATAATGATGTAAATGTAAGAAATATGTGAAGATATGGATAATGGAATCATTATGGAGTAGATTTTGAATCCACAAGGCTTATAATGGTAAAAGGAATCCAAATAAATGATATAAAATAAGAGGAGAGAGAAAATAGGCATAAAATATTGCTTAATAAGTAATAACTTGCATATGAAAAAAAGTCTCTCATACTTTTGAGTTTGAGTCCTAAACTTAGCACACAAGTAGTTTAAGTCATTATTGACTTTCCTTTAAGATTTAGGATCAATTGGGTAAGAGAGGAGAGAGATGCATTTAGTAAGTTTGCATAAAGTGAGGGATTAATAAACAATTTATGATTACTATCACATGCATTCTTTTTGGAAAGGGATTTTTGCGGACTGTGTATATGGGCACGTTTTGGTAGCCCTTGGGTTACATATCGATGGCTGGTAAGCCATCTTATACCTTCAAACAACTGAGGCAAATTCAAAATAGTAAAGCTTCCTTTCCTTCTCAGATTCCCTCTGTCTGTGACCAATATGGATATAATTAAACTCTCCCATCGAGTTGGGGAGGGAGATTCGAACTCAAACAACCCTGGTTTTAACTACTTTACAATAGATTAGGACTTTCCCCAATTTTTCAGACAGACAATCCTATGAAAAGAGGACCCCACTCGCCCATGCCTATATAAGGCTCTTTAGTCTCCCAAAGTCTGTGTTCAAGATCCCACGAACTCAGAAAGTGACCCCCTTGCTCTCAATTTGACCCCTCATTCATCTGGTTTGCTCTTGATTCCATGGATCTGCTATAGATCAAACCTTCACTACTCTCCCTACCCTCGCCTTCCTTTGGTGATTGGCGCCCACGGTCGAGTTGGGCGGGATGAGTGGAGTTGTTGGAACTATCTCTGGGGCGATTCGAAGCCTAGAAGAGGAATTCAACCCTTTGATTGACCAGTCCATGGCATCATGCTGCGTCGACTACGTCAGGAAGAAGAGCGGAGGTAGAAGAGATAGGAAGTGGGGAATTACTATCCTACACCTAACTCCTACACAGTAAATTAAGGGCCATCACATCCTTTCATTCTTTTTCTCCTTAACCCAGACCAAGCCATGTAGGCATGGGCCGCTACAGAAGCAGAAGCCCATTGGCCTCGCGAGCCCATGTGGCCACACATGGTTGGCTAAAAAATGAAATAAGTTGCAAAAATCATAGTAACTAATAGGATGACCTAATTAAGACAAATAATATATGGATCTTTCTCAAAACAATATGAGGAATCTAATAAAAATATAATGGAAGACTGATTCTTGTTGCAATTCAAAAAGTGTATAAAGTTATCATCTTTAATGGTTCAATTAATGAAAACCCCTTAGATTTTATGATAGTTGGATCTAATGATGTTCTTTGAATGTTTTGAGAAATATTAACCTGCTGTTAATAAAAGGACTAATTAGATCTAAAAAGATGATCTTTACGCATAATGGCTTGATTTAGGGTTCCATGTACATGAATATGCATTAATGGGCCTAAAAACCCTACTTTTGGTAATTATGACTCATAATGATTTTAATTGTTCAAATCCATGAATAAACAGAGGTAAGATGATCCTAAGTTGATTTGAGCACAAACCATCATTAATTTGGATAGTTTGACCAATTAGGGTTTTTATGAGTAGAAAAGCTATTTTAGGGTTTGTTGACCTAAAAGGATGAAGTTTGAGAAATTGATCTAAGGAACCCTAATGCATCCTAATGAGACTTAGAAATCCTAGAAAGGTGTCCCAAGTCAATAAAGAGTTGTTTGGGATGAGATGGTAACAACTAGATGTTATACATGTTTTCAGGATCAATGTTTGCTTGATTGGTTGATTGGCTTGCTTGATTGGACATCTAGTTGGATTTGGATATCTTGTTTATGTTTGAGGCTTAAAATTAGGTAAGTGGTTACGCTTATGGTTAAATTGCTTTAGTTTCCTGGTAATTTTCGAGGTTTTAACAGTTGCTTGGAAATAATGCTTGATTGACTTTTATTTCATGCAACTATAAAGTGACTATGACTATCACCATAATTATATGTGCATGACTAGCTCAGATCTGAATCCACCTCTATAGCTCTAATGATGATGAGATAGATGACCTAGTACATGGTCTACCCGTGAGGTTAGATCATCAGGTTATCATGAGTCGATGTGTTGGTCTACCCTTGGGTAGGACCATATGACTCCACGACCCTATGTATTGATCTACCTATAAGGTAGGATCATGGGGGTTAGTTGAGATCTACCATATGAGAGGTAGTATCTATGTTCACTACAGGGATAGCACAGAGGCTAGGGGTATGTAAGGATTGAGTAGTCATGTTTCAAATGTAAATTTCTTTTGTTAAATCATAATTTCTTGCAATATGTTGTTACAATTAAATGCACGAGTATTGGTTCCCCCACATACCATTATAATTTGTTTTACTGACCGCCTTTTGCTTGTCGGCGTTTTAGGTTTATCAAGAAAATGGATATTCCATTGATGTGACAATGATGAAATAAAGCTTAATAAATATTGGAGGATGTTAGATGGATACATTTTATATGCGGTAAAGTCCCTCATCTCCTATATTTTGCAAGGTATGAGAAAAGAAAATTTTTATTCCAGTTTAAAGCTTAGTTGTTGTAGAATTTATTAATTATTGTTGATTATTTGCAAAACCACTGATCCTATTTTGGGATAATGCCTCTGACCTCTTGGTCTCCCTTAATTGGGGGTTACCGGGAAGCGGGGTCATTACATTTGGTATCAGAGCTGTGGTTTTCCATTTAATCTCTTATAATTATTAAATTTTACAAACTCTTTAGAACCCAAGGGAGTTATTAGAGGATTTTCCAATGATGGAGGTGTCTAGAAAAGGATCACGATACGGGGGTTGGCAATATTTTCCTTCACCCCACTAGTCAGTCTACGAGAACTCCTAGATCTGTGTGACTTCCTGGCTAAAATCAAAGGATTTGACTCGAAATAAGATACCTCTAGGTCTTCTCATATAATTTCGTCCCTTCTCTACCTCTTATTTCTAGATAAATAATAACTGCTTAGGGTATTCTCTATCTCCACCACCCTCTTATGATTGGGATAAGATTAATAGGGATTAAGGAATACTCCACTACATAATGGAAAGCATGTAAATAAGATGGCATGGACATAAGTTTAATATTTTTAGTGTAAACTGACGATTAGTACATGCTTAAGGTTGCATGGCATGTGTTGTCGTGCCCTTAGGAAAGCTCTGGGGTTGGACCTCCTTGTAGGAGGATGAGGAGGAAGAAGCCTCTAGGAAGATGAAGAGATGTGACATATTCTCTTAGGATGATGCTAACCCTAACCCTAAGGGGAATTTAGAGAAAGAGAAGACATGATGATTTGGATACCATAGTTGTTCATGCATGCACGTATGTGGGTTTGACATGCATGCTTTACGTGAGGCTTTGAGTATCCATGAGAAACATAGACTTTGAGTAGTTGTTTGACCTCTAGTGCCTTTTGGTGACCCAACCTAGGGTGGGTCATACCTATTAGGGTGAGGGATAGCTCCCTCATTGCGAAGGCTAGAGGAGACCATATAGGAACCCTAACAGGCATACATGAGGAGATAAGAGGCATGCACCTACATAACAAGTGGTCTCAAGGATGACAGCGGGTTTTAGACCTAAACCCAAAGGGTTATGCCTAATGTTCACGAGATGAACATGTAGAGCTTTGGATAATCTTGATTGAACATAGCTTTGGATTATATGTTTCACCCATGTAGGTATATGCATGCATCCTTAAGAGCTTGATTCACCTTCTTAGAACCTTCAGTGGTAGGGTCAGTTGTAGGGTTAGCTCCAGAGAGAGAGAGAGTAGGACCCAAGAAAGAAGGACTATGAGACATGAGGAATAATGTGAAGTTGGGTATGATGTGACCTAGTTTTGACCACCCTAAGTAGATAGTTAAGGTTGCCTCATGCATGATCCTTGGAGGCTTGTTGTACCTTGGATGACTTTAGAGGAACCAAATCATAGAAGAGAGAAAGAGGTTTTATGAAAGTGACTACATTTAGGTGTAGGAAGGAGAGTTCCATAGACCCTGAAGGGGTATGATAATAGGTTGTGAGGTTTCACACCCACTTGGCTGTCCATTTGTAGGGCTCTAAGGGTTGTTCACAGGGAAGAATATTAGGAAGTATATGCCCTATCTGGTATAGGTTCGGTTCATGGTTGAACAGTTGAGCATGCAGTTAGCTAGCTATTGCATAAGAGGTGAACCTGGGGTTTCTAGACCAAAGAGGGGAAGTAGTAGTATCTGGTGCACATGATGCTCGCGAGGTTGTTTGAGTTCATAGTATTTGAGTATGGAACCCCTCATGTTTTAATGTAAAAGGAAACCCCACATAAACAAAGATATATGTTTAATGAACCACTGTCACAGGTTGGTGACATATGCATGTATGATATTGGTTCAACTGTGAATGATGAATACGTATGACATACAAAGATACTTAGCATGGTTTAGTAGGTTGTCTTCTTGCTAGATACGTGCATAAGTACCATTATAGGAGCTAAGCATATACATGATGATGTAAACCCTGAAGGTAAGGACGTGTGTGACCTTTGTTACTATCAAGAGATGGTTTTCTCCCATCCTGGGAAGGAACCCTTTACGTAGGGTGAGAACCAACTCTTGTTTAGGTTTGAGGTAACCTTATGAGGACACTTATAAGAGCTTTATAAGCTAAGTGGAGAGCACATAATATGAGCATGAATCTATAGACCAAGGGACAGGAAGATATGTTTCCATGGAGGTAATGTGTATGCGGCCAGACCGAGGTAGGAAAGTCACCATGACCCCTTTGAGGGATGCAAAGTTAACCCTGAATGCCTAGACAGAGAAGGGAGATTCGGGTGAGGATTCAAGAATGAGATGTGCTATGACAGAATCTTAAGTCGATACTAAGGTCAAATAGGGATAAGACCGATGGGAGTAGGAGTTGTTTGTTCCCTGAATGCACAAGACCATAGGTCCAGGAGGTTACAACTACCTTTACTCAAGGCCCATGGGTTATGAGGTTGGCCACCTTCATGAGTTCATGAGGCCTAAGGGGTAAAGGTGAGAGGCACTCCTTAGATGCATAAGGGTCAGATCACCCCAAAAAGTATCGGCACCCTAGAGACCTTGCAGTAATGACTAAGGATCATAGGTAAGAGTGATGTGAATAGCTAAGAGTGTTTGGGAGCAGTCTTTCCATGGATATAAACATAGGTTGGAGATGTTTATGATATGGAGACATGTGCCATACATTTCAACTTAGATGGGAAAGTGTGATGGCGATATGTGATGCACCATCTCTACTCTTGGAACATGTTGAACGATGTATTTGGACTGTAGCCAAATGCTTATTTCATCTTGTTATGGGTGTGAGAGACAGTGCAACATGCATGCCATTTACTAAGGATGGAAGTGATATGAGTTGAAACCCTTGTATGATGGTTGAGGATAGAAGAAGTACCAAACCTTATGAGAGTAATTTGGAAAGATGGTTTGAACACACAAAGTGCACAAGGTAATATGAATACGTACCTTCCTAGAAGCGGTTGGAATCTATTAGTTATAAGTTGGGGTTTGATAACCGAGATGATGAGCTCAAAGTTTTCTTGACTCAATTAGACCTAAACTTGAGATGACGCTGATGAGTGAAGTATATGATGGTTTATGTCTTCACCATCACCTAGCATGTAAGGATGCTTATGTGGTGACAAGATGTTCTCTGTAGAATATGGCTCAGGTATACATCCGCCTTGCATAGCCAGTAGAGAGAATGGAAAAGGTTGTAAGAAGATGAGACATATGTGACTAACAAATATAACCTGACCCGTTAGTCAAATTAGTGGTTACTCAATTAGCCATCCCAGAGCTTGATGAGATAAATGGATAGTTTTGAGAACCTCAGAGATACCTCTCTAAGAAGAAGGTGGAAAAATCTTGTACTAGAGTGTTTTAGGGTTTCTAAGGAGTCAACCTTGAGGAATCATGATATGCAGAAGTTCATGATTTTATGTACTCCATACACCATGGTACTACCAAGATGGTTAAGGTTTGTGGTGGTACCTAAAAGAAGGATATAGAGGTGCATGTGTCCATGTACCAAAGAGGCCAGAGGGTGAAGGCCGAACACCAGTAAACCAATGAGTTGCTATAAATAATGAGAAATACCTAAGATGAAATGGGAGAAGAGTACCATGGACAGTGTGGTGGGTCTCCCCTAGACCAAGAGAGGTTATGATGCAACATGGGTTATGGTAGATTTCCTTACCGAGTTGACTTAATCCCTTCCCTAAGAGAGAGAACTATCATTATGACAGTTTTATTTGAACTATATATGAGAGAGAGAGAGTTAAACTACACTGTGATCAGAGTTCAATATCTTGAGCATGACCTCAAGTTCACTTCCATGTGGTGGAAGTAGGTGTAAGAAGAACTCGATGCTAGATTGAAGATGAGTACATCATATCACCCCTGACTGGTGTACAACCAAGAGAGTATGAGCCAGACTCTAGAAGGTCTGATGAGAGAATATGTGCTCATTCAGGGTGATATATGAGAGTAGTTCCTGCTCCTAGAAGAGTTTGCTTGTTATCATAGCCACCATAGCCAGTATTAGGATGTATGAAGCTCGATAAGGGAGGTTGTGTCGGTCACCACTTCACTTGGATGATTTCGGTGAGAGGACCTTGTGAAGGTCAGAGAGAGACTACGGTGTATGCAGATGAAGTCGCTTTCGTCGAGCAATGGCTGAGAAAGCCCAGCATCGACAGGAGTCAATGCGAAGCAGACTGACATGCAGTTCACTGTGGATGAATATGTGTTATGAAAACCCGACCCCTCCGAGCTATAGTTGAGAAAGCTAAGTCCCTAATACAAGGGTCCATTTGAGATGGATTGGTAGAGTTTCTTATGTTTAGTCTTACCCCTCAGGATAATATGATGTATAACATGTTCCATGTGTCCAATCTAGAGCACTATGTGAGGTACCCGATCCATGTGCTGAGAAATGAACCTATTGATCTACCGAGGGAGGCTGAAATGTCCTGAGTCACCTATGAGGATTCTAGATACCAAGGTGAAAGAACTCAGATTTAAGAATATAAGATGATAAAGGTTATTTGGAAGCACCATGGAGAGGATGAAGCCACATGGGAGCTGATGATGGACAACGAAAAGTCTTATCCTGAATTGTTTGTATGTTTGGTGGAATTTTGAGAGAAAAATTCCTATAAGAGGGGAAGGATGTTACAACCCTAATTTTTGGGTTCATATGGATGGAAATGCAATTTCCCAAATAGGTGTACGATTATGGGAATTGTATGAATTATATGGATTCTCTGTGCTATAATTCCTTTGTGCATGTGATTGCATGGACTATAACATGTTAATGAGTCCAATATGATTAAAAAAAACAAATCAAATATGGCTTTATTAAGAAGGAAATAAGAGATAATGATGTAAATGTATGAAATATGTGAATATATGGATAATTGAATCATTAGGGAGTAGATTTCGAATCCACAAGGCTTATAATGGTAAAAGTAATCCAAATAAATGATATAAAAGAAGAGGGGAGAGAAAATATGCATAAAATATCCCTTAATGAGTAATAACTTGCATATGAAGAAAATTCTCTCATACTTTCGAGTTTGAGTCCCAAACATGGCACACAAGTAGATTGAGTCATTATTGACTATCCTTTAAAATTTGGGATCAATTGGGTAAAATAGGAGAGAGATATGCATTTAGTAAGTTTGCATAAAGTGGGGGACTAATAAACAATTTATGATTAATATCACATGCATTCTTTTTAGAAAGGGATTTTCATGGATTGTGTATATGGGTGCATTTTGTTAGCCCTTGGATCATAGATCGATGGCCGATATGCCATCTTCTACCTTTGAACAGCTGAGGCAAACCCAAAACAGTAAAGCTTCCTTTCCTTCTCGGATTCCCTCTATCTGTGACCAATATGGATAGAATTAAACTCTCCCATCGAGTTGGGGAGGTAGATTCGAACTCAAACAATCTCTATTTTAACTGCTTTAGAATAGATCGGTACTTTCCCCAATTTTTTTGGACAGATAGGCCTACAAAAAGAGGATCCCGCTCACCCATGTCTATATAAGGCTCTTTAGTCTCCCAAAGCCTGTGTTCACGATCCCACGAACTCAGAAAGTGACCCCCTTGCTCTCAATTTGAGCCCTTGTTCCTCTGGTCTGCTCCAGTTTCCATGGATCTGCTAAAGATTGGACCTTCTCCGCTCTCCCTACCCTCGCCTTCCCTTGGCGATTGGCAACCACGGTTGAGTTGGGCGGGATGGGGCGGAGCTATTGGAACCATCTCTGGGGCGATTCAAAGCCCAGAAGAGGAAGTCAACCCTTTAGTTGACTAGTCCATGGATATGTATGTGTCGACTGTGTTAGGAAGAAGAGCAAAGGTTGAAGAGATAGGTAGTGGGGAATTACTATCCTACCCCTGACTCCTACACAACAAGCTAAGGACCATCACGTCCTTTCATTCTATTTTTCCTTAACCCAGACCCAGCCATGTAGGCATGGGCCACCACAGAAGTAGAAGCCCATTGGCCTCGCGAGCCCATGTAGCCACACATGGTTGGCTAAAAAAATGAAATAACTTGCAAAAATCATAGTAACTAATAGGATTATCTGATTAAGACAAATAATATATGGATCTTGCTAAAAAAATATGAGGAATCTAATCAAAATATAATGGAAGCCTGATTCTTATTACAATTCAAAAAGAGTATAAAGTTATCATCTTTAATGGTTTAATTAATGGAAAACCCTTAGATTTAATGATAGTTGGATCTAATGATGTTCTTTGAATGTTTTGAGAAAATATTAACCTGTTGTTAATAAAAGGACGAATTAGATCTAAAAAGATGATCTTTATGCACAATGGCTTGATTTAGGGTTCCATGTACATGAATATGCAATAATGGGCCTAAAATCCTACTTTTGGTAATTATGACTATTAATGGTTTTAATTGTTCAAATCTAAGAATAAACAGAGGTAAGATGATCCTAAGTTGATTTGAGCATAAAACATCCTTAATGTGGATAGTTTGAGCAATTAGGGTTTTTAGGAGTAGAAAAGCTATTTTAGGGTTTGTTGACCTAAAAAGGATAAAGTTTGAGAAATTGATCTAAGGAACCCTAATGCATATTAATGAGACTTAGAAACCCTAAAAAGGTGTCCCAATTCAATAAATATTTGTTTGGGATGAGATGGTAACAACTAGGTGTTATACATGTTTTCAGGATCAATGTTTGCTTGATTGGTTGATTGGCTTGCTTGATTAGACATCTAGTTGGATTTTCATATCTTGTTTATGTTTGAGACTTCAAATTAGGTATGTTGTTATGCTTATTGTTAAATCCCATTAGTTTCCCGGTGATTCTAGAGGTTTTAACATGTGCTTGGAAATAATTTCTTGATTGACTTTTATTTCATGTAACTATAAAGTGACTATGACTACCACCATAATTATATGTGCATGACTAGCTCAGATCCTGGTCCTCCTCTGTAGCTCTGATGATGATGAGATAGATGACCTAGTACATGGTCTACCCATGAGGTAGGATCATCAAGTTATCATGAATCAATGTGTTGGTCTACCCTTGGATAGGACCATACGACCCCATGACCCTATGTATTGCTCTACCTATAAGGTAGGATCATGGGGGTTAGTTGAGATCTACCATATGAGAGGTAGTATCCATGTCCACTATAGGGACCACACAAAGGCTAGAGGTATGTAAGAATTGAGTAGTCATGTTTAAAATGTAAAGTTTGTTTTTTTCAATCATAATTGCTTGCAATATGTTGTTACAATTAAATGCATGAGTATTGGTTCCCCCACATACTAGTATAATTCGTTATACTGACCGCCTTTTGTTTTTCAACATTTTAGGTTTATCAAGAAAATAGATATTCCTTTAAAGTTACAATAATGGAATAAATCTTAATAAAGATTGGAGGATGTTAGATAGATAGATGTTATATGGGGTAAAGTCCCTCAACTCCTATATTTTGCAAGGTATGAGAAAAGAAAATTTTTATTCCATTTTAAAGCTTAGTTGTTGTAGAATTTATTAATTATTGTTGATTATTTGCAAAACCATTGATCCTATTTTGGCATAATGCCTCTGACCTATTGGTCTCCCTTAATTGGGGGTTACTAGGAAGCAGGGTCGTTACAATAGCGATTTTAGGTCTAAGAATCACAATCACCACCATCACTATGAGAGATGATTCTGACTACCATGTCATGGTTCCATGTGTCTCTCTCATGGTGGGTCTGTCTGTTACACTATTATCCAACATGTATCTGTGTGCTTGGTTTGATATCATATATCATGACTAATGAGACATTGTCATCAACCAACACACACTCTTGTCTTGATGTGTCATTATTGTCTATCAACCTTCCACGATGACATCCGACTAGGGTCATAACAAGAATTTACATACTCTTACATCCATATGATCTCATTGTTTAGGTCCTTAACTTGAAGACATACGTCATTGATTATTGTCATTCTTTATACATTCATTCTTCTCCATCATTTATCTCATAATCGATTGAGCTAGAATAAATTGGAATCTTGGCTTTGATATTTATCAAATCAATCAGAACATTTGTCAATCCAATCATCATATGACTGGTTCTCTGGCATACATACCAACAGACTTCCACTTGCACTTAGTGCCAATCACCTTTGAATCATATTCTTAGTTATCTCTAAACATGTCCCGCAAGTTTCTATTGCGCTAGTGATAATCTAGTGCGTTAGCAACACTTTTCTTTAGTCACTATATTCCATGTTTCACATCTCCTCACTGTACGACATTTTGTATGAGATGGAGTCATCATAATATGCTATATGATGTTCCTTGCCTAACAATTAGCTCCATTGTTTGACTTAGTATTTCTACTATGTCATTAATGGTTGGAATATCTATAAGTTCATCTGTATGAACTTCTAGATCCATATAGTATCCTCTATTGTTCATAACACAAGGATACTTGACATTCCTTTTAGAATTAAGTGGCTTTTAATTTTACTTGGAACATTTCCGCTTAACAACACATATTCACTTTTATATTTTTTATTTTGTGATCGATTTCTATCATTTCAAAAGCTTGCATCAGTATAATTCATTTACATTCAACTCTTCCTATTACTACCATACAACTATTCCCTTAAAACTTCATAAGTACTTAAATAAGTTTTTAATGGTATTCTAGTGACTCTCACTGGAAGTAAATAGACATCCACTCATCATGTCCAATACATACGAGATAACTGGATGAGCATATTATATTTTCATGTCCAATACATACAAGATGATAAATGCATATATATATATATATATATATATATATATATATATATATATATATATATTCTTGTCATGCCCAATATATACAAGATAATGGGATGACTACATACATGATAGATCCAATTTCGAATGAATAAGGCATCTATCTTTGTGTTCCTATTCTTCATTAGAATTTGAGACACTAGGCATCTGAGAGACTAACTCCAACTAATATGGACAAGTTTTCTCCCACTGAATATCTACATAGTGAACCCTTCAACACAGACTGCCAATGTATGCTCTCTCTTTATATCAGGTCAAGAGACTTTTGAGAATTATCTCTATAGGTCTCTATTCCTATCACATAGGACATTTCTCTTTATTCCCTTAAAGAGGGTATTTGCATACCAGTTTCATTTTATTCCTCATCATCATGTGGAATATGAATGTGCTCCCACTAAATCTTTGTAAACACTGATCCTTTCTTTATTTTGATATATCAGTCAAACCTTTTGAATATATAATCAAAGTAAATACTCTAGTTTTGAGGTTCTTACATTTAATCAATCATATTGATTAAACTCTTGTAACTTATAGACTACATTTGCATCATCAGAATTATATAACCCTTCAGGTTGTGTCATGTACATAGCCTCTTGTTATTCCTACTAGGAATGCAATTTTAATATCTACATGCCAAATTTCCTAGTCTTCAAGTTCCAATAGCAAGCATGATCCTTTTATGGCCTATATCCACAATAATTGGTTAAATCAAAACATCAGGTTCAACACCTTGAACTCACTTGAATTTCTCAACCAATCAACTCTTCAAATGTCATCCATGTCATTCTTAACTCTTAAGACCCAATTTCACTTTATGGGTTTTATCCCTATAAGTGCTACCATTAAGGTCATACCTTATTTGGTTCACATGGAAGTCATTTTAGATCTTATGGCTTCAACCCATAACTCAAAATCTGGTTCTTCAACATCATCTAGTCTGATTATTGGCTCATCATCATATGACCAATTCATCACCTTTGAGTTTGTAGGATATCATTATCCATCAAGCTCAAGGTGTTTTCTACTAGGTATATGAGGTGTATCTTTCACATGAGGAATTTGAGATTCCACAACATTTTTTATTCTTAATCTCCTTTTGTACCTTTATTTAGTGTAAAGCATTTTCTTTAGAAGAATTCTAGAAGATTTGTTCTTTGTTTGATGATCATGCTCTTACTATTTAGAGTATGATTCCTTCTTTGATTTAGACATCATTATGCCTTAATCATGAGTTCTGTATGATACACTATCATAGTTACTCACAAGGTCCTCAAACATTTGGTTTAAGTATCTCATTCATTGATCATATCAAAGAGTTAATACTTTTATTAAGTTTGTTCTTCATTTATGATATTCTTGAACATTTTAAGATATTCATTTTGGTATTTCATTAAATACCATATCTAAATTATAACCATTTATTCCAATAGGTATGTATATACATCAATATGTATTATATCTAATAGAATAGTCATTCTCCCACTACATCTAGTGAAGATTAACTAGTCATCATGCCCATTAAACAAGACATTCATATCTCTTAATGGTTCATTAACCAAGAGAGTGTAGTTCATCCATCAATATGGAACCTAGAGATGAATTTCTCATTCATTTGTTTAGATGATAATGCTAATTTATTGTTTGAGTTGTCAACAACTTTTAGGTATTATTATTTTATCTCATACATACCAAGTACCACCAAAAAATAATGTATTGCCATAAAAGATCATATCTTTGAAATTTAAACATGAATTTTATTGACAGACATCATTGTCATTATAAGATGTAGAAATAAAAATGTTTCTATTAATTGGAAAAATGAAATAGCAGTTCATAACTCTATTACAAGCCCTTTGGGCTGAAATAAACTAAAAGGTACTGCTATCTATGGTAGCAACACTTGCTCCAATGTTGATGAGTGTTCCTTCTTAGTTATTTCATAAAGTCCATCACTTATTTTCAAACCCTACACATAACATATGTTGGATCTATATCTTGGTATCATATTCCTAAGATAAGGAAGCATTTTAAGTTTATTTCATGATATCTCAGGTGGAGGCTTCCATCCCCTCCTTCTTCTTCTTTAGTTCATCTATGTAGAGAGGGAAATTTCTCTTCCAATGTCCTTGCTCATGTCAATAGTGACATTTGCCTCCCTTGTTCACCCCTCCCTTGGCTTTAAGTGTTGAAGATTGCTTGGGTTGCTGGCTAGCATCAGAACCTTTCTTTACTTTTCCCTTTCCTTTGACTTTAGACTTTCCCTTCTTTCTAATCATCATCATTGCAGATTTGGGTTTGTCTTTCTTCATCTGTGCCTCGAATGTCCTCAACATGCCCAACAACTTTGTAAGTGGCTTGTCAAGGTTTTTCATGTTGTAGTTCATTACAAACTGATTGTAAGATTCTTGCAACGATTACATTATCACATCAGTAGCCAACTCTTGTCTAGAGGGAATCCAGTCGATTTAGGTTCTCCACATACCCAATCATATTGAGTGTGTGAGGGCCTACTAGATCTCCTTATATCATTACACACTTGAACAATACCGTGGATACATCATATCTCTCTTGTCGTGCTTGGTCTTGATACATTTTCTTAAGATGTTGAACCATCTAAATTTCATCCATGTTCTCATGTTGTCTCTACAACTCATAGTTGATTGAGTACAACATCAAGCACTTCACATCAATGTCATCCTCAATAAGCTTCTTGTAAGCATCACTTTCAACCTTTGGTGTGTTGGTAGTAGGTTCATCTGGCTCTGTTGTATCTAGGACATAGAGCTTTCACTCTTAAGTAAGAACAATTCTCAATGTCCTAAACCAGTCATGGAATTTGTTCGCATTTAGCTTGTCCTTCTCAAGGACCGATCACAACAAAAAGTGATTGTTGTTGGTAGCCATTTATTCTATAAAAGGAAATTTGCAATTTTAGTCCAAAACTCTTTTGATTTGATTTGATTTGAAAATTTACAATATTAATTAGGTCTTTAATTAATAATCATTCCCATTATTTTTATCAAATTGATAGCCCTCACCATCAATTCAGAAGATTGTAGAGTACAACCTTATAGTGAGCAAGATCATGATATCCTCTAAGTCATGGACCAGCTAGGGTTGTCACCCACAACTAGATTCTTTTAGGTAGGCAACCTTTGCCAATTTCATCATATGCAACTCTTTAAAGATGTCATGCACAAATCCTTGCCATGTTCATCTTTATGCCTCAAGGTGCTTGATCCCATCAAGGTCACCGAGTTAAGTCCATCCCAAAAGCCAACATGATGAATATGCACCCTACGAAGGCAGACCCACATATTCACCATCACACTTCTATGAGATAGATGGTATGTGAAGGCATGACCACACTTAGTCGATCAAACTTTTCATGTGTGCTTCTTTTAGAAGGCATCTTCAACTTAATATGTATATTTGAGGGGTTTTAAAATGCTTATATATTCATATATGTATCCAATAACCACATATATAGTATGTATCATATACATGATATATTCCACAAACAAAAACATGCAATAATAATAAAGCGATGATTATGGCCATCCTATTGTAGTTCCTTAGAGCCAAAAGGAGCTATGGTCATCTAAGGTCTACATCACATGCAACCTGTGATTGATGAAGATATGTGCTTGCCAATCTGGGTTGACTGGTTCAACCTTTGAACCGGTCGACTTGCCTCTTGGTCGGTCGGTTGGTCTCCTCCAGCTGGTTGCCTGGTGTGGGCTCTGATCTCCAAACCATGACATAAACACGATTAAAACTTAGCGGAAGTGAATCGGTAATCAGCGGAAGACAAAAATCACGGGAAATTAAAACTTTTCGAGACAAGAGATTGGATCCATAAAAGCTTCTTTCATAAAGTGAGATAAACTGTTTACATCTCAGGATAATTACTTCTTGAGTAATTATATACATCAAGATACAAAATCTCAAGATCACTATACAAAAGACTCCAAGACCTGAGAGTACAGAGGACACATAGGACTGACTCTAATTACATCATATGGCAGGACAATCTCCACCTAAGATTACTGCTGCCCCTGATGCTGCTGCTGAGACTGATCACCTGTAGGATGGTTCCTTCGTCTCTGACGTCCACCTAAAAAGTTGAAGCCTACGGGGTGAGACAATTATACATAATTGTCCCAGCGAGAGTTATAACTCTTCGCCAGAAGCTTTATTATAACATCAAAGAATATCTTAAACAGTAAAGCCTTCAAAGCATTCTATAACAGTTGCAAGTATAACAAGATCTCAACCATTTAGGAGATATGGAGAATATAAACACTATTGCAATGTAACATCAATCGACTAACTTGTAGTTATCTCTAACAAGTTATACTACATGGTTGATTATGTTTTACAAACAACATTATGCCCTGTGGAGATGAGGCTTACCACTCATACTCCAACTGATCGCTGAGAAGTCACATCAGTATCATACATAGGTCATTAAGAGAGCCAGATTCTCATGACCTTCACCTTCCTCTATCAGTAAGAGGATCACTTGTAGGACATCTTGTGTCTCTACTACTATAGCTTACCAGGGTAAACTGGTCCTTCGCTATTCTAGAGTCACAGTGGTGTTCTGTACTCTCTTCGTCATCAGGAGGTTTCATATTTACCTACCACTGATACAGATATCTGTGCTTTCTTCGTCATCAGGAGGTTTCATGTTTACCTACCACTGATACGATATTGAAATATAGTGAAGGATGGATGGATTACACATCTACATCACTTTCCTACACTAGGATGTAAGGTTCTACACATCCATGTACCCCACATACTCAAAAGTATGTGCTCCAGGAGTTCCCTAAGGAAACCTTGTTTCACCATCACTTAATCTCTGACAATGATGGATCTATGATCAGGGATCTACATTATACTTGATTAGTTAGGTACATTCAGTATTCTTTAACAGCATACATTGTTCTCCAAACAATAACAGTAGCATAGCAGTTATAAAAGAAGAATACTAAATGTAACAGGCCTAACTCATATCAATCATCATTTCTCATTATCCTCATCACAAGTCATCTATAAGGCATGACCTTGATGGTATTCATGGCTCTCACAGCCCATTATCAGCATAGGATGCCACTGTCAAGGCATTATATCACTTTACTTATTCATAAGGCTAACAACATGCCTTTAATGAATATAACATCAACATCCATACCTGGATATGATTACCTTCATATCAGAACCTGCATGGTTAATACAACTGATAAAGGTAATACAACAATAAGGAATATACTTCTTACTCTTGTCATAAGAGTTAAATCTCTAATTCACATCAAATAGAGTTTAATACTCAAAAGCATGCCATTACCCTTGAATTAGGGTTTACTATTCACATTACATGTCATTACCCTTGAATTAGGGTTTACTATTCACATCAAGGTGAATTGAACTCATAACATCATCATGTATGAGTAACATCTTTATTGATGCTCTTAGATTAGTTAAAGGTTCATCATTTATCATAATTAGGGTTTCTATGATCTCACACAGGTGGATCATACCCTAATTATGCTCATTCCTGTGCATTGGAGATGCTTTAATTGAATTCCCACTTAAAAAGGGTACTTTCTCTCTCTAGAAGTACTTTATCTCTCTAGGAATACTTTCTCTCTCCTCATACTGTTAGGTGATGTCATCATAACTCTAGATTAGGTTGGATTGAGTCATCATAGGCTAACATAGCTAAAACATCATCATCATGTGATTAGGGTTTGATCTGATCAAGGTATTACTCAATTTACCCTTTAGGGGTATTTTGGTAATTCACCCCATTGATCATCATCATGGTCAAAACCTTAGTCAATTAAACCCTTAATATCCTAGGTTGTCATTAGGGTTCGATTAGGGCAACATTGGACCATTTATATCATCAATTGATTGAATAAAGTCAACCTTGAATCACATTGACTGCTTTCAATTATCCACCTTCAATCGAATTGAGTTCGTTTGAAAGTGTTGACCGTTTGCCCACTTTGACTTTCCAAGACCGCGAGCCCTCTTCTATCTTCAATACCGCGAGCCTCCTTAGGCTTCAAGACCGCGAGCCTCCTTAGGCTTCAAGACCGCGAGCCTCTTCAAGTGTTCAAGACCGCGAAGATCAAATTGAAGTTGAGACCGCGAAGAGATGTTGATCGTTTGCCCACTTTGACCTCAGGACCGCGAGGCCCCTCGCGGTCTTGAGACCATGAGCCCCCTCACGGTCTTGAAACCATGAGCCCTCTCACGACCTTGAGACCGCGAGCCTCCTCACGACCTTGAGTCCGCGAGCTCACATGGTCTTAACCACTTAGACCATCAACAAGATTCAAAGATACAACCAATAATGTCAACTCATGTTGAAGCCCTCAAAAGGTCAGAGCCATGTTGACCACTTATGGATTGGGTTAATTTAGATTATGCTTGACCACTTGGTCATTCAATTGACCCTCAATTGTTGACCAATTAGGGTTGAAGTCGATTCAATTAGGGTCTATCAATGTTCACCCATCAACACTCAACAATGTGACTCAACACAAGGTTGAACCCTTCAATTGAGCTCCAATTGGGCCCAAACTTGGCCCAAACGGTCTTGAGGTCATGTGGGTGGACCCCACATGGTCTTGATACCGGTTTCCCAAGATTTCATCAAAATCTAAGGTGATTTGATAGAGGTTGAACCATGATTGGGTCACCAAATCAGTATTTTAATCAATTGATAACTTATTTGCAATTAGGTCCTCAATTGGTCAAAATACTTAACCCTAGACTTCAAACGGTCTTGGGTGATTGTCCTTTTGGTCTTGAGACCGTTTGGATGAGTTCCAAATGGTCTTGAGACCGTTTGCCCATCCAATTTTGGATTCTAGTGCAAATTCATCAAGGTTTGACCTATTGAGTTGATGATCATATCAATATTTAATTGCAAAGTAATTTGGTGTAATAATACCTTCAATTGGTCAACTATTCTTGACCCCAGACCTCCAAACGGTCATGGTTGATTGCCCTCACGGTCTTGAGACCGTTTGGGTGACCCCTAAACGGTCTTGAGACCGTTTAGGTCAATCAACCCTAAAAACCCTAATTAGGTCACCATAATTTCAGTACTGATTTCATCTAGGGTTAGCCCTAGTATTCACCCTTCAACTCTTAGCCCGTTTGGAATTAGACCATCAAACGTGGTGAGCTGTTAAATAACATTATTTTGAACAGTAATCTCATACGGTCAACGCTTAGTCAACGACCTTACACGGTCTTGAGACCGTTTGCCTAAAAAGGCAATTTCAGACCGTTTGAAAATCAGGAATAAATTCAAATAAAGTTGTTATTTAAAAAGGTCATATCTCCCGATTCCCTTGGAGTTAGCCTCCCAAATATTTAGGGTCATTATAATATATAATTAGGAACAGATTTCTTATACGGTCCATGCTCGGTCAACGGGGCCAAACGGTCTTGGAGACCGTTTGCCCTGTCGCGGTCTCGAGACCGTTTGCTCACCTCGCGGTCTTGAGACCGAGAGAGAAAACTTTTGAGACCGTTTAAGGAAGTGAAAAGCGGTGGGTTTTTCTTGGAAATCACGCCTTCATCTTCTAGCTCAAGAACAGTACAAATATCCCAAGGATTTTCTTGCAAAATAGCAGGGAAAAGTAGGGAAACGCTAAGAGCTATCATCCAACCGCATATAAAGATGCACATAGTAAAGCATGGGTTTAGAGTTATAAAACCCGCCTAAAGCTTGCTCCTTGAGCTCCAAGCTTTCAAGCACCAAGCTCTAATGGCGTCTTTGAGTTCCCATAGGTTTTCCAAGGTGAAAAATCCAAGGAAGGATGAAAAGAGACGGCTAGAAAGGTAGGGTTTCAAGAGTTAGCCATGAAGATGACCTTGAATTCGAGTTCTAACCATGGAATTAGGCAAGAAGAGGGGTTCAAACCTACCTTGCACCCCTTGGTCGTCCTCCTTAGCTCCAAGGCAGTCCTTGGTCGTCTTTGGTGAAATGAAACAGTAAGGGAACGAAGGGTAAGTTCCCTTGCAACTAAGGGAAGGAGAGCTTATATACATGGGGTAGGATTTTCATCATTAGTTCATAAGTTGTCCATAATTCCAAATAGGTCCCTCCTTCTTTACTTGATCATCCCTTCCTCTTTATTCTAAGGACAAACCTTCTCTTAAGGTCTTAGGAAAATAAGGTAAAGGAGAGCAAGCTAATAATAAGGTACATGCATAAAAAGATATTACACATATACCCTGATTATTCAATCACAAGGCATATCTCATAACTTGATAATTCAATTGAGGTGACTTCCTCATCATTTCTTCTCTTAATGATGGCAAGAGTCTAAAAAGATACATTAGATGAAATATTTCACAATTTGTATCCCTTAATTTGGGTAAATTGCATTTTACCCCAAATTAGGGTTTCAAGCACCGGGATTGCTTCCACAGCTGCACCTTGGTGCCCTAGCTTGGGAAATCCCTCAAACTTTGCTAAAAAGATTCTCATGATGTCTCAACATCAGAGGAACATCTCAACATGTGCAAATTGCAAGCTAACCCTTTTAACTGGGTAAATTGCACATAGGTCCATGTATATCAAAACAATGCTACAACTTTAAATAAAAAGGAGCAAATATTGAAATATATGTTTCTGAGAGACTTAATTACATGCTCAGAGTTAATCACAAAGATTTATTCACATATTTAGGCAAAACACCTAGGGTTAACTCATAACCCAGGTCAGGGATGTTACAAATTATCCACCCCTTACAAGGATTTCGTCCCCGAAATCGATAAAACATACTACGAGAAAAGGGCAGGATACTTCCTTCTCATCTCATCCTCTAACTCCCAAGTGGCTTCTTCAATACCACGATGGTTCCAGAGGACTTTCACAAGACTTATATCTTTCTTCTTTAACTTTTTAATTCGTTTATCAAGGATTGACACTGGTCCCTCCTCATAGGATATGTCATCATTCAATTCTACCTCCATAGGTTGTAGAACTGACTCGGTGTCTGGGTGACATTTCTTCAACATAGAAATGTGAAACACAGGATGTAACCTCTGTAATTCAGGTGGTAGCTCTAGTCTATATGCTACCTTTCCAATCCGTTCGATGATTGGATAAGGCCCCATATATCTAGGAGCTAACTTTCCTTTCCTTCCAAAACGAAGGACCCCTTTCCAAGGTGAGACCTTGAGATAGACTCTGTCTCCAACCTGGAACTCTAAGGGTCTACGACGTTTGTCAGCATAAGATTTCTGCCTGTCCTGAGCAGTCTTAATCTTATGTTGTATAACTTTAATCTTTTCTGTGGTTTGTTGCACCAGGTCAGGACCTAACAACTGGTGCTCACCAGTCTCAAACCAACACAAGGGTGATCTACAACGTCTACCATATAAGGCTTCATAAGGTGCCATATCAATACTATGCTGATAGCTATTGTTATAGGCAAACTCTATCAAGCTTAGGTGTAGATCCCAACTTTCGGTGAACTGGAGAACACATGCTCGCAACAGGTCTTCTAAGGTTTGTATGGTCCTTTCCGACTGTCCATCAGTCTGTGGATGAAAGGCCGTACTAAACCTTAGATTGGTGCCTAAGGCTCTGTGCAACTGTTCCCAAAAACGACTTGTAAACTGAGGACCTCTGTCAGAAACTATTGTGACAGGAACTCCGTGCAAACGCACTATCTCTTGAACATACAACTCTGATAACCTTTCAGCAGAATAGGTTGTCTTGACAGGTAAGAAATGTGTTGTCTTAGTTAACCTATCAACAATTACCCAAATGGAATCATATCCTTTGCTTGTCCTGGGTAGGCCAACAACAAAGTCCATGGTCACATGGTCCCACTTCCACTATGATATGGGTAAAGGTTGCATTGTTCCAGCAGGCTTCTGGTGTTCAGCTTTAACTTGCTGACACACAGGGCACCTCAGAACAAACTTTGCAACGTCCTTCTTCATCCCAGGCCACCAATACAGATCTTTCAAATTCCGATACATCTTGGTGCTCCCTGGATGCATAGCATACATGGAAGAATGGGCTTCTTCCAGGACTAACTTTCTCAAGTTGTCCACATCTGGCACTATCATTCTTCCATTATAACAAGCTACTTGATCTTCTGAGTCATGAAAACCATCTTGCTTCTCATTTCCATACTCAGATCTTATATGTTGAACTGCAGCATCACCTAGATGTGCCTCTTTAATCTGCTCCCTTAGGGTAGGTTTAATATGCATCTCAGCTAACAAACCGGCTAACAATGACACCTTTAACTGTACATTGTCTTGCCTTAAAGAGATAAGGATATCTCTCCTAGAGCATACTAAAGAGTTTAGTTGTGCTCTATTCATGGTTGATGTTGCTGATTTCCTACTCAAGGCATCTGCAACAACATTAGCCTTGCCTGGATGGTAATCAATTGTACAGTCGTAGTCCTTGATTAACTCCATCCAGCGACGTTGCCTCATGTTGAGCTCATGCTGGGAGAAGATATATTTAAGGTTTTTGTGGTCTATGAAAATCTGGAATGTCTCTCCGTAGAGATAATGCCTCCAGATCTTCAAAGCATGAACCACGGCAGCTAACTCCAGATCCTGTGTTGGATAATTCTCCTCGTGTTTCTTAAGCTGTCAGGAAGCAAAAGAAATCACTTGTTTATCCTGCATCAACACACATCCTAGTCCATTTTTGGAAGCATCATAGAAAATTATATACCCTTTTCCTTGTTCAGGTAACACTAGCACATGTGCACTTGTCAACCTCTCCTTCAGCAGCTGGAAAGATTGTTGACACTTATCACTCCAAGAAAAAGAAACATCTTTCCGGATTAACTTGGTCAAAGGTAAAGCTATAGAACTAAAGTTCTTAATGAACCTTCGATAATAGCCAGCTAACCCCAAGAAACTTCGAATCTCCGTCGGTGTCTTTGGTTGTTCCCATTGTAGAACAGATTCTACCTTTGTAGGGTCAACACGAATTCCCGAGGCGGATATTACATGTCCAAGAAAAGATACTTCTGGCAGCCAGAACTCACACTTGCTAAACTTAGCATACAGCTTATGTTCTCTTAGCAAGGTCAAAGCTTGGCGAAGATGCTGCTCATGCTGCTGAGCATCCTTACTCAAAATCAGAATGTCATCTATGAAGACGACAACACACTGATCAAGGAAAGGTCGAAAAACTCTATTCATGAGTTCCATAAATGCAGCTGGTGCATTGGTTAGTCCAAACGACATAACTGTGAACTCATAGTGACCATATCTTGTCCTAAAGGCAGACTTGGATATGTCACTATCCTTAATACGGAGTTGGTGATATCCAGACCTCAAGTCTATCTTTGAAAAGACTGTTGCACCACGCAACTGGTCAAAGAGATCATCAATACTCGGCAGAGGATACTTATTCTTTATTGTTACTTTATTGAGTTGTCTGTAGTCAATGCACAATCGCATTGACCCATCTTTCTTTTTAACAAACAAGACCGGAGCACCCCAAGGTGAAGTAATCGGTCGGATAAAACCTCTCTCAAGTAACTCTTGAAGCTGTTTCTTGAGTTCTGCCATCTCGGCAGGCGCCATCCTATACGGAGTTTGAGCTATGGGTTTCGTATCTGGGATCAGATTGATTTCAAAATCAATCTCCCGAGGTGGTGGTATATCAGGAAGTTCTTCAGGAAACACATACTCGAATTCCCTGACTATGGGAACTTCAGCAGGATTGGTCCTTTCCTTGGTAACATCTACCACATGGGCTAAGAATGCATGACATCCTTGCCTCAATAGCTTATCAGCAACCATAGCTGACATAAGACAGGTGGGCAGAATCTTTCTTTCACCTTGAAAGATCCATGTGTCGCTTTCATCAGCAAACACAGCCAACTTGGACTCACAATCCAAGACAACTCTATACCTTTCTAAGGTATCCATCCCAAGGATTATATCAAATCCTTGCATATCAAGTGGTATAAGGTCCACTTGAATGTGATGGTCAGAAAAGAAGAGGATGCAGGGAGAACATACCTCCTGCAAAACGACAGACCCACTCAATGGAGTCTCTAACAACAAACTGTCTGTCCTATGACTAACAGTCACATTGCAGTTACGAATCACTTCACGAGTGATGAAAGAGTGCGTAGCACCCGGATCAATCAGAACAGATACATCACAGGATATAGACATATCAGAATATAAAAGTTTCATCTGACCTGCCACTACCCGTGGATTGACCACTGCCTCAGGTGGGTTCATAGCATAGAACCTCGCAGTCGCCTGGTGTTGAGGTGGTGCTGATGATCCAGCTTGAGACGCTTGTCCACGTCCTCGAGCTGCTCCTTGATGTTGTATATTCTGAGATCCCTGTTGATTCTGTCTCAGAGGTTGTTGTGTCACACTAGCAGGCCTAGAACGGCAATCCTTCATCAAATGTCCCACCTTACCACAGTTGTAGCAACTCTTCTCCTGTTGTTGTGGTCTGGGTGGTCCAGTAACTAACACTGATGCAGAACTGTGCATCCCTTGAAGCGGTTGACTCTGCCCTCTACCTCTGCTTGGTGTCCATTGAGTTTGAAAACTCGATCTGGGTGGTGGAGGGTTAGGTGCAGAGAATATAGGTTTCTTGGAATCCCTAGATGAAGAACCCTGGAACTGTGGATATCTTTTATGGGTTTGTCTTTTCTCAACCACAGATCTCTCTATCCTTCGGACTGCCTCAACAAAGGTAGAGAATCTCTCTCTGTTTTCTAAGGCAGACACAGGGGTTGACATATCAGAATTCAAACCCTTTTCGAATCTTCTGATTCTTTCCTCATCCGTAGCAGCCATGTGCGGACAGAACCGCAACAACTCCATGAACTTAGCTTCATACTCACTAATGTTCATCATACCCTGCCTTAGTTTCTCAAACTGAGAGATCTTCTCATCTAGGAAGGTCTTTGGAAAATATCTATTGATAAATTCCCGACGGAACTCTTCCCATGAGAACTCTCCTCCAGGTCTCTTCTGCTCTTCCATGTTCCACCAGTGACCAGCACTGCCTTTGAGAAGATAGACAGCATGTCTAACCTTCTCAGCTTCCGGAATCATAAGAATCCTGAAAGCCTTCTCCAACTCTGTCAACCATAAGTCAGCATCTGCAGGGTCGACAGTTCTGAAGTACTCGGTAGCTCCGACACGACGAAGTCATTCGAATGTCTTACCGATACCTTGTACTTCAGTCTGGACAGGTGCCCTAGGTGCAGGTATGGGCATCCTATCGGTTATATGTGTCATGGAAGTCATGAACTGCCCGAACATCGTCTGTACAGCTGGGTCACTCATGTCAGCTGGGTCGAACTGGGGTGGCTCTCTTGGCGACTCAGGTGCAGGTTGTTCTATTCTCGGAATTCTTGCACCGCCTCGAGGTGCACTAGCACTACTCTCTGCCACGTGCTCATCACGATGTTCTGACATTCTTATGTATCTTCTTCTCCTGAGGAGAAGAAGATTCTATTAGATGAGGAAGGAGTACTAAAGGTAGACTCGACATCCTAAGTCCTATGCCTCTGTAGACTCAACTGAACCTGGAGCTCTGATACCACTAGTTGTGGGCTCTGATCTCCAAACCATGACATAAACACGATTAAAACTTAGCGGAAGCGAATCGGTAATCAACGGAAGACAAAAATCACGGGAAATTAAAACTTTTCGAGACAAGAGCTTGGATCCATAAAAGCTTCTTTCATAAAGTGAGATAAACTGTTTACATCTCAGGATAATTACTTCTTGAGTAATTGTATACATCAAGATACAAAATCTCAAGATCACTATACAAAAGACTCCAAGACCTGAGAGTACAGAGGACACATAGGACTGACTCTAATTACATCATATGGCAGGACAATCTCCACCTGAGATTACTGCTGCCCCTGATGCTGCTGCTGAGACTGATCACCTGTAGGCCAGTTCCTTCGTCTTTGACGTCCACCTAAAAAGTTGAAGCCTACGGGGTGAGACAATTATACATAATTGTCCCAGCGAGAGTTATAACTCTTCGCCAGAAGCTTTATTATAACATCAAAGAATATCTTAAACAGTAAAGCCTTCAAAGCATTCTATAACAGTTGCAAGTATAACAAGATCTCAACCATTTAGGAGATATGGAGAATATAAACACTATTGCAATGTAACATCAATCAACTAACTTGGAGTTATCTCTAACAAGTTATACTACATGGTTGATTATGTTTTACAAACAACATTATGCCCTATGGAGATGAGGCTTACCACTCATACTCCAACTGATCACTGAGAAGTCACATCAGTATCATACATAGGTCATTAAGAGAGCTGGATTCTCATGACCTTCACCTTCCTCTGTCAGTAAGAGGAACACTTGTAGGACATCTCGTGTCTCTACTACTATAGCTTACCAGGGTAAACTGGTCCTTCGCTATTCTAGAGTCACAGTGGCGTTCTGTACTCTCTTCGTCATCAGGAGGTTTCATATTTACCTACCACTGATACGGATATATGTGCTTTCTTCGTCATCAGGAGGTTTCATGTTTACCTACCACTGATACGATATGGAAATATAGTGAAGGATGGATGGATTACACATCTACATCACTTTCCTACACTAGGATGTAAGGTTCTACACATCCATGTACCCCACATACTCAAAAGTATGTGCTCCAGGAGTTCCCTAAGGAAAACCTGTTTCACCATCACTTAATCTCTGACAATGATGGATCTATGATCAGGGCTCTACATTATACTTGATTAGTTAGGTACATTCAGTATTCTTTAACAGCATACATTGTTCTCCAAACAATAACAGTAGCATAGCAGTTATAAAAGAAGAATACTAAATGTAACAGGCCTAACTCATATCAATCATCATTTCTCGTTATCCTCATCACAAGTCATCTCTAAGGCATGACCTTGATGGTATTCATGGCTCTCAAAGCCCATTATCAGCATAGGATGCCACTGTCAAGGCATTATATCACTTTACTTATTCATAAGGCTAACAACATGCCTTTAATGAATATAACATCAACATCCATACCTGGATATGATTACCTTCATATCAGAACCTGCATGGTTAATACAACTGATAAAGGTAATACAACAATAAGGAATATACTTCTTACTCTTATCATAAGAGTTAAATCTCTAATTCACATCAAATAGAGTTTAATACTCAAAAGCATGCCATTACCCTTGAATTAGGGTTTACTATTCACATTACATGTCATTACCCTTGAATTAGGGTTTACTATTCACATCAAGGTGAATTGAACTCATAACATCATCATGTATGAGTAACATCTTTATTGATGCTCTTAGATTAGTTAAAGGTTCATCATTTATCATAATTAGGGTTTCTATGATCTCACACAGGTGGATCATACCCTAATTATGCTCATTCCTGTGCATTGGAGATGCTTTAATTGAATTCCCACTTAAAAAGGGTACTTTCTCTCTCTAGAAGTACTTTCTCTCTCTAGGAATACTTTCTCTCTCCTCATACTGTTAGGTGTTGTCATCATCACTCTAGATTAGGTTGGATTGAGTCATCATAGGCTAACATAGCTAAAACATCATCATCATGTGATTAGGGTTTGATCTGATCAAGGTATTACTCAATTTACCCTTTAGGGGTATTTTGGTAATTCACCCCATTGATCATCATCATGGTCAAAACCTTAGTCAATTAACCCCTTAATATCCTAGGTTGTCATTAGGGTTCGATTAGGGCAACATTGGACCATTTATATCATCAATTGATTGAATAAAGTCAACCTTGAATCACATTGATTGATTTCAATTATCCACCTTCAATCGAATTGAGATCGTTTGAAAGTGTTGATTGTTTGCCCACTTTGACTTTCCAAGACCGCGAGCCTCCTTAGGCTTCAAGACCGCGAGCCTTTTCAAGTGTTCAAGACCGCGAAGATCAAATTGAAGTTGAGACCGCGAAGAGATGTTGACCGTTTGCCCACTTTGACCTCAGGACCGCGAGGCCCCTCGCGGTCTTGAGACTGTGAGCCCCCTCACGGTATTGAGACCATGAGCCCTCTCACGACCTTGAGACCGCGAGCCTCCTCACGACCTTGAGTCTGCGAGCTCACATGGTCTTAACCACTTAGACCATCAACAAGATTCAAAGATACAACCAATAATGTCAACTCATGTTGAATCCCTCAAAAGGTCAGAGCCATGTTTACCACTTATGGATTGGGTTAATTTAGGTTATTCTTGACCACTTGGTCATTCCATTGACCCTCAATTGTTGACCAATTAGGGTTGAAGTCGATTCAATTAGGGTCTATCAATGTTCACCCATCAACACACAACAATGTGACTCAACACAAGGTTGAACCCTTCAATTGAGCTCCAATTGGGCCCAAACTTGGCCCAAACTGTCTTGAGGTCATGTGGGTGGACCCCACATGGTCTTGAGACCGTTTGCCCAAGATTTCATCAAAATCTAAGGTGATTTGATAGAGGTTGAACCATGATTGGGTCACCAAATCAGTATTTTAATCAATTGATAACTTATTTGCAATTAGGTCCTCAATTGGTCAAAATACTTAACCCTAGACCTTCAAACGGTCTTGGGTGATTGTCCTCTCAGTCTTGAGACCGTTTGGATGAGTTCAAAATGGTCTTGAGACCGTTTGCCCATCCAATTTTGGATTCTAGTGCAAATTCATCAAGGTTTGACCTATTGAGTTGATGATCATATCAATATTTAATTGCAAAGTAATTTGGTGTAATAATACCTTCAATTGGTCAACTATTCTTGACCCCAGACCTCCAAACGGTCATGGTTGATTGACCTCGCGGTCTTGAGACCGTTTGGGTGACCCCTAAATGGTCTTGAGACCGTTTAGGTCAATCAACCCTAAAAACCCTAATTAGGTCACCATAATTTCAGTACTGATTTCATCTAGGGTTAGCCCTAGTATTCACCCTTCAACTCTTATCCAGTTTGGAATTAGACCATCAAACTTGGTGAGTTGTTAATTAACATTATTTTCAACAGTAATCTCATACGGTCAATGCCTAGTCAACGACCTTACACGGTCTCGAGACCGTTTTCCTAAAAAGGCAATTTCAGACCGTTTGCAAATCAGGAATAAATTCAAATAAAGTTGTTACTTAAAAAGGTCATATATCCAGATTCCCTTGGAGTTAGCCTCCCAAATTTTGAGGGTAATTAGACTATATAATTAGGAACAGATTTCTTATACGGTACACGCTCGGTCAATGGGGTCAAATGGTCTTGGAGACCGTTTTCCCTGTCGCGGTCTCGAGACCGTTTGCTCACCTCGCGGTCTTGAGACCGAGAGAGAAAACTTTTGAGACCGTTTAAGGAAGTGAAAAGCGGTGGGTTTTTCTTGGAAATCAGGCCTTCATCTTCTAGCTCAAGAACAGTACGAATATCCCATGGATTTTCTTGCAAAATAGTAGGGAAAAGTAGGGAAACGCTAAGAGCTATCATCCAACCGCATATAAAGATGCACATAGTAAAGCATGGGTTTAGAGTTATAAAACCCGCCTAAAGCTTGCTCCTTGAGCTCCAAGCTTTCAAGATCCAAGCTCTAATGGCGTCTTTGAGTTCCCACAGGTTGGCCAAGGTGAAAACTCCAAGGAAGGATGAAAAGAGACGGCTAGAAAGGTAGGGTTTCAAGAGTTAGCCATGAAGATGACCTTGAATTCGAGTTCTAACCATGGAATTAGGCAATAAGAGGGGTTCAAACCTACCTTGCACCCCTTGGTCGTCCTCCTTAGCTCCAAGGCAGTCCTTGGTCGTCTTTGGTGAAATGAAACAGTAAGGGAACGAAGGGTAAGTTCCCTTGCAACTAAGGGAAGGAGAGCTTATATACATGGGGTAGGATTTTCATCATTAGTTCATAAGTTGTCCATAATTCCAAATAGGTCCCTCCTTCTTTACTTGATCATCCCTTCCTCTTTATTCTAAGGACAAACCTTCTCTTAAGGTCTTAGGAAAAGAAGGTAAAGGAGAGCAAGCTAATAATAAGGTACATGCATAAAAAGATATTACACATATACCCTGATTATTCAATCACAAGGCATATCTCATAACTTGATAATTCAATTGAGGTGACTTCCTCATCATTTCTTCTCTTAATGATGGCAAGAGTCTAAAAATATACATTAGATGACATATTTCACAATTTGTATCCCTTAATTTGGGTAAATTGCATTTTACCCCAAATTAGGGTTTCAAGCACCGGGATTGCTTCCACAGCTGCACCTTGGTGCCCTAGCTTGGGAAATCCCTCAAACTTTGCTAAAAAGATTCTCATGATGTCTCAACATCAGAGGAACATCTCAACATGTGCAAATTGCAAGCTAACCCTTTTAACTGGGTAAATTGCACATAGGTCCCTATATATCAAAACAATGCTACAACTTTAAATAAAAAGGAGAAAATACTGAAATATATGTTTATGAGAAACTTAATTACATGCTCAGAGTTAATCACAAAGATTTATTCACATATTTAGGCAAAACACCTAGGGTTAACTCATAACCCAGGTCAGGGATGTTACACCTGGCTCCTCGAGATGGTCGACTCGTCTGGTCATCTGGGCTTCTCATCGGACTACCAACTGCTCCATAGTCAGTCGTATCGGTCCATCAAATAGTCATCTTCATTATTTATCATAACAAGAAATAAAGCTAACACTATTTTACATAATCTTTGTGAAACCTCGAGTTACATTCATGGAGAGTAAAGGTAGAAGAGAATCTCAAGTTATCTCGATTTACATTCAGAATAGAAGAAGTGGGCTTGGTGCATAGATTGAGATGCAAACAACCATAACTAACCACACACATGAACATAGGATTTATAGGCCATAACCATGCTACACATCCACCATCAAAACCATTTTTAGAGAGACGTGTATCCATTGCATATATATACCATATCACATATGTATTTATTAGTTTGGGATCATGTGGTATTAATTGGATATTCACATTAGTCATTTAAATATTGCATCGTATGCAATAAATAAATGACCAAAATCTGATCATATTGATTATCACAAAACATAGAGTATTGATCTGGCTTTAATACCACTATTGGGTATGATGTGGTCAGAGTAGGAAGCAGAAACAAAAATTTTAGTTGACTATAAACCCATAACCAGCAGATTGCATCAACATCTATGTAATGGGAAGGATGTCTTTAGCAAGATATACCTGGTCCTGAGACTTTCTCAGTGACTATACCTCACAGCAAGTGCGGTCTTCAACCACCTATCTTTGACGGCGTCTGTGTAGCTCCTGGTCTTGACCCGAACTGTGGTTGACTGTCATCCTCTTGAGTGGTAGAAGTCTCCTCAATAGAGAGTCCACATGGACTACTAGGAAATATAGTCATCCTAAAGAATGGAATAGGAGTTGTCCCCTTCTATCAGTGTACTAGTCACCGACACATTCTCCGACCACCAGTTGGTGTTCTGCAGTTGTCTTTCCCTCACTATTCCTCCCTAGATGGGTAGAACTTGCTTGGGCTCTCTTGGTTACCACAACTAGAGAGGACAAAAACTATGTAGAGCAACTGATGCTCTGAGTTGTGTCTCTAGAGAAGCCCCCTGTACCCCTCTATTTGTAGTAGAGGGCAGGTTCAGGGTTCCCAATCTATGCGAGAGTATATGGGTTTGGAATTTCAATGAACAATTTGCACTGCGGTAGGCGAACCAGTCATTTCAAAACTGAAATGGTCATTTGGCAAGGTGAGCCGATTGGTTCACTAGTGAACCGGTTGGTTGGGAGTTTCCTACAATTGACTTTCCTTATTCATTTCTAATTAATGCAAATATTAGTTCTTGTCCCAATCAAATTGAACAAATGAAACGAAAAACTTTTTTGACAAATCGGGAAAATCCAACACTGCTCATTTGGTCCAGTTGAATTGGTCAGTTCACTAGAATGAACTGGTCATCTCACTATCCATGAGCCAGTCGGTACACCCAGTGAACTAGTCAGTTGAAGGTCCAGATTGTGCAGAACATAATCAATTTTGTTCTTAATCAATGTGACATTCTTAGTTGGTTCAACACTTAGACTTGATGATTCTGAGTCAAGTTTATTGATTGAATGTTTGATTGAGTACCTAAACACTTTAGTAATTAATCCAAACATCATTCATGGATAAACTCCTCTTCTGGTTTAATCATTTGTGTGTGACCCTATAGGCCCCATTCACGTTAGTAGTGAATGTCCATAACTAGCTTATGACATCACAAGCAAAGAGTGGTACCTAGTCGCACATTAGTCATACCCAAGTAAAAAGAAAATTTGGAGAACAACTTTCAATCCTATAGTCTGTGATTTTTGTTTCAGTGAATGTATAATTCCTTTGTCTCTGATATCTTGAATGAACTCATGGCATGGAGTTGTCATCCTTTCAATGTTCATTCATGTTTCTTGAACAATAGCAGACATCAATATCATATATTGATTCGCATGTGCATGCGCATTCCTTTCTCAGTCTCGCTTATCAAGTGGCATGAATATCATGCTCCCTTAGGAGGGACAAATCCCATATATATCACTCACAACCTATCCCATCCGTTAAATCCACCCAATCATCACTGTTATAACAACCAATGTTTCTGTTGGGTTTTAGGGGAGGTAGAGAAGGCAGTGGCAACAAAATTTCTCCTCCCAAACCTAGAATAAAGGAATTGTGTCAACATCTATATTGTAGGAAGGATGGTTTGTAGAGACATACCTTGTCCTGAGGCTTACTCAGTGACGTTACCTCACAGCTTGTGCGGTCTTCACCTCTAGTCTTCGACGGTGTCTGTGTAGCTCCTGGTCTCACTGGGACTGTCAGGATTGACATCTGTCCTCCGAGCAGCTGAAATACCCCGCCTCTGAAATAGTCCACATGGACCACCTGGAACTCTGATCTCCTTGTCCCACAAAGAATCGGAAGGAGTCGTACCCTCCTGTCGTGCACTAGTCATTGACACACACTCTCCCGCCACCAGTCGCTTTTCTGTAGTTATCTTTCCCTTGTTGTGCCTCCCTTATCGGGCAGCACTTGCTCAGGCTCTGTCAGTTACCACAACTAGAGAGAACGAAAACTTTGCAGAGCAACTGGTGTTCTGAGTTGTTCTTTGATAAGCCCCCAATACCCCTATCTATATAGAAGGGTCATGAGACAGGTTTCTCTACCCCGGGTAATGTCGGATTAAAGCAAGAGTAAAAGGGCTCGAGATTTTCCACAAAACAACCAACTGCGCCACCTGAACTGATCGTTTCAAGCATGAAATGGTCAGTTGGGGACCTGAGCCGATTGGTTCACACCTGAACCGATCGGTTGGGACAACTGAGCTGATCGGTTCATTTCTGAGCCAATCGGTTCATGGTCCTGGTCCAACTCAAATTGACTATCATATTTGTTTCCAACTAATCAAATATTAATCCTTGTCCAAATCGAATTTCTACAAGTGAAACAAATTGTATTTGCAAAAATAGTCTTCTGACTTTCCAAATGATCTCGGCTGGTCCACGAATCGACCAGTTCAACAATTGAGCCAATCGTTTCATGACACATGAGCCGACCATCTCACTTCTTTCAGCTGACTGGTTCACCAACCTGAGTCGATCAGTTCATCCCTATGAGCCGATCGGTTGGGGCAGCAGACTGTGCACATCAGTCAATTGTAGTTTCAATCAATATGATACTCTAATCAATCGATCCAACAATTTGAACACTATGATACTGAGCTATCAATAGATTGAGTGTTCAATTTAACTACTAAACTCCTTTAGTAATCAATCTAAACATCATTTGTGGATAAACTCCTCTTCCAGGTTAAATCCTATGTGTGTGACCCTACAGGCCCATTTCACGTTGGCAGTGAAAGTCCATAACACTTATGACTTCTCAAGCAAAGAGTGGTGCCTAGTCGCACATCAGTGCTACCCAAGTGAAATAGAAAGTTGGAGAACAACTTTCAATCCTACAATATGTGAATGGTGTTATAGTGAATATATAATTCCTTTGTCACTGATATCCCGAATGAACTCGAGGCATGGAACAATCATCTTGTCAACGTTCATTCACTTTCTTGATCTTAGAGTAGATTGGAGTAGATATGTATGACATCAATATCACATACTGATTCACACATGCGTGCACACCTATCTCAATCCTACTCATCAAGTGGCCATGGATATCAAACTCCCTCAGGAGGGACAAATCCCATATCTATCACTCACCCCTCAAAAGCCCTATGTGTCAAAGCCACCCAATCAACACCTTTATAACAACCCATGTTTTAGGACTGCGTTTGATGATGTCAAAGTGTACCCAGCGACACGTGTTGAGTGTAGTGATTTTAGGTCAAAGAATCACACTCACCACCATCAGTGTGAGAACGGACTGTGACTACCATGTCATGGTTCCATGTTTCAAACTCACAGTGGGTCTGTCCGATACACTTGTTCTCTAACAAGTACCTATGTGTTTGGTTTGATATCTCCATATCATGACTAATGAGATTTTGTCATCAACCAACACCACAATCTAGTCTTGTGTGTCATTGCTATCTATCTACCTTCCACAATGACATTCGACTAGGGACATGATAAGAATATACACACTCTTAACATTTGTATGATCTCATTGTTTAGGTCCTCAACCTGAAAGCATACATCATTGAGTACTATCATTCTCTAGACATTCAATCTGTTCTATCATTATCTCATATGACTAAACCAGAAAGAATTGGAAGCTTGCCTTTGATGTTTATCAAATCAATATTAATGTATCCCACCAATCATCCCATGATTGGCTCTCAGGGCATACATACCAACAGACTCCCACTTGCACTGCGAGCCAATCACCCTTGAATCATATTCATAGTGATCTTCAAACATGTCCCACATGTTACTATGCTCTAGTGCATACGCAGTGAGTTATGGAAACACCTTGCCAGAGTCAGTATTAACTCCATGTCTCTCATCTCTTCATTGTACGTCACACGTATGAGATGGAGTTGCCATAATATGTGATCTAGTATTCATTTGCTAACCTTTAGCCACATTGCATGACCAAGCACTCCTTATTTGTCATCAATGACCAGAATATCTATAAGTTCATCTCTATGAACTCCTAGATCCATATAGTATCCCCTGCTATTTTCTAACACGCGGATACTTGACTTTTCCTTTTAAAATGACTTTATTGGAACATTTTTCATTTATCAACAAAAATTCACTTTTATATATATCCCATATATATTTTGCGATTAATTTTCTATCCTTCTTGGAAGTTCACATTAGTGTAACTCTTTACAGTGAACCCTTCCTTATTTCCATAGAACTGGTACTTCTCAAGTACTTATCAAGTTCTTATGGTATTCCAGTAACCCTTACTATAACTAGACATACATCTACTCATCATGTCTCACATACGAGTTATCAAGATGAGCACATCATATTGTCATGTCCTACATACAAGATGATGAATGCATTTTATTCTTGCTATGTCCTATACATGCAAGATAATGGAATGATTACATACATGATAGATCCATATCTATTCTTAGGGTTCCCATTATTCATAAGAATTGGACACTTGGCCTTGGGATACTAACTCCATGTAACATGGACAAGTTTTCCCCCACTAAATATGTGCACACTGAACCCTTCATTATAGATTGCCAATGTATGCTCTCTCTTTTCAGGTCAAGAGGTTTTCGAGAACTATCTCTATAGATCTCTATTCCTATCACATAGGAAACATATCTATCTTCCTTAAAGATAATTTCCACTTTGGATTTCCATTCTAGAACATCTCATTCCTCATCGACATGTGGAATGCAAATACACTCCAACTAAATCATAGATCCCTTCTTTACCTTTTACATAACAATCAAACCCTTTGACCATATCATCAAAGTAAAGATCCATCTATGAGTTGCTTGTACTTAATCAATCACATTGATTAGTCCATTGTAACTTATAGACTTCATTTGCATTAATGGATTCATAAACCTTATAGGTTGTGTCACTTACACATCCTTGTCTTCTTCCTTATAGGAATGTGGTTTCACTATCCGTATGCCAAATCTTTTAGTCATTAAGTTGCAATTAACAAGCATCATCCTTCTCAAAATGTTATCCATGTGTCTTGACGCTTAATACTTATTTGCACTTATGGATTTCATCCCAATGGGTGCTACCATTAAGGTCATACCTTATGGTTCACATGGAAGTTATTTAGGATGTAATGGTCATAAACCATAACTCAAAATCGGATTCCTCATATTCATATAGATAGTTGACTCATCACATGACCAACTCATCACATAGATAATCGAGGTGCATGTGTCAAGGATATAAGAACTCACAACCCTTTGTGATTCTTAATGTCCTTTATTAGTGTGGGGTGTTCTTTATTTATGAAGAAATTAGGTATTTTATAATCATCCTCTAACTCCTTAGAGTATGACTCCTTATTGATTTAGACATCACCATGCCTTAATCACGAGCTCACTATGATATACTATCATAATCACTCACAAGGTTCTCAAACATTTGGTCTAAGTATTTCATTCATTGATCTCATCAAGAATTAACACTTTACCAAATCTGTTCTTCATCTATGATATTCTTGAGCACTTCAAGATATTCATATTAGTATTTCTATAAACATTGTTTGAAGTACTAGCATTAACTCTAATAGGTACGTAAGTGTAACGATCGTCTCGCGAAAACAAGATTAACTAATGCGGAAGCGTTCATCAAGCAACGGATTAGTGAAAATCACTAAAAATTAAAACTTTTTGCAAGGATATCCACACATAGTAAATCTTTTTCTTCAAGAGCAAAAGTATAACACATTTACTTTTTGGATCAAAGGTACATATCATGCATCATCTCTTTTTGAGAATTACAAGCATCAGCTGACCTGTTAAGCTAAACACAGGTAGTATAAAATCTCGAGACACTGATCCAAAATCTCGAAAGCACTAACTACTACTCCGAGGACCTGAGAGTACAGAGATGACACATAGGACTCTATATACAACTATACATGTCATGACAACCAATGTCTCCACCTGAGACTTCACTATTGTCCCTGTTGCTACTGCTGTTTTTCACCTACTGAAGGATTTTGTCTCCTCGTCTGCGTCCACCTAAAAATGTGGTTCCCACGGGGGTGAGACAATTATAAAAATTGCCACACCGAGAGTTATAACTCTCCGCCAGAAACATTATTATTGCATCTTAAGAAGATAAATATGAACAGGGTAATCATATTTATTTGACAACAGATATTTTAATGTTTAACAAATTAGATCATTACTTGATAGAATCAACATATCACTTATTCTTTGATGAGTCTGAAGAACATGTATAACATCTAGTCAAACTACAAAATCATTACCACTGCATTTACTATTATTAGGCTTAGATCATATATCTAAAACCTGGCATTATCATTGTGGAGTCATGGCCCGTAGCCATACTCTTTTCACAAAGTGTTGGGATCTTAATCCCTCATTTCAACACTGGGAATTCTTATCCCTTCACAGTTTCAATACCATAACCATGAAATCCTAGGTATTCAAACCCTTAGCTCATCACCTGAGCATTGTTATCACTTTCTCAGGTAACTAACACCTTTAGGTCATCTGATCAAGGTAAATATGATACTTGCTATACAAGCATCCATCATGGCACTAGAGGCCCATTAAATCTCTTGCCACCTCTTACCAGGCACAAGGTATATTATGGCACACAAGGCCCAATAAACAAATTCAAACTAATAACACATCATAGCCCATACCTGGCTATGCTCATCATCTCATGATACCTGCATGGTTAGCACATATGATAGCAGTACATTAATTATCTATCAATACCATGCAAAACAAATGTATCATTATTTCAAGAGTATCACCCTTATTCCTTTATCAGGATTAGGGTTTTCCATCACATATCTCATGTATCCTTCATCCAATTATATTGGACTTATAACACATCAAGGTATATGACCATATTAGGTCACTATCAATCATCTCCAAGTCACCACGGTCGTGCTACCTTGTAAGGTCGTGCAAAGTGAATCCACCATGACCGTGCTACCTTGCACGGTCATGCAAAGGGAAGTTACCACGGCCGTGCTACCTTGCATGGTCGTGCTACAGGAGTTCACCTCATGAATCATATTCAAGTATGAATTCTATTCTCTCATTAGGGATTAGGGTTTCACATACCATCTCCCTTCTTTAGAATAGGGATTGCATATAGCATCACCCTTCATTAGGGTTTCGTATCACATTGCCCATAATTAGGGTTTACTAATCTTTCCCAATTAGAGTTTCTCATGAAATCACCCTCAATTAGGGTTTCACATGGATACACCCTCAACTAGATTTTCACATGGATACACCCTCAACTAGGGTTTCACTTGGATACACCCTCAACTAGGGTTTCACTTGGATACACCCTCAACTAGGGTTTACTATTCATCCTGAATAGTAATTTCATATGTAGACAACCTCTTATTAGGGTTATATATGGAATCAACCTCAATTACGGTTTACATCATGTATTGGATCCCTGCATTTGTTATGCATTATTGATTAGTACCATTAAGGGTATCTCTCACCTAATTACATTAGGTTTTCAAAAAGGTTTGATCAATTAGACCTTCAATAACATGAGATATCCAAATAGATTGATCAATGGAACCTTCAATTGCACTAGGAATCAATTTGGATTAGTCAACTGATTCTTTAATTTCATTGGGCACTCAATTGGATCAATCCATTGTTCCTTCAATTACATTAGGTACTCAATTGGATTAACCAATCGATCCTTCAATTGCATTAGGCATCCAATTGCATTAACCAAATTAATCCACAAACAGTTTGAAACTGTTTAAGTAAAAAGCTTTGAAACCGCATGGGTCTCAAACAGTTTGAGACCGTTTGGTCTCAAACTTTCTTGAGACCATTTGGACTCAAACGGTCTTGAGACCGTTTGGTCCAAACCTCTTAAAACTGCATCAACCAAAAAGTCAATCAAGACTTCAACAACACTCAATTCCAATCAATGGAACTTCAATCAATTGGATCATCAATTCAATCATCAATTGAATCATGAACTCACCCCTCAATTGGTACTTCAATTAGGGTATGATTTCAATGGGATTAGGGTTTATAATCAACAATTAGAGCTTTCAAGTTGATCATCAATCAAACTACTATTTGTGTTTCAATTGATTGCATTGGACCTTCAACCATTGAATTCATGGAACCAATCATCAATGGGACCTATGCTCATACTTCAATTGAGTTTAATAGGTCAACCTTCAACTGATTTGACCCTCAATTGACCCTCAATTGTTCATCAATTAGGGTTTGATTCAATCGAATTAGGGTTTGGGGTCGATGATCCTTCAATACTAATCAATGTAAGACTAGTTACTTTGAAACCATAGAACCATCATCCAAATTGGGTATGACCTGACCCCAAACGGTCTTGAGGTCGTTTGGATGACCTCCAAATGGTCTTGAGACCGTTTTCCCATCATATCATCAAAATCCAAGTCAACCATTAGAGGTGTGGATCATTGGATTGATCACCAAATCAGCAATTGATTACACTTTAACTTAGTAACATTGCATCATCAATTGCTTAACCATACTCACCCCTAGACCTCCAAACTGTCTTGGGTGTCCTCCAAACGGTCTTGAGACCATTTGGATGAGCTCCAAACAGTATTGAGACCGTTTGGCTCATCCAACCCTTGGATTCTAGTGAAATTCCATCAAGGATTGGTCTATCGAGTTGATTCAACAAATCAGCACTTAATTGTAATATGATTTGGTACCTTTGGACCTTCAATTGGTCAACTATACTTAATCCCATACCTCAAAATGGTCTTCGGTGATCCCCAAATGGTTTTGAAACCGTTTGGGTGATCCCAAACGGTTTTGAAACCGTTTGGGCCAATCAACCCAAAACATCTTCTCAATCACTTTTAAAATCAGCACTTAGCCAAATAGGGTTCATACCACATCTTTGGATCTTCAAAAACATATCCATACTTGACCCTAGACCTCCAAACAGTCTTGGGGTGACCCCCAAACGGTCTTGAAACTGTTTGGGTGATCCCCAAATGGTCTTGAAACCGTTTGGGCTAATCAACCCAAAATCTCAAATCAACTCATTGAAATTTCAGCACTAATTTCAATTAGGGTTTGCCCAATTGATTAGCCTTCAACTCATGATTCCTTGGGTATTAACCCCTTAAATTTGGTGAGTCGTTAACCAATATAATTAGGAACAGTAATCTCAAGCTGTCAACCCTTGGTCAACGCACTCAAACAGTTTTGAAACCGTTTTCCCAGAAAGGTCAAGTTAATCAGGTTGAAAATCAGCACTTAATCCAATTAGGTTTACCTAATTGATTAGCCTTTAACTCACGATTCCGTGGGCGTTAGCCCATCAAATTTTGTGAGTCATTAACCAAAATCATTAGGAACAATAATCCCAAACGGTCAACCCTTGTTCAACGCACTCAAACGGTTTCGAAACCGTTTTCCCAAAAAGGTCAAGTTAATCAGGTTGAAAATCAGCACTTAATCCAATTAGGTTTACCTAATTGATTTGCCTTCAACTCACGATTCCTTTGAAGTTAATCCCTAAAATTTGGAGGGTTATCAACCAACATAATTATGAACAGTAATACCAAACGGTCAACCCTTGGTCAACCATCTAAAACGGTTTTGAAACCGTTGTCTCCCAAATGGTTTGCAAACTATTTGGTCACCAAACGGTTTGGTGAAACTGTTTGGTCCCAACTTCCAAACCGTTTGCCCAAGATATTTGGGGAGGTGTGTGCTTATGATGATGTCATCATCATCAAGCTTCGTCCCTGATGTTCTAACAACTTCTGATTTCATGAATTAATCATTTTCAACCAGCAATTAATCAAGATAATGAAGGAGTCATTGAAATTACATGATTAATGGTTGAATAATAATGAAAAAGGGTTCAAGTTATAAAACCCACCTCCAATTGAACTCCAAAGCTCCAAGATCCTGGCAAAAATGGTGAATGAAGCTACCTTCACTATTCCAACGGTCGTCCTCAAGCTTTGAGTGAAAAGAATTGGTTAGGATTGAAGAGGAGATCGAAATAGGAAGGAATCCATAATTTATTTTCGATTTCCACCATGGAATCAAGGAGAAATGAATCAAGAACCTTACCAACAAGTTGGGAGTCGTCCTCCTACTCCTCCCTAGCTCCTTGGTCGGTTTTTTCAAGCAAGGGGAAGAAGGAAATCCGAAAAGGCCTTGCTTTGGGCTTGGAAATGGAACCTTTATAAGGAAATTGATGAGAGAGAAAAGTCCTTATAAAAATTCATTTAATCCCAAAGATGTGGCCGCCTCTTCCCCCTTATCTTCCTTAGGGATGAGGCTATCTTGTTTGCCTTTTTATACCTCTCAATTATCCAGGATTTAAAGAAAAGCAAATCAAGCAACTTAAATCATATTATATTAGTATCCATATGTGAGTGGATATTTCTTTCCTTTATAATAAGGTGAGTGGAGTTTCACCTCCTTAAGATATTTTCGTTCCTTATCTTGGCAAAAGAACGTCCATACTTATTCAAAATCAACCAATAACATTTTGGTTGAAGGTCCTTTAATTAATACATTCATTTTTTTCCCTAAATTAAATTAGGGTTTCGCTTAGGATTAAATGTTGATTATTTTAATATCAAGATTCTCTCTCCTCCAACTTAATTAAAATGAGGCGTCCCTCTCATTTTATTTGCTCTATATGATGCCAAGAAACATTAGGGACCGTATTGAAGTGGTAATTTTCATATTGAACCCTAGGTTTTGGGTAGGTTTCACATTATACCAAAACTAGGTTTTAATGCACAAGGATTGCTTTACAAGCTTAAACTTGATGCCCAAGCTTGTAAAAACCATACCACTACATCATATTAATTCTTATGATGTCTCAACATCAGAGGAATATCTTATCATGCAACATTTTCAATTTAACCCCTCAACTTGGGTAATTTGCACTTTAGTCCAAAATAAGTAAACATTGCTTCAACATTGTTCAAACAGGACCAAAATTGAAACATAAGTTTCTCATGAGCTCTAATTACTCTTCCCAAGATAAAATTAAGAATCTACTCAACCTTATTAAGAAAAACATCTAGGGTTAATTCATAACCCAGGTCAGGGATGTTACAAATTATAAACCCCTAACAAGGATTTCGACCTCGAAATCCCAGGAAAAGGGGGGACAGATTGTTCATTAATCATGCCCTCAAGTCTCCACATCTCATCTTAATGTTATGGAGATACCATGGGTCTGTAGCTCACACAAATTTCCTTCCATTAATTCAACCTTATCATTGTTTATGTTTATGCAGAGCATAAACCCCTCACATATGATATCCATATTATTGAAAGGAAGAAGCATAAAAGAACATACATCTATCATCACCTCAGAACATTTATCAAAGGGGAAAAAAACATATATATCTAACAAAGATAATTTACTCAGTAATCCTTTATTCATAACATTTATTTAGGAAACTCTATGTAATTGGGAATGTTCACATAGTTCTTCTTATTAGTTGGGAATGCCACATAGATTTTCCCTTTTTGTTGGGGAGCTGAGGCAACTATTCAATCAAATGTTGGGAATGTCACATAGATCTTCCCTTTTTGTTGGGGATGTCACATAGCTTTCCCCTATTGGTTGGGAATGTCACATAGCTCTTCCCTTTTTGTTGGTATGTCACATAGCTTTCCCCTATTGGTTGGGAATGTCACATAGCTCTTCCCTTTTTGTTGGGGATATCACATAGCTTTCCCCTATTGGTTGGGAATGTCACATAGCTCTTCCCTTTTTGTTGGGGATGTCACATAGCTTTCTCCTATTGGTTGGGAATGTCAAATAGCTCTTCCCTTTTTGTTGGGGGTGTCACATAGCTTTCCCCTATTGGTTGGGAATGTCACATAGCTCTTCCCTTTTTGTTGGGGATGTCACATAGCTTTCCCCTATTGGTTGGGAATGTCACATATCTCTTCCCTTTTTGTTGGGGATGTCACATAGCTTTCCCCTATTGTTTGGGAATTTCACATAGCTCTTCCCTTTTTGTTGGGGATGTCACATAGCTTTCCCCTATTGGTTGGGAATGTCACATAGCTCTTCCCTTTTTATTGGGGATGTCACATAGCTTTCCCCTATTGGTTGGGAATGTCACATAGCTCCTCCCTTTTTGTTGGGGATGTCACATAGCTTTCCCCTATTGGTTGGGAATGTCACATAGCTCTTCCCTTTTTGTCTCTTTATACTCTCTATATTGTTTCAAAATGACTACTTGATCAGAGTAATAAAAAAGATAACAATCTAAGAGTTTCATACTTCCCTTATCTTCAATAATCATATACCTGACCAGGGTATATAAGTATTGAGATTAAGTAGTATGCACTTTATTTACTATCATATTCCTCACTTTTCATATCATTATACACATAGGATTTTCCATTCTTGAATTTTTTTTCTTCAGGCATCACTTCTAAATCTTATCTTTCAATACACAGATAAGGGAGATTATAAAACATTTTAAGGAACACTGAGTAATATATAAGTTCTTATTTCCCTTGTGTCCTTATAGGACTAGTCAAAGGAATTAAAAAAAAAACTACTTTCATATCTTTAACAAATAGAATCGTAATATGAAGTATCAAATTGAATATATTTCATTTAAGTATCACCCCTCAAGGTCACCTACCACATTAGGTTAATTTCAACACATAGTGTCTAGTTACCTCATGTTGCTGCTTTTGCCTTTACTTAGTGGCCACTGCCCTGGTGCACTAGGCATTTATTGCACTGGTGACACCAAAAACTTTGGCTTTTCAGAATATCTCGACAAATATCTCTAAAATTATAGAGATCTTACCTTAATTCTCAGCTTATTGCCCCTCCTTGGGCACTATCATCACAGATGTACTTATCTGTCTAAACTTATGGCAGAGTCTACTTTCTTGACATATGTTAATCTTTACATCATTTTCACTGTTCTAACATGACTATGTCACTCAGGAATCCTATCAAAGCCCACAGTTTATGCATTAAAGACCGGTAACTTAGGTTGTAATACTAGTATCCAGTCTTCTATATGCATTACTGTTGCCCTACCCTACCCTTCAAGAGCATAACATAGGATTCTCTATCCTGATTAGGTCAAGGTGGAAATTCTCAGGCACTTGTTCTCCTCTTGCCTGGTCCCATGCATCCTATCCTGGTGCAACAACATTGCCCTTAGCAATGTGTTCCTCATGTTCTCCAGTCATTTTCAAGTTCTTCTTCTCCTATGTGAGCAGAAGATACTATCAGATAAACTGGAAGACACTTAGAACAGACTCTACAACCTTAGTCATATGTCTCTGTAGACTCAGCGAACCTGGCTCTGATACCACTATTGTAACGACCGTCTCGCGAAAACAAGATTAACTAATGCGGAAGCGTTCATCAAGCATCGGATTAGCAAAAATCACTAAAAATTAAAACTTTTTGCAAGGAGATCCACACATAGTAAATATTTTTCTTCAAGATCCAAAGTATAACACATTTACTTTTTGGATCAAAGGTACATATCATGCATCATCTCTTTTGAAGAATTACAAGCATCAACTTATCTGTTAAGCTAAACACAGGTAGTATAAAATCTCGAGACACTGATCCAAAATCTCGAAAGCACTAACTACTACTCTAAGGACCTGAGAGTACAGAGACGACACATAGGACTCTATATACAACTATACATGTCATGACAACCAATGTCTCCACCTAAGACTTCACTACTGTCCCTGCTGCTACTGCTGTTCTTCACCTACTGAAGGATTCCTGTCTCCTCGTCTGCGTCCACCTAAAAATGTGGTTCCCACGGGGGTGAGACAATTATAAAAATTGCTCCAGTGAGAGTTATAACTCTCCTCCAGAAACATTATTATTACATCTTAAGAAGATAAATATGAACAGGGTAATCATATTTATTTGACAACATATATTTTAATGTCTAACAGATTAGATCATTACATGATAGAATCAACATGTCACTTATTCTTTTATGAGTATGAAGAACATGTATAACATTTAGTCAAACTATAGAATCATTACCATTGCATTAACTATTTTTAGGGTTAGATCATATATCTAAAACCTGGCATTATCATTGTGGACTCATAGCCTATAGCCATACTCTTTTCATAAAGTGTTGGGATCTTAATCCCTCATTTCAACACTGGGAATTCTCATCCCTTCACAATTTCAATACCATAACCATGAAATCCTAGGTATTCAAACCCTTAGCTCATCACCTGAGCATTGTTATCACTTTCTCAGGTACCTAACACCTTTAGGTCATCTAATCAAGGTAAATATGATACTTGCTATACAAGCATCCATCATGGCACTTGAGGCCCATTAACTCTCTTTCCACCTCTTACCAGGAACAAGGTATATTACGACACACAAGGCCCAATAAACAAATTCAAACTAATAACACATCATAGCCCATACCTGGCTATGCTCATCATCTCATGATACATGCATGGTTAGCACATATGATAGCAGTACATTAATTATCTATCAATATCATGCAAAACAAATGTATCATTATTTCAAGAGTATCACCCTTATTTATTTATCAGGATTAGGGTTTTCCATCACATATCTCATGTATCCTTCATCCAACTATATTGGACTTATAACACATCAAAGTATATGACCATATTAGGTCACTATCAATCATCTCCAAGTCCATCATGGAGCACAACGACCGTGCAACAAGGAACGACCGTGCAAAGAAAGTCACCACGGCCGTGCTACCTTGCACGGTCGTGCAAAGTGAATCCACCATGACTGTGCTACCTTGCACGGTCGTGCAAATGGAAGTTACCACGGCCGTGCTACCTTGCATGGTCGTGCTACAGGAGTTCACCTCATGAATCATATTCAAGTATGAATTCTATTCTCTCATTAGGGATTAGGGTTTCACATACAATCTCCCTTCTTTAGAATAGGGATTGCATATAGCATCACCCTTCATTAGGGTTTCATATCACATTGCCCATAATTAGGGTTTACTAATCATTCCCAATTAGAGTTTCTCATGAAATCACCCTCAATTAGGGTTTCACATGGATACACCCTCAACTAGAGTTTCACATAGATACACCCTCAACTAGGGTTTCACTTGGATACACACTCAACTAGGGTTTCACTTGGATACACCCTCAACTAGGGTTTACTCTTCATCCTGAATAGTAATTTCATATGTAGACAACCTCTTATTAGGATTATACATGGAATCAGCCTCAATTAGGGTTTGCATCATGTATTGGATCCATGCATTTTTTATGCGTTTTTGATTAGTACCATTAAGGGTATCTCTCACCTAATTACATTAGGTTTTCAAAAAGGTTTGATCAATTAGACCTTCAATAACATGAGATATCCAAATAGATTGATCAATGGAACCTTCAATTTCACTAGGTATCCATTTGGATTAGTCAATTGCATCTTTAATTTCATTGGGTACTCAATTGGATCAATCCATTGTTCCTTCAATTACATTAGGTACTCAATTGGATTAACCAATTGATCCTTCAATTGCATTAGGCATCCAATTGAATTAACCAAATTAATCCACAAACAGTTTGAAACCGTTTAAGTAAAAAGCTTTGAAACCGCATGGACTTGAAACCGCATGGGTCCTAAACGGTATTGACCATTTGGACTCAAACGGTCTTGAGACCATTTGGTCCAAACCTCTCAAAACCGCATGAACCAAAAAGTCAATCAAGACTTCAACAACACTCAATTCCAATCAATGGAACTTCAATCAATTGGATCATCAATTCAATCATCAATTGAATCATGAACTCACCCCTCAATTGGGACTTCAATTAGGGTCTGATTTCAATGGGATTAGGGTTTATAATCACCATTTAGAGCTTTGAAGTTGATCATCAATCAAACTACTAATTGTGTTTCAATTGATTGCATTGGACCTTCAACCATTGAATTCATGGAACCAATCATCAATGGGACCTATGCTCATACTTCAATTGAGTTTAATAGGTCAACCTTCAACTAATTTGACCCTCAATTGACCCTCAATTGTTCATCAATTAGGGTTTTATTCAATTGAATTAGGGTTTGGGGTCGATGATCCTTCAATACTAATCAATGTAAGACTAGTTACTTTGAAACCATAGAACCATCATCCAAATTGGGTATGACCTGACCCCAAACGGTCTTGAGGTCATTTGGATGACCTCCAAACGGTCTTGAGACTGCTTTCCCATCATATCATCAAAATCCAAGTCAACGAATTGAGGTTTGGATCATTGGATTGATCGCCAAATCAGCAATTGATTACACTTTAACTTAGTAACATTGGATCATCAATTGCTTAACCATACTCACCCCTAGACCTCCAAACGGTCTTGAGACCGTTTGGATGAGCTCCAAACGGTATTGAGACCGTTTGGATCATCCAACCCTTGGATTCTAGTGAAATTCCATCAAGGATTGGTCTATCGAGTTGATTCAACAAATCATCACTTAATTGTAATATGATTTGGTACCTTTGGACCTTCAATTGGTCAACTATACTTAACCCCAGACCTCCAAACGGTCTTGGGGGATCCACAAACGGTTTTGAAACCGTTTGGGTGATCCCCAAACGGTTTTGAAACCATATGGGCCAATCAACCCAAAACATCATCTCAATCACTTGCAAAATCAGCACTTAGCCGAATAGGGTTCATACCACATCTTTGGATCTTCAAACACATATCCATACTTGACCGTAGACCTCCAAACGGTCTTGGGGTGACCCCCAAACGGTCTTGAAACCGTTTGGGTGATCCCCAAACGGTATTTAAACCATTTGGGCTAATCAACCCAAAATCTCAAATCAACTCATTGAAATTTCAGCACTAATTTCAATTAAGGTTTGCCCAATTGATTAGCCTTCAACTCATGATTCCTTGGGAATTAACCCCTCAAATTTGGTGAGTCGTTAACAAACATAATTAGGAATATTAATCTCAAACGTTCAACCCTTGGTCAACGCACTCAAATGGTTTTGAAACCGTTTACACAAAAAGGTCAAGTTAATCAGGTTGAAAATCAGCACTTAACCCAATTAGGTTTACCTAATTGATTAGCCTTCAACTCACGATTCCTTGGGATTTAACCCATAAAATTTGGTGAGTAATTAACCAACATCATTAGGAACAATAATCCCAAACGGTCAACCCTTGGTCAACGCACTCAAATGGTTTTGAAACCGTTTTCCCAAAAAGGTCAAGTTGATCAGGTTTAAAATCAGCACTTAATCCAATTAGGTTTACCTAATTGATTTGCCTTCAACTCACGATTCCTTTGGATTTAATCCCTCAAATTTGGAGGGTTACCAACCAACATAATTATGAACAGGAATCCCAAACGGTAAACCCTTGGTCAACCATATCAAATGGTTTTGAAAGCGTTTTCTCCCAAACAGTTTGCAAACCATTTGGTCACCAAACGGTTTGGTGAAACCGTTTGGTCCCAACTTCCAAACCGTTTGCCCAAGATATTTGGGGAGCTGTGTGCTTATTATGATGTCATCATCATCAATCTTCGTCCCTGATGTTCTAACAACTTCTGATTTCATGAATCAACCATTTTCAACCAGCAATTAATCAAGATAATGAAGGAGTCATTGAAATTACAAGATTAATGGTTGAATAATAATGAAAAAGGGTTCAAGTAATAAAACCCACCTCCAATTGAGCTCCAAAGCTCCAAGATCACGGAAACAATGGTGAATGAAGCTCCCTTCACTATTCCAAGGGTCGTCCTCAAGCTTTGAGTGAAAAGAATTGGTTAGGATTGAAGAGGAGATCGAAATAGGAAGGAATCCATAATTGATTTTCGATTTCCACCATGGAATCAAGGAGAAATGAATCAAGAACCATAACAACATGTTGGGAGTCGTCCTCCTGCTCCTCCCTATCTCCTTGGTCGGTTTTTGCAAGCAAGGGGAAGAAGGAAATCCGAAAAGGCCTTGGTTTGGGCTTGGAAATGGCACTTTTATAAGGAAATTGATGAGAGAGAAAATGCCTTATAAAAATTCATTTAATCCCAAAGATGTGGCCGCCTCTTCCCCCTTATCTTCCTTAGGGAAGAGGCTATCTTGTTTGCCTTTTTATCCCTCTCAATTATCCATGATTTAAAGAGAAGCAAATCAAGCACCTTAAATCATATTATATTAATATCCATATGTGAGTGGATATTTCTTTCCTTTATAATAAGGTGAATGGAGTTTCACCTCCTTAAGATATTTTCGTTCCTTATCTTGGAAAAAAAACTCCCATCCTTATTCAAAATCAACCAATAACATTTTGGTTGAAGGTACTTTAATTAATACATTCGTTTTTTTGCCCTAAATTAAATTACAGTTTCGTTTAGGATTAAATCTTGATTATTTTAATATCAAGATTCTCTCTCCTCCAACTTAATTAAAATGAGGCGTCCCTCTCATTTTATTTTCTCTATATGATTACAAGAAACATTAGGGACCTTATTGAAGTGGTAATTTGCATATTTAACCCTAGGTTTTGGGCACATTGCACATTATACAAAAACTAGGTTTTAATGCACAAGGATTGCTTTACAAGCTTAAACTTGATGCCCAAGCTTGTAAAAACCATACCACTACATCATATTCATTCTTATGATGTCTCAACATCAGAGGAATATCTTATCATTCAACATTTGCAATTTAACCCCTCAACTTGGGTAATTTGCACTTTAGTCCAAAATAAGCAAACATTGCTTCAACGTTGTTCAAACAGGACCAAAATTGACACATAAGTTTCTCATGAGCGCTAATTACTCTTCCCAAGATAAGATTAAGAATCTACTCAACCTTATTAAGAAAAACATCTAGGGTTAATTCATAACCCAGGTCAGGGATGTTACAGTAAATACATCACATGTATTATACCTAATAGGATAATCATTCTCCTGCTACCACTAGTGAAGATTGATTAATCATGTCTAAGAGATTCATGTCTCTTACTGGTTCTCTAACCAAAAGAGTCTAGACTTATCCATCATATGGAAAGTAGATATGAATTTCTCATGATTTATGTTAGTTTGATTGTTTGATTTATCAATAACTTTTAGGTATCATTTTATCTAATGCATACCAAGTATCACAAGATAAACAAGGCATTGCCATAAGTAAACATCAACTTTATTAATTGCCATTATTGTCATACGATATGCAAAAAATAATTTGTTTCTATTTATTCGCAAATATGAAATAGCAGTTCATAACTCTATTACATGCCTTTAAGGCTGAAAATAAACTAAAGTAATCCTATCTATGGTGACAACACTTGCCCCATTTATTGGGTGCTTTATACTTTATATCTTGGTATCATATACCTCAAAAGTGTTATAAGTTTATTTCATGACACCTTCTGGTGGATACGTATGTCTCCTCCTTCTTTAGTTATTCTAGATAGAGTGGACAATTCCTTTTCTAATATCCTGGCTTTTGACAATGGTGGCAATTGCTTCTCTTGGTCATGCCTCCCTTGTCCTTGAGAGTTGAAGATGACTTGGGTTGCTGGCTAGCATCAGAACCTTTCTTAGCCTTACATTTGCCCTTGCGCTTGGAATTTCCTTTCTTGTTGCTAATCATCATCACAGACTTAGGCTTATCCTTCTTCATATGTGCCTCGGTTGTCCTCAACATGCCTAACAACTCTGTCAACAGCTTGTCAATGTTGTTCATGTTGTAGTTCATCGCAAACTAACTATAGGATTCTGGCAACGATTGTAGTATCACATCAGTAACCAACTCTTGGCTTAGGGGAAATCCCAGTCTTATCAGGTTCTCCACATACTCAATCATCTTGAGTGTGTGAGGACCAACTGGATCTCCTTCTATCATGATACATTTGAACAGTGCCCTAGAGACATCATATCTCTCTTGCCGTGCTTGATCTTCATACATGTTCTTGAGATGCAGAATCATCTCAATGACACCCATGTTCTTATGTTGTCTCTGCAACTCATGGTTCATGGAGCACACCATCAAGCACTTTGCATCAATGGCATCTTCAGAATGCTTCTTGTAAGCATCCTTTTCTGCCTTTGTTGCATTAGGAGCAGGTTCCTCTGGAATTGGAGTATCCAGGACATAGAGCTTTCACTCTTGAGTGAGAACAATTCTCAATGTCCTAAACCAATCGTGGAAGTTAGTCCCATTTAGCTTGTCCTTTCCAAGGAACGATCGCAATGAAAAGTGATTGTTGTTTGTTGTCATTTGTACTACAAAAGGAAATATATGCAATTTAGTCCTAAACTCAATTTTGAATTATTTGATTGATTTGAGAAATTGATGATATAATTAGGACTTTATTTAATTATCGCTCCCACTATTTTTTGTTCAAATTGATATCCCTCACCATCAATTCATAAGATTGTAGTGTACAACCTTCTAGTGGGTGAAGATCTGTATTTCATTAAGTCATGAGTCAGCTTTAACTGATCGCCCACAATCTTGACTAATTAGGTAGGCCATCATGCCAATTGCATCATATGCAACCCTTGATGAATGAACATGTGCAACACCTTGCCATGAACATTCCGTGCCTCCGGGATTAGACGCTCTAAGAATCACTAGTTAATTCTAACCCAAAAGCCGACACGGTAAACATGCACCCTGTTTGGCAGAACCTACATATTTACCCTTCACACTTCCACGAGATAGACGGCTCACCATGCTTTGGCGTAACCTATTCTTGGTCGATCAAGTTTTTCATGTATGCCGCTAATGGAAGGCGTAAAAGACTTAATATTTAGATGATGGATTTTGTTTTATAGGTACATATACATATCCAATCACCACAATGCATAGTATGTATCAAATACATGCTATATCCCACAGAAAACATGTGCAATTATAAAAGCAATGATTATGGCCATCCTAGTGTGATTCCTTGAGACAAGAGGAATCACAGTCATCTAGGTCTTCATCACATGCAACATGTATAAGATGAACTTTATGCTTTTCCTTTCTGGGTTTGATCAACTCATCTCCTTGATTGATCGGCTTGCCATCAGGGTGGTCAGTTGGATGCCACTAGTCGATTGACTAGTGCCTCCAGTTGATCGGTTCACTGGTCATCGTGCATCTCCTCAGGTCACCACCTGCTCATCTTGCTCCTAGAACCGGTCTTCTAAAATGCCAACAGATCAGTTCACGCCTTGAACCGATCATCTCAGTTGTCGTCAGGTTGTTCGTCGTTCTTTGACATAACAGGAAATCAAAGATCTGTCATATTTTACAATTGAATAGGGAAACCGTGAGTTTCATATGGGGGGCAAAGGTAGGAAATAAATCTTGAGTTATCTTGAGTTACATCAGGAATAGGAGATAGGGAATCAGTGCGCAGACCGAGATGCAAGAAACCACATTCAACCAAGCACACATACATAGGGTTTATTGGCCATAATCACTCTATGCATCCCCCACAAAACTCATTTAAGGGTGACGTGTATCGAGTGCATTCATATTACATATCATATATGTATATTGGGATTTGTAGATTTAGGATTGGACATGCATAAAGCCAATTTTATTCGCATCGTATGCGATAAATAAAGGCGACAAACCAAAATCGATCACATCGATAATCCTAAAGTATAGAGAAGTTGACGTGGCTTTGATACCATTTTTGGGTTTTAGGGGAGGTAGAGAAGGTAGTGGAAACAAAATTTCTCCTCCCAAACCTAGAATAAAGGAATCACGTCAACGTCTATACAGTAGGAAGGATGGTTTGTAGAGACATACCTTGTCCCGAGGCTTGCTCGGCGATGTTACCTCGTGGCTTGCGATGTCTTCACCTCTGGTCTTGGACAGTGTCTGTGCAGCTCCTGGTCTCATCGGGACTGTCGGGATTGACAACTGTCCTCTGAGTAATAGAAATCTCCCACCTATGAAGTAGTCCACATGGACCACCTGGAACTCCAATATTCTTGTCCAACAAGGAATCAGAAGGAGTCACACCCTCCTGTCGGTGTACTAGTCAAAGACACACTCTCCTACCACCAGTTGCTTTTCTGCAGTTGTCTTTCCCTTTTTGTGCCTCCCTTATCGGGTAGCACTTGCTCGGGCTCTCTCAATTACCACAACCAGAGAGAACGACAACTTTGCAAAGCAACTAGTGTTCTGAGTTATTCTTTGAGAAGCCCCCAATACCCCTATATATAGGAGGGTCATGATACAGGGTTCTCTACGTCGGGCAATGCGAGATTAAAGCAGTAGTAGAAGGGTTCGAGATTTTCAACAAAACAACCAACTGCTCCACCTGAACCGATCGTTTCAAGCATGAAACAATCAGTTGAGGACCTGAGCCGATCGGTTCACACCTGAACCGATCGGTTCACACCTAAACTGATTGGTTGGGACACCTGAGCCGATCTATTTGTGGTCCTGATCCAACTAAAATTGACTTTCATATATGTTTCCAACTAATCAAATATTAATCCTTGTCCAAATTGAATTTGTACAAGTGAAACAAATTGTATTTCCAAAAATAGTCTTCCGACTTTCCAAACGATCTCGGTTGGTCCACAAATCGACCGGTTCAACAATTGAGTCGATCGTTTCATGACACATGAGCCGATCGTCTCACTTCTTTTAGCTGATCGGTTCACTAACATGAGCCGATTGGTTCATCCCTATGAGCCAATTGGTTGGGGAAGCAGACTGTGCAAAGTCAATTGCAGTTTCAATCAATCTGATACTCTAATCAATCGGTCCAACACCTTAAACACTATGATACTGAGCTATCAATTGATTGAGTGTTTAATTGAACTACTGAACTCCTTTAGTAATCAATCTAAGCACCATTTGTGGATAAACTCCTCTTCCAGGTTAAATCCTATGTGTGTGACCCTACAGGCCCATTTCACATTGGCAGTGATTGTCCATAACACTTATGACTTCTCAAGTGAAGAGTGGTGCCTAGTCGCACATCAGTGCTACCCAAGTGAAATAGAAAGTTGGAGAACAACTTTCAATCCTACAATCCATGAACGGTGTTATAGTGAATGTATAATTCCTTTGTCACTGATATCCCGAATGAACTCGAAGCATGGAACAATCATCCTGTCAACGTTTATTCACTTTCTTGATCTCAGAGTAGATTGGAGGAGATATGTATGACATCAATATCACATACTGATTCACACATGCATGCACACCTATCTCAATCCTACTCATCAAGTGGCCATGGATATCAAACTCTCTCAGGAGGGACAAATCCCATATCTATCACTCACCCCTCAAAAGCCCCATGTGTCAAAGCCACCCAATCATCAACTTTATAACAACACATGTTTCAATACTGCATTTGATGATGTCAAAGTGTACCCAACGACATGTGTTGAGTGTATTGATTTCAGGTCAAAGAATCACACTCACCACCATCACTGTGAGAACTGACTGTGACTACCATGTCATGGTTCCATGTGTCAAACTCACGGTGGGTCTGTCTGGTACACTTGTTCTCTAACAAGTGCCTATGTGTTTGGTTTGATATCTCCATAGCATGACTAATGAGATTTTGTCATCAACCAACACCACAATCTAGTCTTGTGTGTCATTGTTGTCTATCTACCTTCGACAATGACATCTGACTAGGGACATGATAAGAATGTACCAACTCTTATCATCCATATGATCTCATCGTTCAGGTCCTCAACCTGAAAGCATATGTCATTGAGTACTATCATTCTCTAGACATTCAATCTATTCTATCATTATCTCATATGACTGAACCAGAAAGAATTGGATGCTTGCCTTTTATGTTTATCAAATCAATCTTAATGTATCCCACCAATCATCCCATGATTGGCTCGAAGGGCATACATACCAATAGTTTCAAGACTGTATTTGATGATGTCAAAGTGTACCCAATCACAGTCGACAAGTGCAATGATTTTAGGTCTAAGAATCACAATCACCACCATCACTGTGAGAGATAATTTTGACTACCATGTCATTGTTCCATCTGTCTCTCTCATGGTGGGTATGTCCGATACACTATTATCCAACATGTATCTGTGTGCTTGGTTTGATATCATATATCATGTCTAATGAGACACTCTCATCAACCAACACACACTCTAGTTTGGATGTTTCGTCGTTGTCTATCAACCTTTCACAATGACATCCAACTAGGGACATAATAAGAATGTACATACTCTTAGCATCCATATGATCTCATTGTTCAGGTCCTGAACCTGAAGACATACGTCATTTAGTAATGTCATTCTTTATACATTCATTCTACTCCATCCTTTATCTCATAATCGATTGAGCTAGAATAAATTAGAATCTTACCTTTGATATTTATCAAATCAATCAGAATGTATGCCAATCCAATCATCATATGATTGGCTCTCTGGGCATACATACCAACAGGTTAAACATATGCTATCCAGGGAGCAAGGCTCGAAACAACATGAAGAAGATGAAGTAAAAGCAACTCAAATGGAATAGGCCATGGACACTGACGCTATGATGAGGGATGCCACAATCGAACCTACACCCATAGGGGAAAATAGCATTGGGGTAAAGGACTATAAAGAAGTAGTGTGGTAATATCAGTGGTCTAAAGAAAAATTTCATCAACACTAGCTTGATAAATTGCCTAGACTCGAAGGATACTAAAATTATCCTTGTTAATAGTGCCCAGGAGATATTCATAGAGGATAAAGAGGAAAAAGAACTGAAGGAACAATGCAAGTACTCGATCATTGTGAAGCTCATTGAGAAAGATATCAACTTTATGATGATGGTGGAAAGATTGAAGCTATTCTGGAAATGTAAAAGGAGGGTGAGGATATACATAGTTGACAAGTCCTATTATGTTGTTCAGTTCTCCACTAAAAAGAAAGAACAACATTCCAAGGAAGACATGCCTTGGTCTATATTTGATAGTTGTTTAATTGTGTATAGATGGGACACTCTCTTTTAGCCAAGGAATGAATTGTCAGACTACATTGTGACCTAGGTGAGAATCCTGAATCTCCCCCTACATCTATATGATAGATTCTTCATCGAAATGGTTAGGGAATACCTAATCTAGTTTGTTAAGGAGGACGACTACACCTTATCCATACATAAGAGATAATACACAAGGATAATTGTGGAAGTAAAGATGTCACAACCCATCCTCCTGGTTGTCATAGTACAACCTCGAGTACAATGTACTTCCTAGAATGTGCTTGTCATGTGGCCTCTTAGGACATACAACTGATAACTTTAAGGTGGGGTCTTAGAAGACAAGTGATAAATAAAATAAAAATTATTATGTGAAGTCAGCTTTGAAGTCATGTATAACACATTGGCATAAATTTTGGTGTGTTTCTACAAAATTTTACTGGTAGGAAAGACTTGTATATGTGTGTGTGTTTGCATGCATGGGGGTGTAGGGACATACAAATATATGTGCAATTCCCACTCTATTCTCATACTAAATGAACCACAATCGTGATCTTAAACTAAATAGAAAACTCATACAAGAATGAGGATCTATCCTCTCTAATTTCATGCAATATTCATGGCATGGTTTTTACCAATTACAAGACACTTACTCAAAGACTTTGTTATTTTTTTAGAAATTAATATATTCAACCTTACATCACAAGATAGGCAATGAATCATACAATTGCAATCTACCAATTCATACTCTTATCTATGTCCAAGAGTTTTTTTATAAGAAGTCTTAACAATATGAAGAAAACAAGCTACTTTTGTGGTCATGTCCTATAGTTTAACATATAGTAAATATGATGTATTAGCTTCTTAAACTAATAGAAAGATAGGAAAATACATGAAGAAATTGGTCACAACAAGGGAGATAGTGTGCCCCATACATTTAGAAGACTTCATCCATGGGAGTTCATAAAACTCAGATATGATCTTACCATAAACCACATTTCCACTTGCCATAACAAATCTCATAGTAATTAATTGTCATCCTACAACTTCTCCCATATATACTGTTCAAACCGATCTATGGTGGATATGACGGTTGAATATGATAGTTAATGATATATTTGTTTCTAACATTATATCTTATTGCAATATTGTATGTGGTGTTTTTGAATTCCTACCAACCAACAACAAGAAATATATGAAAAAAATGGATAATGTATATAATTGTGTAATGTAATATTTCTTAAATTAAAGTAGCATGCAAACATTTTATCACTGGTTGGAGGTAGAGGGACCTCATATGAAAAGTCTATTGTATGTAAAGAGAAATTAATAAACTTGCTATTTATATGATTTTTACTTAGAGGTATGACTAAATTGAAATTATGTTTGTCTTATATGCAAGATATATATATATAAGTGTAGATTGAATATAAGATACTTGCCTCACTCCAAAATATTCTTTCCCATTGAAAATAAAAAGAACTTCTCACATCACGTTCATTTGCAGTTCATTAGAATCAAATATCTACACGTGCATATAAACAAAGAAAAAACAAAAAGGTATTGTTGCGTTCGGAAGAACAAACTAGAAAATTTCATTCATCTTATCACAATTGCATATTGATTTCTTAAAGGAAGAATTAATGAAGGAATAATCACTACTACAGAAACGGCCTTTGGCGTCGGTCGTTTAACCCCATTTGGCGTCGGTTTCCGACTGACGCCTATGTGGGCGCCACTAAAGGTCGAACACTTCGGCGTCGGTTTTTTAACCGACGCCTATTTAATCTATAGGCGTCGGTCGTTTAGTAGATAACCGACGCCCAAAGGGTTCGCGCCACAGAAAACGACGTCATCTAGGGCACTTTCTGTGTCGGTTATTTACTAAACAACCGACGCCTATCTGGAATATAGCGTCGGTCTTTTAGTAGATAACCGACACATAAAGTGCCCTAGATGACGCCATTTTCTGTGGCGCGAACACTTTTGGCATCGGTTATATACCAAAAGACTGACGCCTATACTTCAAGACGACACGGTCGTGCTTCCCTGCACGGCCGTGTTTAGTACTATAGGCATCGGTTTTATATGCATAACCGACGCCTTTTCCACCACGGCCGTGCTATCCTGCACGGTCGGGTTGTTTGTACTATTAGGCGTCGGTTTTGATCAAATAACCGACATTGTAGGTCTTTGCTGATGGTTTTCTATAAATAACTGACGCCTATTTCTATTTTTTTTTCATATCAGTTTGCAGGCCTGCTGTGGCTGGTCAGCAGGATGAGAACTTGCAGTTCAGTTCTCTGAACTGCAGGTTTACGACATCCATTGATATCAACCTACAAACAGGCCGCAAACCTGCAAAAGTCACAACAAAATTTCACACAAGTACATACATTCAGACATCAATTCAATTCTCACATTCACACATATAGAAACGTTCAAATACATGTATTAACATTCAGAAATATTCATTTACAAAGTATCATTCATTATCGCTATCAACATCCCAATTATATCTTACATTTGCCACTGCTTGTATGGCTTTTGCCCATTCTTCTCTTACTTCATTTAATGCTTCCATCGTATATGGAGCATGTATATTTTTTAAGTGTTTACCTATAGTGTGGTCAGTTTTAAACACCTGCAAAGAGAATGATGTATATATATAAGTAATAATATAAAAATAAGATTGATATATTTCATACTAACTAATGAGACTATATATAATACCTCATGTATGCTATCGATGTCCAATGCGGCATGTTTGATAATCATATGCATAAATCGCATCACATAGTATGCGCATGCCCAGCCATTGTCTTGTGCAGCACACTATAAATTGAAACATACAAAATAATACAACTAAGCACAATTCACATCAATAATATATATATTCGAGTCGGGAACTTACTTGTACGTTCTGCCAATTTATTGGCTGGTTCTTTTTCCTTGGGACCGTTCCTCCAACCTTTTTGAATGCATCTAAACCCCTACATGTTAATATAACACAATAAATTGCATAAGTAAATAGTAATGTAATAAAAGATGTTAACGGATATAAAAATGAAATATTTCTCACCAGAATAATGGCATTCTCATTACGTGTCCAATTTTAGTGTTCAATGTACTCCCCGCAGGATTTAGATAATAAACAGTGAATGTCCCGAGGACAATAACTAGTAACTCCCAATGTCTACCGCTAGAGGTAAGAAGTTAACAATTAATAACTCAAAATGCAAAATAAAAATGGAATTTTCTTAAGTCCAAATTATAAATAAAGTAAACTTACTTGACATTGAATGGAGTTATTATTATCGTCTTCTTTTGCTGACCAAAAATTGTAAAAGCATCTATACAGTATTGTTGAACATTATCATGGTCTTTAGTTACCAAACTAATCAATGATGGAATCAAAAATCCCACATGATCAAATGCAAATTGTTTGCAATGATCTTCGACTAAGTAGCTGCAAAACATATAGGCGTATGCATTAATATATAAGAAACCAGATCACCGGATCTTACACAAGGTATATGGATGTATAAACAAGATCTCACCTTATCCATGTCTCTATCATTGATGTATTCAGCCAATCATACATAAACAACTCAATAATATCTTGTATAAATAAAGAGCTATCGTATGATTGACCTGCATAATCTGCATCTAAAGAAACTATTATAGGGCAATGTATATTATGTGCCCGTAGCCAACATGCCATTCCCCTACAAGAAGGACCTAACGGGTATGTTAGGTCAGTTGGAACCCAAGTTGGTAATGCGGGAAGTGGAGGTGGAGGCCTAGGTGCTCCTGGTGTCTTCTTTTTAACCTGTATATATAATTTCAGATCAGTTGACATCATATATACACATTAACAGTCTAAATCAATGTAAATTTATCTTACAATTTCAGTCGTGTAGACGACATCTGCTTTGGGCCACAATATGACCCCACCTTCTGCCTCACCAAGTGTATCAATATCTGGGTGGGCATATGGCAACGCAACTTCCCTCCAATCGGGTAATACATGTAGCGGGCTCACATGAATGTAGCCCTGCGGTATTGGAGTCCCATGAAACGTTGCCCCAGGAAGGGACTGGTAAGCCTGCGCCTCTGCAACAACATAGTCTTGCATTCTTAAGCGGCATGGCTTCAATGCCTACAAATTTACGTAAAGAATGTTATACATATATACATATAATCTTGAAAACATATCATCTTGAAAAGACTAGCTACAATGTCATAAACAACACTTACAGCAGACGTGCTAGGCGATGGGTCTCCAGGATTACTCGCAGTCTGTGCATCAGGAGAAGAGTGGGTCGCCATCGGCTGATTGGAAGCCTGAGATGCCTGCCACCGCAGCAATTATTCCTTGACCTTCTCAGCAACTACATCATTGACCTTCTTAGCAACTAAATCCTCAACTCTCTTATTCTCCTATACATGGATAAAAGAAACATTAGCTTCTTATTAATGAATTTCCTTTTTCAGTAACATTCTAAAAAAAGAATAGGTTACCTCTTCTTGAGAAAGTCACGCTCTGGGTTTGCGCTGGGATGGCCCAAAGGATGCTTTGATGCCAACACCAGCGTCGGCACCTCTAACACGTCCAGGATGCTCTGGGTTACCCAGAGCAACTGTCAATTCATCCCTTGTGCCCTGAGGGATGAACGTGCCTTGTTTCCTCTGCTCGTGCAGCTCCCGCTAATCACCATAAATAGAAATTGGTAAGTTAACACCACAAATAATCAATATTCAAACAATTTCTCTAAAAGTTGTATTTTACCATTTTTGCAGCCGCCTCAGCAGTTACAGGCTTCTTTATTTCACCCTTCTTGTTTTGCCTGCCAGCTATCCAGATATCTTGGCGAGGCATGGGTGTGGCAGACTCCTGAGTAGGAGTAGACTCCTGAGTAGCAACAGACTACTGAGTAGCCGCAGACTCCGCCTGTAGTCTTTGGCGAACGCTTGCATAGCCTTTTGGACCCATAGTGTGGTCATGCACATTCAGTGCACTCCTTGCTTTTTGTGCGTCACTGAGGGCCTAGTTAGTATGCACATTAATGATTTGGTTAGTAGCACTAAATGTTAATCTTGAATAGGTGAATACAATGTATATTAATTAAATTGGGAGTGACGCCTAATACCTTGAATTCTTCAGATTTTCTTGAAGCAACAAAATTGTTCCAATCTTCTTTTTCCAAGAAGTTCCATTGTTCAAGGGCTGACTTCTTCTTCTTATCACCCTCATTTATGTATTCTCTGCTCAGATTTGTCCTATAATTCCTAAGCATCTTTCCAGCGCGTTGCATCACACTTTTACGATGCAACTTCTCATCCAATGCAAACAGATTCTGTAAAATAGAAATGGTATTAACTAGTATCCAAAATTGAATTGCAAATAATAGAATTTGTCATCTAAAAAATAGAATTGCAAATAATAATAACTCACGCATAAATCCTTCCATATCAAGTCTTTTTTCCCTTGAGGAACTTTATGCCAATTATCATACTTAACACCAAAATGGCTCCGAGTGGTACACCCAAGATAGTTTACAAAATTATTGCGGTTCACTCCAATTGCATTTCCTCCATTATCAAACTCCACCACCAATTTGGATCCACTACCACTTAGCGCTAATAACTTCTTCAACAGAGTGATGCCCCTTTTCTTGTTAAGTGTTTGGTGTTGCGCATCAAGTTGCTCCAGTGCTTCAGTGGGTACAGGTACATCATCAACCTAAAATTTGACAAAAATAAACACACTAAATTAGCCCAATATAGAAATATAGGATATATGACATAACTAGAAGATAATGAATTTTATAGAAATACAGGATATGTTTTTAGAACTTACATTGGTATCCTCGCCATGCTCGTCATGGACAGCATGCTCATCATGGACTTCATGCTCATCATGGACATCATGCTCATCATGGTCAGCCATCTGAAAATGTCATTAAAAAGGCAAACATTTAGCATTTGTATTAACTAGAAAAAGGCAAACATTTAGCATTTGTATTAACTAGAAAAAGGCAAACATTTAGCATTTGTATAAACATACATGTCTCTAAAATTGTGATCTTTTATCAATTAACAATCCTTCATTGTGATCTCCGCGCACATATAAGTCATCATTAGCTTCAATATTTTGTGGAGTTGGTAACCCAACTGAGAATGGACTGGAGTCATCAGACTTATCATAGTACTCTTCTTCATCTATAGGATCTTCAATGAATTGTCTTTTACCATGAAGAACAACCGACCATTTATCATTCGCAGGATCATCGATATAGAATATTTGTTTCGCCTGTGATGCCAATATGAATGGTTCACCCTTCTCGCCAATCTTTTCAAAGTTCACCAAAGTGAAACCCAATTCATCCACTATAACTCCTTTGGTGTTATCAACCCAATTACATTTAAAGAGCGGAATTTTGAAATCTATGTAGTCAAACTCCCAAATGTCCTCAATGACACCGTAATATGACATTTTAGCTTCACGTGGACTCTTATCCTTTGCACTTGCAAAGTACATAGTCGACGCTTGAAGAGTGACCCCACTATTTTGGACGACACTCTTATCATCTTGGTGCTTTGTGTAATATGTGAATCCATTAATGTCAAACCCTTCATAAGACATAACATTCGGTTTTGGTTTAAAGGCGAGGCATTTGATAGTTTCTGTAATATCATTTGGTGTTTGAGATAGTTGATGTAAGACTTTATCTTCAAACCACTTAGTAAAAGTCTTATTATGCTCTCTAGCAAGCCACATTGAACTTGCTCGAGGATGTTGTCTCTTTATGAAATTGGTATGTTCCTCGATATAAACACTCACTTCGTCCATATTGTGTAAAATATACAAGTGAGCTTGTTCCAACTGCTCACGGCTGATTACTTTCACCCGTGATCCCAAAATTCCTTTGCCCTCCTCAAAATTCTTGTCATTATCAAGAGTGTCATTACCACTGAGAAAGTCATTGCAAAATCCATAACCTCTCTCACCACATAACCTTCAATAATACTCCCTTCAGGCCGATAACAGTTTCGAACATCACCTTTAAAAACGCTCATGTATCGTTCAAAGGGATACATCCAATGCAAGAAAACTGGTCCCAACATTTTCACTTCCCTAGTCAAGTGGACAACAAGATGTACCATGATATCAAAGAACGAAGGAGGGAAATACATCTCAAGATGACATAGGGTAACAACCACTTCTCTTTGCAAATTATAGAGAGTATCAGGGTCAATAACTTTACTGCATAGACTGTTGAAAAAGAAACAAAGTCTGGTAATTGCAAACCTTACATGCTTCGGCAATATAGATCGAATTGCCATGGGTCATATTTGTTGCATTAGAGTGTGACAATCATGAGATTTAAGACCTATCAACTTCAAATCTTTCATTGATACCAATCTACGGATGTTGGATGAGTAACCATGTGGCACCTTAACATTTACCAAGCATTCACAAAAAGTTTTTTTCTCCTTTCTAGACAACGTGTAACAAGCGGGAGGTAAGTATGTTCTTTTACTACCCATTTCACGTAATTCTGTTAATTCTGACCTTATTCCCATTTCACGTAGGTCCAGTCTGGATTTTATCCCATCTTTAGTCTTACCTGGTATATTTAACAGAGTACCAATGATGCTATCACAGACATTTTTCTCAACGTGCATTACATCGATACAATGCCTGACTGTCAAAGAACTCCAATAAGGAAGATCCCAAAATATTGACTTCTTCTTGAATGAAGAATTGTCACTCCGTGTGGCCATACTACATTGTGATTTCTTACCAAATTCATTGATAATGTCTTTTACTCTTTCATAAACAACATCCCCTGGTATAGGTTTAGGTGCACTCCGTTCATCATTCCATCCATTGAATGCTTTGTGCTTCCTACGATACGGATGGAATTTTGAAAGAAACCTTCGATGACCAAGATATACAGTCTTGCCGCCATGTTTTAGTCTTATTGAATCAGTGTTTTCTTCACATATAGGACACGCTTTAGCTCCTTTGACACTATATCCAGACAAATTCTCATATGCTGGAAAGTCATTAATAGTGCAAAACAACATAGCGTGCAAATGAAATGTCTCTCTTACTGAAGCATCATAGGTCATCACACCTTCAGCCCAAAGTTTCTTTAAGTCATCAATCAAAGGTTCAAGATAAACATCGATATCATTTCTGGGTTGTTTAGGGCCCGATATCAACAATGACAACATAACGTACTTATTCTTCATACACATCCAGGGAGGAAGATTGTATATAACAAGCATGACTGGCCAAGTGCTATGTTGGCTGCTCAATGTCCCGTACGGATTCATCCCATCTGTACAAAGCCCAAGTCTTAGATTCCTATCTTCTTCACCAAATTTGGGGTACAATAGATCAATCTTCTTCCATTGTGGGGAATCAGACGCATGTCGCAGGATCCCATCATTATTTTTCTTAACATCTGCATGCCACCTCAAATTCTTCCCATCTTTCGGATTTGCAAACAAGCGTTGAAACTGTGATATTATAGGTAGATACCACAACACCTTGGCAGGAGAACCAGTTTTGGACTCCCCCGAAGTCGTCAATTTATACCGTGACACACCACATTTTGGACAATCTTTCAAATCTACATAGTCCTTTTGAAATAATACACAATCATTCGGGCATGCGTGTATCTTCTTGGCCTCCATTCCCATTGGGCACAACATTTTCTTTACCTGGTATGTTGAGATTGGAAGCTCGTTTCCTTCAGGAAGCATTTCTTTCAACAAAGTCAACAATGAAGTGAAGCTTTTGTCGCTCCATCTATTGTTAGCTTTCAACTTATACAATCTCAACACAGCGCTAAGCTTCGTAAACTTAGCACAGCCTGTGTATAACGGTATCTCAGCATCATGCACAATGTTTGTAAAGATAGGAGGTGGATCGGTGTGCTCTACCCTACAACTATCCAGCATCGCATCAACGATGTCTGCTGGAACTGGTTCGTTCACATTTACGTCATCGGAGGCAATTTATTCTTCCACCCAAGCACTTCTATTGACATCTACTGGTTTCGATTTTGAAATCTCTCCATGCCAGTGCCATTCTGTATAGCCTTGTACAATCCCGTTGCACATGACATGACTTTTGATTTCCTCACCAGTGTTGACTTTCAAGTTGTTACCGCAATTCCTACATGGACAGTAGAACCTATCTGTAGGTTTTTTCCTATGTTCCTCGGCAAATCTAATAAACTGATCAAGACCAGATATAAACTCTGGGGTGCAACAATTACGAATGGACATCCATGATCTATCCATTCTATGATCAGAGAAAACAAGTATATATTAGGAAACAAGTATATATTAGGAAAAGATTAGGGTACTTACAACCTAAGCGTATAATGTGATGTCATTCTTATATATAATAAATGTGTACCACCTATCCCATCCTTGAACACCTAATCTCACTAGTAAGTGTATAATGTGTATTGGGTTTTCAAGAAAATTTCGGCAGCATTTCCCCACTGTTCTCTAAGTACATATGTACTTAGAGAACAAACGGGGAAATGCTACCAAAATTTTCTCAAAAACCCAATACACATTATACACTTACATCCTAAGTGAGATTAGGTGTTCAAGAACAGTCCCAAACCGGGGACTATCCAAGATTTACTCCTAATGAGTCAATCTTGGATGGGTTTCTAGGCCAACAAACACATTTGATGTCATTCTTATATATAATAAATGTGTACCACCTATCCCATCCTTGAACACCTAATCTCACTAGTAAGTGTATAATGTGTATTTGGTTTTCAAGAAAATTTCGGCAGCATTTCCCCGTTGTTCTCTAAGTACATATGTACTTAGAGAACAAACAGGGAAATGCTACCGAAATTTTCTCGAAAACCCAATACACATTATACACTTACATCCTAAGTGAGATTAGGTGTTCAAGAACAGTCCCAAACCGGGGACTATCCAAGATTTACTCCTAATGAGTAAATCTTGGATGGGTTTCTAGGCCAACAAATACATGTGTTGTCATTCTTATATATAATAAATGTCTATAAAGTACAGGCAACATGGTTAATCCTAATCAACAGAGCATTATTAAATAAAAAATCAAGAAATCAATAGTTTCAAACAAAAGGTCTAGGAATCTTAACTAGACATTATATGTATCCCTAATCATCATATTTAACATACTACATTATTATGAACATCCAGATCAGATTAAGATCATACTATGTTATAACCATTGGTTTAATAACCCTATTTCCGCATGTACATGTTTATCAACTTTAGAACCCTATAATTCATGAAATCATTCTAATTCAATTTAATATGTTGGGATCACATAATTATATAATGACATCAGAATATATAGAAGAATCATAATTAACATGATTAACAACATGCTCATCAAACTAGGGTTTTCTTGAATATCATCTAATATTTGTGTACTAGACATTATATTTATCCCTAATCATCATATTTAACATACCATTATTATGAACATCCAGATTAGATTAACTCTAATCAAATACATTACATGCATTTTTATCACAACAATTTGATCGATGCATAAAAAAGCATAGCAGCTAGCAGCGGGAAGACCAACCTTGTCAGAGGGAAGAAGGCAGAGGCTCCGGTGGCTCTGGCTGGAGAAGTAGCTAGCAGCGACGGCGGTGGAGGAGCAGCTAGCAGCTCTGGTGGCTCTGGCGGTGGTTGCGGCGGCACGACGATGGTGGAAAAGCACCAGGCGGCGCCGGTTCTCAGGCGCTTGGAGCAGCAGGGGCGGGCAGCAGGGGCGGCGGAGAAGGGGGCGCGGAGAAGGAGGAGTGGTGGCGGAGAAGGGGGCGCCGGAGAAGGGGGCGCCGGAGAAGAAATAGTCGGAGAAATGGTGTTGGAGAAGAAATAGCCGGAGAGAAATCGCCGGCAGCAGAGAAGGTAATTGCTCGCAATGAAACAGAAGGAAGGGGAAGAGTCGGGCGATCGCGGCTTATAAGTTCCCCAATAGCGTCAGTTGTTTAAAACAACCGACGCCTAAACATCTTTAGTGTCGGTTGTTTTAAACAACCGACGTCCAATTGGACGATATTTTCATGAAATTGTTTGGCGGGAACCACCTTCAGCGTCGGTTATAAAAGGATAACCGACGCTGAAAGTGACACTTTTCACGCAAATTTTCATCGCACATAGGCGTCGGTTTATACCTACATAACCGACGCTGAAAATGAAACTATTTTTTTTTATCAAAATTTGGATTTCGCGGCCGACTTTCAGCGTCGGTTTGTTATAAACAACTGACGCTGAATACAAAGTGGTACCCGTGTCTGGCTGGTCTTCGAATATAGACGTCGGTTTTCTTAAACAACCGACGCCTAACATATAAGGCATCGGTTTTCCTTAATAACCGACGCCCAGAAAAGTGACACTGAATGCTATTTCTGTAGTAGTGAATGGTCCATAAACTTAACTTCTATATAATAATTCCAAACACAAAGCCCTCCAAGAACCAACCATGCACAAATGATTATTCTTATGGTATTAGAAGAAATGATAATTGTGTAGAGGATGGAATCACAAAGAGGATTGGTGTAACTGATGACTTCAAAATTGCAAAAATTATCACGGACGGTACGATTATGAAAACAAAACCAGAGAGTACATGAATTATGTGATAAACATTAGATGAACGAGGATCGGAGGCGACATCATGCACATGTCTATGCTGTAATCAACATTTTCTTTGTTGTTGTCCCTACCATAAACCTTGAAGAGAGACAGGATAATGAATATAGAGATGGAAAATATTGGATTACCTTTGATGTAATCTAGATAATACCCATATTATGTTAGGAATTGTAATGGGAAAGTGGCATGTTCTGCAAGACAGAAAGTGCAAGATTTAAAGTGAAAAACTCTCCCCAAAATGAGAAGAGAAAAATCACAACACAATACCAGCCAACAATTACTATGTAATCAAGATTACAACTCACTCCGTCCATATTTAATTACCCCTAAATCCGGATAGCTCCCCTCACACTAGAACAAAGATAGGAAGAATATAATTACACCCAATGTGTACAAAATATCTCACTTATATTTTTCTCCTCACAACACTGTTGTCATTGTAGGGGATCAGACACATAGCTGTACCATTGCCTGTTACCGCTGCAACTATTGACTGGGCCACCTCTGCTCCTAATGAGGATGTGTACCTTGCTGCCAACTAGAATCTCTCTCCACATGAGAGAGTAGATACACGTCCTCCGATGAACAAACATACTGTTGTCGTAGTTGCTACCGCAACACCAACGTATTGCCTCCAACTGATGTGCATCCTTCGCTAACTGGATACATTATCGTTGTTGATACACTACCAATGTGTCACTCGATGTGAGTCACTACTTCGCTTCAAGGTAAAGTCGCTAACCCTCTCTTACCTCAAAAGAGCACCACTAGTTGTTCTTGTTTTCTTGATCTTCTACCACAGAAGGCACCAACAACAAACAACTGATGGGATAATCTCAATTGCCTCCCCCATGGCCTTTATTTATAGGCCGCCTTGACATGTGGTAGCAATTCAAAATCTCACTTCAATTCATAGTCCAATTTCTAATCCAATTCTAATGTTGCAAATAGAGAGCCATCTTCTCTCCTATTGAATTTAAATACTAATAGGATTGGCAACACAAGCCAACTCCTACTCAAGCCCAAATCCAATTAAGTAATGGTTTGGGACAATCCTTTTCTAACAATCTCCCCCTCAGGCACATAAGGGAGTCATTGTCTTCAACACTATACCTTTTGCATTCCATCACCACCTGTGATCGATTTTGATATGTGGTCATTCTCCTCAAGCATGTCAGCATCATATCATTTTCATCCATTTTCTTGAAGTACCACTTTGACTTCACTTTGTTCCCAGACAACTGAGAAGAAGTATCTTGGTAGCACCTCTTCTCTCTCCATGCACACATCTAGAACTTTCTTTTCTCCCCACTATTGATGTAACCCCACGCCAAGATCGTACTCCTCCATTCTACATGCATCAACTACATGTGCACTATATTGTCCTTCTTCCTCATGTGCACACTATCTAGATGAAGTCTTTGGAGTGACATTCTGTAACTGGGAGCCGTCCTAATGCTTTTAGAAACTTACCTTTCTACCTTTACTAACATCTTTGAGAGTATCCCGTAGATCAGACCTACGGCTATCTGTGGGAGTACTTCCAAGTCCTCCTGGTCTCCTTTGAACTGATACTGGCTTCTTGACTTCCTAAACCTTCTCTTTGTGCACTCTTAATGTGATTTTATATTGATTGCAGTATAGTCTGCATCGAGCTATCACCAAACACCCTTTTATTACCTTACATATGCTACCACCGAACCTGAGATCATATCCACTCATATCCAATAAGGAACTAGAGGTTACACTAAACCTCAAGTTTGGAACCTGAGGAACATCCTTGAGCATGATTGTACACCCAACATCTATTTTGACGCAGATGTCACCAATCTCAATGATCTTTGAGTAAATGGCATTCCCCATCCTCACATTGTCAAAGTTCCCTCTTCTATATTTTGTGAAGAACTTCCTGTGAGTTGCAGCATGACACGTCACTCCTATGTCTACAACCCACTCAACACCATGTCTGTGTTCAATCCCTACTCTTGAACTGTCAATATTCGATCTTCCACAATGGAAACTACATTGTTATGATCTTCATCCTCATGTTCTTTGGCAAGTTCTTGTGACACCTTCTTCCAGATCTTGCAATATTTTTTGAAGTGTCTAACTTTTCTGCAACATTAACATTTTTTCTCTCTGTCTTTGACTTCTCACGATATGAACCATGATTATGACTCTGATTTCTTCCTCTACCTTCAATGTATAGAGTTGAACCTCAAGAGTCATATTTTCTCATTCCCTTCTACGAATGTCTTCACTCAGAATCAAATCCCGAATATCGTCAAGCTTCAATTTCATGCTTCCTGAAAAACTGCTGACTGTTGTCACCGTAACAGACCAACTCTCAAGCAAAGAGGAAAGCAAGATATAGGCTTTGACTTCATCATCAAACACTATCTACATTGAGTTCAGTTGAGTAATTATGACGTTGAACTTATTTATGTGATATGCTACCGAGGCTCCTTCACTCATCTTTAGGTGGAACAAACAAAGCATCAAATATACCTTGTTTGTAGAAGTTGGTTTCTCATAAATATTTGATAAAGTCTTTAGAAGTCCCGTCGTTGTCTTCTCGTTGGCAATGTTGAATGCAACATTTCATGCTAATGTCAATCAGACCACCCCAAGTGCTTGACGATCAAGGATATCTCCATCCTCCTGCTTATTCTATTTAGGCTTAGTCCCTATCAGAGGTTGATGTGATTTCTTATGGTAAAAATAATCTTCAATTTGCATCTTCCAGAAGCCAAAATCCTTGCCATCAAACTTGTCAATGTGCACTTTTCCATCTTCAAACACCATTGTCACTTCCACTTCAACCTTCCAACCTTGCTCTGATACCACTTGTTAGGAGTTGTAGTGAAAACATGACATGTTCTACAAGACTAAAAGCGTAAGATTTGACGTGGAAAACTCTCCCCAAAATGAGAAGAGAAAAACCTCGAGACAATACCAGCTAACAAGAACTATGTAATCAAAATTACAACTCTCACAATTTAGATTTTATTACCCCTAAATATGAATAGCTCCCCCCACATGAGAACAAAGATAGGACGAACAAAATTAGACCCAACATGTATAAAATATCCCACTTATCTTTTTCTCCTCACAACACCTTTGTCGTTGTAGTGGATCTGACACACGGTTGTGACCTTTCCTATTGCTGTTGCAACTGCTGACTGGGCTGCCATTGCTCCAGACGAGGTATCGTATCTCGCCATCAACCAGAAGCTCTCTCCGCCGGAGAGAACACATACACATCATCTGTTGAATAGACCGACTATTGTCAGAGTCACTGTCATAACACCAACGTAGTGCTACCAACTGATGTGCATCCTCCACTGATCAGATATGCCACCATTGTTGATGCACCACTGATGTGTCGCTGGCTGTCAACTGCTACTTCGCTTCAAGGTAAAGTCGTTGGCCCTCTCTTACCACAAGAGAGCACCACCGATTATTCTTGGTTTCTGGATCTTCTACCATAGAAGGAACCAACAATAAATAACTGATGGGATGATCTCAATGGCCTCCCCCATGGCCTCTAATTATAGGCCTCCATGACATGTGGAAGCAATTAGGAATCCCACTCCAATTCATAGTCCAATTCCTAATCCAATTCCAATGTTGCAAATAGATAGATATCTTCTCTCCTATTGAATTTAACTCATACTAGGATTGGAAACACAAGACAACTCCTACTCAAGCCCAAATCTAATTAAGACTTGGGCCAGAACAATCCTTTTCCAACAATATCCCTTGATCATTACACAAATAATTTTATGATGGTGGCATCGATCAACTAGATTACTAACGAAGAACTACCTACAATTGTTAGGTGTGCAGAACAGGGAACGAAGGAGACCCTAATCACAATGTTAAAATATCCATCTACCATCGTATAATAGTAGAACTAGGTGTGAAGAAAAGGCATTTACGGGCATACAAACTTTGGGATGGCGTTGATCTAGTCCTCAAAACACATTTGTCAAGTTCCTCCCTCATTTTTGGGTATTTCTTTCGGGGGCATACCATGGCTGGAGGTATGCAGCACAATAAAGTGAGGAGATGGTTGGGGAAAAGAAAAACATAAACCCTCAGATGTGTGGTAGAAGTAAGGTTTTAGAATATAAATATATTTTTTGGGAATGTTCTTTGTGTGCTAGTTAGTCTGCCAAAATCTGCCCATTATCTTAAACAACCTCCATAGTCTATTTAGACTCCCACAACCATCTCCTTGACATTTCTTTAGCCGTATGATTTCTTGAATATACCATCAATTAATGCTGGAAATAATGAATTATGTTGTAGCATCTGTGTAGGAGTCGAGGGGACAAATTTTATAAATTTTATGAAAACTTTGGGTGGAAAACCGGTCGTTTTGCACACCCAACTAGTCACTTGGTGCATGGACCAGTTGATTCGATTGGAGAATTGGTCGGTTCCTACAGTTTTCTATTTTAAACCAAATTGGTAACCAATGCACAATTAATGCTAAACAAGATGTTAGCACTGATCCTTGATCCTATCGAATTGTCATTGAACTGGATGGTTCATCCCATGAACCGATTGGTTGGGACATGTGAACCTATCATTTTACACCCTGGTTCAGTCACTGATCCTCCAATATTGATTCCAATTGACATGACACTCCAACCGACCGGTTCAACACTTGAACCAGTCAGTTCAGAGTCCAGTCAGTCAACTTTGAACCTCTAGTTGTTTAATTAATACATAAACACCTTTAGTAATAAATATAAACACCATTTATGAATAATTTTCTATTATGTCAGTCCAGAGTCCACTCAGCCAACTTTGAACCTCTAGTTGTTTAATTAATGCAGAATCACCTTTAGTAATATCCATCTAAACATCATTCATGAATAATCTCCTATTTCAAGTGCATCCTATGTGTGTGACCCTATATGTCTAGAATTATATTGGCAGTGAATGTTCATAACCAATTATGACATCAAAAGTAAAGAGAGGCATCTAGAAACACATCATTGCTACCTAAATAATTCATAAAGTTGAATAACAACTTCAACCTACAATCCACGATCAGTGTTATCATGAGCATATAGTTCCTTTGTCTCTTAATTATATCTAGATTGAATTTGAGGCACGGAATCATCATCCTCTCAACATTTAATCCATGTTCCTTGAACTAGAACAGAACGTCTAAGATGCATATAAGTTCACATATCACATATCACATAACACATATCGAATCACATGAGTATGGTCGTACATTTTTTCTCTCACTTATCAAGTGGCATGGATATCAATCTCCTGTAGGAGGGACAAATCCCATCAACATCACTCACACTCAATCCCCATGTCTCTCAAGACACCCAAACACCACCTTTATGGAAACCCCTATTCAAGAGCACGTCGGATGTTATCAAACTACATGAATGATATGTGACGAATGTAGTGATTTTAGGTCTAAGAACCGCAATCACCACTATCACTATGAGAGTTGATTCTGACTACCATTCATCGTATCCATGTATCACTCTCATAGTGGGTCTATCTAATACACTGTTCTAAAAAATGTACCTATGTTCTTGACTTGATATCACATATCACGACTATTGAGTCTATGTCATCAATCAACACACACTATAGTCTTATGTATTATTGTTGTCTATGTTGCTTCCATAGTAATATGTGACTAGGGACATACCAAGAATTCACATACTCTTAACATCCATACTCATTGTTCAAGTCACGTACTTGAAGACATACATCATCGAGTAACATCATTCTATAGATATCTACTATGTATGTGTCATCATCTCATGCTGAGAAAAACATAATATATGGAATTACCTTTACTATTATCAAATCGAGTATCTAATTCCACATTCCAAGCATTATATGATTGGCTCTCTGGGCATATATATCAACAAAAACCCATGTTAGATATACTACTACAGAAAAGGCCTTTGGCGTCGGTTATTCAGAACCTTTAGCATCATTTTCCAAGCAACACCCAAGTGGGTACCGCTAAAAGTTGACACCTTCAGTGTCAGTTTCTAACTGATGCCATAACCCTTCCCACCACCGTAAACTCACCAGCAAGGGAACTATAAGTGTCGGTTCTTAACGAAAACTGACACTATATCATGATCAAATACATCAGTTATTAAACAAACACTGACGCCATAACCCTTCGAGCCACCGAAAATGTGCCAGCAAGGGAACTATAAGCGTCGGTTAGTACAGAAAACTGACATTATATCATGGTTAAACACGTTGGTTATTAAATAATAACCGATGCCATATCCCTGCCAACACGGTCGTGCCTAGCCACAATAGGCGTTCGTTCTTACTGATAACTGACGCCAGCCATGGAAGAGACGTCAGTTTTTTGCTAATAACTGACGTCGTATGTCTTTAGTGTCGGTTTTATACAAATAACTGACGCCTATGTTCTGATTTTTTTTTACTTATCAGTTTGTAGGCCTGCTATATGGGTGGTCACAGGATGCAAAACCTACAATTCAGTTCTAAACTGTAGGTTTACAACATCCATTGATATAAGCCAACAACAGGCCACAAACATGCAAAATCATTCACATTCATACACATGTATTGATCAAATACATGTAGAAACATGCAAAGTAATTTATATTCACATTCAGTTACATTCATTTCATCTCTTTTCACATTCAGACATTCATGTATTGATCAGAAAAAGTCATTCACATTCACACATATGACAATTCAGAAAAAGTCATTCACATTCACACAAAAATAATTATGAGAACAAAGTTTAGAAATATCATTCTTTATTCATCATCATCATCACTGTCATCATTGTCCCAATTATATTTAAAAATTCCCACTACTTGTAGGGCTTTTGCCCATTCTTCTCTTACAACATCTAATTCCTCCCTCGTATAGGGAGTATGTACATCTAATAATTTTCCACCTGTGCTAAAGTCAATTTCAAACACCTGCAAAGAGAATGATGTATATATATAATTAATAATATATAATAAGATTTATATATCACATATTATCTAATGAGGCTATATATAATACCTGATGTATAGTATCGATTTCCATTACGGCATATTTAATGATTAGGTCCATAAATCACATCACATAGTAGCCACATGCCCAGCCATTGTCTTGTGTAGCACACTATAAATTGAAGCAAAAATATTCAAAAATACAAATAAGCACAGTTCACATAAATAATATATACATTGGAGTCAGGAAATTATTTTGACATTCTCCCAAACTAGTGGTTGATTCTTTTTTATGGGGACCTTTCCTCCAACTTTTTTGAACTCTTGTAAAGCCCTACATGTTAATGTAACACATTAAATTGCATAATTAAATAGTAATGTAATAACATATGTTAACGGATATAAAAATATGAAATATTTCTCATGAGAATAATGGCATTTTCATTGCGTGTCCATATAATGTATTCAATTCATTCCCCATAGGATCTAGATAATAGACAGTGAACGTCTTGGGGACAATAACTAGTAACTCCCAATGTCTACCACTACAGGTAAGAAAGTTAAACATTATTAACTCAAAATCCACAATAAAAATGTAATTTTCTTAAGTCCAAATTATAAGCAAAGTAAACTTACTTGACATTGAATGGAGCTATTATCACCGTCTTCTTATTTTTATCAAAATATTCAAAAGCATCACAACAGTATGAAGTAACTAAAGAAGGGTCTGTATCTACAAGACTAATTAATGATGGAACCAAAAATCCCACATGGGAAAATGTAAAATTTGTACATATCGTGTGTAAGTGGTTGTAAAACATGTATTACGTATGCATTAATATATAAAAAACCAGATCACCATATATAAAATAAGGTATATGGATATATAAACAAGATCTCACCATATCCAAACCTCTATAATAGATGTGTTCATCCAATCATAATGAAATAACTCCAAAATATCTTGTAAAAATAGCTTTTTTTCGTATGATTGATGTGCATTAATACCTATGCATTAATACATATGCAAAAATTGTATAAATAGATTTTTATTGTATGATTGACCTGCAACATCCTATGGAATTGTAACATTTATAGGGAAATTTCGATCATGTTCACCAATCCATACTTCCATACTCCTACAATTAGGACCTAACAAGGCGTGTACGTCCCTTGGAAGCCAACTTGGTAGTTGAGGAGGTAGACGTGGAGGCCGAGTTGTAGTGGGTGTCATCATTTTGACCTATATATATATAATTTCAGATCAATTGACTCATTATTATACACACTAACAAATTAAAGTAATCTAAATTTACCATACAATATTAGTATAGACGACATATGCTATGGGCCACATTATCACTCCGCATTCTGCCTCACCAAGCATTTTAGAATCTGGGTGGGCATATGGCAGTTCAAGATCCCTCCAATTGGGGAGTATATGTATCGGGCTCACACGAACCGCACCAGCTGGTACTGGAATCCCATGAAACATCTCCCCTGGAAGGTCTGGGTAAGCATGTGCCTCTGCAACGATATATTCTTTACTTTTTGGATGGCATGGCTTCAACCCCTACAAATTTACGTAAAGAATGTTATATACATATATACATAAACATATCATCTTGAAAAGACTAGCTACTATGTCATAAAAGTACTTACAAAGGATGTTCTAGGTGGTGGGTCTACATGATTACTCCCAACCTCTACAGTAGGAGTAATAGAAGTGCGACACGTCACAGGTACCGTCTGAGTGGCCATCTGAGATTCCTGCCACTTCACCATTGCTTCTTGGACTTTTCTCTCAATTAATTCATCTACACTACGAAAAATATGGTCTTTAACTACAAAAAAAAATTGTAGCAAAAACCCCAAAATTTGTAGCTAAAAGCTTTGGCTACATTTATCCTTACATTTATAATATATAGCTAATACCCGTGTAGCTAATTGTTTAGGCTGCATTTTTGAAAGTTGTAGTTAGTTATTCCTCTAGCTACAAATTCATATGTAACCCTAATTGGAGGTAAAAATTTCCTTACACATAAACATGTAGTTTCAATTGTAGCCAAATATACGACTACAATTCAATTTGTACCTATGATATGTAGGGAGAGATGACATTGGTTACAATTTGTATTTGTAGTTCATGTATAGCAAAAATTAGCACTTGCTATACATGTAATTATAGCTAGTGTGTAGTGAAAGACACCATGTACTATACATACATATGTAGTGAGAGACATTATGTATCCAATTAGTCGCTTGCCAATATAGAGGGGTTTTCAATAAGAAAAAAGATGAATGTTAATCAAGATTGAGTTGTGCTTACAATGTCAACAATGATACTTTTATTTATATTTGAACAATGAGTACACATGGGGAGGACATTAACCTGGCTCCTGTTTTACAATATGCATGGAAAAAAGACACATGTATACAATATCTTCTTCTGACTACTTCTATCCAGTACAGACTACAAAGTACAATATAAATAGGGCTAATATCCCTTAGTTCCTTCACCTAATTCACAATGAGTTCAACAACCCTATGAATCTCAGCTTTAGTGGTGAATCTTCCAATCCCAAACAAGGTATGTGACATGTCCTCATCAACTCCCAGAGCTCTCAACACATAGGACTAAGCACAAGAGTTGCAACCTTTCTTGTTGGCAACGTCATGTAGAGGTTCATGTATGTAGTTTTGGTTGGTGAATCCCCTGGATCAGAACATATTGGTATTGCTTCTCATAATCCATATGTTCTGTACTTTTGTATGTTGTGGATCTCAAGTGCCATCAAGTTGATAGTAGCATCCACTTTGTGCGAACCACCATGGATACCTACAAAGAAACATACAAGTTTTGAGATATAGCTCACGAAATAAATAAGCAAACATAGTTTCTCCTACTCATAACTTACCTATTACATAAGCCATATTCTCCCAATGAATGAGAAGTATTTATGGGCTTCATGCCTTCAGTTTTCTACAATTCAATATATAGTCTAGTTGCCCTGACGACAATTTGTGAACTGTAAGAATTTAAATGGATACTAACTGGTCAGTAAAAGAAGATATGAATTGAATCAAGTAAATCCTTCAAATCGAAAGATAAGAGTCTTCAAATTGCTTCTATACAGATGGAGGATGGTATTTGTAGTGCTTTGCAGAAACCATGATCATACTAAATTACAATAATTAGCATAATATAAATAAATAACTAATAATAAATTCAGAAAATGACCCAGAATGCCAGTAGGTTCGTGCTAGCCAGAGCCCAACACGCCCATGGTAGCCAGAGCCCAACACGGTCGTGCTAGCCAGCACGCCTGTGGTAGCCAGAGCCCAGCATGCCCGTGGTATCCAGAGCCCAGCACGCCCGTGCTAGCTAGCATGCCCGTGGTAGCCAGAGCCCAGCACAGCCATGCTAGCCACCATTCCCGTGCTACCCACTACCCACCACGGCCGTGCAGCCCAACACATCCATGCTACACACAATTTTACCTGTCAAGTGAGTGAGAGTATTAAAAGTATTGTAATGTTGTTCGGAATGAGTGGGGAGGTCATTACCATGTTCTCAAAAACATGCTCCATCACTTTTTCTTTTAGCTTTGTCCTGCTCTAGGTTTTTGTGGTCACTGCAATCAAGATGTTACTAGTAGTTCAGAACAAACAACAAAAATGAACACTTTAAAACCCAGTGGAATTTTTCCTAGGAGAATTGACATTGATAACTACTACTCGAAGAGAGTCCTCCTTTTAATACCACTTACACTAAACAAATTTTACCATAATCAACACAAATAAGCACTGAACAGTCATGGAAAAGATTTTGGTCATGATGACATATTCCTAGAAGCATTCAATGGGATGATTCCCCAAGAAATGAGCCTCTATACTTTCACAATCTGCATCGGAATCCTCATGGAAAGCTGGTATTAATATCAATAAAAGTCTTATCATACTTCTAACAAAATGAATAAAGAATTCACCTCATCTAGCATTCAAAGTTTCAATTTGTTAAATTAATTGGTCTGTTTCCACCAGTGTTGACTCACCAATTATCATCCGCACTCTAAAATTTAGTAGAAAACTACACTAACAAAATCCTTATTATAACGAATCTATGATACATTAGAAACTGAAAGCCCTGCTAGCTAGCAGAGGAGTAGGTGATCTCCCTTTAAAATCAGGTCTTATAATTAAATCTGAAAAAACTCTTAAACTGTAGCAGTAATGAATTGAAATGAATGGAATTTGTTGCTATCATGCTTCCACATTATACGGGATATAGTAGGCAATACTTGCAATCATAGCTTGAGCTCTTTTATTTATAGTGCTTTGAAGAAATCATAATCATACTAAAGAACAATAATTAGCATAATATAAACAACTAACTAACATTAACTTCAGATGGCTCATGTTCTTTACTCCCTCCATATCTGACTCAACCATGTAGTTCAACATCATATACATATGATTCAGTTGCCCATACATGCTATAAATATAGAGCCTAATCATTCTAACGGTCAACTATTTTTAGATTCTTGTACTATTCAAATATTCCTATTGTTTGCACAATAGGAATATTGAACATGTCATGTCCTGTTGCGTCTGTCAAATGACATAAAACGAATCCAATCATAGCAACAGTCTTCTCAACACCTAGGCAATCTTTTTAGCAAAATACAAAAGAACAATTTGAAAGAGCACATTATTCCCAACCTGATAACAAAATATTAAGCAAAGATAGCATTATGTTCACGTGGCTATCAGAACAAACTTTACTGGCAAGAATAATATTGGCTCCAGCAACTTTTAGCAATGATGTCAATTTATCACTGAACATATACTGAAGAGAAGCAAATCAGATGAAGAGTAAGCTTCTTAATAATCAATAAAAGAAACCATCACCATATCTGTTGATCCTAAAATGAAAGTGTATCGCTCTAAACAATTTCTTCGTGATTTGGGCTCCACTACTTTAATAGATACTCCATCCAAAGATAGTGTTGGAGTATAACTGAAATAATATAAGGATAACTTTTAGATCACAATGATCTAGAAAATAAATTTATACAGTTCCAAGTATATCGTCTACAGAAAAGTATTTTGATAACCTACTTGCTGAAATTTGGGATATCAGAGTAGATGTTTTTCTATGTAAGAACCTAAAAGGAGATTGTCAGATGCTATAATATTGGATGCATTATATGAAATGAGAAAACAGAATACAAAAAATGATGCAGTGATTTGATATTATGGTTAGACACTTAAATACAAATAGGCTTTTTTGCAGTAGCTTAAGCACATTCAAGAAAAGCAAATGCCTGTTCCAATTATCCCTCTTTAGAGATTAGAGATGGGAGATATAAGATGGGATGTCTATGAGAAAGAAAACAACATGGGCTCGTTTAGTTGAAGGATAAAATGGCACAGCATAAATTAGTTCACTTCAGGTTAGGCTGTCATCGGAGGCAGTTAGTCATATCTAGAAAGGAAGTTGGAACGTAGATCTCAGTGTTAGATCATCTTACTCTATTTTGATAGAAGGAAGGGTTGTGGACTCGAATGGGAACTGGAATACCATAGGTAAAATCCAGGTGCTATTGATAATTAGGATGTTTATGTGGATTCTTCAACATGAAAAAATCATGATGACCTCTTTAAGGTTCACAAGGGCAATGACACAAGGTGCATAGGAGGAAACATCCATGCATGCTATCAGGAATAAGGTGATCTTGATAAAAAAAATCTCATATGGAACTCTTACTGAGGACCTGGTATGGGCCACTAATGGATATGTTAGTTGTTAATGTGGATATTGTGTTGAATATACAAACCAACTGATAGTACTCTAGTGCCATTTTGAGGGATTGCTCATGGAGATGGGTCAAGGTTAGAGGGATTGTGTATTCAAGTACCATATCCATTGGAAGGGGAGCTACATGCCTTTTTACAAGGATTGTGATTGGCTAACAGACTTAACATAAGGAAAGATTTGAATATCTCAGACTCAAGGACTCTGGTGGTGGAGTTTGCTAATCAAAGAGAGGTCTGCCATCCAAATACATGAAGGTATTTTTAGACTGAATTGGATAGTACTAATTGTTTGGGGACGGTTGTTTTAGTACATGTTTTAGCTCCAAGAGCAGGCTAATAGGAATGTCTAGGAAAGTAATCATTACTAAGATGTTTTTCCCAAGAAGATGTCCATCCTTTTCTGGCTTACAAACGCATGAATCAACTCAATTATGCAGATCATCAAGCAATATTTCTTTGGTTCTACACTGGGTTCACCTTGAAAGTAATACATAACTTCATCCCACTTGTCAATCAGCATGGACACCCACCCTTTGTTTGGTTCCATTATCAATGATAAACATGTATACCTGTTGTTTTGGAATGAAAATGCTAAAGTGAATTGTCAATTGGACAATTCTTGGAAGCAACAATCATCCCAACAAGTCATAAGTATGGTTTAAGAAAAAATATTTGAACAGTACACCAAGAAAGGCAATTACAAATTTTAGATACCAAAAATATCAATTTTATTAAAAAGACCGGCGAATATGAACAATGTACTCACTATCTGTCACGTTAAGCGTTGTGTCATAACCCAATGATAGACTTTGACTCCCCCATTTATACATCTTGACAAAAACTTACTATATCCTTTCTAAGTTTCCATTTAGTGATGGTAATACACTTGTTTTCTCTTTGGACTAAACCTCATCATTCATGAAGTCATAAATCATCCTAAAACCTATGCAATCACCTAAAAGTTAATTATATGCTCATTAAATCACATGATTCTCTATAGTGTATATAGTAGAAAACTTTCACAAAGAAAGGTCAGTGGACTACTATGAAATTTTAGAATTGGATGACATGTATTGTACTCATTAAAGGTTACAATTGATGCATGCAATAAGTGGGAAATATACTTAAACAGTATATCTACCAAGAACTATTTAACTTCCATTATAGCTAATAAAATGTCCAACAAGATAGACATTGTAACAAAAAGCAAATCTGTGATTAGTTATTCAACAAGCAAAAAGAATTCAACATATGCTTCTAAGATCACAGTTGGTATGGTGGAATATAGAAAAAACTTAAAACAATAGGTGTCAGTTGCCACCAAAAAACTAACACATATGTTCAATGATACTCGTCGATTCCAACTAGAAAAACCAACGGCTATCTACATATGCCGATAAAAAAAATATTCTTGAATTATGACAATAGTCGTCGGTTTCCGTAAGAAAACTGACGCCAAAGGGAGGTGAAAATTTTTGCAGGGACAACGCGTGAAAACAAATCGACGTCAGTTATTGTAAGATAACCGATGATAAAAATGGGCCAAATTTTTATCTCGCGAAAAACCTTTAGTCGTCGGTTTCTTTGTTAACAACCGACGTCGTATATTAAATTTTGGAGGTAATATTTTTCATTAAAAAATTTTGGATTTGGCGGTTGATATTAGGCGTCGGTTGCTTATTAAGAAACCGACGCTAAAAAAAAGTGATACCCGTGTCTGGCCGCTCTTCACAGATAGATGTCGGTTTCTGTATTCAACTGATGTTGTAGGATTTAAGTGTTTGTTTCTTGTATACAACTGACGCCTGTAAATGTGACGTTATAAGTCATTTCTGTAGTTGTGATAACTCATGCATGTTTCCCTACAATGTAACAAAAAATAAATACATCTATTGGTCTACATGTCAATCTCCCCTCATGTGAATCTATCAAAAAATTCATTTGTGCCTCCTTTTTAGCAGCATTTCTCACTGGTTTAAGCATGTCATAAAGAACATTCCAAATAAGATCATGCATGTACTTGAAACTAAGAAGCTCCCTGAATGAACCACATGCACTTCAAAAGTATCTAAGCATTCTTTATGACAAGGTGGACTGTTACAACCCTGTTTTTGGGTTCATTTGATGAGATATGTAATTTCTCATATTAAAGATATTTGAACAAATAATGATATAATTTGGTTCAAATAAATGTATTTTGTTTACAATAGCCTTGATGTTTGTTTTGTGGGCTTTATTGGCTATTGGGCCCAAATAATAAGGAAATTCAATTAGTAAATGAATAATTGAATTTTTAAGAAAAGAAATATGTGGAAACCTCTAGAAGGCAAATTCAAAGAGGTTTTCGTGCCTCTTGGGTTCCTTGGGTTCCAAGGAGTCCAAAGTTGCATAAAGAGTGCAATAAGAAAAGAAAAGATCAATTAAGTATTTCTTTATTAAGAAAGAAATTGAAAATAATAGAAAATGTGGAAAACAAGTGAAATGAGGTATAATGGAGTTATCCTTTGTGGAATTTCGTATCCCAAGGATTCCTAATGAGAAAAGGAATACTAATGGGGAAAAAGAAAGAGAAAATACCAAAACTAAAAAATAAGATGATAATGTGATACGTAATTAATAGATTTTGTGGCATTGTTAAAAAGGAGTATTTTCTACTAAAAGGAAATATATATTCGAGTCCAATGTGATAGAAAGTAAAGGAAATACAAAAGAAATCTCATAGGAAAAATAAATAATAATGGTGTGTGTAAGTGAGAGTTGGACAATATTCTTTAAAAGCCGCATAATTAGCCACAATTGGCTAGTTTTCGTGAACACATGTTTTCTAATAAATACAAGAGGCAAAACAAGGAATATAGAAAGGGTAAAATATGGGAGTTTTGGGGCTTGCGGGAGCTATTGCTTTGGCCCTAAGTAAAACACCACCTTTGTTTATGGTAACACATGGAAAAGAAGTTTTTGGTGAGATAGGATTTCCCATAAGAGACAAATCTAGAAGAATATTGATGGTTCCCTTTCCTTGTAGGATTTCTTACCTACTATTCATAAGTATACATATTGAAATTCATAATATTTGTACACCATCCTTAGACATCGTAACTAAGTGGGAGTCTGTACCTTTCTGCCTCTTTTCCACACCTCAAGGATGCACCCTAGGGTTGCCTAGAATCGTATATATAGGGACCCTCCCTCTAGACAGCCTAGGGCCATGAGAAGTTTGGCTTGAGTCATTGTAGAGGCTTACTATCAGAAAGGTGGCATGTGGAAAACATCTTGGCCTTTAGCCTGAAGCGTTGGCAGACGTCTCACTCATCTTCACGGTTTCTATGGTCACCTGCTTCATGAGAACCCCACCCGACAAGCTTGGCCGGCCAGGTGAGAGGGAAGCTCCGACCCCTCGTCAAGCAATAAGATCCAGCAGCTAGGCTGTCGGGGTCAGCGGCAGGGCCAACCGATAGTAAGGCAACGCTACCTGTGCGACGGCCAGGGGGCAAAGAAGGTAGAGTCGTCGGTGGTTTGTGGATCAGCCAGGGGAGGTGAGGGCGCAGGTGAGAAGGGAATCTGGAAGGATGACTCCCTGGCTCCATGGAGTGGCCAGTATGACGCTGACCAGCTCGGTGTGGCAAGGAGACAAATGCGGTCTTGTGCACACCCTCATCGGGAAGCAGCACCGGGGCAAAACACAGCACCGTCCAACAAACTTGATTGCCTCTGGCTTATCTGAGGTCATGGAGGACCTGACAAGGCACTGCAGCACCGTGACGCTCATTGAGCAAGGATGGGTGGGCTACTATGTCATCGGGGCAGGGAGTAGATTCCTTCATGAGAAAGGAGATGAAGCTGAGAGCGGCTTGTGGAAGAGGCAGTTCGCTAGCCGCTCCGCCGGCCGTGATCGCAGGGCCAATGTGGATGATCGCAGAACGCAAGGAAGAAGATTAGGAGGCAAAAGACCCAAGGGCCCTGGTACTATGTGTTGCCATCATAGGCAAAGAGGTAATTTTCACCGTTTTAGTTGTAGCTGACGAAAATAACAAAAAGGAATATTAAAAACTGATGTGGCGTTGTCTTATTGGTCTGATTATCCTTATATTGTAAAATTCATAACAAGTGCTAGGATGCTCTGATCAAAATAAGTTATATAAGAAAATTGACTAGAAGAACGCAACGAATTCAATAAAAATGGTTTTAGAACCTGAATCAGATCATAGCTCGAAAGGTATATTAATTTGATAGAAAATATATTAAAAGATAATTAGAAACCCTAATTGAGTATAAAGGATGAATCTTTGAGGTTTGGTAGGTCAAGTTGAGAAGTATTAACCTGTTGTATTGTAAAGTAGGGTTTCAATATATTTTACATGATATGTTGACTAATTTAGGGTTTTAATCTATGTATGAAAGATAATACATTCAGAAACCCTAATTTAGGGTAAAAGGGGGAAAAACCATGTTTAAATAGAATTATGGAAATATGTTACAATATAAAGATCCTAAGCCCCTTAGGAGTAACAAGATGAGGAATTTAAGGTTTTTATGTAGTTTTGTTGAGTTAGGGTTTACAATACTAAAAGTGGAAGCAAAACCCTAATTGCAAAGGAAACCCCAAAATTTGAATAGAAATCCTAAGAAACAAGATGGGTTTGGATAAATCTTGATAAAAGGAAATTTGTATTTTTATTTCAGGATTTCTATACATACTTGCTTTCTTGGGTGGGTTTTCTCTACTTGAGTGATTTGGTCTCAAAACCTTCAATCACAGGTATGTGGTTACACTTATGAATATCTCAAATTAGTTTTTCGAGGTTTACCGAAGTTTTCATCGATGTCATGAATTAATTGTTGGATGATTTTAATTCATGCAAACTATAATGTGGATATGACTATCACATAAGATATGTGCCTACTAGCTCAGATCATGGTTCCCTCTGTGGCTTAATAGTTGACCTAGTATATGGCTACCTAGAGGGTAGGTCCATCAGGTCATTGAATGACTTAGTATATGGCTACCTAGGGGGTAGGACCATCAAGTCATATGGAGTTAGATATTGGGCTACCTTTGGGTAGTGCCATGCGACTCTATTACCCTATGTATTGGCTACTTGTAAGGTAGTACCATGGGGGTAAAGATCTACCTTTATAGAGGTATCATATAAGTCCACTGCAGGGACAACACAGAGGTGTGGATAGGTATGGATTGAGTAGTGTGGCTTAAAACGTAATCTTGGTTGTTAAATGATTAATTGCATGATTACATTGTTATTATATTTGCATGATTATTGTTTCCCCCACATACCAGCTTCTTGCTGACCGACGTTTTGTTTGTCGGTGTTTTAGGTACAAATGAAAAGAACAAATAGTAAAGTGGTATATGCGGAATTAAATTAGAATTAACGTGCACAGAAGGATTAGTTAGATTGGTATCTTCATGGATAGAAGTTTAGAAATCCCAATTTTTAAAAGGGAAGCAAAGTTTTATTTTATACCAGTTTTCAGCTTAGTTGGTAAAGTTTATTAATTTTTATTGATTATTTGTCGAACCTTTGATCTGGGTTATTGGTAATGGCTTTGACCTTTCAGTCTCTCTTAATTGGGGGTTACCGGGAGGCAGGGTCATTACAATTGGTATCAGAGTGAAGGTTCCTCACTTAATCTTTAATAATTATTAAATTTTACAAATTCTATAGAACCCAAGGGAGTTATTAGAGGATTACCCGAAAAATGGAGGTGTCTAGAAAAGGATCACGATCGAGGGCTGGCAATATTTTCTTCCGCACCGCTAGTCGGAATATGAGGACTCCCAGATCCGTGTGACTACCTGGCCAAAGTCTTAGGGTATGAATCGAAGTAAGATACCTTTAGGACTTTCTCATCTTATTCATCCCTTCTCATCACAATTCTGATAAGGACCTTAAGGATTAGGGTTTTATCTCTTCTCCTCACCCTGTTGAGGTATGGGTAAGGTTAATAAGGTCTAAGGAATCCTCCATCAAATTAAAGGAAAGCATGTAAATAAGATGTCATGGATATAAGCTTAATAGATTAAGCGCAAACTAAATGATAGATACATGCTTAGGTCATATGACATAAGTTGTCATTCCCTCATGAGAGACCTCAGGCTAGGCCTTCTTGTCAGCAGGATAAATAAGGAGAGTTAGTCTTGGAGATAGAAATATCCATTGCAAGTAGAGACCTGGCACATCCTCTAAGGGTGATGTTAACCCTAACCCTAAGTGAAGGTTAGAGATAGAGACAACATGATGAGTTATATGTCATGGTAAACCAGGTGTTTGTATGGACATACCTTTGGATTGCCATACGAGCTATGAGAGGTGGATGACCTAGCACCTTTGGCAACCCAACCCTGGGAAGGGTCGTGCATGTTTAAGAGAGGGATAGCTCCTTCATGGACGAAGTTAGAGAAGAACTTATAGAACCCTATGGGCTTGTGTAAGTAGGGTATAGCTTGCACCCAGAGTACATCAGTAGTGCTGACAGAAGGATAAAACCCCGGAAAAGGAATCATAATAGATGGCTTATGAGATAAGCATAAAGGGTTATGGATAATCTTGAGTAACCATAAGTTCGAGCATAGGCTTCACTCAGGTAGGGGCATGCTTATGGGTTTGATCCTTCATGAAGAAAGGACCTCTTATAGAGAGGTTGGTTGTAGGATTATCTCTAGAGAGAGAGCAGACCCCAGGAAAGAAGGTTGGAAGCCTAAAACCCCAAAATTTGAGGAATAGTGGGAGTTGAGGATGATGTGACCTAGGTGGATGATAGCGGTTGCCGTATGCTTGACCCTTGGAGGCGGACGATGTCTTGGATGCCATGAGAGGAACCAAACCCAAAAGAGAGGATGAGTCTCCTGGTACCTATGTTCCTATGGTATAGGTGTTTGCCTCCTGAGATAGGGAGAAGAGTTTCTTAGACTTGGAGAGGTTTAGTAGCAGTATGTGTGGCCTTATACAACTCTGAGGTGCTGCTTAAATAAAAGGATCATGGAAGTACATGACATATCTTGGACATGCTTGATTTTTGGTTAAGAGATTCAGCATCCAGTTGGACACCTGAAGGTGAACCTAGGGTTCCTAGGCCTAAGAGGGGAAGCAGGGTATTAAATGCTCATGATAAGATTTGAGTCTCTATAGTTTCGAGCATGATACTCCTCATGCGTAGAGGTAAAGGAAACCCCTTGAGTTAAGGGTATGTTGATGAACCCCTCACAACTAAGTTGACCCAATGTTGAGGAAAGAGAACAAGTACGACCTAGCATGGTTTAATAGGTGGTCTTCTTGTGCTTTAGTAGTTGCTGGGTTAGGCATGCTCATGTGAAGGTAAACCCTAAGGACGGTTGTGACCTTAAGAGTGGTAGTTTCCTCCTATCCTGGGAGAGGAGGGACCCTCTTGTAGAGGGTATACCAATTTTGTTGATTTTGAGGTAACCTAAAGAGGTTTCATAGGATCTGGAGAATCTAAGTGAACCTGTAGACCCATAGTTAACCATCTCTAAGTGCATGTGGATGTGTTACCATGGAGGTAACCGATATGGGGCCTGACCAAGGTAGGCAGGTTGCCATGATCCCTGTGAAAGGATGAAAGTCAACCCATGAATGCAGAAAGAGAGAGATTGAATGCTTGGGTAAGGTTCTAAGTTGAACATGTACTATAAGAGAATCCTAAGTCTATCCTAGGGTCAGGTAGGGATAAGACCGATGGAAGTAGGAGTTGCCTAATTCCCTAGTTGCACATGACCATAGGGTTGGGAGGCAACAGCTATCATTGTCTGAGGGCCATGGGTTAGGGGATTGATCACCTTCATGAACTCATGGGACCCAAAGGGCAGATGATTAGGGCACTCTCTGATGCATGAGGGAAGAGGGATGACCCCAAAAGTGCCAGCACCCTATAGACCTAGAGGTGATGACTAAGGTTTGTGTTTGGACTAGATAGGTTCGAGACCAGTTTTCCATGGAAGTAACTTTGATATCGAGATGATTGCGATTTAGAGACATAAGTTGCACGTTTCAACCTAGATTTGAAAGTGTACTGGCAAGGTGGGATGTGTCATCTCTACTCTTGGAATAGGAAGAACGTTGTGTTTGGATGGCCGCCAAATGCTTATTTCTTCTTGTTATGAGAGTGAGAGATGGGACAGTATGCATGTCATACACCAAGGATAAAAGATGAGGTGGGTTGGAACATTGCTACGAAGTATGAGGACAGAGATGATAACATACTGACACGCTTTGTACGTGCGTAGAAACGCAAGTGTACACGTCAATGTAATATAGGCCTTTGTGAGGCCCGAGTTGAACTCAGGGACACGTGAATTATTGGAGACTACTACTAACTACTCGCAATCAGCTAGACTGGTTAAACAGCTGGAGGTTGTTGTCAAATTAAAAGAAAATAAAATAAACAAAGTAGAGCAATGATTAAATGTTTAGTTTAATAAATTCAAGTGGGAATCTTTAGGATTGCGGTTTCACCGTGGGTTCTCATTGTATTAAATTCTATGTAGTCATTCAGATTTATCTCTCTATTCGGGTAGTGGCCTGAAATCAGAATTGCCCACTGTCGTGGTACAATTCACTACCTATGTCTAGGTCGGTTCCACCGTCGTATCAACCTATACCCTAAACTAGGTGCGTTAAAAATGATCTCGCAGTATCCACCATTAACCTTACACCACCTTGTTCAAGGGATTTGTGAATTAATGTAAATTTCATCTCTTTTCAACCATTCATTCTTCTTTCAAAGTAATTAAGGGATTAGATTATTATTATGGTGATCAAGCATAACAATATAATTGAGAAAATGAAATTATACCACGGATTTAAGAGATAAAAGATGAATTACTATGATAAAATTGTCATACAACGGATTCCCAGGCTACTCCCGGCCCTAAAGACAAAGGGGGTTAGCCCCGCATGTTCATCTCAAAGTAAAACATGGTAGAGAAAAGGGGAAACATGAGAAAAACGTGATTGAGTGGTGAAACCCCTGAATGGAGAAGATCCAATCGCTCCTTGGCATATAATACGCGTTCTCCCACCTTTCGGTGGTGGAAATCGTCTTCTTCAGCATCTGGAACGGCTGGGGCGTGCTTCTGGGTTCCGTTCTTCTCTCCACACCTCCTCGGGATGTGTGCAGCGGCTAATGACGTGATAGATTGCTCTTGGCCTCCGTCATTACGTATAATCTCTGAATTAGGTCTCCAAATTACCATAGCCGTCAGATTTAGATCAATCTGAAGCAAACATGTATCTGACGGTGTCGATACCATCGACGCGGGTCGATGGTATCGACCCTGCACGGTGTCGGCTTGTCTTCTTTTCTTTTCTTTGTCGCGACTGATGCCACCTCGATACCATCGACGCGGGTCGATGGTATCGACATTCATAGGCGTCGGTTTTGTCCTTTTACGTCGTTGTAGCTCAACTCGTCGATGATATTGACTTTTTTGTCGATAGTATCGACTCTCTTTTCTGAAGCAATCTGATGGTATCTCGATACCATCAACTCTCCTGTCGATAGTATCGAGATTTTACTGCTCCTTGCGGATGGCTGCCTGTGGTCCAGTCGATGGTATCGACCACTGTCGATCGTATCGACAGCAAAAGATACTTGTTTTTCCTGAAATTTCAACATGAAACCACATAACCCGAAACAAAACATATTCTTGTGATAATTTATGCTCAAAATACTGAAATAAGGGAGATTTGACATAGAGAAAGATCATAGACCAAAGTAGATGAATTATGCAATATTAACCACCAAAATGACTAATAAATGCATAAAACACAAATAAAACAAGTCTATAAATGTGACTCAAAATCATCGCATCAAACTCCCCTAAGCTTGAACATTGCTCGCCCTCGAGCAACTAAACCTTAGAATAGAATTGCCAAAGTCAACTAAAGAACAAATCATCACAACAAACATCCCATATGATCCCCACCGGACATTCACATTCCGGCCCTCACTAACCACAGAATGATAATTACCCTAAAGGCGACAGTAATCATCCATAAAAGATATCTACCTCAAACTGAAGAACACTATCACATAAGGCAGTTAACATAATAAAATTCGCCAGTCCAGACTCGGTGCATCTTGTGATCTCCTATACTGCGTTGCTTGCCCTAACTACCATCTACATGGAAGAAGCTCTACTGATATTCACAAGTGAGGATAAAATCACGGTGGCCTACCAATTCGAGCAACGGGTGGATGGAATGGGTGGCTAATGGAAGAAATGGAAGCATTATACGGTTTCAACATGCATAAAACAAAAATGCCCTAAATGATGCATTTGCACATGAAAATTGCCCTAATGCCTAAGATTGGGTGGAATGATGCATGCACTAACATCCCGTCTCAAGATGAGATGGATATCTAACTGAGCTACATCCTGTACTTACTCATCTTAAAACGCATGTGAGATTATGTTCCTTTCTCCTTCTTATTTTACTGCTTCTTAATAACTTTCTTTTTCTTTTTCATTTTTTTCATTTTTTTCTCTCTTATTTTTTTTTCTTTCAGGCCCTTATATCCACAAATGGCAATGAATAATTTGTTGGGCTCACTTTTTCTGCATAGCTCAAATATTTGAATTATTTAGAAGGTATGGAACAAATTAATCACCTTTAAAGAAGAAATAAGATACATGATGTACTCTATGCATAAAAATTATGAATGCAACTGAATGACACGCACCTAAGGATAATGTGCATGTATCACTATTCTATTTTTTTATTATTTATGCAAAATATGTGAAAGTGGTTGCAATGCAAGACCTATCTTAAAGATATTAAAACTGTAATGTACTTCTAATTCTTATGGTGGATTGTGAAAAACAATGAGGTGGAAAGATCACAAGACTAATTGACTGAACCTTTGAAAAGTATTATGTGTCCCTCCTTACTGACCTGTGTAGTAGTTAAGAGGTTTCTCTCTCTTACTTCAAATTAGAGTCTCATTATCATTTGGTCAGTTTAGGCTCACACAACCAAAACCATCCACTTTTCATAAATCATTAGGAATGTACAATTGTGATTTTCTATTTTAGAGTTGACAAAACCAATCATTTTCTTAAGTTATGTGCTCAAAGTTTATCAACACAAGCTTGCGAACACTCAAATTTTTAATTTTCCCTTAATTCCCATGTACGGCAAGTAAGATGACACATGACTTAAGACATCCACAATTACACTAGATAGAATGTGGATCCTACAAACAAACTAAGAATGCAAGAAATAAATGACAAGAAACAAAACAATAAAACTAAAAAGTAAGAAAACTAAAGGATAGGATAGAGTTGTTCCAACACACCCCCAAGCTTGAATTCGACTATGGCATCATAGTCAAAAACAATCTTAAAGGTCGGAACAGAGATACCGATTACTCTTCTGGCAGAGGCGGGTACTGTGGGGTCGTGGGGTCCCAGGATGGGTATTGCCCCTGAAAGCTAGGATCATACTAGGGCATGGGTGGAGGTTGTGGATACCCCCCAAAGTAGTTCTGGCTCCAGTAGTGATCGTAAAAGGGTTGCTGCTGCATCTCCTTCCTATGCAACCGGTCATGAATATTTTGTTGGTTGTCAAAGAGGAGGTGCTCATTCTCAAAGATTGCCCTCTGATTGTCAAGTAACCGGTTCGTAATCTCCTGAATACCGGTATACCCTGCAGTGTGATGATGTTGCATCTTCTGTATGTCCTGTAGCATAGCATACATTCCTTGCATCGAATAGACATCCTCACTTGGCTGCGAGGGCGGTGGTGATGGCGGAGGCTGCGAAGATGAAGATGCACCTGGATGCATGCGGGGATGCTTCCTAGGTGCCACTCGTGCCCAAAGAGGAGTGTAGGGCTCCTCTTCCTCTTCATCCTCGTCGTCATTATTGTTGTCGTCATCGTTGCCGCCGTCTTCATCGGAGTCAGCAATGGCTATGATTGGCCATCGGAAATGTTGAGCCCCTTCGATGTGGAAGACAGGGTCGGGAAGCGAGCATTCTTGATATGCGTGGTTTACATGGAAATGAGCATATGGTAAACCATCTCGAAGTAGGATCAAGTTGGATCGGTGAAGATGTTGCAAATTGACTTTGCTTCTGTTGGAGAGCGGAGTTAAGGTTGAGAAGTTCCGCCTAAGGTAGTGTGTCAGCGGAGTGATGAGTCCTCCAAAGTGAATTGGAGCCTTCCGCGTACTCCGCTTTACCACCAACACCCGCTGCAGAAAGAAAGCTCCCCAGTTGCATTCTTGGCGCTTGAGTAGTTTGTACAAGAAGAAAAGGTCTATCTCCTGTAATTTTCTAAGAGACAGATCACCCCTAGCAAATAGGGTGGAACACAACATCTGATGAAGAATCCGCATGAACGGATGCTCGAAGTCTGCTACCGCTGCATTGTGGTAGCTCACAGATTTGCCCAATGGCACCGTCACAAGCTCGACGAATATGGCATCATAGTCAGTCCGATTGTCTGGCCACCGGTAATCAGTTCGCCCATGATTCAAGTTGTAGATCTCATTGAACTGGCAGAGTGTGAGATTGTAATCATTGTTGTACAACCGAAAAGACACACGGCCCTTGATCCACTCGCGGTCCGTGGTGATGATGTCATTTGGCACAACACAGATGTCCAGCGACGCCATGAATTCCGCCACCAGCTCCTTGTAAGTAGGCCATTCATTGAAGAACAGTTGGCCATCAACATGGTATTCCACCTCATCGGGCATCCTGCTCGTGTGTCTCGCCTACCCTTTTAGAACGTAGGCCAGATTTACATTGAACCCCAAGTTGCAGATCATCTCCCTCTCAACATAGCGGGTCGGCTCGAATTTCCTCTTCATGATCTCATCGTACATCTTCTTAACCTCTACAGACGGATGAACAATCCGTGGGCATGGAATCGATGCAGTCGGTGGAGGCACGAACTCTGGGATGTCCATTGGGTTGGCGCATGAAGAAGACGCACCGGCAACATGCACCATGGTTGCAGAAGAAGGAGAAGTAGATAAAGAGCTCGTTGAAGATCGGAGAAGGAAATCTCCGCTCGATGAAAAAACGTGCTCCCAGATGCTCATCGTCGGGCTTAGATTGCTTTGGAATACGCTTGGCACAGGTGGAGAAGAATTGCTCTGGAGTTGTGATGTCATATGACGACAATCCTTCTCATATATAGCCGTGACCGGCGCTGCTGTATGCCCGTCGATACCATCAACACGGGTCGATGCTATCGACACGCGTAGCACAGTCCGTACTTCCGCTGGTATCGACGGTCGTCGATGGCTGGATTCGCGGGGCCCGGATCGCTCACGTGTCGATACTATCGACATGTGTCGATGGTATCGACCCATCCCCCGGATCAACTATCTGGTTGTCGCAATCACCGTTGATCTCCTCTCGTGGATCGGTGACGTGTGGCGTCGATACTATCGACCCAAGTCGATAGTATCGACTTCTGATTAGGGCAACACCCTCGCGAGGCCGGCCGCCGCCTTCTGCCTGTAACTGGGTCGATACCATCGACAGGCCCGTCGATGGTATCGACTTCACTGAGATGATTTCTTCTGAAAATCTCCAGAGATCTCGATAATATCGACATGCATGTCGATACTATCGACCTCAACTTTGCGATCAACCTGTTGGTCTGTCGATATCATCGACGAGGCCGTCGATGGTATCGACACAAAGTGATTTCTGTAGTCGCCAACCTGTACCCTGGTCGATACCATCGACACAAGGGTCGATGGTATCGACTCTCCCTCAGTCCTGCACATTACCCAAACGATCACGGTACCTTTTTTACACTAAAAACAAATTCAAAACAAACCAAAGTACGAATGTGAAAGTAACTAATCTAAACTACCGATGGCTGGGTTGCCTCCCAACAAGCGCCCTTATTTAACATCTTAGGCTAGACGACATGAAGCTACTCATGCTTCAGGAACTTTGGAGAGTGTGCCTAAAGGATCGTACGGCAGTTTGAACTCCACTCGATCTTGGCCAATCCCCAAGGTCAATGTACCCCTCCCTATGGTAGTGACAACATCGGCCGTTGCTTGAAACGGCCTACCCAATAGCATCTCGCAACTTTTAAGCTGTGGCATGTCCATGATGACGAAATCCAACGGAAAGATGAGCCTATCCACTTTGACAAGTACATCCTCGCACACTCTGTATGGATTTACAATGGACCCATCCGCTAACTCAATCGTTGCTGTCGATTTCTTCATTTACTTCAACCCAAGCTTTTGAAATGTGGACAGTGGCATAAGATTAATGCTAGCGCCCGAATCACACTGTGCTCGTGGAAAATGTTGATATCCTATATAACATGGAATATAGAAGCTTCCTGGGTCTTTCCTCTTCGGTGTTAAATTCCCATGAATAATCGAGCTCACCATTTCATTCACTCGGAAAATATATGTGTCTTTAATCCGCCTCTTCTTGTTGATGATTTCTTTGATAAACCTCCCATAGGCAGGAATCTTCTATATCATCTCCACTAACAGAATATTGACATGGAGTTTTCTGAACATCTCCAAGAACTTCCTGTAGTGATGATGCTCTTTCTTCGGCCTCGGGCTGTCCGGACTAGACACAACTGCCTCATTTAGACACTTATGAGGTGGCACATATGAGCTTTTCGGGGCAAGCTCCCCTAAGCTTGTTTCAATAACTCCCTCTGACGTAGACTTTGGTAGACCATCTTCAATAGGTGTAACTTGCAGTGGCACCTCTCTCGCAGTGGATGTATCTTCACCTTGACAAATGGCCTTCACCTGCTCTTCTTGCTTAGGTGTGGGCACAACCATAATGTGCTCCTGGTGGGCTTTTCTAAATGGAGTGTACCCTCCTGGTAGTCCATAATGACTGCGAGGATACTGTATTTCTGGTACAGCCTATGTATCAAACATCATTTTACTTTTATCCTGAGCCTCTACCAATGGGGGTTCTGCCGCATTAATCACAGACATATATTTTACGTGATGATGTGCTTGAACAATATCTGCATTCCCAACCTGTCTCTATTGATTGGCATGCTTTATGGCCGCCACTTCAATTGAAATTTGAGTCACGGTTGTCTCTAGAGCCCTCATTTGTGCTCCATGACTTTGCAGTGTTTTCCCAAACTTGGTCAAAATATCACCCTGGGACTGTAGTTGCTTACTGAACATGTGTTGATATGTATGCCTTGAGAGCCAATCATGTGATGATTGGTGGGATACATTAAGATTGATTTGATAAACATCAAAGGCAAGCTTCCAATTCATTCTGGTTCAGTCATATGAGATAGTGATAGAACAGATTGAATGTCTAAAGAACCGATCGGCTCATGCACAGAGTGAAATGACCGGTTCAAGTGTTGAACCGATCGGTTCAACTGGTGTAATCGAGCAACTTGGGAAAGTAGGATTGGTGAGAATTTTCCTTTCGTTTCAAATTGCCCGATTCGATTGGGAATAATATTGGTATTCGATACCAATTGTTCTCTAACAAGTACCTATGTGTTTGGTTTGATATCTCTATATCATGACTAATGAGATTCTGTCATCAACGAACGCCACAATCTAGTCTTGTGTGTCATTGTTGTCTATCTACCTTCCACAATGACATCCGACTAGGGACATAACAAGAATGTACAAACTCTTAGCATCCGTATGATCTCATCGTTTAGGGTGAATTTCACTGCCAACGTGAAATGGACCTGCAAGGTCACACACATAGGATTTAACCTGGAAGAGGAGTTTTGTCCACAAAGCAATGTTTAGATTGATTACTAAAAGAGTTTGGTAGTTCAATTAAACACTCAATCAGTCGATGGCTAAATATCGTATGGTTCAAGGTGTTGGACGCATTGATTGGAGTATCGGATTGATTGAAATCGCATTTGACTGATTCTGCACAACCTGCACTCCCAACCGATCGGTTCATGTGATGAACCGGTCGGCTGAGGTTGCTGAACCGAGCGGTTCAATTGTTGAACCGATCGGCTCATGCACAGAGTGAAATGACCGGTTCAAGTGTTGAACCGATCGGTTCAACTGGTGTAATCGAGCAACTTGGGAAAGTAGGATTGGTGAGAATTTTCCTTTCGTTTCAAATTGCCCGATTCGATTGGGAATAATATTGGTATTCGATACCAATTGGGAAAGAAACAAGGAAAGTCAATCGGGAACCAAACTGGAACCCCAACCGACCGGTTCATGAGTGAACCGATCGGTTCAAGGGTCCCAAACGGTCGGTTCAGTGGTGAACCGATCGGTTCAGGTCCCCAACCGACCGGTTCACTTGTGAACCGATCGGTTCAGGTTGCGAGATGGTTGCTTTTGGTGGAAAATCCCGAACACTTCTACTCCTGCTTTAGTCCCGCATTGCCCGGGATGGAGAACCCTATCCCATGACTCTCCTATATATAGGGGTATTGGGGGCTTCTCAAAGTACAGCTCAGTGCAACCAGTTGCTCTGCAAGTTGTCGTTCTCTCTGGTTTTGGTAACCGTGAGAGAGCCCGAGCAAGTGCTTCCCGCAAAAGGGAGGTGCAGCAAGGGAAGGACAACTGCAGTTGCAATAGGAGGCAGGAGAGTGTGTTGGCGACTAGTACGTCAACAGGAGGGTGTGACTCCTTCCACTTCCTTGTGGGACAAGGAGAGTGGAGTTCCAGGTGGTCCGTGTGGACTACTACAGAGGCGGGAGGACGCTGCCGCTTAGGAGGACAACTATCATCCGACAGTCCGGTTCGAGTAGGAGTTGTCAGTCCCGGTGCGACCAGGAGCTGCACAGATGCCGTCGAAGTCCGGAGTTGAAGACCGCGCATTGCGTGAGGTATTGTCGCCGAGCAAGCCTCGGGACAAGGTATGATTCCGCAAACCATCCTTTCCTATTATATAGACGTTGACGTGTTTCCTCAGTATGGGTTTGGGGAGAAAATTTTTGTTTCCGCTGCCTTCTCTGTCTCCCCTAAAACCCAACAGTGGTATCAGAGCCACGTCAACTTCTCTATATTTTAGGAATATCGATATGATCGATTTTGGTTTGTCACCTTTAATTATTGCATACAATGAGAATAATATCGGCTTTATGCATGTCCAATCCTAAATCCATAAATCCCTAATTACATATATGATATGTATTATTAATGCACTCGATACACGTCGCCCTTAAACGAGTTTTGTGGTGGATGTGTGTAGCGTGATTATGGCCTATAAACCCCTATCTGTGTGTGGTTGTTTGTGGTTGCTTGCATCTCGGTCTGCGCACCGATCTTCCCTCTCTTATTCCTAATGTAACTCGAAATAATTTGAGATTCTTTCCTACCTTTGCTCCCCCCGAATGTAACTTGGGGTTTCCTTTTAAAGCAATGTAATAAATAGAATAGGATTTTATTTCCTGTTATGTCAAAGGCCGGCGGACATCAAGACGACAACTGAAACGATCGGTTCAAGGCGTGAACCGATCGGTTGACGTTCCAGACGGTCGGTTCAAGGAGTGAACCGATCGGTTGATGACCGGTTCGAGGAGCGAGATGAGCGGATGGCGGACATGACGAGATGCACGACGACCAGGCGAACCGATCGGCTGGTGGCACCCAGACGACCGACTGGAGAGTATAGATCATTCATGTGATGAGTTGATCAACTCGGATGGCAAGGCACAGAGTTCATCTTGTACAGGTTGCATGTGATGTTGACCTAGATGACCGTGATTCCTCTTGGCTCGAGGAATCACATTAGGATGGCCATAATCATCGCTTTTATCGTTTTGTGCATGTTTTAAGTGGGATATAGCATGTATATGATACGTACTATGTATTATGGTGATTGGATATGTATATGTATATAAAACCAAATCCCTCATTAAAATATTAAGTTTTAGATGCCTTCCAAATGCAACACACGTGAAAAGCTTGATCGACCAAGTGTGGGCACGCCCAAGCGTGGTGCACCGTCTATCTCGTGGAAGCGTGAAGGATGAATGTGTGGGTCTGCCCAAGCAGGGTGCATATTCATCGTGTTCGCTTTGGGCCGGACTTAACAAGGTGACCTAGATAGGATCTAGCACCTTGAGGCATGGAGATGATCATTGCAAGGAGTTGTATATGACATCTTATCAAGAGTTGCATATGATGCAATTGGCAAAAGTTGCCTACCTGAGAGATCTATGTTGTGGGCGACAGCCCAAGCTGGTCCATGACTTAGAGGATTTCAGGATCTTGCCCACTAGAAGGTTGTACGCTGCAATCTTCCGAATTGATGGTGAGGGCTATCAATTTGAAGTAAAATAGTGGGAGCGATAATTAATTAAAGGCCTAATTATATCGTCAAACTTTCAAATCAATCAAATAAGTCAAAAATGAGTTTTGGACTAAAATTTCATATTTTCCTTTTTGTAGTTCAAATGGCAACAAACAACAACAACTTTTCTTTGCGATCGGTCCTTGACAAGGACAAGTTAAATGGGACAAACTTCCACGACTGGTATCGGACATTGAGAATTGTTCTCACTCAAGAGCGTAAGCTCTATGTCCTGGATACTCCAATTCCAGAGGAACCCGCTCCTAATGCACCAAGGACAGAAAGGGATGCTTACAAGAAGCATTCTGATGATGCCATTGATGCAAAGTGCTTGATGCTATGTTCAATGAACCATGAGTTGCAGAGGCAACATGAGAACATGGGTGTCATTGAGATGATTCTGCATCTCAGGAACATGTATGAAGATCAGGCACGGCAAGAGAGATACAATGTTTCTAGGGCGCTGTTCAAGTGCGTCATGACAGAAGGAGATCCAGTTGGTCCTCACACACTCAAGATGATTGGGTATGTGGAGAACCTGCAGAGACTGGGATTTCCACTGAGCCAAGAGTTGGCTACTGACGTGATACTGCAATCGTTGCCAGAATCTTACAGTCAGTTTGTGATGAACTACAACATGAACAACTTTGATAGGCCACTGTCAGAGTTGTTGGGCATGTTGAGGACAGCCAAGTTACAGATGAAGAAGGACAAGCCTAAGTCCGTGATGATGATCACGAGCAAGAAAGGCAAGTCCAAGCGCAAGGGCAAGGGCAAAGCTAAGAAAGGTTATGAAGCTATCCAGGAGTCCAAGCCATCTTCAGCTCTCAAGGCCAAGGGAGGCGTGACCAAGAAAGAAAATTGCCACCATTGTCAAAAGCCAGGATATTGGAAAAGGAATTGTCCTCTCTACCTGGAAGAACAAAAGAAGAAGGAGGCGACTGAAGCCTCTACTTGAAGGTGTCATGTATATAAACTTGTAACACTTTTGAGATATATGATATCAAGATGTAAAGTGTAAAGCATTCTTACTTGGGGCAAGTGTTGCCTTTATAGATAGGAATACTTTAGTTTATTTTCAGCCAATAAGGCATGTAATACAGTTATGAACTGCTATTTCATACTTGCCAATAGATAGAAACACTTTATTTTTGCATATTGTATGACAATGATGGAAATTAATAAAGAGATGTTTCAATTTATAAAGATGTGATCTTTGTGGCAATGCCTTATTTATCTTGTGATATTTGATATGCATAAGATAAGACGATACCTAAAAGTTATAGATAACTCAAAAAATTTAATTAGCATTAATCATGAGAAATTCATTTCTAGTTTCCATGTGATGGATAAAACTAGACTCTTTTGGTTAGAGAACCAGTAAGAGACATGAATATCTTGGACATGATTAATCAATCTTCACTAATGTAGTGGGAGAGTGATTATCCTATTAGGTATAATACATGTGATGTATTTACATACCTATTGGAATAAATGTTAATACTTCAAATGGTGTTTAGAGAAATACCAATATGAATATCTTGAAGTGTTCAAGATTATCATAAATGAAGTACAAATTTGGTAAAGTATTAATTCTTGATGAGATCAATGAATGAAATACTTGGACCAAATGTTTGAGATCCTTATGAGTGATTATGATAGTGTATCATAGTGAACTCATGATTAAGGCATGGTGATGTCTGAATCAAGAAGGAATCATACTCTAAGGAGTTAGAGAATGATTATCAAATAATTGAATTCTTCTTAATAAAAGAATACCCCACACTAATAAAAGAAATTAAGAATCACAAGGGTTGTGAGTTCTTATATCTTTAACAGATACACCTCAATTATCTATGTGATGAGTTGTTCATGTGATGAGTCAACTATCAAGATGAATATGAGGAACTGAATCTTGAGTTATGGTTTAAAACCATTACATCCTAAATGACTTCCATGTGAACCATAAGGTATGACCTTGATGGTAGCACTCATTGGATCATATCCATAAGTGCAGATGAGTCTTAAGTGTTAAGACACATGGATAACATTTTGAGAAGGATGATGCTTGTTGATTGCAACTTAATGACTAAGACATTTGGCATATGGATACTAAAACCGCATTCCTATGAGGAATAAAACCAGGATGTTTACGTGACACAGCCTATAAGGTTTATGAATCCACTAATGCAAATGAAGTCTATAAGTTACAATGGACTAATCAATGTGATTGATTGAGTACAAGCAACTCAAAATTGGATCTTTATTTTGATGATATAGTCAAAAGGTTTGACTGATATGTCAAAGATAAAGAAGGGATCTGAGATTTAGTGGGAGCGTGTTCACATTCCACATATTGATGTGAAATGGAAATGTTCTAGATTGGAAATCCGAATGTGGAAATTATCTTTAAGGAAGATAGAGATGTTTCCTATGTGATAGGAATAGAGATCTATAGAGATAGTTCTCGAAAATCTCTTGACCTGGAAAGAGAAAGCATACATTGGCAATCTGTACTGAAGTGTTCAGTATGCACAGATTCAGTGGGAGAAAACTTGTCCATGTTACATGGTGTTAGTATCCCAAGGCCATGTGTCCAATTCTTATGAAGAATGGGAACACTAAGAATATATATGGATCTATCATGTATGTAATCATCCCATTATCTTGCATGTATGACATGGAAAGAATAAAATGCATTCATCATCTTGTATGTAGGACATGGCAATATGATGTGCTCATCCTGATAACTCGCATGTGTGACATGACGAGTGGATGGTTGTCTATTTCTAGTAAGGGTTACTGGAATACCAAGAGAACTTGATAAGTGCTTGTGAAGTACTAGTTCTATGGAGATAAGTAAGAGTTCGATGTAAAGAGTTACATTGATGCGAACTTCCGAAAGGACAGAAAATTAATCGCAATATATATACATAAGATGTATAAAAGTGAAAGTTTGTTGATAATTGGAAATGTTCCAATAAAGCCATTTAAAAAGGGAAATGTCGAGTATATGTGTGTTAGTGAACATCAGTAGATACTATATGGATCTGGAGGTTCATAAGATGAACTTATATTCTGCTCATTGATGACAAGTCTGGAATCCTTGATCATGTAATGTGGCTAAAGGTTAGCAAAGGAATACTAGATCGCATATTACGACAACTCCATCTCATACGTGTGACGTACAGCGAAGAGATGAGAAACATGCAATTTATACTGACTTTGGCAAGGTGTTGCCATTTCTCACTATGTTGGCACTAGAGCATAGTAACATGTAGGACATGTTTGAAGATCACTATGAATATGATTCAAGGGTGATTGGCTCGCAGTGCAAGTGGGAGTCTGTTGGTATGTATGCCCTGAGAGCCAATCATGTGATGCTTGGTGGGATACATTAAGATTGATTTGATAAACATCAAAGGCAAGCTTCCAATTCATTCTGGTTCAGTCATATGAGATAGTGATAGAACAGATTGAATGTCTAAAGAATGATAGAACTCAATGACGTATGCTTTTAGGTTAAGGACCTGAACGATGAGATCATACAGATGCTAAGAGTTTGTACATTTTTGTTATGTCCCTAGTCGGATGTCATTGTGGAAGGTAGACAGACAACAATGACACACAAGACTAGATTGTGGTGTTGGTTGATGACAGAATCTCATTAGTCAGGATATAGAGATATCAAACCAAACACATAGGTACTTGTTAGAGAACAAGGTACCAGACAGACCCACCGTGAGTTTGACACATGGAACCATGAGATGGTAGTCACAATCAGTACTCACAGTGATGGTGGTGAGTGTGATTCTTAGACCTAAAATCACTGCACTCAACACATGTCGTTGGGCACACTTTGACATCATCAAACGCAGTCCTGAAACATGGGTTGTTATAAAGGTGATGATTGGGTGGCTTTGACACATGGGGCTTTTTAGGGGTGAGTGATAGATATGGGATTTGTCCCTCCTGAGGGAGTTTGATATCCATGGCCACTTGATGAGTAGGATTGAGAAAGGTGTGCACGCATGTGTGAATCAGTATATGATACTGATGTCATACATATCTCTTCCAGTCTACTCTGAGATCAAGGAAGTGAATGAACGTTGACAGGATGACTGTTCCATGCCTCGAGTTCATTCGGGATATCAGTGACAAAGGAATTATACATTTGCTATAACACCATTCACGGATTGTAGGATGAAAGTTGTTCTCCAACTTTCTACTTTCACTTGGGTAGCACTAATGTGTGACTAGGCACCGCTCTTTGCTTGTGAAGTCATAAGTGTTATGGACTTTCACTGCCAACGTGAAATGGACCTGCAGGGTCACACACATAGGATTTAACCTGGAAGAGGAGTTTTGTCCACAAAGCAATGTTTAGATTGATTACTAAAAGAGTTTGGTAGTTCAATTAAACACTCAATCAGTCGATGGCTCAATATTGTATGGTTCAAGGTGTTGGACGCATTGATTGGAGTATCATATTGATTGAAATCGCATTTGACTGATTCTGCACAACCTGCACTCCCAACCGATCGGTTCATGTGATGAATCGGTCGGCTGAGGTTGCTGAACTGAGCGGTTCAATTGTTGAACCGATCGGCTCATGCACAGAGTGAAACGACCGGTTCAAGTGTTGAACCGATCGGTTCAACAGGTGCAATCGAGCAACTTGGGAAAGTAGGATTGGTGAGAATTTTCCTTTCGTTTCAAATTGCCCAATTCGATTGGGAATAATATTGGTATTCGATACCAATTGGGAAAGAAACAAGGAAAGTCAATCGGGAACCAAACTGGAACCCCAACCGACCGGTTCATGAGTTAACCGATCGGTTCAAGGGTCCCAAACGATCGGTTCAGTGGTGAACCGATCGGTTCAGGTCCCCAACCGACCGGTTCACTTGTGAACCGATCGGTTCAGGTTGCGAGATGGTTGCTTTTGGTGGAAAATCCCGAACCCTTCTACTCCTGCTTTAGTCCCGCATTGCCCGGGATGGAGAACCCTGTCCCATGACTCTCCTATATATATAGGGGTATTGAGGGCTTCTCAAAGTACAACTCAGTGCAACCAGTTGCTCTGTAAGTTGTCGTTCTCTCTGGTTTTGGTAACCGTGAGAGAGCCCGAGCAAGTGCTTCCCGCAAAAGGGAGGTGCAGCAAGGGAAGGACAACTGCAGTTGCAATAGGAGGCAGGAGAGCGTGTTGGCAACTAGTACGTCAACAGGAGGGTGCAACTCCTTCCACTTCCTTGTGGGACAAGGAGAGTGGAGTTCCAGGTGGTCCGTGTGGACTACTACAGAGGAGGGAGGACGCTGCCACTTAGGAGGACAACTGTCATCCGACAGTCCGGTTCGAGTAGGAGTTGTCAGTCCCAGTGCGACCAGGAGCTGCACAGACGCCGTCGAAGTCCGGAGTTGAAGACCGCGCATTACGCGAGGTATTGTCGCCGAGCAAGCCTCGGGACAAGGTATGATTCTGCAAACCATCCTTTCCTATTATATAGACGTTGACGCGTTTCCTCGGTATGGGTTTGGGGAGAAAATTTTTGTTTCCGCTGCCTTCTCTGTCTCCCCTAAAACCCAACAACATGCTCATCATCTCCTGATTTTGCTGCACCATTTGACTAAGTAACTCGGTGCTTTTGTCTTCGGCTCCTGGTTGTGGCTTTGCATCAGGATCTTGTAGGAAGTTTCTTGGATCCTTCCATGAGAACTTCTTGTCCCTCCTCCACGCATAATCATTATTTCTATAGCCCTGTTGTTGCATAAATTTGACTTGGGCTTCCTCATCAGATGATGCATCTTCTTTGGCAAGCAATTTCTTGGCTAGAAGATCTAGCTTGTCATTCAGCTCCTTGATGGCCCTGGACTCACCTATTACTTTGAATTGTTCTAGTGCATCCCTATCGTACCAAGATTGTTTCTTGCCATGTTTTTCAGTATCACCCAGCACCTTGTATCTATGTTGTTTAAGAAAAACCCTGAACCTGCTGAATCAAGGTTACTTCTATCATGCTCGGAAAGAGAAAAATAGAATATTTTAACCTATTTTTCCTTATCCAGACCATGGTGTGGGCACCTCCTTAGCATAATCTGAAAGTGTTCCCACATCTCCGAGTAGATCTCTCCTACCTTCTGAGTGAAATTGTGAATTTTTCTGATCAGATCGTTGGTCTTCTCAGGTGGGAAGAACCTTTCAAAGAAAACCTCCACCATGTGGTTCCAAGATTCCACATATTCATCATCCAGATTGTGCAACCACTCTTGTGCATTCCATGCTAGATAACTCGAGAACAGCTTCAAGTAAAGTGTCTCTTGTGGAAATCTGTCAATTTTTATCATGTCACAATTCTCCACAAATTGACTTATATGCGTGACTGGGTCTTCATTATTGAGCCCATGGAATGCATTCGAGTTCACCAGGTTGATTAACGCAGGATCAATCTTGTATGTTGGAATATTGATCGCCTGCTTCTTGATCGGCCCCTTTCAAATAGATGAAGAAGAAGCCTTGATCTTCTCCCATATTGTTTGTTCCTCTGCCATTTCTTCTTGTTCAGATTCTGAATCTGTTTCTTCTAAGTGGTCTTGATTGTGGCCTTCCTCACCGTCAGGTCCCGTCAGTGGAACCTCTGGTTCCTGTTGCGTGTAGTCAGTACTACGCGTCTGCACCATGCATAGTACCTACAAAATGGTAAATTGAGTTTGGTACCGTGCTAGACAACTACAAGAAGCGAAAAAGAATAAGCTATGAATTTTTGGAGATGCTTTTAAACTAATAATTAAAAAATTTAAAAAAATGGAGTAGAGTGGCCGCTTGTAGCACTCGTAGTGCTGACAATCGCCGTGTCCCCGGCAACGATGCCAAAAACTTGACACGCTTTATACGTGCGTAGAAACGCAAGTGTACGCGTCAATGTAATATAGGCCTTTGTGAGGCCCGAGTCGAACTCAGGGACACATGAATTATCAGATACTACTACTAACCATTCACAATCAGCTAGACCGGTTAAAAAGCTGGAGGTTGTTGTAAAATTAAAAGAAAATAAAATAAAAAAAGCAGAGAAATGATTAAATGTTTAGTTTAATCAATTCAAGTGGGAATCTTTAGGATTGTGGTTTCACCGCGGGTTCTCATTGTATTAAATTCTATGTAGTCATTCAGATTTATCTCTCTATCCGGGTAGTGGCCTGAAATCAGAATTGCCCACTGTCATGGTACAACTCACTACCTATGTCTAGGTCAGTTCCACCATCATAGTAACCTATACCCTAAACTAGGTGCATTAAAAACGATCTCTTGGTATCCACCATTAACCTTACACCACCTTGTTCAAGGGATTTGTCAATTAATGTAAATTTCATCTCTTTTCAACCATTCATTCTTCTTTCAAAGTAATTAAGGGCATTAGATTATTATTATGGTGATCAAGCATAACAATATAATTGAGAAAATGAAATTATACCACAGATTTAAGAGATAAAAGATGAATTGCTATGATAAAATTGTCATACAACGGATTCCCGGGCTACTCCCGGTCCTAAAGACAAAGGGGATTAGCCCCGCATGTTCATCTCAAAGTAAAACATGATAGAGAAAAGGGGAAACATGAGAAAAATGTGATTTAGTGGTGAAACCCCTTAACAGAGAAGATCCAATCGCTCCTTGGCGTAGAATACGCGTTCTCCCACCTTTCTGTGGTGGAAATTATCTTATTCGGCGTCCAGAATGGCTGGGGCGTGCTTCTGGGCTCCGTTCTTCTCTCCACACCTCTTCGGGATGTGTGCAGTGGCTAATGACGTGATAGATTGCTCTTGGCCATCGTCATTAGGTATAATCTCCGAATTAGGTCGCCAAATTACCACAGCCGTCAGATTTAGATCAATCTGAAGCAAACATGTATCTGACGGTGTCGATACCATCAACGCGGGTCGATGGTATCGACCCTGCACGGTATCGGCTTGTCTTCTTTCCTTTTCTTTGTCGCGACTGATGCCACCTCGATACCATCGACGCGGGTCGATGGTATCGACATTCATAGCCGTCGGTTTTGTCCTTTTACATCACTGTAGCTCAACTCGTCGATGGTATTGACTTTTGTGTCGATAGTATCGACTCTCTTTTCTAAAGCAACCTGATGGTATCTCGATACCATCGACTCTCCTGTCGATAGTATCGAGATTTTACTGCTCCTTGCGGCTGGCTGCCTGTGGTCCGGTCGATGGTATCGACCACTTTCGATGGTATCGACAGCAGCAGATACTTGTTTTTCCTAAAATTTCAACATGAAACCACATAAGCCGAAACAAAACATATTCTTGTGATAATTTATGCTCAAAATACTGAAATAAGGGAGATTTGACATAGAGAAAGATCATAGACCAAAGTAGATGAATTATGCAATATTAACCACCAAAATGACTAATAAATGCATAAAACACAAATAAAACAAGTCTATAAATGCAACTCAAAATCATCGCATCACATACCTTGGTGGAATGAATGATACATGGACAGGTACAAAATGATAAGAGTATTAAGATAATCACCTTGTGAGAATGTTTTATCATGAGCTATGTGGAATCTGCATGTGATACAAGGTTGAGTTTGATAACCAAGGGGATGATCTTAGAGTTTTCTTGATGAGGATAAAATTAGAGTTCGAGATGGGACTTAAGCGGAATACATGGAGGTAGTATGTCTTCAACATTACCTAATATTGAAGGATGTGAAGTGGTAATGGATGCTCTGGTAGAGATATAGCTACCTAGTTTGGCTAGAAAAGGTTGTTAGGCTAACCCTAAGTTTGGAAAAGAAGGTAATGAAATCTGATTAAAGTGGTTTAGTATTTCTAAGGAATCGATCTTAAGGAATCATGAAAATACAAGAGATCATGATTTAAGATCACCATGGTACTACTAAGATAATAAGTGATAGTAACACTTTGGATGCTTAAGATGAATTTGCATGTGGCATGTGGCCATGCAAGCTGAAGGTAAAGGACGAACACCAGTAACCTAGTGCATTGATATAAAGGATAGAGAGTCCCCGAAAGAGAAAGGGAGTTCATAACTATGGATGTTGTAAGTCTCCCCTAGACCAAGGAAGGTTGAGATGCAATATGGGGTATGGTAGATCGTCTTACCCAGATGACATGAGAAAGAAAGAGTTCTGTCAAGGGACAGATCCGGTTGAACTACTTATGAGAGAGATGGTTCAACTACACCATGATGAGAGTTCAAAAGCATAACCTAAAAGGTTCACTTCCAGGAGGTGGAAGTAGATACATGAAGAACTCGATGTTAGTACAGTTTATCACCCCTATATAATGGTTAGTATAATCCAGACTAAAGGGTTTGATGGGGGTATGTGTGCTCATTCAGGGTGATATCTAGAGATAGTTCTTGTCCTATGAAAGACGTGATGATAACCACCATAGCCAATGTCGATATTTAAAGAAGCTCTGTAAGGGAGGTTGTGTCGGTCACCACTTCAGTAAGGTGATGTTGGTGAAAGGACCATGTGATGGTTAGAAAAGGACCACAGTGCGTGTAGATGAAGTCGCTTTGATCGTGTAATGGATGAAAGGAGCCTAGAGACGACAAGAGTCGTGAGCAGATGCAAAGTTGACTGACATGCAGTTCACTGTGGGAGAATATGTGACATGAAAAATTTGACCCCTCTAAGTTATAGCTAAGAGAACTGAGTCCCCGATGCATGAGTTTTTTTTTGACATGGTTTGGTAGAGAAGGTTAAGTTTTATCTTACCCCTCAAGATAAAGAAATGTGTGATGAGTTTCATGTGTCCAATTGAGTTCACTATGTGAGGTACCCCAACCATGTGCTGAGCAATGAACCTAGTGAGCCCCAAGGGAGGTTGAAATGGTCAGAGTCACCTGTGCAGTTCATAGATGCCAAGATGAAAGAACTTAGAGAAAAGAATATGTAATGATAAAGGTTCTTTGGGAGTGCCATCAGTACAGTAAAGACACATAGGTACCAATGATGGACATGGAAAAGTCTTATCCTAAATTGTTTGTTTGCTTGATAGAATTTTGAGGACAAAATTCCTATAAGAGAGGAAGGATGTTACAACCCTGTTTTTGGGTTCATTTGATGAGAAATGTAATTTATCATATTAAAGATATTTGAACTAATAACGATATAATTTGGTTCAAATAAATGGATTATGTTTACAATAGCCTTGATGTTTGTGTTGTGGGCTTTATTGGCTATTGGGCCCAAATAATAAGGAAATTCAATTAGTAAATGAATAATTGAATTTTTAAGAAACGAAATATGTGGAAACCTCTAGAAGCCAAATCCAAAGAGGATTGCGTGCCTCTTAGGTTCCTTGGGTTCCAAGGAGTCCAAAGTTGCATAAAGAGTGCAATAAGAAAAGAAAAGATCAATTAAGTATTTATTTATTAAGAAAGAAATTGAAAATAATAGTAAAATGTGGAAAACAAGTGAAAAGAGGTATAATGGAGTTATCCTTTGTGGAATTTCGTATCCCAAGGATTCCTAATGATAAAAGGAATACTAATGGAGAAAAAGAAAGAGAAAATACCAAAACTACAAAATAAGATGATAATGCGATACGTAATTAATAGATTTTGTGGCATTGTTAAAAAGGAGTATTTTCTACTAAAAGGAAATATATATATTCAAGTCCAATGTGATAGAAAGTAAAGGAAATACAAAAGAAATCTCATAGGAAAAATAAATAATAATGGTGTGCCTAAGTGAGAGTTGGGCAATATTCTTTAAAAGCCGCATAATTAGCCACAATTGGCTAGTTTTCGTGAACACATGTTTTCTAATAAATACAAGACGCAAAACAAGGAATATAGAAAGGGTAAAATATGGGAGTTTTGGGGCTTGCGGGAGCTATTGCTTTGGCCCTAAGTAAAACACCACCTTTGTTTATGGGAACACATGGAAAAGAAGTTTTTGGTGAGATAGGATTTCCCATAAGAGACAAATCTAGAAGAATATTGATGGTTCCCTTTCCTTGTAGGATTTCTTACCTACTGTTCATAAGTATACAGATTGAAATTCATAATATTTGTACACCATTCTTAGATAGAATAACCAAGAGGGAGTCTTTACCTTTCTACCTCTTTTCCACACCTCAAGGATGCACCCTAGGGTTGCCTAGAATCGTATATATAGGGACCCTCCCTCTAGACAGCCTCGGGCCATGAGAAGCTTGGCTTGAGTCATTGTGGAGGCTTACTATCAGAAAGGTGGCATGCGGAAAACATCTTGGCCTTTAGCCTGAAGCGTTGGCAGACGTCTCACTCATCTTCACGGTTTCGACGGTCACCTGCTTCATGAGAACGCCACCCGACGAGCTTGGCCGTCCAGGTGAGAGGGAAGCTCCGACCCCTCGTCAAGCAATAAGATCCAGTAGCTAGGCTGTCGGGGTCAGTGGCAGGGCCGACCAGCAGTAAGGCAACGCTGCCTGTGCGACGGCTAGGGGGAAAAGAAGGTAGAGCCGCCAGTGGTTTGTGGATCAGCCATGGGAGGCGAGGGCGCAGGTGAGAAGGGAATCCGAGAGGATGACTCCCTGGCTCCATGGAGTGGCCAATACGACGCTGACCTACTCGGTGTGGCAAGGAGAGAAACGCGGTCTTGTGCACACCCTCATCAAGAAGCAGCGCCGGGGCAGAACACGGTGCCGTCCAGCCAACTTGACTGCCTTTGGCTTATCTGAGGTCATGGAGGGCCTGACGAGGCACTGCAACACTGCGACGCTAATGGAGCAAGGATGGGTGGGCTACTGTGTCATCGGGGTAGGGAGAAGACTCCTTCGTGAGAAAGGAGATGAAGCCGAGAGCGACTTGTGGAAGAGGCGGGTCGCTAGCCGCTCCGGCGGCCGTGATCGCAGGGCCAATGCGGATGATCGCAGAACGCAAGGAAGAAGATTAGGAGGCAAAAGACCCAAGGGCCCTGGTACTATGTGTTGCCATCATGGACAAAGAGGTAATTTTCACCTTTTTAGTTGTAGCTGACGAGAATAACAAAAAGGAATATTAAAAACTGATGTGGTGTTGTCTTATTGGTCTGATTATCCTTATATTGTAAAATTCATAACAAGTGCTAGGATGCTCTGGTCAAAATAAGTTATATATGAAAATTGACTAGAAGAACACAACGAATTCAATAAAAATGGTTTTAGAACTTGAATCTGATCATAGCTCGAAAGGTATATTAATTTGATAGAAAATGTATTAAAAGATAATTTTTTTTGGTCGACCATTTATTAATTAGAAACCCTAATTTAGGGTAAAAGGGGGAAAAACCATGTTTAAATCGAATTATGGAAATATGTTACAGTATAAAGATCCTAAGCCCCTTAGGAGTAACAAGATGAGGAATTTAAGGTTTTTATGTAGTTTTGTTGAGTTATGGTTTACAATACTAAAAGTGGAAGCAAAACCCTAATTGCAAAGGAAACCCCAAAATTTGAATAGAAATCCTAAGAAACAAGATGGGTTTGGATAAATTTTGATAAAAGGAAATTTGTATTTTTATTTCAGGATTTCTATACATACTTGCTTGCTTTGGTGGGTTTTCTCTACTTGAGTGATTCGGTCTCAAAACCTTCAATCACATGTATGTGGTTACGCTTATGAATATCTCGAATTAGTTTTTCGAGGTTTACCGAAGTTTTCATCGATGTCATGAATTAATTGTTGGATGATTTTAATTCATGCAAACTATAATGTGGATATGACTATCACATAATATATGTGCCTACTAGCTCAGATCTCGGTTCCCTCTGTGGCATAATAGTTGACCTGGTATATGGCTACCTAGAGGGTAGGTCCATCAGGTCATTGAATGACTTAGTATATGGCTACCTAGAGGGTAGGACCATCAACTCATATGGAGTTAGATATTGGGCTACCTTTGGGTAGTGTCATGTGACTCTATTACCCTATGTATTGGCTACCTGTAAGGTAGGACCATGGGGGTAAAGATCTACCTTTATAGAGGTATCATATAAGTCCACTGTAGGGACAACACAGAGGTGTGGATAGGTATGGATTGAGTAGTATGGCTTAAAACGTAATATTGGTTGTTAAATGATTAATTGCATGATTACATTGTTATTATATTTGCATTATAGTTTCCCCCACATACCAGCTTCTTGCTAACCGACGTTTTGTTTGTCGGCGTTTTAGGTACAAATGAAAAGAACAAACAGTAAAGTGGCATATGCGGAATTAAATGAGAATTAACGTGCACAGGAGGATTAGTTAGATTGGTATCTTCGTGGATAGAAGTTTAGAAATCCCAATTTTTAAAAGGTAAGCAAAGTTTTATTTTATACCAGTTTTCAGCTTAGTTGGTAAAGTTTATTAATTGTTATTGATTATTTGTCAAACCTTTGATCTGGGTTATTGGTAACAGCTTTGACCTTTCGGTCTCTCTTAATTGGGGGTTACCGGGAGGCGGGGTCGTTACATGGACACACCTCATCGACCAAAAATAGAGGAATCCTAAGATGATATATGAGAATAGCACCATATTGTACTGGTGACAAGCAGTCCAAACCCATCAATGGGAATCACAAGAATAAAATCATGAGCATGGTCATCTTTCAAACACCTAAAATTTGCCTTATGTAAAACGATAACATGAAATTAAACATGCATGCCCTTGACAAATTTACTAAAAAATACACTCGCCAAAGCATGTTGGGCTTTAAGGGCGTCAGTGTCCTTATTAGCAAATAGATAAGAACAAAAGATGTAATTGTGATACGAAGACCATCCAGAGCATAGTAAAAATTTGATTCCATACCACATATCCTGCTGCCTTGTAAAATATCATCCTGTAGCATGATGAATCCTCCAGATTCATCTGCACAGTCGCCAATTCTAGGGATTTTGTTCCTCATATTGACTGATTTACCCTCGCTTTGGTTCACCTTGAGTGTTTCACTAATTCCTTGCAAATATTGCCTAAATAGTTCTAATTACTAGTATATTCGATGATATTATCTCTTATACATTCTCCTTTCCCTCTACAGATCACTCGCAACCATCCGATCGAGATCCAACGGTTCCTTTCCATCCAACCACTAAGGTCTTGACCACCATTCGGTTTCACCCATGCGGTCTCAAGACCGTATGAGCCCATACGGTCTCAAGACCGTTTGAGCTCATGCGGTCTCAAAACCGTATGAGCCCATACGGTCTTGAGACCGTATAAGCTCATACGGTCTCAAGATCATTTGAGCCCATACGGTCTCAAGACCGTATGAGCCCATACGGTCCCAAGACCGTTTGAGCATGAGGGCATGCGACACCATTTGAGCTATACGTCATCAACAACGTCGTCTTCATCACCTACACCAACAATCGTGAGCACAGGATGAGTAAGCAACAAGACCAGTAGTTGTCCACGTGAATGCTCCAAACTATGAAGAACGCATGTTAACTTGCATGCATGTATAAGATCGTGAAGACAAGTAGAAGTCCACGTGAACCTAGCGGCTTGCTTTTGCTAAAACCATTTGCTTGAATGGAAACCAGACCGTTTAGAACATATAGCAATGCAAGACCGTTTGCTCGCTGCCAAATCAAAGACCAATAGCCGAAGACTGTTTGAGCTGTACGTATGCATGCACTCGAAGATCGTATGATACAATAACCGAAGACCGTTTGAGTTAGCAAGTTGTGCAAGCAACTGTTTGCTATGAGAAGACCATTTGCTGGGTTGCGGAGATTGTGCAAATCGAATGGAGAAGAATCCATTGATTAGTTCACGTGAATGAATGAAGGATTTAGCAAAGACTGTTTGCCTTCTTTCTCTTGAAGCAAAGATCAAACATGTATGCTGATCGCGCATGCAAGATTGGACTTTCAAAGGCCAGCGCTCCTCGCATGCATGGCTTTTAGAGCTATTCCCACGTGCATGATCGCAAGGAGTGCATGATTAAAACCAATGAGCAAAGGGATGTAGACCGGATGGCCTCATCACGTGAAGAAAGTTCCAGCAGCTTTTAAACCCACGTGAACGAGAGGCTGAAGAATAGATATATATCCAAGCAATGGCCGAGACCGCGAAGAGTGCATGCAGTACTTTGTCAAAGCCAAGATCGTGAAGCACTTTGTCAAGCGCAAGACCGTGAAGAGCGCAGAAGCCGAGACCGTGAAGTACTTTGTCAAGACCAAGACCATGAAGAGCGCAGCAGCGCAAGACCGCGAGATTAAGACCGCGAGGCTGAAGTGATCGAAACCGCGAGGCTGAAGTGATGAAGACCGCGAGGCTGAAGTGATCGAAACCGCGAGGATGAAGTAAGTAGCAAGACCGTGAAGGCATCGAGACCGCGAAGGCTGAGGTGAAGACCGCGAGGGCTGAAGCAAGTATCAAGACCGCGAAGAGTGCATGCATGCACACAGCGTGACCGAGAGAACAGAAACCGAATGGAAGAGAGTAAAATGTAAACCGTTTGGATAAGATATTTTCGGTCTGGAATCACACAAAAAAAAAGGTGAGAGCCAGTCCAGTGCCTATAAATAGGACCCCAAGGGTCCCCATTAGGCATCCCATCTGACGGCGGCCCAAGGCTGCCAGACTGGGACCAGTGCCGGAACGCCGCCAGACTGCCTGAGCACCGTTTCCGCCCAAATTTCACACACAGCCCCAGAATCCCGAGCTGAGTCCAGATTCGGTGAGCTGCCAGTCCGGGCGCATCTCTAGAAGGTTGTTCCATCACCATATCACCATTGCTCACACCATAGCTCCACCTTACCCTACTCTTGCAATTCCGGAGGTTAACCCAAAGATCGAGGCGGAGAAACGAACGACATCGACCACGACGGAGCAGTCCCGGAGACTGCGACGATCTACACCGGGCTGCCACAGATCTACTCTTCTGCTCCGACGATGCTTTCTTTCTCTCTCTTCTCTTTCTTTGTTGCTCCCTCTATGAGGAGCGAGTAGTTCCATCCACTGGGGTGCGGGGACTAGCCCCGCTGCCCGTGTTTTGTATCTTGTACTAAAAAGATGTTATCATTCTGTTTCAATACTAAATCGTTTCATACATGCTTGAATGTTGGCCGCGTTCTTGTATGCATCTTTTGTCTTTCGTTGTGGTTTTTCTACGACCGCTCTTGAGACTCGAATATCGATTTAGTTTTGGTTTCTGGTGCGTGTATCCACCGCGCACCCGTTTCGGTATCTAGGAACGCTTTCTAAGGAGTGGAGTAAACTCACCTCCATCGTTGTACTTTTGTACTATGAAATGGAATCAGTTGACGTACAAAAGTGCGACCTTGATAGGTCGAGGAACACACTCTGAGGAGAGAGTGGTGCAAAGTACTTGACCATTCATTCGGGAATGGCTGACGTTGCAACACTCTCACGTTTCTCGTAGCTATATCCTCGAAAGAGGGATAGTCTATAAGGATACTAATCGATTTGGTAATTATCGCTCGCTTGTTAGTTTTCTGATGCACGTTTCACGAGATTGAGTAAGGTTTTCTCTTCAGAGACTACATATCTTCATTGACACGTAGATACATACCGGATGAGAGTTACTCAACCCGTGAAGGATGTATGCATTACTCTTGTCCTATAAGACATCGGTATTGTACAACATCCATGTGTCCTGCTTACAAGTCTTGCTACGTTTGGTACAAGTACAATTCATGTGTAGTGGTGGTGAATATCCGCATCACCCCAGTGATCCATCATCATCTGCTAATCTTAGTTTTTAATCCTTAAACTAGTTTTTATTCTTGCCTTTACTTTTGCATGTTTTAGGTTAAATAACTCAAATCAAACTTCTGGTCTTAGATGATTAACTTAGATCGATACGAAACAAGAAAAAGACACTCAGATTCTTAACGTTGTCCTTTGGGTTCGATCCTAAATATGTACTATGATAAGGCTTCCACACTCTTGTGGGGTTGGAGCATTTATCTAGCACCAGTTGTAGGTAAACCTAGAGGGAATATCAACTCCCTAGGGTTTTTGGTGCATATTAGGACTTCCATTGGAAGAGTAATCTTTTGGTGTAAGTTCTAGCTCCATCAAAAAATGGCGCCGTTGCCGGGGACAACAGTATAAGAATCGTCTTTTTCAAATTTCGTGTCGATTTAGGTTTCTCTAGGGTTTTATTTTCTTTTCAAAAACCTAAAAAGTAAAGGACTTAATATTGCATATCATCTTGGATTTGAAGTGATTGGTCAAACTTGATAAACTCTTTCTTTGATTTCAGGTACCAATTCTCCTCAAAATGAAGCAGTCAGTGCCACCAACCAATAGTTGTCAATTCTGTGGCGACTATTCTCATGCATCGATCAACTGTTTCAACGTTCATCCTCTCTACGTGATGGCCTTGCGTCAAGTAATCATGAATCAGATAGCTGGGAAACTCAAAGCAACCTCTTCATACAACTATGGATATAATGCAGGTTATATTCCATATCACCCCGGAGGCTACTACAAGAAACCTAACTATGGCGGATTTCAAGGTGTAGACTGCAATACAGGAGGGCAATTGGAAAGCAACTCAAATCAATACTATGATGAGGGAAACTATTATCAACATCAATCAAACGGGTGCCATGAAGAGCCTTTTCATGAAAATCAACACATATTGATGGAGGAACTACGTGCCTTACAAACATCGGTGGCTCAACAACTAGCTGATCAGACATCCACGACCAAGAAGTTGATAGCCGACCTTAATCAACTTACGCAACTTGTCAACGCTCCTGAGCAACATGCAGGACAGCCACAAAATTTAACTAAGCACATCTCTAGTCCACATGTTGCAATAAATTATGATGATGACTACGAAATCATGTGGAATGTGCCTCCCAATAATTTTCAAGTGCCAGTACAGGGTGGGGAATCATCCTCAGAACCAATGACTGAACTCAAGGATGATACCTTCACCACACCACAGGAAAAAGAATCATTCTTCGAGCTGAAGTCTGACCCGGATAATGACTCTTGCACTATGCTCTTAGATGAAATCATGAGTAACCAATATGAAGATTTTCTTCAATTGGGAGATAAATTGGGAACAAATTTTAATGATTATCCATCTTCTCCCCCCATAAACTCAGATCCGTCCATACAGATTGAGGGACAACCATCAATGATTGACTCCCTATATGACAAATGTTCTTCAATTTCAACTGTCTTGTCATTGAATTCCAATGAAGAAGGGTCTATGTTACACGAACTCTACACTCCTTCTCAGTCAGACATAGATGAATATGAGACTGATTCAGATGAGGAGACGTCTTTTATGCAAGAGACTCAAATGATTCCATTACTGGAAAAGGATCTGGTTTTTCCTTATGAAGACATTTCTGATCATTCGGCTGATCTAGAAACAAACTTCAAGGATGGGACTGACCAAGATCCTGACCCAGAGACGAACCATACCATTCTCACTGATGATGAAATAGAATCAAGGGAGGATGAGGGGTCTCAAGATGACAATCTTATAACGAGTCCTTCCCATGAGATGACACCACCACCAGGAGTTCTGACGGAGCCAGCCCTCGAACAAGAACATGATTTTTCTATTGAATCTCCTTCTAGTCACTTGAACGAGTTGAAAGTGCACCATGAAGAGAAACATGAACCATCTCTTGACTTTGGGACGGATTATGATATTATCATAAACTCTTGTAATGACAAAAAGGACCCCTGGGATGACATCAAGCCATAAACCTATCCCTTTATAGCCACTCATCCCTATGAAGAAGCCCCCTCTAACACTCATGAAACTGAGATTTATCCATTACCTGAGCTAGTTTCCATTCCTCTCATAGAAACTCTTCCCAAGCACTCAATTGAACTAGAGGAGTGTTATGAACAAGAACTGGAACAACAATGTATCAGTCCCAATATTGAAGAAACGGGTTCATCAAGGGATTTTAGCCCTCAAAATGATATGTCAAGGACTAATCCCTCTCATGAAGAGACATCATTGGAACCCCTATCTCAGGATCCCATGGTTTCCTCACCTGAGCAAGAGTTCATTCTACCAGTCAAATCCTCTTCTAGTTACTTGGATGAATTAAGGATGTTCTACGAAGAAAATTCCGAACAAAACCTTGAAAAGAGGAACGAAGCTCTTACCAAATTCAATATTGATAAAGATGATGATACTTCTCAAAATAATTCCTTTGAAGAAGAAACATCACCCTGGCCACCATATCCTACACAAGAAAACCCAGGTGATGAAATGAAGCCGGAACCGGACCCACCACCTGATCCTAGACAGGAGGAAGTTCAAGTAGCCGACCCTCAATCAACTGCCCTAGATTTTGAAGAAAGTAGTTTTACTTTGAACTTCGAGGGTGAGCCACAACTGGAAGGCACAAGTGGGCATAACCTTGATTTCTCGCATAGACCTCCAGTTTCGACTGCTTATGTTCCACCTCCCTCGCTGATGGGGGAAGGTCTCTGGATTCTTCTGGAAGGACAACGAGGTCAAAGTGAGGTGCATCCAAGTCATCTAGAAGATTCGTTCAAGTTGCCACAACTTCCCAGCCAACAAGTTGTTCAGACCACTTCCTTATTTTTGGCACCAGCTATCGCAAGGCATCTTAGTCGGACCTTCTTCCAACTAAGAGGACCGCTTGGTTAATATCACGCAACCCTTCCCCTCCACCTCGAATCTAATATTTGTTCAGAAATGAATGAATTTATGAGTTCGAGGTGGAGGGCGGGTGGTATGACTTTCACTCCACCCTCTATCTTTATTGCTTCCTGCTTTTCCATTCTAGTTTCTTTTTCGTAATTCTTTCCGCCTTTTTGTTAGTTTTCTAAAAATAAAGCCTTTACCTAGTCGGCTTTTTCTTTACGAATCTGTGATCATCACCTCTTTTGCATTGCAAATTTCCTGGAAAAGAACACTTAAAACTAGCCAATGCGTGTTTTTCATTTTGATTTGTCTATGAATCCTAATGTTATATCTCAAACAGGAAAAGATGATACACTTCAATAAGGCTGAGATAGATTAAATACATCACGCCTTTATCTGATTAATGGATCTATTGTATGGATTTCTCATTTGATGTTTCATCATGTCTCTTTTGGAGCAGAGTGTGATGGAGAATAGAGACCTGTCGCATGGAATCGCTAAGCAAACTGCATCATGATCCAAACTCTCTTCTACACTTCTTCTTTCATTTTCATACCCCTCTGTTCATTAACCATGCCAAAGTTTTAAGTTCGGTGTGGCACGCCACACTCCTTTCTAGTGAAAACTAGAACATTGCCGAACTTTAAGTTCGGTGTGGTAAACCACACCTCTGCAAAACTCTAAGTTCGGTGTGGTACACCACACCTCTTTTTCCACTACCGCTTCTTCCATACCCCTCAATACATAACAGGGGCGTACCACCTTCTCATTTCGCTTCAAAGAGTATACAATGATGATTGTGCACATACCGAGGTCGGTGAAAAATCTACCCTGATTCCAAAAAAAAAAAGAGGCCTGGCAGCCCAAATATGAAAAAAAAAATCCAAAAATACCCTTTGTCCTATGCCAGGTGAGAATGAATAAAAGCCAGAGTGTGAATAAAAACATGAGAGTTGTGCCCTGAATAAGGATAACCGATAAAGGTCTTGCTCGGCCGGTACATTAGCTGCCCTCATGAAGGCAGATGTGTCGTGATCGGTAGTGAGATCCTAAGGATCCAAAAATAACCCCTTACCTCACCTCAAAGAGGTAAAATAGCCAAAAGCCTTAAGCCAACCTATACACACTTCTGAGTTACCTTTAGAAAAAAAAATCGGGTGTAAGGCTAAGCCAACCAGAGTTGTGCATAAATCATTCAAAGTATCTCGATGAGTCAATTAATTTTAAGAGTCTTGATTCAATCAGAGGAAAGACTTTTATCTTTTGATCACATCCCCATTCTCTCCTCTTTCAACACCAGTGACAGATCATATGCATTTTGTTGATTCTGTGGGTCTGTCCAAAATCTCATAAAACTCTTTAACATGACCGATGCAACAGAGAATGAGAAGGAAGTACTTCAGCAAAGTGAAATCAGAAACAAGGATATCATAAGATGTATTTCGTGATCTAAGGAAGCCTTGATGATGTATCAATCTGAGCAACGAACAAATCTATCATATGACATAAGGATGAGGCAAACACGAGATGAACAATTTCATTGGCGATTGTTTTAAGTTTTTCGTTCCTCGGGACGAGTAATGCTTAAGTTCGGTGTCGCGATGAATCCTCCAGATCCACCTTCAGTCACCAATTTAAAGGATTTTCGACATCTTTGCCCCTTTTTTTGTTTTTTGCATATTTTTCTTTTTTCTCATGAAAATCTGACATTTACATACAGATGAGGTAATTACGAGACGAACGAGCTTTTTGTCGACTATCTTAAGTTTTTCTCCGTTTCTCGGGACGAGTAACGCTCAAGTTCGGTGTGGTGATGAATCCTCCAGATTCATCTGCACAGTCGCCAATTCTAGGGATTTTGTTCCTCATATTGACTGATTTACCCTCGCTTTGGTTCACCTTGAGTGTTTCACTAATTCCTTGCAAATATTGCCTTAATAGTTCTAATTACTAGTATATTCGATGATATTATCTCTTACACATTCTCCTTTCCCTCTGCAGATCACTCGCAACCATCCGATCGAGATCCAACGGTTCCTTTCCATCCAACCACTAAGGTCTTGACCACCATTCAGTTTCACCCATGCGGTCTCAAGACCGTATGAGCCCATACGGTCTCAAGACCGTTTGAGCTCATGCGGTCTCAAAACCGTATGAGCCTATACGGTCTCAAGACCGCATGAGCCCATACGGTCTCGAGACCGTATAAGCCCATACGGTCTCAAGATCATTTGAGCCCATACGGTCTCAAGACCATATGAGCCCATACGGTCCCAAGACCGTTTGAGCATGAGGGCATGCGACACCGTTTGAGCTATACGTCATCAACAACGTCGTCTTCATCACCTACACCAACAATCGTGAGCACAGGATGAGTAAGCAACAAGACCAGTAGTTGTCCACGTGAATGCTCCAAACTATGAAGAACGCATGTTAACTTGCATGCATGTATAAGATCGTGAAGACAAGTAGAAGTCCACGTGAACCTAGCGGCTTGCTTTTGCTACAAACCATTTGCTTGAATGGAAACCAAACCGTTTAGAACATATAGCAATGCAAGACCATTTGCTCGCTGCCAAATCAAAGACCAATAGCCGAAGACTGTTTGAGCTGTACGTATGCATGCACTCGAAGATCGTATGATACAATAACCGAAGACCGTTTGAGTTAGCAAGTTGTGCAAGCAACCGTTTGCTATGAGAAGACCGTTTGCTGGGTTGCGGAGATTGTACAAATCGAATGGAGAAGAATCCATTGAATAATTCACGTGAATGCATGAAGGATTTAGCAAAGACTGTTTGCCTTCTTTCTCTTGAAGCAAAGATCAAACATGTATGCTGATCGCGCATGCAAGATTGGACTTTCAAAGGCCAGCGCTCCTCGCATGCATGGCTTTTAGAGCTATTCCCACGTGCATGATTGCAAGGAGTGCATGATTAAAACCAATGAGCAAAGGGATGTAGACCGGATGGCCTCATCACGTGAAGAAAGTTCCATTAGCTTTTAAACCCATGTGAACGAGAGGCTGAAGAATAGATATATATCCAAGCAATGGCCGAAACCGCGAAGAGTGCATGCAGCACTTTGCCAAAGCCGAGACCGTGAAGCACTTTGTCAAGCACAAGACCGTGAAGAGCGCAACAGCCGAGACCGTGAAGCACTTTGTCAAGACCAAGACTGTGAAGAGCGCAGCAGCGCAAGACCGTGAGATTAAGACCGCGAGGCTGAAGTGATCGAAACCGCGAGGCTGAAGTGATTAAGACCGCGAGGCTGAAGTGATCGAAACCGCGAGGCTGAAGTTCGTAGCAAGACCGCGAAGGCATCGAGACCGCGAAGGCTGAGGTGAAGACCGCGAGGGCTGAAGCAAGTATCAAGACCGCGAAGAGTGCATGCATGCACACAGCGTGACCGAGAGAACAGAAACCGAATGGAAGAGAGTAAAATGTAAACCGTTTGGATAAGATATTTTCAGTCTGGAATTACACAAAAAAAGGTGAGAGCCAGTCCAATTCCTATAAATAGGACCCCAAGGGTCCCCATTATGCATCCCATCTGACGGCGGCCCAAGGCTGCCAGACTGGGACCAGTGTCGGAACGCCGCCAGACTGCCCGAGCACCGTTTCCGCCCAAATTTCACACACAGCCCCAGAATCCCGAGCTGAGTCCAGATCCGGTGAGCTGCCAGTCCGGGCGCAGCTCTAGAAGGCTGTTCCATCACCATCTCACCATTGCTCACACCATAGCTCCACCTTACCCTACTCTTGCAATTCTGGAGGCTGACCCGAAGATCGAGGCGGAGAAACGAACGACATCGACCACGACGGAGCAGTCTCGGAGACTGCGACGATCTACATCGGGCTGTCACAGATCTACTCTTCTGCTCCGACGATGCTTTCTTTCTCTCTCTTCTCTTTCTTTGTTGCTCCCTCTATGAGGAGCGAGTAGTTCCATCCACTGGGGTGTGGGGACTAGCCCCGCTGCCCGTGTTTTGTATCTTGTACTAAAAAGATGTTATCATTCTGTTTCAATACTAAATCGTTTCATACATGCTTGAATGTTGGCCGCGTTCTTGTATGCATCTTTTGTCTTTCGTTTTGGTTTGTCTACGACCGCTCTTGAGACTCGAATACCGATTTAGTTTTGGTTTCTGGTGCGTGTATCCGCCGCGCACCCGTTTCAGTATCTAGGAACGCTTTCTAAGGAGTGGAGTAAACTCACCTCCATCGTTGTACTTTTGTACTATGAAATGGAATCAGTTGACGTAAAAAGTGCAACCTTGACAGGTCGAGGAACACACTCTGAGGAGAGAGTGGTGCAAAGTACTTGACCATTCGTTTGGGAATGGCTGACGTTACAACACTCTCACGTTTCTCGTAGCTATATCCTCGAAAGAGGGATAGTCTATAAGGATACTAATCGATTTGGTAATTATCGCTCGCTTGTTAGTTTTCCGATGCACGTTTCACGAGGTTGAGTAAGATTTTCTCTTCGGAGACTACATATCTTCATTGACACGTAGATACGTACCGGATGAGAGTTACTCAACCCGTGAAGGATGTATGCATTACTCTTGTCCTATAAGACATCGGTATTGTACAACATCCATGTGTCCTGCTTACAAGTCTTGCTACGTTTGGTACAAGTACAATTCATGTGTAGTGGTGGTGAATACCCGCATCACCCCAGTGATCCATCATCATCTGCTAATCTTAGTTTTTAATCCTTAAACTAGTTTTTATTCTTGCCTTTACTTTTGCATGTTTTAGGTTAAATAACTCAAATCAAACTTCTGGTCTTAGATGATTAACTTAGATCGATACGAAATAAGAAAAAGACAATCAGATTCTTAACGTTGTCCTTTGGGTTCGATCCTAAATCTCTACTATGATAAGGCTTCCACACTCTTGTGAGGTTGGAGCATTTATCTAGCACCAGTTGTAGGTAAACCTAGAGAGAACATCAACTCCCTAGGGTTTTTGGTGCATATTAGGACTTCCATTGGAAGAGTAATCTTTTGGTGTAAGTTCTAGCTCCATCATAGCACCCAACATTGAGCTATGGAGGTCACGAAACAATAAGAAGAAGTTTCTATTGGCAAATACAACCCCATACCACCAAGTCTAATGGGTAATGAAGACATCCGCCATTGGAAATTCCAAAAGAAAGGACACCCCACATACCACAATATCCTTCGTAGGCTGTCGTAGCCCTCTATCAAACATATCACAACATGTTGTAAGTGTACAGGTTGGCACGTCCTTAAGCCGAACATAAATTTAGAGACATCCATACAAGATCAGTGTAAAAGAAGTTCAATTTGTGGATCATGCTACTGTGGGAGGAGGTGCATCAAGTCAATAGCCTTGGTAGTCCCCCTCATGGTCAACTATTCAATGAATTTTTTTCCCTACGAATAACTCCTCCAAGTAACTTCACTCCTAACAAGGTCTTCCAATGTCCAAATAAAACATCCCCTTGTGGCACTTCCTAACATTCCTTGTGGAGCTTCCTACCATCACATCGCTGTCCAAAATATTCACACGGTTAATAAGGATAACGAAAAAAGGAAAATTACATATGTGTGTGAGTCGACCGCCCATGTGCTGCGAACCAGCCTGATCGAGTATACGACGGGTTGGAGCCAGCCCACAAGGTGAATGCTGGTAGTAGAGATGATAATATCTTATAATAACTTAATATGAAATTAGTAATTGGAAGGGTCCGTCGACCTTCTTCTATTCTCAGCGCCGTCTAATTACTTGCTCATGGTTTTGGTCGAACCAAACAATACCATGACGAAATCTCGTAATCTGTCGCGGATCAAGACATCAAGGACCTTCATATGCAAGCTGTAAACATAATCACTCGCTCCCCCTCTTTGGTAACCACAACAATCACCGCTCAATTCACCTCTAGCCTTCAATTGCGATGTGTATCAACTTCGTTCCTAATTTTTGTAGCTTAATCCTTCATGTCGTGTTTGTCTAGATGCGCCACTGTTTCATGTTGAAGCATTAACAAAGATCACAGGTGTCAAGAGTTGAACGTGAGAATACGACGATTTCGCAGCGGAAGAACAAGAAACGAGAAACAATCACACAACCAAAACACATGATTTACGTGGTTCGGTCGAGATGACCTACGTCCACAGGAGGGGGCCAGATTTCCACTATTTCAGAGAAAAGTTTACAAAGGGACACCATGTGTACGGCGGCAGCCGTCAAAGAAGAATACAGGATGATTGTCGAACCCTAACAAGGATGTACATATATATAGATACAGAAAGAGTAACCGGATCCGAAATCCAAGAGTCGTACCATTCGGCAGGCAAATCGGATATGTAGTCGGATCAGGACATTACTTCGAGTCACATAACAACAGGGATGAGACGATTTGCATGGCATATAACTAATAGGGTTCATCTAGATTGATCAACCAACGAGTGTCGAGGAGTTCAGCATTTTTGTAGAGTGGCAGATAATTGTTGACCGGAACGAACCAAGGAAGGAAAACGAAAACAAAAGCCCGGACTATATTCAAGGTTAAAACTTTCGACCGTCCATGTGCTGCTGCTAATTACCAGCTCCGCTTGGTCAGTCATGGGGTCGCGACGGGGCACGATTGTTTGGAAGCTTGGAGAAAGCCCACGAGATGAATGCTGTTAACAGTACCAAATCGATCGATCTACCGGCCAATAACTGTGATCGCGGGCGAGGGTAGGTGATTTATGGTTTACAGTATCCTGGATTTGCTGTGGATTAGGGGAACGAGTTGGCCATTGGTAGCAGATTTGAGTCTGGTCTATTCAGGACGACGGATCTGCCCTGACATGCCCTTGTCTGCTTCCTCCCTCGCCGACCGTTTCATTGTGCTGTGTGGCTAGGTCGCCTAGCTGGCCGTGTCTGCATCTGCCTTCAAAGATTTAGTGTTCTGCCCCGACGGCCCGTAGCACGTAGGCCGGTGTGCCGTCGGTCGACCGTGGTAGGTCCATGACGAACCAAACTTGTGGTGTACATCAATAACGTCAAATCGCCTAGATACAGGGCCTCCTAGCCAGCACTGTCCGCTGTAGAGTCGGTATCCTGAAGCATCCTATCTCCTCCTTGGTCTGTAACTGGATGTCAGCTTATGATATATGGACATCGGACGTCCGTAGCTAGCAGAGACTTATCCGTGGACCGACGACGGAGCCGTAGTGTACAGGCGTGGAGGGTCGCCGCGTTCGCCGATCTGCTTGCCCCGGCGGTGTGGCCCGTCTCGTCAGCACGCATGACTGATGCGTCGGCCTCACACACACTGCTCATACACCAAAAACGACCTGTGTGGTCAAGTCCGATCCCAAGTTAGCACACAATCGTGTACCCGTACACGAGGAGAATGCGGTATCGTTGCCACTATCTTCGTTCCAGTAACAGTCAGGAGGAGAAACAATGGGGAAATAAGTGCACTACTACAACTATCCTCCTGCTGCTCTTTGAGTTGAGCTCCAATATGGTCCGAAAATAAGTGCTGCTCTCTTCAACACCCAATAGATATCAGGGCTATTTCCGCCCAAAAAAACGAATTCTCTACCATGCAAATTCTCGCGGTTCAAAAATCTTTAAATTGATGAGTGACAATTCCAAACAAGCGACGAAGTTTAGTGACGGACAAGCTGTAAGGCCACACGAGGCCATGACCTCATCTTGGGACGTCAGCTAAAAATCTCAGTCGATTTAGCTCGCTCCCGAGGCTGTACTACAGTGTAGGAATGCTGAGAGATTGTGAGTAGGTGGTTGCCCGAAGTCCCCAGCAATGACATGCGCATGTAAGACAAGCTGTTTGGCGGGTGAAATGAGGTAAGGGAAGGCAATAGTCAGTGGGTCGAGGACTCCAATCCAGAATAATAGGAATATTGAAGAGATTACTGAAACAGAATTTAGGCTATCACGTTTTTATAATGGCAAAACCAATAATTCAAAATACCACATTGAAAGGCATAGGAGACGCATATTAAATGCATAATTTTTCGAACCCCCTTGAAAAGTTCCGCATTATCTGGTGTTTAGAAATAAAAAATTTCAAACCCGGAATATATGTAAATATGTTAATTATCGATAGACGTTTTCTTATAATTTACCACTCTGGTTGATGTACCTTCCGGAACAGCCGGTGAAAAACTTCATCCCCTCAAGCTTGTCGCCGGACATTGCTTTTAGTATGACCACAGTTTTAGGCTTGGCGTTCACATTATCTAACAAGGTATAAAATGGACTATCAACGTGTGGCTTCGTATAATTGTCTTGGTGATAGTCTCATGGCCACAATTCTTAAAATTGTTTAGTGACACATAAATTTGTAATAATGGTTTTAGAAATGATAAATTTCTTATAAACAACCACCATGAAATTTTCAACTATACGTTTCACTCGATCGTGCTCCAAGTTGCGACCGCCCACTTTGCAAGACATATTTCATCCAATGATGTGACCCTCTAAACTAGCTGGCACTACTTCGTGTGGAAGCATACACACACATCAGAAGTGATTTGGCGTGTGCAAGCAGTGGGGTTTAACCACACCGTCGATCACCCTAGTAGTCAATTAATTGATAATTAGAGCAAACAAGAGAGAGAAAAGGAAAACAAAAGCCCGCAGTACAACAATATATCCGCGGTTGAAACTTTCGACCGCCCATGTGCTCATAACCAGCCTAGTATCATAGTATGGAGGCACGGCGACTTGGAGCAAGCCCAAGAGATGAATTCTAGCTGGTAAGAGAGCTCTGCCTGCTTAGATCAAACTAGTAGTGGTTGAGGGGAACGACTTGGTGGCAGTAGACAGCGCTGACTGGCAATTGCAGATTGAGTTGGGTCTACTTGGAGCGACGGATCTGCCCCGACATACCTTTGTCTCTCTCCTCCCGGTCGTTGTGCTTTTTCCTTCCATCACATTGGGTACACAGTCGAATTGGCTGTGTCTTCATATGCTCCTTCTTTAAGGAGTTAATGCTCGGCCCACTTCTTGTAGCACGTAGGCCGGTGTGCTGTCGACATTGCCACGTTAGTGTGTCTGTGGTGCATAGTCTCCATTCAACCCCTCTTCCTTAATAGACCGATCTCATGGTTGACATCGGTAACTTTCAATCACAGAGAACAATAGATATCTTTTACATGCTTTGGTACAAAATTTTCAGCATAAATTCTTCAACTTTTTTTAGATCTCCATCGTCTACAAATTTCTTTACTTTCAATTAATGGGATTTGTCTAATTTATCCTAGGGTATGCTTGGAGACTTTTAGGGATGGCATACTACGAACAAACATGAGTTGCTACTAAGAAAGATGCACCTATAAAAAATTTAATTGATCTGAATGATGATAGATCGATACTAAGTGTAACGATCATCTCCCTCTTTTATCCCCATTCAAAGCGGAGTAAGGAACAAGAGCCATTATTATATTTATACGAGTGATGTTTAGCAAAAAATCAATAACAATTGTAAATCTCACTATCTGGAAAAGAGTTTGATAAAATATGAAGATAAACTCTCCTTTAGAGAGGTACATGGAAAGGAAATTAATGTTTGTAATGTGGAATAAATCTAACTATCTATAATCCTCTGGAGTAACTTTAAGCATCTTTTCTTTTTGGTGCCTCCTCTCCGGATGTCCATCTTTCAAATGAATTACATTTTAAACTAAAATAAATAAGTATATCGAGATATATTGAGTATGGGGAAACAAAATATTCACATGTAGGTGCAATAACATAGTCATCCATAGAAGTAGACATTGTTACAAAATCACACTTGTATTTTTGCATTAACCTCTCAACCTGTATTAAGTCATTCTCTATGACATACCCACTCACTAGAGGTATTCATTGTGACACACCACCACATTAAACGAGATTACTCAAAATCAAAGAACGATCGATCACTAATTAATCACATCACTAAAACGGGGTAAAATTAAAATCGATTGGAACTTCACAAACATATCCATGAAGACTTTTGTATTGCCCCAACATCTTCCATATATTCATATATTATGACAAGTATCTTTTACAATTATTTTGTGGCCTCAACCACAATATGTATATAGAAGGTTTTATCCACATATTTCACATGTATCAACGTCAAAAAGCAGCTCAAGTCGATTAAAACATCATATACAAACTTTTTTATTTGAACCTGAGAGTACAGTGACGACTCTAGGACACACTACACATCTAAATAACTCTTCTTATAGGATCCACCACAACAACTCCTCCTCGCTGCCACGGGTTTGCTTTCGTTATTGATGACTACCTAAAAAGTTATAGTGACCCACGAGGTGAGACCCATGTCCCAGTGAGAGATATAACTCTCAACAAATTTATTGCTCACAATAGATAATAAAATTAAATAAATATAGCAGGTAATATAATAGGATGAAAATACCAGTTATAAAAGCTTCATTTAGAGTAGTTCTAATCAGAGTCTTATTTGTAAGATTGAAAAGTTAACATTATTATCAAGGAATCAAGTGTAGCTTATCATCATAGGTGTAGCTAATAGCATAAGCAGAGTTAACAACATAAGCATGTCAAACAGTATAAACATGGTTAACAACATAAGAATGGCTACGAGACTTAATTTGTGTTAGTTGAATGAATAATTGGAGATGAGACTTAATTTGTATAAGTATCTCTATCTTGAGTAATTGCATGAAAATTGTTATTATCACATGGAGTTAGAATATCTAAGAAACTTGTGAGGTCTCTAAGAACAAGATTAGATGGTATCTATTCTTTAAAAGGACAAATTTGTTCACTAAAAACACCATGTTTAGAAAATTAGATTCAGTTTATGGAGACATGTAAGCAACGATATCCATTATAAGTATTATTGCATCTAAGGAAGACACACTGGAAGAATGTTGGTTCAAGCATATGTTTATTATTATATCAAGCATAGGGAAAAAATAAGCATCCAAAGGATATGAGCATATCATAATTTGGGTTCTTTTTTTATAGTTTTCTTGTAGGAGAACCAAAGTCAATTCTTTTAGAAGGTAATCTATTGATGATGTATGTGGAAGATGCAAATACTTCAACCTAGAAGTGCCTTGGTACATTTATGTCAAGCATTATTGTTAGGCCAAGTTCTATACATGTCTATGTTTTCTCTTAATAGTGCCCACATGCTTGTGAAAATGAGTACGTGGTAACTTGTGTTCAATTCATTGACTTAGTAGATTGTCTTTCATTCTAGCATTTACTAATTCTCCACCACCAACAATTATATTATTCTGAATTTTCTTATTGAATTAATTTTCAATCAATTAACACTAGAAGTTGAAGTAAATGTATAGTTCATATTTATTTTTCAAAGGAAAGAACCTGGAATTTCTAGTACATCCATAAACAAACGAAGCATAGTATACATAAACTTGCATAGAGTATATAATAGATGTACCCCCCCCCCCATAATTGCACTTCTTATATAAATTATAAAACAATAGTCTATGGCTTATACTGATAGTTCAACTATTGCATAATTATTGACATTTATTTGAAACATATATCAGTTGATTCTTTTCCATGTATATTTGTATATCTTGATTTATAAGTCCCTTTTGGTTGTGCTAGATAGATGAAGTAACTATTTGTCCTTCTATCACAAAAATACCTTTTGAACAAGCTGAGTTGATGGTTTACATTCCATCTCTAAGTCTTACTTAGCCTAAAGTCCTAATATTTGCAATTTTTTCATGAGAAATATGTCTTTGAAGAATAAAAAATAACATGAAAATCATTTCTAGATTGAGAAACAAAGAGAAGATTCCTTTTCATTTCAAGAACAACAAAAACTCTTTAGGTGAATGTTGGCGTTTTAAAAAAAAGATATTATCTCTCTTTTCACCCGTAAGTATACGGGGTCAAATGTAGTCAAGTGTCAAACTCAAAGAGCTAGGTTAGTCAGACGTAAAATCGTTAATTTTCATTAATCTAGGTTGATTTACGTCAATCGTACTGAATAGATTTCGAGCAGTACAAAAGGTGTGATTAAATTTGATTGGTTTTCTTTTTCGCCGACCTGCACCCAACATCATCGTAGCAAACAGGCCTTAAAATGTAATCAAACCTTTTAGCTGCTGTAAATTTATTTGGTAGGATGTGGTAAGAGCTTCTTATTTTTGGTTGTAATATATGGTAGATTAAAAATATTGCAGCAGCATGCGAGTTTGTTATGCAGTTGTACATGGGGAGGAGAGTTCTTTTTGGTGGTCTGCGGTCAAGAGAATGGCTCGCAAGTTGAGCCAGCGGATAAAAATCAGTCACAAAGCATTGAGACGAGAGATCACCAGCTTTTAGCTTTTAGTGAGCTGCCATCAGATACTATTGCGTAAACAACATCGCACCGCACCGTGGGCACCCCGCAGACTACAACTCCGAAACATTCAGATAACCAAACATACCCAGTATTTTATGCTATTAATCGAGGATGCCTATTTATATGTAAGTACCGGTATTCTAAACAGTTCCGTCCAAACGGCTCCTTAGAGATCCAACTGACGGACTCCTACCAACGTACCTCTCTCCTGTAGCGTGTTTTCTTCATCAACCATTCCGGAGTAAATGTCCGGTAGGTAATCTAGGCTCCAGATCTTCTGTTCCAGTGGACAATATCGCTCTTGATCCAGGCCATTAATCCACTCAAAATCCAGGCCACGCGTCTACCTCTTCGTCCCTCACGGATCACGGTCAGTGCATCGCTGCTATAATATCGGAACAGTGGCAGCCGGCCTACAGCTAACGAGCACTGTACGGCAATCGTGACGCATAACTGCATGGTCCTTCTCTTCGTCATCGGATGCCAAATCACGGAGTTGCAACAGGGGCGACAAACACACATGGCTTCAGTTTGCGGAATTGTCACATTTACGAGTATGGCTAGCTCTTCGTCGAGCGAGCAGCGGATGGTGGTGCGTCGATCGAGCATCATCGCCGGCTGTGTCCGTCGGACGCTGGTTTTAACTGCCGGTGTGGGCTGCTATCTCGCAGACTCTGTGGACGTCGCTTGCTAGGCGCGTCATCTTCAATCGCATTGCTGATGTTCTCTCTGTTACAACCCCAACTTATATACCTAACAGTACTAGCAGTCAGGTCAAATCCGATACAAGGTAACGTACAAACACGTCCGTATCAGTAGATAAGACCATTCCGTTGAACCTTAGGTAAGCAGATCAGAGAGAAGTACGAATGGTGATAAGGAAAGAACAGCAGACGGGAGTAGATAACAGCACGACTGTACGTTTTACCTATATTCAGTGCCCTATGCTGGAACGAGAACCCTAGACATACTTTTCCCGTGCAGGTCAAGTCGTAGAACTCTTTATACATAGAATTGGTTTTTACTAGCTTTCTTGCTTTCCACAATGTTGTTTTCTATTTCAGACTGATCTCTTTGGCAGATGGCGGGGAAAAAATTGAAACATAGGGCCGTAGTTACTATATGTGTACGATTGTCTAATCTGAGCAGAAAAAAATGTTCAGAGTAATCCCTACACGCCTTAGCAGTGCCTTTGGGAGTCCATATAAATAATTATTACAGTAAACTGAACCGAAATACATAGCAATTTCAATACTGGTGCCACAATCATTGTTCCGTATATGTTGATCATTTTAATATTTTACTATACTTTACCAAATTGTCTGCGTACATGTGACTTTCTAACATTCTTCTATTTTGTGGATTCAATAAATAGTGATGAGTATACAAACAATGTAAATGCTGGATAGAAAGGTGGTGGAAGATTTATTCTACAATCTTTCCTTCTATTTTGTGGGAATGATTGCATACCTTTTGTTTTCTCAAACTCGTAGATTGGTCATTGTCTTACTATATATGAGAAGTTGTGGGAATGATTGCATACCTTTTGTTTTCTCTATTTAATTTGTTTTTATGACAACTTTTTAAAGTTGATAAGGTTAGGAGTGTGGCACAACTAAGGTTGGAAGAGGTAAAGCATGTGATTGCTCTAACATGACAACATAAAACATCTGTAAGATGATATTGTTGACATAGATAATCATTTACTATTACTTGCATCACTTTCTTCTTGTTCAATAATATTCTCAATTAACATGGTGTGTGGTACGACATCAGTTAAAACAAGTTGTAATAAATGTCCTTTTCTTTATGTCTAAGTTGCTTACAATGTAATTGCATATTAATTATGATCCCATCTTTTTTTGTTTATCAAAATAAGATGATGCAATGGACAATATTGCTAGTGCTATGTAGGAGATGACGTTATGCAGCCGCAACGGATACAGGTGCCACTTGGGCATGCACCACAGAAGAGGCGGGCGGGGATATCTCGGGGATGATCCAAACGGGTTGACCATCAAAGACGACGTTGCATACATGCGTCATAACCAGGCGTCTGATCCTTTGGATGTTGAAACTATTGCTAGAGAACACCAATGATGCTGGCAATGGAGGTTTCTAGAGCAGACTTAGCACATACCTCATCATCTCCATCATAGCCTATACCATACTCTACTTTGCTCCAGCAATTTGGTTTTCAGTTCACTTATAGTGGAATTTGAGAGAGCCCTTCACTACCGATCCATGAGGAGCCTCAAGGTTCTTCTATACATCATGATTATCACCACATCCCATAAATGAGTATCACAGAATCCATCATCACTCTCACAGCTCTGAAGAGATGTAAGGCATATTAATTTTAACACATAATCGACGTCGCAATGGTAGGTGTATCGATAAACCATAATTGCTTTATAGATGATGAAGACTTAGAAGATGTTCATCCCGATGATATTAACATATATTCTGAACCTGGTTCACGTGCATTACTTATTGCTCCAAATGCAAAACTCACAATCACAAGCCATGGGGATAATATGCTATTGTTAGATCGGTGGGTAAAAGTGTGGGTTACCTTAAACTCTAGGATCGTCTTCGCTATTTGTTAATACCGACTGCAACTGGTGTATGTTTGTAATCCGACTGAACTATTGTATTGTTCACCTATCTTGTGCACATGACCAGATTCATGCCCTTGTGGGCGGACCATAGGCTGTCTTTGGCTCAAGTCTCATGGTGTGCAAATGGAAGGATAATTTCTTACCTTCTGGGGTACTACCAGTGAGAAATTTCTACTGGGTGCTAATAATTGACTTCTAATTCTTTTGTACAACTATAATTTTTTTGAAAAGATTTGCAATGCTCTTGGGACTTCTTAAAGTCGATGACCACATAACACACTATTCTCAAGTTCCAAGACTTGCATTACTAATGGACACATATTCTCCAATACATCTAGTAATCATCATTGATGGCACTATCTTTAGGGTGGAAATGAGACAATCCCTGAAATCTACACCAAGTGTGGTATAATGGGGTACAGTCCTGAGGGATGCAAGTGTGACAACCCGATACCACACAAACAAGATAACTTAAAATCAAACATGTGATCAACAACTAAACAACTACATTACCAAAAAAATAGGTAAATTAAAATTGATCTTATATGACCGTTATGTGTGGAAACATATTACAGACCGATCCATCAACATGTATCATATTACACACCATACTAGGTATTCACATCTGTTCAGTTGCCATCTATCACAAACTTTATACCAAAGATATTGCTCATATACATATATATATATATATATGTATATAAGACATGCATACTTATAAAACTCGCATTGATATACAAACCATCCACAAAACACATCCCTTCCCAGACGTGAGAGTACAAGGAAGACCCTAGGACTCTACTACAATGACTAGCAGCTATCCAACCTTCAACATCTACTGATCTTCGAGCAACTCTTCCCCAACAACACGATCCTTCCCAAATCACTGACGACTTCCTAAAAAGATGTGATGACTGAGGAGGTGAGAACCATCTCCCAACAAGAGATATAATTCGCTGCCAACGGTTATTGCTATAGAAGGCATCATTATTAAGAAATATGGGAATATTCAACTAAATGAATAATTTAAACTGATTACACATGTTAAGCAGGTAAAGTAGGTACAACATATAGGCATGGCACTTTACATTTTTATAATGAATATGAAGAACATGTATTACAGTTAATTTCTCTTACCACATCCTAAAACATCTAAAAAATATAACAAATAAGGAAAGGGCAAACATACAATGTGAATCGTGTTTAATCCTAAGCAGATATACTACATGATGGTATTACATATTTTAAGACCCGAGGAGATGAGGTATACCACTCATGCTCCAACTGTCCACTACTAAGTTGAAAAAAGTTCCATACAAGATCTAGGAGAGTCAGACTCCTATATTCCCCCACACCCTCGGTCAGTATGAGGCCACCGTAGTAACATATGAAGTCAAACTACAAAAACACCCAACCCGCCTTGGTATATAGGTCATAGTAATAGAGACTAGAGTGTGAAGCCCTGCCATGGATGTATAATCATCATTATCCTTAAAATGTTATATATATATGCATGAATCACTGAGATACGACCACAACCATTCTCACAGCGAGGCATGTCCACATCCATCCTAAAAAAACTGGGGTCAAGATGACAAGGACACATAGAATTTGCAACTCACATACTCAACAATATGTGCACTGAGTTTTCCTTAGCAATACTCATTTAACAATCCAACAAGTTCTGACATTGGAATGGATCTATGGAACAGGGCACTACATAATTATGGTTTCACTTGTTTCGCTAAAACTAATTGGATATCTTTTAACTACATCAATCATGTTGCATACGAACTCTAGAAAGATTCTACAAGATAGGGGTTTAGATTGCAACTTTAGAGATATAAAATGTACCATAAATCTTATCACATCACCACATGATATTGTTCATTTTCACTCATGAGACCATCATCTTTATCACATCACCATAATATACCAATCTCTTTTCACTTCACACAGAGGATATCACCTTAGTTAGGGTAATAGACCTTGTCCAAGGTCATAAGACCATTTACATTGTTCCCTAAAAGAACATCATCATCTTTCCATGCCTCAGTAAGGTTCATCATCATCACCTTACTTGTGATACATAAGCACAAATATAATCTTACAGTATGCACCATGATGCTCATAAGATAGCCTATTAGGGTTATAATAGTTTAGCACAAAGAAAATCTTACAATATGTAGCTAAGCAACATCTTTATGTATTTGAAATTAGGGTTAGGTAATCATATAACTGAATTAGAGTTTTAAAAATAGCAATCGATGTAAACTCTAATTATCACCACCTCCAATCTTTTTGGAAGCAAGCACGTCAACTATCATCATCATAAAGTCAACCACACAAGATAAATCATAAATCCAGAAATTATCGTCGACCGCCAAAGATTAATCACATCATAGACCATTGAAAATCAGGTTATTCAATTATCTTGAACCACTGAAAACACAATCTTGATGACCGATGAAATCCAACATTTGACCCCTTCTTTGTCCGATGAGAATAACAACCTTCAGCGATCGCTGATCTTGGGTTAACCACCCTTAATGGCCACTAAGGTCCCACCACATCAACAACCATGCATGGGTCCAACCTTGGCGACCAAAGGAACATAGAATCATCTTCGACAGATGGATAATCATCAATCATAGAGACCATCAAACTAGTAAACTGAATGACCTTAAGAAGGTGTAAAACTCATTGACCATTAGGGAAGAAAATCCTTGTCAACCACTTGACATGAAACGTTCTTGTTGATAAAATGACCATGTGATGAGAGAGAAAAACTTGGTGACCTCATAGGTTCCAGAATAGATCATTATCATCATGAAAGTGAAAACCATCAAGGTGTACACCACAAGAAGAAAATCAAACTCAAAACCCTAAATTTCCACCATCATGAGAGAAAATAGAACCATGATCTTGAGGGGGACAAAATCAATGTTTAGTTCATGCATGCAAAGATCCAAACGTCCATCTTCCAACAAGATAATCGTGCACAAGATTAGGGTTCATCAAAGATATGCTATTTACTCAACAGTCATCATGCAACACAAAACCCCAGATCAAGTTATTATCATCATACCATTTGTAACCACATTTTTAGGGTTGATTATTTGTATGCAAGATTAAGTGCAACAATAATTGAGGAGAAAGTTACATAACTCCCTTTAGATATGAAGAACAACTTCAAAAACAAATAATCTTCAAGAAAAGAGAGAGAGAAAACTTAGCTTGATCACCTCTATGGCCAAGCTAGCACCACCTCCAAGAAAATATCAAACCCTAGGTTAAAGGAAGCACAAGATAGAGCAAAAAACTAGGTTGAAAAGACAAGAAGGAGAAGTTCTTGAACTCAACTTAAGCACTACCATCTATTCAGACAAGAAGGGAAGGGAGAAGAGAGTAAGGAAAGAAAACAAAGATTATGAGATGGATCACTTACCCAAAACAAAGAGAAGAGCAAAGGGTCACCAAACGATCACCAAAGAAGGTTTGCTCCAAACCCTGGCTCCACATGCAAGAGGATCGGCCATTTGCACCAAGCTCAAGCTCCACCTTCACCACTAAGAACACAAGGGAGACAAGATCCAAGAAACAGGAGAGAAAGAAAGAGGTTGCAAAAGGGTTCACTTGCATGCAAGGAGAGAGGTTTATATAGCCAAGGGTTGGAAAGAGAGAAGGGAGGTTAGGTGTCAAGCAAACACATGCGAGTGTCCACCATAACATAGTCATGCAAGCACTAAAATCATGCATGCATCAAAGGTGATAAAACCAAGGAAAACCAATGACCAACCTCGTCGAAGAAATCTCATCAGTCAAAGGGATACTAGATCCAAAAAGTCATCGGTCATAGAGATAAAAATGTCATCGGTCACATTAATTCAACTTAGGGTTTCTTGGCTCATCAAAAGAGACCACTAGGTTCATCTCAAACATCATCAGCTAAAGAAAACTTGTCCAAAGGAATATCTTGGTGATCACTGAAACACAAGCCCAAAGGTCAAACATATAGCAAGGTCAAATATCAAACTAGGGCATCCAAGCAAACCCTCAAACATCACCACATGATTCCATCCCATTAAACTAGGGCACAACATGGTTTAAGGGTGCCACTCTCTCTCCAACACAATTTCAAAACATGTAAGGAACGATAAGAATGTGAAAAATGCTAGCTAAACCTATGGGTTAATTGCAATTTGGCCCAAAACATTCAATCTCCCACTTGGAACTCCACAAGTATGGGATAGGTATTAGCATAAGACTTCTATCTATCTTGGGCTACTTCCAGTTGTTGTTGTATCACCTTGATCTTCTATGTATCCTTTTCCCCTAGCTCAGGACCCAAAAGTTGATACTCACTTGTATCATATAAACAAAGCGGTGACTGACAATGCCTTCTGTACAAGGATTTATATGGTGCCATATATATACTCCTCTGATAACTGTTGTTGTAGAAAAATAAAGCTCAGGTGTACATCCCAACTACAAAACCCAAGCTCTCAACAAATCTTCCAATGTCTAAATGGTCCACTTAGATTGACCATCTATCTATGGATGAAATGCTATACTGAACCTCAATTGTGTCCTCTTGTTGTATGCAAACATTCCCAAAAATGACTGGTAAGCCGAGGAACCCAATTGGACGCTATGTAAACTAGAATACCATGCAAACAGACTATATCATACACTTATATCTATGCCAACTTCTCTGTCGTATATGTTGTCTTAATTGGAAAGAAGTGAGTTGAATTTGTCAACCAATCAACTATCACCCATATGGAATCATGGACATTGGATTTCTTAGAAATATCAACCACAAAGTCCATATATGATCCCATTTCCACTATGGTATCAGAAACAATTGCAACATTCCTGATGGATTATGATGCTTAGCCGTGACCCACTGACAAATTGGACATCTAGCCACAAACTCTACTACATCATGCTTCAACCCAGGACATCAATATAGGTCCTTAAAGTTGTGGTACATCTTGGTACTGCCTGGATGCATCACATACATAGAGGAATGAGCTTCCTCACAGATGAACTTCCTCAAACCATCTACATCTAGAACCACTATCATGTTGTGATAACAAATTGTACCATCCTCTGTCTCATGGAAACCATCATGTTTCTCATTGCCAAACTCTGATTGGATCTTCTATATCACAATATCATTCTGTTGCACAACTTTTATTTGTTGCATCAAGGTAGGCTTCACCTACAACTGTGCTAACAAACCATTCAACAATGAAGCCTTCAACTAGATATTTATCTGGCAAAGCTTCACCCACATGTCTTGCTTGTGGCCCACCAAAGAACACAATTGTACCTTCTCAGCAAATGATGATAAAAATTACTTCTTGCTCAACGCGTCAAACACCACATTTTCTTTCCCTAGATGGTAGTCAATTGTGTAGTCATATTTCTTAATCAACTCCATCCATCACCTCTGCCTCATGTTAAACTCCTACTTCAAGAAGATATACTAAAGGTTCTTGTGGTCGGTGAAGATATGACACTTCTTTGCATAAAGGTAGTTTCTTCAAATATTCAAAGCTTGGACCATAGTTGTAAGCTCTAGATCCATGCATCAGGTAGTTCTCCTTGTGTTTCTTAAGCTTTCACAGAGTGAAAGAAATCACATTCTTTTCCTGCATCAACACGCATCAAGCCATTCTTTGACGCATCACAGAAAACGATATAACCCTTCCCCTATTATGGAAACACTAACACTGGTGCACTGGTCAACTTCTCCTTCAGTAGATGGAAAGAATGGTGACACTTGTCATCCCAGACAAAAGTTACATCTCTCCTCGTCAGATTCGTTAGGGGAAACACCATAGAACTAAATTTCATGATAAACATCAAGTAGTAGCCTACCAAGCCTAGGAAACTACAAACCTCCATCAGTGTCTTAGGCTGCTCCCCTTCCAGCATGGACTCCACCTTCTTCAGGTCCATGCAAATGTTTCTAGAAGATATCACATGCCCAAGAAAGGACACCTCCTTCAACCAGAACTCTCACTTGCTAAACTTGGCTTACAACTTGTGTTTCCTCAAAAACATCAACACTTGTCGTAGATGTTTCTCATGATGTTAACTATCCTTGGAGTATATCAAGATGTCATCAATGAATACTACCACAAACAAATCTAGATACAGCTTAAACATCCTATTCATAAGATCCATGAAAGATTAAGATAACTTGGGTATGTCATCTGCCTTCATCCTCAACTGATGATATCCAGACCTTAGATCTATCTTCAAGAACACTGCATCACCTATCAACTAATCTAACAAGTAATCTATCCTTGGCAACAGGTACTTGTTCTTGATCGTAACCTTGTTAAACTTCCAGTAGTCTATGCACAACCTCATAGATTTGTCCTTCTTCTTGACAAACACCATGAGAGCATCGCAAGGGGAAGTTGTCAACCTGATAAAGCCCTTCTCTAATTTCTCTAGCAACTTCTTCTTCAACTCATGCATCTCTTCTGGGGCCAACCTATATGGTGACTATGCTATAGGATGTGTTTCGGGAACAAGATTGATCTCAAAATCAATCTCTCTAAGAGGGGAACACTAGGAAAATCGTCAGGGAAAACATCCAGAAACTCTCAAACCATAGGCACTGCCTAGATATTAGGTCTTCTCACCTTGGTATCCACAACATATGCCAAGAAAGTCGCATACTACCTCAGTAGACTCTCCATTGTCATAGCTAACACCAAGCATGTTGATAGAATCATCCTATCTCCTTGGAAGATCCACAAAACATCACCATCATGGAAATGCTACCACCTTGGAACTACAATCCAAGACCACCCTGTACTTCTCCAAGGTATTTGTTGGAATCCATGCATGTTAAGTGGCATAAGATCCACTTGAATGCTACATCCTGAAAAAAAAAGCAAGATGGACAGACCTCTGACAACTCGATGGAACCAAGAACATGGGTTTCTAGAAGAAGACTATCAGATCTACTAACAACTTCCAGATAACAACTATCTATCACCTCTATGGTGATAAAAGTGTGTGTCACACCCAGGTTACCCAAAACAGATAAAAAAGAAGAAGTAGACACATCCGAATGAAAAAATTCCATATGACCTGTCATGACTCATGGATTGACCACTCCCTCTAACTGATTCATAGAGTAGAATCGAGTCATCACATGTTGTCTCTGTAATTCCCCTCCAAGAACATAATATCAGTGGAAGAAATGCCTATGTTGTCCATAACATGGGTCACTTGGTTTGGAGTAACATTACAAAACATGATTTACGTTGCAATAAGATTAATGAAACACCATGCATTGCTTGGAAATATAAATTCAGACATTGTTCCTTGAAAGATAAAACTAATAACATCAACTATCTCTTTTTTTAACTAAAATCTAATACATGAAATGTAGAAACAAATATATGACATAAATCTTCTCTGAAACTTGATATAGGATCGTCTACGGTGTAGACGGCACCCCACCAAGCTATGTCCTGGAACTTCTACTTTGAAGTACTCACTTTAATTTCCTTTTCTCCTTGATCTAGGTACATCTCGTCCCACGGCCATGGGAAAACAAGGACACACATCAGTAAGCATCACTATACATTTTATAAGAACTAAAAACAAGCATGTATACTTTACTTGCACAAAAACCTTGACATGAATTTGACTTAAGCATTCTTGATTACATGATTCTTATAACATGAAGAATTAAACAATTAATATATGTCTCTCTCTATAGTGCCCATTTAAGAGCATTACTTCTAGGAAAGCCCATAATTCTAGGAAATCCCATAACAACATGAATGTCCATGGTTGGCTATAAAATCCCATAATTGACACGAATCTATGATTCGAGAAGCATATAAAAATTAACTCAATTCCATTTATATTAACATTAACATTACCATAAACATGAACTTAATCTTGAATTTTAATATTTAACATGATGGGATTTCTCCTTCTTTGAACATGAATTTTAAATCCATTAATCTTTGATCATTAATCATAATCTCTAATCTTAATGAACATGATAACCATATGACATAAGATATAGCAAACATCAAGAAGTTTATATGATGAACATGATTTGTGCATTGAACTTGAAATTTGAAAGCATAATTCCTACATCATACATAGCAAACATTTCAACCAGAGTACATATGTATAGTGGCATGACATGCTTACCGGGATCAAAGCAAATCCTAACTTGGTCTCTCTAATCTTGAGTCAAAACCTAAGTCAATCTTCTCTTATCTTGATTATGCTCTAAACACCTATTCATAGTTATTAAACATCATAAATCAATACCTCATATTGATCCTAGGTTGAATTAGGATTTGATTGCATTAGGGTTAATCTTACTGATCAATTCCATTAGATTAGAAAGTCTACGTTGGATTAGGTCACATTAATTACATGTAATTCTTAATTAGGGTTTCATGTGTCAAAATAGGTTTTATAATAAAATATCATATCAAGAAACAAAATCATAGCTTTTAAAAACTCTAAAATGGGATTCCTCTCAAAAAATCCTTTCCAATGACTATGTATACATATTTTTCTGACCATCAATTGAATTACAATCAATTTTCAAAGAATGACTGATTTGAATTCAATAAAAAAATCCACAATAGCAAAACATTATCCATTCAACCTTTAGGATTTTCCAAGTGGACTTATCGAATGACTCCACATGAGCTGAGCCAAACCAACACTCGCATGAAGCAATTCGCCCAGTAATCGGCTAGTAAAAGTCTAATATACCCTAAGACAATGACACATTAAAATGATACCAAGGGTAGACGTGTAACATTTCCCCTACAATTGAGTAAATAGGAGCAAGGTCGGACGTGATTTGTGAAGATCAATGGAGGATGCCTGAGAAAATACATGAAATCTAAAACTCGATCTTGTTAGCCTTCGACCAGAACCGTTGGTCCATGTAGCTTCTCCATTATCATTTCAACACGACAAGCCATAGAAGTAGGCATGAGGCACCCTAAGGCTAAAGAACTTGCTGCTGCTAGTACAGGATAGGCGAGCAGAATTAGGAAGCAAAAATTGATCATCAAGACAGAAGCTAAACCCATCACGAGATCCAGGATTGATCTAAAACTTCCTGATAGAGTCATAGGCAAAGATAATAGAGAAAAACATGGCAACATGCACTTAATTGTTCACTGGATTTAGGAAGTAGGTACAAAGGGGAAACTAACAACTCACCACAAGAGGGAAAATCGAACAAGAAGGGATCTTTGCATAGACTCAAGGGGTAGAGTGGCAACATCTCCTAGAGATGCAATGGTTGGAGGTGTGGGGTCGGTGAGCCTCTAGAACATGGCAACTAGCAATAGAGTAGCTTCGTGGGAGGTGAGGTTGCAGAGATAACAATGGGTTGTGGATGGCTTCCTTAGGGTTTTGGTCATGCCCCAGAGCTTTGGGAAGGGTTATACTTATACCTGATGGTAGGAGGTAGCATGGATTGTTCGTTGGAGTCCCAAGACCCGATGAAACAGGCAGTCCAGATCGGTTGGGAGGACTAGGGCACAAGATCCCAATAAGTTAAGGGTGATTTAAAATGAGAAAGTGATTTGATTCTTTCCGGATCATTCCCTGGTGATAAGACCAAGTGGAGAGGTGTACATGGTAGTGAAGAGATCAGGGTTTTGAGAACATCACTCGCAGAGTCGGAGTCCTACGTAAGTTGGGCAGAAAAGAATTGTGATAAAGTGGATTTTTGCATTATAATGAAATAATTATACTTTTTCCCTCATTATACTCACTCATGATCCTCAATATTTTTCCTCGTATTAATAACAAATTTTAAGACTCAAATCCAAGATATGGTGACCAATGTTGATTTTATACACATTATAACATCACAAATTGGATTCATTCATCACTTTGTCCAAAGAATCAAATTGGTCAATTAAACTTTGTCTTTTGGTTCTCAAACTTTTTCTAAATATTCTCCACATTTTTGTGAAGATATGATCCAAATTTCATCCCATTTGGACATTCCTATAAGTTTCTATAAATTTTGGAAGTTATCTTCTCAAAATCCTTTTATTTGCCTTTTCTTGGGCTTTTCCAAGTCAACAATCCGGGGCAAAGGGTCTGGGGTGAGCCACGGCCCTTGGATCTGCTGCTCGCAGATCCAGGCCCAATCAAGCGGCCAAAACTTTATCTTCAACCTCCCGCAATCAGCGGGGAGGTGATTAAGAAACAACAATGATCGATTTCCCGGTCTTGACCACTTTTTGAAAATCTGAGCGATCCAAAATGCTCCCCTCGCAAATTTGAACTCACTGAGCCCTAGTTTGACCCCTTTTTGTACGCCTTTGTGTCGCCAAAATGACCCCCTTGCCTCCCATTCTCATCCCGGTGGCCATGGCTGCTGCCCTAGTCCTCTAGCCCTAAATCTAGCCTCGATTCACCTATAAAAGGACCTTCACAGTCTGCAGAAAGTGCACCTTGCTCAGAATGTGGCCTCACACACCCTCGCAGCCTTCCTAATGCTCTCTTTTCTTGCTTCGATCCACTCCTACTGCAAACAGTGCCGTCGCAAGCGCAGTTTGGGCGTCTCATGCTCGTAGCGTCGGACCTCCATCTATTATGCTCGTCCAGTTCGCGGGGATGAGGCAAGCTCGGCCGGCACCTCGTCTGCCTCCCTTGCCCTCTTCTTATCTCAGACCTTCCCCACTCCGGCGAGCACCTCCGCTTGCCTGTGTGGCTTGCGTGAGACCTATGAAAGCAAGGGGAAAGGCTCCCCGAACCATCGGTCCAGGAGATGCTAGAGCCGGTTCAAGGGCCCAGCTAGAACAGTTTTGACCGGCCAAAATAGAAGTTTGAACCGCCCGAACCAAGATTGGACCAGCCCTCCAAGCTAGCAAGTCGCAAGGGATAGGTGGCTAGATCGGAGCCATTTCGTGCGCATCCAACGATCTGACTATTTTCGCAAATAAGGTACTTGTATCCCTCTCTACTCAAAATTGCAAGAAATAGTCAGATCTTGTTTTAATAATAGAAAATGCATCCGAACTCCAAAAATGATGAATAAGTAGTCCATTTTGATCAGAAAAATCCAATGAGCCTGTTAAAAATACTTTTGAAACCTGATTCCAACCTATGCTTATCGATATGATTAAATCTTGATATCTTGCTTATAAAATGACTCTATTTTAGTGATTAATCCCTTGAAATCTTGATATTTGACTCTAATGATCATATTGAAGCCAAACTTGATTAAATGTGAGTTTGGATCTGATCTTGTAACTTATCTCTCCTAGAATGTGAATCATACACATTGAACTAAAGATTAACCTTTATATTGTGATAATAGATCTAAATCTTGTGAAAAACCTTGATCAAGTGTATGATTCATGACTCTACTTTAATCAAACTGATCTTGAATTGCAATTATGCTAAGTATCATGATGAATTAGGAACATGTTGATGACTTGGATAATGATCATAGATTAGGGTTAACACTTATGATCCTATAAAACCTAGGTTAGTCATTCACACTCAAAATACTTGACATGGGAAATAATGTTGGATATATTGAAATATGGGTTGAATATAAGTGAATGACCCAACCCTAAGGTTGTCATACAAAAACTGTAACCCTAATATTGAATATTGAAATATGATATTCTGAACATCATGATCTTGACCCTTGATCCAATCTTGTGAATTAGGATCTGACTCGAAGGGTATACCCATTACTTGTTGATCTATACTCGAAAACCTTGGTGAAAGGTACGCTATTATATAACTCCTCCTTGATTGTATTGAAGATACTTTTACGTATCTCTTGACCGTATGCTTGGCTATTTATTTGGATGAGCTATTGTTCCCTATGATTAGTCTTCTGTTTTTCTATATTATACTTTGAAAAACATGAAAACATAAATTGCATGCCCATTATGATTGCCCGTATATTGATAATGATGATGATATTGATAGTGTTGATAATGTGGATATTGAGTACAACAACCCCCTCATTTGGAAGTGGGACTTGTACATTGGCTTCCTATGTTCCTATGGTGAAAAGGGGCCTAGTGACCTTCCCCATCGCGTTGGGGTAATAGAGTCACACAAATTATATAAGCATGCTTCTCGAATTACAGCATAATGGGAACTCGTAATAAAAGTTGAATTGCTTGAAAAACTTGTCAAATAAATGTTAGATTGCAAATTGATTGTTATTCTTTTAAATATAAGTCTTGCCAAGTATACTATTTTGTTATAAATCGCTTTGCTTGTTTTTGATAGAGTACCGTGCAATTGCATGATTGTGTCTCGATTTTCTTGATTTTAGGCAATATAATTGGAACACTAATTAAGATCGCTTCCGCACTCTACATACACTCTGATGACAAAGATATATTGGTGAAATCTCCATATTGGGTTAGTTTGTTCTTTAATTATCTAGTTTTTGAGTTATTTATTTCTTATTGTATATGCCAGTGTGTTAGATCCTACGGGGCCACTCAGGGACGGGCGCTTCAATCCTTTTTCTACTGTTTCGACAGTAGGATTGGGATTGGGGTAAGAACGGTTCTGTGACAAGAATACTCACCCATGATATAAGAGTCTGACTCAGAACAAGTAAGTCTATGTGACACATAATGGATCTGTGGAGTTAGCTATATCTCAGTGATATAAATACATTAACAAAGATTTTAGGGTTAAAACTATATGGAACCTTTGCAAATTGATTTGAGGGTTCAAATAAACTCGGATTAGGTTCAAATTTGGACCACTAGTATATTTTAGGGTCTACTACATTATTATATTGGTGTTTCCCAAACTTGATGATAAAAAGGTGAGTTATTACTATATTGTATTAATATCACTTATGTACATATAATACATTGTTATTGATCTCTATATAGTGAAATATTCCATTTGTTGTCACATAGGGATGATCTTAGTTGTATTAAGTGCATTGGGAAAAATTCTACCAATTGGGGTTTATATGTACAATGATCAGGCTTACTAAAAGGAGAGAGAAAGTGCATTACACTTCAATTATAAAGGATATCAAATTAATCATAATATTATGAGAGTAATCATTGCTTAATTTATTGATCTTTGCTTGAAACATTATATTTGGGTCTAAAACCCACATTAGGTTCTACTTGATGGATGAAAATATTTTTTTTCTTTCAAAGATTAGGGTTTTTGATTAAGGATTCATTCATGAGTTTAAATTTTGAGGATGTTATAATTCTACCCACCTTAAATAAATTTTGTCCTCGAATATTTTTCATACTACCCACATTAGGGTTTACATAATCTATGTATCCTAATCTCTAACATCATCTTAAAGTATCATTATTATACTTAGGATATTACCTTCTCAAGGTGTAAACACTATCTAAACCTCATTATTAAAATGAATATGTGGTTATATTATTGATGAATATATCTCACCATCATTGACATAAAAAAGGACCTTTCTACCTCTTCTCTAGGGGGTTCTGATTCTAGCATGGGTCTTTCTTTCTTATCTATGTCAAATATCTACCCTTTTTATGCATGTTTGGTCTTACTATCTGTCAGTTAGGTTTAGGTGACTATATGTCTCAAACTTTTAATGTTGAATCTTGTTATCTGTCCCCTTTAGATACATGTCGGCCGCTCATAATTAAAATATGACATGATTTATAACACTTATCTTAATACCTCCCTCATGCACATGTCCCATACCACATACACTTGAGAGGACAAGACAAGTATGATTATTCATATAAGATTCTCTTTGTAAAACCCCATGAGCATGTGTAACATCCCAGGATTTGAGGCCTCGGATAATGATCTTAAAAGGAATAATGGGACTACCCATATCACCAAGGTGCACCTCCTTTTCCGGGAGCCCATCACTAAAGAACTCCATAGTTAAGCGTGCTCAGCTTGGAGTAGTACTAGGATGGGTGACCAGTCGGGAAGTTGACCCCGACTTGCGCATGAACGTTGGACGTCAAGAGGCCATATAGTTGACACTTGACGAGGACGTCAAGAGTCTAAGTGGGGGAGATTGTAACAACCCACGATTTGAGGCCTCGAATAATGATTTTAAAAGGAATGATTGGACTACCCACATCACCAAGGTGCACCTCCTTTTCAAGGAGCCCATCTCTAAAGAACTCCATAGTTAAGTGTGCTCGACTTGGAGTAGTACTAGGATGGGTGACCAGTCGGGAAGCTGATCCTGGCTTACGCGTCAGTGAGGACAAAGTGCGTAGTTAAGGCTAGTGGTGGTCTGTGGGGCCATTCATCATTCTTGAAACCCTACTAGATCCCTGGGTAGTGGGCCCGGGCATTACAGCATGTGTCCCATACCACATGAACGCGGGAAAAAGAGAGAGCATGCTATATACAATTCTCGAGTTAACATAAAAATTCAAAATATCTAGGCACATAACCCTAGTCCTTATCCAAACCTTTGTCTCACATCTAGACCTCTACTTTGGTTTTCCATATCTTTTTCTTAATCTTCTATACCTAGGGCTTAGAACAATGTGAATCTTTAGTTTCGTGTCCATCTACTCATTACTCTGATACCATATTATAACAACCCTCCATGCACATATACACCCATGGAAGCAAAACCCTATTTTGTGTATAACATGGGTCACTTGGCTTGGAGGAATATTACAAAACATGATATACATTTCAATAAGATTAATGAAACACCATGCACTGCCTGGATTTATACATTCATACGTTGTTCCTTGAAAGATAAACTAATAACATCAACTACTTCATTTTTGAACTAAAATCTAATACATGAAACGTAGAAACAAATCTATGAAATAAATCTTCTTTGAAACTTGATATAGGATCATCTAAGGTGTAGATGGCACCCTGAGAGGCCTAAATCGCGTGTTCAAAGGAAGCAGATTAAAGTAGTCAGACTTTTAAAGAGATAACCCGACACTCAGGCCCCCGCAACGATAACGGGGTCCGATGTAGCAATCAGGGTCGAACACAGGGACAAGGTTGGTCGTGCTAAGAACGTGGAATCGACACTCTATACTCCGACATAAAAGAGGATTTTAAAAAAGTGTTCCCAAAGGAACGAAATCTCGAAAACAAGAACAATAAAACAAAATAAGTAAAAGAAACATACTATAACAAGGTATATGGGATAACTTGGATTGGGGTTCACCAACCAAGGCATCTCTCCAACATGCATACTCTCTCTCTCTCCTGCTTTCTCATATCAAGATTACACACAACCACAAAAATGTCTATTCCACTCTCTCTCGAGATTAGGATAGATCTAGGCCTGAAAGAAGCCTCTCTCTCGAGATGAAAACTCAAAAACCTCGCAACAAAACTGATTGTTTAAAGCGTTAGCATTCCAACACTCTCGTGCATTCATACTACTCCATAACACAGGATCAAAGTGATATTACTCTCTTGAGATATCAACAATCAAACATCACAAGATTGTAGCTAAGCATACAAGTGAAGCATTAAAATAGGTGCATGGAGATAATCTTGAAAAGGGTAAGCATATTCGAAAGAAAGAGATAATATACATGTTGGGAGAGCCTTAGTGGCTACTCCCAACCCAAGTTAAGGTGTTTAGCCGCTCATTCTTGTGGATAACATGGCGGCGTTACAGAAAGATAGATCCATGAGATGCCACAAAGAATGGAGGTAAGTACAGCGAGAGGAAATGATAGATCTAGGGGAGAAGAAACGTGATACTACACACTACTTCTTCAGATCTGGATCTACCATGAGGGCGTCTCCTTCTCTCGAAGAAGTGGCAGGTGTGGGTGGTCGTCTTCTCTCTCCCCGGCTTTCGCTCCAAAGATCCAAGACTGATGGATCCTCAGCTACAAGGTTGGGATGCAGCAGCATTTTGTGGTACCAGGATCAGATCTCTCTGATCTGATGTCTTGACAAGACAGGTGGGGGCTCTATTTATAGGCGCCTTCCACTGACTTAAGACCACACTCATGATCTCCCCTTTATTTCTCCTTGTTCGTGATCTTTCTTGACCGCAATCCTCCTCGGGACCTCGGTGGCGATCCTTGGTGAAGTCGCGGTTGTGATCTTTGCTGAATAACTACGATCGTGATTCTTTGGAGAGACTGCGGTTGTGATCTTTGTTGAACAACCACGGCCGCGATCTTTGGAGAGACCGCGGTCGTGATCTTTGGAGAGGTCGCGGTCGCAGTTCTTTGGAGAGAGGCCGCGGTCGTGATCTTTGGAGAGGTCGCGATCGCGGTTCTTTGGAGAGAGGCCGCGGTCACGATCTTTGGTGAGGCTGTGGTCGCGGTCTCTACTAAATAACCACGGTCGTGATCTCTAAGATCGCGGTCGCGGTTGGGCTGATTCCTGAAATCACAAAACAAGGTTTTAGTCAAGAAGATAGACGACATGTGTGCAAAATTGACTAAAGTTATACTAAAAGTGATGTTGAATATATATAGAAAATACGTAAAGTGTGGTGTCATCAACTCCCCCAAACTTAGAATCAAGCCTGTCCTCAGGCTAAATGCAGGTTCGAGCACCCAGAGAGAGAAAGGATGAACAAGGATAACATAATAACACAACTGAAATATCTCATTCTTGCATCAAGACTGTTGTGTCATGTATTCAATCCCTTAGGTCTCAATCTTTCCCTTTAAACTGAGGGTTGCATAACCTTGTATTATTTGTCATAACCTTCTATTGTAAAAGGTTTCTCCTTCTCAACTCATAACCCTCCCTTAGCTAGCATCCATACTAGTGCTACATCTTTTTGAAAGGTAGCCTTCGCACCTATTCTTTATTTTCAGAGAGCCCTATGCTAATGTGTATAGGTAGGCTAGAAGCTTTAAGGTGTTTCTCACCCACAACTGTCGTAAGAACAGTGTTGCCCTTTTTGGGCTTCTGACTTTAAGTCAGGTGGTATGTGAAGATCCATTCAGGATTGGAGGTGGGTAAGCTTGGCTTCCAGTTTCTGCTTATGGGCGCGACATATCTGCATTCATGAGTGCAGCAATATACCGGCCGGACATGAACTTTTGGCATCTTTTTGGGAACATCTCTCATATTATTTTCTTTATTTTACTTGATTTTTTGCTTTTTATCTCTCCTTTAAAGCTTGGGTTGAAGGTTTTGGTTGGTTTTCTGGGCGGCCACGCCTCTTTTGGATATTTTTCTTGAACATGGTAGCTTTTTCCTATCTACAGAGACTAGGATTTTCTGGATGCAAGCATCAGGTGGGGATGGTTGTTCAGGAGTATGACTAAGGTTCTCTTAGTTTGCAGGGGTTCATGAGTTAAGGTTGTTACATCTACAACATCTTATTGCAAGAATGAGGTATAGTAGTGTTGCTATGACTGTTGTTTTACTCATGCTTTCATGTATGTTGCTCATATTTTTCTATCTCTGGGGCTGGAGCACTACTTTTTGAAAATTTTAGTGAGAGGGAGCGAGCTTCTGATAGGTCAGTTGTAATGAAAAATTAGATATTTCAAAATTTTTGCGTAAGAACGTGAAAAGGGAAAGTGGAATATAAAGGGGAGTAATGAAAAAAAGTTTTAGTACCTCTACAGCCCGTTTATGATTCCTCCCCCAAACTTATCTTGAGCCCCGTCTCGGGGTGTCAAAATTTGAGAAGAAGTATAAACGAGCCTTCCTTATTTATTTACTTGTCAGGGAAAGCCCACTTGGACTCTAGGAGCATTCTGGCGTAGATACTCCTAAGTGTGTGATACTGCTCGTACTGCATGTTCTCCACCTTGAGGCCGGTGGTTGCAATAGCTACCATCAATGATAGGTAGAAGAACCTGCAGTCATTTGATAGGGGTATCTGTTGAGGGCTTCTATGGCAGTATTGAGTCTTTCTGAAGTCTTTGCCTTGTATCATTGTGAACCCTCTACAATGTTGTCATATCATCTGGATGATGGCTTCAGTGCAGGTGTTAGCCTTTTTTTTAGTGGGAGTTTTTGTTGTCATCTTATTAGTCATTTTCTTTATCGAAAAGGTTGCATCAGAGCTATTATACAGAACTGCAGTCTTTTTAACAGGTTGACGTGTAGCAAGGTCCAATGGTTGTCGTGAAGAATCGGCAGAAATACGTGTTCAGGTGTGCCTACTTGAAGCCATCGTTGGAGCCACTCTGTTTCTCCAGTCTTCTTGTCCTTGAGGATGTCGTCTACCAGTAGAAAATATGCCATGTCATAGTTTGGCATTGAATCTCCTAATAGCTCCTGGTAGGCGGACAACGTGCTCACTGAGAGGTACCCTCCTATTCTCAACATTTTGCAGAGGTCATCTTTGATCACACTGATGCCATCTCGTTCGAAGATGACATCTCCCGGTGAATCATCTTCTTTCAGAGAACTCATGATTATTGTTAGTTCTTCCATCGACAGACTGAAGCAGCTCCATTTGTCGAAGTTCTCGAAAGAAGGTACTATATCTCCGGCCGGGCCTTCTAGTCCTTCGTTCCCCAGATCTTTTTCTGCTTCTATATCTGTGGGCTGCCCTTCTACAGAAGGAGCTTTAGGAATGTTGAATGTTGAAGGTTGTTGTTCATCTTTTGCTTTCTCTACAGCCTCTTCACTCTCAGCACCCCAGCCTGCTTTCCATGATGTAGCTCTAGCTAGTTCTATTGGGTCGACCCACATTCTTTTGAGTTGTTCCCTCCAAGGTGTTTTCTCAGGGAGAGGGATATATGTGTGTAACCTGTGGGGAACGACATCAGCAGCCATCGCCAGATCCTTGAAGAATCAGTGATCGTAGATGACCTCCATTACATACATGCCTCATAGTCCATGTAGGTCTTCCTCGTGTAGGTCTTTCAGGGGAAGCCCTTATTGATTGTGTCTATCATATGTAGGATGATGAAGGCGCAATCACCTGAACCAGCTTCTTCATGGGGAACGTTTTTGTTTATGGAGAAGAGTTTCTAGGACCCTTGGAACCTTGGACTCGCCTCTTTAAAAGCCCGTTGTAGGCATATAGGATTTTTCAAGGTATCCCTGGCATCCTTCCTCTTATAGATGAGTGAAGTGTTGTCCATCTCTGTTGCGCAACAGTTGAGCACCGTCATCTTCTGATCCATAAGGTCAATTATGATTAAGCCCCAGTGCTTTGCGTTATGGATGGGTAGCACCACTGTCCTAGTCTCTCTTCACCTGACTGCCGCTTGGAGTTCCAACACTTCTACCACTCTGTAATCTTCTTTGTATAACAGGCTGGCCAGTCGTGTGGTGCCGTTGAAGATTGGTTGCGGCTTATCATGATGGAGGAATTCTTCCAAGAGGGTGGCGCAAAGTATCTTGAACATCCTTTTGTGTACTTGCGCCTGCTTCATAAAAAACCCTCCGGAAATCCTCCCTGGTCAGACATCTACCCTTGTTGATATACAAAGTGTCTGACCCGAGTAGATCGTCGTTGAGGACATCTGCTAGGACATGGACATCTCTGTAGGAGATGCACGACACGGTCTTCATGTCCATGTCCTTCATTTTGCATGGCAGAGGGGAGCTGCTGCATGTTGCAATGTTCGTTCTTCAGCTTGCCTCTCCCTGGCGGGCTCTTCCGTAAAGAAGGTTGCTAGCCCACCCTCCTCGTCTTCCGACGTGGCTTCCTGTACTGTCGATACTGAGCTTTCTCTGATGGTGGGCATAGCTTCAGTCGTTTTTTCAGCACTCTTTGCCAGAGGTTGTGATGTGGCCTCATGTCTAGCTTCTTCTGATGAGGCTTCTGCGGCGACGTCCTTTGCATGACTTTCTTCCAACGTCTGTCCCAGCTTGGCCTCTTCCATCATCTTTAACGTGGCCTCCATCTTCCCATCATAAATGTAGTCATTGTGCTCCTCATGCGATGGGAAGAGGAGGAAGTCATTGGATTCCTCCATCCCAGCTCCTAGCTCGGCAATTAGCCTATCGAGCTCTGCTACCCCGACCGAGCCAAGTGTTGTGACCATCTCCTCCCAGTGAGCTACTGCTTCCTTCTCTGCTGATGTCGGAGTGAGTGCGGGAGGAGTGAGGCGACGTCCTTCCTACTGCTTTTTCTCGTTGGCGGTTTCATCCATTGCCTCCTTCGGGTCACAATTGAGATCAAACCCCCTTGATTGGGTTGTATGCTTTTCGTACTGGGGGCTTGACCTTCCTGCTGGTTGGTTGTTGTGATGTTCACTGATGGGAGATTGTCTTCGTGTTGTACTCCCATTCTTTGCTGTACCGACTCTTGCCCAAGGCCCCCCTTCATTGTCATCGTGGCTGGAAGGGTTGGCCAGGGAACATTCTGGGCTAGCAGAGTGCCTTGCCTTTTTCATTGCCCGCTTGGCTTCGAGCTCTGCACGTTCCTGCTCGAGCTTCCTGTGGTCTTCTTGTACTCCTTGTTATTCTTCTTCTAGGGCAGCCATTGCCTCTTCATATTCCTTGCACATTTTCTCATTTTCTACGTGTATGACATGCCCTTCTTTTCGTAGGATTGTCATTTCCTCTTGCATTTTCGTCAGCATTCCCAACATCCTCCACTGATTGCTGAAGACTACTTGTATGAATTCTGGGAGTGTTGACGTCCTTTCATCTATCTCCTTCACCTGCACTGTTAGTGAAGATAAAGAAGTAGAAATTTTCTCATTTATTGTATTGGTTTGATGCATGTGTTCCCACATTGCATCAAACCTATTACATAGGGCACCTCCAAAAGAGGATGAATGTTGTTGTTGTTGGTGTAGCTGATGTCCCGTGTGTGTTGTTGGCACGCTCAGTACAATCGGCTGCTTAGGTGGTGGCAGTGGGGGCATCTCCCCAAGTTGACTCGTCTTCCCCTCCGCCACTGGTATTCCTTGAGAGGCTTCTCTGTCTGCCTCTGCCTCTGGTACATTGGTGCCTCAAGGGGTTTCTTCTTCTAGTTGGTCCCCCTCCGGCTCTGACCCCAGTATGGTTTGGGAGCCTGGTCTTTCTGGCTCCGCCTCCGGTTGGCTGGTGCGTTGCGGTGCTACGTTTGTGGCTGTAGTCTTTCCCACTTCTCCCTCCATGGCAGTCGATTCTTCTTGCAGTCTCAGGGAAGCGGGGTCTACAATTTGTACATCCACATGTTGTTCTGCGGCTCTCTCAATTTCAGTTGGCTTACTGGTGGCTTCTGGTTTCTTTTTCTCCACCACTAGTTTCTTTCGTGGCTCCAGGGTTTTCTTCACTACTTGTGTAGGGACACTGCTCCATTCTGGTATGAGCATCGATTCTGGCGATATGGTGGCATGCAGTGCCCCGGAGCTCATCTTCTCGATGTTGTCGAGAGTCGGCCGCAGCTTGTGGGCGTCATAGAATGCCATTTCTGGAAGGGGGAGTGGCTTCTTAAGTCCTGGGTGCTTGAAGTATGCTTTCTCCCCCTTCACTTCCAGAATTCTTATGCTGGCGAGGGACTTTGTATCGATACTTTGTTGTCCCTCCATTTCTTCATATTTTTGCAATTCGCCTTCTTCCAGAAGGTAGTCGGTGATCCTTGTTATTTGACCTCCCATACAGAAGGCAGACTTCCTCTTTGCCTCACCACCCACAGCCGAAGACAGCCTTTTGATAAAGATCCTTCCTATGTTCACTGGTCGCTTATTGATCATAGACCATATAAGGAAGAGATCCCCCTTGCTGACTATCCCGATCTCTGACCAGACATCTATAGAGAAGGCAGTGATCTTCTGTATTATCTTGATGAAGCAGGAGGTGATTTTTGAGGCCTTGGAAGCTTTTGGGTTATGTTTTTCTTCTCTAGTCAGCTCCTCCCACATTTTGTTGTTGTCATACGCAACAATCTCTTTCTCTCCCATCGCACCTGAACATGCCTTCGCCTTGAGCTGGTAGTCCCCTCCTCCTACTGCTCGTGTCCCATCGCCAGTGGTGACCTTTGTCAGAGATGACATAAATTCAAGGGTCAACCTCCGATACGACCTTACTTCAAGCGTGCAGATAGTACGTAGGTTTGCGCCCTCTAGAAATTTCACTGTTCTGTCGTACAGCCCCAGTCTTTTGAAGTCCTCCACATCGAAGTAACGTGTCATAATATAATCCTTGTTAGGGGACATCTAGTCATAAACGGACTGGTGCACGATGTCCCAGGGTACGAACTCTGGCTCCCCTTGAGGCACATAAACTTCTTCCACTACCTTTTCAGTTTTTGTCTTCTTAATGGGCCTGGGCTCCTTAAATGTGGCCTTCCGCTTCTTCCCGTGCACTAGGCTACCTAACTCTTTAGGTCGATACTCAGAGGTATCTGTGTCTTCCATCTACTCGGTTGCTTCTGTGGATTGTTCTTGTGGCACCCCTGCCAATATCCTTTGGTATTGCACCAGTCTCAGTTGTATCTCTAAGCGTTTGGGGACTGGCATGGCTGTGCTCTTTTTCAGCTTCACGGTCAGGTCCTTGACTATCATCTCTACCTCCTTAAGGGAGGTACCCTCTGGTACAGGGAATTGCTCGAGGTCGGGGAAGACATTCTGCAGGTTAAACTGAATTAGTCAAAAAGATATTCTATTGTCTTCCTAAACATAATTATCATCAAGCTCATTGTGATTATCATGTTATAGGTTATCATTTTTAACTTTTTGATTTCAAATTTATTAAACGGTCAGTAAAGATCTTGGTCGCGGGTTTAATCGCGGTCACGGTCATCTCTTGAAAAGATCGCGGTCGCGAATCTTTTTTTTTTTTTTCTGAGGATGAAACCGCGGTCGCGATGTAGATCGTGGTCGCGATCATTATTGTTCGAAGGGATTTACAGTCGCGATATTTTTGAAGAGACCACAGTCACAGTTTTTAATCATGGTCGTGATTACCTCTTAAAACGATCGTGGTCGCAAATCTTTTCCATCGATAAAACAACGGTCGCGATTATAATCGTGGTCACGGTTCTTTCTTCAAAAAAGTCGAAATTAGGGCTTTTTAGGGTTTTTATGGTTTTCAGTTCTTAGGTTTCAATGCCTCGCGGCGGAATGCGACGACCCAACTCTTGGTTCTGTCCACTTCATTCAGACCATTAGACAGTTGTTCATCGACCAGACATTTTATTTTTTCTCTTCTTGTTTTAAGGGTTTTAAGGAACTTCTTCTTGGCCGAGAAAGAGGATGGGGCTAGGCGCCCGAAAACAAGGTGTTGGCGAGGCGAAAATCAACAAAACGGCGAGAGCGGATCACCGTAGCGATGAACGGAGGTCCCGAGATCGAAAATAAAGCATGTCGGCGTGAGCGGGTTACCTGATAGAAGGGAGACGATGCGATGACGATGAAGGCTACGAGTGACAAGGCGAACAATCCTGGCGGGCACGCGACAGTGAGTAGCTCAAGCATCGGACGGCGAAATCGCGGCTACAGCGACAGTTCTCGAGTCAAGCAGACATGGGAGATCTAGGAAAATTGCACGAAAGCAAAGGGAGCGTAAAGAGTCTGTCGTTCGGCAACCAGGTCTATTTATAGGCGTACGAATCACTTATGACTTAACTGAAAAGCAAAGGGAGCGTAAAGAGTCTGTCGTTCGGCAACCAGGTCTATTTATAGGCGTACGAATCACTTATGACTTAACTGAGCAAAATACCGCGGTCGCGATTTTTATCCCGGTCGTGATTATATTCGCTGTTGTGATTTTTTAGAAAGGAATCGCGGTTGCGATTATATTCGCGGTCGCGATCCTTCTAAGAAAACCGCGGTCGTAAAAATCCAACAAGCATTAGCAAAGTCACGGTCGCGGTTATTTTAAGCCAACCATCAACTTAAAGAAAATAAGAAGAAAAACTTAGACTAGAAGAAAGAAAGAAGCATAAAGCAAAAATTTAAGCGAAGAGAGATCAAAGACTTGGGTTGCCTCCCAAGAAGCGCTTGCTTTAAAGTGTCTTAGCTAGACTGCATAAATTCTTCACTCCTCTAGTCCTTGAGTGGGATGAGGCAACACTCAATCCCCATCCTTGTCGAGTTTGGTTGGTTCATCTAGGTTGATCTCTGATCTTCGGCAAAAGCTTCATCCTTGTAAAATCTTTTCAACCTGTGGCCATTGACCTTGAAGATCCCAGTCTTTTCTCCTTGAATCTCCATCATACCTGATGGATAAATCATTTCCATAGTGAAAGGGCCTGACCATCTAGTTCTTAGCTTCCCAGGGAAGAGCCTGATGCTAGAATTGAAAAGAAGAACCTTATCTCCTTCACCAATGTCCTTATTCCTTAGGTGGTCATCATGCCACACCTTGGTCCTCTGCTTGTAGATCTTTGCGCTTTCGTAAGCCTGTAATCTCAGCTCTTCGAGCTATTGCAGCTGTAGGAATCTCTTTTGTCCCGCCTTTTCCAAATCCATATTTAGGAACTTAATCGCCTAAAGGGCTTTGTGCTCTAACTCTAAGGGTAGATGACAATATTTTCCATAGATTAGCCTGTAAGGCTTCATGCCTATGGGTGCCTTGTAAGTAGTTCTATAGGCCCACAGAGCATCATCGAGCTTCATAGACCAGTCTTTTCGAGTTCAGTTGACAATCTTCTCCAAGATTTGCTTAATCTGCCTATTGGATACCTCCACCTGTCCAGAGGTTTGAGGGTGATAGGGTGTTGCAACCTTGTGCTTGACCCCGTACTTCTTCAATAGCACCTCAAATTGTTTATCCCCAAAATGTGATCCGCCATCGCTTATCACAGTGTGGGGTACTCCAAAGCGCGGAAAGATGGTTTTCTCGAAGAGCTTAATCACAGATTTAGAGTCGCAAGTTTGGGTAGCAACAACCTCCACCCATATCGACACGTAGTCTACAACCACTAATATGTACTGATAACTGTTCGACGAGGGGAAGGGACCCATGTAGTCCATTCCCCAAACGTCAAAGATCTCAACTTCTACCCAGTCTGTCATAGGCATTTCGTTCCTTTTTCCTATATTTCCAGTTGATTGGCACTCTTTGCATACTCTCACATACGCAGAAGCATCTTTGAACAACGTAGGCCAATAAAATCCTGATTGAAGGACCTTTGTGGCAGTTCTGTCCCCACCATGATGCCCTCCATATGGTGAAGAGTGGCATTCCTTTAATATCAGTGGGGCTTCTTCTTCTGGTATGCATCTTTTGTACAAATTGTCCGAACATTTCTTGAATAGTAACGGGTCGTCCCAACAGTAGTTCCTCACATCAGACAAGAGCTTCTTCTTCTGGTTGTATGTGATATCTGGCGGTAACTCCCCGCAAGCAAGGTAGTTGCAAATTTCCACGTACCATGGCAATTTTTATTCTTCGGCTCCTATCACGAGAAAAGCCTCATCTGCGTAGTTATCATTAATGGGTGGTTCATTTTCGTCTTCGACAATGATCTGTGACAAATGGTCAGCCACTACGTTTTCATCTCCTTTCTTGTCAATGATCTCGTGATCGAATTCTTGGAGTAATAGGACCCTCCTCGGTAACCTAGGTTTAGTGTCCTTCTTCTGCATTAGGTACCTGATAGCTCCATGGTTAGTATAAACCTTTACCCTTGCTCCAATCAGATAGGACCTGAATTTGTCAAAAGCAAAAACAATAGCTAGCAATTCTTTCTCTGTGGTTGTGTAATTTACTTGTGCCTCGTCCAGGGTGCGGTTGGCGTAGTAGATAACATGATGTTTTCTATCCTTCTTCTACCCTAGGACTGCCCCTACGACATAGTCACTAGCATCACACATTAACTCGAAGGGTAACTCCAAATCTGGGGCTCGGAGGATAGGTGGGGTTACTAGGGCTTTCTTCAGGGTCTGAAAAGCCTTCAAACAATCATCCGTAATATCAAATTATGCGTATTTAACCAGCAGGTTTGAAAAGGGTTTCGATATCCTCGAAAAGTCCTTGATGAATCTTCTATAATAACCGGCGTGTCCAAGAAAACTTTGCACTCCTATTACGGACTTAGGTGGAGGAAAATTAGAGATAGCTTCGATCTTGCTTATATCTACTTCAATACTTCTCTTTGAGACCTTGTGCCCCAGGACTATGCCTTCTTGCACCATAAAATGGCATTTCTCCCAATTAAGGACTAAGTTCTTCTCTTCACAGAGTTGTAGGACTAACGATAGGTTCCTCAAACAACTGTCAAAATAACTTCCGTAAACCAAAAAGTCATTCATAAAGACTTCCACGATGTCTTCTAAAAATTCCAAGAACATCGAGATCATGCAACGTTGGAATGTTGCAGGGGCATTGCACAGTCCGAACGACATTCGTCGGAAAGCATAGGTACCATATAGACAGGTGAATGTGGTTTTCTCCTGATCGTCAGGTAGGATGGGAACTTGGTAAAATCCGGAATAACCATCCAAGAAGAAAAATTATTCATGGTGTGCCAGTCTTTCTAGTACTTGGTCGATAAAGGGAAGAGGATAGTGATCTTTCTTTGTTTCTTGATTCATCTTTCGATAATCGATGCACATTCTCCATCTGGTAACAGTCCAGATGGCTACTTCATCTCCTTTATCACCTTTTACCACTGTCATCCCTCCTTTCTTTGGCACAACATGAATTGGGCTCACCCAATTACTGTCGCTGATAGGGAAGATAATACATGCATCTCTCAGCTTGATGACTTCCTTCTTTAAAACTTCCTTTAACATTTGATTCAGCTTCCTCTGGGGTTGAACCAGAGGTTTTGCTGATTCTTCTAGATTTATGCGGTGCATACATAGAGTAGGGTTAAGCCCCTTGATATCATCCACTAAATAGCCTATAGCTTGCCTATGGAGCCTTACCTCATTAAGAAGTCTTCCCATTTTCTCTTTGGTCAGGCTAGCATTGACTATCACAGGATACCTCTCTTCAGGATCGAGAAACTCATATTTCAAACCTTACGGTAATTGCTTAAGTTCATGTTTGGGTTTTTGTACTTCCTCTTATTCACTTGATAATTCTATAGAAGCATACTTGACAATCTCTACAACCTCCTCTTCGTCACTTAATTCCTATGCATTTCAATTTAGGTATTCGAGGATATCAGCAACCTCGGGGTCATCAATTTCTGAATCTTCTTTGTTTAATGCCCTCAAAAGAGGGTCTACCACTGTTGTGTCTTCTTCCAATTCTTTGCAATATTGGTTGTAGCTATCCATGAAGTAAGCATATTCTAGCAGGGACGGTCCCTTCATAGCGTCTTTCACCTTGAAATCTGTGTGATCATTTCCGACCCTCAGAGTTATGATGCCTTCAACAACATCAATCAATGCCCTGCTGGTTGCTAAGAAAGGACGTCTAAAGATAATAGGGCATTTAGGGTCTTCAATAGTGTCAATGATAACAATATCACATGGGATGAAGAATTTCCCCACGTGAATCGGAACATCTTTGACTACTCCCACCGGTCTTTTGAAAGTGTGGTCTACCAACTCGATCCTCATATTAATCCTGACCATCTTAGTCAGTCCTAATCATTGTGTGAGGATTAAAGGCATTAAAATAATGCTAGCCCCCAGGTCGGTGAGACCTTTCCTTTCGATATTATCCCCTATTGCAAAAGGTATAGTGAAGGCTCCAGGGTCCTTCTTCTTGGTAGATAGTTCCACCTTTACGAAAGTTGTCAACATGCTGGCCAAGTGTACAGTTTCAATCTTCCCTCCACGTCTTTTCTTCGTGACCAAATCCTTGAAGAATTTGGCGTATGTTGGCATTTCTTCCAAGGCATCCAGGAATGGTACTTCTAGGTGTAGCTTTTTTACCAATTGCATGAACTTCTCATACCTCTTCTTGAGGTGAGCCTTTATGAGCTTGTAAGGGAAAGGTAAACTTGGTGAATAGTGACTCCTTTTCGCGAGCATTTCTTCTTCAGGTTCTCATTCCTTCACTGGGGTGCACTGGTTCCCCCCCCTCGGTTGGGTTATCTATAACATTCTCTGGCGCCAGTTCTTCAGGTCTTATTTCCTCAGGGCGCTCTATTGTCTTCCCCGATCTAAGGATCGCCATCTTGGCAGATTCTGTGTTAGAAGGGATCTTCCTCGAGGGGTTCTTTATGAGCTCGACTAACTGAGCGAGTTGTTGGTCTATCTGGCGTTGATGTGTTTGCATATCAGGCCATTTCTACTTGCATATTATTCAAGACGCCAGAGTTGGACAATGCACTTTGTGCAAGTTGATTGTTTATCGTATCCTGTCTCTTCATAAAGTCAGACAGATGGCCTACTAAGTCAGGCCAACTAGTACTTCTTGCTTGACTCTGTCCTTGGGGTTTTCCCTGTCCTTGACTTGCGTTAGCAGCTTGGTGGGTTTGATACTTACCTTGACCTTGATAGTTGATTTTGTTTGTCTGGAAAGTGCTTGTCTGGGTGTATTGTCCTTGCCCGCTCTTCTTTTCGAAACCAGTTGGTTGCTTGGGTGGATTATTCAATTGATGCGAATTTTTTGCTACATCCTTGTTCCCATAGTTGAATCCTGGGTGATCTGGTCTCTTAAAGTTAGCATAAGAGACATTTTCAGCTTCCTCCTCTTTAGACTCGCTTTCACTAGATTCTTCGGGTTGGGTATATACGCAATTGTCTACCCCATGCCCTCCTTCACCACAGGTAACACATTTCATCACTTTCTCAATTGGCTTCTTTACTTTCCCTCCTGATTCCTTCAGTTGTTTAACATATGTGGATATCTTTTGTATTTGAGATGTGATTGCATCAAGAGCATTTGATTCGATCGACAGTCTTTCATTGGTGGCTTTCCTTGCATATCCTCTGTCGTCCCGGTCATAATCAGTCCCAGCTTGTAACTCAGCCATGTTTTCTATGATCTTTTTAGACCTACTAGGCTTTTTCCTGAGAAAGTCGCTTCCAGTTGCAGCATTCAACAAGACTCTCTCTTTCAGGGTTATACCATTGTAGAAAGTTGTTATTAAAAAACCCTCCTTGTAATTGTGGTGAGGGCAGTCTCTCTGGTACTCCTGATACCTTTCCCAGGCTTCATGAAAATTTCTTTAAAACTTGCTTGTCCTCAAGCAAGACTGTGCTCAAATAACAAAAAGATAACATCCAAATTAAGCTTGGCAATAAATGCAAGATTACGAAAAATAGTTTTAAACATCAATTCTCCTGATCCATGTCATTTCAGAACAAACCCCCACCAAATCAATCACAGTCCTGTCAAAGCAAGATCAAAGATTATCCAGGCAAGATTAAGAAAATTCACTACATCCTGTCGATACTCATGAGGGTCTGAATCATAATTATTAAACATGAAAGATCTTTCACATAGGTGATCACGCAGGTGATGAGTAATGGGCCATCACCATGAATCCATGCATACCAATCTGGAACAACACGCCTCTCACTTATTCAGGTCCTTAAGAAACAAAGCAAAATGACTCTACTGACATCTGAGGATCCTGATCTGCGTCAGGTTGGTCCATGTAACGAACAATAGTCCCTGCAGTCTGAGCCAGTTGGCCCAAAGCAGTGAGACAAACTCCTAGTACTGCGCTCGAAACAACCCTACTACTGAGATGATCTCATAAGTCTCCTAGGGTTTCTTAGTGACTCTCTAATGAGCTTTTGGAGTGATACTACCAGGCACAACATACCCGCATTCGTGAGCACAGTCATACACCGGATGGGCACCATCCTCAACTCGCCTAAAATAGAAAACAACACTCTTTTATTGTTCACACTCAGGCTTTTATCATATGCATTCTATTTGTAGGTTTGGGTGAGAACGATATAGATTTTTTTTTGGGATTTTATGGGCGACCAAGCCTCTTTTGCACATTTTTTTATATTTTTCATCTTTTTGACTCAATCTAGTGTGAGAAGGCATGTAGTCCATCAAGCGAAAACACTTCATCTTGATCATAGCTCAAAACTCATCATTGATCTGTTGATACCTATGTGAGAAGTAGCAATTATGATTCAAGAATCCTTAGAATAGAGGCAATCTTGTGAATCCACAGCTAGGATTCTTTGATCATGTTTTAGCTCATTCCAACGGTCCTTTACCATGGATTCACCATTCACGACATAGATCAAGGGAATCTAGCTTTAAGCTATGAAAAAGGGACATAACCTTAGATTTATCACCAAACTCAAGGAAAGAGTCAAAGAGCAAGTCAAGCAAAAGGTCAAGAAATTTTTAAGATGAAAATTGTGCATTTAGGCATAAAGTCAAGCATTTATCTATTAGATTTGCACCACATAGCCATAATTGCAAAGCTAAAAAGCAAAAAAAATTGAAAATTTAAAACTAAATGCAGGAAATAAACATGCATGCAAGAAGGGTGAAGAGAAAGAAGGGCGAAGCCCGCCACCCCAAGCTTAAAATTTTGCTCATCCTCGAGCAAGACTTAAACTTGAAATAGTGAGGCAGGAAAGCATTATTTTAATGGAAGTTATTGAAGTTATAAAGATGATGCATGGATGCAAGGATATAAAAATAGTTAGAGGAAAGAAACTAACTAAAGGGTTGGAGGGTGGGTAAGAGAAAAGGGGGTGGCTACCCCATGATATCGACACTGGGATCCCAAATCCAATGTTTTGGGACCAGTGTCACATGTGTCTTGCCGACGGGTTCCGCCATATAATTGGAGTAGACTAGGCAGAGATGCGGGCCCTCCCGAGTCTGAAGAAGAGGAACGTAATCAGGCGACTCGGTGAAGTCATCACTGTGCTGGAATTGACTTGAACTGCACTGTGATGAATTGTTCGACATATCATCCTCAGGGTACCTTTCAAGATACGAATTTGAACATGAAGGCCCTAGGATGTTGACATGGGATGAGATGGATGAGAGAGGTTGGATGTCTTTTGGAGGACTCATATATTCTCTCTCCATCTCTACACTTGAGGTTGGATGCTCAGATAGATCTTCATATATAGTCTGAGTCATCCAATCATTTTCTGTGCAAGAAGTACCCCCTGAAGAATCTATTTGTGGTTCTACCACGCCAAGCTTATTGATCAGCCTGAATCGCACATCCGGATTTGAACGTAGGATAAAGGAAGGAATCAAGCTTTTAAATTTATAACCTGAAACCTTCTAGGCCCCCACAACTTTTATTACGGGGTTGAAGTAGATATACAGGGTCGAACACATGGACGTGGTGACGTTTAGGACGCCACGGATTTTGTTCTTTAGTTAGATAAGAAAAATGATATGCGATGAAAATATATTCTAGAACTAGTCTAGCAGGTTGTCACGATTTAAAACAAGACAAAGAAAAGAAAATAAAACAGAGCTCGTGGTTCTACTAATCATAGAAAGAGAGTTCCTGGTTATGCAACCACAAACGGGACAATCTATGCACTCGTTCTCAGGCGTAGACAACCCACGAACACCCAAGAAATCATCTAGTACGCACAGTGGCATCTGTCATGTGGGTCATCCCACTCGCTCTCGCAACGCGTGACTAAAACCATCAGTGATATGTCATCGACCCCCTCTCAAGGAATGACATATCAACACCTCATAATATGCTAAGTTCCCTTTCAGGTCTTAGGATATTCCGAGGTGTTAGGAACAGAATTCCTTGGATCATCCTCCTCTCGGGTTCAGATCCAAACTATCGTCTCTTAGCTATTCCTACAACGGATCTCTCGATACAGGAAGAAATAGCAATTCAAGCGAGTAAGAGATTAACCATACTAGCAATCATAACTTAGAAAGAGAAAATAGAACATGCAACATACTAGATCTAAAATGAATCTACTTGCCTAAGACAAAAGTACATATACATGCCCAGATTGGGCTACATAGCCAAGAAGGAGCTCAACTAGCCATGGACAAGCATAGTTGGCACCGAACAAAGATGAATAACATCATTGTACAAGAAACCAACAAACACAGCAGAAGAAAGGGGGAGAAGAAGAGATTTAGCCCGTGGAGGAGAGGTGGCTCTCCCTCCTTTGCCTCTGTATAGGCTGGATCTCATCCTTTGGTCCTCCTCCTTGAGCAAATATGGGCTCCTTGGTCCTATTTCTCTCTAGATCCGCCCCGAACAGTAGCTTGGTGGGTGAACGGAGGTGGAGGACGATGGAGGTTGGTCTAGATCTGACTTTCCACCACAGATCTAGGTGGAAATGGGCGGATGGCTGGAGAAAGGACAGAAGCTGGATGTAGAGGGTAGTGTCGAGTGAATGCCTTAGTCCTCGCGGACCTAGGGATGCTACCATGGTGATCTGGTAACCTTCAGATCTCGGAGCAGCAGCCTCTCGACGTCCTTGGTCGAGGTCCCCCCTTCAAATGAGTGAGGGGACACCTATTTATAGAGGTGGATTGCAAACCATGGCCAGTAGGTTGCAAGGTCGGCCACAGTCATGGACTATGCCCATGGTCATGGCCAACAACGCGGTCGCGATTCATAGAACGGAAATCACGGTCGTGATTATTAAGAACCACGGTCGCGATTATTGGCCATGGTCTTGGCGAACAGCCACGGTCATGGTGGAGGGAGTCGGCCACGGTCATGGCGAGGGATCGCGGTCACGGTGAAGACCGCGGTCACATTTATTTGCCACGATCGCGGTTACTGGCCACGGTCGTGGCGAGGGATCGCGGTCGCGGTGTTGAAGACCGTTGTCGTGATTATTTCCACGGTCACTGTTATTTGCCACGGTCGTGGCAAGGGATCACGATCGCGGTGAAGAAGACCGCGGTCGTGATTATTGCCACGGTTGCAGTTATCGGCCACGGTCATGGTGGACGGCCACGGTCGTGGTGGAGGTGGATTGCCACAGTCGTGGCAGGTTCATAGCTACCGCAAAAACCATGTGTCGGGGAGGAATCTTTGGAGAATAGATGTCGTGTCTGGTTAAGTTCCTAAAAGTCCCAAAATTGGCTAGATTGGCTATATTATTGGCTATTCTAACTATATTATCTAATGAGAGAAAGAAAGTATAAAACATTAGCATTGTTGGGCATATTAAGACCAAAGTGGCACAGAACTATAGATAAAATGCATAGATATTATGCGTAGATTTGGGTGTTATCACTTATCACCTAGCGTGGAGTCAGGGGTGTCTTCATACTCAGCAGCCATGTTGTAGTGAACCATCCATCCTGCCCCCTTGACGTCCACCCTACCTTGTAAAGGTAAGGGTGTAAATGGTGGCTCGTGCTGCTCCAACTCGTCGTAGTCAGTATACTCACTACTCCATGTCGAGCAACTGTCGTCATCGTCATCATCGAACAAGTTGTTCCAGACCATGGTTGGCGTACTACTCAAAGCAAAGTGACAAGTCTCAATATGAGAGACGTCACTCTGGTCTTGTTCAATATCTGACTCTGTTTCTTCAAACCAACCTTCTGGCTATGAGGTTGATTGTCTTTACGAGTCTTCATCATCATCATCATAGACCCATTCGTGTCTATGATTAATATCTTCCATTGGTTCATCAGCTGGATCATCTGGATAGAATGAAGGGTTTCTCGGAGTAGGTTGTGTTGGATCCTAGATGGGTGATTAGATGCTCTAGAGGGGGGTGAATAGAGCTGAAAGCACTTAAACAAAATTCATTAAACCTTCAAATTATATGACAAGATAAGGTTGCTAAATAGGTAATTTGAGTGCAACTAAATCATGCATAGCAAGGATAAGAGAGATTGAGCATGCACCAATTAGACAAGCTATTTAGAGTGGTTCCACACTTCAAACTAGAAGTGTGTCAGTCCACTTGCCTAGAGAGGTCAACCTCTAGGACTTCAAACAATTGCACTCTTATATTCATTAATAAGACATACAATACATGACCAACAAAGGACTTACCTATCCAATACAAAGAGTCTTCAACCTTACCAAGGACTTACCCACTTTGCAAGAGTCTTCGGCCTTCTCCAAGGACTTACCCACTCTTGCACAAGTCTTCGGCCTTGCAGGAATTACCCACTCTTCTTGGATCTTCCGTCTTTGACTTCACCTTCACTCGGAGAAGCTTTCCACCAAGGTCTTACCCACTTGAGCTTGAGTCTTCTGCCTTCTCCAAGGGCTTACCCACTCTAGCTCCAAGTCTTTAGCCTTGATCTTCACCAAGGGACTCCTTCCCTTGTTCTTCTTCACCTCTCTTGGACAAGATATAGAACCTTCATCTTCAAGATAGGAAATGAGAGATGGGGAGGTGGTGGAAGTGAGAGCCTCACAAGATATACAAATAAGACTAGCTCTCTTACAAATCTCCTACTCACTATAATGGATGTAGCAAGTGATTAAGCTTAGAGAGAGAGAGGAGGCTGTAGGAAGCACTCAACTATTTAATAGGGACCTCACAAAGAGTTTGCAATGAATGCTCAACCTTGGAATGAAGCCCAAGGGGTCCTATTTATAGTTGGGGATGCCTCTTAGCCTTTGGGAACACTTATGAACAAAAACTAGCCATTTTGTGGCTTGCAACAGATCTATTTTCACTTGTTGCAACTCCACAACGGCTAGAAACACTTTTCTGCACTTTTCTGTACAGTGCAATCGGTCGAGTTTCAATGGGTGTAACTTGACCGATCAAGTAGCAGGCAGCCCGAAATTGAAATGATCGGTCGAGTTTGTTCTGAGGAAACTCGACCGACCATTCCAACTGGAACTGGCCTACTACCCAATTGGTCGAGTTCTGTGAGTGCACAACTCGACCGATGCAATCTTCAGAAAATCGACCAAGGTTGATCGGTTGAGTTTCAGGGGTGGGAAACTCGACCGAACAAGTACCTGTAATTGATTTTCAAAGTTGCATTAAAAGTGCTCTAAAAATCGATCTAAGTGTTCCTGATATTTTTTTAAGCTTAATTACAAGTCATACAATCATTACAAGTGATTTACAACATGATTCTAATGGATATACATCATATTACAAAAATGTGCACTTGTATGACTTTGACTTGTCTTTTCTCCAATTTGAGATGCGCAAGTTAGGGCGATTGGAGTGTGTCTATACCTAATCTGAAATCACTCAAGTAGAAGCATTAGACACCAATATGTGGAATGGTTAGTCATCATCAAAATACGGGTTTAGTAAATTTAGACGTGAGTCAACATTGACCTAATTGACCTTGAGTCAACATTATCCCCCTTTTTGAAGATGACAAACCATTCCATAAATGTATTGAAAGCATTTAAGTAAATTCATACCTTTGGAGAAACCTAGGGTTTTCAATGGAATTGAGTTCATATTCTCCCCCTCAATTGATGCTAGTGGAGTTCTCATACTCCCCCTCAATTGATGCTATTTCTCCTGCATGGTTAGCTTTCATAACATTTATAGAATACCATGTCTTCTACTCATATATGTTCTACACATATATGTATTCTCCCCTTTACCTTCTCCCTTTACATGAACATACTTCTCTTCTTCATGTAAGACATGCCTTCTTCCTCTTTTTAAAAGAAGACATTACCTTTCTCCCCCTTTGTCATTTCAAAAAGATGGGGGTTATGAAGAAAAAAGAAACATCACTTGTTAAAGAGAAAGGAGATAACACAAATATATAAGGAGAGTAGAAGAGCGCAGATAGGGGCTTGTCCAAGCATAGAAAGAAAAGCAAGTTAAAGCATATACTTCAACATCCCAAAAATGCAAGATAAAGTGTTGCAGACAAACAATAAATCACAATTTTGACCCTCAAGATGATGGAATTTGACCAAAAACCATCGGAGCTCATCGCAAAGCGATGAGTCTTGCTTAGAAGGGTGTTTCTGCATAAAAAACACTATACTTGCAGCAAAAACTGAAATTGGAGCAAAACATGCATAAAATCCAAAAATACTCCAATTTCTGCATATAATGTAGCTCTATGTGCCCTGCATCACAATGTTATGCAAGCAACTCAAAGTAGTAGATATGCAATTCAAGGAACAATCTTGAGCATGTATGAGATAAGATACAAGCATAACATATAGATGATCAAAGATGGCAAATATTTGATAGGGTTAGAACTACATGTATGTGAACTACTAGTAGATGATATCACAAGTTAGGACTACTAGTAGGATCTAGATCATACCAAGAGATACTAAAAGATACACAAGATAAAGCAAGCTATGAAAAGATGTAGAGATATATCCAAACAAAGAGATATGCAATTTTAGAAGCATGAAAGGATATAACTCACTAGATATGCATCCTTACCATAAGATGATTACCCCTAAGAACCTCAAGGTTGTATCAAAACAAGATATACACCTAGATAGATGTAGCAAGTTAGAGCACAACGGAAGCAATTTAGACACAACCAAGAGATCCAAAGAGATCATCATCAAAACCTGCAAAACAACTCAAAGCAAGTAATTGCAAGATATAGATATACCAATTTAGAGCAATTAGAGAGATAGAGTTGTAAGCAAGATAGGCAATTTAGAACATGGCAATATGCATAAATAAAGGTACCAAAAGAGAGTGCCAAAGAATAAGGCTATTGGTTGAGAAAATCTAGTTGAGAGGGAAAATCTCACTCAATAAGCCAAATTTATATTCTGTGCATAGTGTAATCGGTCGAGTTCTGTGCATTGGCAACTCGACCGATGACAACTGCTGGCAACACCCATTGGTGCCTATCGGTCGAGTTTCAATAGGGCAAACTCGACTGACAGTTCAGCTGTCAAGAAGCACATATAATTCATATATTTAAAGGCATGCTTAAAATACAAACCATATCCAAACATGTCTAAGCAAGTTAGTAATGCACTATAGAAGCATTAGAAACAGTTTTTGAGCAAGAGTGTGAAGAGAAACACAAAAATACCACTTTTAACTCAAAAACCATATGTATAGTACACACTAACTTGACAAAAACAAGTTAGGATATGTTATAAGCAATAAAACCATTACCTTTGTGCTTACCATTGCTTTTCCACTTGTTGTCACCCTCTGCACATCTCACCTTTCTTCTTTTATGTGGATTGAGAAGTCAATTTACAATTCAATAGCTCAAGTCAATCCATTTGCAAGTACCTACAAGAAGAAAGATGAAATGGTCCCCAATCATGTTTTTGGGTCCGGAGGAGTTAGTTTAGCAACCCAAATCCTATTGCTCTTGGGTGCTTTCCTAAAAGGACAACAATTAGAATAATGACCTAATTCATTGCAATAGTTGCATTTGCCCATAGTCTTAGAACTAGAGGATTCTCCATGGAATATTGGAGGTCCTTTATCTTTTTTGTTCCCTTGACTACTATCATACCCTAAACCATGTCTACCAATTTTTTTAGTAGTATGGTCTAGGATTTGATTAAGATTCTTTTTACCAACTAAGAATCTTTGCAAAGAAGATCTTAAACTATCATTATCATGCTTAAGAGAAGCAATAGTAGAAGACAATTGATTAATGTTATCTCTAGCATGTAGAAGATCATTTTCTAAGCAAAGAGTTTTAGTTAAATAAGAATCTCTATCAATATGAAGAGCAGCAACATCATTCTCTCTATTAGTAGAACTAGAACAAGATTCATGCCCATTGATTTTAGCAAGCAAGGAGGCATTTTCTAGTTCTAATTCATGCAAAACAAAATCTTTGTTTTTGTTTTCAGATTTAAGAACATCAATGTCATGCATGAGAGAATCAACAATTAAAGTATGTTCTTCATTAGAATTAGGCATGAGAGGTTGAGCTTCTAGAAATTTAATCTTATCAAGTAAACTAGCATTTTCAAGTTTAATAGAGTCTACTTGGCTAAGACAATCATTTTTATCATTAAGCAAGCAAGAATTTGCATGTTCAAGATCATTTAATTCTACATACAAATTATCAACAATTTTAGCAAGCTTTTTCTTTTTCTTTTGAGAAGACTTAAGAGATGCACAAATATCATGAATGAGATCAATCAAGGATTCTTTATCGAAAGAGTCTATATTTACCTCATTTGAGTCTTCACTTGTTGATACTACAAGAGCAAAATGACATTCTCCTTCATCACTAGAGCTTGAGCTTGATCCTTCACATGAATCTTCACTTGAACTTGAGTTGGAGGAGCCACTTGAGCTTGAGTGCCATTTCTCCTTGTGAAGATGGGTCTTTTTTCCTTGTGGGCAATCTTCCTTGTAGTGACCCTTCTTTCCACATGTGAAGCACCGGATGGAGGAGGACTTGCCTTTGTAGAGTCTACCCTTGGATTACATGGCATCTTCTTTAGCTTGAGAGGATGGAGAGACTTTTTCCATGATAGCTTCAATTTGAGCCTTTATTTCAGCCTTCTTCATTCTCTTTAGCTCTTTCTTCTCTTGTCTTTCTACTTCCTCCCTCTTGTCAAGTGTGGCTTCATGTGCTTGTAGATTTCCAATGAGCTCTTCAATAGGAATATCCCTAAGAGACCTTGCTTCTTCAATGGAAGTCACCTTGGATTCCCATCTCTTGGGGAGAGTTCTAAGGATCTTTGAGTTGATCTCTCCACTAGACATAGGATGTCCTAGAATAGCAAGACCATTCAAGATGGTGTTGAGCCTTGAGTACATGTTGGCTATGCTCTCCTCCTTTCCCATCTTGAAGTTCTCAAGCAACCCTTTGAGCATGTAGACTTTGCTTTCCTTCACTTGATCTGTCCCTTCATAAGTGATGCAAAGCTTTCTCCATACCTCATAGGCCGTCTCACAAGAGGAAATCCGGTTGAACTCGGTGGGGGTCATGGAGGCATATAGGATGTGCATGGCTCTAGCATTCAAGGTTGCTTTCATCAAGGTGGCTTCATCCCATTCTTCAATGTTTGTCTTTGGTAGACTGTATGGGCTATTCACCATTTGCCACATCTCGAGACTTGATCCTTGGATGAAGAATTGAAGTCTTCTTCTCCAATAGAGGAAGTTGCTCCCATCGAAGACTGGAAGGCTGGTCGAGAGTCTCCCTCCTAGGTAGTCACCCATCTTCTCCTACTTGTAGAAGTATGCTTGGAGAAGACCCGCTCTGATACCACTTGTTGGATCCTAGATGGGTGATTAGATGCTCTAGAGGGGGGGTGAATAGAGCTGAAAGCACTTAAACAAAATTCATTAAACCTTCAAATTATATGACAAGATAAGGTTGCTAAATAGGTTATTTGAGTGCAACTAAATCATGCATAGCAAGGATAAGAGAGATTGAACATGCACCAATTAGACAAGCTATTTAGAGTGGTTCCACACTTCAAACTAGAAGTGTGTCAGTCTACTTGCCTAGAGAGGTCAACCTCTAGGACTTCAAACAATTGCACTCTTATATTCATTAATAAGACATACAATACATGACCAACAAAGGACTTACCTATCCAATACAAAGAGTCTTCAACCTTACCAAGGACTTACCCACTTTGCAAGAGTCTTCGGCCTTCTCCAAGGACTTACCCACTCTTGCACAAGTCTTCGGCCTTGCAGGAATTACCCACTCTTCTTGGATCTTCCGCCTTTGACTTCACCTTCACTCGGAGAAGCTTTCCACCAAGGTCTTACCCACTCGAGCTTGAGTCTTCTGCCTTCTCCAAGGGCTTACCCACTCTAGCTCCAAGTCTTTAGCCTTGATCTTCACCAAGGGACTCCTTCCCTTGTTCTTCTTCACCTCTCTTGGACAAGATAGAGAACCTTCATCTTCAAGATAGGAAATGAGAGATGGGGAGGTGGTGGAAGTGAGAGCCTCACAAGATATACAAATAAGACTAGCTCTCTTACAAATCTCCTACTCACTCTAATGGATGTAGCAAGTGATTAAGCTTAGAGAGAGAGAGGAGGCTGTAGGAAGCACTCAACTATTTAATAGGGACCTCACAAAGAGTTTGCAATGAATGCTCAACCTTGGAATGAAGCCCAAGGGGTCCTATCTATAGTTGGGGATGCCTCTTAGCCTTTGGGAACACTTATGAACGAAAACTAGCCGTTTTGTGGCTTGCAACGGATCTATTTTCACTTGTTGCAACTCCACAACGGCTAGAAACACTTTTCTGCACTTTTCTGTACAGTGCAATCGGTCGAGTTTCAATGGGTGTAACTCGACCGATCAAGTAGCAGGCAACCCGATATTGAAATGATCGGTCGAGTTTGTTCTGAGGAAACTCGACCGACCATTCCAACTGGAATTGGCCTACTACCCAATCGTTCGAGTTCCGTGAGTGCACAACTCGACCGATGCAATCTTCAGAAAATCGACCAAGGTTGATCGGTCGAGTTTCAGGGTGGGAAACTCGACCGAACAAGTGCCTGTAATTGATTTTCAAAGTTGCATTAAAAGTTCTCTAAAAATCGATCTAAGTGTTCCTGATATTTTTCTAAGCTTAATTACAAGTCATACAATCATTACAAGTGATTTACAACATGATTCTAATGGATATACATCATATTACAAAAATGTGCACTTGTATGACTTTGACTTGTCTTTTCCCCAATTTGAGATGTGCAAGTTAGGGCAATTGGAGTGTGTCTATACCTAATCTAAAATCACTCAAGTAGAAGCATTAGACACCAATATGTGGAATGGTTAGTCATCATCAAAACACGGGTTTAGTCAATTTAGACGTGAGTCAACATTGACCTAATTGACCTTGAGTCAACAGGTTGGTCTTTACAGAAAAATCCCAGTGAATCCAGTTGATGGTCTGAATAGGATGGTGATGCATACTCCACTTCAGACCTAATGGAATGGTCTTGATGACTAACGTCTTCATTGTCTTGTGATGGCAGTTGTAATTGGATTGTAACCAAATCGATGAGCTCTTGGAGTCTCCTGCCTTGTTCAACATCTTTATCATGAAGTTGTTGTACTTGAGCAGCAATCCTTTCGAGACCTGTCGATTCTGCCATGCACATATAAGGGGAACCCGCTGTATCAAACTGATGCTTCAGGATGAATCCTTGTTTGATAGTTTGAAGCATACTACTACTGCGGTCTACAATCTCCGTTATCAATTGGAGTTGACGCTGCTGCTTATCTAATAGTTCCTAGAGTGGATCGATATTTTCTTGGGGATGAGGAGCTAAGGTAGTGAGTGCTTGAACACTTTCCCCAAACAAATCCACTGCCTTAATTAGTTCTTGATCCCATGATAGCACGGGAGTCGATGGTTGACTGGCAGTATCCTTTGTTGGAATTTCAACATATGATGATGGTGAAGGTGAGTACAACTTGACTAGCTATAGAGCATGACCTTCAATTATTTCCCAGCAGTCGGAACTGCGGAAAAACTCAGGGGGACAGGTAGAAAAGGTGACTTATCTCGCTGAAGCGAGATCCATAGATGAAAAGTGTATAATAAAAAGAAAAGGTATTTAGTATATATGAACAAGTATGTTTAAAACAAAAGAAAAATTATGCATATATACATGCTTATAGTGACAGAACAAAATCCTTTAGGCATGTAAACGTGGAAAACCACATCCCCGGCAACAGTGCCAAAAAGTTGACCGGCCTAAATCACGCGTTCAAAGGAAGTGGATTAAAGTAGTCAGACTTTTAAAGAGATAACCCGACACTCAAGCCCCAACAACGATAACAGGGTCCGATGTAGCAATCGGGGTCGAACACAGGGACAAGGTTGGTCGTGCTAAGAACGTGGAATTGACACTCTATACTCCGACATAAAAGAGGATTTTAAAAAAGTGTTCCCAAAGGAATGAAATCTCGAAAACAGAACAATAAAACAAAATAACTAAAAGAAAAAGACTATAACAAGGTATATGGGATAACTTGGATTGGGGTTCACCAACCAAGGCATCTCTCCAACATGCATAATCTCTCTCTCTCTCTCCTGCTTGCTCATATCAAGATTACACGCAACCACAAAAACGTCTATTCCACTCTCTCTCGAGATGAGGATAGATCTAGGCCTAAAAGAAGCCTCTCTCTCGAAATGACAACTCAAAAACCTCGCAACAAAACGGATGGTTTAAAGCATTAGCATTCCAACACTCTCATGCATTCATACTACTCCATAACATGGGATAAAAGTGATATTACTCTCTCGAGATATCAACAATCAAACATCACAAGATGGTAGCTAAGCATACAAGTGAAGCATTAAAACAGGTGCATGGAGATAATCTTGATAAGGGTAAGCATATTCGAAAGAAAGAGATAATATACATGTTGGGAGAGCCTTAGTGGCTACTCCCAACCCAAGTTAAGGTGTTTAGCCGCTCATGCTTGCGGATAACATGGCGGTGTTACAGAAAGATAGATCCATGAGATGCCATGAAGAATGGAGGTGAGTACAGCGAGAGGAAATGATAGATCTAGGGGAGAAGAAACGTGATACTACACACTACTTCTTCAGATCTGGATTTACCACGGGGATGTCTCCTCTCGAAGAAGTGGCGGGTGCGGGCGTTCATCTTCTCTCTCCTCAGATTTTTCTCCAGAGATCCAAGACTGATGGATCCTCGGCTACGAGGTTGGGATGCGGTAGCACTTCGTGGTACCAGGATCAGATCTCTCTGATATGATGTCCTGACAAGACAGGTGGGGGTGCTATTTATAGGCGCCTTCTACCGACTTAAGACCGCAGTCGCGGTCTCCCCTTTATTTCTCCTTGGTTGTGATCTTTCTTGACCGCGATCCTCCTCGGGATCTCGATTGCAATCCTTGGTGAATTCGCGATCGCGATTCTTTGCTGAACAACTGCAGTCGCGATTCTTTGGAGAGACCGCGGTTGTGATCTTTGGAGAGACTGCGGTCGCAATCTTTAGAGAGGCCGTGGTCACAGTTCTTTGGAGAGAGGTTACGGTCGCGATCTTTGGAGAGGCCGTGATCACGGTTCTGTGGAGAGAGGCCACAGTCGTGATCTTTGGTGAGGCCGCGGTCGCGGTCTCTGCTAAATAACCATGGTTGCGATCTCTAAGATCGTGGTCGCGGTTGGGTTGATTCCTGAAATAGCAAAACAAGGTTTTAGTCAAGAAGATAGACGAAATGTGTGCAAAATTGATTAAAGTTATACTAAAAGTGATGTTCAATTTATACAGAAAATACGTAAAGTGTGGTGTCATCACACCCCACCAATCTAAGTCTGGGAACTTCTACTATGAAGCACTCACTTTAATTTCCTTTGCTCCTTGATCTAGGAACATCTCATCCCATGGTCATGTGAAAACAAAGACACACATTAGTAAGTGGCACTATACATTTTATAAGAACTAAAAATATGCATGTATACTTTACTTGCAAGAAAACCTTGACATGAATTTGACTTGAGCATTCTTGATTACATGATTCTTAGAACATGAAGAATTGAACAATTAATATATGCATCTCTCTATAACTCCCATTTAAGCGCACGTGATTTCTAGGAAATCCCATAATGCTAGTAAAGCCCATAATAGCACAAATGCCCATGATTGTCTATAAAAGCCCATAATTGGCTTGAAAGCTCATAACGACCATAAAGATCAATGATTCGAGAAGCATATAAAAATCAACTCAATTCCATTTATCTTAACATTAACATTACCATAAACACGAACTTAATCTTGAACCTTAATCTTTAACGTGATGGGATTTCTCCTTCTTTGAACATGAACTTTAAATCTGTTAACCTTTGATCATTAATGATAATCTCTAATCTTAATGAACATGATAACCATATGACATAAGATATAGTAAACATCAAGAAGTTTATATGATGAACCTGATTTGAGCATTGAACTTGAAATTGAAAGTATAATTCCTACACCATACATAGCAAAAAATTCAACCAAAGTACATATGTATAGTGGCATGACACGCTTACCTAGAGCGAAGCAAATCCTAACTTGGTCTCTCTAATCTTGAGTCAACACCTAAGTCAATCTTCTCTTGTCTTGATCAGGCTCTAAACACCTGTTCATAGTTATTAAACATCATAAATGAATACCTCATATTGATCCTAGGTTGAATTAGGATTTGAGTGCATTAGGGTTAAGCTTACTGATCAATTCCATTAGATTAGCAAATCTACGCTGGATTAGATCACATTAATTACATGTAATGCTTAATTAGTGTTTCATGTGTCAAACTAGGGTTTATAATAAAACATCAGATCAGGAAGAAAAATCATAGCTTGAAAACTCTAAAATCAGATTTCTCTTGAAAAATCCTTTCTAATGATTGTTTATACTTATTTTTTTTACCATCAATTGAATTACCTATCAATTTTCAAAGAATGACCAATCCGAATTCAATAAAAAAATCCACAAAAGCAAAACATTATCCATTTAGCCTTCAGGATTTCCCAAGTGGACTAATCGAATGAATCCACGTGACCCAATCCAAACAAACACTCATGTGAAGCAACTCGCCCAGTAATCAGCATAAAAAGTCTAAAATGCCCTAAGGCAGTGCCACACATTAAGATTATACCAAGGGAAGACCTGTAATATTACCCATGCAATTGAGTAAATAGGGGCAAGGTCAGAGGTGATTTGCAAAGATCAATGGCAGATGCCTAAGAAGATACATGAAATCTAAAACTTGATCTTGTTAGCCTTCGACTAGAACCATTTGTCCCTATAGCTTCTCCATTATCATCTGAACATGACAAGCCATAGAAGTAGCCGTGAGGCGCCCTAAGGCCAAAGAACTTGTTGCTGCTAGTACAGGATAGGCGAGCAGAAATAGGACGCAAAAACTAATCATCAAGAAAAAAGCTAAACCCATCACGACATCTAGGATTGATCTAAAACTTCTAGACGGATTCATAGGTGAAAAGAATAAAGAAAAACATGGCAACTTGCACTTAATTGTTCATTGAATTTAGGAAGTAGGTATAAAGGGGAAACTAACAACTCACCACGAGAGGGAAAATCAAACAAGAAGGGAGCTTAGCATAGACCCAAGGGGAAGAGAGGTAGCATCTCCTAGAGATGCAATGGTCGGAGGTGCTGGGTCGGTGGGCCTCTAAAACATGGCAACTAGTAATAGAGCAGCTTCGTGGGAGGTGAGGTTGCAGAGAGAACGATGGGTTACGGAAGGCTTCCTAAGGGTTTTGATCATGCCCCAAAGCTTTGGGAAGGGTTATACTTATACCTGATGGTTGAAGGTAGCATGGATTTCTCGTTGGAGTACCAAGACCAAATAAAATAGGGAGTCTAGAACAGTTGGGAGAACTAGGGCACAAAATCTCGATAAGTTTAGGGAGATTTGAAATGAGAAAGTGGTTTGATTCTTTTCCGATCGTTCCCAGCTGACAAGACCAAGTGACATGGTAGTGAAGAGATCGGGGTTTTAAGAACATCACTTGCGGAGCCAGAATCCTACGTAAGTCTGAGAGAAGAGAAAACTCACCCTCGATATGAGAGTTTGATTCAGAATTGGTCAGTATGTGTGACACATAATGGATCTATGGACTTAGCTATATCTCAATGATATAAATACATTAACAAATATTTTAGGGTTAAAACTATGTAGGACCTTTGCAAATTGATTTGAGGGGTCAAATAAACTCAGATTAGGTTCAAATTTGGACCACAAGTATATTAAAGGGTCTACTACATTATTATATTTTTGCTTCCCAAACTTGATGATAAAAAGGTGAGTTATTACTATATTGTATTAATATCACTTATGTACATATAATACATTGTTATTGATCTATATATAGTGAAATATTCCATCTATTGTCACATAGGGATGATCTTAGTTGTCTTAAGTGCATTGGAAAAATTCTACCAATTGGGGTTTAAATGTACAATGATCAAGCTTATTGAAAGGAGTAAGAAAGCACATTACACTCCAATTATAAAGGATATCAAATTAATCATCATAAAATAAGAGTAAACATTACTTAATTTATTGGTCTTTGCTTGAAACATTATATTTGGGTCTTAAACCCACATTAGGTTCTATTTGATGGATGAACATTAATTTTTTTTCGAAGATTTGGGTTTTTCATTAAGGATTCATTCATAAGTCTAAATTTTGAGGATGTTACAATTCTACCCACCTTAAATAAATTGTGTTCCTCGAAATTTTTCATACTACCCACCTTAGGGTTTACATAATCTATGCATCCTAATCTCTAACATCATCTTAAAGTCTCATTATTATACTTAGGATATTACCTTCTCAAGGTGTAAACACTATCTAAACCTCATTATTAAAATCAACATATGGTTATACTATTGATGATTATATCTCGTCATCATTGACATAAAAAGACTTTTCTACCTCTTCTCTAGTGCAGCTGATTCTAGCATGGGGTTTTCTTGCTTATCTATGTCAAATATCTACCCTTTGTATGCATGATTGGTCATACTATCTATCTGATTAGGTTTAGGTGACTATATGTCTCAAACTTTTAATGCTGACTCTTGGTATCTGTCACCTTTGGATACATGTAGGCCGCACATATATTCAAATAGGACATAATTTATCACACTTATCTTAGTACCTCTATCATGCACATGTCCCATACCACATGCACTTGAAAGGACAAGACAAGTAAGATTATGCATATAACATTCTCTCTACAAAACCCCATGAGCATGTGTCCCATACCACATGCACAAGGGAAAAATAGAGAGCATGTTGTATACATTTCTCGAGTCACAAAAATTCAAAACATCTAGGCACATAGCCCTAATCCTTATCTAAACCTTTGTCTCACATCTAGACCACTACTTTGGTTTTACATATCTTTTTCTTAATCTTCTATACCTAGGGCTTAGAACAATGTGAATTTTTATCTTAGTGGCCATCTACCCATTGCTTTGATGCCATATTGTAATGCCCCTCCAAGCACATATACATCAATGGAAGCAAACCCTATGTTGTCCATAACATGGGTCACTTGGCTTGGAGGAACATTACAAAACATGATATATGTTGCAATAAGATTAATGAAACACCATGCATTGCTTGCAAATATAGATTCATACATTATTCCTTGAAAGATAAAAATAACAACATGAACTATCTCATTTTTTAACTAAAATCTAATACATGAAATGAAGAAACAAACCTATGACATAAATCTTCTATGAAACTTGATATAGGATCGTCTAAGGTGTAGATGGCAACCCACCAAGCTAAGTCCTTGAACTTCTACTTTGAAGCACTCACTTTAATTTCCTTTGCTCCTTGATCTAGGGACATCTCATCCCATGGCCATGAAAAACAAAGACACACATCAGTAAGTGACACTATAAATTTTATACGAACTGAAAATAAGCATGTATAGTTTACTTGCAAGAAAACTTTGACATGAATTTTACTTAAGCATTCTTGATTACATCATTTTAATAACATGAAAAATTGAACAATTAATATATGCATTTCTCTATATTGCCCATATAAGATCACATGATTGTTGGGAAAGCCCATAATGCTAGGAAAGCCCATAATGGCACGAATGCCAGTGATTGGCTATAAAAGCCCCCAATTGGCACGAATGCCCATAACGACCATAAATGTCCATGATTTGAGAAGCATATAAAAATTAACTCATTTCCATTTATCTTAACATTAACATTACCATAAACATGAACTTAATATTGAACTTTAATCTTTAACATGATGGGATTTCTCCTTCTTTGAACATGAACTTTAAATACATTAACCTTTAATCATTAATCATAATCTGCAATCTTAATGAACATGATAACCATATGACATAAGATATATCAAACATCAAGAAGTTTATATGATGAACATGATTTGAGCATTGAACTTGAAATTGAAAGCATAATTCCTACATCATACATAGCAAACAATTGAACTAAAGTACATATGTATAGTGGCATGACCCTCTTACCTGGAGCAAAGCAAATCCTAACTTGGTCTCTCTAATCTTGAGTCAAAACCAAAACCTAAGTCAATCTTCTCGTCTTGATTAGGCTCTAACCATCTGTTCATAGTTATTAAACATCATAAATCAATACCTCAGATTGATCCTAGGTTGAATTAGGATTTGAGTGCATTAGGTTAGGATTACTTATCATTGCCATTAGATTAGCAAATCTATGTTGGATTAGATCACATTAATAACATGTAATTCTTAATTAGGGTTTCATGGGTCAAACTAGGGTTTATAAAAAATCAGATCAAGAATAAAAATCATATATTGAAAACTCTAAAATTCGATTCCTCTCAAAAAGCCCTTTCCAATGACTATTTATACATATTTTTCTGACCATCTATTGAGTTACTATTAATTTTCAAAAATTGACCAATCTGAATTCAATAAAAAAATCCACAAAAGCAAAACATTATCCATTCAGCCTTCAAGATTTTCCAAGTGTACTAATCGAATGACTCCACATGACCCGAGCCAAACTAACACTTACGTGAAGCAAGTCACCCAGTAATCGGCAGAAAAACTCTTATATGCCCTAAGGCAGTGCTACACATTAAGATGATACCAAGGACAGACATGTAACATTGCCCCTGCAATTGAGTAAATAGGAGCAAGGTCGGACGTGATTTACAAAGTACAATGGCAAACGCCTGAGAAGATACATGAAATCTAAAACTGAATCTTGTTAGCCTTTGATCAGAACCATTGGTCCCTATATCTTCTCTATTATCAGCAAAAAACGACAACCATAGAAGTAGGCATGAGGCGCCCTAAGGCAAAAGAACTTGCTGCTGCTAGTACAGGATAGGGGAGCAGAAATAGGAAGTAAAAATTGATCATCAAGATAGAAGCTAAACCCATCCTGACATCCAAGATTGATCTAAAACTTCCAGACGGAGTCATAGGCGAAGAGAACAGAGAAAAACATGGCTACATGCACTTAATTGTTCACTACATTTAGGAAGTAGGTACAAAAATGGAAACTAACAACTCACCAAGAGAGGGAAAATCAAACAAGAAGGGATCTTTTCATAGACTCAAGGGGTAGAGCAGTAACATCTCCTAGAGATGCAATGGTCGGAGGTGTTGGGTTAGTGAGGCTCATGAACTAGGCAACTACCAATAGAGCAGCTCCATGGGAGGTGAGGTTGCAGAGAGAATGATGGGTTGCATAAGGCTTCCTCAGGGTTTTGGTCATGCCCCAGAACTTTGGGAAGGGTTATAATTATACCTGATGTTCAGAGGTAGCATGGATTACTCATTGGATTCCCAAGACCCGATGAAATAGGGAGTCTAGATCGATTGGGAGAACTAGGGCACAAAATCCTGATAAGTTTAGTGAGATTCCAAATGAGAAAGTGGTTTGATTCTTTTGGGATTGTTCCTTGGTGAAAAGACCAAGTAGAGAGGTGTACATGATAGTGAAGAGATCGGGGTTTTGATAACATCACTCACGGAGCCAGAGTCCTACATAACTCGAGAAGAAGAGAAAACTCACCCCCGATCTAAGAGTCTAACTCGGAATGGGTCAGTCTGCGTGACACGTAATGGATATGTGTACTTAACTATATCTTGGTGATATAAATACATTAACAAAGATTTTAGGGTTAAAACTATATGGAACCTTTGTAAATTGATTTGAGGGGTCAGATAAACCCAGATTATATTCAAATTTGGACCACAAATATATTTTAGGGTCTACTACATTATTATATTGTTGATTCCCAAACTTGATGATAAAAAGGTGAGTTATTATGATATTGTATTAATATCACTTTTGTACATATAATACATTGTGATTGACCTCTATATAGTGAAATATTCCATATGTTGTCACATAGGGATGATATTAGTTGTATTACATGCATTGGGCAAAATTCTACCAATTGGGGTTTATATGTACAATGATCAAGCTTACTGAAAGGAGAGAGAAAGAGCATTACACTTGAATTATAAAGGATATCAAATTAATCATCATAAAATGAGAGTAAACATTGCTTAATTTGTTGGTCTTTGCTTAATACATTATATTTGGCTCTAAATCCCACATTAGGTTCTATTTGATGGACGACAATTAATTTTTTTTCTTTCAAAGATTAGGGTTTTCAATTAAGGATTCATTCATAAGTTTAAATTTTAAGGATGTTACAGCCTCCCTTGTCCTCTGCTAGCTTGACCTAAGGATCCTCTCTACATCATCGATGAGAATATCTATACCCATCATTGCATGTTGTTTTACTCACTTTTTAGTGGTTGTGGTATTTCTATTTCTAAGTTTTAGATTTATATTTTCACAAATACAACTATTTTCTCTTTTCTAAACATTAATGAATTTCATATATATATATATATATATATATATATATATATATATATATAATGCATAACCAGCCAACAATGTATGACAAATGCCTAGATGGCCTCGAAAGCTTCCCATTGTTCACCTTCCATCCACCTATTCAAGTGATTAGCTCTGCCATTCGCCCAAATCAAGCTGCTCTTTGCCCACAGTCCTTATGATTCTTCCATTTTGACGCACACTCTCGACATCTAGTCCACTTCGATTCAATCCATGCTGGTCCTCCAGAGAACCAGATGTCAAGTCCAAATTGAGTAACCCATGTGAGCCGCCTATTGGACTGAGTACGTGATATTCAATTAGATTCCTTTGACCGCAAGTATTCAACATTAGGGATTTGACAGTGAGGAATTCATCTATAAAAGGAATCCTTTATCATATATTAAAAGGGGTATCTGATTGGTGATTAAAAGCCACATTGTGAAGCGCAAACCCTATCCAGGAGCTCGGAGGTGGCGGTCATAGTGGAGAGATTGGTCTTCCTGCACCAAGCATCATAACCTCCTCCGTTGTTCCTACTATCTTCCTAATGTTTTCTCTTTCCATGAGTGAGTAGACTTTTGTTCTGGGGCATGGGGACTAGCCCTAGCCGCCCATATTTAATTCTAGCTTGTATCTAAACTTGACAATACTATTTCTAAATAAGGTATTGTTCTACTTAATTCCTTGCCTTGCGAATTGATGACTTGCTTTGCATATATGTTATAATCATTAATTGTAGGTTGATGTGAGTGTTATTAGAACACCAAAATGATCTTATCATCCCCTTGAGATGTCAGCTAGGGATAGTGGGGTGATACAATTACGATCTTGCTACGTGCTGAGGATGGTCGATCGTAAGTAAGAGAGTCCAGTTGGAATAAATAGGTAATTGGGTGTCTAGGATGGTCGATTCCAAAGGAGTTTAGGCCAAGTGACAACCTGTATCCTGTGAGGGTGCAATAGCTAAGTCTAGATTTAGCAATTTTTATTGAAGAGTTAGATCTTGTTAGGATAATTATGTAGGAATGGATAGCAAAACTCCATGCCCTGGTCCTCTTTATTACCATTCATTTATTACTTAACCTTTGTTTCTTCTAGAAACAATTTAGTTTAATCATATAATCAACTTCTCAATGTTAAATATTATTCTGAAAACTTCTGAATCTATATGACTACTTATAAAGGTTGTCCTTTGGGTTCGATCCTAAATTATATTGCAATAAGTCTTCCACTCATGTGGAGTGGGGAATTAGTGCACTATTTTTAGTTTAACCTAGGTGTTATTCTCTTAGGGTTTTTATTTGTGCGACATTTGGATCCTCATAAAAAATTGGTGCCTTTATTGGGGGAAACAGTAGTTAAATATTTGTGGAAGTATACATGTAATTAAGGTTTTTCTTTTTTTACTTGATATTATTGAAAATCTCTTAGAACTCAACACCTCAACATAAAATCATTATGCCTCTTTTTAGGTACTCCTAGCATATGCAAATATCCAAAAGATTTGACTCAACATTTCTTTTTTATTCTAAAATGGAAATGATCCTCAGAAAACTTTGCAAGAAGAAAACCATGGAAGATCCAACAACTGTAGTAGAAGCTATATAAGTGCAGATTGAAGTGGCTATTGTGGACCAGTGAGAATGTCTCACCATAGAATCCAGAAAATAGGCAGAAGCCAAAGTCAAGACCAACTTAGAAGCTTCCCAAGCCATAAAGTGTGCCAATGAATTATGGTATTTCTCTAACCCTAAAGGCATCAACTTGACTCATCCAATCCATCCTCTAGGCGATCCAAATGATATCAGGGTCCAATGGGTCATCCTACTACAAAACTCCATCTTTACAGGAAGGATTGGAGATGATTGTTGGAAACATAATCTCAAATTTATAGATCTTTTCTCAATGATGAATCCAAATAATTATGGTATTTATCGATCACTAAAGGTACCGACTTGACTCATCCAATCCAACCACTAGGTGATCTGATTGATATTAGGGCTCAATGGGTCAGCCTACTACAAAACTCCAACTTTACATGAAGTATTGGAGACGATTGTTGGAAACATATTCTCAAATTTATCGATCTTTGCTCTATGATGAAGACATTAGGTGCCACTGATGATGCCATGCGACTACAACTTTTCAAATATTCCCTAACTCACAAAGCTAGAGCGTGGTAAAATGCTCTTTGAGGGGATCCAATCACTACATGGGAGGCTCTAGAAAACAAGTTTCTAGAGAAATTCTACTCTCCCTCGATGACATATTCAATCAGGGAATAGATTATGAGGTTTAATCAAGTGCCCAAATAATCCTTGTACAAAGCATTTGATTGATTCAAAGATCTTCTACGCAAGCGCCCACACCATGGCATCCTGAAGAATCAAATCATCCAATTCTTTAATCAGGGGGTTGATGATGAGACAAAGAAGTTCCTTGATGCTTCCTCTAATGGTAACTTTATGTGGCAGAGCTTCAATAAGGCACTAAAGATAATCACCCTAGAAAATTAGAACCACTGGACCAGACCCTCGACCAAGGGCGTTCTTAAAGTATCCATGATAGAGGATCACCCAAAACTCAAATCTATCACCGAAGAGTTGAAAGCTCTCTTCTCTCTATTTAGAAGGATAATCTCAAGAAATTCTTCAGTACGTATGAGAGGAAGAACCAGATGCCTCAAGTGCAAATCATTGCACCCTTGGGAAAATTCTTCCATGCAGTGGATCACATCATGGTCCAAATTCAACAACTGTAAACTACATTCCATGAGTACCATGTTGAGAAATAGTATATAGTCACCCAAGCTGAGGACATGAAGTCAATCTACAATATTTCAGGACAAGAGTATTTCAACCTGAACCAAGCTCATAGTCTTCCTATTTTCCAATACCGAAACCTCAACTAGAGTCAAGGGTCCATATCAGACCACGACACAACCCACCCAGACTAGAGCACCGTCAAACTACATTTTTTGAAGAAACTAGGGGAATTTTGTATTCAATTTTTCTATCTGGAACTAGAAGCAACGATAACAGTACCAGAATTTCAGCCCCAACCACTACAAATAGAGGCATCACTAGCACAAGATTCAATGAAGACACTTCAGGAGATTATGGCGTCATACCATACCAAACTAGAAAATGCCACAAACTATCAAAAGGATTTGGAGTCTCGAATCTCTTATTTAGTATCTAGTCAATAGCCTCCATCAGGAACAATGTTGGTCAACCTAAAAACAATCCAAAGCATCCGGAGCAGCCTGAGCAATTAAATTATGTAATGACTAGGTCAGAACATGTGTATTCTAGACCTCTAACCACCACCCATTCTCCTACTCTTCCCAACAGAGATGAAAGCACCCTAGTTGAGGCCCCGCTTTGCCTAAATGATTTCCCAATTGACAAACCCATAAACCCCTCTGTGACGGTAGCATAATCAAATATCGATGAAAATCTAGCTCAATCAACACCAACCGTTAACTCTGGACCACCGACGACACCTGAAGCACCTATGCACAAGCCACATGTACCATATGATGGATGCCTCAAGAAAATCAAGATGGATGATCGATTAAGGAAATTCAAGGACACGATAAAGAAACTCCACATTGACATCCCATTTCTCGATGCACTAGTTGAAATACCAACTTGGAGCAAATATCTCAAGACCCTATTTTCCAAGAAGTATATGACCTAAGAGTGTGAGACCATGAAGCTAGCACAAATGACCTCCAACATAGTTCAAAATCAGACACCCCAGAAACAAAAGGATACTGGCTCATTCGGGATAGACTTCTTCTTGGGGGATGATACATGCCAGAAGGGACTAGATAACTTAGGTGCAAGCATGTCCATCAAGCCATACACTTTATCCCAGTGCCTAGGATTCACCGATCTCCTTCCTACATCTATGACCATTCACTGGGTTGATTCCTTTGCCACCAAATCCTTGGTAATAATCAAATATGTATCGGTGAAGTTGGGACACGACACCTATATTTCATGTGATTTTGTGGTGATGCACATCAAAGAGGACAATCGTGATTGTTTCCCACTCATTTTTGTGAGACCATTCTTAGCCACTGTGAGAGCTTTAGTGGACGTTGGAGTCAGAAAACTTATACCACAACTAAGGAAGAAGATGATTGAAAAATAAGTTTTATAAGATCTAAAGAGAGTGCACAATTCGATTGAAGCCTTAAAGGCAGAAGGTAACTTGGAATTGAAACAACCAGACCCCCATGGAGCCAACCAAGGTAATGAGGAATCACCCTCGAGCATGGTATGTACACTATCTAATCATGATCCAAGGCATGTTGGTCTAAAGTACAACGGTCCAAAGACCCTTCTCACACGGTTGACATGAGTAACTCTATCATCACTCAAGTTTGCAATGTTAAACTAGGATGCTTGCTGGGGTAACCCATCCTTGTATTGTTTTTATACTTTTTCCTTCATTTATATTATCTATCACTTGTTTTCTTTTCACAAAATTACTTCAAAAAAAAGGCAGAGGAAGAAAGAAGGAGAGGGAGAGTACCATGTCCTTGCACCTTGATATGATTAATGGATAGTCGGTGTGGTTTGTAAGCTCTAATAAAAATTCCAATCTGCCAATCCAATCACCCGTTTGATAGAAAGAGATCTTATGATCATGAGAAACGATCAAAATGCAGAGATGGGCTACGTGGCCCAACAAAACTCCTCTTCTTATTTTTCATAAAAAATTTATTTCCTTCTCTTTGATAAATATGTCTTTATCTTCTACTAGAAGTAATATTCTTGGAATTAGCAAATGCCTTTATCTCAATCCTATCATCAATATTTACTACCATAATATCTTGATTGGGACTTTCTAGGAAGCAATTGAGTGAAATCTCTTGGATTAAGTGTAATGCATGCATGGCCAGTAACCACCAAATGTTAGGCACCCCTAACGTCTCTTCTTTGCAATTATAATAGGGGAGAAGCATGCGGCTTGATACCATTGATACCTTCAAAAAATAATTAGAAATAAAGCTAAGAATCCATACCCTCTCATCCTCGACACCACCAATGACATCAACAATTTAAAACATCAACGACGTCCTTTAGCATTCACGTGGTGGTACCTCAACGACCAAAAAGATACCTTATGACTGAGATCTCCCTCTACTACTCCCAGGACACATATGTCTCTTGGGAGTTCCGCTTCATGCACTCGACTCATCGTCGAGGGCTTTACCTAGCTAGCCACTTTGATGTATGCACAATTTAGAAATATATGAATGAACTATTCCCTTTTTTCTCAAGACAACCTATGAAAAAAGGAAATTTTAAGGACTAGACATGTCTTGAATAGATATGTGCCTAGAGGACAACAATTGAGCATGCTTTCCCCTTGGAATGACAATAAGAAAAATAAGTCAGAAGGGTCAAGCTACAAGTGCCTCCGATATGACTTGCAACAATATTCGTAAACACTTATTTACCCTACATTAACTGAATTAATTGATATAATATGATGATCTAATTCTAATGTAGAAATAAAACAAAGAAGCACAAGTCAGCCTCTTGATCCCACTCATCTTCCATCATTTCTATCTCTTTTCTATCTGGTAAAAAAATTATTTCCACCATATGCCAAACCTTAAGTCTGGGGTGGCATCCCTTCCATAAATATATCTCCTTTTCAACCTTCATCTATAGACATGGAATGAATAAAAGAGGCCAAAGAGCCCGAAATAAACATGTAGTCAATGTAACTACAACCAAAGAAAAGTCTCAAGTTAAATAGAAGAGAGACAAATAAAATAACTAAATGCCAAACAAGGTCTCGAGTCAAATAGAGGAGAGACTAGAGAATCATGTTTGTGTCATGTCTTTGTCCCCCTTTACTCCAATTTTTCATGCCCAAGGGACTTATCAAAATTCTCCCTAAATTAGCCAATTAGCCCTGACTTATCCTGTCTTCTGCTTGTGCATACAGATCAGGAGTGTTATTGAGATGAAATTAGTTTTTTGTAGGTTTTAAAGTCTAGAGAATGGAGGAACAAGCTCCAATTGGGTGATATCCAAGTGTGTCTATGTGACGCCAAAGGACTAGGGTCGCTTGACTGTGTTTAGTGGAAGGGGACCACAAGGCTTGCTTAGTTGGGAAAGGAAGGCTTGGATCCTAATATCAATTGTTGAACTCCTTTTTATTTTGATTTACTCGAGACGAGCAAAGGATTAAGTCCAAGTTAGTTTGATAAGTATATTTATAGCCATATTTTCATACTATTTTACTCACTTTTTAGGGGTTTTTGTGTTTCTATTTCTAAGTTTTAGCTTTATATTTACTTAAATAAAAATATCTTCTCTTTTCTAAACTTTAATGCATTATATATATTTTTTATGCAGAACCAGCCAAAAATGCATGCCAATTTTGTAGATGGACGATCGAAGCCCTCATGATGCTATGTCTCAAGGGAAGGAAGGGCCCAGAAGCTTCCCATTATTTACTGTCCAACTACCTAGTCAAGCGATCGGCTCCACCATTTTGCAGACTTGAGCCGCTCTTTGCCTAGAGTCCTCTGAATTCTTAGATTGTGACACGCAGTCCCAACAGCCACCCCACTATGGTTGAATCCATGTTGGTTGGCCAGAGAACCATATTTGAAGTCCAAATTGAGTAACCAACATGATTTGCATGTTGGACCGAGTACGGGCCATGCAATTAGCTGCCTTCGACTACAAATATTCAACATTAGAGTTTTGGCAGTGAGGAATGCATGTATAAAAGGGAGCCTTTATCTATTGGTAAGGTATGCTCGTAGAGCCAATAATATGATGATTGACATGGAAAAATTACCTAAAATGATTTGATTAATAATAACATACATAAAGGCAAGCTTCCAATTCATTTGTTTCACTTAGTTATGAGATAATGAGGATACAAAGTGAATGTCTAGAGAATTATATTACTCAATGACGTATGTTGTCAAGTTCCAATCCTTGTAATGAGATCATTTGGTTGTTAAGAGTACATACACATATTATCATTATGTCCATGATCGGTTGATATTGTGTAAGGTTGATAGACAACAATAACACATAAGATCAGAGTATGAGTTGGTTGATGACTAAATCTCATTAGTCATGATATGGAAATATCAAACCAAATATGCAAATACATGTTAGAGAATTGTGTATCAAATAGACCCACCTTGAGAGTAACACATATTTTTGTGGTCACAATCATCTCTCATAGTGAAGGTGTTGATTGTGATTATTAGACCTAAAATCATTGCACTCATCACATGTTGTTGGGTATGCTTTGCCATCATCAAATGTAGTCCTGAATCATGGGTTGTTATAACGGTGATGATTGGGTGACTTTGTCACATGAGGATAGATTGTGAGTGTTAGATATGGAATTTGTTCCTCCCACATGAGTATGATATCCTGGCCACTTGATTAACAAGACTGAGAAACACATGCACATGCACATGTGAATCAGTATATGATATTGAGGTCACATTACCTCAGACAATCTTCTCTTATTTCAAGAAACATGGATTGAACATTGAGAGGATGACCAAACATGCCTCGAGTTCATCATGTATATCAGAGACAAAGGAATTATACAATCACTGTAACATCTTACACATATTGTAGGTTGAAGATGTTCTCCAACTTTCCATTTCACTTGGGTAGCACTGATGTGCGACAAGGCACCACTTTTTGCTTGTGATGTTATAAGCTAGTTATGAACATTCACTTCCAATGTGATATGGGACCTATAGTGTCACACACATAGGAACTGATCTAGGAGAGGAGTTTGATCTTAAACAACAACTGGATTGATTACTAAAGTGTTTAGGTATTCAATTCATGCAACTGATTACTTCAATGGCTGACCAGGTCTTTTAAACGACCATCTCACTGAGTGAGATGGTCATTTGGGCAGCCAGACGAGTGTCTCGTGTAGTTGAGACGGCCATTTGGGGGTCAAGTTAATTGGAGATCGAATTGGTTAAGTTTTGCCCTTGAACCGACCAGTGCAATATGATTGAACCAACCAGCTCATCTCAACACACTAGACGACCATCTGGGTGAGTGAGACGAGCATCTCGCTAGTGTGGGACGACTCAGTTGGGACGAATGAAAGTTCTGGGGTTTTCATGAACTCTTTTCAATTGCACATACTTGGGGTGCAAGCAAATTAATGTGTGACATTAACTAGGAAACGATTTGTGAGTTCATCATATCTGACTAGGAAAGCGGAAAATGACCATCTTGTGTCCCAGTTGACTGTATCTATAACATCCCAAATTTTGTAAATAAAGCAAGTTTAAAATCTTCAGTGCAAAATTTTCAACTTTTAATTTCAAAACCTAAACATTTAAGTAGTTATCACAAATATTAAATACATTAATTAAAATAAGAAATAAAGGGAGATAAGATGATATATACACATATATCCTATTATACAAATTGAAAGGATAATTCATTTATTTTAATATACCTTAAGGTAGTGACTTGTTCATAGTTGTTTTTAAAAGTTTATTAAAACCTAAATATAAATGGGTGAGGAGATGATAGACTCCTTGTTCAATATGTTGTTAAAATTTGAAGTCATTTTGACTTCATTTAACATTAAAAATCCATTAGGGAGGTTTGTATATAGTTTAAGTGAAATATGATTCGAATATTTGAAGAACAACTTAATTCAGGCAATAGTCTAGTCTTAAATGATGTCATGCAGACCTAAAGGTATCCTATCTGGGCCGGAATTTGTTCACGACGTCATATGTGAGCCGGGAGACCTTCTCCCTTACCCAATTCCTGACGTGGTCTATTATCACACTAACAAATTCACTCAGGGTTGAAATCCCTAAGCTTTTACCAAAACCTTGTGGAATAATACCACCTGCAAGCGGACGGGTCTTATCACAGTATAGTTAAGGATTGAATCCCAAGAGACAACGTTTTTAAGAATCGTTGCTAGTCTAGTCTAGCTCAATTAAGACTAATATTTAGTACGAAGGGTTGATTTGAGGTTAATTAAACTAAGTGAGAGAAAATAAAGAGCAAGATTAAAGTTTGATTAAGATTAATTATATGGAATCACTGGGGTGGTCTTGGGTTTCACCACCACTACTCATGCAAACACATCCAATCACAAACATCCAGGAAAGATTGAACTATCCAAATAGAACTGCTACGAACCCTCCCAGAGGGATGTTTAGATTTGCGTAAGCATCACCTTAGGCATCAGATTTTCTCATCGCCATCCAGATCATGCACTTACAATTTTGAAGATACAAATATCCACCTGAAGTTGTAGCCCTCCCTGAGGGATGTTTAGGCACACATAAGCGTCACCGCGGGCTAGATGGCTCGTACCCTCACGGATCACCCACTTATGACCTCAAGGAATCCCTTTCTATTTCTAGTCAGGGAGTCCACCGCGTTAATCAACATTCTATCCTACATATTGAAGTTCTCGTAACATAGGAAAGAACAAGATAAAAGCAAGAAGGTGATCAGTCTACAAGCAAACATCGACGATTAACAATGAAATGAAAAGTTATATACATTGCCATGGAATGTCAAAATAAATAGACATGAAAGCATGGGCAACAGGGCTAGTCCCTGCACCCCAGTGAAAAGGAACTACTAGCTCATGATGCGAGAAATAAGAAGAACAAGAGAGAGGGAAGATTCTGCCATGAGCATGATGCAGAAGGTGGTCGCAGCTCGGTGAAGATGAGGCGGTCTTCTATGTCGTGTCAGAGCAGATCTGTATGAGGAATGAGGGATGCCAAGGCAGACCAAGAAGACCCTCTCTCTCCTCCTTCCTTCTCTTCTCGACCTCCTTACTCACAGCAGGAGGAGCAGGTTGTGGATGTATGTGATGATTGGGATCAAACTAACATTCGGGCAGCCTGGTGGCGTCCCAGATCCGATGCTCAAATGAGGACCCTGCTGGTCCTATTTATAGGCTCAGGGAGAGTCTTGGTAGGTTTGGACTTCACTTATTTCTTCACATTTTTGGTGTGAGGTCTTTTACACGGTTTGGACTCATGACAATTCCTCACAGTTTAGAAACTGAGAGACTCTTAATGGTTTTGAGATTAGTCGTTCTTCACGGTCTTGTTCTGATCGGTTTTGGAAACCGATAAGCATCCTCACAGTCTTGAGACCTTGAGGGTCTTCACAATCCTTATTCATGCATCCTTGCAATCTCTCCAACCAAACAGTCTCTTCTCGATCATCTTCATGGTCTTGCTTCCTCACTGCTTCAACCATTCTTGGATGGTGCCACCCTCATCGTTTGGCTTAACAGTTTCTCTTCCTAGTTTTCATGGTCTTGTAAGACTGTCCTCGCAGTCTGGGGTACTTTGCATTATGCCTTCACGGTCTCATCCAAGTGGTCCTCTCAGTTTGGGAAGGTCCCTGGCCTAATGGTTGTTCATGTGTCCTCGCGGTCTCGACGTCTTCACAGTTTCAGCAAACCGCTAGGACACTAGCGGTCTTGAAACCGCTAGGACGGTCTTGAAACTGCTAGGGCAGTCTGGAGAGTGTTGTAGGTCTCGGTGCTATGGAGAGGTAGGCGGCGAGGGGCGTTGGGCGATGGTGGCGTCGAGGTGGGCAGGTGAAGCAGACGGAGGTGACACTACAAGTGAGCGGGGATGATGGCGTCGACCTGTTGCAAGGTTGGAGGTCTCGGTGGGGGGTGTTGGTGCAGAGGAAGCATGTTTGTCATCGTGATGAATTGAGGATAGGCAGCCTGCGATGCGTCGATCTGCTACTGACGAAGGTGTAGGTGCGGTTGCTTTAGGGTTGCAGGTAGGTAGAGGAAGGCAAGGGAATGGAAGCTAGGAGGTGAATGCAGATGGAGGCGTGATTGCTGCGATCTTCATGCGGTCTTGCAATTGCCATCCACACTGTCTTGGGACCGTGAGAAGGGTGGAGATCACAAGGGTGCAGACCGAGAGGAGGATCGTATAAGTGAAACTGTTTGGAGAAGGAAGGGCTAAACCGTGTGGAAACAGACCGAATGGACCAAGATTGTTAGGTCAAAACCGTTAAGACATAACAGAGAGAGAGCAAACCGCAAGGGAAGATCGTGTGGTTGAATGGATAGGGACCATTGATCCATGATCGTGTGGTGAGGAGAAAGCCCAAGATTGAATGGATGATCGTGAGGGCAAAACCGCTAAGGGTGGAGATTGAATGGTGTCCAAACTGATTGAATGAAACGGAATGGATCGAGACTGAATGGTCAAGATCGATTGAGTAGACCGAATTGGAAAACCTCTTGGTCAAGACCGATTGTTCCATTTAATCTTCATAAAAACAACAGATATAATCATAAGTTAATAACAATCCAGTGAATTAAGCAAAATTGAATATTATAGGGTTTTAAGTGATAAAAGTGAATGTGTTGAGTTGAATTGGGCCCACGATGGCGACTGAAAATCATGATGAATGTGCATTCATCAAAACACCCTGAACTTAAACGTTGCTCATCCTCGAGTAACACAAAATCTGAAATAGTCATCAAATGAATACTTTCAAGTCGTGTGATTGCCTCCTCTTCACATCACGATTGTTTCCTTTCTACTTAGCATGACTGAGCATCTCAACTTCTTGAGATCACTGAACACATCTTACCATATCTTCATTCCCGAGTTTGTTTTCCAACATCACTTCCTCTTTACTTTTTCCCACAACAAGCATTTCTTAAAGTTTTGTAAGAGTCCAGAGATACCCGCAGAGCAACAAGTGTGCACCTAATCTGATACTGGTGTTTTTCAAGATAGTGGAGGCATTCATTGTGCCATTAGGTAGAAAAGGGAGTGAAGGGTGGTATGGAAGGAAGAAATAAATCTCTCCTCTATTCGACTTGAGATTTTTATTATATGATTGCAATTTCATTGATTGCATTTTTTGTGCAAATCTCTCCTCTAATCGAATTGAGGTTGCATTTTTGTGTGTACGCATTGGCATCTTTTCTTGATGATATGTCCCTATTTCATCGAGGGGTATGGAAGAAGCGGATATAGAGAGAAGTGATGTTCCACCCCAAACTTAGGGTTTGGCACTATTTTGGCTATTTTTGTTAATTTTTTATGGATGGAGGGGTAAGAAGATGATAGAAGAAATGTAGAAGAGAGTTCAGATCAGAATACAACTTGATTTACAATTCAGTGCATCGGGTCATTCTCTTTATCATACTCTGCTCAAATAATGAGTTGATGAGGATCTGGTGGGGTTTCCATGCCATTGTTCCACTAGTTAGTTAGGCAGCATGACGTGTTTGATCCCTATCAGTTCGACAGATACTTACCATTTTTATATAGGGATCATGATGTTAGGATTCATAAGCTTCACAAGAATATTTCAATCAAAAGGCTAGTTTTAGAAATTGTCCCCCTTGAGGTTTTGCTTCGAATAAGAAGGGTATAATGATGCAAAGAAAATCATAGAGAGAGAAACTAGCCAGTTAGGTAATGGCTATTGTTGAAACAAAAAGCGTTAAAACTTCATCAAGTTTCTATAAAATTTCTTTGAAAACTTAAAAATTTTGAAAATTTTGATCAAAAATGCAACGATGAACTCTTAAGTCTGAAACAGATGGGTGTAGGTGGAAAGTAAAATACATACCACCCACCCTCCACCCCAAACTTAGAAATATGCTCATCTCGAGCAAACTCTAAATCCAAAATGGAGGGGAAAATTCATGCCGGTTGGACCACCAGATGTGGTTGTGTTCCAATCAGCGCGCATCCTCCATTTGAAAATCTCAAAAATGAAGACTAATCAGGCCTTAAGATAGCATCTCATGATGTGATTTTTTATTGAGTGCAAAATTTTCTAAAAAGTAAAAAAAAAGTTACTGAAATTTTCTAATTCAAAACTAAAAGTAAAAACAAGATTATTGATCGAGTTTCCTCCCGACAAGCGCCTTTGTTTTACGTCAATGGCTCGACTTTATTCCTTCAATTTTCTGGTGGATATGTTGGATTGGTGAGATCCATCATTGCTTCGGTGCCTATGTTAGATGAGGTGAAATATCTCTTCAAGCATTGACCATTGGCCACAAATTTTCCCGACTTTTCACTCCCTAAAGAGAAAGCACAATGTGGGTACATGCTCTTGACAATGTAAGGTCCAGACCAGCGAGAACAGAGTTTCCCTAGGAATAACCTCAGTCTTGAGTTGAATAGTAGAACTTGGTCACCTACTTGAATGTCCTTTCTTTTTAGATGGCTATCGCGCCAAAGTTAGGTGTGTTCTTTGTAGATTTGTGCATTCTCATAAGCTATCATTCAGAGTTCTTCTAGCTCTTGAAGTTGCAGAATCCTGGCTTCACCTGCTTTCTTCATGTCAAAATTTAGTTGTTTGATTGCCCACCATGCTTTGTGTTCAAGTTCTACAGTCAGGTGGCATGACTTTCCATATATTAAACAAAATGGTGTAGTTCCGAGAGGAGACTTAAAAGCAGTGTGGTAGGCCCCCAAGGCATCATTGCTTTTTACTAACCAATCTTTTTGGTTGTGTCCTACTGTCTTTTCCAAGATAGCCTTGAGTTGACGGTTAGAAACCTCTACCTGCCCACTTGTTTGTGGGTGGTAGGGGGAGGCTACCTTGTGTGTCACACCATATTTCCTCAACAATGCTTCAAAACTTCTTTCCAGAAAATGACAACCTCCGTCAGATATCACAGTGCGTGGAACTCTGAAACGGGGAAAATAATATCTTTGAACATCTTGATAATTGGTTTGGAATTTTAGTAACGGTTGGTATGGCCTCTACCCATTTTGAGACGTAATCGACCGTGACTAGGATGTAGGAAAATCCACGTCAGGATGGGAATGAACCCATGTAGTCCACTCCCCAGTCATCAAAAATCTTGACTTCTTGCCACAGCTTGAGTGGCATCTCATCTCTTTTCATAATGTTACCAGTTCTTTGAAATTTGTCGCATGATAGAACAAAGTTGTAGGAGTCTTTGAATATGGTTGGCCAAAAGAAACCACATTGCAAGACTTTCAAAGTAGTTTTCTTAGAACTCATATGGTCTCCAACTGGGCCAGAGTGACATTGCTCTAAAATGAGTTGGTCTTCTTCCTCAGCGATACAATGTCTGTAGAGACCATCAGCACAGAGCCTGAAGAGGTACGACTCATCTCAGTGATACTGCTTCACATCATATATGAATTTCTTCAGTGCATTTCCAGTGCATTCAGGGTGGATGACACCAGTAGCGAGATAGTTCACATAATATGAGTACCAAGGGGTAGCTTCTGAAACCTTCATTAATTGGTCGTCTGGAAGAGAATCGTTAATCGGGATCTTCTCAATTTCTAGAGTGTGAATACGACTGAGATGGTCTTCCACAACATTCTCTATACCCTTCTTATCTCTTATCTCTAGATCAAATTCTTGCAAGAGGAGAATCCATCTAATCAACCTGGGCTTCACATCTTTCTTCACCAGGAGGTAACAGATAGCAGCATGATTCATATAGACAATGACTTTCGAACTAATGAGATAGGATCTGAACATGTCAAAGGCATACACGACTGCAAGGAGTTCCTTTTTAGTAGTTGCATAGTTCCTCTGAGCTTCATCGAGGGTCTTAGATGCATAGTAGATTACATAATGTTTCTTCTCTATACATTGGCCTAAAACAGCACCCACAATGTAATCACTAGCATCACACATAATTTCAAATGGGTAATCCCGATCGGGATCTCTGATGATGGGTGTTGTTGTAAGGGCATGCTTCAAGTTGTTGAAACTCTTGACACATTCTTCATCAAAATGGAAATCAGTATCCTTTAGCAACAAATTCATCATCGATTTGGTTTTTTTTTTGTCAGTCACGATCTGTAAATGATCTGTAAAATCTTGCATGACCAAGGAATGCATGAACCTCTCTTACATTTCTCAGGATAGAGAGTTTAGAAATCACTTCAATCTTTGCCTTGTCTACTTCAATTCCTCGATTACTGGCCCTATGGCCAAGGAATATGTCTTCTTTTACCATAAAGTGGCACTTCTCCCAGTTTACCATAAACTGACGACATCACAACAACAACTAGGCCAGTGGCAATAGGCGGTGCCGGTGGGAGAGATGAGCTCTGACATTCAGAAGAAGAGAGCCGAGTACAAATCGGAACTCCCAATGTGCTTCCAGGTAAGGGATCGTGTTCTATGGTAACTCTCCCCAGCACATAGATGCAAGGCGCAGAATGTATCCACCATCCTTGCTTTGGTTTCTCTCGCCGTTTTCCTTTGTAACCCAAATATAATGGGACATTCTTCCTATTTTCGTGTCTCTTGACGTGATTTCTGCCTCTCAATTGACCACCTTCAGTAAATTCGCCATTCACCCTCCCAATACTACACACTTATTCTTTTTCAGTCAAAGGATTTGTAGATAAATTCCAAACAGGAAAATTTATTCCTTGCGAAAAGATCGAAACTTGACGATCCACACATCTATTTCTTATTGAGAAAACTTGACGAGTGAATACGAGATATCTTAGCAGAATGTTCCAGTAGCTTTTACTGGAAAAACGTAATTGTTTATCATCTTTCTTTGATCTCCACTATCTTCACCTTTCCTTTTTCACTGCCCTTGCCAAGGTTAAGTTTGGGGACACAACTACGACTGTCAAAGAGTCCATCCGCAAGGTTGTCAGTCAGGCCTTCCCACACACCTATGGCCAGCCAGTCACACACTTCCTCTGGCCCATGACGCAGGTCGCCGACACGCAGGATACAACGTAGTGGCAGCCGATCAGGTAGGTCATGACTTGGGAGCTATGTGATAATTAACCTCCAGTTGACGGTCGTATGCGTTGGTTGGTTATATGATAGGATACCAAATCATATCAGTAATTGTTTGTTCTCTACTACTTTATCTAATGTCGGTTGGTTATCTGCAGACCCAACTGATTTTGCAGGGTCAAACCATTTTCTCTAGGTGGCTTCAACGTCGTGTGGGGTCTCTATGAAGACATCATGTTGTACATTCCCAAAAATGTAGGTTTTGTTGGTAAAATTCTTTCTTAGGTTTAATTAATCTTTATCATGTGTTGTCATGCGATTTTGTAACTCCATTTCCTTCTTTCCCACTATCCACATTGGGACTTTACTTGGTGTCAGCTACCACGTGGAATCATATATGCTTGACTGCCTTGGATTTGATTAATTTCTCCATACTTTCTTTCTGACTTAACATCTCTTTTTGGCATGCAAATATATGTAGCATGGAAGGGTTGTTCTCCTAGAAGACTTTAGTAATCATAGTGGAAGTGCTTTCTACTTACAAAAACCAAAGTGCATGGATTTTTTTCGTTATTCTTGTATTTGATCAATTAATACATTCATTTGAAGGCTTGGAAAGCTATCCTGTAATCGGTGTTTCCACGTTTTCTCTGCATTTTATGATTTTTGCAGATGGATTACAGACTTCTATCATAACTTCTCCCACAGATTCCCACCATATTCATCTCCTTCACCAGACCAAAATTATAGAGGAACACATACCTTAGAGTTTATCAAAAAGGATGTTTCAGTCCTTGCTGCAAATAGACATGAAAATATTTTACCAACATTGATACATAAATTTCAAAAATTCAGATGCAAAGTTACATAAAATAATTAAAATAAATATATTATTTTATGCAACAATGGGAAAAATGATAGTAACGTAGATTATTGATATTACTATATGTTAGGTTTCATAAGACCTCAAAAATGGTAACTAGAATCTAATACAGAAAATGAACATGACTCTAAACTAAATAAAGAATACAATCATATTTACCTTAAAAAAATAACTTCTCAATACAGATAATGAGATATTAGAAAAAAAATCACATATACTATCCTTGTTAGCATCTATATATAATGAATATCTGTTTTTTGTAGATACAAATCATGAGCTCTACATTATTGCAAGTTTCAATAATTGGAAACTAATGACAACATTCGTGTTTGATTTAAATCAGTTTATTACATTTAAGTTAATTAATGGGGGGGGTGTAAAAATGACTTAGATTTGGTATTTAATAAGAAATAAGTAATGAATTTATTATAACATATTTTTTGAATACATAACTACTTCCATATATCCATGAATTTATAAAAAATATAACAAAATAAAGCACAACACATTAACACATCTATGTGCATAAGTGTGATGCTTTTTGTTAATTGTGTTATACATAATTTTACATCCACATTAATTCTCTCTCATCTCACATTTTTCTCTTCTTCCAAAATTGCCTTTCCAACTTCAAAGTCTTTTTCCTATTTATTTTTTCCAACATCCTCTTGATGATTATGTCTTGTACTTTCTATCTGCTAAAACCTAACCAATCACCAATGATAAATTACCATTTTCTCACCTCCATTTTCAACGATTTCTTACAATCGAATACATGTCACTTTCACCAACTACTCAGACTCCAGAAAATCATGACACGACTTTCTTAAACATATGATAAGCACACCCTTCATTACTCGAAACGTGGGTGACAAAATTCATGACATAAATATGTTTTCTTCCATCTTTCCCATCTAATACTCCACTACTCATTCTAAATCCCCCACTCTCTTGTCTCCTAACAACCCATGATCAATCCCCAATGGCGATCTTGTTACAACCCCAACTTTTGGTTTCATTTGGTGAGAAATGTAATTTCTCATATTAAAGATATTAGAACAAATAATGATATAATTTGTTTTGGATAAATGGATCTCGTTTACAATAGCCTTGATGGTTGTTTTGTGGGCTGTATTGGCTATTGGTCCCAATAATAAGGAAAAGACAAAAGGAACTCCATTATTAATAAGAAATGGAGAAAAGAAAATTATAGAAACCTCTAGAAGGCAAAAGAATTTTATCCAAAGGTGGATTTCATACCTCTTAGGTTCCTTGGGTTCTAAGGAGTCTAAAGTTGCAAAGAGAAAGCAATAAGAAAAGAAAAGATCAACTAAATATTTTTTTATTAAGAAAGAAATTGAAAATAATGATAAAATGTGGGAAATAAGTAGAAAGAGGTATAATTGAGTCACCCTTGATGGATTTTCGTATCTAAAGGATTCCTAATGTTAAATAGAATGTCAATGAGGAAAATAAAGAGAAAGATAAAGAGAAATCCTCAAAAAGAGATATTTTAATAAGAAATAAATAAGATAATGTGAAATAATGAATATACATGCATCTAGAAGGATAATAAGTATCCTTAAAAAGGAATTTCGAAATCATAGAGTTCCTTGGGGTCCAAGGAGCCCCAATGGAGAAAAAGAAAGAGAAAATATCAATAATAGAAAATAAGAGGATAATATGATGCATAATGAAGGATTTTCATGGTATTGTCAAAAAGATGGCCAATAGATTAAAAGGCAAGTACAAATAGAATGAAAGAGGTAAAATTTGAAATCATAATATCTAAAGAATAAATAATATTAAAGAGATAATTAGGAGAGAGAAGCTTTCTTTCTAATGAAGGAATTGGATTCCTATTGGGAAAAGTCCTTGTATCCTTGTGGATGAACACGATAGGGCGTGGATACCCTCCCCTATATAAGGGGTAGACCCTCAGGTTCGAGTTCAAGAGGGATCATATGCAACACCCTCTCTTCTTCTTCTTCTTCTTCTTCTTCTTCTTCTTCTTCCATTCAAACCCTAATCAAGAGGATAGTCCAACCCCTGGGACACCAGAAGCCACGGGCTGGAGTTCGATGGAAGCATGATGCTTTCACGACACCACAGAGGAGTGAAGCCATCTTCCCCGTGCTCTGGAGGTTGCGCAACATCCATTGTATGGATGCAAATCAGCCATGAGTGGTGGAACCAAGCAGGCTCAAACATCCATCCTACCTGCGACCCAAGGGTACCCCCCCCCCCCCCCCCGTGCGCTAAGGCACGGTGGAGGCAGGGGAAACCTCCCTGGCAGTCGTCGAGGTCAGGCATGGAGAAGGGAAGCCACGCCTAGGGCTGCAGGTCGGCGCAGTAGGGGTATCGGGAGGAGGAAGACAACCCTTTGGCCGTTTGATAAAAATACCCCTCTGGGTATTGAATAAATGATTCACTTATCTAGGGCAAAATCGACATTTGATTATGTTTCCAAACCAACGAGCGCGTTGCATGGGAATAGGGCGACGTGGCGTCTTCTGATTGGCCCAAGTAAGATTTTATTGCAAAATTCATAACTAAATAATGGTTGCTTGGATTGGTACATATAATATATATATATATATATATATATATTGCTCAAAAAATGAGAGGAATTCATTAAAAATAGTTTTAGTGGCTAATTCCTCTTGCTATTCGAAAAGTAGTGTAAGTTATCAACTTTAATGAATTAAATATTAAGAAACCCTATTTGGAGATGATTATTGTATTTAGTAGGGTTTAATGGATGATTAAAGTTGATATTAACATGTTAATTGTAAAAAGGTATATTGAGAACAAAAAGGATAAACTTTGCATGTAATTAGTTTAATTTAGAAATTCATGTGCATAAATATGCTTTAATGGGCCTTGAAACCCTAATGTTAGTAAATGTGACTCATAATGGTTTTAATTATTCAAAATCGTGAATAAAGTTGAGATATGATAATTCCAAACTAATTCAAGTATAAAAGTTCCTAATTGTGGATAAATACCCTTAATGTAGTAATTAGGGTTTTCTAATGGATGAAGGTAGAATTAATGACAAATAGAGTTCATATGTGAATTAGACCATAATGAACTATGAATTGATGATAAATGAGCATAATGATCTTATCATGGATTAAAAGGATAAAATTGGTAGCTTTAATGTAAAAGAGGCTTAATGGACTTAATTGATGGTTAATTATGCTTTTTATGATATCAGGGTTATATGTTGTTAAAAGATAACCTTAGTATCTTTCATGATGAATAGATGACATAATTAGGTTTTGTGAGTAATTGTATAAAATTAGGGTTTAAAATAATAAGAGATGAAGGGAAACCCTAATTGCAATGGAAACCCTAAAAGTGGACTAGAAACCCTAGGAAGCGAGCTACGTTTAATAGATCTTGATGGCATGATTAATAATAGGAAATTGTATGCCTATTTCAGGATCTCATAATGTGCTTGCTTGCCTATTTGGATTTTTGATTGGATTATTCTGTCTCAAATCAGCCTGACAGGTATGTGGTTACTCTTATGGATAATTGCTTTAGTTTCACTGCGATTCTCAGTTGTTTTATCAGTTGCCTGAAAATAACTGCTTGGATGACTTTTATTTCATGCAACTATAAAGTGACTATGACTATCACCATAAGTATGCATACATGACTGGCTCAAATCCTGGTCCTCCTCTATGGCTTTGCTAATGATGAAAAGGGTAACCTGGTAAAGGGTCTACTTGTTAAGTTGGGCCATCAGGTTATTAAGAGTTAGGGATTGGGCTACTTATGGGTAGTGTCATGCGACTCTATAGCACACCATGAGTTAGGGATTGGGCTACCTATGGGTAGTGCCATGCGACTCAACCCTAGATATTGATCTACCTATTAGGTAGGATCATGCAGGGTTTAATGGGGATCTACCATAAGGAAGGTAGCATCCAGGTCTACTATAGGGACAACACAGAGGCTAGGGTATGTATGGATTGAGCAGTTATGCTTAAAATGTGAAGTTGTTTGTTAAATCATAATTGACTGCAATATGTTGTTATAGTTAATTGCGTGATTATTGTTTCCCCCACATACCAGCTTTATTCTGACCGACATTTTGTTTGTCGACGTTTTAGATACAAGTGAAAAGAATAAACAGTAAAGTGACATATGTGGAATTAAATGAGAATTAAAGTACAAAGGAAGATTAGTTAGAATAGACTCTAGATATGGATAGAAGTAGATGTCCAAGTTTTTGAAAAAGGTATGCGAAGTTTAATTTTTTTTATAGACTTTCAGTTTAGTTGGTAGAATTTGATAATTATTATTGATTATTTATCGAACCTTTGATCCAGAAATTGGGATAACGACTCTGACCTTTTTGGTCTCCCTTAATTGGGGGTTACTAGGAGGTGGGGTTGTTACAGATCTCCTTATCAATATCATAATTTACTTATTTTGGGTATTATTAAATAATTTGTCACACTCACGTAAAATAAACTAAAGTTTATAATATGGACTATCTATAATTAATATATGTAAATAATTTGATTAATCAATGAAACCAATCAATCAAATATTACATCTACAAGTATTGACACTATGGAACATATATTGTTTTCTCAATACCAATAATAATTAAAGATAAACAAATACAAACCATGTATATTAATTTAAGAATGGATTGTCACTTTCTGAAATTATCCTCATATAGACATATTTCATCATCTCTATATTTTTTCTTTTGACATGCAGTGAGGTCGTTCTACATTATGTTTTGTACAAAATGGTAATATAAAGGTATACAACAACTTTCTTTTATGAAAAATATTAAATACTTTTCTTCTATTTAATAAGCTTTATAATACTTCACAAAGATTGCATAAATATATTAATATAAAACATCCTCCTTTATTATATTTTTTAAAATTTTATTTTAAGTTAAAAATAATAAATTTGCAATACATATCACAAGTGTCTATTCTAAGATTTATTCGAAAAACATATATGTTTCAAAATTAAATAGGCTCCACCATCTAAAAAAGATTGGCAGTCCAATTCGTTGTTTGTACCTCTATAAAGACATTTTTACAAGACACGATAAATACAACTATATTGTCTAAAAAGATCATCTAATTTAGGTTTATTATATTTATCATGACACGTGCATGTGCACGTGTATGTTCACTAGTTGAACCAAAACAAGATTACCATTATAAATAAATATCATATTTTAACCCTAACACCCCGTCTCCGCAAGACGCTCAGCTCAACACCTTTCCGTTTCTCTACCGCCAGTGCACAACGTTGTTCTCCCCAGCAGTGCCACTATTGTTCAATTCCCTAACGTACACCATCTCTTCCTGTGGTCTGGGTGTGGTTGTTGTGTCAGCTTGTCATTGGTATCACCTGGTCATTCTCGGCTTGCAGACAGACGATAAGTGAGCTCTTCAAGGCCTTGTAAAGCTCCTCCAAGATCCTTATAAACAAATTTTTAGGTAATTTTCTAGATCTCGGTGTCCCCTGTTCGTTTTTTCCCTGGGTTCCATAGATGCATTGGCCTTAGTCTCCCTGCTTTGGCCCTACGAACACACAAAGATCACATTTATGATCTTGCGAGCACACTTAGATGCTTATGAGGGTTTGAATCTTTCTCTTTCTTCTCACATGGGTTAGAGGTTGATGTTCCCTGGTTGTTTTCTTTTCCTGGATCGTCTTGGACATGTCAGGGTCTGTTTTCCTTTCTTTCTGCTTGCTATGCCTTCGATTATTCTTTCCGCAGCATCTCAGATGATTGAAAGGGCATGAGTCCCCTTTTTTTCCTTGTGTCTTGGATTTCCACCCTCGTCCCCATGTTATTCCAGTACTCAACCATGGTAGTTCAGGTCTACTGCCTTTGTTGTTCCCGACCTTGTTTAGGGAATCCTCTAATGGACCAAGCCAGTAAAGCCAATGTTTCATTGATCTTTGTTCGTCTTTACTTCAAAATGAACCGTGATTATAAGTTAAATATACAAACGACATGCTGCGTTCATTTTTCCGTCTCCGTAAATGTATACCTTTCGTGACTGCTAATTCGGAACCAATTATCCGGTTGAAATCGTTGATCCAAAGATCAGTACCCATATCTGTGATTCCGGCCACCTGGTTTTGAATAAACAAAGTTGAGGTTTTATTATATAATCCCTAAATGATGACTCCTTTTATGATACTATGATATTATATCACCAATTTATATATGTCCACCAATGTCGAGGCTAATAATGAGTAATATAACAGTTTTGTCCCGTTAACTACTATATTAACCAAGAAGTCAGAATTGTGATGTTTACCTAGATTTAATACCAAGGCACTATAGTGTTTCAAGATGTATACGCTAACTTCTAGTTATACTACATCAAATGAATATAAAGGACCTAGTATTCGTACACCTTGATGCAAGTAAACTGCATGTAAAAATAACCCAAAGAGTATCAAGACTCTAAATATGTCGACTAGAAAGGGATATGTGATCTGATAAAGCCTTTGGGTTTATAGGATAGAGTTAGTTCCAGTCTCCAGAGAAGCAGAGTAAATAGGATTTAGGCTTACAAAAGGTAAGTGGTCCATGCCCATGTGTATTCATACTTATTAAGTTCATCGTATTTACATGTTTCCTAAATAAGACTTTCATGATTTATGTGAACCAATGTTCTATGATTTTATGTTAACATATGAAAGTTAGATTTTAATACTTTCATGTGCATGATATCTCGAGTTGAGATATGACATCTAGATTTCTAAGATAGATTAAGATCCAAGAAACAAGTGTTATTTAGAATTCTTTAGAATGGTTGAGATATAAGAATTAAGTGCATGATAAGATCATAAGAGTAGAATGCCTTATCTTGATTAAGTTTACAAACTTATGTTAAGATTAAGTTTAATAAGATGACCTCAGCTTATGGAGTTAGACCCAGGCCCAAGTGCAGGTCAACTTAAGAGAGACATGACCCAGGCCCTATGTGCAAGTCATGTAGCCCAGACACCCTTAGTGCAGGCCAATAGAGAAGAGACATGATTGAGGCCCTTTGTGCAGGTCATGAGGCCCAGGCCCTTAGTGCAGGCCAATATAGAAACATAACTGAGGCCCTTTGTGCAAGTTATGTGACCTAGGCACCATAGTGTAGGTCATGAGACCCAGGTACCAGAGTACAGGTCTCTAGAGAAAGAAAAAGTAAAAAGATAAGAGCTAAGTTAAAGGAAGAAAAGTTATTTGTTTTAGTTTTTATACAGAGTTTAATATCAGTTTCATGCTTATAACGTTCAAGAATATTTTACAGCATCTTATTTCTTCAGTAATGCAAATATTAGAATATTCATGTCATTACTCTAATGACTATTTTTCTCAATGCATGGCTGGGGACGAGATGTCCGCAGGAAAGGAGCAGGAGCAGGAATAGCACGCAGATACTTGGAGTACCAAAATAGAGAAGAATAAGGTTTGGTGGGGTGCCAACTATAAGATGATCCTAAGATTTATAGATTCAGATTTATGTTTTCATATTTAGAACTCTGGACTAGAAACTTTGTTTCAAGATGTTAAATTAGTTTTCCATATGATAGACTTTAAGTTTCCTTATGTAAGAACAAATATGAGAAAGTTTGTTATTTAAAGCATGTTTGATCGATTATATTGTTGTTATGAATGCCAATTTTATGTAATGCCTCCCTGAGTACACGAGTTATGGATAACTTTGTGTTGCTTTGACACGCCCCGACCCCACGATTAACCACTGATCACGAGATTAGAGCGTGACACGATGATTACACTTAGCACAAAATCACCCTTAACTTTTTCTTTTCTTATTCACTTTGACATAATCTTAAAGAAGAATCTTATAATTTGAACATCACTGAAAACATACTTAACATGCGGAAGCAAACTTACTGTTCCAATTTTTACAACATACTACATAGTTTAAACAACATTACATATTACTTGCGGAATATATAGTGCAACAGTTAATTAAAACTAAATTGCATATTACATTATGTTTACTTTCTCTCACCCACACACATGTCCCAAGGACCAAGGGGAAGGGACTAAGAGACCTCTAACTAACTACTAACTACCTTCTATGTACTCAGATGATACGATCCTTCAGCCTCCTCATGCTGACGTTGACTTGAAAAATGTTTCAGTAGGTTGGTGAGCTATTGGCTCAGTGAATAGAATTTCACCCAACCATCACAAAAAAACTCATTTGTGTTTATTATTTAGAATAATATTCAAGAAATACTACACTGAGCAGGTCTAAGCAGTTTAATTTAAATAACAGAAGATATCAACATTTCATTATGATAATAATTGATGCAACACTGTAAATACAATTAATTAATAGAAAATACTAAAATTCCATTTAAAGAACAACTGTTGTGAAGGTAACTCATATCTTTCTTAACTCTTTAACTTATAAAAACTCTTGTGAACCTATATGAACATATTTTATCTTATGCCCTGATCATATGCAGTGTAATCTACATATGAAGACTCGTAGCGAACTACGATCCCACCGTACAAGACTTAGCCGACACCCTAGGATAGCTAAGTCTGACTACTGTCCTGGTCTGCTACAGGACTCAGGCTCTCTGGCCTCGACATCCTTTTGGTGCCGTAAACTGGACTTCTCCTCTAAGCTGAGTACATAGGTGGAGAGTCTCTAAGTCTCCGACCACCTTGGCGTATCCCCAGGTTTGATCGGGACACGTCTCTGACCACCTGAGCATATCCCCAGGGTTGATCGGGACACTACCTCGAGTCTCCGACCACCTGGGTGTATCCCCAGGGTTGATCGGAACCCTACCTCTTAGCCCTCGTGTCACTGAGACACTCGGTAAGTGTGGGACACGAGTCTTCGACCACCTGGGTGTATCCCCAGGGTTGATCGTTTCACCCCTAAGGTGCAGACCTCTCGAAGGGGTTCTACAGTGTCAGGGCACCTAAGTCTATCATTTTATTATTCTAGAAAATCTCTTACTACATTGCAATCTCTCTCTTACTTGTTCTGGACTTTGGTATCTCTATGGTACCGAGTCTATTTACTTGAACTTTATAACACGACATGAATATCATTCTAAATTTGACAGAGTAGTATATTCAAAACACTATAATATACTGAATAATCATCATACTATACATGCAGGCAGACTAAAATTCTTAAATAAACAGAATGCATGTCAATTTGGCACTTTATACACTAAAATCATGCAATTGAACTGTTAAGCATCACCACATCTCATATGGAGAATTTTGATATCAAAATACTTGATTCATTGAACACAATATCCTTAGGGTTTCAGTTACCTCATTCACTTATCACATGGCAACACCCTATCCTTAGGGTTTCAGTTACCTCATCTATTTGATTGTAGTTCAAATCACAATATGATATCATTCTAGAACTGACAGAGTAGTATACTGAAAATCATTGTAAATACTGAGTAGTCCTTATATCATGCATGCAGGCAGATTTAAAATTCATAAATAACCCAAACTCATGTCAATTTGGCACATACATACTGAATTCATGCAATTGAACATATTATTGCACTGATAAGAGTAATTACTTCACATATGCGAAATCATCTGTAACATTTATCAATTATCTAAAATTTCTCGAAGAACGTGCACATTAACCCTAATCCTGGTTTGTGCATCTCATAACTCAATTAAGAGTTACGTATCATAACACGAATTATTAACAATACTTGAGAATTTCTAGTAATATCTCAGAAAAATGTGCCAATTCATGTAAATGTTAATTCACACACATTAACATAAGAGGAAGCATGCAACAAGGGTTTTATTGCATATTTTTATGTTATCGAACTTTCTTTGAAGTCGTGCATCTGATAATTTACAAAAATTTGTATTGTCTGGGTTTATACCCAAACTGTACCATTATCGATCGTGTATTACTAATTTCAACATTCACACTTAGCAATTTAGGCTTCAATGAACTATATAAATTCACTGGTCCAATCCACACTGATCATATGCTAATCCAAATCATATTAAAGCATAAAGAAACGATTTATGAAATAAAAAGTCGGGCGACGCCAAATGCTATCCAACGCCTGTTATCAGTGAAAAACGCATAATTTACCAAAAATTTCCAATTTGCAGAGTTAAATCTTAGATAATGAGTGAAATCCTACTCACAGCGATTCGAGATGTCCAGATTCGTCCGAAAATGCATCTAGAGACCAGATTTCGGGCACACGCAAGTCATCTTCAACCTTGGATTTGCCCAAATTGAATCTACAGCAATCCAACAATACCATACACACGTACAGGTCAAAAATGAGCTTAGTTAAGAACGGAATCTAGGGCTAGGGTTTCAAATTTGAGCACATACCTCATGGACGGACTCAAGAGAAACATTTTGCAGTGTTGGTTGTGCCCAAAAGGACCTCTGGCCATCGCTTCTAACAGTAGTTGTTGCTTCCTACTTGATGAGCGATGCCCTTGTAGGTGGGAACAAATGGAGGCAGGTGGCCGCAATAGGGTAAGGAGGGAGGTTGGTGCCACTTGTTCGGCCTTCATGGGCCCAAAGCTGTCATTGCTCCTCTACTGGTCGACAATGTTGCTGGGCGCAGCACCTGCAACTGCTGCTGGCCGGTGCCCTAGCTGTTGGTCGCGACTGGGCAAGGAAAGGAGAGGGGAAGGAAGGAGGAGTGGGGGAAGAAGAAGGATGGAAGGGCGCCAAGCTAAATCGGAGCTAGGGCCAACAAAGATCGCACCCAAGATCACCCAAATCACAGCCGACCTGCCCTGTGGGCGCCGCTCTGCATTTGTTTCTGGGCATCGGTCGGTTGGGGAAGAAAAGATAAGGGAGAAAGGAAAAAGAAAAGAAATAAAAGGACAAAAATTGGAAAATTTGCATCTTAAACCCAAAGTTCTAGAAAATGTTGTAGCTCTCGCCTCGAGTGTCCGATTGAGGTGATTTCTCTTGCAAAATTTTAAGTGTGAGATCCTCTACACTCTCAGTGTAAGAAATTATGCTATTTAGCTTATCTCAGCTAATCAAAACACTAATCACATTTAAGCACTTAGCTTAGCTTAATTAACTTGATGATGCACTAGTCACCACATGAGCACTTAACTTATCTCAATTAACTTAATTATGCTCTAATAATGATACTTACTAGTTAATCATGGAGTAGGTCATAACAATCTCCCTCCCTTATAAGAATTTCGTCCCGAAATTCCTAAAACAGAAAAGGAAACTTGTTATGCATCTCTGACTCAAGCTCCCACGTAGCTTCCTCTAAGTTATGATTCTTCAACAGAACTTTAACTAATGGTATCTCACGATTCTTGAGTTTCTTGATCCTCCAATCAACTATCTGTACTAGTCCCTCAACATAAGACACATATGATCTGAGTTGTGCAGGTTTTGGGTCCACTATCTTCTCTGTACCAGGGTAACATTTCTTCAGCATCGATACATGAAACACATCATGTAAAATAACCAATTCGGATGGCAATTCCAACATATAGGCTACAGGTCCACTCCTTTCAATGATAGGATACGGGCCCATAAACCTAGGAGTTAGTTTGCCTCTCTTACCAAACCTCAACACTCCTTTCCATTTAAACCTTCAGATACACTTCATCACCAACCTCAAACTCAAGAGGTCTACGTCTCTTCTTAGTGTAACTCTTCTGCCTGTCTTGTGCAGCTATCAACTGCTCTCAGCATGTCCTCAAGAGTCTGAATGGTCCTCCCTAACTAACCATTCATTTGTGGGTAAAAAGTTGTACTGAACCTCAACTTTGTGCCTAAAGCATGATGCAACTGATTCCAAAACCTAGATGTGAACTTAGGATCTCTATCAGATACAATTGAAACTAGAATACCATGCAACCTGACTATTTCATCCACGCATAACTTAGCCAACTTTGGGACATCAAAGGTTGACTTAACAGGAAGAAAGTGAGCAGACTTAGTCAGTCTATCCACAATCACCCATATAAATCTCAACCTCTAGGTGTCCTGGGTAACCCTACCACAAAATCCATTGTGATATGTTCCCACTTCCACTCTAGTATAGGAAGAGATTGCAAGGTACCTACAGGTTTCTAGTACTCAGCCTTAACCTGCTGGCACACACTACATCTAGCCACGTACTCAGCTACATCCTTCTTCATACCAGGCCACCAGTACAATTCCTTGAGATTCATGTACATCTTAGTGTGACCTGGATGCATAGCGTACATCGATGCATGTGCTTCCTCAAGAATATGCTCTTTCAAATCACTGTCTCCAGATACACACAACCTGTCATGCTGATACAACACACCATTATCTAAAAACCTAAACTCTGGTCTTTTTTTTCTTTTCCCTATCATGTCATGCATGATCTGCCGTAACTCACTGTCATTTTGCTGAAGTTCATTGATTTGATCATAAAAAGAAGGCTTGACTTGCATTTGAGCAATCAAACCACTCTGTTATGTCACCCCTAAGTCTAAGTTCAACTTTCACATTTCTACTAGCAGGTCTCTCTTGAAACATGCCATAGAGAATGCATCAGCTGTTGAACTTGACTTCCTGCTGAGGGCGTCTGCTACCACATTCGCCTTACCAGAATGATAATCTATTGTCACTTCATAATCCTTGATCAATTCTAACCATCTCCACTGTCTACGATTCAGATCCTTCTAGGTGAAGATATATTTCAAGCTCTTATGATCTGTAAACACCTGGCATGTCTCATCATAAAGATAGTGACGTCATGTCTTAAGAGCATGAACTACAATAGCTAACTCTAAATCATGTGTCGGATAATTTTTCTCATTCTATGCTACTTACTTCTTGTTACTTATCCTTCTTATTTTGATCATATAGATAAACATCCCTAGAACTAAAACACACAAGGTAAGAATAGATTATTCATCATTCTTGTTATTACTGTAAGAATTTATTTCATAACGCAGTTCACTTTATATTATATTTCTCCTTTTGTTCAAAACACACTTGTTACATTTCAAATTTATATCTTACTCTTTTCTCTGAATCAATTTCAAATTGTTTATCTACCTTTCAGATTAGCTACCTTTAAACCCTGGATTTTATTAGTGCTAGCTTACCTTTCATAGTGCAAATCTCATGATTTTGTTTTATAGAGATGCTAGTATTCAAGGTCAAATCACTAGCGACATCCCTTGAACTACTATAACCCTAAACATTCTAGGGTTTGGTCCTTATCAGTAACATAGCATTATTGTGATGTGACTTGCTCCCTTAGTTTGAAAAATCAAACTTTGAATATTATATGTTTTACTAAAGTCTTCATTATCTTATCACTGAAATTTCATTTCTCTTACTTGAACATTCAGATAAATTACATTTTCAATTTACTTTGCTAAGGTTTCATCATCATATTATGTTTCATTATTTCATTCACTTAGACATCTCTACCATGGTAGCTACACATCATATATGTTTCAATTTTTTTCTTTCTGAATTACACATTTATTCTTTATTTTAGGAACTAGTTTGTTAGTCTATAGAGACTTAGAATCCAAAGGTAGTATGTATGAATGTATTAAACTTTATAATAAAGATATACATTCCATACTCTCAATTATGTCATGTAATCCTCATTCCTTAATCAAGGCCATCATTTCTAACATTTCTCTTGATTCAACTAAATTTATTATCCTGGTCTTATGATTTACATAAGGCTTTTTATTTCTATGTACTTATTGTATACTTAACTCTTTTCTTCTATTTTCTCTTTACTTTGAAGTACATAAAAGTATTTTACTTTATTACATGATCCATTCCATGGTTGATTCTTACTATCTTAGCCCATACATACTTTTCTCATATCTTTTTCATATTCTCATATTTAGAGTTCATATAATACAAATCATTAAATTTAATATGAACCTTATATCGTATTCCTTTATTTCCAATTAAGGATTGATCATATGAGGTCCCAACATTGGGTCTCCGATATCAGTTCCAACTAATTCTTAGTTGTTCTAATCTTTCCCTTATATCTCAACATCTTAGTGTATATACATTTTTCACCATGATTCGGGTCTAAATTATCCAGAGTCTACTTTTATTATATTTTTAATAGGAGTCATTAGATCCCAGTAACGCATCCTGCCAGCCGGACCAGGCCGAACCTGTAGTCCTGAAGCCAAGAGCTACTCAGGATTAACCAACTCCAATTAATCTCAAACATGTGGAAAGAATATCCACTTAGGGAAAACTCATTTAAACTTAACTTCTGGTCTACTTAATGAAACATTCGGTAAGTGTTGGACACGAGTCTCCGACCACCTGGGTGTATCCCCAGGGTTGATCGTTTCACCCCTAAGGTGCTGACCTATCGAAGGGGTTCTACGGTGTCAGGGCACCGAAGTCTATCATTTTATTATTCTAGAAAAGCTCTTATTACATTGCAATCTCTCTCTTACTTGCTCTGGACTTTGGTATCTCTATGGTACCGAGTCTATTTACTTGAACTTTACAACACGACATAAATACCATTCTAAATTTGACAGAGTAGTATATTCAAAACACTATAATATACTGAATAATCATCATACTATACATGCAGGCAGACTAAAATTCTTAAATAAACAGAATGCATGTCAATTTGGCACTTTATACACTAAAATCATGCAATTGAACTGTTAAGCATCACCTCATCTCATACTGAGAATTTTGATATCAAAATACTTGATTCATTGAACACCCTATCCTTAGGTTTGAGTTACCTCATTCACTTATCACATGGAAACACCCTATCCTTAGGGTTTCAGTTACCTCATCTATTTGATTGCAGTTCAAATCACAATACAATATCATTCTAGAACTGACAGAGCAATATACTCAAAATCATTGTAAATACTGAGTAGTCCTTATATCATGCATGCAGGAAGATTTAAAATTCATAAATAACCCAAACTCATGTCAATTTGGCACATACATACTGAATTCATGCAATTGAACATCCTATTGCACTGATAAGAGTAATTACTTCACATATGAGAAATCATCTGTAACAATTATCAATTATCTAAAAAATTTCGAATAACGTGCACATTAACCCTAATCCTGGTTTGTGCATCTCATAACTCAATTAAGAGTTACTTACGTATCATAACACGAATTATTAACAATACTTGAGAATTTCTAGTAATATCTCAGAGAAATGTGCAAATTCATGTAAATGTTAATTCACACACATTAACATAAGAGGAAGCATGCAACTAGGGTTTTATTGCATATTTTTATTTTATCAAACTTTCTTTGAAGTCGTGCATCTGATAATTTACAAAAATTTGTATTGTCTGGATTTATACCCACTCCGTACCATTATCGATGGTGTATTACTAATTTCAACATTCACACTTAGAAATTTAGGTTTTGATGAACTATATAAATTCACTGGTCCAATCCACACTGATCAGATGCTAATCCAAATTATATTAAAGCATAAAGAAACAATTTATGAAATAAAAAGTCGAGCGACGCCAAATACTGCCCAACGCCTGTTATCAACGAAAAACACATTATTTATCAAAAATTTGGGCAAATACTCAAAGCGATTTGAGATGTCCGGATTCGTCTGAAAATGCATCTAGAGACCAAATTCCGAGCACACCCAAGTCATCTTCAAGTTTGGATTTGCCCAAATTGAATCTGCAGCAATCCAACGGTACCATACACACATACAGGTCAAAAATGAGCTTAGTTAAGAACTGAATCTAGGGATAGGGCTTCGGATTTGAGCACATACCTCATGGACGGACTCAAGAGCAACATTTTGGAGTGTTGGTTGTGCCCAAAAGGGCCTCTGGCCATCACTTCTAACAGTAGTTGCTGCTTCCTACTTGATGAGCGCTGCCCTTGCAGGTGGGCACAAATGGAGGCGGGTGGCCGCAATAGGGTAAGGAGGGAGATTGGCGCCATTGGTTCGGCCTTCATGGGCCCAAAGTTGTCGTTGCTCCTCTACTGGTCGACAACGCTGCTGGGCGCAGCACCTGGAACTGCTGCTGGCCGGCGCCCTAGCTGCTGGTCGCGGCTGGGCAAGGAAAGGAGAGGGGAAGGAAGGAGTGGAGGAAGAAGAAGGCTGGAAGGGCGCCAAGCTAAATCGGAGCTAGAGCCAACAAAGATCGCACCCAAGATCGCCCAAATCGTAGGTGCCGACTTGCCCTGCGGGCACCGCTCTACGTTTTTTTCTAAGCATCGGTCGGTTGGGGAAGAAAAGATAAGGGAGAAAGGAAAAAGAAAATAAATAAAAGGCCAAAAACTGTAAAATTTGCATCTTAAACCCAAAGTTCGAGAAAATGTTGTAGCTCTCGCCTCTTGCAAAATTTTAAGCGTGAGATCCTCTACACTCTCAGTGCAAGAAATTATGCTATTTAGCTTGTCTCAGCTAATCAAAACACTATTCACATTTAAGCACTTAGCTTAGCTTAATTAACTTGATGATGCACTAGTCACCACATGAGCACTTAACTTATCTCAATTAACTTAATTATGCACTAATCATGATACTTACTAGTTAATCATGGAGTGGGTCATAACATGCTTCCTCAATGTGCATGTGTATGCTTAGGGAGGGTGTTACAGACTATTAAATGAACAGGGTAATTAGGGTTTCTTAACCCCATGAACGTGATAGGATTCCATAAAACTAAGAAGAATAAATAAAATCTCCTCCAAGAGAGAGGTAAATGGGTTCATGCACTTTGAGTATTTATTATTGGTTTTCATCTCCATATAATTACTATGATGATCAAGATGAACTACATGCATAGTTATGTGCTTCAAATTAAATCTTAACTCCATGAAAGTTCCCCTAAAGTTATTAGTTTAATATTATGCTTCAATGCTATTTGAAGAATTCATTACATGGTTATGTGAAATCCAATTAAAGTCAATTATTTCAAGATATTGATGAATCATGTAATGGGTATTGTTACTTTATCCTCATCATGTTAATGTTGAGCCTACAAGCCTTATGAGCACCATTGGGGCATAAGTATTGAGGATACTTCAATCAACCACCAAGATTAAGTTATGTGAATCCAAATCTACTATTCAATTAGTTTCATGCTTACTTATCATTAAGTTATTATGTTGTTATAATAATACTCAATACCGCTTACTCTAACATGGTTTTTATTGCATGCATGGCTGGGGGCGCAATATCTGCAAGTACAAAGAAATTTCTAGGAAAACGTCATATGAGGGTCAGCTTAAGGAATGGGTCAAGATTTCCAAAATACGTACATGGTGGGGTGCCATCTACAATAGAAGATCCTAACATTTATAGATAAGTTCATGTATAAATAGTGTTCAATCTTGTTTGGTTAGTTAGTTTCAATTCAAGAACTCAATTGTAAACAATGTATGAATCAAGGTCAATTTTAATACGTAGTGTTTCATTTATCTTATTGCTATGAATATCATGTTTTGTAATGTTCTCCAAGCCAAGTGACCCATGTTATGGACAACATAGGGTTTTCTTCTGTTGACGTATATATGTGCTTGGAGGGTCATTACAATATGGTATCAGAGCAACGAGTAGATGGCCACCAAGCTAAAGATTTATATGTTCTAAGCCCTAGGTATAGAGGATTAAGTTCAAGATATGAGAAACCAAAGTTGAGGTCTATTAATAAGGCATAAGTTAGATAAGGTGAGGGTTACGTGCTTAGATGTTTTATATTTTTTTGTTAACTCTTAAATGGTACATAGCATTCACTCTCTTCTTCCCACGTGCTTGTGGTATGGGCCGCAGACTCCTGGGGTTTTGTAGAGAGAATTTTATGTGCATAATCATGCTTGTCTAGTCTTTTCAAGTGCATGTTGTATGGGACATGTGTATGAGGGAGGTGCTAAGATAAGCATGATAAAATAGGGCACCTCTGAATATATGACTCATCGACATGTATCCAAAGGAGATAATGAATATAAGAGTTGGCATTAAAGTTTGAGACATATAGTCACCTAAACCTAATTAGTTACTTGATAATACCAAGCATGCATACAAAAAAAAAATCATGCACACGTTACTAAACAATGTCCTCTACTACTTTATGATTATCTGTTCAAATTGAACATCATGTATTACTGTTATGAATTATGAAATTATGAAAATCATGTCTAAGTGTAAGAAACCTTGTTATGTTGATAATTGTTCTCTCTATCATGTTATGTGAGCCTTAACTGACCTTATGTGATCCTTAATTGGGCTTATGAGCTCTGCGGGAGCATTATGTGAGCCTTAACTGGCCTTATGTGAGCCTTAATTGGCCTTATGAGCTCTGTGGTAGCATTATGTGAGCCTTAACCGGTCTTATGTGAGCCTTAATTGGCCTTATGAGCTCTGTGGGAGCATTATGTGAGACTTAACCGGCCTTATGTGAGCCTTAATTGGCCTTATGAGCCCTGTGGGAGTGTTATGTGAGCCTTAACTGGCCTTTGGAGCACTGTGGGTGCAATTAGGAGAGTGACAATATCTACTCAAGTAAAAGTCCATCTTATTATGAAATCATGTCAAGTTAACCAAGTTCTCATGAAATTATGTTAACTATGAGTAAGTCATGTCTTAAGTATGACAACGATACTTTAAGTTGATGTTAGAGATTAGGATACACAAAATAAGTAAAACGCTAAGGTGGGTAGTATCTAGAAATTTTGAGGATGAAATTTATTTAAGGTGGGTAGAAATGTGACATCCCAAATTTTATAAATAAAACAAGTTTAAGATATGTAGTGCAAAATTTTCAACTTTTAATTTCAAAACCTAAACATTTAAGTTAGTTACCCCAAATATTGAATGCATTAATTGAAATAAGAAATAAAGGGAGATAATATGATATATATACATATATCTTGTTGTACAAATTCAAAGGATAATTCATTTTATTTAATATACCCTAAGGTAGTGACTTGTATCTAATTGTTGTGAAAAGTTTATAAAAACCTAAATCTAAGAGGATGAGGAGATTATAGACTCCTTATTCAATCTGTGGTTCAAATTTGAAGTCATTTTGACTTCATTTGACCTTCCAAATCCATTCAGGAGTTCGTATATAGTTTAAGTGAAATATGATTGGAATATTTGAAGAACAAATTAATTTAGGCTATAGTCCCAGTCCTAAATGATGTCACGCAGACTTGAAGGTATCCTATTTGGGTGACACTCTGTTCACGGAGTCATCTATGAGCTGGGATACCTTCTCCCTTACCGGGTTCCCCCTTTGTGCGGGACTCATGATCCCAAACTAGACCGCGAGTACCTTTCTACATATCTCTCCCCGATCAACTGCTCTTTGAGTAAAGACCTCCAATGCCTTCACCTCACTCCCCTAGACTTTCCCATTTGTATGTTGAGGGGGTTTGGTGACTGAGAACTCCCACACTCCTAGAGTTGAGGGAGACCGCCCCTTTTCTGGACTCCGAGGAGAACCTGAGTCCTACCTAGATGCTACCTATGTAAGTCACCATCATAAAATGACCAGGGATCCTCCAAAAGCACAATGCGACTGTCATTTTTCCCTGGGGTTATCTAGAACCCCATCTCGGGCCTCCAGTTCTTTCTTCACCATAGCGGTGGCCTGAGACGAGGGAACTGGACATCTTGGACCTCCCTAAAGTATCGACGGGACTCAGGGAGAACTCCTAAAGTTTTCTCCATCCTTGCGTCTTCCCGATTGAAGGTATCTGATTTTTCCCCTTTTTTTCTTCGGTTACACTTGCTTCTGCAAATCACCTCTGTGGACCTTGTTTGATCTTGTTTTCCTACTTTTCAGCTTCTACGATATGATATAAATCTGTCCAAGCTTCTATTTTTCCCCAGTTTAGCTTCTTATTTGATATCCAATTATCACTACCTTGGTAGCCATGGCAGTGATGGGTTTTTGGGCCTCAGGCCACCTCGTGACCCTTCTAGTGGCTCGCTGTGACGACCCCAATTTCTATATACTTTCCTTAGTGATATTCACAGATATATGTGCACTCATATCTATAAATGTCAGAAGGGAAAATACAAGAGATTAAGGTAGCCAACTAATTCATAGAAACAAGCCAAGATTGTTGTTCATGACACCATTGAATAGCCACACAAACATCCATTCATTGAAGATAATAGATTCATTACATAAATTTATTTGAGATAGAAGAGATGAAAAGTTCTATAGTAGGAAAACAAAATACATAGGATTTAGAATATCCTATGCATCATCTAGTAGAATAAGAAACTATATAACTGAAAAGAGATAAGAAATAGAAATCTATCTATTTTATCCTCCATGTCCATTTATTAATAGCTTTAGGTTCTTTGAGATGCATTATTTGTTCCTTGTACCTAGAAAATACAAGAAACAAAATCATCAACAAAAGTTGGTACGTGGTAAAAGATACAATAGTATGGTTGCATGTATGAAAATACTTTGAAGAAAGAAGAAAGAAAAGGAAACCATTGCTTAAGGTGGAAAATCAGGTAAACACCTCTTTTATACATTTCATTTGATGCAGTTGTACTACAATTTTATAAGCACTTCTCATACATCCAATATGGGAAAAATTAATTCATCATACATCTAACATGGGCAATTCATCATACATCCATGTTAGGCAACATACATCCATACTGGTCCATGTGCACTAGTACCTACAACTCATCACAATGTCCTTTTATGTTTCATTAAGTTTTGGCGAAGCATATAGTATAGTAGTTCAACCAACAAAGTATAAGCAAGTATTTTCATACAAGATACACCTTATCATAAGAAACCAAGGAAAACTAGTATTATACTTAATATTGCCACATACTTGTTTTGGTTAGATCTGGATTCCAAGAGTCTAGAAGAATAATAACAAGATCACCCTGAAAAGAAATCAAGGGTATATTTGTTACTATTGGTCCATATGACCCATGACTATGGTTTATTATTTAGATATGAATACTTTTATCTTATCATGATTAGATCAGGGATTATTCATGACTTTCATCTTATTTTTGGAGTCACAAGATCAGATGTAAAAACTAAGGTCTCAGACCTCTTATCATCCAAAAGGAAAAGTCCACAGTTTGGGTTTCTATTATGATTTATTAGATCATCAAGGTTTCCTTTCTAGGGTTCACATAGTCCAATGGATCAGAGTTGGATCTTAGAGTTTCTAGGTCAGTCATGATCATGTTGGATCATTAAATATTTAGCATTTGACATATAGTGGCATGTACTATACATATGTAGAGAGAGAAAATTAGTATTTAGGGTTTCCATAATCATTGAGTCAACTATCCATATTTGATTTGGGTTTCGAGCCATATGGTGATCATGGACTCAAATAGGGTTTAAGATGTCCACAAAATAGATATTAATCATGGATGACTACCATTACACAGAATAAAGACAAAAAGATCATTAGGTCTTTGGGCTATTACTTTTGTAAAAGGGCTCAAATCTAGCTCTTGATTATATTTTATTTGGATGGATCGCATTTTTCTGAGGAAAATGGTATATAGGTTCACTATAATTCGACATTCCTAGCATTTTCTAGGATTTTTCTAAAAAAATCAATTTTCTATTGATTAAGATGAATAAGGAAGGAAATTACCTTGATCACCGGTCGGATCCGACTGGATCTACGGCTCAGGTTGATCCAAGGATTGTGATATGGCTCACGGATTGCTGAGATGGCATTCGATGATTGGTCCGAGCAACTTGAGGCTGCTCTTGGCTTCAGTTGTTTTGCACCGAGGCTTGCTGAGAGGGCAGTCGTGGATTGGTCCGCGTGAGTCCACGATGGCACCTTCCCTTCCTCTACTTCTATTTTCTCCAGCAGCAAGATGGTTACTCCAGAAAGGCTCCTCTCGATCCTTCGTGGCGATGGAGAACGGGTGAAGTGGCAAGCACCTTTGTGTACTGGTCCCGAAGTTGGACAGCCAACCAGTGTGTCGTGGCTCTCTGTCCCGTGGTGTTCGGTCAGGTTCCAGAAGGGAGGTCGCCTGAGAAGGTGGTTGTTTGGAGGAGGAAGGGACCTTAGAACTCTAATGGGAAGCACCAAGGAGGCTTGGCAAAGGTGTTGGAGGGGTCAGATTGGTGCGAGAAGCACTGAGGTGATCGAGCGGTGAGGGTGTCTGGAGGTTGAAGATGGTGGAATGGGGATGGGTGTTCGAGGTAGCTCGACTTGTAATTGATAGTGGGGAATGAGGAAAGGAGGGATGGCAGACCTTTGAGAGTCCTTAAATAGGTGTGAGGGAGGCTAGGCGAGGAAGCCCTAAAACCTCCGCCACCAGAGTCAGAAGGTCAGGAGGCTGGGAGGTTAGGAGGGTGCAACGACACGCGTAAATCGATAGTTGTTTGGGTAGTTGGCCATGAAATCGTGAGAAAAAGTTAGCTTGTCAGACAAAAAATTGAGATTAGGGGTGAGGTGGCGCATCAGGTCTGCTTGGGTCTGTTTTCTCCTCCCCAACCTATGCGGGAGGTTGAAGACGGATTCCTGGCCCTTAGATCCCCGCGTGATCCAAAGGGGTAGGATCTAATGGTGAGAAATGCCCAGACCAAAAATAGAAGCCATGTGACACATTTACGTGTCATGGCCTAGTCATTTATTCTGAAACTTAGGCCCTAAGCTTGAATATGAATCAAATATGCACATAATTTCAATTGCTCATATCTCCTAATTGGATAATCTGATTGCAATGAAATTTTAGGCGTAACTAAATAGTATCGTGATGTAGATGTGATACAAAATTGGGGTTCAAATTCAAAAGTTAAACATGGTTATTGATTAAATAGATTAATATATACAATCCACCATCATATAATACTAGGGTTTGAATTAATTGAATTTTGTGACTCCTTTCTATTCAATTTAGTGACGGAGGTATTTGAGGACATTTTGGTCAACAATTTGAGAAATAAAATTTTAAGAGAGAAGAAATAATATGAAAAACTCACTCTGTCACATTCTCCCCTCCTTTTTAAGAATTTTGTCCCCAATATTCAAGTAGCCTTAAAGAGATGTAGATATTTCTACTCAACCTCGGACTTGGCTCCCATGTGGCATCAACTTGATCATGGTGGATCCAGAGAACTTTCACCATATCTATATGATGATTACTACAAACCTCCTTTGTCTTGAAATCAAGAATTTTGACTTGGGACTCAGCATAAGACAGATCATCTTTCAACTCTAGGGGCTCATGATTCAGAATGTGACTAGGGTCTTTGACATAAGGCTTTAGATTAGATACATGAAAGACATTATGCATGGCACTATACTGAGGTGGTAAAGCAAGATGATAGGCACATTCACCAACCCTTTCAAGGATCTCAAAAGGTCCCACATAATGAGGACTGCCTTTCCTTTATTCTTGGCCAAAGCTCGAATAGGTCGGATCTTAAGAAAGACATGATCACCTTCCTTGAACTGATGTTCCTGCCTACGAGCATCTGCATAAGATTTCTACCTATCCTATGCTCGCTTCATCCTCTGCCTGATCAGTGCAACCTTATCGGTATATAGCTGCATCTCCTCAGATTTCATCAGGGTATGTTCCTCGACATCATCCAAGTGTAGTGGAGGCCTACAGGGACGCCCATATAAAGTTTCATAGGGAGGCATCCCAATACTCGCCTGATAGCTATTATTATATGTGAACTCAGCTAAAGGCAGGTAATGGTCCCACGAGCCTTCCCAAGCAAGTACACAAGCTCGCAGAAGGTCCTCTAGAATCTATAATGTGCGTTCTGACTGCCCGTCTGTCTATGGATGGTATGCAGTACTGAAGTTCAATTTGGTGCCTAGTTCTTCTTGAACCTGCTTCCATAGCTTTGAAGTGAACTTTGGGTCCCTATCCGAGACAATAGATGTTGGAACTACATGCATACGTACTATCTCCAGTATATAGAGGTTGGCTAGCTCAGAAACTTTTGCAGTAATTTTCATAGGGAGAAAATGAGTTGGCTTGGTGGGATGATCCACTATGACCCATGCAGCTTTGTATCCCTTCCTGGTCCTGGGTAGCCCCACTATGAAATCCATGGTGATGTGTTCCCATTTCCATTCCAGAATTTCAAGGGGTTGTAGTAGACCACCTGGTATCTGGTGCTCAGCCTTAATTCTCTAGTATGTCAGGCATCCAGACATAAATTCGGCAATATCATGTTTCACGCCCCTCCACCAGATTTGGCGTTGTAGGTCTTTGTACATATTTGTCATTCCTGGATGAACAGTGTACTTTGACCTGTGTGCCTCACTGAGAATCTTCATCTTCACAACTGATTCTTCAGGAACCCACATTCCGTTTTTGTATCGAAGACCGCCATCAAGACCCATAGACAGATGTGTTTGAGGCTTTGATAGGAGAGAGGAGAGCTCCATAAGACCAGGACTAACTTTTTGTCATTCAAGAATTTCATAATGTAAGTCAGACGTGATAGAGATATTGTTGACATGTACATGATCAGACAGGAATTGTGGCTTCCAGCCCACTAGGTTCTCCATATTCCTCCATTCGGGAATAGATAAGGATGCACACACTGCCCTTTTCCTACTAAGGGCATCAACGACTACATTTGGCTTACCCAGATGATAGGCAATAGTGAAATTGTAGTCCTTTAGATACTTGATCCATCGTCGTTGTTGCAGATTCAGGTCCTTCTGTGTCAGAATGTACTTCAGGCTTTTATGGTCGGTGAAGATGTCGAACATTTCCCCATACCAATAGTGCCTCCAGATTTTGAGAGCATGAATGATTGCATCTAATTCCAAATCATGTGTGGGATAATTTAGTTCATTGGGTTTAGCTGTCTGGATGCAAAGGCCACCACTTTTCCATTCTACTGCAGGACACATCCTAAACCATTCCTCGAAGCATCAGTGAATATTACAAAGCCTTCATTGCCAGATGGTAGAACAAGAACAGGAGATGACGTCAACTTCTGCTTCAAATCCTAGAAACTGGACTCACAAGCAGCTGACCAGATGAAGTGCTCATCTTTTCGAGTAAGCTTAGTCAGAGGAAGTGCCACTTTTTTAGAAAAGTTTGGAATAAAGCGACGATAATATCCGGCTAGACCCAAGAAGCTCTAAATTTTAGAAGGATTCTGAGGAGGTTTCCAATCAAGTATGGAAGAGACTTTGGCGGGATCAACAGATATGTTACCCCCAAAAATGACAATTCCAAGAAACATGACTTTATCAATCCAAAATTCTCATTTTGAAAGCTTTCCATAAAATTTCTGGGTTTGAAGGATGTCAAGAACTGCTCACAAGTGTTCCCAGTGTTTTTCCATACAATCAGAATAGATCAAGATATCATCAATGAATATGACCACGAACTCATCAAGTTCATAAATACGCCAGGTGTGTTGGTAAATCCAAATGGCATCACTAGAAATTCATAATGCCCATAATGTGTTCGAAAAGCAGTTTTAGAAATATCACTTTTTTAGAAATTCATAATATGACCACTTTTTTAGAAAAGTTTGGAATAAAGCGACGATAATATCCGGCTAGACCCAAGAAGCTCTAAATTTTAGAAGGATTCTGAGGAGGTTTCCAATCAAGTATGGAAGAGACTTTGGCGGGATCAACAGATATGTTACCCCCAAAAATGACAATTCCAAGAAACATGACTTTATCAATCCAAAATTCTCATTTTGAAAGCTTTCCATAAAATTTCTGGGTTTGAAGGATGTCAAGAACTGCTCACAAGTGTTCCCAGTGTTTTTCCATACAATCAGAATAGATCAAGATATCATCAATGAATATGACCACGAACTCATCAAGTTCATAAATACGCCAGGTGTGTTGGTAAATCCAAATGGCATCACTAGAAATTCATAATGCCCATAATGTGTTCGAAAAGCAGTTTTAGAAATATCAGAATCTTTGACTTTAAGTTGATGGCATCCAGAGCGAAGATCAATTTTTGAGAAGACTTTAGTAGTGTGAAGTTGATCAAAGAGGTCATCAATGTGAGGGATAGGGTACTTGTTTTTAATGGTGGCTTGGTTCAACATGCGATAGTCAATACACATTCTCATAGAACCGTCTTTCTTTTTGACAAAGAGAACGGGTGCACCCCAAGGGGAAACACTAGGGTGGATAAAACCTTTGTCGAGAAGTTCTTGTAACTATTTCTTCAACTCCATAAGCTCAGAAGAAGCCATCCTATATGGTTCCCTAGAAATTGGAGTGGTTCCTGGAAGAAGATCTATGTAGAACTCAATGTCTCTATTTGGAGGCAGCCCAGGAAGCTCCTCCAGGAAAATGTCAAGAAAGTCACGTACCACCTCCAGTCTTTCTATAGGCCCGTTGTTCGGACTGGTCTCTGATACTAATGCGAGGAAGACCTTAAATCCTTTATAAATGAGCTTTTTAGCTTTAAGAGAGGAAATTATGATATTATTACAGAATCCACTTCCCCAAGGGATCACCACAGGAAAGGAATGAGGCTGAGAGAGAACTACCATCTTGTTTCTATAGTCAATGTAAGCATGATATGTGTATAGCCAATCCATGCCAAGTATAATATCAAAGTCTTCCATGGTTAAGAGAATGAATTCAAAGGGCATATCATGATTTTTGAATTTTATAGGGAGGACATCCGTTTTCTGTAGGGTAGTGAGTATTTTTCCACTAGGAGTAAACACATCTAGGATATATCCCAAGTCCCTTATATGCAGATGTAACATAGATGCTAGATTTCGAGAAATAAAAGTATTTGTGGATCCAGAGTCAAATAAAGCTTTAACAGGGTGATCATTTAATAATATAGTGCCTACACAGGACAATTATATTATGAATAATTCGAAGACATTTAAACAGAAATTAGATATATGAAAATATTTTTGGTTACTTTCAACAAGTTAGTTGGGATTTTCCTTTGCTTCCTCTGTTGTCACAGCGAATACTCTGGCATTGTGGCGTCCCTGGGGGGGTGGAGCACATACTGGAGGTTTTCCAAGGATAGACGAAGTAGGGCACTTGACGAGGAAATAACCCTCCTTATTGCAGTTGTAGCACACCGACTTGGTGTAGCGACAAGGTCCATCATGCCCTCGTCCATAGATTTTGCACTTGTTGTGGTACTCCATCAACTGACTATAGTTGTTCTTCTATCCTCCTTTTCCTGAACCTCCTCCTTTTCTTGATCCCTTATTGTTATGTTATGGCCAGGGTGGAACTTTCTAGACTTGTCCTCCTCAGTGGTGGTTAACCCTAAGTATCCCATGCTAGAAGGCTTTTGCAAACCCTATTCCCTTTCCTGCTTGAGGGCCATATCTAGGGCTTCACCTATTCTTCTGGGACAGGAGGCTATAACTAGGGTTTTCAGATGGGCAGTAAGGCAATCAACATAATGTTCGGTGAGGCATTCATCAGTCCTAATACGTGCATAACGCTCCAGAAGCCTAAACTTCTAGGTGTAGTCAACTATTGAGAGACGGCCCTGCTTAAGCTCTGTGTACATCTTCTCCTTCCTCTTCCTCTCATCTATAGACATAAAACAATTAGTGAAGAGGGTTTTGAAGGCTTCCCACCCCATGTTATCTATTTCTTCCCCCTATTCCCGCCATAGTTCTCCCACCAAATTTTTCCCCCTCCCTTAAGCAAATGGGTAGTGAATTTGACCTTCTTTTCATTGGACACTTCTACGGTACGAAAAGCATTCTCCACAGAGAGGGTCCAGGTCTCAGCCTTATCCATGACTTCAGGTTGGTCTTCCCCCCAAAAGGAGTCAGGGTTAAGTTTGATGAAATCTATCACTGTCATTTCTTTTTTCCTAGAAGAACTGGGTTCAGGGGTTCCTTTTGTGGCAAGGGTCTCCATGAAGTCTAGTAGGATTTTCTTTTGTTCCTCCCACCTTTCTTTGGCCGCAGCATTGATATCAGGTACTTTAGAGGTTTCAAGCTCTTTCCTCTTCTTAGAGGATGACTCTTTGGAAGCCTTGGAGTTACGGGTCTGAAGGGGGAATATTTTAAAAATGAAGGTGAGGAAAACATTTTCCTATAGAAGAGATGAGAGGGGAAATTTCTATAGATGAGAAGGGTCCTAATTAAGGTATGCCCAAGAAGTAGGGGACATTTAGGATATCGGCCAGGTAGACTCACACTGATATATAGGTAGCCTCGTGATTTCCAAGCTAAGTGGCTGGGAGACTTTAGCCAGACCCATGGCAGATGTTATCCTAGACACCTCCACCCTTCACATCCCTAACTCAAGGACTACCCTAGACTCACAATAGGGTGAATGAATTCCATGTGACTATGATGTGTGAACATTGGCTTTGATACCAACTGTGATGACCCCAATTTCTATATACTTTATTAGTGACATTCACAGATATGCGTGCACTCATATATATAAATGTCAGAAGGAAAAATACAAGAGATTAAGGTAGCCAACTAAAATAGAGAAGCAAGCCAAGATCGTTGTTCACGACCCCTTTGAATAGCCACAAAAACATCCATTCATTGAAGATAATAAAGTCATTACATAAATTTATTTGAGATAGAAGAGATGAAAAGTTCTATAGAAGTAAAACAAAATACATAGGATTTAGAATATCCTATACATCATCTAGTAGAATAAGCAACTATCTAACTAAAAAGAGATCTATCTATTTTATCCTCCATGTCCATTTATTGATGGCTTCCCGTACTTTGAGATACATTATTTGTTCCTTGTACCTAGAAAATACGAGAAACAAAATCATCAACAAAAGTTGGTACGTGGTAAAAGATACAATAGTATGGTTGCATGTATGAAATTACTTGAAGAAAGAAGAAAGAAAAGGAAACCATTTCTTAAGGCAGAAAATTAGGTAAACACCTCTTTTATACATTTCATTTGATGCAGATGTACTACAATTTTATAAGCACTTCTCATACATCCAGTATGGGTAAAATTAATTCATCATACATCTAACATGGGAAATTCATCATACATCCATGTTAGGCAACATACATCCATACTGGGCCATGTGCACTAGTAGCTACAACTCATCACAATGTCCTTTTATGTTTCATTAAGTTTTGGCGAAGCATATAGTATAGTAGTTCAACCAACAAAGTATAAGCAAGTAGTTTCACACAAGATACACCTTATCATAAGCAACCAAGGAAAACTAGTCTTATACTTAATATTGCCACATACCTTTTTTGGTTAGATCTGGATTCCTAGAGTCTAGAAGAACAATAACTAGATCACCCTGAAAGGAAATCAGGGGTATATTTGTTACGATTGGTCCATATGAACCATGACTAAGGTTTATTCTTTAGATATGAGTACTTTTATCTTATCATGATTAGATCAGGGATTATTCATGACTTTCATCTTATTTTTAGAGTCACAAGATCAGATGTAAAAACTAAGGTCTCATACCTCTTGTCATCCAAAAGGAAAAGTCCACAATTAGAGTTTCTATTATGATTTATTAGATCATCAAGGTTTCCTTTCTAGGGTTCACATAGTCCAATGGATCAGAGTTGGATCTTAGAGTTTATGGGTCATTCATAATCATGTCGGCTCATTAAATATTTAGGATTTGACATATAGTGGCATGTACTATACATATGTAGAGAGAGAAAACTAGTATTTAGGGTTTCCATAATCATTGAGTCAACTATCCCTATTTGATTAGGGTTTCGAGCCATATGGTGATCACAGACTCAAATAGGATTTAAGATGTCCACAAAATAGATATTAATCATGGATGACTACCATTACACAAAAGATAGAGATAAAAAGATCATTAAGGTTTTGGGCTATTACTTTTGAAAAAGGGCTCAAATCTAGGTCGTGGTTATATTTTATTTGGATAGATCACATTTTTCATATGAAAATGGTATATAGGTTCACTATAATCTGACATTCCTAGCAATTTCTAGGATTTTTCTAAGAAAATCAATTTTCTATTGATTAAGATGAATAAGGAAAGAAAATTACCTTGAACAACAGTCGGATATGACTGGATCTACGGCTTAGGTTGATCCAAGGATTGTGAGATGGCTCAAAGATTACTGAGATGGCATTTGATGATTGACCTGAGCAACTTGAGGCTGCTCTTGGCTTCAGTTGTTTTGCACCGAGGCATGCTGAGAGGGCAGTCATGGATTGGTCCACGTGAGTCCACGATGGCACCTTCCCTTCCTCTGTTGTTGTTTTCTCGAGCAGCAAGATGGTTACTCTGGTGTGGCTCCTCTCGATCCTTGGTGGCATTAGAGAGTGAGTAAAGTGGCGAGTGCCTTCGTGTGCTCATCCCGAAGCTGGAAAGCCAACTAGCGTGTCACGACTCTCTATCCCGTGATGCGCCGTCGGGTTCTAGAAGGAAGGTCGCCAGAGAATGTGGTGGTTTGGAGGAGGAAGGAGTTTGGGACCTCAGAACTCTGATGGGAAGCACCAAGGAGGCTTGGCAAAGGTGTTGGAGGGGTCAGATTGGTGCGAGAAGCACCGAGGTGATTGTGTGGTGAGGGTGTCTGGAGGTTGAAGATGGTGGAATGGGGATGGGTGTTTGAGGTAGCTCGGCTTGCAATTGATAGTGGGGAATGAGGAAAGGTGGGATGGCAGAGCTTTGAGAGTCCTTAAATAGGTGTGAGGGAGGCTAGGAGAGGAAGCCCTAAAACCTCCGCCGCCGGAGTGAGAAGGTCAGGAGGCTAGGAGGTTAGGAGGGCACAACGACGTACATAACTCGGTCGTTGTTGGGGTAGTTGTCCACGAAATCACGAGACGAAGTCAGCTCATCAGGAAAAAAATTAAGATAAGGGGTGAGGCAGCGCATCGGGTCTGCTTGGGTTTGTTTTTTCCTCCCCGCCCTATGCGGGAGGTTAACGACGGGTTCCTGGCCCTTGGATCCTTGCGCGATCCAAAGGGGCGGGATCTAATGGTCAAAAATGCCCGGACCAACAATAGAAGCCGCGTGACATATTTATGTGTCATGGCCTGGTCATTTATTCTAAAACTTAGACCCTAAGCTTGAATATGAATCAAATATGCACATAATTTCAATTTCTCATATCTCCTAATTGGATAATCTAATTTCAATGAAATTTTAGGTGTAGCTAAATAGTATCATGATGTAGACTTGATACAAAATTGGGGTTCAAATTCGAAATTTAAACATGGTTATTGATTAAATACATTAATACATACAATTCATCATCATATAATACTAGGGTTTGAATTAATTGAATTTTGTGACTCCTTTCTATTCAATTTAGTGAGGGAGGTATTTGAGGACATTTTGGTCAAGAATTTGAGAAATAAAATTTTAAGAGAGAAGAAATAATATGAAAAACTCACTTTGTCACACTCGCCGAGTTCGGTCATGGGTAAGAATGATGAACCTATGGTTCTCTTCTCATGACTTTCATGAATTTGTAGTAATGGAATGGAGATCTAAAAGATTGTTTGACCTGGTCTGTCATTTTTGGGGTGAAGATGCTTAGTAGGTTTTTGACGAGTTTTCCCCTAGTATGTTGCTTCTTGTTTGTCACACCCTCATGGGTTTTTCAGTCTTTAGCCACCTAATTGATCTAGCAACTGCAAGTGAGAGAACTGGCCAACTGGTCGGCCGTGATAGGGCCAGTAAGCAAGGGCCCACGAATCAAATTATTTTCCCATGAAATGATTAATTGATTTTCTTGAGTTCTGATTGGCCAATTCACAAAAATTCATATCTTCTAATTGGTAGATCAGATGGGATCGATCCTTATATGAATTTTATTTAGTTTTTTTGAGATCTAGATGATGGACTAGGATTCATAACCTGGTTTGATTCTATTTCCCCCTAATTCTCTAAAGGTCTATGAAACCCTAGAAATCAAGTTAAGAATCAATTATTAATGAATGACTATTGATTGGATAGGGTAATTAGGGTTTCTTAACCCAATGAACGTGATAGGCTTCAATCAAATTAGGAAGAACAAATAAGATATCCTCTAAGAGAGAGGTAAGTGGGTTCATGCAGTTTGCGTATTTAGTATTGGTTTTCATCAACATATAATTACTATGATGATCAAGATGAGTTACATGGATAGTTATGTGCTTCAAATTAAATCTTAACTCCATAAAAGTTCCCCTAAAGTTATTAGTTTAATATTACGCTTCAATGCTATTTCAAGAATTCATGACATGGTTATGTGAAATCCAAGTAAAGTAAATTATTTCAAGATAATGATGAATCATATAATGGGTTGTGTTATTTTATCCTCATCATGTTAATGTTGAGCCTACGAGCCTTATGAGCGCCATTGGTGCATAAGTATCGAGGATACTTTAATCAACCACCAAGATTAAGTCATGTGAAACCAAATCTATCGTTCAATTAGTTTCATGCTTTCCTTATTGCCAAGTTATTATGTTGTTATAATAATACTCAATACCACTTATTCTAGCATGGTTTTTATTGCATGCATCGTTGGGGGTGCAATGCCCGTAGGTACAAAACAATTTCTAGGAAAGAGTCATATGAGGGTTAGATTAAGGAATGGGTTAAGGTTTCCAAAATATGTACATGGTGGGGTGCCATCTACAATAGAAGATCCTAACATTTATAGATAAGTTCATGTATAAATAGTGTTCAATCATGTTTGGTTAGTTAGTTTCAATTCAAAAACTCAATTGTAAACAATGTATGAATCAAGTTCAATTTTAATGCATAGTGTTTCATTTATCTTATTGCTATGAATATTATGTTTTGTAATGTTCCTCCAAGACAAGTGACCCATGTTATGGACAACATAGGGTTTGCTTCCGCTGACGTATATATGTGCTGGGAGGGGCATTACAATATGGTATCAGAGCAATGATTAGATGGCCACTAAGCTAAAGATTTACATGTTCTAAGCCCTAGGGATAGAGGATTAAGTTCAATATATGAGAAACCAAAGTAAAGGTCTATTAATAAGACATAAGTTAGATAAGGGTTAGGGTTATGTGCCTAAATGTTTTAGAATTTTGTGTTAACTCTAGAATGGTACATAGCATGCTCTCTCTTCTTCCCATGTGATTCGGGTATGGGACGTAGACTCCTGGGGTTTTGTAGAGAGAATGTTATGTGCATAATCATACTTGTCTAGTCTTTTCAAGTCTATGTGGTATGTGACATGTGTATGAGGGAGGTGCTAAGATAAGCATGATAAAATAGGTTACCTTTGAATATATGACTGATCGGCATGCATCCAAAGGAGACAATGAATATAAGAGTTGGCATTAAAGTTTGAGACATATAGTCACCTAAACCTAATTAGTTACATGATAAGACCAAGCGTGTACAAAAAAAATCATGCACACGCTACTAAACAATGTTCTCTACTACTTTATGATTATATATTCAAATTGAACATCGTATATTACTGTTATGAATTATGAAATTATGAAAATCATGTTTAAGTATAAGAAACCTTATTATTTTGATAATTGTCCTCTCCATCACGCGATGTGAGACTTAACCGACCTTATGTGAGCCTTAATTGGCCTTATGAGCTATGTGGGAGCATTATGTGAGCCTTAACTAGCCTTATGTGAGCCTTGATTGGCCTTATGAGCTCTGTGGGAGCATTATGTGAGCCTTAACCAACCTTATGTGAGCCTTAATTGGCCTTATGAGCTATGTGGGAGTATTGTGTGAGCCTTAAATGGCCTTATGTGAGCCTTAATTGGCCTTATGAGCTCTGTGGGAGCATTATGTGAGCCTTAACCGGCCTTATGAGCATTGTGGGTGCAATTAGGAGAGTGACTATATCAACTCAAGTAAAAGTCCATCTTATTATGAAATCATGTCAAGTCAACCAAGTTCTCATGAAATTATGTTAACTACGAGTAAGTCATGTCTTAAGTATGATGATGAAACTTTAAGTTGATGTTAGAGATTAGGATACACAAAATAAGTAAAACCCTAAGGTGGGTAGTATCTAAAAAATTTGAGGACAAAATTTATTTAGGGTGGGTAGATTTGTAACATCCCAAATTTTATAAATAAATCAAGTTTAATATCTTTATTGCAAATTTTCAACTTTTAATTTCAAAAAATAAACATTTAAGCGAGTTACCCCAAATATTGAATACATTAATTGAAATAAGAAATAAAGGGAGATAAGATGATATATATAAATATATCCTATTATACAAATTCAAAGGATAATTCATTTTATTTAATATACCTAAAGGTAGTGACTTGTATTTAGTTGTTCTGAAAAGTTTATAAAAACCTAAATCTAAGTAGATGAGGAGATTATAGACTCCTTGTTCAATTCGTGGTTCAAATTTGAAGTCATTTTGACTTTATTTGACATTCCAAATCCATTAGGGAGGTTTGTATATAGTTTAAGTGAAATATGATTAGAATATTTGAAGAATAAATTAATTCAGGCTGTAGTCCAGTCTTAAATGATGTCAAGCGGACCTGAAGGTATCCTATCTGGGCCAAACTCTATTCATAGAGTCATCCATGAGCCAGGAGACCTTCTCCCTTACCTGGCTCCCCCTTTGAGCATGACTCGTGATCCCAAACATGACTGTGAGTACCTCTCTTTTCACAGTTCTCTCCCCAATCAACTGTTCTTTGAGTAAATACATATAATGCCTTTGCCTCACATCCCTAGACTTTCCCATCCCTATGTTGAGGGGGTTTGGTGACCTAGACCTCCCAGACTCCTAGAGCCATGGGAGACCTCCCCAGTTCTGGACTATGAGGAGAACCTGAGTCTTACCTAGATGCTACCTATATAAGTCACCATCATAAAATGATTAGGGACCCTTTAAAAGTACAATGCCGCTATCATTTAGCACTAGGGTTCTCTAGAACCCCATCTCAGACCTCCAGTTCTTTCTTCACCATAGCGGCGACCTGATACGACGGAACCGGACATCTTGGACCTCCTTGAAGTACCGACGTGACTCAGGGAGAACTCCTAAAGTTTTCTCCATCCTTGCTTCTTCCCGATTGAAGGTACCCAATCTTTCCCCTTTTTTCTGTTGTTACGCTTACTTCAGCAAATCGCCTCCGCTGACCTTGTTTGTTCTCATTTTCCTACTTTTCAGCTTCGATGACATGATATAAATCTGCCCAAGTTGCTATCTTTCCCCAGTTTAGCTTCTTATTCAATATCCAACTTTCACTACCTTGTCAGCCATGGTGGCGATGGGTTTTTGGACCTCAGGCCATCTCGTGACCCTTCCAGTGGCTCACCAAGTTCGGTCATGGGTGAGAAAGATGAACCTATCGTTCTCTTCTCATGAAGTTCACAAATTTGTAGTAATGTAATGTAGATCTTGAGGATTGTACAACCTAGTCCGTCATTTTTGGGGTGAAGATGATTAGCAAGTTTTTGATGAGTTTTCCCCTAGTATGTTGCTTCTCATTTGTCACGCCCTCATGGGTAGTTCGGTCTTTAGCCGCCTAATTAATCCAGTGACAGCAAGTGAGAGCACTGTCCAACCGACCGACCATGATAGAGATATGTAAGCAAGGGCCCATGAATCAAATTATGTTCCCATGATATGATTAATTGATTTTCTTGAGTTTTGACTGGCCAATGCCTGAAAATTCATATCTTCTAATTGGTAGATTGGATGGAATTGATCCTTATTTGAATTTTATTCTATTTTTTGAGATCTAGATGATGGACTTGAATTCAGAACTTGGTTTGACTCTATTTTCCCCTTATTGACTAAAGATCTATGAAACCCTAAAAATCATGTTAAGAATCAATTATTAATGAATGACTATTGAATGAACATGGTAATTAGGGTTTCTTAACCCCATGAAAGTGATAGGCTTCCAGCAAACTATGAAGAACAAATAAGATCTCCTCCAAGAGAGAAGTAAGAGGGTTCATGCACTTTGAGTATTTAATATTAGTTTTCATCGCCATATAATTACTATGATGATCAATATGAATTAAATGCATAGTTATGTGCTTCCAATTAAATTTAAATCCATGAAGTTCCCCTAAAGTTATTAGTTTAATATTATTCTTCAATGCTATTTTAAGAATTCATGACATGGTTATGTGAAATCCAAGTAAAATCAATTATTTCAAGATAATGATGAATCATGTAATGGGTTGTGTTACTTTATCCTCATCATGTTAATGTTGAGCCTACGAGCCTTATGAGCACCATTGGTGCATAAGTATCGAGGATACTTTAATCAACCATCAAGATTAAGTTATGTGAATCCAAATCTACTGTTCAAATAGTTTCATGCTTTCCTTATTGCCAAGATGTTATGTTGTTATAATAATACTCAATACTACTTACTCTAACGTGGTTTTTATTGCATGCATGGTTGGGGGCGCAATGCCCGCAGGTACAAAACAATTTCTAGGAAAGAGTCATATCAGTGGCATCTTAAGGAATGGGTCTAGGTTTCCAAATGACGTACATGGTGGGGTGCCATCTACAATAGAAGATCCTAACATATATAGATAAGTTCATGTATAAATAGTGTTCAATCATGTTTGGTTAGTTAGTTTCAATTCAAGAACTCAATTGTAAACAATGTATGAATCAAGTTCAATTTTAATGCATAGTGTTTCATTTATTTGATTTCTATTAATATCATGTTTTGTAATGCGCCTCCAAGCCAAGTGACCCATGCTATGGACAACATAGGGTTTGCTTTCGCTGACGTATATATGTGCTTGGAGGGGCATTACAGTATCACTTAGTGAAACGGTCGTCTCACCAACCATCTCACGTGCGAGATGACTATCTCGGCTTACGAGATTACCATTTAGTCTGACGCAAGTTGTGAAACTTCCATAATTATTGTGAAAATTCAATATCTTTCGGTCTACTCCACTCCCTCTTTAGTCCTGCATTGGCTGGGGAGGGGAACCTTGACCCTAATCCCTCCTATATATAGAGGAGTACTGGGGGATTCACTCTGACAACTGTTGTCCTCTCTGGTTGTTGTAAACAAGAGAGCACGGGCAAGTACTACCTAAAAAGGAGGGACAACTAATAGGAGATAAAAATTGAGAAGTTATCATTGTGGGAGAGAATGTTGGTGACTAGTACACTAACAGGGAGGACAACTCCTTCCTCTCCATTCTTGGTGAACGACGGGAGTTCTAGTTGGTCTGTGTGGACTACTCTAGAGGAAGGAGTCTTTTGGCTGCTTCTTGGAGAGTAAAGTCAACCTACAGTCTGTGGCAAGACCACCAGAGTCACTGTAGAGGTTGCACAGACAATTGTTCATGGTGAAGACCAGGAGCTGCACAACCACAATACAAGAGCAACTGATCAGTAGTTGCAAAGAAGCAAGTTTTATCACTGGACTTGCTCTAAGACCAAGTATAACTTTCTAAAACCATCCTTCCTCTTTCATAGTAGTTGACACCATCTTGCTGTTATGGGAATATGGATAAATAAAATTTTTGTTTCCACTACTATACTCTGTGTTTTGGGTTTTATGGTCTCGGAGTAGGCAGAGGTAATACAAATTTAGCTGGCCATTAACCCATAACAGGAGATCGCATCAATGACTATGTAATGGGAAGGATGGTTTTAGAGAGATATACCTAGTCTCGGGGCTTGCCCAGCTACAATACCTTGCAGTCATGTGCGGTCTTCAATGCCATGTCTTAGACGGTGTCTGTGCAGTTGTTGGACTTTTCCATGGACTTTGGCCTCCACCACAGACTGCGGCTGACGCGTCCTCCTCAGTGACAGACATCTCCCACCTCTACAGATAGTCCACATAGACCACCTGAAACTCCCACCGTTCTAGAAGAACTGATAGGAAGGAGACGACCCTCCTGTTGGTGTACTAGCACCAACCTTCTCTCTTAAACTCAGACTGCTTTTCTACAGTTGTCTTTCCCTCGTTGTGCCTCCCTAGTCGGGTAGCACTTGCTCGGGCTCTCTTAGTTACCAAAACTAGAGAGGAAACCAACTTTGCATAGAAACTGATGGTTTGAGTTGTGTGTTCAGAGAAGCCCCCAATACCCCTCTATTTATAGTAGATGACAGGGTCAGGGTTCCCAGTCTGTTTGGGAGTAGAAGGATCTGGGAATTCCATGAATAATTTGTACGGCAATAGGTGAACCGATCATTTCATAAATGAATTAGTCATTTGGCAAGGTGAGCCAATCGGTTCACTATTAAACCCATGATTTGGGAGTGTGAACTGGTCATTTCACTTCCCAGACATGCCCACAATTGACTTTCCTTAATCGTTTCTAATTAATTCAAATATTAATCCTTATTCCAATCGAATTGAACAAGTAAAACGTAAAAGTTTTCCTCCAACTGGGCAAATCCCAATTTCCACAGTTGGTAGGGCTGTGAGCCACCCGGTTCACCATTTGGCTCACACCAGCCGATCGGCTCACCTAGGTGAATCAGTCGATTGGCTATCCTGATATTGCCATTGAAGTCTCCAATCAACCTGACACTCTAACCAGCTAGCTCAACACTTGAACTTGATAGTTCTAAGTCTCGTCAGTCAATTGTATGTTTAATTGAGTACCTAAACACCTTTAGTCTCAATCTAAACATCATTCATGGACAATCTCCTCTTCCAAGGGTATCCTATGTGTGTGACCCTGCAGGTTCCAATTTACGTTGGCAGTGAATGTTCATAACAACTTATGACATCACAAGCAATGAGCGGAATCTAGTAACTCATCATTTCTACACAAGTAACTCAAAAGGTTGGAGAACAAATTCAACCTATAATCTGTGATTAGTGTTACAGTGATCATATAGTTCCTTTATCGCTGACATCCAGATTGAACTCGAGGCATAGAACGTCATCCTCTTCAACATTCAATCTATGTTCCTTGACCTAGATTAGACTATCTGAGATGCATGTGAGTTCACATATCATATATTGAATCACTTGAGTATGGCCATACAATTCTCAGTCTCACTTATAGTAGGAGGGACAAATCATACTCCTTTGTAGGAGGGACAAATCCCATCTCTATCACTTATAGTATATCCCCATGTGTCAAAGTCACCCAACCATCACCTTAATAACACCCATGTTTTAGGAATACGTTTGATGATGTCAAAGTGTACCCAATGACATGTGATGAGTGCACTGATTTCAGGTCTAAGAACTACTATCACCACTATCACTATGAGAGATGATTGTGACTACCATTCCAAGGTATCCATGTTTCACTCTCACGGTGGGTCTGTCCGATATACTATTCTCTAACATATATCTATGTGCTTGACTTGATATCACATATCATGACTAATGAGACTCTGTCATCAGTCAACACACACTCTAGTCATATGTATTATTGTTGTCTATTTTGCTTCCACAATAATATCTAACTAGGGACATAACAAGAATGTATGTACTCTTAACATACATATGGTCTCATTGTTCAGGTCCTTAAACTAAAGACATATGTCATTAAGTCATATCATTCTATAGACATCTATTGTTTATGTGTCATCATCTCATAACTAAGTCAAACATAATAGACATAATTACCTTTATCATTATCAAATCAAGTATCAAATGTGTCATTGCAATCATCAAATAATTGGCTCTCTGGGCATACTATAACAACAGACTCCCACTTGCACTTAGAGCCAATCACCCTCAAATCATATTCCAAGTGATATCAACATGTCCATCTTGTTTTTGTTGTACAAGTACTTTTATAGTGGGTAAGCAACATTTGCTTCAAGTTGGTATATTGCATGTTTCACATCCCCTCATTGTATGACAACTCGTATGAGATGGATGTGCCGTAGTAAGCTATCTGAGATTTCTTTGCCTAACCATTAGCTCCATTTATGTTATAGTATTACTACTGAGTCATCAATGGTTGGAACCTCCTACAAGTTCATCCATATGAACTTCTAGATCCATACAGTATCCTTTACAATGTTCGTAACACTAAGGTACTCGGCTTCTTATTGTAGAATTAATCAATTATTTTATTTTGGAATATTTCCAAATAACAATTCTTATTCCATGGTCAAACATAATTTTGTCATTTCAGAAGCTTGCATCAGTGTAACTCTTTACACCCAACTCTGTCTTATTACCATAACTAAAGAATTAATCCTTTTAGTACTTCACAAGTACACAAAGATGTCCTTCATGGTATTCCAGTAACTCTTACTAGATTTTGACAGATATCCATTCGTCATGTCCAATAATATGAAATTACTAGATATTTATATCATCTTTTCATACAAGATGATAACTTCATATATTCTTATCATGTCCAATTCATACAAGATTATGAGTTCATATATTCTTGTCATGTCTAATACATACAAGATAATTAGTTCATATTTTCTTGTCATGTCCAATACATACAAGATAATGAGATGAGTTCATACATGATAGATCAAATTGTGAATGCATATGACATCTATCTATGTGTTCCATATTCTTCATAAGAATTGGGACACTTGGCTCTTGATAGACTAACTCCATGGAACATGGACATGTTTTCTCTCACCATGCTGAATTCTTTTGGCATCTAGCCAAAGTATGTTCTCTTTCCTAGGTCAAGAAGCCCTCTTAATCTATCTCTATAGATCTTGATTCCTATCACATAGGATGATTCTCTAAAAACCTTTTAGAATGCATTTCATTGCTAGATTTTGTAGCATAAGGATGTTATTCCCCGTCAATATGTGGAATATACATATGTTCATACTAAATTCTTGTAATCACACATTATATCTTCATTCTGACTCAAGTCAAACTCTTTGACTTTCTTGTCAAATTGAATATCCAGTTCTGAGGTGCTTGATTCAATCCAAAGATTGATCTATGCAGCTTTATAGACTTTATTTGCATTATTGGATTTATAAAACCTTTAGGCTATGTGATGTACACATCCTACAAATAGTCCATTTAAGGGATGCAGTTTTAACATCCATATGACAAATATCATAGTCTCATGTAGCTACAATAGAAAGCATTATCCTGATGGATTTATCCTTGGTAACTACTGAAAAGATTTCATCATGTTCAACACCTTGAACTTGTTAGAAACGCTTTGCAATCAAATTACCCTCCATGTCAGTCTTCTTTTGGAAGACCCAAAGGGTTTTACCCCTTCAGGTTGATTAACCGAAGTCATACTTTGTTGATGTAGATGGATTCCATCTTGGATTTCATGACTTCAAGCCATATCTCAGTTTTTGTCTCTCATTAGCTTCTAGGTAGACTATTGACTCATCATATGATCAACTCACCGCCTTCTTATCCATAAGATATCATATATCATTCAAGCTCTAGGCATTTCTTATCAGAACCATCACAACTGTGTGTTACTTATGGAACTTTGAGATTCCACAACATTTTGTGATTCTCTTTATTCCCTATGTAAAGCATGTGCCCAAAAGGAAATTTGAAGTTTAGCTCATAATCACACTCTGACTTATCAAGGTGTGATTCCTTCTTTCTGATACACTTCTCATGATACACTATCATTTTGTTTTAGGTGGTGTACATTATCATGATCTTCTAGAAGGTTCTCAAACTCTTGTTTCAAAGTATTTCCATATCGATCAATATCAAAATTTAATACTTGTACCAAGTTTGTTATGTACTTCATTTATGATATCCTTGAACACTTCAAGAGATTCATGTTTGCATTTCACTAAATACAAACTATCATATCTATTGAGGTCATCAATAAATACATTGAAGTACTGGTGATTACCTTTAGCATTTATTCTAAAAGGTCTATATACATCAATATGTATAATCCTTCATAGAAAGATCGTTCTCCCACTACATCTAGTGAAGAACCTTTGTCAGTTTTCACAATAAATAAGATTAGCATGTCTCTATTGGTTCAACAACCAAAAGATTTTAGAGATCCATCATATGGATTCCAACAATGCAATTCCCATCTATGCACTCTAGATGACATTGCTATAGGCATTCAAGTTTGAGTTATCATGCCATTCATTACATGTGTCAGACACATTTGTCTCTTTAACTATCAAGTATAGTTGATGAGACATGCATTTCCATCAAAGATCATATCATTAAAATGAAACATCAATCTGCAACACCCTTTCCCATACAAGATGTATGATGTTTTCATTGATGGCATGTATATAATAGCAATTCAATAATTCTATTATATGCCCATGAATGTCATGTTGTAACTGTAGTGATAGAAATTCTTACTCTGTACAATTTCTAGCTTACTTCCTCTCATGTCATGAAGTAAAGATCTCTATCTCTGTCCTCTTCTTGAGGTCCTCAATAGATAGGAGAGTTCCCTTTCCAATGTCAAATAGGTGACAATGGTGGCACTTTCTTTCCTTATCCAACTTACCCTTCTCCATATCTTGAGTGATGAAGACTTGGACCTAAGCTTGGCTTCAGAACACTTCTTGACCTTGCTTTAGTCTATGGACTTTACTCTGTTGATCATTATCACATGTTTTGTCCTTTTCTTCATTCATGCTTTGGCATCAACATGCCAAGCACTTCAGACAATGGTTTGGCCAAGTTTCTCAACATTTGATAAATTGATATATGATTCACACAACGATTTGTAGAATCATATGTTTGGTCAACTATTGACCTTTAAGAAAGTGTAGTTAATCTATATGCACAATCATATTGAGAATATGAGATTATACTTGATCTCCCTCTATCTGGTTATACTCAAACATCTCTTTGAAGACATAATAGCTTTCATGCTTTACATGATTCTTAAGATGTATAACCATCACAATAATGTCCATGCTTCAAGCTATTTATGCAACTCGTAGTTCATATAGCTCAACATAAGGTTCTTAATGTCTTAGGCATCATTGGCATACTTCAAGTAAGCATCCAATTTTAGCCTTAGGTGCATTTGGAGTGATTTTACTATCTCTAGTCTTTCAAGGACTTTAGAGTTTACACTCGCCATTGAGAGCACTTCTCAATGGTCCCAAACTAGATTTTAACTTTATCTCGTTTATGAACTGATCACAATGGTAATGTATTCGTGTTTGTCTTTTGGATTCTACATAAGAATTTTGCAACTTTTAAAAACATTTTTGGTTTATTTGATTTGATAATTTTGATGTTATTAATCAGGACTTTAATTAATTATTGCTCCCACTATTTTAATCAAATTGACATCCCTCACCATCAATTCAGAAGATTGCAACGTACAACCTTCTAGTGAGCCAAGATTCAAAACAATTGAGTTATTACCGGACCAATTCCAGCGTCCATAATCAATTATTAAGGTAGGTAACTTTTACCAATTGCATCATATGTAATTCTTGGGTAGATGATATACACAACTCTTTAGCATAGTCATTTGCATTCCTCTAAGTGCTTAATCTCATTAAGACCACTTAGTTAAGCCTAACCTAAAAGCCAACACAATAGCAGTGCACCCCACTTGGTGGGCCCACACAACTACCATCACACTTCTACGAGATAGACAACACACCACCCTTGGGATGCCCATGCTTGTCGATCAAGATTTTCATGTGTGCTTCTTATGAAAAGAATCTAAGACTTAATATTATATTGAGGGATTTTATATAAGTACATATACATATCCAATCACCACATTATTATAGTACGTATCATATACATGCTATAACCATAACGAGAAAACATGCAATAATAATTAAAGCGATGATTATGGTCATCCTATTGTAATTCCTTGAGCCACAAGAAATTACGGGTCATCTAAGGTCTACATCATATGCAACCTATTGTTCAGGAAGATCTTTGGGCTTGAACCATTCTGGGTTGATCGGCTCATTGTATGACATGATCGGCTCGCCTCCTGGTCAGTTGGTTGGTCGGTCTGGCCTCTAATGTCTGTACATCTCCAATAAGGGGTTCGGTCATCATCTGGTCGATCTGGCTCCATCTTAAGAATCCTCCTTGGTCCTCCAGGCGGTCATCTCGTCTGGTGTTGAACGTCTTCTTCTTCGATGTAACAAAAAATAAACTATCCTACTTTTACATAATCTTTTAGAAACCTCGAGTTACGTTCGAGGGGAGCAAAGGTAGAAGAGAAAGGATCTTGAGTTACATGTGGAATAGAAGGTAGAGGCTCGATATGCAAATTGAGATGAAAACAACCATAACCAACCAAGCACACATAGGGTTTATAGGCCATAATCATGCTACACATCCACCATCAAAACCATTTTAGGGTGACGTGTATCAATTGCATATATACCATATCATATATGTATATTAGTTTGTGGACACATGTGGTATTTAGTCGGATATGCACATTATTCATTTTAAATATTCACATCTTATGCAATAAATAAATGATGTTAAAACCAAAATCTGATCATATCGATTTATCCCAAAACTTAGTATGTTGACATGGCTCTGATACCATTGTTGGGTTTTATGGCCTCAGAGTAGGCAGTGGAAACAAAAATTTAACTGGCCATTAACCCATAATAGGAGTGTCATCAATGACTATGTAATGGGAAGGATGGTTTTAGCAAAATATAACTGGTTCTAGGGCTTTCCCAGCGACAATACCTCACAGCCATGTATGGTCTTCAACACCATGTCTTGGATGGTGTCTATGCAGCTCCTGGTCTTCGCCATGGACTCTGGCCTCTACCATAGACTACGGCCAACATGTCCTCCTGAGCGGCAGACATCTTCCACCTCCACAGATAGTCCACACAGACCACCTAGAACTCCTACCATTCTAAAAGAACTGGCAGGAAGGAGACAACCATCCTATTGGTGTACTAGCACCAAGCTGCTCTCCCAAACTCAGACTACTTTTCTATAGTTGTCTTTCCTTCGTTGTGCCTCCCTAGTCGGGTAGCACTTGCTCAGGCTCTCTCGATTACCAAAACCAGAGAGGACAACAAATTTATAGAGAAACTGATGTTCTGAGTTGTGTGTTCTGAGAAGCCCCCAATACCCCTCTATTTATAGTAGAGGGCAGGGTCAAGGTTCCCAGTCTGTTCAGGAGTAGAAGGATCTGAAAATTCCACGAATAGTTTGTACTACAGCACGCGAACTAGTCATTTCATAAATGAATCGGTCATTTGGCAAGGTGAGCATATCGCTTCACTAGTGAATCGGTCGATTGGGAGTGTGAACTGGTCTTTTCACTTCCCAAACTTGCCCATAATTGACTTTCCTTAATCATTTCCAATTAATTCAAAGATTAATCCTTATTCCAATCGAATTGAACAAGTGAAACGTGGTTTTCCTCCAACCAATTTCCTCAGTTGGTAGGACTGTGAGCCACCCGGTTCACCAAGTGAACCAGTCGGTGGGTTCACACCATCCAATCGGCTCACCTGGGTGAACCGGTCAGTTGGCAGTCTTGATATTGCCAATGTAGTCTCCAATTGACCTAACACTCTAACCAGCTGTTTCAACACTTAAACTAGATAGTTCTGAGTCCAATTAGTCAATTGTATATTTAATTGAGTACCTAAACACCTTTAGTCTGAATCTAAACATCATTTATGGAAAATCTCCTCTTTTAGGGGTATCCTATGTGTGTGACCCTACAGGTTCCAATTTATGTTGGCAGCGAGTGTTCATAACAATTTATGACTTCACAAGCAATGAGCAGAACTAGTAACTCATCATTGCTCTCTAAGTAACTCAAACATTTGGAGAACAACTTCAACCTACAACGTGTGATTAGTGTTACAGTGATCATATAGTTCCTTTGTCGTTGACATCCAGATTGAACTCGAGGCATAGAATGTCATCCTCTTCAACATTCAATCCATGTTCCTTGACCTAGAGAAGATTGTCTGAGATGCATGTGAGTACACATATCATATATTGAATCACATGAGTATGGCCATACAATTCTCAGTCTCACTATACTGACAGGCAACAATCATGGAATTTTAACCATGATCAGTTGTTTTAAAGTTCTACAACAATGTTTCCTTTTCAAATTCGAAATGTATACAGAAAACCCTTTTTCTCGTAGATTATAATTCAAATTCATTTATCATAATTACCTTTGATAATTGTTTTAGTGTGTTTTGAATGATCTGCCAATGTATAAAAAATAAACTCCATAATTTCTTGTATGTTTAGATCACGATCATGTAATGATTTTTGCTCCTATCGTAAAACTTATAAATGTAGATGATAATATGGTCCACGCAGCATACCTATTGATATATGGAAAAAAATGAATCATTTTTTTTCCAAAGGTACGATCTATAACATCCCAAAATTTGAGACCTTGGATAGAATGATACGAAAAGAAATGATTCAACTACTCGTATCACAAAGATGCACCTCCTTTTCAAGGAGCCCATCACTAAAGAACTCCAAAGTTAAGAGTGCTCATCTTGGAGTAGTACTAGGATGGGTGACCAGTCAAAAAGTTGATCTTGGCTTATGCGTGAGTGAGGACAAAGCATGTAGTTAAGTCTAGTGGTGGTCTGTGGGGCCAGTCGTTATTCTTAAAATTCTACTAGATCTTAGGGAAGTAGGCCCGGGTGTTACAAATGATATCATAGCCAATTCCCCTCCAGTAGGTGGGGCCCACATGGGCATGTGGCATGCCAGTCTTAAGCCGTGTGGTCCAGGCAAAGTTGGAAATGGCTGTCCATGGTGATGTAGCCACCCTTGTGCTGGTATTCTATGATCAGGAGTTGGGTGTCCATGGGCCATTCAAGATTTTCACTAAAATGGGGCAATATTATGAGGCCATATAGTTGAGCCTTGGCGAGGATGTCAAGAGTCTAGGTGGGGGAGATTGTAACATCCCAAGATTTGAGACCTCGAATAGAATGATCTTAAATGGAATAATTGGGCTATCCATATCACCAAGGTGCACCTTATTTTCAGGGATCTCATCACTAAAGAACTTCAAAGTTAAGCGTGCTCAGCTTGGAGTAGTAATAGGATGGGTGACCAGTCAGGAAGTTCATATTAGCTTGTGCATGACTGAGTACAAAGCATGCAGTTAAGGCTAGTGGTGGTCTGTGGGGCTAGTCATCATTACTAAAACTCTACTAGAGCCTTGGGCAGTGGGCCCGAGTGTTGCACGAGTAGTTAAAAATCATTCAGATAATAGTGTTTTGTACTTTTCAATTTCTCTCATCACTCGAGATGTACCAGAAATTTATCATTTGAAAACATGTAATATACAATGACAACATATTATTTCCGTTGATGTAAGGGACACATCATCCTTGATATATGGGAGATGGTTGGACCAGCCATGTTTTTGTTCACCAACACAGAGGTACTTCCTATACAGAACATGGAATGGAGGTGATGAGCCAGATAAGGCCATCATGGAGGGAGAATGTCAGATAATGCAAGCATACATGTATTTATAGTGTAGTGAACATGGGTAAGGGGTGTTTCCAAATGAATGTGATCTAATTATATTAACTGAATTGTCATCCCTTGCATGATTTGCCAACGTCAACCACATATCATTAGGGGGGCATTGCAACATTGTTGGTCCCTCTCATATCGGAGATCATGGATTGGTTTCCTCATGGGTGTCCTCCCCCAACCATCCTTTGGTGTATATGGGCAGATAAATGTGGGAGTAGGTTTGACGGAAGGTGTATGGACAACTAGAGGATTTCAAGCAAAATTTGTTGCATTTGCCAAACTATCAGTGATATCACACCCCATAAGCTTCATGGGATCGATGATGGGACTGAACAGTTTTAGAGGGAGATGCGTTTCTCTCTGCACCTCAAGATCTAACAGTTCATCTTTTGGCCCATATTTTGGCAGTCCCCACTGATAGGTGGTCTTAAGCTTAATGTAGCCAGTGTTTTTTGGAAGAAGGGTGGGGTGGGAGCGAACAGAAGGGCTCTTAGAGGTATCATAAGGACATCTAATGGTGACTTTGTTGCCGACTTCTCTTACCCTAGACATGGTTTTTGTCGCCCAAAGTGCCTCCTAATGGCTGTTGAGGTCGGTCTGGGGATTGTGGTGGCTCCACCCCAGGCCAGAGTGATCTTGGAATGTGATGATCATCATTTTAAATCTTTGTTGGATGGAGCCTCACCATCTCCAAGGAGGGTCAAGACAAACCTTCAGAGAGTCCACAATCATATGCGAGATACATCTTGTAGAACAACCTTAATCCACAGAGAAGCGAACCGGTTAGCAATGCAGTTGGTTTTTTTTGGGCTAGTCTAGAGCAACCTTACTTGTTTAGAGACCTTAGATTCATGCCTCCCCCTGTTAGGGGTTTGTTCATGTTAGAATCTTAGGGCATAGCTTGTTTGAGGCGGGAGGCAGTAGCGTCTGAGGATACATAGAATCTTTACTTTTTGAGTCTTTACTCTTAAGTTTGGTCTTGAGTTGAGGATCCATTTTTGTAATTAGTTTGTTCCTCTTGTACATACCTATAATTTTTTTAAGTATATTTATAGTTGTTAGTTGTAAATATTTTATGAATCAATATGGATGTTTGCACCAGTTTTGTCTTATGATTGCACAGGGGTAATGATGGAAAAGTGGCACCAGAAGCTGCATAACAATACCATCATTGATGATGTTGTGATATTTCAGGTATTAAGAAAACATTTTTAGATATCCATTTGCAATATTAATTTTCTTCTCCTTGGATTATTTTCACTCAGGTACTTATAGATCAAATGGAATAATGAAGGGATGACTACTTAGATATGAACATGCTATTCATTCAAAGCCTAATTTCAGACATGACTAGAAGGAGGGTCTTTTATGTGATCTGTGACACTACATGAGGACACTCAATGTGATAAAGTTAGTTTTAACTTATATTTTCTCTCTCTTGTAATTTTGTTATTTCCAATAATACCCTCAACCTTTTCCCTTGCTTAATTGACTAAAAGTGATTATCAATTTCATAAAAATCAAAACCCTAAATTCATAGTAGATGAATTACATGTATTAGGGTACATAATCAAGTTATGTAATAAAAATTCGAGTTTGACCCTCAATTTTATACAATGGTTGGATAATGACATCATGAAGCTCCACCTAAAATTTTGTTACAATTGGATGAACCAATTAAGAGTTAAGAGTTTTTGAAGTTATGCACATCATTTCATTTATTTTTAATCTAGGACCTAAGTTTTTGAGTTAAATTAATAAATGTGTGACATTTGATGTCATACACCCCCCCAAGATAAGGGCATGGGTCATTTGATGCACGCATGTATCCTAGACACCAGATCCCTTTGATCGTAGACCCGTGAGGATCCAACATCTTGGGTCTTGTCTCCTACCTCCCGCAAAGGGCGGGGAAGTGAGAACAAACCTGCCATCATCAAGCCGCCACCTCGTTTCTAATCCCAAAGATTCTCTTATCTAGATAACATTATCTCTCAAAAATGCACCCAACCAGCCCTATCTTGACCTAGTTCCACACACCATTGCACTGGCTCAATGACCTGATCGTGAAGCTCTCTCACTCCGATGACGGCCGAGTAGCCCAGACTCCATCCAACCCTAAACCTACCCCCAAAACTTTATAAAAGACCCTCTAGGAGTCACCTCCATCCTCCTTTTCCTTAATCCTCTGCTTACTAGTCAGCCTAGAGCCTCAGTTGCATCCATGTGTCATCATGGGGCCGCCGAGCAACTCCCTTTAGGGCTTCACACCTTCGCGTCTTCTCCCTCTCAATCACCACCTCCACACAACTCGCCAACACTAGTCGAGCTCAGGTGACACCTTTCCACCCGATCTAGGAGCTTGTTGCTCCCTTCCCCTCTAGTGTCAGTGAGCCCTCCGCCACATTCTTACGCTCTGAAGGCAACTCGATCAAGGAGAGAAGAGACATGTTGAGCCAGATGGGCCTATCAGCAAACGTCACCTCAACAAGCTTAGGCGCGAGTCAACGAAGGTCAGTGGAGACACGCGCTTAGATGGGTTAATCCACGAGTGCCAACTAAGTGATCCAGGATCCATCTTGAGAGACCTTGTATCAACATGAACCATCGATCCAGTCAGATTCGGCCGTTGATCAAGTTAATTCATTTTCTTTTTATTTTTATTATCTAAGAAAATGAGTTACCTTAGAAAAATCATAGAAAATGGTAGGATGATCGAATGGTAATAAACTTATATACCATTTTCATTAGAAAAATTCAATATTTTCAAATAAAATATCCTTAGGACCTAAATCCGACTGCTTTTCTAAAAATATTAGCTTAAAGACTAAGGATCATACTTATGTAATTTAATTATGTACTATTGGTCATTAATTAGCGTACCCTGATGAATTGTGAAACCTAACCCTAATAGAGTCCCTGATCCTCTCATGGATCAAAACCCTAATCAAATAGGGTTAGTTGACACAATAATTATGTAAAACCCTAAATTCTAGTTTCTCTCTATACAAATGTATGCTTCATGCAATTATATGCCAAACCCTAACTATTTAATGACCCCTTATGATCAAAACCGACCCTAAATCCCTAGATCCAACTATGATCCCTTGGATCGTGTGAATCCTAAAGGGAAACCCTTAATGATCTAAACCAGAATAGAAGCCCTATTTATGGATGTTTCCTTTTTTGGATAATAAGAGGTATCACTAAAATAGATGAGACCTTAATTTTGAGATCTGATCTTAACACTCCAAAATAAGATAAAAGTCATGGATAATCCTTGATCTAATCATGAGAAGATATAAGTAATCATAATTGAAGAACAAACCTTACTCATGGGTCATATGGACCAACAGTAATAGTGTACCCTTGATTTCCTCTCAGGGTGATCTATTTACTGTTCTTCTAGACTCTTGGATTTCAGATCTAATCAAATTAGGTGTGTGGTATTTATTAAGTATAAGACTAGTTATCCATGGCTGAATAAAGATATGATGTACCTTGGGTGAACCTAATTGTTTATACTTTGTTGGATGATTATTAGTATTATATGCTTCACCAAACCTTATGGGAACATAAAAGAACTTCTGATGAGTTGTAGCTACTAAGGTAAGAAACAATGGGAAATGGCCCAGTGTGGATGTATGCCATATTTCCTAGTATGAATGTATAATGAATTTCCCATTCTAGATGTATGATAAAGTAATTTGCCATAATGATGTATGATAAAGTGTTGATAGGGGTAGTAGTACAACTACATCAAAAGATATGTCTAAAAGATGTGTTTACCTAATTTTCCACATTAAACAATGATTTTCTTTTCTTCTTTTGTTTCTTCAAGTATTTTGAAATATGCAATCATAGTATTGTATTTTTAACCACATACCAACCTTGTGTTGATGATTTTTTTTCTCGTATTTTCTAGGTACAAGGAACAAATAATGCATCTTAAAGTACCAGAAGCTACTAAATAACTGTTCATGGAGGATAGCTATCTAGATTGCTACTTCTTATCTCTATTTGTATTAGATAGTTATTTCTTTTCCTCTAGATGATGTATAGGATGAATTATCTCCCATGTATTTTTTTAATTCCGTAGAACTATTCTATTCCCTGTATTGAATAATATGTATGACTTTTATTCTCAATGAATGTTGTTTTGTGTATCTATTTAATGATGCCTTACTACTACATAAATGGCTTATAACGTCACATTTACAGGCGTCAGTTGTATACAAGAAACCGACGCCTAAACCCTACAGTGTCGGTTGAATACCCAATCCGACATCTATATGTGAAGAGTGGCCTGACACGGGTATCGCTTTTAATGTAGCGTCAGTTCCTTAATAAGAAATCGATGCCTAAAATTGACCGCAAAATCCAAATTTTCCAATGGAAAAAAATAACCTCAAAATTTAACATAAGACGTCAGTTATTAATTAATTAACTGACGACCAAAGGTTTTTTCACGCGGGACATTTTTATAGTAGAAACGGACGACTATAATTGAGCATAGGTGTCGGTGTTTTCCTGGTAACTGACACCTTTTGTTATTAGCGTCGGTGGTTTTTAATAATTGACACCGATGATTAACTTAATAGCATCCGCGCGAGCCAGAGTCTTCCCCTTTTTCTATTTCATTCATGATTGACACTAGGTCCGGTGATTTCGTGCTCGTCGCTACTCGTTGCTCCTCTACTCACCGCCACGCACTGCTCCTCTGCTCACCACTGCTGCCGCCGTCACTTGTTGCTCCTCTCCTCGTCGCCGCTCGGTGCTTCAGCTTCTGATCACCCTGGTCGCCCACTCACCGTCGCCACCTTCTCCTGGTCGGCGACTCACCACCACCACCCTCTCTCCTACTTGTTGCTCCGGCCACCCACTCACCGCCCGCTCGCCGCTGCCTCCCTCTCTCATGCTTGCTGCTCTGGGCACCCTGCTCCTGCTTGCTGCTCTGCCCTCTCTCCTTCCGATAAGACACCCTGCTCCTGCTCCTACTTACAAAATTATGTCAATCAGGTACCATCCACTTTTAAAACTGAAGGATACTTGTTCGCTCGCCAGAATTGAGATCTTCTGCCTAAACTTATGCAAGTATATCAGAGTACAGAGCATATAGATGCCGCTCTTAAATAGCATATACTTATCTACTCATCCGTTCATCTAATGATTTTGTATTCATCACATTATTTAAATTTAGGGCTTTGTATTTGTTCATCTACTTTTTAAAATTATTTAATCATCTACTGATTTATATTTGTTTATCAACTGAGTTGTACTTTTTTATCTATTGCTTTGTATTTGTTTATCTACTGATTATATTTATTTATCTAATGCTTTGAGTTTACTTATTTAGATGTTGCTATTGTAAATCAACCTAGGATATGAACAAATCTTGTGCTTGCATATATTTGTGCTTCTAATCCTCATGTTTTACCTAATTCAGTAAATTTTGATGTATGTTGAAATAAGATTTAAACTTGTCCATTCTAGCATCCTAATTTGATTTGATTATGTGCTTTGAACCTTGAAACATGCATGTTAAAGATACATTGATGTCTCAAACTTAACTCACATGTGGGTCTTCTATTTCTAAAATGATTATGCGACCTAGTATGTATCTTGATATATGAAGCCCTAGTTAAAACTTCAAGATTGACCCCTAATTAATACATTATAACAGAATTGAATTGTGCATTTGTGTTGTTGTAGGTGTTGTTGACTTGCTGTTGATTTGCATATATTTCTTCTTCAGCCTTCAAGTGAGATATAATATTCTCACTCTCCCAATGTTCCATTAGGCTCCATTTTGATTCAAATCTTTGATTTATGGAATCATGGTTTATTTACTGATTATTATATACTGACAAGCATGATTAAATGATGTTACATAAAACTTAGGATATGAATGATGAAACTAGGATTGTAGGTATAAGAATGACATCAAACATGTATTTATTTGCCTAGAAACCCGTCCAAGATTTACTCATTAGGAGTAAATCTTAGACAGTACCCCAGTTTGGGACTGTTCTTGAACACCTAATCTCACTTAGGATGTAAGTGTATAATGTGTATTGGGTTTTCAAGAAAATTTCGGCAGCATTTCCCCATTTGTTCTGTAAGTACAAATGTACTTGGAGAGCAGCGGGAAATGTTTCTGAAATTTTCTTGAAAACTCAATACACATTATACACTTACTAGTGAGATTAGGTGTTCAAGAATGGGATAGGTGGTACACATTTATTATATATAAGAATGACAACACATGTATTTGTTGGCCTAGAAACCCGTCCAAGATTTACTCATTAGGAGTAAATCTTGGATAGTCCCCAATTTGGGACTGTTCTTGAACACCTAATGTCACTTAGGATGTAAGTGTATAATGTGTATTGGGTTTCAAGAAAATTTTGGTAGCATTTCCCCATTTGTTCTCTAAGTACATATGTACTTGGAGAACAGTGGGGAAATGCTGCCGAAATTTTCTTGAAAACCCAATACACGTTATACACTTAGTAGTGAGATTAGGTGTTCAAGAATGGGAGATGTGGTACACATTTATTATATATAAGAATGACAACACATGTATTTTTTGGCCTAGAAACCCATCCAAGATTTACTCAATAGGAGTAAATCTTGGATAATCCCCAGTTTGGGACTGTTCTTGAACACCTAATCTCACATAGGATGTTTTAACCATTAATTATATATAAGACCTTAAACACTAAAGTTTTAACCATGCTTAAACTCTAATCTGTTAACCCTAGACCCTAATCTTGTTGTAATATATATTTGTTTTCTCTTTGATCATAGAATGGATAGATCATGGATGTCCATTCACAATCACTGCACCCCAGAGTTTATTTCTGGTCTTGATTAGTTTATTAGATTTGCCGAGGAACATAGGAAACAACCTGGAGATAGGTTCTACTGTCCATGTAGGCATTGCGGTAACAACTTGAAAGTCAGCACTGGTGATGAAATCAAAAGTCATGTCATGTGCAACGGGATTGTATAAGGCTATACAGAATGGCACTGGCATGGAGAGATTTCAAACCCGAAACCAGTGGATGTCGATAGTAGTGCTTGTGTGGAAGAAGTTATTGTCTCTGATGACGTAGATGTGAACAAACTAGTTCTAGTAGACATCGTTGATGCGATGTTGGATAGTTGTGGGGTAGAGCACACCAAAACCGATCCACCTCCCATGTTTAGAAACATTGTGCATGATGATGAGATACCATTATACACAAGTTGTACTAAGTTTATGAAAATTAGCACTGTGTTGAGATTGTATAAGCTGAAAGCTAACAATAGATGGAGCGACAAAAGCTTCACGTCATTGTTGTCTTTGTTGAAAGAAATGCTTCCTGAAGGAAATGAGCTACCAATCTCAACATACCAGGTAAAGAAATTGTTGTGCCTAATGGGAATGGAGGCCAAGAAGATACATGCATGCCCGAATGATTGTGTATTATTTCAAAAGGACTATGTGGATTTGAAAGATTGTCCAAAATGTGGCGTGTCACAGTATAAATTGATGACTTTGGGGGAGTCTAAAATTGGTTCTCCTGCCAAGGTGATGTGGTATCTACCTATAATATCATGGTTTCAACGCTTGTTTGCCAATCCAATAGATGCGAAGAATTTGAGGTGGCATGCAGATGTTCAGAAAAATAATGATGGGATCCTATGACATGTGTCTGATTTCCCACAGTGGAAGAACATTGATCTATTATACCCTAAATTTGGTGAAGAAGTCAGGAATCTAAGACTTGGGCTTTGTACAGATGGTATGGATCTGTATGGGACATTGAGCCGCCAACATAACACTTGTCTAGTCATGCTTGTTATATACAATCTTCCTCCCTGGCTGTGTATGAAAAATAAGTACGTTATGTTGTCATTGTTGATATCGGGCCCTAAACAACTTGGAAATGAAATTGATGTTTATCTTGAACCTCTGATTGATGACTTAAAGAAACTCTGGGGTGAAGGTGTGATGACCTATGATTCTTCATGAAGAGAGACATTTTATTTGCACGCTATGTTGTTTTGCACTATTAATGACTTTCCAGCATATGGGAATTTGTCTGGATATAGTGTCAAAGGAGCTAAAGTGTGTCCTATATGTGAAGAGAACACCGATTCAACAAGACTAAAACATGGCGGAAAGACTGTATATCTTGGTCATCGAAGGTTTCTTCCAAAATTCCATCTGTATCGTAGGAAGCGCAAAGCATTCAATGGATGTAATGAGGAACGGAGTGCACCTAATCCTATACCGGGGGAGGTTGTTTATGAAAGAGTAAAAGCTTTTGTCAATGAATTTGGTAAGTGATCACAATGTACTATGGCCACACGGAGTGACAAATCTTTATTCAAGAAGAAGTCAATATTTTGGGATCTTCCTAATTGGAGTTCTTTGACAGTTAGGCATTGCATCGATGTCATGCACGTTGAGAAAAATGTTTGTGATAGCATCATTGGTACTCTGTTGAATAAACCAGGTAAGACTAAAGATGGGATAAAATCCAGATTGGACCTATGTGAAATGGGAAATCGAAGAACATACTTACCTTCTGCTTGTTACACGTTGTCTAGAAAGGAGAAGAAAGCTTTTTTTGAATGCTTGGTAAATGTTAAGGAGCCACAGGGTTACTCATCCAACATCCGTAGATTGGTATCAATGAAAGATCTGAAGTTGATAGGTCTTAAATCTCATGATTGTCACACTAAAATGCAACAAATATTGCCCGTGGCAATTTGATCTATATTGCCGAAGCATGTAAGGTTCGCAATCACCAGATTTGTTTCTTTTTCAATAGTCTGTGCAGCAAAGTTATTGACCCTAATACTCTCGATACTTTAAAAGAGAAGTGGTTGTTACCCTATGTCATCTTGAGATGTATTTCCCTCCTTTATTCTTTGATATCATGGTACATCTTGTTGTCCACTTGACTAGGGAAGTGAAAATGTTGGGACCAGTTTTCTTGCATTGGATGTATCCCTTTGAACGATACATGAACATTTTTAAAAGTGATGTTCGAAACCGTTATCAGCCTGAAGGGAGTATTATTGAGGGTTATGTGGCGAGAGAGGTTATGGATTTTTGCAATGACTTTCTGAGTGGTAACGACACTCCTGGTAATGACAAGAATATTGAGGAGCAATTTGGCAAAGGAATTTTGGGATCACGGGTGAAACGAAGACACCCAGAGCATCTAGGCATCCACCACCTCCTACATTACCAAGTTGGGTTCCACAGGACCTACCTGTCTCGTTAGGTCCTAATTGTAGGGGTATGGCAGTATGGTTATGCGAACATGATATAAATTTCCCTATAAATGTTTCTATAGATGCGGATGCTGCAGGTCAATCATACAAAAACAAACTATTTATACAACATATTTTGGAGTTGTTTCGCTATGATGGGCTGAATACATATGTGATAGAGCTATGGATAAGGTGAGATCTTTTTTATACATCCATATACCTTGTATAGGATCTGGTGATCTGGTTTCTTATATATTAATGCATACGTAATACATGTTTTGCAGCTACTTAGACAAGATATGGGTAGATTTTTCATTTGAACATGTAGGATTTTTTATTCCATCTTTGATTAGTCTAGTAGCTAAAGACCCTTCGTCAGTTCAACAATATTGTTGTGATGCTTTTACAAATTTTTGTCAAAATAAGACAACGGTGATAATAGCTCCATTCAATGTGGAGTAAGTTTACTTTGCTTATAATTTGGGCTTAAGAAAATTACATTTTTATTGTGGATTTTGGGTTATTAATTTTTAACTTTTTTACCTCTAGGGGTACGCATAGGGAGTTACTAGTTATTATCCCTGGGATGTTCACTGTATATTATCTAGATCCTAAGGGGAATAAATTGAATCCAAAATATGGACATGCAATGAAAATGGCATTATTCTGGTGAGAAATATTTCATTTTTATATCCGTTAACATATGTTATTACATTACTATTTAATTATGCAATTTATTGTGTTACATTAACATGTAGGGGTTTACATGAGTTCAAAAAGGCTGGAGGAAAGGTTCCCAGGAAAAGGAACCAGCTGATAATTTGGGAGAACGTGGAAGTAAGTTCCCGACTCCAATGTATATATTGTTTATGTGAACTGTGCCTAGTTGTATTTTTTAATATTTTATATGTTTCAATTTATAGTGTGGTACACAAGACAATGGTTGGGCATGTGCATACTATGTGATGTGATTTATGCACATGATAATCAAATATGCCACAGTGGACATCGATACCATACATGATGTATTATATATAGTCTCATTAGATAATATGAAATATATCAATCTTATTTATATATTATGAATTATATATATACATCATTCTCTTATATATCATTCTCTTTGCAGGTGTTTAAAACTGACCCCACTACAGGTAAGGCCTTATCAGATGTACATGCTTCCTATACGACAGAAGAATTAAATGATGTAAGAGAAGAATGGGAAAAAGCCATACAAGTAGTGGGGGTTTTAAAAATATAATTGGGATGTTGATAGCGATAATGACTAAAGAATGATATTTTGTAAATGAATTTTTATGAATTTTCATATGTGTGAATGTTTCTACATGTTTGAATGTTTCTACATGTGTCTGAATGTTTATACATGTGTGAATGTGAAAATGAATGGAACTGCAGGTTGCTACATGAATGTTTCTACATGTGTCTAAATGTTTCTACATGTGTGAGTGTGAAAATGAAAGGAACTGCAGGTTGCGACATGAATTTTCTACATGTGTCTGAATGTTTCTACATGTGTGAATGTGAAAATGAAAGGAACTGCATGTTGCTATATGAATGTTTCTACATGTGTCTGAATGTTTCTACATGTGTGAAAATTGAATGGAACTGCAGGTTGCTAAATGTGTGAAAATGAATCTTGTTAAATTTGCAGGTTTGTGGCCTGTTGTTGGCTGATATCAATGGATGTCGTAAACCTACAGTTCAGTTCCACTGAACTATAGGTTTCTGCATCTTGTGACTAGCCACAACAGGCCTGCAAACTAATAAGAAAAAAAATCAAAACATAGGTGTCGGTTATTAGTCGAAAACTGACAACAAAGGATTACAATGTCGGTTAATAGCAAAAAACTACCATCTAATGTGGAAAGACCACACGGCCGTGCTGGCAAGCATGACCGTGGCAGTAGGTGAAACGACATCAGTTATTACTAAGAAACTGATACCGATGGTGTCCTAGATGTCACCCTTTTCTGGCGCGAAGGGTTTGGGCGTCGGTTTCCCTACTAATAATCTATGCCTATAGTGCCCCTGCTGGCACCCTTTTTGTGGCGTGAATGGTTCTGGCGTCGGTTTCCCCTCTAATAAATGACACCTATAGTGCCCCTCCTGGTGCGTTTTTGGTGGCACGAAGGGTTTTGGCGTCGGTTTTCAAACCGACGCCTAAGGGTTCACCTTTTAGTGTCGCCCACATATGTGTCGCTTTTTAACCGTCGCCAAAGGCCTTAAATAACGGACACCAAAGGTCACTTTTGTAGTAGTGCTTGTGAACAACGATTTGGCTCCTTTTCATAATTTAGTTGACTGTCACAATCTCTTATGTTTTCCCTTTTGACATCTTTAGATATGAGTGTATACATATCTAGGGAATGTCATTAAGGAAAGTATACAAGAATCGGGGTCATCACAGTTGCTATCAGAGCAAATATTCACACATCATGGTCATATGAACTTCATTCACCCTATTGTGAGTCCAGGGTAGTACTTGAGATAGGGATATGAAGGGTGGAGGTGACTAGGATAGCATCTTCCAGGGGTCTGGATAATGTCTCCGAGCCACTTCGCTTGGCAATCATGAGGCTACCTATATGGCAGTACAAGTCTACCTGACCGATACCCTAAGTGTCCCCTACTTCTTGGGTATGCCTTAATTAAGGACCCTTCTCATCTATAGATATTCCCTCTCACCCCCTCTATAGAAAAAATCCCCTCTCATCTTTATTTTATACATATCATTCCCTCTCATCTCAATGATATAAGGTTAGGAAAAGAGTCATTCTATTTTAGAAGTCCTAAGAACTGACTTATAAGGACTTTAGGGTATCCTCCACAAATCATGACATAAATATCATTAATAACAAATAAATAAAAATAATGAAATACAATATGACAAAAATGATGATGATATATCTAATATATTTCATCTGATTTTAGGATGCCTTCGAAGACCTATAACTCCACGGCCTTCGATGAGTCATCCTCTAAAAAGAGGAAAGAACATGAACCTCACAACGAGCCTAATTATGAGAAAATGGCTAGGGATAGGTGGGAAGAACAGAAGAAAGTCCTCCTTGATTCCATGGAAACCATTTCCCTAAAAGGAACCCCTGAACCCATCTCATCTAGGAAGAAGGAGGTGATTGTGCTAGACTTCATAAAACTTAATCCTAACACCTTTTGGGGGGAAGACCAACCTAAGGTGATGGATAAGGCTGAATCCTGGACATTGTTTGTGGAAAATAACTTCTGTACCCTAGAAGTACCCAATGAAAAGAAGTTCAAATTTGCCACCCATCGTCATAAGGGAGGAGCAAAAATTTGGTAGGAAAACTATGGTGGGAATAGGGAAGGAGAGGTGGAAAACATGGAATGGGAAGCCTTTAAAACCCTTTTCACTGACCGTTTCATGCCTATAGTTGAGAGGAAGAGGAAGGAGAGGATGTACACTGAGGTTAAATAGGGTAGTCTATCCGCATCCTATTACATTCAGAAGTTTAGGCTATTGGAGCAGGACACACCCATTAAGACGGAAGATCGCCTTATGGAACACTATGTTTTTTTATTGGTTATCCCTGGCTTTATTTATTCATTATGTATCCTGGTACAAGCATTACTCATTAAACTGTAGTTACTCATGTCCGAGTGATTATTACAAGTTCATTTATCACAAAGATACTCACTCATGATACAGTTCGATGGAATTGCATGATAGACTTGGTTCAAAGTACTTGTTAAATGCAATTTAGCAAGTCCATCAGCTACTTTATTGCCTTCCCTCCTATGAAATTCAAGTTTGGAGATGGTTGGCATTCCCAGCTCGATCTTTGTTAGACAATAGGTGCAACTCGGCCATCCTCCTTCTCCCTCCTTCAGTAACTTGATCGCTAGTAAGCTGTCTGACTCGATGATCGCTCGGGTCCAGCCACTTCTTTAGATCTGCTAACAAGCTAGATGATCTTTGTGGAACACTATGTTGACTGTCTATCTACCCACCTGAAAACCTTAGTCATCACCTCCCATCCCAGAAGCATAGATGAAGCCCTAGATATGGCCCTTAAGTAGGAAAGGGAACAAGGTCTGCAAAAGCCGTCAAGTATGGGATACCTAGGGTTAACCACCACAGAGGAGGATAAGTCTAGGAAGTTCTACCCTGGACATAACAAAGGATCTGGTAAAGGAGGAGGTTCAAGTAAAGGAATACAGTGGAATAATCAGAATCAACTGAAGACCTACCCCAACAAATGTAAGACATGTGGACTAGGACACAAGGGACCTTGTCGTAATCCTAAGTCTATCTGCTACAACAGCAAAAGGGAGGGCCATTTCATCACCAAGTGTCCTACAATGCCCATCATTGGCATCACTCTAGTGGGTGTTCTGCCTCCATAGGGACACTACAACACCAGAGTTTTCACATTTACAGCAAAGAAAGCCAAGGCGAATCCCATCTAGCTTGTTGAAGGTAACCTAAATTCTTTTCATATATTGCTCAATGCCTACAAATTATTCTTGATATAATTATCCTGTGTAAGCATTGTATTCTTGAATAATCATCCTATTAAAGCTTTATTTGATTCTGAATCAACAAATACATTCATCTTTCAAAATCTAGCATCTATGTTGCATCTGCATATAAGGGATTTGGGATATATTCTTGATGTATCGACTCCTAGTGGCAAAATACTTACTACATTACATAAAACTTACGTCCTACCTCTAAAATTAAAAAATCATGATATGCCCTTTGAATTCATTCTCTTAAATATGAAAGACTTTGATATTATACTTGGTATGGATCGGCTATACAAGTATCATGCTCAAATTGACTGTAGAAACAAGATGGTAGTTCTCTCTCAACCTCATTCTTGTCCAATGGTGATCCCTATGGGAAGCGAGTTCTATAATTACATTATAATTTCCTCTCTTAAAGCTAAAAATCTCATTTCTAAAGGATGTAAAGTCTTCATCGCATTAGTCTCAGAGACCATTCCTAATAACGGGTTTGTAGAAAGACTAGAGGTGGTATGTGGTTTTCTTGATGTATTTCCAGAGGAGCTTCCTGAGCTGCCCCCAAATAGAGACATTGAGTTCTCCATAGACCTTCTTCCTGGAACCACTCCAATTTCTAGGGCACCATATAGGATGGCTCCTTCTGAGCTTATGGAATTGAAGAAACAGCTATAAGAACTTTTCGACAAAGGTTTTATCTGATCTAGTGTTTTCCCTTGGGGTGAGCCTGTTCTTTTTGTCAAAAAGAAAGACGGTTCTATGTGTATGTGTATTGACTGTCGCATGTTGAACGAAGCCGCTATTAAAAACAAGTATCCCCTCCCTCGTATTGATGACCTCTTTGATCAACTTTGCACTGCCAAAGTTTTCTCAAAAAATAATCTTCAGTTTGGCTACCATCAACTTAAATTCAAAGATTCTGATATTTCTAAAATTGCTTTTCGAACTCGTTATGGGTATTACTAGTTTCTAGTGATGCCATTTAGGTTGACCAACACACCTGGTGTATTTATGAATTTGATGAATAAAGTCTTCCAACCTTATCTTGATGAGTTTGTGGTCATCTTTATTGATGATATTATGATCTATTCTAATTCTATGGAGAAGCAACGTGAGCACTTTGAAGGCAATCCTTGAAATCCTTCGAGCTCAAAAATTCTATGGAAAGCTCTCTAAATGTGAGTTATGGATTGATAAAGTCATCTTTCTTGGCCATGTCATTTCTGGGGGTAATATATTTGTTGATCCCACCAAGGTGTCTGCTGTTCTTGATTGGCAACATCCTCAAAATCCTTCTAAAACCTGGAGCTTCTTGGGGTTGGTCGAATATTATCATCGCTTCATTCCCAATTTCTCCAAAGTTGCACTTCCTCTGACTAATATTACCTAGAAGGATGAGAACTTCGTATGGTCAGTTGCTTGTGAATCCAATTTCCAGGAATTAAAGCAGAAGTTAACGATGGCTCCTGTTCTAGTTCTACCTTCTGGCAATGAAAGGTTTATGATCTTCATTGATGCTTTAAGAAATGGGTTAGGATGTGTCCTGCAACAACACGGAAAGGTGGTGGCCTTTGCATTTGACATCTAAAACCCAATGAACTTAATTATCCCACACATGATTTGGAATTAGCTGCAATCATTCATGCTCTCAAAATCTAGAGGCACTACCTGTACGGGGTGACATTTGATATCTTCACCAACCACAAAAGCCTGAAGTACATCCTAACTTAGAATGACCTAAATATGCATCAACGTCGATGGATCGATTATATGAAGGAATATGATTTCACTATCGGCTACCATCTGGGCAAGGCCAATGTAATCGCGGATGCTCTTAGCAGAAAAAGGGCAGTATGCACATCTTTATCTGTTCCTATGTGGAGGAATATTGAAGATCTGGTGGGCTGGAAGCCATAGTTTTTATCTGATCGTCTCCAAGTCAACAACATCTCTATTATGTCTAAACTACAATCCTCACTTCTTAAGGCACATAAGGCTAGTCCTGATCTTAACGAGCTCTTCTCTCTCCTATCGAAACCCCAAACACATCTCTCTGTAGGTCTTGATGGTGGTCTTTGATACAAGAACCATATGTGGGTTCCTGATCAGTCAACTGTGAAGATGAAAATTCTCAGTGAGGCACATGGGTTAAAGTACATAGTTAATCCCGACACAACTAAGATGTACAAAGACCTACAACGCCAGTTATGGTGGAGGGCCATGAAGCATGATATTTCTGAATTAGTGTCCAGATGTCTGACATGCCAGAGAATTAAGGCAGAGCACCAAAGGCCAGGTGGTCTACTACAACCCTTGGAAATCCCAGAATGGAAATGGGAACACATCACCATGGATTTCATGGTGGGATTGCCCAGGACCAGAAAGGGGTACGGAGCTACATGGGTTATAATGGAACGTCTCACCAAGTCAACTCACTTTCTCCCTGTAAAGACTACAACAAAAGTTTTCAAACTAGTCGACCTCTATATATGGGAGATAATATGTCTGCATGGAGTTCCAACATCCATTGTCTCATACAGGGACACAAAGTTCACCTCAAAGCTATGGAAATAGGTTCAAGAAGAATTGGACACCAAATTGAACTTTAGTATAGCCTACCATCTGCAGACAAATGGGAAGTTAGAGTGCACAGTGCAAATTCTATAAGATCTTATGTGAGATTGTGTTCTTGACTGGGAAGGGTCATGGGACCACTATTTGCCTTTAGCTAAGTTTGCATATAATAATATTTATCAGGTGAGTATTGGGATGCCTCCCTATGAATCTCTCTATGCCGACTGTGCAGATCTCCGCTACGTTGGGATGATGTCGGGGAACACACCTTGATGAAATTTGAGGAGATGCAACTGTATATAGAAAAAGTTGCACTGATCAGGCAGAGGATGAAGCGGGCATAGGATAGGCAAAAATCTTATGCAGATACTCACCAGTAGGAACACCAGTTCAAGAAAGGTGATCACATCTTTCTGAATATCTGACCTATTTGAGCTTTGGTAAGGAATAAGGGGAAGCTCAGTCCTCACTATGTGGGACCCTTTGAGATACTAAAAAGGGTTGGTGAATGTGCCTATTGTCTTGCTTTTCCACTTCAATATAGTGCCATGCATAATGTCTTTCATGTATCAAGTCTAAAGCCTTACTTCAAAGATCCCAGTCACATTTCTGAATCATGAGCCTCTTGAGTTGAAAGATGATCTATCTTATGTTGAGTCCCCAGTAAAAATTCTTGATTTCAAGACAAAGGAGCTTCACAGTAATCGACATATAGATATGGTGAAAGTTCTATGGAGCTACCATGTCAAACCGATGCCATCTGGGAGCTCAGGTCTGAGGTCAAGCAGAAATATCCACATCTCTTTCAAACTGCTTGAATTTTGGGGATAAAATTCTTAAAAGGAGGGGAGAATGTGATAAAGTCAGTTTTTAATTATATTTTCTCTCATAATTTTGTTATTTCCAATAATACCCTCAACCTTTTCCCTTGATTATTTCATTAAAAGTGATTATCAATTTCATAAAGATCAAAACCCTAAATTCATAGTAGATGAATTACATGTATTAGGGTACATAATCAATTTATATGGAAAACATTTGACTTTGACCCTCAAATTTATACTATGGTTGGATAATGACATCATGAAGCTCCACCTAAAATTTCATTACAATTGGATGAACCAATTAAGAGTTATGAGTTTTTGAAACTATGCACATTATTTCATTTATTTCTAACCTAGGACCTATGTTTTCGAGTTAATCAATCAATGTGTGACATTTGATGTCACGTGCACCCCCCCAAGATAATGGTGTGGGTCATTTGATCCACGCATGCATCCTAGCTGCCCGATCCCTTTCATCATGGATCAATGAGGATCCAACGGCTTGGGGTTGTCTCCAACCTCCCGTAAAGGGAAGGGAGGTGAGAACAAACTCGATCATCAGCGAGCCACCACCTTATTTCTAATCCCAAACATTTTCCCGTCTGGATACCTTATCTCTCAGAAAATGCACCCAACTAGCCCTATCTTGACCTAGTTCTACGCACCTTTGTGCCAACTCAATGACCTAATCGTCAATCTCTCTCACTCCGACGGCGATCGAGGTGTTCATACTCCATCCAACCCTACACCTACATCCAAAACTATATAAAAGACCCGCTAGGAGTCGTCGCCACCCTCCTTTGCCTTAACCCTCTGCTTCTCAACCCACTCATCACTCTAGAGACTCAATTGCATCCCCATGTCATCGTGGTGCCGCCATGCAGCTCCTTTAAGGGCTTCACATGTCTACGGCTTCTCCCTCTCAATCACCACTTCCACACAACTTGCCAACACTAGTCGAGCTCAGACGACACCTCTCCACCTGAGCTAGGAGCTTGTTGCTCCGTTTCCCCTCTAGCACTGGTGAGCCCTCCACTGCATTCTTATGCTCTGAAGGTAGCTCAAGTGAGGATAGAAGAGACAAGCCAGTTGGGCCTATCAGTAGATGCCACCTCAGAAAGCTCAGGCGTGAGTCAACGAAGGTCTGTGCAGATGCACACTTGGTTGGGCCAATCCACGAGTGCCAATTCAGTGATCTGGGATCCATCTTGCAAGACCTGGGATCAACGTGAGTTGTTGATCCAGTCGGATCCGATTGTTGATCAAGGTAATGCCTTTTCTTTTCTTTTCTTTTTTTATCTAAGAAAATGGGTTACCTTAAAGAAATCATAGAAAATGATAGGATGATTGGATGGTAATAAACAAATGTACCATTTTCATCAGAAAAAATGCAAACTTTTCAAATAAAATATCCTTAGGACCTAGATCTGACTCCTTTTCCAAAAATACAGGCTTAAAGACTAAGGATCATACTTATGTAATTTAATTATGTAATATTGGTTATTAATTGACGTAACCTGATTAATTGTGAAATCTAACCCTAATAGAGTTCTTGATCCTCTCATGGCTCAAAACCCTAATCAAACAAGGTTAGTTGACTCAATAATTATGGAAAACCCTAAATTCTAGTTTATGTCTCTACATATGTATACTTCATGCAATTATATGCCAAACCCTAACTATTTCATGACCCCTTATGATCATGACTGACCCTGAAACCCTAGATCCAACTCTGATCCCTTGGATCATGTGAATCCTAAAGGGAAACCCTTAATGATATAAACCATAATAGAAACCCTATTTGTGGTTGTTTCCTTTTCTGAATAATAATAGGTATCATTAAAATAGATGAGACCATAATTTCAAGATCTGATCTTGTAACTCCAAAACAAGATAAAAGTCATGGATAATCCCCGATCTAATCATGAGAAGATGAAAGTAATCATATTTAAAGAACAAACCTTAGTCATGGGTCATATGGACCAATAGTAATAGTATACCCTTGATTTCCTTTCAGGGTGATCTATTTATTGTTCCTCTAGACTCTGGGATTTCAGATCTAATCAAATTAGGTATGTTCTCTTTATTAAGTATAAGACTAGTTTTCCATGGTTGCATAAAGATATGATGTACCTTGGGTGAACCTAATTGTTTATACTTTGTTGGATGATTATTAGTAATATATGCTTCACCAAACCTTAAGGGAACATAAAAGAACTTCTGATGAGTTGTATCTACTAAGGTAAGCACAAATGGGAAATGGCCTAGTATGGATGTATGACATATTGCCTAGTATGGATGTATGATGAATTTCCCATGCTAGATGTATGATAAAGTAATTTTCCCATACTGGATGTATGATAAAGTGTTGATACAGATAGTAGTACAACTGCATCTAAAGATATGTCTAAAAGATGTTTTACCTAATTTTCTGCCTTAAACAATGGTTTTATTTTCTTTTGTTTCTTCAAGTATTTTGAAATATGGAATCATAATACTGTATTTTTGACAACATACCAACCTTGTGTTGATGATTTTTGTTTCTTGTATTTTCTAGGTACAAGGAACAAATAATGCATCTCAAAGTACCAAAAGCTACTAAATAATTGTTCATGGAGGAAAGCTAACTAGATTGTTGCTTCTTGTCTCTATTTCTATTAGATAGTTATTTCTTCTCCTCTGGATGATGTATAAGATAAATTATCTCCCATGTATTTTTTTCATTCCTTATAAATATTCTTTTTCCTCTATTGAATAATGTGTAGGACTTTTATCCTCAATGAATGTTGTTTTGTGTGTCTATTTAATGATGCTTCTGAACAACGATCTGGCTCCTTTTCATAATTTAATTGACTATCACAATCTCTTATATTTTCCCTTTTGACATCTTTAGATATGAGTGCACGCATATCTGGGGAATGTCATTAAGGAAATGATATAGGAATTGGGGTCTAAAATAGAATGACCCTACTTTAGTGATCTCTTTTTCACTGGGATGTAGACTTCAAGCCTGAAATCATTTCATCCACATTTTGAATCATTAAAATGTGTTTCACAACCTATACTTCTGCCCATACATCAATCTTATAAATCTATTTTAGAGAAGTATAAGATCTTTTTGTTCTAAAGATTCATTCCCAAGCTATGTTACATGGGTCATATATAACATGTCTGTTAGATTCATTAACCCAATATTTTTAAGCCATAACATGTCTTTTTCAGTGTTATAATATTATATAATGTATCTATTGTTAATTTCCTATCTTCTTGTAGAAAATAATGTACTTCATAACCCTGGTTCTTGTATTTTATAATGTGTGTGCCATGAATTAAAAGAGGTTGAGCTGTATTGGCATTGACTTGGACCAAGGGTCACATTGACAGTCTCCATTGTCATTGCTCTACAAGAAGCTAGTTTAAATCTTTTTTGTAAGTACCTATACCCCTATAATGTATCTAACATTTGTGTTTTGAGTTCCTTATATTTAGCTGGAGGCTGTACTTGGGTTCTTGAGACTACATGTTTCTAGATTATTTTGATTAAAATCTAGATGTTAAGAGGAACCTAATATGATGACAATATATGATAGTGATTCATGCTATTCTAATTTAGGGATCAAAATCCGAGGCTTTTATGTTCTAATCTGGTAATCTAATATGAATGTCAATGATATTTCAGTAATATGAATACTTGAAGTATATGGATGTATGAAATAACATTGAAGCCGCTTATAGTCTTTGCCTAAAGTTGGATATCCCTTGATCTTATTCCCAATATCTAAATTTCCAACACATCAAAAGAACCTCTCTAAGTTTTATTCCTGCTACAAACATGACCATATGAATTTCTATATATCACTACTTATAATTATTTGGTGGTGGCTAGTTACCACCATGAATGGTGGATCATTTTAACTCTTTCATATTGTTGGCATATGTAGATACGTTCTTTTGCATTTTTTTCCCTTTTTTGGTATGTACCTCACCAAGCAAGGTGTTTTACTGAGTGGTGTTGCTTTACCCCATGAACAATTCCTACCCTCTACTGCATTGGTTTCTACTTCTGTGTGAACCCTCCTTCGGATGTATTTTTCATTGTTGTTCCTATGCCTAGTTCAAGGAACACTGACGTCGACAAACTCAAATATGGTACAAATGTTTTATCCTCCTTTTCAGTATACACATGTTGTTGCTTTCCTTATACACTAAAATAACTACAATACAATCATGTGTAACTATCAAGAGAGTTCTTTACGACAAAAGGTAAATAATCCACAAGCTACATATCAACTCCTTAATCTTTTGAATGTCATGTCCTAGGTCACTGCTTCTAAAAACTAAATAGGTGGAACTCTATGTTAACATGTGACTATTAGTAATGTGCTTTTCTCTATCTCAAGTCTTGAGGTTGTTGTTGTCATCTATGTTTATAAGGTTCTTTATGGGGGGGATTTCTTGAATATCTGATCTTTCTCTACATCCTTGAATGAATCTCTTTTTCTTTTGATGATACTTTCCTTTGGTGATGTGCTTCGGTTGATAATCCCTTCCAGGAAGCATGAAAGGATATTGGGTACCTGCTTCAGAGTACACGGTAACAGTTTCTATTGAACATCTTTCTAGGAAACTAACAAGGAAATTGGGAGTGAGATATCCTTTGTTAATCGTTTAGTTGATGGTTTTGATCTAAGTCATGTGTAAGTAATTTTATAACGACTCTAGAATCTAGTGATGTACAATTTTTCAGCTTGTGATTATCATACAATTTTTTTCTCAATCCTGATGTTTGGAATGTCTCTATTTAAGATTGATTCCATGCAATGATTTTAAATGCACAAAGTTTCCAGATATAAAAATCAGAATTCAGTAGTAGGAGAATATATGTTGGCTTTAAAATGTAATCCAATATAACATACTTTCTTTGACTCCATCTTGCTTCACTTCTCTTCTGGATACCTCATTTCTCCATTAGGTTGTCTTCCATCCTTTTCCTACCCTTGAAATATTGTAGGAACCTATAACAGAGATAGATGGGGCATAAATTCAAGATGCGTAAAGGCTATAGAGAGAGGAATGACAGAGAAGAAGAAAATTGCTGGCGGATGAGAGTGAAGGGAAAATGAGTGGGTGGGAAGAGTGAGGTAGTGGATATGACCAACATCGTGAATAAGGATGTACATGGTGTAAGTAACATATGGCTAGGATGACAAGAGTGTGGTTTGCTTGGTTGAACTTTGGGTCTATGACCAACATGAAAAAAATAAAATAGTAACCTAAGAAATCCATGTGGTTAAAAATTAAGAGAATGAAATATAGTGAACATGAATGATATGATCTGGATTGTAATATAGGCCAATCTAACATATTGTGGATAATGAAACTTTTATCAAATTGGGTTAAAATAAGTTAAAAAGAGAAAGTACATCATAAAATTAGATTTGTTTTGACTCCATGAATCTGACCATTTGTATTATAAACCAAAATACAAACATTTGCAGAATAAAACACAAACAACAATCTTGCAATTATAACTTGTAACATTTTGCCATTATCTATTACTTGAAAAATGTCTATGGGAGACCTCAAAAGACATAATACAACGTGATATCGCTAGCTAAACTACATTGTACCCAAAAGATAGGCACCACTAGAAAAGCATGTAAGGAATTGATATTACCACTCATGATGCAGATATCTTCCTGTAGTAGAGTTGGAGGATTGTTGACTAATTTTAGAAAAGATTGATAGTAAATACTCCATGTGTTACAAATATGCATTAAGAAAAGCAGAGTCTATTTCTAACAACACTGCATATTGATTCTCACTTCCAAGTTGCACTAAGCACTGGTCTTTGTTTCTATATGGCTGATTCAAATGGTTACGGCAGTATATTTGTGATAGTCTTTGATAGATATTTTCTTTTACAAATTTGGTTAAGCCAGTCAAATGATATCAACATGATCATGGTCTAATGGTAGAATCTGTTTCTAACAGCATTGCAGATGTTTTTTACGTGTTGCATTCTGGCTTTTGAGGTTTCCCATAGACCTCAAAAGCTAGTCCCATGTCAGTAGCTAGCCTAACTAATTAAAGAATGACCCATAGTTCTGCTAGAATCACTCTAGGTCATGGTCTGGAGAGGCTCCTTGCAGTCAGCTAGTAACTCTGGTGGTCATGGGCTACAACTGCTATTGTAGCCTGGCCTTCAGTGTTGCGGCTACAACTCCAATTGCATCCTGGCCTTCAGTGTTGCAGGATGCATCCATATTGATTTTAACATAGTCCTAAATAGGTGCTTCCCAAGACTGTTTAGTTCTTTGATCAACCCTTATGAGTTTACTAGTAGTTATATAGAGAAGTTGTAGATCATTCATATTCAATATGATATATGTAGACAAATGGGATATGTGTCTATTTTTATTCTCGAAAACTAGAGTACATCTTGCCATCCAAATGTGCCAGCACATAATGGCAAACCTTTGCGTCAAACCAAATTTTCTTTATCAAGAAGAATGTTGCAGGAAATCCATGTGTTGATGTCATCTGAGAACAAATTGGGTGGGAAGTTGGTGTTTTCAATAGAGTTCCATACTTGGAGGCTTTTTGGGCAGCCCCTTAATGCATGGGTGATGGACTTGACTAAATTCTTGCATCCATGAACTATTCATCATCAGTCATGTGTCTACATTTCATCTCCTCATTTGTAAACAGTGCCTTACACAACATAAGCCATAAACGATTTCTACGCTTATTTTCTAGTTTGCAACTTCTTATTTCCTTCTAGTGACCATGTACGTGGACGTTGGTCTATATCTTAAGATATAGTATGGTGATAGTATGGATAAGTTTCCAAGATCCAAATAAATGTATCTAAACCCAAGCTTGAGATTGGGGTTTCCTAAAGAAATGCTTTCCAGAATGTCCTGACATAGATATATGGAGAGTAAATTTCAGTATCCCTTCAACCATACACGATTATCACTAAGTGATACCAGTCACTATTTTTCCATACATATTGGGAGTTCTGTTTAATATTCATTGGCTTCTTAGGGATTAGACTAGCTGCATTCTCCTTGCACCATGATCTATTAGAAAGTCATGGGTCGCATGTCTCCATTTTAATGAGCTAAGGTTTACATATATTGGAACAAAGATACGTAAAGTTAGATGACCTTAATTATAATTCAAGTGTGGTTAAGTGATTCCTTAGAAAGGTATATATAGTAATGAATGTAACTTGGATTACTCCTTGTCTTGGCCATGGAGATATTGCATGACTCTACCAGATACTTGAAAACTTATTCAAGTTTATATTTCACCGTACTTTATATAAGTGTTACTATGAGAAGTTGGTCACTCTACCCTTATATGATTGATTAGTAAGAGAAGCCCTGGTTCCAATTACAACATGGCTAGAGACCTATTTAAGAGTGGTACTAGTTTCATGATGAATGTGTGCTCTCTTTGTCCAACTAAACCTCGATCCAGCCTCAAATTTTACCATATATGACATCTACATTTAGCTTTTCATTATAACACCATCCAAGTGAAAATTGCATATTAGTTACATTATCCTGATCATAGTTTCAATGATATAGTTAACTCAATTTAAAATGGGACAAAACAAAGCACAGTTGGATTTGAACAATCCCATCTCTAGGTCGTGTTCTCAGTTCCCAAGTGCTTAATGTTGAAAATAGGCAATGTTATATTTCATCAAGCACATAGGCTACATAAATGTGAATATTTCCATTGATGCAGCACAATAACTATTTATGGATCCATCTTGACTACAAATAATATGAGGCAGAGTACAATATAGAGGGAGGGATCGAGGATGCATCTGATGGGTTTAAAGACTGGGGGCTTCTTGATTTTCTTAAAAGTTGGGATCTTGCTGATTTGGTTTTAGTTGTTGCTCCCGAGAGAAAGGTTGTTCCTACCCATCGAGTTATTTTTCACATTGTAGGGAACTGTACTTTTGATTCTTCAGATCAAAGCACCAATCCTCTCCCTATTGTAATGTATCATTCTACATGCTTTTCTTGAGTATATCTACACTTGACGGACAAAGGTATACATCCAATCCATGCTTAATTGAATATGTTGTCATGTTTTGATAAATGATTTTTATTTATTTCAAAACATTGGTGAAAAAATGCAGAACATGAAAGCACAACTTGGTGATTTGTGTTGTTTAAGGAATCAATTTCAAGTCAAATCCCAGATGAAGCAGTGTGATGAAATTGTTGATCATTTTAAGAAGAAAAAATAATGGCAACAAAGTAGAAATATCTTTTCTTGGCTCACAGATTCCATTCCATTCCATCTTCCCCTCTGAATTCCCTGTCAGCCAAAAAAAGCTTCAAAGTTTCTTGGAAACAGGACAACACAATGATATCGACATATACATCGAAGGTCATGGTGTGATAGCATGATCCCATAAAGTTATTCTGGCTCTGTGGAGTTGCCCATTCACTAAGGTGAGCATGTTTGCCAGTTACCTACTCTAAATTGCCTCAAAGCAGATAAAATTCCAAATATTTTCAAAACAGGTAAGGTTATATGCCTACAACTGAAGTAAAAGCTTCCTAGAATTATTCATCAACATATTTAGACATGAATTATAAAACTTTGGTTTGCAATATGTTTCACTCATTACATTATCATAGGACACTTGAGTTTTCTAATATAGTAATCAATAGGCATCCAGTGACTTTTAGATATCCTTGTAACGTTACAATTTTCATTATCCCATAACATGATAACCATGCTTAATGTGTGACTGTTATGGTCAGTCAAGCCACTAGCGCCAGACATCAGCCTATTCAAAACTCTATTAACTTTCTTCCTTCTTTCATTTGTTTCTCATCTAGAGACACTATCATGCTACCTATTCATGCCTCTAACATCCAAGAAGTAACAGTAATGGTGTCTTTGTCCATTAAAATCGTTTTGTGTCGGTGCTTCTCTATCTTGTATTATCTTCTCCCCATCAAGATTCTCTAGGCCTTGGAATTTGTTCTATGGGGAGAAGTTTAAGATTACTCTCTTCATGAAGATGTAGAATTTTAGTGTATATCCTTGGGGAGATTTGGTTTCATATAAGGGTTTGGATTTGCCTTTCACAATGAAAAATATGGCATCTAATCTCAGGAAAGTTACCTGGTGATATAACAGGAAGAGTAGCAACACTTGAATCTTCAACAATGTATCGCATGAAGAATCCATGTCTAAATGGACTCAGTATCAATATTGTTCACAAGCACATTAGATTCAGTAGTATCTAGAGAAGCCATTTGTAGTATTTCAAAATCAGTTGTATTTACAACTATTTCTATTCCAGTACTCCTAGGAACATTTGAACAAGTAGCTGCAGTTGAGGTAGTATTACTCCTAGGTTACCAAACTTTGTGGAGAATTTTCTCCTTCCTACATATGACAAATTCATGGCCAAACTTATGGCAAACTGCTTGATAACAACAATTGGCTAATATCAGATCAGGAAACTCTGACAGAGTTGCTGACAGTATCCAATGAAGTACAAATGTCAGTGGCATGGAATAACTTTATAGAGAGTGGACCACATTGGTGGGAGTAGGTGATACAAATTATTGACTTGAAAGCAGACTTTCAATTTTACAACTTATAAATATTTGTTCTTGTGTTTAATTTCCCCTGATGGTCATGGATAGTTTTCAACTTCTCTATAGAGGATTTTGGACTCAGAGATGATGTGCATGAGTACAGAAAAGGAGAGGGATGATGAGTTATATAAGTTTGAAGAAGTGGTGTTAGCAGCTACTGATGGCGCTCTACGAGATACAGAGTAGGTTGTTACTTGGCATATAAATGGAAGTGTCATGCTCATTATGATAGTTGGTTCAGAATACACTACAAAGGTATGTTGCATATTATGTTAAATCTTATTGCTCCCTTTCTGGATCATCATTGTCCTGGTCTTTGATCATTTTCCCTTAGATAAATTTTTCTATGTTGAATGCTTTTGGATCATCATTCTCCTAGTCTTTGATCATATCCCTATAAACATACGATACTAAGAGGGTACATTTTTTGAGAGGATGATAATTTTTTGAGTATTCTTATTTGTATGATTCAAGTATAATAATGAATCTATATGATGTCTTTTTTGTTGTTGGTTGTATCCAAACTTTATCCTTTCTACTTCCGCTGCAATGATGATCTGCTTTTGTTCAGAATTCATATAAATTAAATGATATTGACATCCTAAGTATCCCAGAATGAAAAATGAGATGCTTCTTATCTAATCAAGACTACATGTTTACTGCCTTGTTCTTAAATGTTCATAACCTTTGCAGACAACTATGAATCTGATATCTTATGCATGATAGCTATAAGATAACAATATTCACTCTAACCAAAAGAAAATGATCATAGAAGAGTGTATATATTCTTAGATCGGTCAACAATACATAAATTGCTATCATGTAAATGTAAACACGAAGATACTAACTCATTATTCTCCCTGGTTTGTTGTTGTAGAGCATAATATAGATAGAAATGCTAGTTCCTGTCATTCATGTGTTGTTGTTGTTGAATGATCAATTGTAGGTTTAATCATTCTCGTTTGCTTTTGGAGATACATCCTAATTATTTCTGAAGTTATTTCTCCTAAAATCACAGGGATATGTGAACTTTGACAAATGGAATGCACCCAAAAGTATAATGAGAAAAGGTTCTCTGCTGCAAGTTTGTAAGCACATAGTTTAGGTACCAGAATGCATAGGTTGGCCACTGGTTATACATGTACCACAATCAATTGGTCAATTATCTTCCTATCATATTTCTAGTACCAAAATTAATTCAGGTACCAGAATGCATGGGTTGATCGCTGGTTATTCATGCACATAATTCAACTACTAGCAAAAAAATCTGTCTATCTTAAGCAAACATATATACATTCTCCTTAGGTAATTGTCAAGGAATCATTGGTGCATTCATCCTTTCTATGACGTCCTAAGGTGTTAGTGATGAAGAAAAGATGGTAAGATGTTGTTTCCCCTTCCCCTTATATTTTCTTTTCTTTTCTTTAATGATGTAGCTTTAAATTAATAAATTCATCAGTTGGATTCAAATCTAAGTTGATGTACAAGAGCGACACTAGGCCAAACATGCCCAATTGAGCTATATGTTGGAAGGCCACTGGGACGACAGACCAATCTATTCATATGAAGCTCGCAAGTCCATTGGCTTGAAGAGCACCTCCTTTGTCCTCATTCATCTATGCAACAATTGTCTACTCACATGAATTGTTGACCATACCCAATCTACATGATTCATTCCAGTGTCAAAATTTCCCCATATATTTTTGGTACTTGTATATTATGTTTATTTTCTGCCCTTTGTGGTAATAGTGGATGACTATATGTTGGTACTTTTGCAGGTATTGGTGGAGAAAAAGGGATTGCCTAATGGTGCTAATACTTCAATAAACTCAGAAGGAACATTGGGCATTGCTCCCTTATCTAGCTTCTTGATGGCATTGTGGGTGCATTGGATGAGTATTTGAGATTTTTTTCCTAGAGAAGCTCAATGAGAGGTCATTGACTGCCCTGCCCTATGATGTTTATTGCACACTGAGGATACAAGAGCAATGAGCTCGTGGTTTCATAGAACTCTTCGATACATGCATGTGTCTGATCTACCTTGTTGCAGTCACACAATGCGTGAAATGGGGGGTTTTTGTTTTCCCACCAGAGAGGGACATGATGTGTCACTAGTGAAGCCACACTACTCTCTATTAATATTTGTCATCAGGCTTTTATGCATGGATAACCATACTTCACCAACTCATCGAACAAAAGGAAAAGACAATAAAGACACGAGTCGAGAAAGATACATACTCTTTTTCCAGGATGTGTGTAGTCCTCATAGAATCATTAATATATGTATATCCTTTTCTTACACATTTTGTAACAGGGGCAAGGTATAAGTGCTCCCCGTGTACATCTAATGTTTCAGTATAAATGAAAGTAAGTTTGTTGGCATAATGAGCATAACTTGGTCTAACTATTACAATTTTTGTTACTAAAAGAGCTTCTGTACTTATAAATTACACAATATAAGAATAATCAAGCTATGCATATATGTATGTCTAATAAATGTCACTACATATGTAGCCAGATGCATAATCCAACTATATATATATATATATATATATATATATACATATATATATATATACATATATATATATATATACATATATATAGGCCATTCATTCATTGCCTACACGGGTATTTTAGTCTTGCTACCCGTCAGCGCGTCTCCGTTAGTCGTCTTTCCGATCCTCCTCTTATTCGCTCTATGACCGGACCTCCTCTATTCCGCCGCAGATCTACAACTACATGAACCCCTTTGTCCTACTTTCCAGTTTTGTCCTCCGTCTTCCCTTTGAGAGCTGACAACCTGACCTAGCATCTGCTCCCTACCATGGCAATCCCAGATAGCCGTCTGGAAGGGATCCGCAAAGTCTGGCATGGCAAGCCCCATGCCAACGCTCTTTGCAGGTTTCATCGGGTGGAAACAGAGGGTCCTCACCTCCCTCTTCCATTCCTCCACAGTTGCTTGTCGTTTCTTCTCACATCGCTCCGACCTCACCTCTTCTGTACCGGCACGAAGAGCTTATCTGGCTGGATTCCTCATTTTTTGGGTTGTCGAGTATGAAACATGTACCGCCACTGTCCATCCCGCCCTAACGATGACCCCGACAGTGAAGGGAATTGAGGGGAATTAGATCGACGAGTCAACGAGTATCAGTGCGATTAGGCAGCCTGTCGTCGTCGATGTGAGGAAAAAGGGGTTTCTCCTGATCGTAACAGAGGTGACACAACCTCTTGGGGAGGGGTTTGTGAGACCACCGCTATGGACGGACTGGGGGGCTTGTTGATAGATAGAAAATGTTAGAACTTCGACTCTCCTATCACTATGCTCGATGACGTGAAGGTATAAACGAGTGCTTGCACGAAGAAACAGAAGGACTGGAGGTAGGCGGCGCGAGTGTTGTCAAAGTCATACCAGTAGTCGATTGCTTTCTGGAGGTGTTGGCATTGACTCTAGCAAAGACAGGCATAATCACTGACATCGGTCTACTAGGAAGGTTTTTCCAGTGATATTTGATGGAGAAATCACATAAACGTCGTCAAAAGGAAGAGAATTTGACTGCTTGTGAGAGTGCTTTTGCTAATCTTGCGTGGGGGAACAATGTCTGGTGATCTTCGTCTATGCTTGGACTAGGCTTGAGGACTGCATGCTCCAACTGTTTGAGGAAATGAGGAGTTGTGGGTTAAGTTTGACCACCTTGATGAAAGTTGTAGAATTTCGTGAGCCGGTCACACTTTTGGTTGAAATCACGTTGAATGCAATTAATTACAGATGGAGTTGTCAATTACTTTGTCACTATGTGGTTGGAAAATAAATATAATGTGTCATGGCTATTGTATGGCGCTTCACAACTGATCCAGGTGCCTATCATTGCCAACGACTACTAACTGGTCAATTGACAAACCGGGTACAATATCAGGGAGGAGTAATGCTATTATGCTCCCTTCGTCAATGGTCCTCAATGAGAGCAAGAGTTTAAGGGAAAAAAACTAATTATGATATAAAGATAAGGCTCGACTTTTGAAAATAGGAAGACCATTTTTGTTTGTAATGTATACTTTATTGTATTGTTTAATTATACCTCAAAGGTGGTTTGTGTTCAATCAATATACAAACAATCTTAGAAAATTGGTAGATAATTTTAATTATACCTATAGCCAATCTGACTACACAACCATTTAGTATGGACTTATAGTTAGAATGGGTATACGAATTGTTGGGACTTCCCTGACAGATCCATTGGGATTTTGGACTGTCCAACCATTCTGTGTGCTGACAAACTAATCACTAAGTGTCATCCTATTCCAAGCATTGCCAAGAAAACAACATTGTTGCTGTCAGAATACATGCTATTCAATATGTTCGATCGCTTTGGGACTGGGGCTCTTATCCATGGAGCTCTGGCAGCATCAGAGTCCCATCATAATCCAATAGTATCACACTTTGTTTTAGGGGAACGAAGAAATGCACGATCTTCATGTGTCGTCAGTTCTCGTCGGCTTGAGTTTCTCGGCAGCGGAATTCTCCCCGACATGCTCGACTCGAGTTTCTTTTACAAAAAGATCCGTCGTTCGCCTGGTGCGGGATTGCTGGTTGTTAGCGCTTTGGATGCACAAATGAAGAAGCTGACATTGAAGGTTCTGTGCCACTCTTTTCTCCAAGTTTCTCATTCTACTTGTTAGAGAGTTTGTTTATTAATGTTGTTAAGTGTTTTGTATTATGGGCCCAAGTACGTCTTGGCCCATTAGGGTTGTCTTATGTCCTGTACGCTTCCCTATTTTCCTATTTATAGGAGCAGTGTTTCTCTTATCTAATAAAATGATTAGCCATCTTTTCTTATTTGACATGATATCAGAGCAACCGTCCTAGGGACCAAAAAACCCTATGTGAGAGAGAGCAAGAACCAAAGGAGCGCCCCCCCTTGCGGGCAGCCGCCCTTGGCGGTGCTTGGGTGCCCGTAGGGAATTCCTTCCTAGTTCTCTGCCTTCTTCCTTGTTCCTTTACGCTCTTACTACCGGCCGCCGGCATTCCCTCCTGGTTCTATGCGCCGCCGCTACTGCTGCACTCGTGCACCTCGTGCCCCGCCATTGTGTCACTGCTGCTCTATGCTACCATGTCAGCCGCCCTACCAACGGTCCTCCGCAACAGTTGCCGCCGCGACTGCCCCTCTGTGAAGCGTTGTTACTACCCTCTTGCTTCACCCCTTACGCCAGGCACCGCCACTCGATGTTATTGTTGCATGATAGCCCCTTGCCAGCACCAAGCAGCCTTGTTGTCGTTGTGCTGCCAACACTACTGGTTCCCCCCTCATGCCACCGCTGCCCATGCATTATGCCGCTCTCTGAGTCTGTTGCTGCCTACTGTCTCCCTACTTGATGTTATCCTTGCACCACCGCCTGCCCCTCCGCCGCTCCTGCTTCATACGCCCCCCACCACTACTGCCCGCTGCAAATTTCTTAGACTGGCTAGAGCAAATTTTGATGGATTTTATTCGTAATATTATTAATCTTTAAGAAGATTTGTGCGTTATTTTTCTTCGAAAATCTTTGTAGACCTTTCAGCAGGACCCCCTAATTGGGGGGGGCGCGCCCCCAAACCCCCCGGCAGTACTACAACCTATATTTCTTTCTAGAGTGTTCCTTTGTCATTATCCACCCCCAACCACTCTTGATTCCTTCCGTGGTTGGTGTGAGGAGGAGAAATAGAGGAAGAGATGAGATGGAGGAGTGATGAAGAAAGAGAAGAAGATATATATGTTGCTATCTATATGGATTTTCATGTTGTTTCTATGTGGCGCTTTCTGCTGCTATCTATATGGATATTCATGCCACTTCTATTCACCACAACAAAGCTTACTTAATCCGGCATTAATGACCGGCGTTTATCTTAATAGTGCCGTGGTGGATTTGCGTGCTCAATGTGAACTAATATTAGAATGGCATGTGAGAAAACTGCCGCAATAGATGGGTAACTAAAGGCCCCTAATATTATTGATAAGTGGAAAAAATTATGCACTCAACTAATTGTTTCCATGGATAGCCGGCCGCGCACCCACTAATCCCTAGTTAATTGGGATATTCCATATTATCCTATCGCAACTAACTGATTTCCCCAGGATCACTTCTACCCTCCCCACGCAAGCCCTTCCCTCTCGCGTGTCTCCCTCCCAGAAACCTCGGCAATCTCTCGACGCTCTCATAGCGATGCTCGCGGAACTTATATGTTACAACGCGCAGGCGTCCATTCTCCAATTCGCACGCATCAATTCTTCCTCCTTGGCGCGTGCTCATTCCCCTCCGCAAGTACTCTCTGCTGCCCTCGCTCGCACTGGTTCTCTACTAGAACTACACTTCTCTGATTACAGGTAGCACGTGTTTATTTACAATCAGAATCAAACTTTTACTTATTTTATTTATCCTTTCTCCAACTCCCTGACGCCCTGGTTATTCTGCCTCCCGTTGGCTCTGATCGACATGTTCTCTTCGGTCTCCCATCATTCTTAATGTCACCAGAGGCTCTCTAATATTGGGAGGAAATGAAATTAGGAAGAATTGACCGGTGCCTATATACAAGTATTTGTATTGTTACCATTCAGTCTCCGGTGGGCCAAAAAGTCAAGGAACTAAAGTTCCAAAATGAAAATTTAGCAATTGGGTTTCTGTGATTCTAGTAAACGAGTTTCGTGGAAATTTCTTTGATTCTGTCAGTATATATAGGGTTTGTCTTCTGAGTTCCGGACAAAAATTGGTGAAATCAGTTATGTATCATTTCTCGCACTAGAAGCGGCTGCTCTTCCGTCCCAAACATTTTCGGCAGTCATCTTCTATTCCGATCCAGATTAGATAGATCCCCTCACCTACCGTCTTCTCCTACCGTGAACACATATCTACTCTAATCCAGATTAATCAGTGAAGTAGTGATCTTTCTATAGGAAATTCCTTGCGATTTTCATTTCTGATACATGCGACAATTCCCTCACAATGCAGTATTCCTCTGTTTGAAGCATCTACAAACGAAGATTAATTTGTTACTCTACAAGTTGTCAGATTGATTAAAATAATGCAATAGTTTTCCTAATTCAACGTGGGTGAGTGTTTCTTGCAGTTTGTCTTCTAGTTTATACCAAAATAAGTTAAGATTAAAGTATGGATTCAACTCTAATCGATTCATTAGCTGTAATAGCTAGTGTGTTAACGCTTTACAGTTTCAACTATAATCGATGCAATGCATACAATAGTTTGTAGTATACACTCTATTACATTTGATATCATACATGTAAGGTGTTGTAATACGTTGGGTTACATGTCTAAATGAGCATTGATATATACTTCTTAAATTATATGTAATGTGAACATATCAATCTTTTTAACGTGCTTCATGTTTCTGTAAGAAAATTTAACATATACAATATTTTTTTCATTTAATGAGATTGATTTTGTGGTTATATGAAGTTAATGTGGTTCTTATGATGTTGAAATAGCTTTAAAAAGTAGATTCGACTTAATTAATTTGTATATTATAGTTTGAATTACCAAATACCAATAACCTAAAAGTCATTTTCGTGAAAAAACTCAAATTTTAAACCAATCAACCGAACTTAGTTTTCCTAGAAGTGAAATCAAGTTTCTTGAAAATGAGTTTCTAAAAAACTCTAGTTACAACAAACCAATCGGAGCCTATAGTGACAGTACCAATCCCCCCTCCTCAAGTTGTTAACATTAAAACAACTAGAATATCTCCTTTGAATATTCCATCTTCTACAATTTTGGTAGAAAGAAACGATAGTTTTTAAGATCACTAGTAAATTCACTTTCTAATCCTTTGTGGCATGGTGGAAAACAACCTACGTCAGGCATGCATTTTTCTTATTTGGTTTTTTCAACATTTGAACCAATTCTATAGACACTAGACATGGCTTTTTCTTATTTGCTTTTTTTCTCATTCTTTTTCCTTAATGTCTCAGATTTCTATCCAAGAAATGAATTATATTCTACGTCATTCCATTGATCTACATATAAACCAATAATGTTTGATATAGCTAGTCTTTCAACTTTCTGCGTTTTTACAAATCATTGTTTGCGTTGACATAACATTAGTTCTGTTGGCATGTTTTATGATATTTTGATTTTCATTTTTAGGAAAGGTTTATTTAGCAAAAAAATGTTTTATGAATTTCAAACTAAACTCCACCAGTTACAAGTGATTTTATTTTGTAGATCTTGTGGCGAGGAAAGGAGACAAGCTATTATCTTCCCATAGTAACTCTAATATTTGTTATAGAAGAGGTAGGAAACAGGTGAAACCCCTTATAATTTTTAATGTGATTTGAAGTATATGCCAAATAATGGGTTGGTAATACAAAATGAATAAACCATGGGTTCCTTCCTTGGTCATTATAGTCAAAAATTTGATTATAGCTGCAATGAATAAGAAAAATCAACCATTTATTAATCCTGATTTCTAGAAGAACACTTCTCCTATTTGGTATTTTCTAAAAAGGCTAAAGGTGGCCTATATGTATTTTGTAAATAAAAGACTATAAAATAGAAAACTATAATACTTCTATTTAGAGATTATAAATTTGTATAATTCTATTTAACATGTAATATTCAAAATCTCAACAGTTCTTTCTATTTATGTCTACAAGAAACATAACAATTGACTTGAATTTGTATGTTTTCTTTGGTTTACTTGATATGCATAAATCTTGACGTAGCATGATTAAGCAACCAATAATGATATTCGAAACACACCTTGTGGATATGGGAAACCAATTCACACATGTTGTTTGATATATAATAAAAGAACGGTATTTTTTGTAATATAGAAAATAAGCACCATATATATATTTTGGTGTCATATATCTTTTGTCACATTATGTGACATCATATTTCTAATACATGCCACTACCAATATCACACTTATATATTTATTGGATAAATAAATCTATGAGCATAACTTTACATATAATTTATGTCAGGTGTTGGCAATGAGAAAACCTATATATAGTCATTGTTTTTAACAAAAGAATGAATTATTGTAATCAATAATGAAGGTGTTCAGTGATTTTGACTCAAACCAAACAAATGTTACATTAAAATAATAAAAAATATAAGAATTTAGACATGCATGGAGCATTATATTACTACAAAGAAACCATTTTTCGCTAAATTTTTGTTTGGAAATTTGATTAGCAGTACACCATGCAAGTACATCTATTGAATTTGTAGGTCCCATATTTATATTTCTGCCTGCTTTGATGTTAATTTCTAAATGAGTGTCCCAACTTGACTCTATAGGGCCTATTCATCCCCATATAAATCAGGTTAAGTGTGCATTAACTATGTTTAGGTCTGAAATTTATTGATTTAGGTCATAGAGGATAGAATTGGGCTAGAAAACTCTAAATTAATTATTATAAGTTAGGTATGTTTGGTCAAATTATGTAGGTCTGATATGTGAGCCTAGGTCTGATTATGTTATGTTTAGTCCATAGTTAAAAAGTCTCTCACCTAGGTGATCCTGGCTATAAAGGAACGAATCTGCTGTCACATGATGTGACACCATATATCTAATAACATGGCACTACTAATATAACAATTCTATATTTATCAAGTAAAGAAATTATGTAAAAACAATCCTACATATAATCCATCTTGGATTATGGGATTGAGAAAACATGTATACGGTCTTGTCATTTTAATACAAGAATATATTAGTGTACCATCTATTAAGTTGTTCCATGATTAGACTCAAACAAAAAAATATTATATACACAACAAACACATGATTTCACGACATGTTTTTGCGGCAGATTTGGTTGGTAGTGCCGCATGTCTCTCCCGCTCCGGCCGGTTCCTAGCTAAACGTACTCCAAAGTAATTATATTATGTTATAATTATCCTAAAAATTGCCTGCTTAAGAAAATCTCACGCGGTTACACCCACGCCTCCTCACTTCACCCGTGTGCCCCGCCCCATCGATCCCCTGTTCCTCGCGCGATCGGCCGCGCTCGCCTTGACAGTTCCTTCCCAGCTCCAGATCTCTCGCGTGAAACTGACTTCATCCCTTCCGTGCGCCGCGTCTCCAATCCACCGTAGCACCGCGCTGCCCCGTCTGTTCCTCGAGCTAGCTATCGACTGCTTTGCTTCATCTCTTTCGTGCGGTGCTGTTCTCCACATCTTCAGTCCGCCCACATCCGTCTTCTCTATCTCCCCCTCTCCGTAGCATTTTTTTCACTCTCCAATTTCTGCCGCAGGTTCCCCTCTCTGTAGCATTCTTTTCACCCTCCAATTTCCTCCGCAGGTTCCTCCTCTCCTCAGTCTTTGTCCATATAGATTTCTCTTCTTCGGCGGCATACATCCCATCTCTCCCCCTCCCGGCAAATCTCCTTCGTCATCATTTCCCCAATTTTCTCTGGTTGCCACATGAAGATTTCAGATTGACCAGTTAGTCCGATTTTCCCCAAAGATTCAGCCATGGAAGGAAGCCACCAGAGGTAGGTATGTGGCCAATAAACACCTAGACCTCGTTTGGTTTGCAGTATTACATGAAGGATAGGATTCTAATCCTAATGATAATTGAAATACTATGTTTTTTTTGCGCCAAGACCATGCTAGGATAGTACTAGCAACGACAATCGAGTCCCTAGTAGGTGGGACTTTCAGTTCCGCTATACCCCCAGGTATTTGGGTGGTACTAAATCACTCTTACTCTCTGATGCCCCCACCCTCGATTCCCCGTTGCCCCCTCTTCAGATTTTGTTCTCAAAATGCCGCACCTTGCACACGACCCGTCAACCGTCTGGCTTCATCTGCTGGTGCCTGTGTGGCAGTGCCGACTCCCCAAGTGGAAACTTCTATGCGCCGTCATCCCCTATCTGTTGGTGTGCAGTCGTCTCCTATTTGTGCAAAAGCCTTCTCACATGTGCATCCCACCCAATTCTTATCTCCTCCATGAGTTCCTCTCAAGTTTTTCGTTGGTCTTTCGTTCAGGAGGTTTATCACTATCTTACTACGTTGTTCCTCCGAATGATCGTCATGTTTGTCCATCTACACATAATTCCTCAAATCATCTGCCTCGATCCTTGGTCCTTCTGATTCTGCACACAATGGCTAAAATGACGTACCTTTTCTTCTGTTTCAGTGATATGGATATCATTGTTTAGGAGAACTATTGATTTGTTTTGGTTAGACAACGGACAAACGAATTGCCAGCCAAGGCTATCGTATTTGAAAACACCTTTGCTCTTCGTTCACAGATTTAGAAGACGTCTGTTCTTGTTGTCATTTCTGGATTTTTATGCATTTTTGTTGGTATCATACAATTTCTAGTCCTTACTTACATCCAAACCTAGGATAAGGAAATCAACACCCTATCCCGTACAGGTCCCTTCCTATTCGTATCCTTCTCACATCCTTTATTAGTTCTGTCTCGTGAACCAAACGGGGTCTCATAGTATGTGGATTATTTAGCGTGTATTATTGTTCATTCACATGTTCTGGAAACGTTAACGATGCTCTGGTACCTTTTCCTTGACAGGCTCATGGTGATTTTCCTTTTCCCTTGACTACAGTTGATCACTTCTATTCGTATTCATCAATAGACCACACTTGACTGGAAAAGACAAGCACAATCTGACCTCAAGCTGGGACACATTATTATTTTTGATTCGGTTTGATATATATATATATATATATATATATATATATATATTTGTGGTTTTGTTAAAATAAATTATGAATGGATGAGAAAGGTTGTTACTATTTTCTTTGGTCGGAAATGTTGCAAATGTTATGTCGTTTTAAAGAACCTGAATTATGTTTGTAACATGTGTGATATGCCAATGCTAAAATTTATTTTTGTTGTCTGAACATGTACCATACGTTCGATCATGCTAAGGCGCAGACTATTTTGTCAAAATAATTCATTGGGCTTCTATTTGAAGGTACACATATCCAATACCCAAAAACAAAGCATGTCTCTATCTTGATATTTTTATGTTTATCTTTACTAAGATTATTAATCTGATCCTAAATGTAGACTAGTATATTTATTCTTCTTTATTAGTACAAGAAAAATGTGCAATTTTTAAATGTGTCATTGTTAGTAACATAATCACAGTCTTAAGTATTCTTGATTGCTTTCTGGTTGAAAACTATCATAATTATCTTGGATTTGTATGGGATAAGACGTCTGTTGAGTTGATCGGCTTGCCAATATTATTATTATTCTTAATAAGATATCTAGAATGTTTTCACTTATAAATTTAATACAAGACTGTCACATTCTTCTTCTTGTACATTAGGGGCTCAATCTGTGAATAAATCATGGCTGGAAGTTCTTGCCAAGCCCAAATTACCCCTCGTACTGATTTTTTTTTAATTCCTTTTCAATTTATTTTTATTCCCATTTAAAAGACATAAAAAATCATCATTCATATATATCTTGATGTCACCCATGCTGCTAAAAGCATCCAATTGATTCATGCCTTGACACATCTCTATATTAACATTATTTTCCTTAGAAGGAAATGTGTGCACTTGCCATTGTTCACTTCTCCTTAAACAATACTAGGCTGGTTGCTTCCTTTTACTTGGTATCCCTTTTACTACGATGGTTAGACCCTTATAAGGATTAAAATAGTTAACATTGTTTAATAAAAAAATAGAATACGATTTAGAAGGAGTCAATACATTAGCGATCTAGACTAATTTTCTAGAGCTATCAATGCTTCTTCCGATTACAACTTCATATGTTGAAAAAGTGTCTTCATGATGTAAATACTAAATGTTGTCTATAATATGATGAATGATGAGTAACTCAAAGATGATTTGATGACCTAAGTTAAAAGATGGAGGTTATTATGTAGAGAATAACAAATATGCCACCTTGAAAAGCTTTATTGCACCGTATTTTTTTAAGAAAACACATTCTTACACAACTCGTTATGTATGTCTCAATCACTGATATAAAATATATTTATCAAAAAAATTATAGGCTAGTAACATTGTGGCTCTGGAAAACTATATTTATATTTTGTGTTTTACTCATTTAAAAATCCTACCACCTACTAGGATTTGGTCTAAGTCAGACTTAATTTTCCGTAACATGACCTAAGCATTGCCAGCTTTCCTTGATCTGCCCCATATTCACGTAATGTGAGACCTAATTTTGGTAAAATTAGATATAATTTGCTCACAACAAACCTATTTTCCCCAAACTATAAGTGTTTTACCAAAATTACACCTTATTTTCCATAAATAGACATAAGTTTCCCTATTTAGACCTAATTTGTCTTAAATCAGATCTATTTCCACCTTTGAGTAACCTATTTTCTACCTAGATAAAATTTATAAGAGATTTTAAAAGGTAGTTCATTCAATAATATATGATCTTTGAATTTGCTGCAATAACATGTATGATTCATTATATATTATGAATTTGTTCTCTAATAAAAATTCTCCCTATTCAATTTAGTGACTTGCGATTTTGATTTTTAAGCATTGCATGGTTTATAATGAAAAGGAGATCTATTCAACCCAGGGAATTGAGTGAGTGTTATTTAAAATTTGTACATGTTTGAATACATATGAAAGTTTGGATTACCTGTTGTTGTATACTTGTTTACCTTATACATTGAATGTTATATGCACTTCTTTTTTTCCTAGTGTTATGCTAACCAAGATTTGGTATTTATGTAACATTTATAAAAAATCATTGAGTCACAATTTTTTTTTAAATTTAGTTAATTGTAGCTTGTATCTTTGTAGGATTCAAATGTATGGAATAGACAAGAGTTGGATGAAAAATAAAAATAGGTTATCAACAGAATACATAAATGGTGTTGAAGAATTTATTCAATTTTCATCTCAAAATGTATAAGTTGATGGATTAATACCTTGTCCTTGCATTAAATGTAACAATGGTAGTTGCAAGACAAAGGATGAGGTGTCAGCTGATCTGATAGTTAATGGCATAACTGAGTGCTACACATGTTGGGTAGCACATGGTGAATCAGTTCATGTAGATTGTCACAATGATAGTGATGATGGACAAGATGAGGATGATGATGTTGAGGATGAGGTTGATGATGTAGAGGGGATGATAAGGGATGGGCTAGGATTTCCTGATAACCATGTTCCAACATTTGATGATATCAATTACCATTATGAAATTGATGAGTTGAGTGATGAACTTAAGACATTTTGTAGGCTGATGAAAGATGCAAAGGAACCACTTTATGATGGTTTTGAAGGATACTCAAAATTATCTTTCACCATGACATTACTACAACTAAAGGGGTTTCATGGAATGAGTAATAATCTTTTTAATAGTTTGATTACATTGTTATCAAAGGCATTCAAGGATTGTCAGTTGCCAAAATCTTTTTATGATGCAAGAAAGTATATTACTGACCTTGGACTTGACTACATAAAAATAGATGTTTGTAAAGAACATTGCATGTTGTTTTGGAAGGATCGAAAGAAAGAAGATGTATGTTTAAAATGTGGCTCTAGTAGGTGGAAGTATAGCTCTATTGACTACTTGTAACATCCATGACCTGGGTTATAACCTAACCCTGGAAGTTTTGCCTAAATATGTAGTTATATACTTGTGAATACTCCCTGGCATGTCATTAAGTTCCTCAGGAACATTTACTTTCAATTTTGCTCCTTTATATGTAAAGTTGTAGCATTGTTTTGAAGTGCAGGGACCTATGTGCAAATTACCCAGTTAAAGGGGTTAACTCGCAATGTTCATAGGTTGAGATGTTCTTATGATAATAAGACATCATATGAGTGAATATGATGAGGTAAGATGGATTTCCCAAGCTTGGGCATCAAGATGCATCTTGTGGAATGATCCTTGTGCTTAAAAACCCTAATTTGGAGTAAAGTGCAATTTACCCAAATTGAGGGGTGCAATTTGTAAAATACTTCATCTAGAACATCTTTTATAACTCTTGTCATCATTTAGAGTAGAAATGATGAAAGGGACACATCAATGAACTATCAGATAAGAAAAATGATCTTTGTGATAAAAATCACCTAATATGGGTATGGAGACCTTTCATGTCTGTACCCTAGTTGAAAGTTGGCTTTCTTTACCCTTATAACTTGAGATTTCATGAGCTTTGCATAAGTTTAGATGAGTTTGGACGTGCCCTTGAGCAAGGAGGGACTTAGATGTAAATTCCATGCTTTAGAGGTCCTTATGGTGTAAAAAGGCCTAAAGTATATAAGCCTTCTCCCTTGCAACAAGTGAACTGATCTTTCATTTCCTTCACTTCTTCTCTTCTTTCTCAACCGACCAAGGCTACCTCTGGAGCAGAGAAGGACGACCAAGGGTCCTAGGTAAGTTTGGATCACCCCTTTTGCTTGAATTCATGGAGGAAACTCATTTTCAAGGTTGGATTCATGGCTAGCTCACCTAGCTCTATTTTTCTAGCCTTTCCTTCTCAACGTTTCCTTGGAGAATTCACCTTGGCCGACCTGTGGAGCTCTAAGACACCATTAAATCTTGGAGCTTGAAAGCTTGGAGCTCAAGGAACAACCTTTAGGCGGGTTTTATAACTCTAAACTCCTTGCTTTATATGCATATTTTTGTTCTTGCAATTTAGCAATTAGTTCTTCTTCTACCTCTCTTCTTCTTGCACTTTTGCAAGAAAAACGGTGGAATAACTGACCTTGACAGAGGTTGAAGATGATGGGCGTGAATTCCTAGGTTACTTTATCAAACGACCTTGGACCCTCTTGGTCCAAACGGTTGCAAACTGTTAAGGTCAAACGGTTTCAAACCGTTTGCCCTCAAACGACCTTGCAAGACCGTTTGGATTGAAACGGTCTCAAGACCATTTGATAGGGTTGACCAAGGGACGACCGTTTGAGGGTCTGTTGGTAATATATTGAATTTCATTCCTGCAAAGAATCAAAGTTTAATTCTTAACCAATTGAGAGTTGAAGGCACTTCAACATCCTAACCCTAATCAGGTTGAAATTGTTGTTTTAAAACATAGATCTTGTTGAGTTTTGGGTTGAAGGACCCAAACGATCTCAAGACCATTTGGGGGTTCTTCCAAACGGTCTCAAGACCGTTTGGGCACAACCCAAGACTGTTTGGAGGTCTAGGGTTGAGATAATCTAATGGTTTGAAGGTCCAATTGCATTAAGTTGAAGAATTGATAAAATTACTGACTTTAGACCTAATTGGAGTTCAACCCTAATCCAACCGACTTGGTTTTTGGTCAAACTTTGGGCAAACGGTCTCAAGACCGTTTGGATGATGTCCAAACGATCTCAAGACCGTTTGGGCCAAGTTTGGGCCCAATTGGTAGGTTCAACCTTGAATTGATTCACACTGTTGAATATTGATGACCATCTGATTTGAAACCCGATTTGAGGTGGACTTAACCCTAATTAGCTTTCAATTGAGGGTTAATTTGGTGTCCAAGTGATTAAGGTTCATCCTAATTGACTCAATTTATAAGTGGTTAACATGGCTTTGGCCAATTGAGGGCTTCAACATACTTAATTATAAACAATTGTAACTTTTGAACCTAGTTGGAGGTCCAAACGGTTTGAGCCCATTTGGACCAAACGGTCTCAAGACCGTTTGAGGCCAAACGGTCTCAAGACCGTTTGGGCTCAAACGATCTCAAGGTCGTTTGGACCAATCGATCTCAAGATACTTTGATCAAACGGTTTCAAACCGCATGAGCTTCAAACAGTTTGAAAGTCAAAACGGTCAACACACCCAAACGGTCTCAAGACCGTTTGAGGTCAAATGGTCTCAAGACCGTTTGAGGGCAAACAGTCTCAAGATCATTTGACACCAAACGGTCTCAAGACCGTTTGGTGGTTGAAGGATGAAACCGTTTGAAGGTGTTCAAGGTGGTTTGTGCTTAATCAATTGATGGTGTAATTGGTTCAATGGTGATTTAATCTAAATCCTAATGGTAACCTAGGTCATTAAGGTACTAAGAGGTTAATGAATTGACCCATGATGGTGATCATGAGGTAAATTACCAAAATACCCTTGAGGGGTTTAATTGAGTAATACCTTGTTCTAATCAAACCCTAATCACATGATAATGATGTTTTGGCTTATGCTAGTCAATCAGGACTTAACCCAACCTGATCTAGAGAGGTGTTGTCACCATCTACTAGTATGAGGAGAGAGAATGTATCCTAAGAGAGAGAAAGTACCCTTTTATAGTGGAAACTCAAGTAAGATACCTTCAATACACATGAATGTGCATGTTTAGGGTATGATCCACCTATGTGAGATCATGGAAACCCTAATTATGATGTTTAGTGAATCTTAATCCTATTTAAGAGCTTTAATGATGATGTTTCTCATACATGATGTTGTTATGAGTTCAATTCACCATGGAGTGAATAGTAAACCCTAATTCTAGGGTAATGAAATGTAATATGAATAGTAAACCCTGATTGTTGAATATTGGGGAACTTGACTCTTCTAAGAGTTTGAAAGTGTATCTTCTAGAATGAATTGTTTACTGTTATCAGTTGAATTAACCATGCAGGTTGTCATGAGATGATGATCATATCCAAGTATGGATTATGAAACTATATTCATTGAAAGCATGCTTTAGCTTTATGAACAGTGATATATCCTGATGCATTGTCAATAGCAATCTATGGATTAAAATGGGCTGTGAGAGCCATAATTACCATCAAGGTCATGCTTTAGAGATGACTTGTGATGAATGTATTGAGAAATGATGATTGATGAGAGTTAGGCTTGTTACATTTAGTATTCTCCTTTTATAGCTATTATGCTAATGTTATTGTTTGAAGAACAATGTATGATATTAAAAGAATACTGAATGTACCTAACTAATCAAGTGTAATGTAGAGCCCTGATCATAGATCCATCATTGTCAGAGATCAAATGATGGTGAAACAGGTTTTCCTAAGGGAACTCCTGGATCACATACTTTTGAGTATGTGGGGTATATGGATGTGTAGAACCTTACATCCTAGTGTAGGTGTTTGATGTAGATGTGTAATCCATCAATCCTTCACTATAATCCCATACCGTATCAGTGGATGGTAAACATGAAACCTCCTGATGATGAAGAAAGCACAGATATCCGTATCAGTGGAAGATAAACATGATCTCCTGATGACGAAGAGAGTACAGAACGCCACTGTAACTCTAAAATAGCGAAGGACCAGATTACCCTGGCAAGCTATTATAGTAGAGGCACGAGATGTCCTACAAGTAATCCTCTTACTGACTGAGGAAGGTGAAGGTCATGAGAATCCGGATCTTTCGATGACCTAGTATGATACCGAGGCACTTAGCAGTGATTGGTTGGAGTATGAGTGGTAAACCTCATCTCCACAGGGCATAAAAGTAATGTTTGAAAAACATAATCCACAGCGTAGCATACCTGTTAGAGATAACTACGAGTTTATTGATTGATATTACACTATATAGTGCAAATGTCTTCATGTTTTATAATTATTGAACTCATGCTTATTATTATATCCGATGTTGGATACTTTGAAGCTTTTACTGCTTAAGTTATTCTTTGAGATGTTATAATAAAGCTTCTGGTGGAGAGTTATAACTCTCGCTGGGACAATTATGTAAAATTGTCTCACCCCGTAGACTTCAACTTTTTAGGTGGACGTCGAGGACGGAGGAACAGGTCTACAGGTGACCACTCCCAGCAGCAGCAGCACCAGGGGCAGTAGTAAAATCTCAGGTGGAGATCTAGCCTGCCATGTGGTGTAGTTAGAGTCAGTCCTATGTGTCCTCTATACTTTCAGGTCTTGGAGTCTTTTGGTCTGAGTTTTTAGTTATGAGTTCTTGAGATTTTGTATCATGTTGTATATAATTACTCAAGAAGTAATTATCTGAGATGTAAACAGTTTATCTCCTTTTATGAAGAAAGTCTTATGGTTTCAATGCTTTATCACAAAAAGTTTTAATTTACGTTGATTTTTGGTATTCCGCTGCTAATCGAATCGCTTCCGCTAAGTTTAAATTGTGGTTTGGAGATCAGAGCCCACAAACAAATGGTATCAGAGCCATAACCCCTCCAGTAGGTGGGGCCCACATGGGCATGTGGCATGCCAGTCTTGAGCCGTGCGGTCCAGGCAAGTTGGAAAGGGCTATCCGTAGAGACGAGATGGAGTTGCCATTACACTGGTAGCTGTGGACGAGAGCTGGGTGTCCATGGGTCATTGTGGGTCTGTACGGAAACGGGGTCAGATTATGAGGCCATATAGTTGAGCCTTGACGAGGACGTCAAGAGTCTAAGTGGGGGAGATTGTAACATCCCAGGTTTGAGGCCTAGGATAACATGATCTTAAAAGGAATGATTGGACTACCCATATCACCAAGGTGCACCTCCTTTTCCGGGAGCCCATCTCTAAAGAACTCCGTAGTTAAGCGTGCTCATCTTGGAGTAGTACTAGGATGGGTGACCAGTCAGGAAGTTGATCCTGGATTGCGTGTGAGTGGACAAAAAATGTGCAGTTAAGGCTAGTGGTGGTCTGTGGGGCCAGTCGTCATTCATGAAACTCTACTAGAGCCTTGGGCAGTGGGCCGGGGCGTTACAAAAATGGTATCAGAGCTCTAGGTTCGCCGGGTCTACAGAGGCATAGGACTTAGGATGTCGAGTCTATCCTTAGTATCTCTTCCTTATCTAATAGAATCTTCTGCTCCTCAGGAGAAGAAGATACATAAGGATGGCAGAGCCACATGATGAGTACGTGGCAGAGAGTAGTGCTAGTGCACCTCGAGGCGGTGCAAGGGTTCCTGAAATAGAACAGCCTGCACTTGAACCACCCCAGTTTGACCCAGCCGATATGGGTAACCCAGCTGTTCAAACTATGTTCGGACAGTTTATGACTGCCATGACACACATCACCGACAGGATGCCCATGCCTGCACCTAGGGCACCTGCCTAGCCTGAAGGACAAGGTATCGGTAAGACGTTTGAGCGACTTCATCATGTCAGAGCTACCAAATACTTTGGGACTGCCGACCCCGCAGATGCTGATCTGTGGTTAACAGAGTTGGAGAAGGCTTTCAGGATTCTTAATATCTCGGAGGCTAAGAAGGTTAGACATGCTGTCTATCTTCTCAAAGGCAGTGCTGGTCATTGGTGGACAATGGAAGAGAAGAAGAGACCTGGAATGGAGATCTCATGGGAAGACTTTCGGCGGGAATTTGTTCATAGATATTTCCCAAAAACCTTCCTAGAATAGAAGATCTCTCAGTTTGAGAGACTGTGGCAGGGCATGATGAACATTAGCGAATATGAAGCTAAGTTCATGGAGTTGTTGCGGTTTTGTCCGCACATGGCAGCCACAAAAGAAGAAAGAATCAGGAGATTTGAGAGGGGTTTGAATGCTGATATGACTACCCCTGTGTCTGCCTTAGAAAACCGAGAGAGATTCTCTACCTTCGTTGAGTCAGTCCGAAGGATAGAGAGATTTGTGGTTGAGAAGAGGCAAACTCATAAATGATATCCACAGTTCCAGGGTTCTTCATCTAGGGACTTTAAGAAGCCTAGATCCTCTGCACCTAACCCTCCACCACCTAGATCTAGTTCTCAGACTCAGTGGTCTCCAAGTAGAGGTAGAGGACGAGGACAATCACCTCGGGAGACTCAGAGTTCTGCATCAATGTCAGTTATTGGACCACCAAGACCACAAGAGAGAAGCTGCTACAACTGTGGTAAGGTGGGACATTTGATGAAGGACTGCCAATCTAAGCCTGTCAGTGTGACACAGCCTCCGAGACAAGGTCAACAGGGATCACAGGGAAGGCAATCTCAAGGAGCAGCTCGAGGACGCGGGCAAGCGTCTCAAGATGGATCATCAGCACCACCTCAACAATAGGCTACAACAAGGTTCTATGCTATGAACCCACCAGAGGCAGTGGTCGATCAACAAGTGGTGACAGGTTAGATGGAACTTTTATATTCTGATATGTCTAAATCTTGTGTAGTATCTGTTCTGATTGACCCGGGTGCTACGCACTCTTTCATCACTCGAAGAGTGATTCGTAACTGCAATATGACAGTTAGTCATAGGGTAGATAGTTTGTTGTTGGAGACTCCGTTGAGTGGGTCTGCTATTTTGCAGGAAGTATGCTCTCCCTGCATCCTCTTCTTTTCTAAGCATTGCATCCAAGTGGACCTTATACCGCTTGATATGCAAGGATTTGATGTAATCCTCGGGATGGATACCTTAGAAAGGTATAGAGTTGTCTTGGATTGTGAGTCCAAGTTGGCAGTGTTTGCTGATGAAAGCAACACATGGATCTTTCAAGGAGAAAGAAAGATTCTGCCCACCTGTCTTGTATCAGCTATGGTTGCTGATAAGCTGATGAGGCAAGGATGTTATGCATTCTTGGCCCATGTGATAGATGTTACCAAGGAGAGTCCCAACCCTATTGAAGTTCCTATAGTCAGGGAATTCAAGGATGTGTTTCCTGAAGAACTTCCTGGTATGCCACCACCTCGGGAGATTGATTTTGAGATCAATTTGGTCCCAGATACGAAACCCATAGCCCAGACACCGTATAGGATGGCGCCTGCCGAGATGGCAGAACTCAAGAAATAGCTTCAAGAGTTACTTGAGAAGGGTTTTATCCGACCGAGCACTTCACCTTGGGGTGCTCCGGTCTTGTTTGTTAGAAAGAAAGATGGGTCAATGCGGTTGTGCATTGACTACAGACAACTTAATAAAGTAACAATAAAGAACAAGTACCCTTTTCCGAGGATTGATGATCTTTTTGACCAGTTGTGTGGTGAAACAGTCTTCTCAAAGATAGATTTGAGATCTGGATATCATCAACTCCGCATTAAGGATAGTGACATATCCAAGTCTACTTTTAGGACAAGATATGATCACTATGAGTTCACGGTTATGTCGTTCGGACTAACCAATTCACCAGCTGCATTTATGGAACTCATGAATAGAGTTTTTCGACCCTTCCTTGATCAGTGTATTGTCGTCTTCATAGATGACATTTTGATCTATAGTAAGGATGCTCAGCAGCATGAACATCATCTTCGCCAAGCTTTGACCTTGCTAAGAGAACATAAGTTGTATGCTAAGTTTAGCAAGTGTGAGTTCTGGCTACCGGAGGTATCTTTTCTTGGACATGTGATATCTGCCTCGGGAATTCGTGTTGACCCTGCAAAGGTAGAATCTATTCTACAATGGGAACAACCGAAGACACCGACGGAGATTCGAAGCTTCTTGGGGTTAGCTGGTTACTATCGAAGGTTTATTAAAAACTTTAGCTCTATAGCCTTACCTTTGACCAAGTTAACCCAGAAAGATGCTCCTTTTTCTTGGAGTGATAAGTGTCAACAGTCCTTTCAATTGTTGAAAGAGAGGTTGACAAGTGCACCTGTGCTTGTGCTACCTGAGCAAGGAAAAGGATATGTAGTCTTCTGTGATGCCTCCATGAATGGACTTGGATGTGTGTTGATGCAGGATAAACAAGTGATTTCTTTTGCTTCTCGACAGCTTAAGAAACACGAGGAAAATTATCCGACACACGATCTGGAGTTAGCTACTGTAGTTCATGCCCTGAAGATCTGGAGACATTATCTTTATGGAGAGACGTTTTAGATTTTCACTGACCAAAAGAACCTTAAGTACATCTTCTCTCAGCATTAGCTCAATATGAGACAACGCCGCTGGATGGAATTCATAAAGGACTATGATTGTACGATTGATTACCATCCAGGGAAGGCTAATGTGGTTGCTGATGCCTTGAGTAGGAAATCAGCAACATCAACCATGGATAGAGCACAACTTAACTCCTTAGTATGCTCTAAGAGAGATATGCTTATCTCTTTAAGGCAAGACAATGTACAGTTGAAGGTGTCATTGTTAGTTGGTTTGTTAGCTGAAATGCAGATTAAACCTACTCTAAGAGAGCAGATTAAGGAGGCACAACAAGTAGATGCTGCAGTTCAACAGATTAGATCTGAGTATGGTAGTGAGAAGCATGATGGTTTTCATGAGTTAGATGACCAGGTGGCATGCTATCATGGGAGGATGATAGTGCCAGATGTAGATAATCTGAGGAAGTTAGTTCTGGAGGAAGCTCATTCTTCGATGTATGCTACGCATCCAAGGAGCACCAAGATGTATCGAAACTTGAAAGATATGTATTGGTGGCCTGGGATGAAGAAGGATGTAGCTGAGTTTGTTCTAAGGTGTCCTGTGTGTCAGCAGGTCAAGGCTGAGCACCAGAAACCTACAGGAACAATGCAACCCTTACCCATACCACAGTGGAAGTGGGACCATGTGACCATGGACTTTGTTGTTGGCCTACCCAGGACAAGCAAAGGACATGATTCCATTTGGGTAGTTGTTGATAGGTTGACAAAGACAGCGCATTTCTTACCTGTCAAAACAACCTATTCTGCTGAAAGGTTATCCCAGTTATATGTTCAAGAGATAGTGCGTTTGCACGGAGTTCCTATCACTATAGTTTCTGACAGAGGTCCCCAGTTTACAAGTCATTTTTGGGAACAGTTACACAGAGCTTTAGGCACCAAGTTAAGGTTTAGTACAACCTTTCATCCACAGACTGATGGACAGTCTGAAAGGACTATACAGACCTTGGAAGATCTGTTGAGAGCATGTGTTCTCCAGTTTACCGGGAGTTGGGATCTACATCTGAGCTTGATAGAGTTTGCCTATAACAATAGCTATCAGCATAGCATTGATATGGCACCATATGAAGCCTTATATGGTAGACGTTGTAGATCACCCTTGTGCTGGTATGAGACTGGTGAGCACCAGTTGTTAGGTCCTGATCTTGTGCAGCAAACTACAGAGAAGATTAAAGTTATACAACAACATCTTAAGACTGCACAGGATAGGCAGAAGTCGTATGCTGATAAACTTCGTAGACCCCTAGAGTTCCAAGTTGGAGACAGAGTGTATCTCAAGGTCTCACCTTGGAAAGGAGTCCTTCATTTTGGAAGGAAAGGGAAGTTAGCTCCTAGATTTATGGGACCTTATCCAATTGTTGAAAGAGTTGGAAAGGTGGCCTATAGACTAGAGTTACCTTAGGAGTTGCATAAGTTACACCCTGTGTTTCATATTTCCATGCTGAGGAAATGTCACCCCGACACCGAGTCAGTTCTACAACCTATGGAAGTAGAATTGAATGAAGATATAACATATGAGGAGGGACCAGTGTCAATCCTAGATAACATGATTAAAAAGTTTAAGAAGAAAGATTAAAGCCTTGTAAAAGTCCTCTGGAACCATCGTGGTGTTGAAGAAGCCACTTGGGAACTGGAGGATGAGATGAGAAGGAAATACCCTGCTCTTTTCTCTTAATACGTTTTATCGATTTCGGGGATGAAATCCTTGTGAAGGGGTGGATAATTTGTAACATCCCTGACCTGGGTTATAACCTAACCCTAGAAGTTTTGCCTAAATATGTAATTATATACTTGTGAATACTCCTTGGCATGTCATTAAGTTCCTCAGGAACATTTACTTTCAATTTTGCTCCTTTATATGTAAAGTTGTAGCATTGTTTTGTAGTGCAGGGACCTATGTGCAAATTACCCAGTTAAAGGGGTTAACTCGCAAGGTTCACATGTTGAGATGTTCTTATGATAATAAGACATCATATAAGTGAATATGATGAGGTAAGATGGATTTCCCAAGCTTGGGCATCAAGATGCAGCTTGTGGAATGATCCTTGTGCTTAAAAACCCTAATTTGGAGTAAAGTGCAATTTACCCAAATTGACCCAAATTGAGGGGTGCAATTTGTAAAATACTTCATCTAGAACATCTTTTATAACTCTTGTCATCATTTAGAGTAGAAATGATGAAAGGGACACATCAATGAACTATCAGATAAGAAAAATGATCTTTGTGATAAAAATCACCTAATATGGGTATGGAGACCTTTCATGTATGTACCCTAGTTGAAAGTTGGCTTTCTTTACCCTTAGATCTTGAGATTTCATGAGCTTTGCATAAGTTTAGATGAGTTTGGACGTGCCCTTGAGCAAGGAGTGACTTAGATGTAAATTCCATGCTTTAGAGGTCCTTATGGTGTAAAAAGGCCTAAAGTATATAAGCCTTCTCCCTTGCAACAAGTGAACGGATCTTTCATTTCCTTCACTTCTTCTCTTCTTTCTCAACCGACCAAGGCTAGCTCTGGAGCAGAGAAGGACGACCAAGAGTCCTAGGTAAGTTTGGATCACCCCTTTTGCTTGAATTCATGGAGGAAACTCGTTTTCAAGGTTGGATTCATGGCTAGCTCACCTAGCTCTATCTTTCTAGCCTTTCCTTCCCAACGTTTCCTTGGAGAATTCACCTTGGCCGACTGTGGAGCTCTAATACGCCATTAAAGCTTGGAGCTTGAAAGCTTGGAGCTCAAGGAACAACCTTTAGGCGGGTTTTATAACTCTAAACTCCTTGCTTTATATGCATATTTTTGTTCTTGCAATTTAGCAATTAGTTCTTCTTCTACCTCTCTTCTACTTGCACTTTTGCAAGCAAAATGGTGGAATAACCGACCTTGACAGAGGTTGAAGATGATGGGTGTGAATTCCTAGGTTACTTTATCAAATGACCTAGGACCCTCTTGGTCCAAACGGTTGCAAACCGTTAAGGTCAAACGGTTTCAAACCGTTTGCACTCAAACGACCTTGCAAGACCGTTTGGATTGAAACGGTCTCAAGACTATTTGATAGGGTTGACCAAGGGATGACCATTTGAGGGTCTATTGGTAATATATTGAATTTCATTCCTGCAAAGAATCAAAGTTTAATTCTTAACCAATTGAGAGTTGAAGGCACTTCAACATCCTAACCCTAATCGGGTTGAAATTGCTATTTTAAAACATAGATCTTGTTGAGTTTTGGGTTGAAGGACCCAAACGATCTCAAGACTGTTTGGGGGTTCTTCCAAACGGTCTCAAGACCGTTTGGTCACAACCCAAGACCGTTTGGAGGTCTAGGGTTGAGATAATCTAATGGTTTGAAGGTCCAATTGCATTAAGTTGATGAATTGATAAAATTATTGACTTTAGACCTAATTGGAGTTCAACCCTAATCCAACCGACTTGGTTCTTGGTCAAACTTTGGGAAAACGGTCTCAAGACCGTTTGGATGATGTCCAAACGATCTCAAGACCGTTTGGGCCAAGTTTGGGCCCAATTGGAGGTCAATTGATAGGTTCAACCTTGAATTGATTCACACTGTTGAATATTGATGACCATCCGATTTGAAACCCAATTTGAGGTGGACTTAACCCTAATTGGCTTTCAATTGAGGGTTAATTTGGTGTCCAAGTGATTGAGGTTCATCCTAATTGACTCAATTTATAAGTGGTTAGCATGGCTTTGGCCAATTGAGGGCTTCAACATACTTAATTATAAACAATTGTAACTTTTGAACCTAGTTGGAGGTCCAAACGGTTTGAGCCCATTTGGACTAAACGGTCTCAAGACCGTTTGAGGCCAAACGGTCTCAAGACCGTTTGGGCTCAAACGATCTCAAGGTCGTTTGGACCAATCGATCTCAAGATACTTTGATCAAACGGTTTCAAACCGCATGAGCTTCAAACAGTTTGAAAGTCAAAACAGTCAACACACCCAAACGGTCTCAAGACCGTTTGAGGTCAAACAGTCTCAAGACCGTTTGAGGGCAAATGGTCTCAAGATCGTTTCACACCAAACGGTCTCAAGACCGTTTGGTGGTTGAAGGATGAAACCGTTTGAAGGTGTTCAAGGTGGTTTGTGCTTAATCAATTGATGGTGTAATTGGTTCAATGGTGATTTAATCTAAATCCTAATGGTAACCTAGGTCATTAAGGGACTAAGAGGTTAATGAATTGACCCATGATGGTGATCATGAGGTAAATTACCAAAATACCCTTGAGGGGTTTAATTGAGTAATACCTTGTTCTAATCAAACCCTAATCACATGATAATGATGTTTTGGCTTATGCTAGTCAATCATGACTTAACCCAACCTAATCTAGAGAGGTGTTGTCACCATCTACTAGTATGAGGAGAGATAATGTATCCTAAGAGAGAGAAAGTACCCTTTTATGGTGGAAACTCAAGTAAGATACCTTCGATACACATGAATGTGCATGTTTAGGGTATGATCCACCTATGTGAGATCATGGAAACCCTAATTATGATGTTTAGTGAATCTTAATCCTATTTAAGAGCTTTAATGATGATGTTTCTCATACATGATGTTGTTATGAGTTCAATTCACCATGGAGTGAATAGTAAACCCTAATTCTAGGGTAATGACATGTAATATGAATAGTAAACCCTGATTGTTGAATATTGGGGAACTTGACTCTTCTAAGAGTTTGAAAGTGTATCTTCTAGAATGAATTGTTTACTGTTATCAGTTGAATTAACCATGCAGGTTGTCATGAGATGATGATCATATCCAGGTATGGATTATGAAACTATATTCATTGAAATCATGCTTTAGCTTTATGAACAGTGATATATCCTGATGCATTGTCAATAGCAATCTATGGATTAAAATGGGTTGTGAGAGCCATAATTACCATCAAGGTCATGCTTTAGAGATGACTTGTGATGAATGTATTGAGAAATGATGATTGATGAGAGTTAGGCTTGTTACATTTAGTATTCTCCTTTTATAGTTGTTATGCTAATGTTATTGTTTGAAGAACAATGTATGATATTAAAAGAATACTGAATGTACCTAACTAATCAAGTGTAATGTAGAGCCCTGATCATAGATCCATCATTGTCAGAGATCAAATGATGGTGAAACAGGTTTTCCTAAGGGAACTCCTGGATCACATACTTTTGAGTATGTGGGGTATATGGATGTGTAGAACCTTACATCCTAGTGTAGGTGTTTGATGTAGATGTGTAATCCATCAATCCTTCACTATAATCCCATACCGTATCAGTGGATGGTAAACATGAAACCTCCTGATGATGAAGAAAGCACAGATATCCGTTTCAGTGGAAGATAAACATGATCTCCTGATGACGAAGAGAGTACAGAATGCCACTGTAACTCTAAAATAGCGAAGGACCATATTACCCTGGCAAGCTATTATAGTAGAGGCACGAGATGTCCTACAAGTAATCCTCTTACTGACTGAGGAAGGTGAAGGTCATGAGAATCCAGATCTTTCGATGACCTAGTATGATACCGAGGCACTTAGCAGTGATTGGTTGGAGTATGAGTGGTAAACCTCAGCTCCACAGGGCATAAAAGTAATGTTTGAAAAACATAATCCACAGCGTAGCATACCTTTTAGAGATAACTACGAGTTGATTGATTGATATTACACTGTATAGTGCAAATGTCTTCATGTTTTATAACTATTGAACTCATGCTTATTATTATATCCGATGTTGGATACTTTGAAGCTTTTACTGCTTAAGTTATTCTTTGAGATGTTATAATAAAGCTTCTGGTGGAGAGTTATAACTCTCGCTGGGACAATTATGTAAAATTGTCTCACCCCGTAGACTTCAACTTTTTCGGTGGACGTCGAGGACGGAGGAACATGTCTACAGGTGACCAGTCCCAGCAGCAGCACCAGGGGCAGCAGTAAAATCTCAGGTGGAGATCTAGCCTGCCATGTTGTGTAGTTAGAGTCAGTCCTATGTGTCCTCTGTACTCTCAGGTCTTGGAGTCTTTTGGTCTGAGTTTTTAGTTATGAGTTCTTGAGATTTTGTATCATGTTGTATATAATTACTCAAGAAGTAATTATCTGAGATGTAAACAGTTTATCTCCTTTTATGAAGAAAGTCTTATGGTTTCAATGCTTTATCACAAAAAGTTTTAATTTCCGCTGATTTTTGGTATTCCGCTGCTAATCGAATCGCTTCCGCTAAGTTTAAATCGTGGTTTGGAGATCAGAGCCCACACTACTCAACCCAGGATAAGACTAAAAAAAGGAATAAACTAAAGTTAGTCAAAAAGGTTTCTGTTAAGACTTTATGGTACTTTCCACTAATCCCAAGGTTAAAACGGTTGTACATGTGCTATCAAACAGCTTCAGATATGAGATGGCATCAAGAAAAGCGCATAAATGATGGTAAACTAAGACACCCAACTGATGCTGAAGAGTGGAAAAGATTTGATGAGATGCATCCATGTTTTTCTGGAGACCCTCGCAATGTTAGGCTTGGATTGGCTTATGATGGATTTAATCCATATGGGAATATGAGTAATTCTTATAGCATATGGCCCGTTATCCTCATTCCATATAATTTGCCTCCATGGCTTTGTATGAAACAAGATTATCTTATTTTATCCATGATCATTCCTGGGAAGAAGTCTCCTACCTACAAGATTGATGTCTACTTACAACCATTGATAGAGGAGTTAAAGGAGTTATGGGATGCAAAAGTTGAAACTTATGATGTTGTTTCAAAACATAATTTTAAAATGCATGCAGCTCTATTATGGACAATTAATGATTTCCCTGCTTATGGATATTTGTCTGGATGGTCTACCCAAGGTGAGTTAGCATGTCGTTCTTGTCATAAGGATACATGGTCTCTCAGATTGAAACATGGGGGGAAATTTTGTTATATGGGGCATCGTAGATTCTTACCAGAAAATCATAGATGGCGGTGCAATGAGCATGCGTTTGATGGGAAACAAGAACCACGAGCTCGTCGTGAAGAAATATCTGGAGAAGGTGCTTTGAATCAACTACATGACATCTTTGAAACAAATCTGGGAAAGAGAAAGAAAAAAAGTTAAAAAAAAACACCCTCTCATGCTTGGAAGAAAAAATCATTTTTTTGAACTTCCTTATTGGAAGAGTCTTCGTCTTCGCCATAATCTTGATGTAATGCACATTGAGAAGAATATTTGTGATAGCTTAATTGGAACGATTATGGATATTGATGAGAAGACTAAGGATAATTCAAAAGCTTGTAAAGACTTAAAAGATATGAATATAAGGCAGGAGCTTCATCCAAAAATTGTAAATGGAAAGCTAGAAGTCCCTATACCATGTTTTACTTTATCATTAGAGGAAAAAAAGATTTTTTGTGAATTCTTAAAAGAAATCAAATTTCCAGATGGGTTGTGCTCAAATATTTCTAGATGTGTGAATGTTGATGAGCGTAGAATTTCTGGTATGAAATCTCATGATTTTCATGTATTTTTGCAAAAAATCCTTCCTCTTGCAACATGTGGAATCTTTTCAAAGGATGTATCTGAGACATTATTTGAGCTTAGTATATCATTTAAGGAGTTGTGCTCTAAGGTTTTGGGGGTAGAAGATCTAAAGAGGTTGGAAAATCATATTGCTGTTACACTATGTAAAATGGAGCAGATATTTGTACCATCATTCTTTGATGTAATGGTACACCTTCCTATTCACCTAGCAAATCAAGCAATTCTTGGAGGCCCTGTGCAATACAGATGGATGTATCCGATTGAGAGGTGATTACAAGTACATATTAGTTTGTTTTTAATTTTACTTGTCTGTTTTTAATTTTCCATTCTTGTGTAGGTTTCTTCGAACATTGAAGTCATATGTGCGGAATAAAAATCGACTAGAAGGTTCAATAGCTGAGATGTATATAACCAATGAATGCTTGATTTTTTGTTCAAGATACATGAAGGAGAATGACACTAGATTTAATCATCCACGATACCATGACAATAGAGAGATAACAATTTCATCTCAATTTACAGTTTTCAAATATATTAGGAAAACATTATCAGTAGGCACCACCATTAGTCTTACTGTTAATGAATGGCAACAAGTTCACAAGTATGTTCTTGAAAATTCAGATGCAACATTACCATTTATAAGGTAAATTATATTTATTTAACTATACTTTTTCTTGACATGATGTTAAGTCTTACAATTTTATAATAAATATTTTTTTAGTGAGCACAAACAACTAATCAAAGATATGGGTGTTCACAACATCGAGGTGCATCATAAAAAATTCTTCTTTGAGTGGTTGGAGAGTCGGGTGAGAATTTAAAGTACTCTCAACAAATTTGAACTTGAAGTCTAACATTGTCGTTTATGTCTGTTTGTCTATTATGATAGGTGGTTGAATTACATAAACATGGCAAAGTGGATGATGAACTTCTAAGTTTAGTTCGCGGTCCTGATAAAGAGGTGTTATCTTTTATGGGTCTAGACATAAATGGATTCCGATTTCATACTGAAGATCGTGACAATAGGTTAACAACAAAAAGCAGTGGTGTTCTTGTTAAGGTAGACTCAGCCAATGGACCATTTATCTATTATGGTGTTTTGAGTGAAATCTTAGAGTTGAGATACACTGGTGGAAGACGAGCTCACATTTTTAGGTGTTAGTGGTGGGACATGCATAATGAAGGAAGAGGGTTCGAGCAGAACAAATACGGTCTTGTTAGTTTAAATACAAAACGCAAGTTGAAAACCAATGAACCATTTATTCTAGCATGCCAAGCAGAACAATGCTTTTATGTCCGTGACCTTTCCAGAAGTAATTGGATTGTTGCTATTGAATCACCACCACGCGACTTGTACAATGTGACACATGGAGATGAAGGAGATGAAGGTAGTATTGATGATGAAAATGCATTTCAAGAAAACACATCAAATTTATCTACATTTTCATCATTCCCCTTGGATACATTTGATGTTTGTCATTGGAAGCGACATGATGTAGTGAAAACTTTGTCCATCAAAGCTGCAAAGAAAAAAGGATGGCTTGAAAAAGATGGACACAATATATGGGAGACAATGAACTGAATTTATAATCCTTTTAATTTGTATTTTCCTTATAGACTATGATTTAATTTTAGTAAGTTCTATCTGAACATTGATAGATGCCATTTGATTGATAATGTATTAGCATATGAGTATAGATGTTGCCTTTGATTGCTTCTTTTGATATTTTCTTGGATTATTATCCTTTTTAAATAATTTGATGAGACAAATGTAGGAAATATGGTCAATCTATCTAGTGCCCAGACCCAATTTGTAGGTAACTATGAGATGCTAATGGTTGACCATTGTAGCAAGACCCAACGTAAGTAATGTTTGCTCCATTTTTAACAATGTGTCAATTGAATCCCATGCATAGCTTGCTAAATTTTTATTATGCAGAGTCAAAAAATCAGAAAGACTTGGATCACCATGGTACAAGTTGTATTGAAGGATCGACCAACAATGTATCACATAGAAATTTGGGTATATCCATTATTGATTTCTTCACTAGAAAAATCCATGCATAAGTGTTGTGATTTAATATATTTATTTGTTGTCTCTATATGTAGGTTTTTCCAAGGAGCTAAGCAGTACCACAAAGGCGGTTCAAAGTGGATCTTTTAGTGGGACAGAACATCAACCACTTGATAAAGACTGTAATTATTTATCTCAAAGCTTTTATGGTAATGGTCTTGTCTCAGTTTTGTGTCATTCTATGTTTACTGGATTTATAAAACAATTGTGGCAGCATCCCTTAAACCCATGGGAGAAAGGCCCATCCAAAATCCTCAAGACAAGAATGTGGATGTTACGAATGATGATTTTCTACAACAAATTCAAAAGTATGCTGACTTTTTGAAGCACAGGATGAATGGTAGCTTGCTTTTTAATAATGCAACATTTAGTATTTAGCCTCCAAACTTAGGAATCTGCTACTTGGTATTTGAGTTGATTTATTCTATTGTTTTTAGCAAAATCTATTGAAGAGATTGCGAAAAAACGTGCACATATGTTGATGGCTGGTCCATGGAATTCTTCCAACAAGAATCCAGGTAGAGTTTTTAAAAAAATTAATACATAATGTTTCTATGTATATAATAGTATAACACTATGTTCATGAAATGCAGTTAAAATTAGCAACAATATTCAAAATCCTCATCAAATTGAAAAATTTGGTGTTGCAAAAGAAAAAGATGGGCTACCAAATAATGTGGATGTTTCTCAACTTGACAAGAATGTTAGAGCACTCCCTAATGCACACATTAAAAAAAATAAAGGTAATATTTATTTTTTTATTTTCTTGTATATGTGTCTTCTTATCGTATATATTCATACATATTGATATAGTTCTTGATATATGTTGTTACAATTTGTAGGGGAGGGATTGATTGCACTTAATGTTCTTGTAGGTTACAAGGAGGAGGATGATGTTTCAGTGAGGCGGACGAACACTGGCAAGAGGATCTTGAGGCCACAAAGTATTGATAGTTCTCAATAGGTCGTTAAATCAGTTTAGAGTATGATGAAAAACAATCCTGGTGATGATTAGACATTGGGTATACAAATATAATGAATACTAGTTTATATTTACATAATTTAATAACTATGTTTTCATGATTTGTAGTTGAAATTAGCAACAAAGCATGCAATCCACATCCACTTGGATGTTTAGGTGCTGTGAAAGAAAAAAGTTGGGCAATGAACAATGACAATGCTTCTCTAGATGACAAGCAACACGGAGTGCCGCTTAATGAAAAATCTAGGAAAGATCAAGGTAATTTCCTACCATGCTTGTTGTTCACATACTTACCTATACATAGATTCCTACATATATGTATATGTATATATTTATATAGTTTGTAATGTTTGGCAGCACAATTTCAAGTGCCTCCTAATTCACAAGCTAGAAAAGATCAAGGTAGTTTTCTACCATGTTTGCTGTTCACATATTTTTCTGCCACTTTAATATATTCAAAGTAAAAAATTACTAAATGTATTATAGTTCAATATGATGAAGTAGGGTTGACCATGGACAATGTTCTTGAAGAGCACATCGAGGATGAGGGTGTTTCACTAAGGCAGAGAAACAATAGAAAGAGGGTTTTGTGGCCTCAAGATCTCCAAAAGTACTCTGAACAAGCTGCTGAAATAATTCATCGTTGAACCAACATGAATTCTGGTGAGGATTACACCTTTGGTATGAAAAAGTAATGAAAGTATGCACAATGTTTTAGCATTATTTTTGTTGGAAACAACGGATGGTACCACCTCTATTTTTATAGTGCTTTTGTTGTTTTATTCTTATATGTTGTCTCTTGGTATATGTTGATCGTAGATTCTCATTATGTTTGTGATTCTTATTCTAGAAGACTAGAAGTAGGTTCCTTTACTTCATACTGCCTTTTGTATGGAAAATAGATGGGACTCGAAAGCCTGCTCTGTTTTGATCTCTGCCACAATAATTGTTATCTTTTACCTCTTCTTCTTCCTTGTATCAAAATCTACTTTATCCATCTCCCCATTGAGATTTCCCACCATCCCAAGTATCTTTTCCACAGTAAGTTTTCTTTCAATCTTTTGTCTATAATCAAGAACATATTTTTCTTTATGTTAGTAATCTTCTTTGATGCTACTCAATTGACTTGAAGACTCATTTCAAGGTTATATCTCTACCCCACTCTATTTTCATGATTTGTAGTTAAAATTAGCAACAAAGCATGCAATCCACATCCACTTGGATGTTTAGGTGATGTGAAAGAAAAAATTTGGGCAATGAACAATGACAACGCTTTTCTAGATGACAAGAAACACGAAGTGCCTCTTAATGAAAAATCTAGGAAAGATCAAGGTAATTTCCTACCATGCTTGTTGTTCACATACTTACCTATACATAGATTCCTACATATATGTATATGTATATATTTATATAGTTTGTAATGTGTGACAACACAATTTCAAGTGCCTCATAATTCACAAGCTAGAAAAGATCAAGGTAGTTTTCTACCATGTTTGCTTTTCACATGTTTTTCTTCCACTTTAATATATTCAAAGTAAAATATTTCTAAATGTATTATAGTTCAATATGATGAAGGGGGGTTGACCATGGACAATGTTCTTGAAGATCACATCGAGGATGAGGGTGTTTCACTAAGGAAAAGAAACAATAGAAAGAGGGTTTTGCGGCCTCAAGATCTCCAAAAGTACTCTGAACAAGCTACTGAAATAATTCAGAGTCGAACCAACATGAATTCTGGTGAGGATTACACCTTTGGTATGAAAAAGAAATGAAAGTATGCACAATGTTTTAGCATTGTTTATGGTACCACCTCTATTTATATAGTTCTTTTGTTATTTTATTCTTATATGTTGTCTCTTGTTATATGTTGATCGTAGATTCTCATTATGTTTGTGATTCTTATTTTAGAAGACTAGAAGTAGGTTCCTTTACGTCATACTGCCTTTTGTATGGAAAATAGATGGAACTCGAAAGCCTGCTCTGTTTTGATCTCCACCACAATAATTGTTATCTTTTACCTCTTCTTCTTCCTTGTATCAAAATCTACTATATCCATCTCCCCATTGAGATTTCCCACCATCCCAAGTATCTTTTCCACAGTAAGTTTTCTTTCAATATTTTGCCTATAATCAAACATATTTTTCTTTATGTTAGTAATCTTCTTTGATGCTACTCATTTGACTTGAAGACTCATTTTCAAGGTTATATCTCTACACCAGTAGTGATGTGGTCACGTTCATGCATTCCCAATTTGTAAATAAGCTAACGTCGCTCTTTTGCATGTTGTGTTGCTGACGAATAGGATTTGATCCATGTTGCTACCTACATTGCTTTGGATGAAGTTCCAAGTATTTGTTTATGATTCATATATATTTTCTTTAATGTTGAAATTCCTAAATATATTACAGTTCAACATGAGGAGGATTTCACCACAGAGTCATTTGTTGAAGGTGATAGGAATGTTAATGGCAATTCTACAATAAGACAGGTTAACTTTAGTAATAGGGTGTTGAGGCATCATACTCTGAACAATGGCTCACAACTAACTCTTGAGGAAATTGAAGTTACAGAAGAGATGGATAATGGCCATGGTAATAATTCTTTAATTTTGTCTTATGTATAAACATGATACTCATTTTTTAATATCTTAGATCGAACGAAGAGAAAAAGGGTTCGAGGGAAAACAAAAAATTTGAACTTGAGGACTTTCAGAAATGGCGGTGTGGATAAAATAAAGATAGATTATAATTCTGAAGGTAATCCGATAAATAAAATCCAAAATCGACTTCTAGCTAGTCGAATCGGAGTGATTGTTCGCAATTCAATAAATGCCCCTCTTAGTTATTCAAGGTGGAGTCGCATGCCTATTGAAAAGAAGGAGAAGATGCTCAAATTAATTCAGGTTTTGTTCAATTGCTATGTGTTTATGTTCTGGAATAATCAATGTTTCATTTCTCAAATTCACCTTACTATTTTGTAGGATGATTTTATCATTCACAATGCTGATTTATTACCTGAGGAAAATGATATAAGGACACGTTCATTGTACAAATCAATGGGAAAGTATTGGCGTGAATTTAAAATTGAATTGTTTAAGAAATACGAGACATACGCCACTGATGAAGAAGCTCTCAAAAACTGTCCTTCCAATGTAACAAAATCTGATTGGGAGTTTCTAATAAAAAAATATTGGAAAAGTAAATACTTCCAGGTAGATATAAAGTAATTTTTTGAGTTTATTTATTGTTGCACACTCATTTTTATTAGGAGTTTTCTTTAATACAATTTTCACTATGTTTACATTTCTATTCGTTGAACCTACTTTTTTGTTCTCAAGGATGCTAGGACCCGTAACAAAATAAGTCGTTCTAAACAGTCAATGCTTCACTGTACTGGGAGGACTCCATTTAGTGTTGCGGAACACGAAGAAGTATGTAATATAGTTTATGTTTTCTGTTTTTTTTAATCTAAATTAATCTTATTTCTTGAATCTATAGACTAACAAGAACAATGGAGTTGTGCCATCTCGATTGACGATGTTTGAATTGACTTGAACAAAAAAAGACAAGAAGCTTGTGGATGTTGTTGCTGAAGAAAAGATGGTAAGATTGATTCTTATGTTTCCATCAGATACACTGACCTATATAACACTGAATTTGCAAAATTACTCTTTTAACAAGATAAAATATTGTCAGGAACAAATCGCACAGTTAGTGTCTCAGCGTAAACAAGGAACAATTGAACTGAGTGATGAAGAGATATGCTTGAGGGTCTTCGGACCTGAAAGACCGGGACATATACGTATGCGAGGAAGCTCAGTTGGTGGTCAAAGATATAGAAATCTTGAACATGCAAATGAAATTGAGAAATATAAGAAAGAAACAAATGATGCACGAGCTAGAGCTGAACAAGCAGAAAAACTAGCAGTTGAGGCCAAAACTAGAGCTGACATGGCTAATCAGAAAGCTGAAAAAGCTCACCTTTACATTAGAAAGTTATTCAATGTACTAAAGTCCAGTGCGAATGAAGATCTTATGGAGTTTGACAAGCTTGATGATGAGGTACTACAAAAATGTATTAAAAATTATCTAATCATAGATCTTATTAACAACATTGTGTATTTATAGGATTTGGAGTATGATGGCAGTCCATGAAACTCATGGATTGAAGAGATTCAACTTGAAATGCAAAATGCATGCATGAAGCCTAGTATATGTTTTTTTAATGTTCTTTAAGACAAATCATAGATAAATAGATAATTGTTTTTATTCAGATTTGAAACAAAGTAAACTCACTATTTATATGGTTTATCCTTGTGTATGTTTTTTTTTTCAAACTATATGTAGTCTTTGTTCATCCAGATATTGTTGTTGTGGTTTTTGCTTTCTCAAAGTTTTAAGAGTCGTTTATTTCCTATAATCATCCACCATGCATTGTTTTACTATTTGGATTATCTGGATAATAGATGCATGGATTGTTTTTCATAGATGCACACTCATGTAACCCAGACCTTCATTGTGAAGCAACTGTTTTGGTCGTCTATAGAAATATGCATCTTCTAGTGGTGCTTTTATTTCAATACTATGCAAGTGCAAGGTTGCTTTCTATTTATCTTAGTGATGACTTGGATTTTCTTCATTTGGTATACTTTATATGGGTATAACCTTCACAAAAATTTGATTTATCTTGTACTTGATTCCTTTCCAATGTGGATTTCCAAGGTGTATTATTTATACTCGGTAATATCTTGCGGGTGTCTATTTTTGTGCTACTCATCTTGATGATGAATCCTCTCTAGGAATGCTACCTATTGTAGACAAGCTAGTTGCTTTAGTCATGGTGTTTGACTTGAACGATGAATTGTTCCTACCTTCATCATAGTTGCTAGGGAGAGGAGGGGTTACAATTGTTCCTGATGGCTTTAGGTGGCAGGTGGATGGCTCTTTGCTATCTACATTGGAGGAATGAAGAGAGCATGATAAAGGGTTTTGAAGTGACCAAAGCTGAAGATGAATTACTTCCCAATCGTAGGCCAGATTCCTATGTATAAAAAATAGGATAGATGCAAATATAAATTAATGTGTTGGTCTCTTTTATGCAAACATTTCCTTGGGAAAATTCTATCCAACCTACTTGTGAAGATCTACCTATGGCTTGTGATACATGCGACGATCATCGCAGCCAACAACCTGGAAGCTATTTTCATCATCGATAGCTTGGTATGTTATCCTGTCGTTAGATTGGGCACTTATATATTGATCGGTCTTATTATGTCTTCATTTACACAAATCGGGACGGTGTTCACACTTAATATACTGATTGGTCTTACTTTGTCTTCATTTGCAGAAATTAGACATGCTTCTATTTGTGACGGCTTCTGGATACCTACTACTCCATGCCCTTGTTGTGTAGGAACACTGGCCAAAAGACAATGATCTTCTTAGACAATGGTGGCTTCCAATACTGTAAGTTTTTGTTGTTGCCGTGTGTCTATGTCATAATTCAAAAGACACTATAACCTTTATTGTTGTGGACATAGAATCTTTAGTTGATGCACTTCATTAATGTTGTGAATGAACTATCCTTAGGCCTAATTTGGGAGAGAAACTCAGAAATACGGCAGATGGAAGGGATATGCAAGGCAGACTACCCTTAGTATGTGAAGATCTACCTAGGGCTTGTCATACAAGCGACAATCATCGCAGCCAACAACCTGAAAGGTATTTTCGTCATCGATAGGTTGGGGCACTTATATTGATTGATATTATTATGTCTTCATTTGCAGAAATCAAGAAGATGTTCACACTCAATATACTGATTGGTCTTACTCTGTCTTCATTTGCAGAAATTGGGCATGCTACTTCTACTGTGACGGCTCCTAGATACCTACTGCTTCTTGCCCTTGTTGTGTAGGAAGTTCAACTACGTTGTTGCTTTATTAGATTGATGTTTTTGGGGTCTAGTGCTATGGTGGCAACACTGGCCAGACAACAATGATCCTCTTAGACAATGGTGGCTTCAGATACTGTAAGTTTTTGCTGCTACCGTGTGCTTGTGTCATAATTCATAAGACAAGATATGTTTAGACAAAGACATGAAAGTTAGACTTAAAACTGATCCTAACTTAGTTTCTTATCACTTCGTCTAAGTCTGAACTGTTCTCGGATAGGGAAAAGGCATGGCAGTTGTTGTGCGGATGACCCACGAAAGGAGTGCCCCCATCAATCCCCTGGAGCTGGTGTATGACAATACTGAAAGTCTGTATGGTTTGAGGCCCCAACTTGATATCTCTATGATTGCGGATACATGCTTGAGTTCTTGATTCAGGCGAGGAACTACTAAACCAGTTTCGCGAAGCACATGGTGTTAACCCCCGCGCTGTCATTGCAGAAAAGATCTTCTCCTACATCGTCTGCGGCTGCAACTGCGCACTTCAGATTGTTCGAAACTACACGATGCGCACAGAGTTCCTTACACGGTTACGTCACAGTGTTGATACACTCGGGAAAGAGCTGAATAACCTTGATTTGAATAACGCAGCCGAGATGGAGCGTTTCAAGATATCAGCTGAGGAACAGGAGGGAGCCATGTTTAACTATATGAGCATCTGAAGCGAGTCACACGAAACGGTGGCCAGGCAGTTCATCGATTGGATCAAACATAGATTCACGATGTATTCAAGCCTGCTGCAAAGGTACGTTACATTTAATCAGTTTTGTTAGACAATTTTATATACGTTAACGATTGAGTGTATAGTTCATTGTTAAGATACTCTGTGGATACAGGTTTATTTTAATGAAAGATAGCTTTAACAAGAAAATACTAATCAATCATTCATATAGGTATCAGCAGCAACTCGGTTACACATGACTATTTAGTGAATTACCATTTTGGAAACAGCTGCAGGTAACATACAATGAGCTATGTACTGAAGTTTTATTGTACCTGTGCATTAGACATTTACATGTAATCATAAGATATATATTTTCAATACATGTCATGTACGATATATATATTTTTTGCTGGTGTTAATATGGTGTTATTTTACATATTGTGTGTTAGATGATTGGCTGTTCCGAACACACTGGTATTTATATGGTGTTACAAATGTTTTGTTACATGATGTTACATATGACCTTTGCTCTTTTGAGTTGCTAGCTGTTTTCTAGAAGACATTCAAGTTTAACTCTGTTATGAAAGAGAGATTAATATTTCATTTATACATCTATATTGATGTTCTCGCAGGCCATTTGAACGTAACATTTTTGGGTTGATTCTGAGTTTCCAACTGTTATCTATAGTCGTAGTGCTTTTTCTTATACACGATTCTTTTGTACTTGTTGTTGTCAACTTATCCAATTACAGTTTCAAGTTGCAGGTGGCGAGACATAGATCAGATTTGGTCTTAAACCTTGAATAAGAAAAAGATTATTTAACGTGCCACATTCGGATTCAATCCCATGCTTCCCCAGTGAAACAAGAGCTGTGACGCTGACATACCAAGCTATGGTAACAAAAGTCCATCCTACCGGCGTCTGGCAGTATCAAACTCAAGCTCAGGAAGTCAAATACCAATGATCATGACACACGAAAAATGGATGGGAATTGTAAAAGTTCAATCCTGGCAGGCTGCGCAATGTTCACGGCTTTGAATTTTAGTCAGTCACTGGGCACCGAAGTGAATCCATTGACATCTGACACCAAGAATACATGGTTTTTTAATGCTCTGTTCTAGCCAAGGGATGGAGGGGAGTGGCACACAAAAGGTGTCTGTAGACCGTCTTCTTCATGTCAAATCGTCAGATGAGGCGTGAAAATTGTAGCCTGGTCTGGCGGGCGTCATACACCTTCCTATGGTTTTGCTCCTCATCTTCTCCCTCTCCCCTCTGGTTGCTGCAGCCAAGGACACGCTGTTAGAAGGGCAGTCGATCAAGGACGACGACCGGCCTCTGGTTTCAGCAAGAGGGGACTTCGCGCTCGGTTTCTTCAGCCCTCAATATTATGGAAATAAAGGACGGTCACTGTTGAGCGATAGAAGGTAAATGCTCTCTCGAGCATTTGTCTATTTATTACAAAGTCTTGCAGCTAATGCTGCCTTTGACCACGAGCAGATGACAATAAACTATATCCACGACATCATCAAATAAAATTAAGATCAGATTTTTGTGAGAAGACTCAAGAATGAATTTCGGTCATAAAGTAGGTGAAATGTCTCTGTTGCACTGTGGGGAAAGTGATGTAGGGTGTATTACTTGAAAGCAAAGTATGTGTTTTCTGTAAATGTAATGTTCTCATGAAGCAAACATTTGTATCAAAATTACTTCAGATCATGAATAAAATAATTTTTCTGCAGCATTCTGATACATAATTGAACTTGCGATATATATATATATATAGTCTTTGTGTGTTTGTATACGTATACAGTTGATCCCATTTTCATATATCCTTTCCACTTGGTATGGGTAGTCATCTAATCAATACCTACATGTTGTCCCGGCATGCTTGATATATTGTTAGATCCAACCCCGGCATGTATGCAGTGCCATTTTATTATCATGCCAACCCGCTTAATATCTAATACGACATGTTTCAATGCCGTATTTGGAGGTATTGTGCAGCATTGTTAGATCCAACCCCGGCATGTATGCAGTGCCATTTTATTGTCATTCCGGCAACATGTAAAGTGCCTCTTAATATCTAATACGGCACGCTTTTCGACGACATCTTTCCGGCGTTTTAAATTATGCCAGATGTGAACAAACCCGGCAAAATTTTTGTCTTTTTTCGGCATTTTTCTATGCCGGAAAAGTTGATATTTGTTGTTGTGATTGTTGTTTTATGGATCTTCTTGCTGCTGCTATTTGATGCTTTTGCTGCTATTATTACTTATTCATCATCTACCTCGACTGCTGCTATGAAGTTACATATTCAGACGTCTTTCTTACTACTTGTGCTATGATTAGCACATTTTATTTGTTGCTTTGTGTTTTTGCACTTTCTGTTGTCCGTGCTTTATTTGTACGTTGACTTTCTACTGTGGACCAGCACTCTCTGGACCTTGATGTCTGCTATTGTGATGGATATTGTGTAAAGAGGGAAGATGATGAAGACATTTGTTGCTGACTTTACATGGAGCTTCGTCTACTGGAGTTATTTATTTGCTTGCTACACTGCTTACGGATCTTCTATCTGCCTACGTTGTCGACTCTCTACTGTTGTGCGCCAGCACTCTCTGGCATGTCCGTGTTTTGGCACGTCGACTTTTTGCTACTGTGATCCAGCATTCTCTGGGCTCTGCTACTGTGATCCAGCACCCTCTGACTACTACGATGACGACTTTGATGAAAACTTTGGTGCCTATTAGCTATTCCATTTTTTGCTCCAGATGATTGTGATGCTGCTTATTTCTACTCCAGATGATCGAGAAGCTTCTGCTAACGTGCTTGCCTACTTGCTTAGAGTATCTACTTGGGGGGGAGTGTCTGAGTGTTTTAGTGTTTTAATGTTATACGAGGGGGAGAAAAATTTTGTATGAGCTTTGTTTATCTTTTTTTTTGTTTTGTTTTTGTGTTTGACTCTCTATTTGCAAGCTGATTTGGGATTTTCCCAACTTCAGCTTGAGGGGGAGTGTTAGAGAATCTGTTTATTTATGTTGTTAAGTGTTTTGTATTATGGACTCAAGTACGTCTTGGCCCATTAGCTCCTTGGAGTAGGGTTTCTCTTATCTAATAAAACGGACACTATTGAATTTAAGCTTCCATGTGGATGACTAGTGCATCCTGTCCACTAATCAGTGCATTACCAAATGAGTCCAACCGGCGTCGGCTACATGTTACTCATCGCCGCCACCAGTACCAAGGCATTGAGGCGGGAAGAAGCCGGAGTAGATGAAGCGACTAAGGACGCTGACCCCTAAATCATTTTTGGTATTTGTACAGCCTGAGTGACGCATAAAGGCTAGTAGTATCCATTCCCTCTGGCGCTACTACTAGAACGATGGCCATTGTTGTTGGCGGATGAGGATGCTTGTTCCGCGGAAGGAGAGTAGTTCTTTGATTCCAAGGAGATTCCCTCGTCTGAAGCAAATTCCGACCCCATCACGCCCTAGATGGGGAGCCTGGATGGCAACAGCCTGCCCGCGTGGGAGAGTGCCGCCGCAAGGGAGATTGCCGTCAAACTTGAGATCTCAGATCCCGACTGGGGCTTGCCACTATCAGTAGATGATGCCAATGATAGGTTAAATTCAAGATCCACTCTCCAATGTTGTCTGTTCTTGGACGCGATCCATCGCATCCGCTTTGCTCCCCGTTAGGATTATCCAAGATGTATTCAGTTCACCACAGATGCACCAAATGCGGTAACCAGTTGAGGCACAATACAACTCTTGACACGGGGGGCACACAGAACGGTTGGACAGTCCAAAATTCCAACGGATCTGTCAGGGAAGTCCCATAATGTATTGCACTTGTCATCCACATGGAAGCTTAAATTCAGTATAATGAGAAACCTGGAGAACAGAGTGGCACAGAACCTTCAATGTCAGCTTCTTCATTTGTGCATCCAAAGCGCTAATAGCCAGCAATCCCACACCAGGCGAACGGCAGATCTTTTTGTAAAAGAAACTCGAGTCGAGCATGTCGGGGAGAATTCCGCTGCCGAGAAACTCAAGCCGACGAGAACTGACGACACATGAAGATCGTGCATTTCTTCGTACCCCTAAAACAAATTGTGATGCTATTGGATTATGATGGGACTCTGATGCCGCCAGAGCTCCATGGATAAGAGCCCAGTTCGAAAGCGATCAGACATATTGAATAGCATGTATTCTGACAGTAACAATGTTGTTTTCTTGGCAAGGCTTGGAACAGGAGGACACTTAAGCTCCGATTGGTTTTTCGTAACTCGTATGGAAAACTTATGAACTGGAGTTCCTTGAGTAGTTTTTCTAAGTCTTGGAACTTGAGTTTTGTGACTCCCTGTGAGTTACATATTTATATACAAAATACACTTCCTGAGTTCCCTCTTAAAAAGAGCGGAAAACGAGTTCCGGGACAACTAACAACATTTCTTATACAATTATATTCTTCATTCGTAATAAATGACACATAAAATATTTATGATTAGAAATATTAGCGGTGTGGATATAGTTCATTGCTAAAACCACAACATAATATGACAAAATATCATACACTATAATCGCACTATGAAAAATATTTTAAACTATAACCACCATAATGAGTACGATCTACAAAATAAAAAATATAAACATCATGAGAAAAAATACCACACCATGTGAAAATAATGTGATTTACGTAATATATTTTTATTCTCATGTTTAAAAAATATGATGTGAAATATGATAATTAAGTATAACGCTGCATAAATAATATAGTAAAAGTTTCCTACATAAATAATGTAAAATTAATATTTTACATTACGCTAAACAATGATGAACCAAAACTCATATTTATGAACGCATAAAATGTGGATATTATTACAATACTTTGTATACACAAGTGAAATAAAAATATTGTGATGTGATTTTTATCATAATATTTTTATTAAGATTTTAATTGTACCACAATAAAATATTTTGGAGGAGTAAAATCTACACCATAATCATTTGTTGTGGTTATTATGATTTAAGAATGTTATATTTTTACGAATATGATTTTTTATGTCATTGCCAACCTCATTTATTTATATTATATAATAAAAATTAACAATATTTTTAATGATTTCCATATTTACACTTACAACAAACCAATCACATGGAAGTCAATGGAACTTAAGTTCTACAAACTGAACTAGAGTTCCCAGAAAATGAGTTCCACGAAACTCATGACTTACACCAAACCAATAGTGATTAGCTTGTCAGCACACGAAACGGTTGGACAGTCCAAAATCCCAACAGATCTGTCAGGGAAGTCCCAGAATGTATTGCCAGTGGGGGCTAACCGGCTAAGATGTCAAGTATATCCCTCAAAGGTGGTTGTGTTCAATCCGTATGCGAACAATCTTAGAAAATTAGTAGATAATTTCAATTATACCTGTAGCCAATCTGACTACACAACCATTTAGTATGGATTTATAGTTAGAATGTGTTGGATGCTAATGGAAAAGATTAATATTCCATTGACAAATCTTATCGAATTTGACTTTCGCAGCAAGAAAACATTCAGGAGATTCTGAATGTTTATATAGAAAGTTAGTATTTTGTACAAAATGTAACTGCATATAATTATATGCATTCCGATGGTCATGACTTGGCTTGAGCTTACATAATTCATTGAATGAGATGTTGTTTTGACTGAATAGCTTCAGAGCGTCATAAGTACCCATCCAACATAAAAAATAACACCAAGACACAAAAGTAACTATATTGTACAAAAAGTAAGCATCCGACACCGAAAGTAACACCAGGACACAAAAAGTAACTATATGTTACAAAAAACAACTATGTGACACAAAAGGTAACATCATGACATAAAAAGTAAATATCTGACATCGAAAGTAAACTAGAACAAAAAAAGTAACTATATGATATGGAAAATAACTATTCGACATTAAAAGTAATATCATGACATAAAAAATAACTACCTGACGCTGAAAGTAAAACCAGAAAATGAAAAGTAGCTATTTGGTAAGAAAAGCAATTATCTGGTACTAAACGTAACAACGAGACACAAAAAGTATTTATCTGACACTAAAAGTAACATCAGGACACAAAGTAACTATATGGTACAAAGAATAACTATCTAGCACCTAAAGTAACACCAAAATAAAAAAATTACCAAAAAATATAACACATGTGATTTGGTGTAGCATGAAATCATAACAGAACTGAAATATGTAAAGAGTTTAACTACAATCTCCAAAACGGGAAAGTTATGTACATATACATGACGTGAGATTTAGAAAGAAATTAAACAATACAATAAAGTATACATTACAAACAAAAACGGTCATCCTGTTCTCAAAAGTCGAGCCTTATCTTTATATCATAATCGTTTTTTTCCTCAAACTCTTGCTCTCGTTGAGGACCATTGACCAAGGGAGCATAATAGCATTACTCCTCCTTCATATTGTACCTGGTTTGTTAATTGACCAGTTAGTAGTCGTTGGCAATGGTAGGCACCTGGATCAGTAGTGAAGCGCCATACAATAGCCATGACACATTATATTTATTTGCCAACTACATAGTGACAAAGTAATTGACAACTCCATCGTATATCAATCTTAGGTAAAATCTAAAGTGTCGATTGTGGTGAAACCACAATCCTAGAGAATTTCTTCTTATTGTGATCACAAACAATTAAATTAGTTTTCTTTCTTATAATTAGTTTAATAACTCTCAAATCAAAGTTTTCTTCAGCTTAGCTAATCAAAAGCAGTTGGTAGTAGTTTCTTGAATTACGTTTCCCCGTGTTTGATATCTGGGCCTCATTGGCTTGTATTACTTCAACGTGTACGCTTGCATTTTACATGTATAGTTTAGTCGTGTCAAATTTTTGGCGTCGTTGTCAGGGAAACGACATATTCAAGCACTACGAGTGTTGTAATCGGCCACTCTAGGACACCTACTTTATTTTTCTTTTATTTACAAATATTTTTTTATTTAATCACTAGTATCTCATTCGCACATTGGATTCACAAATTTTAGGTACTAGTCCATGGTTCAAACACGAACCTCTGATTACGGTCCCATAGCAAATCCACAGTTGAATTGGTAGAGCCTACACATGCATTGATGCCAACTTTTTCCTTCAATAACTCAAAGAGAATCTTACATTCCTCATAATGAACATATGGTATGTTCTTCTTTTAGTTACCATGTCTAATGAAAAATCTATATAAATATAGTTCTTGATGGACAATCTACAACAAGCATGTAAACCAACAAAACTACAAACCTCATAATTTACTCACATGTTTGATTTATTTTAGTTTAATTCCATTTTATGTATTTTTGTTATGTATTTCAACTTAATCATGATTTTATAGACTTTAGATGCTTTTTTGTATTCTAAAGAGAATTATGTGTTTTATCATAGAAAATAAACAAAACCATGATGGAGGATCTGAAACACCCTTCTTCTAATCATGATGACATTTGATATATATAGTCCTCCCTAATCTCCAAGCAATTGGAAGATGATCTCTTGATATAGGTTGATGCACTGGATATTTGTCGTTTTGATAGGCTATTTTATATTGATTTTTGTGCACTTACTATTCATTTTCGTATTAATTTTTGCATGATCTATTAATATTATCCTGTGTTATTCAATTTCATCAAATAAATATAATTTTAATGTTTTCAAATGATTTATTATATTTCAAGAGTCGCACAAACTCGGTACTACTGACTTTACAAGTCGGTAGTATCAAAATCACATCAGTAGAAGACTCAAGGAATTGTATATATTTGGTACTACCAACTTACAAACTCAATACTACTGAGTCTGCCAGATCAGGCCAATCCAAAAATCAAGTTAAATCTGATAGTTGAGGATTTATTTCTCCCTAAGTCACTTCTATAACTTAAGGGTAGTTTGGATAGAACTAATCGATAACTTTCTATTCCATTGCACGATGGCTACGACATGGGAGCGGAGAACGAGAAGGCAAACCACACATTTGGGAGGTTTTGAGCATGTTCGTTGGGCAGAATTTGTGGTTTGCATATTTGTTCATCAGCGTGGAGCATCCTAGTCACGTTTCTCCAAGGGGTTCATCAATTTTTCTATATTCTCCACAATTTTCCTTCTTTCTAACATGTTTTTATCCATGAAAACTATGAGGGGCTAACCCCCGTGTTCTCTGGATCTGGGATTAGCCCAGTTGTACACTACATATGGATCTTTTGCATTAGTATATTATTTCTCCTTATTCTTGGGTATGTTACTATGAAATCATATCGAATTATCTATGTTGCGCACCATAGGTGATTACTTAGATCCTTGATAACTTCGGGAGGAGTCTTATAGATTGGAAATCTATAGTAACACATATTTTATATCATTCTTTGGGAAAGGTGTCTTACAAACGTGAAGAGGTTACCTAGAGGATTTGTTAAAGCACCTAACTAATTAACCAATTACTATGGAAATGGATTGGCATTAGAATAGGTATTGAACTACACTGCGAGAGTGGGTAGTTCTTGCTACAGGCTCTTGGCAACTGAGCCATGGATTTCGGTTTCTGATCTACTATTTTCTGCCTCCTTGACGGTGTGTTCATCCTAGTCATCAGCGACCCCAAACCCTTGTGTTAAGTCACATTGCCTTCGACTTGGAAAGTCGGAACCAGTGGATAGGATCCTTGGCCGTGAAGAAGCCAGCCGCAGGTGTTGGCTACTGGTCCAAGCTCTAGCAGGAGCTATCAATGCGAGAGGTAGGGAGATGAATCCCTAGGGCTCAAGTCCGATCTTGCCCTTGGCACATGTGACATTCTTGTCACGCCCTTAAGGGCAAAAAGGGAATTTTGAATCATTTTTGACTTTTTTGAACGAACTTAGGTTTATTTGATTTCTCTATGATCCACGTGATAGCGAACCCTTGCTGATTCACATGTTTATTCAGGGGTAAAAATGTCATTTGACAATTCAAGCTCGTATTTAGCCAGAAATGATTTAAACTTGTAAAATTCATAAGTAATTACTGGTTTATTCAAATAATATATATATATATACATTTTTAAAATCAGAAAAATACGAATGATTTATTGGGATAGCTTTCACGACCAGATTTGCAACCTACAGTAGGGTTGATTTCTAAGCAAGAGATTTAATCTGCAACATTGAATATCAAATTTCTCAGTTAGCACCAGAACTAGCTTCCTTGAAGAAGTTCAGTCAGTAAGGAGCACCTAGGAATGTATTTGTAGCCCATCAACATCACCAAGAAAAATTCATCTATGTTTTCAAAGAGCAAGAACATCATACTGAGGAGGAACCCAAGCAACACACTCAAGAGTCTAATTGGGTGTATGTGCCTAAAGTCCCATTTCCTCAAAATCTATTGGGATTACCAGGAGGGTGCAAAACACCAGTGGATAGTGAACGTCAAGGTCCCATTCATGTTAAATCACTGACTACAGTTCCTGAAAGGGTACCTATTCAACAGGATCATGTGAAGGTTTTACTACACAGTGGAACAGTCACAGTCAATAAAGGGGCACCTTCTATTCAGAAAGAACAACCATCGGTAACACCACCCACGGTGGATGTACCAATTTCTATTTTAGAAAGTGGTTCTAAAGCAATCTTAGGGGAGGAAGTTCGTCAAGTACCATATGTTCCCCCACATAAGCGAGTAGAGAAATCAGATGTGCCATCCCCAGATAGTCTGAAGCTGAAGAAAAGGGAAACACAATTCAAAAAGTTTCTGGACATCTTCCAGAAGCTCCACATAAATTTTCCATTGGTAGAGGCGATAGAACAAATTCTTTCTTATGGGAGATTTTTGAAAGATATCATCAACAAAAACCAAAGGATTAAAGACATAGATGTTGTACAGGTTGATGAGGTGATGAGTGCAATGATCAAGGGGAAGCTACCAAGGAAAAGGAAGGATCCAGGATGTTTCTACATCTCATGTTCTATAGGTGGCAAACATTTCAAGCAGGTACTATGTGATTCGGGAGCGAGTATTAATCTCATGCCTCTTACCACCTTTCAAAAGTTAGAATTGAAAGAACCAACAAGAACATCCATGGAAATCGAGTTGGTGCATGGCTCTATTGTGGGGCCATACGGGATATGCGAGGAGGTGTTGGTTATAGTCAACAAGTTCATGTATCCAGTTGACTTTGTGGTGATGTACATGCACGAGATACGAGGATCAAAGATGCTTTTAGGAAAACTGTTCCAAGCTACGACCGATGTGATCACTGCCATTGGAAGAGGCTATTTGACACTTGGGATAGATGATGATAGAGTAGGGTTCAAACTTCTGGATGAATCTTCACTACCATCTAATTATAACCCAGGCTGAGAAGGATCATTCATGTCGAGCCTAGGACATTAAACAAGGGTGCTTCATGGGAGGCAACCCAATTTTAATTTTTGTCATTTACAATTTGTTTAGGTGTTTTTATTACTTACATTTCATCTTTTTCATGTTAGATTTTATTTGATGTAAAAAGGTACCTTGATACTCTTGTTTGGTGTGCAGACATGGTCAAAGTCAGTACTACCAACCCCCAAGTCACTACTACCGACTCCTTATTAGTTAAAATTCTGCAAAGTTGGTATAATCGAGTTCAAAGTCGGTACTATCGAATTTTTCCTAGAAAATCACCTGAATCTTGGACCCAAGTTGGTACCATCGAGTTCAAAGTCGGCACTACCGAAATTATTCAACAACAAGGTGACAAAAACTACAAGAAGAAGTTGTCGATACCACTGATACACATGCCAGGGAGCACCAATTTTCAAAGCTCAAAGAAGGAAATAGAATGTCATATCTTGATGCCAAAAAGAAACAAATTAGTGGCATCAAGAAGAGTGATATATGATTTCACAACTTGATCCAAAGAACCACCAATCATCCACCACCACCACCACCACCCTACAGAGCATTTGGTATACCCGTTCCACCTCTAGGTTTGAATTTTTGACTATGAGGACATGGTCAAATTCAATATTAGGGAAGCTAGGATTTGGAACGACTTTATCTTTTCTTTTTTACTTTTTTTTAGCTTTTATTTTTGTAATTTGTAGGATCCACAATCTATCTAGTGTAATGTGGAGTTTAAATTTTGTTTGTTCATGGCAATTATCATATGTGCTTTCAAGTTTGCTATGGAAGTTGAGAATATTTTTTTTGTGGGCTTAAGTTGTGAGTACTTAAGTAATCTCACTTAGAAGAAGTGTATGGGTTAGTCAGCTTAAGGACATTTAATATGAATGGACATCTCAATTATTCATGAAATGTGGATGAATATGGGGTTTGAGCCTAAGTTGATCAAATAGTTAACGGGACCTTAAATTGAAGTTTAAGAAAGAAATCCTAAGGTTACCCTATACACATGTCATTAGAGAGGGACATATCATAAATTCATGAAAAGATTTATCTCTTAGTTATGTGATTCCACCCATCCTCCACTCATTATTGACTCACCACCTTAAGATGAACAAGTACTCTGAATTGGTTTCTCTTGTTTGCATTGCATAGCATAGTATGTGACATGATAGTTAGTTTTTTTTATTGCATTCGTTACAAAAATGGAAAAAATATACCAAGTTGTGTACTTCAACAATTTATGTACACATCATTCTAGTTGCATAAAAAATTACATGTAGATTGCACACATTTTTTTCATCATTCATTTCTATATCATATGGGTATCATTTTCCTTTAAAATTTGAGTGTAGGAATACACATCCATACCCTCAGAGAAGAAAAAAAAGAATGATATGTAGTAAAGCCCAAGTGTAATGTCTCATCATGCTAGAACAATGGGCCAAGTGAAAAAAAGAAGAAAAAAAATTTGTTAATGTTTTAAAGTTAAGAGGGAGAAAAGATCCCTCAACTCTTCACAATTTTGAGGGAAAAATACACATGATGCATTCTTTTCTTTGAATTTTTGTTCATCAAATTGATGACATCTTTTGACTCGTGCATCATTCTACCAATAAATTAGGCATTATGATTCATGCATTTTTCATTCTTTTCACCATATAGGTTCATCATGTTTTATTTTTGGCATAAATGATTTGGAGGTACTTGTGATTCTTCAATTTCCACCCATTTCATACCGTCCATTGCTCTTATTGGTATGCCACTTAAATGATTATTCTCCTCATTCATTCTTATATGGAAAACTGCTTCCAATTAGTTGGTATTTAGGAAAAGAGCAATGTAGGATAGGGAATCACATAATGCACCAAGTGAATGCCTGATTGATTATGATATAAACTGCTCTCTTGATAGTGTTCATTGATCTAAGGGTGGATAATTTTTATGGAAATTTTTGGTCTCTATAGACAAGTTGATTGTTCAGTGATCAATGAAAGACGATTTGGGACAGTCGAGTGGGAGTGGTTGAGAAATAAAATTTATATTATGTTGTCCTTTTTCTGACTTGTCTGAAATAGATCCGAGAGTGTCTTGCTCGAGGATGAGCAACATTTAAGCTTAGGGGAGTTTGATGCACTAGATATTTGTCATTTTCAAAGGCTATTTTATATTGATTTTTGTGCACTTACTATTCATTTTCATTTAAATTTGTGCATGATTTATTAATACTAGCATGTGTTACTCAATTGCATAAAATAAATATAATTTTAATGTTTCTAAATGATTTATTATATTTCAAAGTACTTATGTACATTTTTATGCCTTTCAAGTACCAGAAGAGTCGCACAGACTCAATACTATTGACTTTACTAGTCGATAGTATCAAAATCACATCAGTAGAAGACTCAAGGAATCATACAAACTCAGTACTACTAACTTACAAACTCGATACTACCGAGTCTGCCCGATCAGGAAAATCTAAAAATCAAGTTTAATTCGACGGTTGAGGATTTATTTTGCCCTAAGTCATTTCTATGACTCAAGGGGAGTTCATCCAGACCTAATTGATCACGTTCTATTCCATTACATGATGGATATGTCATGGGAGTAGAGAACGAGAAGGAGAACAACACATTTGGGAGGTTCTGGGCACGTTCAATGGGCAGAAGTTGTGGTTTGCAAATTCGTTCGTCTGTGTGGAGCGTCCTAGTCACGTTTCTCCAGGGGGTTCATCGATTTTTCTATGTTCTCCATGCTTTTCCTTCTTCCTAGCATGTTTTTGTCCATGGAAACTATGAGGGGCTATTCCCTGTGTTCTCTAGGACCTAGGAGTAACTTGGTTGTACACTGTATATGGATCTTTTACATTAGTATATTATTTTCTCCTTATTCTTGGGCATGTTTCTATGAAATCATATTGAATTATTGATGTTGCATACTATAGGTGATTAATTAGATCCTTGATAGATATGGGAGGAGGATTAAGGATTGGAAATATGTAGTAACACATATTTTATATCACCCTTTGGGAAAGGTGGCTTATGAACGTGAAGAGATTACCTAGAGGATTCGTTAAAGAACCTTACTAATTGACCTATTAATATGGAAATGGGATTGGCATTAGAATAGGTATTGAACTACATAGCAGGAGTGGGCAGTTCTTGGTACAGGCTCTTTGTCCAGGAGTGAGAGGAATACATATTAATCTTAGGTAAAATCTATAGTGTTGATCATGGCAAAACCACAGTCCTAGAGAATTTCTTCTCATTGTGATCACAAACCATCAAATTAGTTTTCTTTCTTGCAATCAGTTTAATAACTCTCAAATAAAATTTTTCTTTGGCTTAGCTGATCGAAAATAGTTAGTAGTAGTTTCTTGAGTTACATTTCCATGTGTTCGATATATGGGCCTCATTGGCTTATATTACGTTGATGTGTACGCTTGCATTTTACACATATAGTTTAGTCATGCCATAGGTCACTAATGTATTCCCTATCAGATGTGGTCAATCAGTTAGACCATCTAGTCCATTTTGATTGTAACTCACGAAGATTCAAAGACATCCATTAAATTGATTGAATCACCTATTGAGTCAATTGACTTACTAGGGCAAGGAATTTACAATATAGACAACTTTTACAAGTCGATTGATTTATGAGCATCAACTCTTCCATCAAAGAAGACATGATTGTGACTGTGTTAGAGTGAGGGAATGATCAAGAGGACATGTTAACATTGTGGCTACATCATGATCATGTTCATCATTAGAGTGAAGGAAGATCACCAGACATCATGAAAATCACTTGCTCATCATTTTGAAGATGATATCTATTTCATTCTTACACACTTGTGATACTTTACTACAAAGACTGAGTAGTAGTATCACTAGGTTGAAAGGATTATTGTTGGTTATGTATACCCATAGAGCCAATCATGTGATGATTGTAATGGCACATCATGTAAAAATGATTTAATTAATAATAAAGACAAGCTTCTAATTTATTATGTTTGTTCAGTTATGAGATAATGAAATAACATTATAAATGTCTAGAGAATTATATAACTGAACAACGTATGTAATCAAGTTACTAACCTTGTGGATGATATTGTACAGATGTTAAGAGTACATATACATATTCTCATTATGTCCATGTTCGGTTGTCATTGTGGAAGGTTGATAGACAACAATGACACATAAGATCAGAGTGTGAGTTGGTTGATGACCAGATCTCATTAGTCATGAAATGGAAATATCAAACCAAGCACACAGATACATGTTTGGGAACAGTGTATCCGACAGACCCACTGTGAGACTGACACATAGAATCCATCATCATAGAAGTCATAGTCATCTCTCACAGTGATAGCGGTGGTTGTGGTTCTTAGACTTGAAATCACTACACTCAACACATGTCGTTGGGTACACTTTGACATCATCAAACGTAGTCCTGAAACATGGGTTGTTATAACGGTGATGATTGGGTGGCTTTGACACATGGGGATTGATTGTGAGTGATAGACATGGGATTTGTCCCTCCTACTAGAGTGTGATGTTTCTAGGCCTATTGATAATCAAAACTGAGAAAAGCATGGCCATGTGCATGTGAGTCAATATGTGATATTGAGCTTACATATATCTCAGACGGTCTGCTCTTGATTCAAGAAACAAGGTTGAATAATCATGAGGGTGACTGCTCCATGCCTCTAGTTCAATTTGGACATCAGTGACAAAGGAACTATACAAACACTATAACACCATACACAAATTGTAGGTTGAAGTTGTTCCCCAACTTTTCCATAAACTTGGGTAGCAATGATGTGCGACTAGGCACCACTCTTTACTTGTGATGTCATAAGTTGCTATGAACATTCACTACAAACATGATCGGGGACCTATATGGTCACACACATAGGAACTCATCTAGAAGAGGAGTTTGATCTTGAATGATAATTGAATTAAGTACTAAAGTGTTTAGGTACTCAATTCACACAACAGATCGGCGGGTTTGCTGACTGAACTGCTAAACGACCATCTCATTGGGTGAGACGGCTGTTTGGGCAGTAAGACGGGCAAATCAAGCGTTGAGATGGCCGTTTGGGTTGTCTGACAGATCAGAAATTGAATTGGCTAAGTTCTGCCCTATGAACCGACAGGTTCAAGCTATTGAACCAATCAGCTCGAATTGAACTCACAAGAAGACTGTCTAGGTTAGAAGACGGGTGTCTCGTTTGTGTGAGATGGCCCGATTGGGATGAATGGAAGTTTCAGAGTTTTCCAAGTTCATTTTCATTGCACATACTTGGGGTGCAAGTAAATTAATGTATGTCATTAGTTAGGAAATGATTTGCCAATTCATATCGGACTGGGAAAGCATGAAAAATGACCATCACGCTTAGCAAGACAACCGTCTTGTATCCCAAATGACCATTTCACTTAGTGAAATGACCGTCTCGCGTGTGAGATGACTGTCTTACTTAGTGAGATGACCATTTTGTCGCACGTAGGTTGTGAAACTTCCAGAAAAGTTGTGAAAATTCAAGATCTACTTGTCCTTTCCGCTCCTACTTTAATCCCACATTGGTTAGGGACTGGGAACCCTAACTCTAACCCCTCCTATATATAGAGGGGTACCAGGGGCTTCTCAAAGTACAACTACAACACACACAAATAAGAATCAGTTGCTATGACAATTGGTGTCCTCTCTGGTTGTGATAACCACGAGAGCCCAAGCAAGTCCTACCCGACTAGGGAGGGATAGCCACGGGAGAGAACAACTAAGAGTTGTATTTGTGGGAGAGAAAGTCGGTGACTGGCACACTAATAGGAGGGACAACTCCTTCTTATCCGTTCTAGCAGGGAGACATGAGTTCTATACGGTCTGTGTGGACTGCCATAGCGGCGGGAAGTCGTTGTTTGCCGCTTGGAGGACAACGTCAACCATCAGTCCATGACAAGAGGAGCTGCTGAAGAAGAAGATGTTGTGACTATAGTTTGTAGTGTAGACCAAGGAGGTGCAACAGTCAGATGTGTCCCAGTGCAACTAGGATTCAAAGTTGTACATCTATAAAGACAAGGATTGTAACTGGACTTGGTCCAAGACCACGTATATCCCATAAATAATCCTTCCTACATTATAGTTATTGACACGATCTGCTTTTTCTGTGGAATATGGTAATAAAATTTTAAATTCTTCTACCTGCTCTGTACCATATTTCCCCATAGTGGTATCAGAGTCAACGCCAATTTACTATAATATGTGATAATCGATATGATCAGATTTTGGTTTTTTGTTCTATTATTGCATGCAATGCGAATAATACCTTGTCAAATCAAAACACCACAATAATCCCAAACTAATATATATATATATATATATATATATATATATATATATATATATATATATACATACATATATACATATATATATGCAATTTACACGTGTCGCCCTAAAATGGTTTTAATGGGGGATGTGTAGCATAGTTATGGCCAATAACCCCTATCTTATCTTCCCAATGTAAAGTTAATTCTCTTCTACCTTTGCTCCCCTAGAATGTAACTCGAGGTTTCCTTATAATCATGTAATAGTAGGATACTTTACTTTCCTATGATGACAAAGATGAAGGACCTTAGAGGACATTATGGACAAGCTGGACCAATCGCCTGGTGGACCCAACTGATCTGCCAGAGGATCCAGTCAATGGTAGACAGAAGGACCAAGCAACCGGTGAGACGACCTAACAACCATCCATGAGGCGAGCCTATCAGTTCAAGGTTTGAACCGATCAACCCAGATTGGCAAGCATGGAACTTCATCAACCATAGGTTTCTACATGTGATGTAGACTGAGATGACTGTAATCCCTTGTGGCTCTAAAGGATTACATTAGTACTAGCCATAACTATCACTTTCTTTTATTGCATGTTTTCATTGTGAGATATAGCATGTATATGATACATACTATATATGTGGTGATTGGATAAAGTATATGTATATACATATAAAACTCCCTCAATTAAAATATCAAGTCTTGGATGCTTTCCAAAAGTGGCACAAATGAAAATCTTGATTGACTAAGCGTAGGTTCCTCCTCCATGGGGTGTGTTGTCTATCTCATAGAAGTGTGATGGTAATGATTTAGGTTCCACCTCCGTGGGGTGTATTATTATCGTGTCAGCTTTTGGGTTAGGCTTGATTGGTGATTCTTAGAACGTCTGAGTCCAGAGGCATGCAGATGATTATGGAAAGGGGTTGTTCATATCATCTATCCAGAATTGCATACGATGAAATTGGCATGAGTTTCCTACCTTGCTGGTTGACTATGTTTACGGTGTTGATCGGGCCACAATTGAATCATCTTGGATATGGCCCAATAGAATATTGTACGCTACAATATTCTGAATTGATATTGAGGGCTATCAATTTGAATAAAATAGTGGGAGCAATAATAATTAAATACCTAATCATATCATCAAAATTTTCAAATCAAATCAAATCAAAAGGGTTTTTGAAAAATGAAAATTTTATCTCTTGTAGAACAAATGGCAAATAAATATTTCCATAACTGGTTCATGACCTTGAGAAATGATCTGCATGATCCTAAAATAATAGAGCCAGTATCCTCTCTAAATTCACCTAAGACTGACATGGATGCTTATCTGAAGCATTCCAATGATGTTACGAACATCAAGAACCTTATGCTGGGTTGTATGAACTATGAGTTGCATAAATAGCTTGGTAAGCATGAAAAGTATAATGTCTCTAAGGCACTATTTGAGTGCAAACTAACAGAGGGAGATCCAATAGAGCCTCATGTGCTTAATATGATTAGGCATATTGAGCATCTTGAGAAACTGGGATTTCCTTTGGGTCAAGAGTTGGCCACGGATGTGATTTTGCAATCATTTCCTAAATCATATAGCCGGCTCATTGAGTGTTATCACTTATGCAACATGGTTGGGACCGCTGTCAGAGTTGCTTGACATCTTGATAAGTCTTGAATCACAAATGAAGAAGGAAAATTTGTGATGATGATCAACGGAGATGATTCTAAGGACAAATACAAAGCTAAAAAGCATTTTGTGTCAAAGCTAAGATTCAAATCTTTTGCACTCAAAGTAAGGAAAAGGATAAGGGAGCCCGAGAAGATGAAGCAAGGGATAGAGATCTTACTTTTGGGGTATACGTTATTGAGATTAACTTCACTACTTGTTCATCATGGGTACTTGATACCGGATGTGGATCACACATTTGCTTAAATGTAAAGGATTTAAAAAGAAGTAGACCTTTAGAGAAAGGTAAGGTTGAATTGTGTGTTGCTAATGGCGCAAGAGTTGCGGTCATCGTAGTTGGAACCTATGAGTTAACTCTACCAAACGGGCTTGTAATAGTGTTAGATAACTACTATTACGTACCTTCCATTAATAGGAACATCATATTTGTATCTTGTTTGGACAAGAAATGATTTGCATTTCTTATAAAGAATGGAAGATGTTATATTAGTAAAGATGGGATCTTTTATGGTAGTGCCCCAATGTCTTATGGTCTATTCTTGATAGATATAGAGACTGGTGTATATAACATGAATACCAAAAGGAAAAAACTCAATGACTCAAACAAAACATACCTTTGGCATTGTTCTCTAGGGCACATAAATGAGAATTGCATATCTAGACTCCATAAAGATGGTTATCTGGACTCTTTTGATTTTGAATCATTAGAGACATGTGAATCTTATTTGTTGGGTAATATGGCTTAGACCCCTTTCACTGGTAACAATGAGAGGGCTAGTGATCTATTAGGACTCATACATACTGATGTATGTGGACCTTTTAGAACAACCGCTAGTTGTGGGTATTAGTACTTCATTACCTTCACTGATGACTTCAGTAGGTATGGCTATGTTTACATGATGAAACATAAGTCAGAAGCTCTTGAAAAGTTCAAGGAGTTTATGAATGAAGTACATAACCAACTTGGTAAAAGTATTAAGGCACTTTGTTCTAACCGAGGTGGAGAATGAAAACTACTAGAGGGGGGGTGAATAGAGTTTTATAAAGATTTTAATAATAATTTCAACTCAAACAACCACAATGAAGATATTGGACAAGGAGACACAGGGTTTAGCGTGGTTCCAACTATAGCAAATACTATAGCTGTCAGTCCACTACCCGGTTGCTTACCCAACCGGGATTTGAAAAGAAATTTATTTTATTACCTCGCAAGGACTTTACATAAAATACAATTTCTTTTCCCAAACCCTTCAAGCAGCCTTCACCTAGAAGTAATCGCCCAACCTTGAAGCAGCCTTCCCTTGAAGTAGATGCACCAACTCCCGTTGCACCAGCCTTCTGAAGTAGCTTCCCTTGCGATAGCCTTCTTGAAGTAGCTTGAAGTCCCCTTCTCCACCTGAGAAGTCAACCCTCTCCGATCCGCAGCCTCCAACCCTAGGAGTAGCAAGGAGAGTACAAATAATAAAAAAGGAACAAGAAAGAAAAAGGAAATTACAACTTATCCTTTAAGCCCAAGGCTTGATATGCCTAGATCAAGCGTATAGATCTCCTAACCAAGTGTGTGACCTTGTGATTGCTGTGGGTAGGAGATTCTAGCCTATAGGACATGAAATTGAGCTAAGGAGAAAGTAGGCCAATGATCACAGTGCTCAAATTGCTTGCAACAGATTGCTCAAGTATGCTCAAGTATTTTCTCAAGTGTAGCAAGTGTAAAACAAGTGAGTTTAGGTGTCCTATGGCTTGTCCTATTTATAGGAATGGCTTAAGGATGCTTAAGGACGTTCTAGAAAACTTCTAGGGGTTTCTAAGTGCTTAACTAGCTGTTAGGTACAAAGTTGTTGCTTTAACAACGGCTGATTAATTAATTCTGCAGTTGCTGTCAGAGACCATCTCGGTCGACAAATGGTCGACCGAGATACCTACTCGGTCGAACTTTTGTCGACCGACAGGCTCTCTGGAACAAGTGATTTGCAACGTCTTTCATCAACTGCCAACTAACTTTTCTGTTGTGTCTAACGGCTACTTTGGATCTTTCTCGGTCGAGAAGATTGTCGACCGAGAGTGTCTCGGTCGAGGAGTTTGTCGACCGAGATTGATCCTGTTTCAAGGTTTCAATTTAGGCACTAATTATGTGTGTGAGTGTGCATAAGTAATCCTATTTGAATGGGATGACTTGTCTAACTGTGGTGTTTAGCTAGGGAGAATCTAACGCTTGATTTACATGCAATTCTAAGTACTTGTACATTATATTTTTGTACAAGTTTTTACAACAGTGATTACATTGCATGAAAAATATAAATATGTAAGCTTGTAGATTTTCCCTTGTTGCTTTGTCATCCTGCACACTCAAGTAGCTCGTTAGATTAATAAGAATGAAATGTTTGTCATAATCAAAACAAAGGGATTTATAGATGTCCATTTAGCCAACAATCTCCCCCTTTTTGAAGATGACAAACATTTCCAAAATATAAATAAAGGAAATATAAAACATATGAGTTTCATACCTTTAGATTACCTTTTGTAGCTTTTTCTCTTGTGCATAAAATGTGTGCTTATTATTCCCCATGAATTATGGAACATGAAATCCAGATCATTTGGGAATATAGCAATTTTCAATGTAAAGCCAAGAGTTTATGTATGAAACTCATTAATTGAGTTTGACTAAATGTTAATTTTATATTTATCTCTCCCCCTTTGTCATTTCAAAAAGATAACCGTTAAGAATAAAAACTCCCCCTTAATTAGATATCCTATTAAGAGCATGGATCATATTTTTCTAATTTAGCCACAATTTGTTTCTCAATCATTTGCAAAGGATGTTAAGCCTTGAAATGATATGAGATCCTGTTAGATACATGGCATATGTATTGATTTCTCATCCATTTTACAAGGAATGTTAAGCCCATAAAATTATATGAGAATCCTTTAATCTCAGAGTACATAAAAATGTCTCCATCGAATGCAAGGGATGTTAAGTCCCAATTTGTTTAGAGAGTTCCTTTAAGTACAAGTTATATCATTCATAGATTTCTTCATAACCAGAAAAAAAAACTAAGGTCGTAATAAGCTCCAAATAATGTTTTTGTAAGCTTCTTAAATAATCAAATTTGTTTTTTTGAGCTCCCCCTTAATCTTACAATTTAAAGCAATTTAAGGCTGCTAAGGTCACAAATGATTTTAAGTTTTGATTTTGACCTTTATCAAAAGTATACTAAGATTAAGTACATTAAAAATGATGTCCATATAACAACCAAGAGCTTGTGTGTAAGTAGCACCAATATCAAAGAAAACATCTTCTAAAGTGGAAGCGGTTTTGCCAATTTTATCTTCAACATGATGAGGAGAAACATGATTAATTTGCGAATATATTCAGTTTTATTGTAAACTTGACAACAGAAACCTACTCGGTCGACGATCTTTCGACCGATAGTGTTCTCGGTCGAACAGTTTCTCGACCGAGAATGTGTCTGGATTTGTTTCATAGCTGTTTTAAGTAATTTGTCAATTTTGCCACAATTATAAAGGTTGCATTTTTATTTAAGCCTATGGAAGCAAGAGTATGCAAGTGTGAGGAAGTGACCCGTTTTTGGTTCCTTTTATAACATTCCAGCGACCTGGTCGGTCGACGACTCGTCGACCGAGCGTCCGCAACGGTCATGTTGCAGACGCGCCACTTGGCTCCCCAACGGTCATATAACGGTCATAAACAGTCATAACGGTCGGTTTACAACGGTTATATCCAACGGCTATTTCTCGGTCGAACAATTGTCAACCGACATTGTCTCGGTCGAACATTTGTCGACCGAAAGTGTGTCTGATACTAAATCTGTATAGATTCTGTCGGTCGAGAGAGAGGGACTGACCGAGAGGTTTTCGGTCGAAGAGTTCGTCGACCGAGAGACTTACTGAGTACGAATTTGAAGCTGATTTTTAAGACTATTTTTGTAGAGCACACATATATAGATTTTCCAAGGGATTAATATTGTGTTTATTATTGATAATATTGGGACAAGTTGTGATCATAAATTAATTTCTTTTAACCATAAAAGGATATCCAAAATAGTTATTATGTCAAACTTATTTTAGGTCGAATTTGACTACGACCATAGCGCCCCTTAGTCAAATTTTATTTTGACCAAGAGGCAAATTTTGCAGATTTCTTAGATTGAATATATTGAGTATAATATCTGCATAAAATTTAATTTAAATATCAAGTTGAAGCATACTACTTAATTGGAGGCACAATTAATTATTTCAAAGATACTAAGTTTTTGTTGCAAGCAATAACATATAACTAATAAATTATTTTGCTTGCTTATATATTTTCATGGATCCATGCATACAATTATCTATGCGCACCAAATGATGAAAGCATGGTATAATAGTATACAATGATAATTCCATTTTATGATTAGTATATGAATAGACCAGAAAATACTTTTATGAAAAATCATATGAAAATAGGAATTTTCTTTTCATTTGATTTAAACTTTAAATCATCTAGGGAACAAAGCTAATATTAATTTCATTTACATTTGTAATTATGTAGAGTTGAGATAGACATAGAAATATGCAACTAATGTCTTTGGTCATATCTCAACTTGATTTTGTTCATTTAGTTTGGAGGTTTTGGAACCCAAACTAACTCTACATCTTTTCTCTTATAAGGACATGAAAAAGAGTAATGTCCAAGACGTGAGCAATAATGGCAACATATAGAATCAACCTCAAGTCGTTTTCTATGGTTTTGTTCTAGGTTGTTCTTTGGTAAAAATGTATTTGTTCCTTTCGGTACATATATAGATTGATGGGTTTGTGACTTTTTCCAACTAGGTTGATAGGACTTCCCTTTAGGCTTATAACCTAGTCCTCTTCTCCCAATCTGATGATAGGAATTATCTAAGATTTGATCAAGAATGCCATTATTATTTAAATTACTGACTTTTTGTTGTAACTTGGTAATCTCTTCCATTCTCTTCTTAATATCTAGTTTTGCTTGGTCTAGATTAGATGTCAATAAATTTCTTTCTTTAACAATAGTGTCATAATCTATATGGGTACACAATAATGGTTGTTTTTGAAGATCGTTTACTTGAGTCTGTAAGTTTGAATTTTCAACATAAAGGAGCTTGCAATCGTCTTCCATAGATTTTAACTTAAGATCAGAAAATTTAGTTCCCTCTTTGAGATCCTCATTTTCAGATGCAAGAGCAAGAAGTTTAACATTTAGATCATCATTTTCCTTATTTGATTTCTTTAATTTCTTTTTGCACTCAACATATTTATTATGTGTCTCTTCAATAATAGCAACTAATTCTTCCTTAGATAAATCAAAAAGACTTACCTCTTCTTCTTCTTCACTAGTTGTAGCAATAAGACATTCTTTGTGCTTTTCCTTTGATCTCCATGGGCATCCGGTTGTTTTGTGGCTTGTTCCTAAACACCAATTGCAGCATGTTGTGGTTTTGTCCAAACAGCACCTTTCACCATTTCCCTCCATTCTTCAAGACCTGGTTAGGGTTCCTTGAAGCCTGCTCTGATACCAACTGAAAACTACTACAGGGGGGGGTGAATAGAGTTTTATAAAGATTTTAATAATAATTTCAACTCAAACAACCACAATGAAGATATTGGACAAGGAGACACAGTGTTTAGAGTGGTTCCAACTATAGCAAATACTATAGCCGTCAGTCCACTACCCGGTTGCTTACCCAACCGGGATTTGAAAAGAAATTTATTTTATTACCTCGCAAGGACTTTACATAAAATACAATTTCTTTTCCCAAACCCTTCAAGCAGCCTTCACCTAGAAGTAATCGCCCAACCTTGAAGCAGCCTTCCCTTGAAGTAGATGCATCAACTCCCGTTGCACCAACCTTCTGAAGTAGCTTCCCTTGCGATAGCCTTCTTGAAGTAGCTTGAAGTCCCCTTCTCCACCTGAGAAGTCAACCCTCTCCGATCCGCAGCCTCCAACCCTAGGAGTAGCAAGGAGAGTACAAATAATAAAAAAGGAACAAGAAAGAAAAAGGAAATTACAACTTATCCTTTAAGCCCAAGGCTTGATATGCCTAGATCAAGCGTATAGATCTCCTAACCAAGTGTGTGACCTTGTGATTGTTGTGGGTAGGAGATTCTAGCCTATAGGACACGAAATTGAGCTAAGGAGAAAGTAGGCCAATGATCACAATGCTCAAATTGCTTGCAACAGATTGCTCAAGTATGCTCAAGTATTTTCTCAAGTGTAGCAAGTGTAAAACAAGTGAGTTTAGGTGTCCTATGGCTTGTCCTATTTATAGGAATGGCCTAAGGATGCTTAAGGATGTTCTAGACAACTTCTAGGGGTTTCTAAGTGCTTAACTAGCCGTTAGGTACAAAGTTGTTTCTTTAACAACGGCTAATTAATTAATTCTGCAGTTGCTGTCAGAGACCATCTCGGTCGACAAATGGTCGACCGAGATACCTACTCGGTCAAACTTTTGTCGACCGACAGGCTCTCTGGAACAAGTGATTTGCAACGACTTTCATCAACTGCCAACTAACTTTTCTGTTGAGTCTAACGGCTACTTTGGATCTTTCTCGGTCGAGAAGATTGTCGACCGAGACTGTCTCGGTCGAGGAGTTTGTCGACCGAGATTGATCCTGTTTCAAGGTTTCAATTTAGGCACTAATTATGTGTGTGAGTGTGCATAAGTAATCCTATTTGAATGGGATGACTTGTCTAACTGTGGTGTTTAGCTAGGGAGAATCTAACGCTTGATTTACATGCAATTCTAAGTACTTTTACATTATATTTTTGTACAAGTTTTTACAACAGTGATTACATTGCATGAAAAATATAAATATGTAAGCTTGTAGATTTTCCCTTGTTGCTTTGTCATCCTGCACACTCAAGTAGCTCGTTAGATTAATAAGAATGAAATGTTTGTCATAATCAAAACAAAGGGATTTATAGATGTCCATTTAGCCAACAGAGAATACTTAAACCAAGAGTTTGAGGACCTTCTTAGAGCCCATGGGATTGTATCCCAGCGGACTCCGCCTAGAACACCTCAACATAATGGTGTATCAGAAAGAAGTAATCGCACATTACTGGATATGGCGTGATCAATGATGAGTTTAGCTGAGCTTCCAACTACCTTATGGGGGCATTCTCTACAAACCTCTGCGTTTACACTTAACCGAGTACCATCTAAGCCGGTTGAAAAGACACTATATGAGATATGGAGTGGGAAGCATCCCAATATGTCTTTTATGAGGATTTGGGGTTGCGATTCTTACTTCAAGAAAATGTTTCCTAAAAAGCTTGGCTCAAGATCTGATAAATGTTATTTTGTTGGATATCCTAAAGAAATAAGAGGATATTACTTTTATTCCCAATCTGACAACAAAGTGTTTGTTTCTAGGGATGCTACATTCCTTGAGATGGACTTCATTTCCAAAGGAATTAGTGGAAGAAAAGTGGAACTCGAAGAGGTTTGAGACTAATAAGGAAACATTGAACCAATAGATGAACTAGATGAACAAAGAGGCTCACAAGATGTTGTGGAATCTCAAATTTCTCATGTAACACAAGAACCTCAGAGATGTAATAGGACATGCCTTGAACATGAGAGATATGGATAGCTTGTGACTCGAGAAGGTAGTGAATTGGCCATAGATGATGAGCCAATTACCTATAAAGATGTTATTGAGGGACCAGAGTCTAAGAAATGGCTTAAGGCCATGAGATCTGAGATGGAATCCATGTATACCAACAAAGTATGGACTTTGGTGGATCCACTTGATGGGGTAAAACCCATAGGGTGCAAGTGAGTCTTCAAGAAGAAGACCGACATGGATGGAAAGGTCCAAGCCTATAATGGCAAACTGGTTGCAAAGGGTTTTAGACAAGTTCAAGGTGTTGACTATGATGAAACCTTTTCTCCAATGGCTATTGTTAAATTTATCAGGATCATGCTTGCTATTGCAGCTTATCATGATTATGAGATTTGGAAAATGGATGTTAAACCACATTCCTTAACAGAAATCCTATGGAGGATGTGTATATGACACAACTTGAACAATTTGTAGATTCAAAGTTTGTCAATAGCGATTGTAAGCTACAAAGGTCAATCTATGGATTGAACAAGCATCTTGGAGCTGGAATCTTTGTTTTAATGAGATAGTGAAATGGTTTGGCTTTGCTCAAAATAAAGATGAACCTTGTGTGTAAAAAAGGGTTAGCGAGAGCATAGTGACATTCCTCATATTATATGTAGATGAGATACTATTGATGGGGAATGAATCCCAACTTTACAAAAGGTAAAGACATGGCTAGTAAATACGTTCTCTATAAAAGACTTGGGAGAAGCATCCTACATATTGGGGATAAAGATCTACAGAGAAAGATATAGAAAAATTCTCAGACTAAGTCAGAGCACACACATTGACAAAGTTGATGGGTTTTAGGGGAGGCAGAGAAGGCAGTAGAAACAAAAAAAATTCTTCTCCCGAACCCAGTATAAAGGAATCAGGTCAACGTCTATACAGTAGGAAGGATGGTTTATAGAGACATACGTTGTCCCGAGATTTGCTCGGCGACATTACCTCGTGGCTTGCGTGGTCCTCACCTCGGGTCTTGGACATTGTCTGTGCAGCTCCTGGTCATCGGGACTGTCGAGATTGACAACTATCCTCCGAGCGGCAGAAGTCTCCTGCCTCTGTAGTAGTCCACACGGACCACCTGGAACTCCGATCGCCTTGTCACACAAGGCACTGGAAGAAGTCATACCCTCCTATCAGCATACTAGTCACCGACACACTCTCATGCCACCAGTCGCTTTTCTACAGTTGTCTTTCCCTTGTTGTGCCTCCCTTATCAGGTAGCACTTCCTCGGGCTCTCCTGGTTACTACAATCAGAGAGAATGACAACTTTGTAGAGTAACTAGCGTTCTGAGTTGTACTTGAGAAGCCCCCAATACCCCTATATATAGGAGGGTCATGAGACAGGGTTCTCTACCCTGGGAAATGCGGGATTAAAGCAGGAGTAGAAGTATTTGAGATTTTCCACACAAACAACCAACTGCGCCAGCTGAACTGATCATTTCTAGTATGAACCGATTGGTTGGGGACCTGAGCCGATTGGTTCACACTTGAACCGATCGGTTGGGGCACCTGAGCCGATCGGTTCACTTCTAAAACGATCAGTTCACTGCCCTGGTCAGTTCCCAATTGACTTTTACTCTTTTGTTTCGAATTGATCCAAATACCAATACTTGTTCCAATCAAATTGGACAAGTGAAATGAAAAGAAATTTCTCACCAACCTGACTTTCCCAACTTGCTCGTTTGGACCTATTGAGCCGATCGGTTCAACCCTTGAACCGGTTGTCTCAACCTATCCTGAGCCAATCGATTCATCACATGAGCCGATCGGTTCACAAAGCTGAGTCGATCAGTTCATCATATGAGCTGATCGGTTGGGAGTGCAGACTGTGCAAAATTAGTCAATTGCAGTTTCAATCAATCCATTACTCTAATCAATCGGTCCAACACCTTGAACACTATGATATTGAGCTATCAATTGATTGAGTGTTTAATTGAACTACTAAACTCCTTTAGTAATAAATCTGAACATCGTTTGTGGATAAACTCCTCTTCCAGGTTAAATCCTATGTGTGTGACCCTGCATGCCCATTTCACGTTGGCAAAGAGCGGTGCCTAGTCGCACATCAGTGCTACCCAGGTGAAATAGAAAGTTGGAGAATAACTTTCATTCCTACAATCTGTGAATGGTGCTACAACAAATGTATAATTCCTTTGTCACTGATATCCCGAATGAACTCAAGGCATGGATCAGTCATCCTTTCAACGTTCATTCACTTTCTTGATCTCAGAGTAGATTGGAGGAGATATGTATGACATCGATGTCACATACTAATTCACACATGAGTGCGCACACCTATCTCAATCCTACTCATCAAGTGGACATGGATATCAAACTCCCTTAGGAGGGACAAATCCCATATCTATCACTCACCCCTCAAAAGCCCCATGTGTCAAAGCCACCCAATCATCACCTTTATAACAACCCATGTTTCAGGACTGTGTTTGATGATGTCAAAGTGTACCCAATGAAGGTCAAAGAATCACACTCACCGCCATCATTGTGAGAACTGACTATGACTACCATGTCATGGTTCCATGTGTCAAACTCACGGTGGGTCTGTCTGGTACACTTGTTCTCTAACAAGTATCTATGTGTTTGGTTTGATATCTCCTTATCATGACTAATGAGATTCTATCATCAACCAACACCACAATCTAGTCTTGTGTGTCATTGATGTCTATCTACCTTCCCCAATGACATACAACTAGGGACATAATAAGAATGTACAAACTCTTAGCATTTGTATGATCTCATCGTTTAGGTCCTCAACCTGAAAGCATACGTCATTGAGTACTGTCATTCTCTAGACATTCAATCTGTTCTATCATTATCTCATATGACTGAACCAGAAAGAATTGGAAGCTTGCCTTTGATGTTTATCAAATCAATCTTAATGTATCCCACCAATCATCCCATGATTGGCTCTCAGGGTATACATACCAACAGACTCCCACTTGCACTGTGAGCCAATCACCCTTGAATCATATTCATAGTGATCTTCAAACATGTTCCACATGTTACTGTGCTCTAGTGCTAACATAGTGAGTTATGGCAACACCTTGCCAAAGTCGGTATTAATTGCATGTCTCTCATCTCTTCGTTGTACATCATACGTATGAGATGGAGTTCCCGTAATATGCGATCTAGTATTCCTTTGCTAACCTTTAGCCACATTGCATGACCAAAACTCCTTACTTGACATCAATAACCGGAATATCTATAAGTTCATCTCTATGAACTTCCAGATCCATATAGCATCCACTAATGTTCTTTAACACACGGATACACGACCTTTTCCTTTTTAAACGGATTTATAGGAACATTTCCATTTATCAACAAACATTCACTTTTATATATCTCTTATATTTTTTGCGATTAATTTTCTGTCCTTTTTGGAAGTTCACATCAGTGTAACTCTTTACAGTGAACCCTTCCTTATTTCCATAGAACTAGTACTTCTCAAGTACTTATCAAGTTCTTATGGTATTCTAGTAACCTTTACTGGAACTAGACAGACATCCACTCGTCATGTCCCACATACGAGTTATCATGATGAGCACATCATATTGTCATGTCCTACATACAAGATGATGAATGCATTTTATTCTTGCTATGACCATACATGCAAGATAATGGGATAATTACATACATGATAGATGCATATCTATTCATAGTGTTCCCATTCTTCATAAGAATTGGACACTTGGTCTTGGGATACTAGCTCCATGTAACATGGACAAGTTTTCTCCCACTGAATCTGTGCACACTGAACCCTTCAGTATAGATTGCCAATGTATGCTTTCTCTTTTTAGACCAAGAGGTTTTCAAGAACTATCTCTATAGATCTCTATTCCTATCACATAGGAAACATTTCTATCTTCCCTAAAGATAATTTCCACTTTGGATTTCCATTCTAGAACATTTCCATTTCACATCAACATGTGGAATGCAAATACGCTCCCACTAAACCACAGATCCCTTCTTTATCTTTGTCATATCAGTCAAACCCTTTGACTATATTATCAAAGTAAAGATCCTAGTCCTGAGTTGCTTGTACTCAATCAATCACATTGATGAGTCCATTGTAACTTATAGACTTCATTTTTATTAATGGATTCATAAACCTTATAGGTTGTGTCACGTACACATCCTTGTTTTATTCCTCATAGGAATGCGGTTTTAGTATCCGTATGCCAAATTTCTTAGTCATTAAGTTGCAATCAACAAGCATCATCCTTCTCAAAATGTTATCCATGTGTCTTAATGCTTAACACTCATTCACACTTATTTTTTTCATCCCAATAGGTGCTACCATCAAGGACATACCTTATGGTTCACATGGAAGTCATTTAGGATGTAATGGTCATAAACCATAACTCAAAATATGGTTCCTCATATTCATCTAGATAGTTGATTCATCACATGACCAACTCATCACATAGATAATTGAGGTGTATCTGTCAAGGATATAAAAACTCACAACTCCTTGTGATTCTTAATGTCCTTTATTAGTGTGGGGTGTTCTTTATTTATGAAGAAATTAGTTATTTGATAATCATCCTCTAATTCCTTAGAGTATGATTCCTTTTGATTTAGACATCACCATCCCTTAATCACGAGCTCACTATGATACATTATCATAATCACTCATAAGGATCTCAAACATTTGGTTCAAGTATTTCATTCATTGATCTCATCAAAAATTAACATTTTACCTAATTTGTACTTCATCTATGATATTCTTGAACACTTCAAGATATTCATATTGGTATTTCTCTAAACACCGCTTGAAATATTAACATTAACTCTAATAGGTATGTAAATACATCACATGTATTATACCTAATAGGATAATCAATATCCCACTATGACTAGTGATGATTGATCATGTCTAAGAGATTCATGTCTCTTACTGGTTCTCTAACCAAAAAGAGTCTAGGCTTATCCATCATATGGAATCTAGAAATGAATTTCTCATGATTTATGCTAATTTGATTGGTTGAGTTATCAATAACTTTTAGGTATCATTTTATCTTATGCATACCAAGTACGACAAGATAAGCAAGGCATTGCCACAAAGATTGAAACATCAACTTTATTAATTGCCATCATTGTCATACAATATGCAAAAATTAAGGTATTTCTATCCATTGGCAAATATGAAATAGCAGTTCATAACTCTATTACATTCCTTCAGAACTGAAAATAAACTAAAGTACTCCTATCTATGGTGGCAACACTTGCCCCATTTATTAAGTGCTTTACATTTTATATCTTGGTATCATATACCTCAAAAAAATGTTATAAGTTTATTTCATGACACCTTCAGGTGGAGACGTCTGTCGCCTCCTTCTTCTTTAGTTCTTCCAGATAGAGTGGAAAATTCCTTTTCCAGTATCCTGGCTTTTGACAATGGTGGAAATTGCCTCTCTTGGTCACACCTCCCTTAGCCTTGAGAGTTGAAGACGACTTGAGCTGTTGGCTAGCATCAGAACCTTTCTTAGCCTTGTCCTTGCCCTTGCGCTTGGACTTGCCTTTCTTGTTGTTGATCATCATCACAGACTTAGGCTTATCCTTCTTCATCTGTGCCTCGACTGTCCTCAACATGCCCAACAACTCTGTCAATGACTTGTCAAAGTTGTTCATGTTGTAGTTCATCACAAAATGATTGCAGTATCACGTAAGTAGACAACTCTTGGCTCAGAGGAAATTGTAATCTTGTCAGGTTCTCCACATACCCAATCATTTTGAGCGTGTAAGGACCAACTAGATCTCCTTCTGTCATGCACACTTGAACAGCGCACTGGAGACATCATATCTCTCTTGCCGTGCTTGATCTTCATACATGTTCTTGAGATGTTGAATCATCTCAATGACACCCATGTTCTCATGTTGTCTCTACAACTCATGGTTCATGGAGCACAACATCAAGCACTTCACATCAATGGCATCTTCAGAATGCTTCTTATAAGCATCCCTTTCTGCCTTTGGTGCAGTAGGAGCAGGTTCCTCTGGAGCTGGAGTATCCAAGACATAGAGCTTTCTCTCTTGAGTGAGAACAATTCTCAATGCCCTAAACCAATCGTGGAAGTTAGTCCCACTCAGCATGTCTTTTTCAAGGACCGATCACAACGAAAAGTGATTGTTGTTTTTTGTCATTTGTACTACAAAAGGAAATACATGCAATTTAGTCCAAAACTTAAATTTGACTTATTTGATTGATTTGAAAGGTTGACGATATAATCAAGACTTTAATTAATTATCACTCCCACTATTTTTGTTCAAATTGATAGCCCTCACCATCAATTCAGAAGATTACAACGTACAATCTTCTAGTGGGTCAAGATCCTGAAGTCCTCTGAGTCATGGACCAGCTAGGGCTGTCACCCACAACTTAGATCTTCCAGGTAGGCAACTTTTGCCAATTGCATCATATGCAACTCTTGAAAGATGTCATATACAACTCCTTGCCATGATCAACTCCATGCCTCAAGGTGCTAGATCCTATCTAGGTCACCTTGTTAAGTCTGACCCAAAACCAACACGATGAATATGCACCCTGCTAGGGAAGACCCACATATCCATCCTTCACGCTTCCACGAGATAGATGGTGCACCACGCTAGGGCGTGCCCACACTTAGCCGATCAAGCTTTTTCACGTGTGTCACATTTGGAAGGCATTTAAAACTTTAATATTTATGAGGGATTTGGTTTTTAGGTACATATACATATCCAATCACCACAATACATAGTACGTATCATTTACATTGTATATCCCACAGAAAACATGTGAAACGATAAAAGTGATGATTATGACCATCCTAATGTGATTCCTCGAGTGAAGAGGAACCACGGTCGTCTAGGTCCACATCACATGCAACCTGTATAAGATGAACTCTGTGCTTTTCCGTTCTAGGTTTGATAAACTCATCTCCATGATTTATCGGCTCGCCATCAAGCCGGTTGGTTGGGTGCCACCAGCCGATCGACAGGCGCCTCCAGCCGATCGGTTCACTAGTCGTCGTGCATCTCCTTAGGTCGCCACCCGCTCATCTCGCTCCTCGAGCCGGTCTTCTGGATCACCAACCGATCAGTTCATGCCTTGAACCGATCATCTCAGTTGTCGTTAGATTGTCCTCCATTCTTTGACATAACAAGAAATATAAAAAGATCTATCCTATTTACATTTAAATTGGGAAACCCCGAGTTATATTTGGGGGGAGCAAATGTAGGAAAGAAATCTCTAGTTATCTCGAGTTACATCAGGAATAAGGAGGTAGGGAATCGGTGCACAGACTGAGATGCAAGCAACCACATTCAACCAAGCACACATACATATGGTTTATTGGCCATAACCACGCTATACATCCACCAAAAACTCATTTAAGGGTGACGCGTATCAAGTGCATTCATATTACATATCATATATGTATATTGGAATTTGTGGATTTAGGATTGGAGATGCATAAAGCCAATTTTATTTGCATCGTATGCAATAAATAAAGGCGACAAACCAAAATCGATCATATCGATAATCCTAAAGTATAGAGCAATTGACGTGACTCTGATACCACTGATGGGTTTTAGGGGAGGCAGAGAAGGCAGTGGAAACAAAAAAAAATTCTTCTCCCGAACCCAGTATAAAGGAATCGCGTCAACGTCTATACAGTAGGAAGGATGGTTTGTAGAGACATACCTTGTCCCGAGGCTTTCTCAATGATGTTACCTCGTGTCTTGCGCGATCTTCACCTCCGGTCTTGGATGGTGTTTGTGCAACTCCTGGTCACCGGGACTGTCAGGATTGATAGATGTCCTCCGAGCGGTAGAAGTCTCCCGCCTCTGTAATAGTCCACACGGACCACCTGGAACTCTGATTGCCTTATCACACAAGGCACCAGAAGGAGTTGTACCCTCCTATCAGTGTACTAGTCACAAACACACTCTCCTATCACCAGTCGCTTTTATGCCGTTGTCTTTCCCTTGTTGTACCTCCCTTATCGGGTAGAACTTGCTCGGGCTCTCCTGGTTACTACAACCAGAGAGAACAACAATTTTACAGAGCAACTGGTGTTCTGAGTGTACTTGAGAAGCCTCCAATACCCCTATATATATTGGATGGTCATGGGATAGGGTTCTCTACCCCGGGCAATGCAGGATTAAAGTAGGAGTAGAAGGATTTGATATTTTCTACAAAAACAACCAACTACGCCAGCTGAACCAATTGTTTCAAGTATGAACCAATCGGTTGGGGACCTGAGCCAACCGGTTCACACCTGAACTGATCGGTTAGGGACCTGAGCCGATCGGTTCACACCTGAACCGATCGGTTGGGGGCACCTGAGCCAATCGGTTCACTTCTGAATCAATCAGTTCACTACCCTGGTCAGTTCTCGGTTGACTTTTCCTCTTTTGTTTCAAATTGATACAAATACCAATCCTTGTTCCAATCAAATTGGACAAGTGAAATGAAAAGAAATTTCTCACCAACCTGACTTTCCCAACTTGCTCATTTGGACCTGTTGAGCCGATCGGTTCAACCCTTGAATCGGTCATCTCAACCGATCCTGAGCCAATTGGTTCATCACATGAGACGATCGGTTCACTAAGCTGAGCCGATCGGTTCATCATATGAGTCGATCGGTTGGGAGTGCAGACTGTGCAAAATCAGTCAATTGCAGTTTCAATCAATTCGATACTATAATCAATCGGTCCAACACCTTGAACACTATGATATTGAGATATCAATTGATTGAGTGTTTAATTGAACTAATAAACTCTTTTTGTAATCAATCTAAACATCGTTTGTGGATAAACTTCTCTTCTAGGTTAAATCCTATGTGTGTGACCCTGCAGGCCCATTTCATGTTGGCAGTCAAAGTTCATAACACTGATGACTTCAAAAGCAAAGAGCGGTGCCTAGTCGCACATCAGTGCTACCTAAGTGAAATAGAAAGTTGGAGAACAACTTTCAATCCTACAATCCGTGAATGGTGTTACAGTGAATGTATAATTCCTTTATCACTGATATCCCAAATGAACTCAAGGCATGGATCAGTCATCCTTTCAACATTCATTCACTTTCTTGATCTCAGAGTAGATTGGAGGAGAAATGTATGACATCTATATCACATACTGATTCATACATGCGTGCACACGCCTATCTCAATCCTACTCATCAAGTGGCCATAGATATCAAACTCCCTTAGGAGGGACAAATCCCATATCTATCACTCACCCCTCAAAAGCCCCATGTGTCAAAGCCACCCAATCACCACCTTTATAACAACCCATGTTTCACGACTGTGTTTGATGATGTCAAAGTGTACCCAATGATAGGTGTTGAGTGTAGTGATTTCAGGTCAAAGAATCACACTCACCACCATCATTGTGAGAACTGACTGTGACTACCATGTCATGGTTCCATGTGTCAAACTCACGGTGGGTCTGTCTGGTACACTTGTTCTCTAACAAGTACCTATGTGTTTGGTTTGATATCTCCATATCATGACTAATGAGATTCTATCATCAACCAACACCACAATCTAGTCTTGTGTGTCATTACTATCTATCTACCTTCCGCAATGACATCTGACTAGGGACATAATAAGAATGTACAAACTCTTAGCATCCGTATGATCTCATCGTTCAGGTCCTCAATCTGAAAGCATATGTCATTGAGTATTGTCATTCTCTAGACATTCAATCTATTCTATCATTATCTCATATGACTGAACTAGAAAGAATTGGAAGCTTTCCTTTGATGTTTATCAAATCAATCTTAATGTATCCCACCAATCATCCCATGATTGGCTCTCAGGGCAAACATACCAACAAAAGTGTTGAAGCGGTTCAACATGGAGAACTTAAAGAGAGGAAACCTACCTACTCACCATGGTGTCCCCATCTCTAGAACTCGATGTCCCAGTTCTTGTGAAGAAAGGGAATGCATGAGTGTGATTCCATATGCCTCGAAAATTGGATCAATCATGTATGCAATGTTGTGCACCCATCTAGACGTCTTGTATGTGTTGAGCATGACGAGTTGATATCAGTCAGATCTAGGTGATGATCACTAGATATCTATGAAAAACATCGTCAAGTACTTGTGAAGGACTAAGGATCAATTCTTAGTCTATGGAGGAGAGGAAGAGTTGGTGGTAAAAGGTTACACCGATGCAAGCTTCCAAACTGATCAAGATGATTACAAATCGCAATCATGATTTGTGTTTTGCCTTAACAACAGAGATGTAAGATGGAAGAGTTCCAAGCAAGAAACAATTGTTGATTCTACAACAAAGGTTGAGTATATTGGTGCATCGAGTGCAACAAAGGAGGTTGTATGGATCAAGAAGTTCATCATAGAAGTTGGGGTCATTCCTAGCATCAACGAGGCAATTGAGCTATATTGTGACAACAATGGATATATTGCACAAGCTAAGGAACCCAGATTGCATCAACACTCAAAGCATATACAAAGGTGGTATATCATATGAGAAATTGTACATCGAGGAGATGTTAAGATTTATAAAGTTCCAACTGAGAGCAATGTTGTTGATCCCTTGACAAAGGTGCTTTTACAGCAGAAGTATGATGGTTATGTTAGATCACTCAGAATAAGATTTGTGGGTGATTGGCTCTAAGTGCAAGTGGGATTCTGTTGGTTATTTATGCCCATAGATCCAATCATGTGATGAATGTAATGGAATATCATGTAAAATGATTTTATTAATAATAAAAGGCAAGCTTCCAATTTATTCTATTTGTTCAGTTTTAAGATAATGAAATAATATTATAAATATCTAGAGAATTATATTACTCAATGATGTATGTAATCAAGTTACTAACCTTGTAGATGAGATCATACAGATGCTAAAAGTACATATACATATTCTTATTATGTCCATGATCGGTTGCCATTGTGGAAGGTTGATAGACAACAATGACACATAAGATCAGAGTGTGAGTTGGTTGAATGACTGGATCTCATTAATCTTTATATGGCAATATCAAACGAAGCACACATATACATGTTAGAGAATAATGTATCAGACAGACCCATCGTGAAACTGACACATGGAAGTCATAGTCAGCTTCACAATGATGGTGGGGGTGGTGGTTGTGATTCTTAGACCTGAAATCGTTACACTCAACACATGTCATTAGGTACACTTTGACATCATCAAATGCAGTCCTAAAACATTGGTTGTTATAACGGTGATGATTGGGTGGGTTTGACATGGGGATTGATTGTGAGTGATAGGCATGGGATTTGTCCCTCCTACTGAAGTGTGATGTTTCTAGGCCTCTTGATAAGTGAGACTGAGAAAAGCATGGACATGCACATGTGAGTCAATATGTGATATTGAGCTTACATATATCTCAAATAGTCTGCTCTTAGTTCAAGAAACAAGATTAAATAATAATGAGGGTGACTGCTCCATGCCTCTAGTTCAATCTAGACATCAGTGACAAAGGAAATATAAAAACACTGTAACACCATACACAAATTGTAGGTTGAAGTTGTTCCCCAACTTTTCTATTTACTTGGGTAGCAATGATGTGTGACTAGACACCACTCTTTGCTTATGATGTCATAATTTGTTATAGACATTCACTGCCAATGTGATATGGGACCTATAGGGTCACACACATAGGATCTCATCTAGAAGAGGAGTTTGATCTTGAATGATAATTGTATTAAGTACTAAAATGTTTAGATACTCAATTCACATGACATATTGATGGGTTGGTTGATTGAACTACCAAATGACCATCTCATTGGGTGAGATAGCCATTTGAGCAGCCAGTCAGGCATATCAAGTGTTGAGATGGCCGTTTGGGTTGTCAGGCATATCAGAAATTGAATTGGCTTAGTTCTGCACTATGAACCGAACTATTCAAGATGTTGAACCGATCAGCTCGACTCGAACTCACTAGATGGCCGTCTGGGTGAGTGAGACGGGTGTCTCGCTTGTGTGAGACAACCATATTGGTATGAATGAAAGTTCTGGAGTTTTTCAAGCTCGTTTCAATTGCACATACTTGGGGTGTAAATAAATTAATGTATAACATTAATTAAGAAATGACTTCCCAATTCATATTTGACTGGGAAAGTGTGAAATGATCATCAACTTAGCGGGATGACTGTCTTGCATCCTAGATGACTGTTTTGCATGCGAGACGACTGTCTCACTTAGCAAAATGACTATTTCGTCACACACAGGTTGTGAAACTTCAAGATCTACTTGTCCTTTCTACTCCCGCTTTAGTCCCGCTTTGGTTGGGGATTGTGAACCTTGACCCTAACCCCTCCTATATATAGAGGGGTACTGGGGGCTTCCCAAAGTACAACTACAACATAGAAAACTGGGAATCAGTTCCTATGGCAACTGTTGTTCTCTCTGGTTGTGGTAACCATGAGAGCCCAGTCAAGTCCTACCTGACTAGGGAGGGATAGCCACGGGAGAGAACAACTAAGAGTTTTTGTTGTGGGAGAGAAAGTCAGTGACTAGTACACTGACGGGAAGGACAACTCCTTCCTATCTGGTCCAACAGGGTGATAGGAGTTCTAGACAGCCCGTGTGGACTACCATAGAGGAAGGAAGTCATTATTTGCCGCTTGGAGGACAACATCAACCAGCAGTCCATTACAAGAGGAACTATTGAAGACATTGTGGCTTTAGTCTGTGGTGCAGACCAAGGAGGTGCAGCAGTCAGACGTGTCCCAGTGTAACTAGGATTTAGAGTTGTGTACCTACAACAATGAGGATTGTCATTGGACTTGATCTAGGACTAGTTATATCTCGTAAACCATCCTTCCTGCATTATAGTTATTGATGCAATCTATTATTTATGGGGAATATGGTCATAAAATTTTAAATTCCACTGCCTGCTCCGTACCATATTTCCCTACAATTATTCCCTCTTATCTTAATTTATGATTTTCATATTATTTTTTCTCTACTTGTATGGAATAATTATCTTCCTAGTATTAATTTATTTCATGTTCTACACAGTGATCACATTACAATTCTAGCCTAGACATCTTTGAATCCTAGGATTATGATATTGATTAGTTGTTGGTAAACTGCAAATAATACTTTAAGGGAATTTTTTTGGGGCGATCAGTTTATTATCCCTGAGTAGCCTAGAGGTAGTCAAATGGGGAAATCTACTTTCATAACTTCATTGAGTTGCAATGAAGGAAATTGTTTGCCCTCAGTATAATATCCATTTGAGTATGAAATGCCAAGTGGATTAGCAAATGAGGGCAGTATGTGAAAGAAAATTTAACCTCAGCTTGTTTTGCCATTTTATTAAATGTCTTATAATTTCTATTTAAATAAAACCACATTAGATATTTAAATAATCAACCTTGTATTTTAAGTATTAATATTAAAATGAACTAGATTTGATTGGCAAGTTTATTAAAAAAGTGTTTCTTGGGATTCTACCATCAAGGATTCTACCATCAATGATTCTATAATAACAAGCATACAAGGTGTGGATGTTCTCGTTGAACTCCTAGTTTAGGTAAATCTAGGGTTTCATTCATAGTGAATTTTGTATATGATACAATATATAACAAAATAATTCACCATTTAAAATGAACAATTGAATCATCTAACTGAATATAGTATATTTATAATTAATTGTCGGCATAAGTTTTGCCATTGATAGTACATCATATATACTTGAATTGAAACTCTATTGTGTCCATTTGACTCATGGTAAACCCTTTTTGTCTTAAGTATACTATTTGGTGCGTGAAACACTCTTTGAACATTGATTCTGTGTCATCTTTGATTTGGAGATTCATACAACTTTTCATAGATTCAATAGGGAAAACTAGATCATAATGGATGCTAAAGAATATGCTCTCTAGGTAAATTAGGCTCTTATAGAGCAATATGAAAGAATGATGTAGCATAACTGAGTAGTAGTATAGGAAGAAATTCAAACATCCCATGAAGCAACACAAAAGGCTGTGAGACATCAACATTTAGGTGCTTTTACATCCATAAGGCATCAAAATTTCACCATTATGTAGTTCCACCAACCATCATAGAACCACAATTTGAGACTAGAAACCAATGGGTGCATATGATGCCTAATATTTCTTTCATAGGAAATGAAGGAGATGACTATCAAGACCACCAGTGGATATCTGCCAACTTGTGTGGGTTGAACATGCAAATAGGCTTTCTTATGAGTTTATACAATTATAGAGAGTCTGTATAGCCTTGTCTAAAGGTATGGGGTACCAGATAAACAACACCATAAACTAAACCAATGCTAATGGGCTTAGGTAGAGACGACCCATTTATATTTGTATTCAGGTCTCTAGGAGATTGTTAGTTAATGATGTAGTTTTGGATACATTCATTTCTATGGGTTGTTGGGTCCACCATAGGGGATGGGAAGGGGTGAGGACATGACTTACGACTACACTACACTGCACTTGGCTCTACAAATTTACAGATGCCACCCCTTCCTTCATAGTGACATGTAATGACCCTCAGTTTAGGAGTTTGATATCCAATATAGTAAATGAAGAAGTACCTTGAGTGTTATGAACTAGTGATGAACCTCGAGGTGTAATATGATAAAATGATGTTATTTGAACTTATTTGATCAAGATTTGGTGATTAATTGATTTGCATGCAACGTTTATACACTTCTGTATGTGTTTATTCAAGGAATTAATTTATATGAAAATATGTAATACTTTTGGTGTTGAACTTTTATGAATTGTATATTACATGTTGAGGAACATATAGTAGAAATTTCATAGAATTTACATGATTTAGATGAGAGATATTGAGGTTTAAAATCTTTATTTAATGACTAAAGTTTGAAATAAATCGAACTCAAATGAATATTCGATCATCTACACTTGCCCAATGTCACACTATGAGGAGAGATCATACAAGCAGTACACAAAGATTCTGTTTACGAGAAATTTAATCCTGGCCCTGATAATGATCAATGAGGGATAGTTCACCTTCAACCTTTGACTATCCCAAAAGCATCCTGGTCATGCTTCATAGTGGATCACAAGTTTAGCGGCCTCTATCCTCTACTGATTAGTGATATTTGTGATTGTAGTAAGATGGCTAACTGAGTGGCCTATACTAGGAGTTGTTTCATAAAGAGTGGAGAGATACCTAGACATCCACATTTCATGGATCTCCATTATTGTGAGCAGACCTCAGTAGAGGTTAGGAATGAAGAAGAGGGGTTAAGAGGTAGTCTAAAATAATGGAAAGAATTACATAAAGATGAGGAAGCCTAGACGGGGCCTCTTAGGTTAATGGATGTTTTCCCTCTAAACTCTATATTTGAATTCATAGGCTTCAAAGGTGAGGTTGGGCCAAAGAACTTAGCACCTCCTACTGCATTTGGAGGGCTCTAGAAAAACCATTGGCATCCACATAGCTCTTATGGTAGAAAGAGATGAGTTGGGATACAAAGGATGATATTCCCTTATGCTTTGAATGTCCTACACTACAATCCCAAATTGAGGAGCAACAACAAGTTTTGTAGCTCCCCAAAGTGTGTGAACCGATCCCATGGACCCCTCTTCCATAGTAGATGTGATTTGCCACTAAGGACCTTGACCACTCATCTGGAGTTGATGGATCTCACCATAGATTGCACTCATGGTGGCACCATGTACCAGCTGTAATGGACAAAGTAGAAGGTGGACAGAAGGTGTGAGCCCTATATCATCACATATTAGCTCTCAAGAGGAGAAGCAAAGGAGAACATTAGTTTTGATCAAGGAGTCTTAGACTACTCTTTTCTCTTCAGAAATTGTCCACTTATGGTTGAATATCAAATAGGGGAGCCTCATATTGGGACCAAGACTGTGAGGGAGAGAGAGAATTAGAGCGGCGGTTGGCTGAGTTTGCAACCTAGGTTAAACCTAGTGGCCCAAGATAAAAACCAATTGGTCATCTTGACTAATAGTTTGAATTACTTCTCCTTAGAGGTCAACATGGCGTTCATCTGAAGACTTACAAGGACAATCTAACACCTTGCATAAGATCAGAAAGGTGATGACGAGTGATCTATATGTTCCTTAATAGTTGGGAAATATTTGATTCAAGTATGTGGTACTATCCTCTTAATGAATCTCTAGTCCATTGCGAATAGGGGCATATTGTGTGTATATATTATTTTTCATCTCTTGACATGATGATAAATCTTTTGTAAATTTCTTGGATTAACTACTTTTTTAACATACATATTTCTTATATGAATAATTTTCACATTGATAAGTATATATTGCAATAATCTTGAACATAAATTATAATGTCCATTATGACTACCTGATAATGATAATAATTATGGTGTGATAATGATAATGATAGAAAGTCCCATCACCTTGAAGTTATGGTCTTGTCCATTTTGGGTTCCTGCCCCCATTGATTGGAGATATGGATCTCAGTGACGCAGCCCCCGACTAATGTTGGGGTGATGGAAATTGAAAAATATTTGATTTAGCATGATGCAAATTTTGTAATCAAAATTGTGTTGATTAAACTAAAATTTTGGATATCCATTGATTATTTTAATACTTTTAATACTATAGACTCATGCATCTTTTTTAAGTATCTATGTCCTTTATGGGCACCAAGTACTCATTAGATTTGTGCTTACTTGCTCCCTATTTTAATAATGTTCTAGGTTTGAGCAGCTTAGTCAACATAAGAATCCACATTGTCATAACTAGTCATATCATGTATGATTGTCATCGTTAGAGTATGGATGAAGTTTATTGAGTTTTTTCATAGAACCGTTCTGACCCCAATCCCAATCCCACTGCCTAGACAATATTAAAAGGATTGAAGCACCCATCCCTGAGTGGCCTGATAGGATCTCACACACATGAATATACAATAAGAAATAATAACTCAAAAATAGGATATTTAAAGAACAAACTAACCCAATATCGGAGACATTGTCGATTTATCCTTGTCATCAGAGTGTATGGAGTGCAGAAGCGATCTTAGTGGTGTTCCATTTGTCTTACCTAAAATCAAGAAAATCGAGACACAATCATGCAATTTCACGGTACGCTATCAAAAACAAGTAAAATGGTTTATATTAAAAGAGTACACTTGAAAGGACTTATATTCAAGAAAAGTATTACAAGCGATTTTCCATATCCAATATTTATTTGACAAGATGTTTATTTCAAACAATTTAATATTGAATATGAGTTCCCATTATGTTGTAATCGAGAAGCATGCTTATATATTTTGTGTGACTCCGTCGCCCCAATGCAATGGGGGAGGTCACTAGGATCCTTCTCCCCATATGAGGTAGGAGGCCAATGTACAAGTCCCACCTCCAAATGAGGAGGTTGCTTGCACTCAATATAAACACTATCATCATCATCATCATCATCAATATATGACCAGTCATAATGGGAAATATCATTTATGTTCTCATGTTTTTCTCAAAATATAATATAGGGAAAAACTGAAGACTAATCATAGGGAATAGTAGCTCAATAAAGTTATATAGACAAGTATACAGTCAAGAGATACATAAAAAGTATCTTCAATACAACCAAGGAGGAGATATAATAGCATACCTTTCACCGAGGATTTAGAGTACAAAATCTCAACAGTAATATGTCAACCCTTTGAGTCAGATCCTATATCAGCAATATTTGGATCAAGGGCAAAAATCATGATATTTGAAGATCATTTTTCATTATTCAAGATTAGGGATACACTTTTACTATGTCAACCTTAGGGTTAGGTCATCCACTTATAATCCATAATATTTCAGCATGTCCAACATTATTTCAAGTGTCAAGTATATTTGAGAACAAATGACCTACCTAGTTATTTTAGGAATATATTTTCTAACCATAAGTATTATCATCAACATTTGAGTCATCATTCAAGTTTCTAGATCATCATGATAGGTTTTTGCTTAATTATTAGATTAGGGTTGCATGATGAATCAAGGACTAGATTAAGGTCAGATAGTCACAAATATCAAGAAGAATGTCCATTTTATACTCAAGAAGCTTATTCAAATATACTTTTATCAAAATAGAGAATATGGATATGAAGTATCTTCTAGAAACATTTTTATTAGATCAATCTAATTTTTCTAATGAAAATGGACTATAGTTTTGATATATTTGGAGCTATGATGTAATTTCTATGATTTAATCAAGATATGGCTATTTATGGGATTTTTCATGTGAGAAGATACAAAATACCTTAAATGAGGAAAATCCTCAGTTGTACGTGGATCACCAGATGATTAGGATGGTGCCACATATGCACTAGCATGTAGGCGTTCCAACAGTCTAATTGACCGGTTCATGCTTCGATTGCTGGTCTAAGAGGTTGGTCAGTTGGGTCCTGGACCGGTTGATCTAGCATTGAGCTGACGGTTCGAGGCTCTATTTCCCATCCACGCGGAGCATTGTACGAGCCCAAGAATAGGGTGGCATGACTCAATGGCTTGGATGGGCTCTGGGATCAGGAGAGGGTGAGGGAGGATGCAAGTAGGCCGACCGAGCTTAACTTGGCCTCACAAATGGAATGATGGTTAGAAAGAGGGAAGAGAGGGTGAGATCTCAGAATACCCAAATGGGATCATGCGACGGTGTTGTTGAGTGAACAAGGAGAACCGATATAGGTTGGGGGTGATCGAGACCACGAAAGGGCACTAGAAAAGGGTGGATTCGCAAGGTGAAGTGGCAACTGATCTTGGGAGTCATTTTATAGTGCTAGGGTGGGTTTTAGGGCTAGGTCGAGGTCTAAGTGCAGCCATAGCCACCAGAGTGAGAGAGGAGAGCAAAGAAGTCATTTTAGCGGTGCAACAAAGTGAGAAACCTGGTCAAAATAGGCTTGGATGAGCACAAAATCATGAGGTGCACATTCCCTCTCAGTTAGAATTTTCAATTGATGTTGTTCGTGGCTGATTGCGGCATTGGGGTCACAATTACTCCTCCCCTCAATCAGCGGGATGTTGAAGATAACTCCCAAGCCATTAGATCGGGCCCTGGTCCATGGGAGGGTGCATCCAAGGGCTGAGAACTCCCCCAGATCCTTGCCTTGGATCGATGACATGGAAAAGCAAATATAAGGCAATTAAAATGGCTTTTCAACACAATAACTTCAAGAATTCGTAAGAAATTGTAGGAATGTCCAAATGAGATGAAATTGGGATCATAGATTCATAAAATCATGTAGAACATTTAGAAAAAGTTTGAGGATCATAAGATGAAGTTATATTGACCAATTTGCTTGTTTGGACAAAGTGATAAATGAATCTAATTTGTGGTGTTATAATGTGTATAAAATTCACATTGGTCACCATATTTCAATTTTTAGTATCAATATTGATTTAGAATCCAAGAAAAATAATTTGAGTTCATGATTGAAGAGGAGGAGGGAGAATGAGTAACTAATTCATTGTTATGCTAATTTTCACTTTGTCACATCCTTCCCTTCTTGAAAAGGAATTTTGTCCCCAAAATTCAAAACAACATCAAAATTGGGACTATTCAATCCAAGTCATATCCTCAAATATTGGATCATCCTTAACCATATAATCAAAATTATGTCCTCAAAATTCAACTAGTCTAATAATCATAATTGGGATTCCATGTTCCATATCATAACCAACTTGGTACCAACATCATTTCATTGTCGAGCAATTGAGTATAAAGGTCAATGCATATATTTTCCAAAGTCATCATATGAGTCATAAATATGGAAAGCATCGTATGGATCAAAAATTTGGAGAGATCATATTTTAGGTCAAACAAATAGAGTACTTGAATCAAGTGTACAAGGTGACTTTCAATTGCAATATCTCAGGGTTCTAGCTTCTACATTGGCCTAGGTGGGGTTATACATCCATGATTTGAGATTTCATATTTCAACATTTTGAGACAACGTCATACTTTCAACATCATTATTTCGAGCTCAAAATCAATGGGAGGTCCCACCCTAGTCCTAATGAGAGCTAAACCCTAAGTCATAAATCAAGGGATTCAACATAGTCATCATTTCAAAAATTTCAAGATTTGGGATTTTGAAGTCATTAGTCATATATCTAGGGTGATCTCAAGATCCATATCATGTTTCAAAATTTTGTACATCAATATCAAGAGTTTAAGTTTAGACATCAAGGTCATATGTATAAACATTCCAAAGCTAGGGTTTAGATTTATATTTATACCTTAGGGGAGATCACTCATCTATATTCAATTTTGATCAACAATATTCAAGAAATATTCGAGCAACATATCAAGATTTCATTATCATGGTATCCAAGGTTGATGAATGATCTAGACCTAGGTCTATCTAGGTATTCAACCACAAGCTATAGTCAACGTTATCATATTTCAAGATCATCATTAAATCAATATTCAAGATTGAGTATCAACCATGGTTTTAACCTATTAGACTAGGTCAACCAATCCCAAATCGGGTGAAAAGGGATACCTTTCCAAACTCTAGATAATCAACAAGACAAAAATTTAGAGGTTGTCATAATAGGGATGTGACCTAGGTTAGGGGAGTCATGAGTCAACTACCACCCTAGTCTAGCACATTACAAACATTAGTCATGATCCACTAAGCTTATTCAAATAGGAAAAGTATCAATGATAAAATTGTATATATCAAGGTCATAAGATCAAAATTCAAGATAATAAGGAAATAATGTTAAGATTTACATTCCTTTCCTTTCATGATCAAGGTAGTGATATAATTTGGAAATTACTACATGATTTAGGTCCATGCTCATCATATCAAAATTGGGATTAAGAAGGCATCAATAGTCAATAGGAAACTACTTTTTGCATCATAGTCTTACATCCTTATTTTTTGAGTCCTAGACTTAGTCACTTGATGGCATAGTTATGATGTGCATCAAATAGGAAAAAAGTTTACCTAACTAAGTTTGAGGTTTAATCAATAATAGGGCAACATGGACATTAATAAAATAGAGACCTCATCAACAATGAGGTATAAGGTATAAGTCCTTCTTATTTCACCGAATAAAAATTATTAAAATTTACCTCAAACATAGCAAACATGTAGTCAAGTTTTGGCTAAATTGATTTTGCATGATATTAGGGGTCATACATGAGTATTTTATTCCAAGATTCATCGATCAAAATTGAGTTTTAAAATTAAGGTCAAATCATGGTATCAACTTTCAAAATTTTCTATTCATATTCATTTTTCCCATGCATAAGCTACCCAAAATCGAGACATCTTGTGGTAAATGGTCATAAGAGAAAGACCACATGAGGAGATGAAAAGACTACCTAATCTTCATCTAAATGGGTGGCTTATGGTTGTCCTTAAAGAAGAGATGAGATGCCAGAAGACTCTCTAGGGTTTCAACAAAGAACCTTTAGGTTCAATTCTGGATCAATTAAGGCCAGGTAGAGTGGGGAATCTCAGCCATCGTGAAAATGGATAGGAGAAATTATGCCAGAACCCCGAGCCAAGACACCTCACTTTTCACCATTATGGACTTTACAGTTTCTTGGGCTCAAGAGACTCGAGGATTTATTTACTCAATGCACATGAGGGTGTAAGATATAATACCAACTGTAACAAAATCATTCCTACCCCAATCTCAATCCCACTGCCTAGACAGTAGTAAAAGTATTAAAGCATCCATCCCTAAGTGGCTCGATAGGATCTCACACATTGACATATACAATAAGAAATAATAACTCAAAAACAGGATATTTAAAGAACAAACTAACCCAATATAGGATATATTGCCGATTTATCCTTATCATCAGAGTATATGGAATGCGGAAGTCATCTTAGTAGTGTCCCATTTGTCTTGCCTAAAATCAAGAAAATCAAGACACAATCATGCAATTGCATGGTACACTATCAAAAACAAGTAAAATGGTCTATATCAAAAGAGTACACTTGGAAGGACTTATATTCAAGAAAAGTATAATAGGCAACTTTCCAAATCTAATATTTATTTGACAAGATGTTTATTTCAAACACTTCAAATTTTATTACGAGTTCCCATTATGCTATAATCGAGAAGCATGCTTATATATTTTGTGGGACTTTGTCGCCCCAACGTGATGTGGGAGGTCACTAGGCTCCTTCTCTCCATATGAGATAGGAGGCCAATGTACAAGTCCCACCTCTGAATGAGGAGGCCACTTGCACTCAATATCAACATTATCAACATCATCATTATCATCAATATACGGGTAGTCATAATGGGCAATATCATTTATGTTCTCATGTTTTTCTCAAAATATAATATAGGAAAAAACGGAAGACTAATCATAGGGAATAGTAGCTCAATCAAGTTATATAGCCAAGTAAACAACCAAGAGATACATAAAACGTTCTTCAATACAACCAGGGAGGAGATATAATAGTGTACCTTTCACTGAGGATTTAGAGTACACAATCTCAACAGTAATAGGTCAACCCTTTGAGTCAGATCCTAAATCAACAATATTTGCATCAAGGGTTAAAATCATGATATTTGAAGATCATGTTTCTATATTTGAGATTAGGGTTACACTTTTCCTATGTCAACCTTAGGGTTAGGTCATCCACTTATAATCCATAATATTTCAACATGTCCAACATTATTTCAAGTGTCAAGTATATTCAAGAACGAATGACCTACCTAGTTATTTTAGGAATATATTTGCTAACCGTAAGTATTATCATAAACATTTGAGTCATCACTCACGTTTCTAGATCATCATGATAGGTTTGTGCTTAAGTATTAGATTAGGGTTGCATGATGAATCAAGGACTAGATTAAGGTCAGATAGTCACAAATATCAAGAAGAATGTCTATTTTATACTCAAGAAGGCTATTCATAGATACTTGTATCAAAATAGAGAACATGGATATGATGTAGCTTCTAAAACCATTTTTATTAGATCATGCTAATTTTTATGATGAAAATGGACTATAATTTTGATATATTTTGAGCTATGATACAATTTCTATGATTTATCAAGTTTTGCAATTTATGGGATTTTTCATGTGATAAGATGAAAAATACCTTAAATGAGGAAAATCCTCATTCGTACGTTGATCATCAGACGACCGAGATGGTTCCACATAGGCACTAGAGTGTAGGTGATTCGACAAGTAGGGACCCAGTTTAATTAACCGGTTCGCGTTTTGATTGTTGGTCCAAGAGGTTGGTCAGCTGGGTCTTGGACCGGTTGATCTGGCGTTGAGATGGCAGTTCGGGGCTTTGTTTCCCGTTGTGTGGAGCCTCACGTGAGCCTAAGAATAGGGAGGCGGGAATCACTGGCATGGATGGGTTCCTGGAGCAGGAGAGGGAGATGGAGGTTATGAGTAGGCCAACCGAGCCTGCCTTGGCCTCGCTAATGGAATGGTGGTCATAAAGATGGAAGAGAGGGTGAGATCTCAGAATGCCCAAATGGGCTCATGCGGTGGCGCCGTTGAGTGAATAAGGGGAATCGGAGGAGGTCGGGGTGATCGAGACCATGAAAGGGAATGAAATAGGGTAGATTCGTAAGGTGGAGTTGTGGCAGATTTTAGGGGTCATTTTATAGTGTTAGGGTGGGGTTTTAGGGCTAGGTCAAGGTCTAGGTACATGCATAGCCTTAGAGTGAGAGAGGAGAGAAAAGAAGTTTTTTTGGCAGTGCAACAAAGTGAGAAACCCAGTCAAAGTAGGGTTGGGTGAGCGTGAAATCACAAGGTGCACATTCCCTCTCGGTTCAAATTTTAAATCAAGTTGTTTATGGCTGATTGCGCATTTGGGGTCGTAATTACTCCTCCCCGCAATCAGCGGGATGTTGAAGATAACTCTCTAACCATTAGATCGGGCCCTAGTCTGCGGGATGGCATATCCAAGGGCTGAGATCACCTCCAGATCCTTGCCTTGGATCGACGACATGGAAAAGCAAATAAAAGGTAATTAAAATGGTCTTTCAACCCAATAACTTCAAGAATTCATAGGAAATTGTAGGAATGTCCAAATGAGATGAAATTTGGAACATATATTCATAAAATAGTGTAGAACATTTAGAAAACGTTTGAGGATCAGAATATGAAGTTAGATTGAACAAATTGCTTATTTGGACAAAGTGATGAATGAATCTAATTTGTGGTGTTATAATGTGTATAAAATTCACATAGGTCATCAAATTTCAATTTTGAGTATCAATATTGATTTAGAAACCAAGAAAAATAATTTGAGTTCATGAGTGAATAGAAGGAGCGTGAAAGAGTAATTAATTCATTGTTATGCTAATTTTCACTTTGTCACAAGTTATGTGTCATAACAAACACCAAGATACTGATTTGATGATGAACTTAGAGGTGCGATCATATTGAATCCACTTTTGCACAAATATTTAAGATTCAAGGATATTAGTACTATGAATCACCTATTAAGTCATATGAAGGTATACAATTAGGTCATTAAGTTACATGACTTACTAAAGGCAGCCATATCATAAGACCATAATCAAACATGACATATAAGTTGGAAAGATTAATCATTTCAAGGTTAGGTGATCATACGATAGTAAACTAGGCTAAAGTTTCCACCTTGACGAGGCTACATCATGTATGTGCATAAGAGGGTCATTTTGAAGATTAGGGTGATCATTATAGTTACATCAAGATGATCCAAGGTATTAAACATGTTTGAAGTGAATAAAAGTCACTGATTTATAGAGATCATCATATTTGAGACATATAAGATCTAATTTGAGCATTTAGTAGAAATAATCATCTTTAAAAGATTAAAAGCAAACAATTTTGGATAAATAGTGGAGATATGAGTGAAATTAGGTTTTGAAAGTATTTTTATTGAATAGATCACAATTTTCTAATAAAAAATCATATATGGTTCGTTGCATTTGGCCACAAGATGGAGAAGATGCCAATTTTAGAAGATTACCTCAAACTGAGTGTCTCTGGATTGTTTTATCATGATCCAGTGGCTAGGGAGAGGCCATTCATGCCTGGAGGGGGGGCACTCCCTTGACTTGAGTTGTAGGTTATTGGGTCGTTGCTCCATGAGTTGGACACACAGATGGAGCCCCCCAAGCTGGGAGAGGTTTTATAGGGATAGGAGGGGTTGATTAGGGAAAAGAAGGCATGAAGAGTAGCCTCAAATTGGTGCCAAACCATGGAGTAGGTGGATGCCATCGTTCTTTACATTGGAGAACGTACGGAGGTTGGGGATGACATCTTGGCAGCTCGATTTGGGCTGGAATATGTGGTTGGGCGATCTAAAGGTCCAAAATTATGATTCATAAGATTATGACCAGTGTTTGGTCCTTTACAAATGAACCAGATCGTTCAACAAAAAGGGAGGACAGAACTGGGCCATGCCCAACTTGTGGCCCATTAAGGGCTAGAACCAAATAAAAGGTTTAAAATAAGGTTAAAAGTAGGTGATATTCAAATGGGCATATCTCCCCCATACTAACTCATAAATGGACGGAATTTGATGCATTATAAAGGTAAGAGAGAGCACTAAAACACTAGAACACGATTAAGCACAAAATCTCACTACATATATTTAAAATGAAAAGAAAAATGTTGAAGAATAACATAGGTGAAAAACTTAGTTTTATAATAAATTGAATGTCACTACTCATCATGTGGACACAAAAAGACTCAAAAAGCATCAAATCCATTTGAATCATGAAACTGAGGGATAGAATACGAAATTAGTGTGAAGATGACTTGCATAGCACTTAAATTAGGAGAAATAAGAGTCTAGGTTATCACAATGAGCCTCAAGATCTTCTACGAAGGAGGACCTCTAGTGTTAGGACCAGTTGTAGAGTTAACTCTAGAGAGAGTGAGACCCACATGGAGAAGGTTAGAGAACCTAAAATTCAAGATATGAGAATTATGAGAAATATGTGTTATTATTTGTCCTAAACTAGACTACTCCTGAGATAATGAGTTGAGTCACTTTATGCATGATTCCTATAGTCTTGTTGAACCCTAGATGTCCTTGGGAGGAAGAAATCCTAGATTCAGACAAAGGCTGGTTATATATCCATATGTGAATAGGAAATATGAGAACCCACAATCTAGGTGAGGGAGAGAGAGTCCTAAGACCTTGGAAGAGGTAAAACTATGTTAGTTTCAGTGAAGCCTCATACTCGGGTTGGTGGTTCCCCATGTAGGACTCTAGTGGTGTATATATAGAGAGTTTTGGGTAAGCATGCCTCATGGGTAAAGACCTATGAAGAGAATGTCCTATCATGTTTTGGTTTGTTCTTATGTGGCTAGATCTTTTGAAGTTAATCACTAGTGCCAATGAGTTAGACTTGTGAATCCTAGACCAAGAGGGAAGAGAGAGACAGTGCTTATGATACTCATAGAGTTGAGTGAGCTCAGAGACACTGGGCATGGAGTTAGCCTCATGATATGGGTCAGGAGAACCTCAATTGGAATAGATGAAGTTTTGATATATGTTTGATTAGCCACTCACATAAGTTTGTTTAGAAAAACCATGATATAATATATGTAAGGATGTGATATAATCTTGAGATTTGACATATGGACATGAAATGAAGGAAATCTAGAAATGGTTTAATAGATATCAATGTATAAATGGTTAACCATATACATGAATAATGATGATAATATGTATAGTTGGCTAATCTCGTGATGAATCTCTAATAAATTTTACAACCTAATATGAGAAGGTACTATGAGACGACACTAATAATACATGTTACATGAGCTGTAATGACATAATATGGTTGGTGAATCTAGTGATGAATTCACTAATAAACTTCTAATTCAACATGAAAGTGAAATGAGATCATCTAAATGATATATGCCAAATAGTGATAATGTTAGTGCTTAATAAATATGTTGAATATAGTCTGAAAGTCTAGCACAATATAAAATGATGTTGGCATCTTGACATGACATATGTGAAATAGAATAATGGGTTGTTATAAATAACTCATTTTGAAAAAAAACAAAGTAACGTTGGAATCTTAATGCTTGGGTGAACGCAGATCGAAATCATAAATGTAAAATATGTCATAAAACAACCAGAGTTTCCAAACCCTAGTTTTAACCTTATATGAGGTGGGTGGTTCACCCTAAATGCTTTAAAAAAAACATCCTAGTGGCTTGGATATAGTTTTGGAGATTTTTCTTTTGGATATGTTGCACCTAGAATAGTGTCATATATGGATGAAGACCTTTTGGCTTTTCCTGGAATAATAGAATGGCTTAATTTTGAGGACAAAATTTTCTTTTAATATGTATATGATGTGATGGACTAGATTTTGGCTTAATTTTGGGGACGAAATTTCTTTTGAGGTGTGTAGGATGTGATGGAGTGGACTTTTGGAATCCCTAAAAATTAATGACATAAGTAAAGTCATGAATGTTGATTTATCTTGGAGTGATAAGCTATTTGTAAAGTTTGGATGGTGATGGATGTTAATATTATGATTAAATCCCTATGTTTATACCTTTGCAAAGTATTTAATTGACAAGACAAATAGTCGAGTTTTGGTACTAGAATGTAATGGAATGTATATTAAGCTATGATAACGCTATGGTTAAAATTTTGTGGCAATTGGAGGTTCCTAAAGGAAGTTATTTAGGTTTGAAGTTTGACAAATAATGTGAATATTGGTGTATGTGTTTACTAAAGTTTTGATTATTTAGCTTAGGTCTCATTCTGTTGGATGTGTCATGCTCCAGGGCCCTTTAGTCTAGGGGTGACACAAATTACCTCATGTATAGTCTCCATCCTAGCCACACATGGGTGTTTGAAGTGATCCTAGCCACACATGGGTGTATGAAGTGATCCTAGCCACAAATTACCTCATGTATAGTCTCCATCCTCATGTATATAACACTTTCAAAAGAGTTGAAGTGATCCTAGCCACACATGGGTGTTTAACACTAGGTAAAGACCCAAAAAGTTAAAATTTTGTGGAAATTGGAGGTTCCTAAAGGAAGTTATTTAGGTTTGAAGTTTGACAAATAATGTGAATATTGGTGTATTTGTTTACTAAAGTTTTGATTATTTATCTTAGGTCTCATTCTGTTGGATGTGTATGAGATCTAAGATAGTCATATGTTTATTTTAGGTGGAAGATTGTATGAGTTTCCTTGTGTAGGACTCCCTAACAGAGACAAGTCAATTGTGTGTAAGCTGCCAACTCATTGATATTTCAATGTTGGTGAGCTGATTAACTTGTTAATTATGGAGCCCTATTTTGGGTCTTTACCTAGTGTTAAATTTGGTTTCATTCTTGAATGATCAACAATAGATATCAAACAACCAATTTGGTTTCATGTCTAAAAGATCAACAACAGATGTTATTTTTCTGATAAGGAGGCTTATGGAGAAGTATAGAGAAAGTGAAAGAGATCTTGATATGGTTTTTATTGAATTGGGAAAGGCTTATGATCGAGTACCTAGGGAAGTGTAGTGGATGGTTTTGAAGACAAATAATTTGCCGATCCAATACATTGACTTGACCAAAGACATGTATGATAACTCTACTGCAAGTGTGAAGACTCCTAGAGAAGAGACACCAACATTTCTTATCACAGTTGGGGTACACCAAGGATCAACACTCAACCCATATCTATTTGTTCTTGTTATGGATAAGTTGACAAAGAATTCTTAGGATCATATTCCTTGGTGTATGTCATTTGTTGATGACATTGTATTAATTGATGAAACTAAAGATGGATTGAATGTTAAAGTTGAACATTGGATGAAGGCATCAATATCAAATGGATTAATGATCATTAGAAGTAAAATTAAGTATATGCATTGAAATTTCAGCCAATCTTGTAGTGTGAATGGTGGAGCCAAGTTGGATGGAGTAGATATGCTAAAATGTAATAAATTGCATTACTTGGGTTCTATTATTCAAATAGATGGGGTTGTCCTAAATGACATTTGTCAAATGATCATCGTAGGATGGTTGAAATGGAGGAGTGCAACTGGAGTATCATGTGATTAGATTAAAAGGCAAGTTTTATAGAATAGCTATAAGGCCAGCCATGATCTATGGGAGTGAATGTTGGGCGGTGAAGAAACAAGGTCTCAACGATGAGTGTGGCTGAAATGCATATGATGGAATAAATGTGTGGGAAGAGAAGAAAATATCTCTTGAGAAATTACTATACCAGGAATAATGTGGGGGTGGCGAGTATTGAGGACAAGTTGTGTGAGGGATGACTCAGATGGTATGAACATGTGCAACGCAGACCAACTAATGCACCTATACAAAACAATTCTATTGAGTCAAGCACAATTAATAAAAGAAGAGGAAGGCCTAAATAATAATGGAAAGAGATTATAAAGAGAGATTTTGAATCTCTACATCTACACTAGAATATGACCCATGATAGAGCTGATTGGAAATGAAGGATTCATGTAGCCGGCCCCAACATAGTTGGGATTGAGGCTTAGATGATGGTGATAATGATATTGATGACCTACTATTAACTTTTTCATTATTCATATTGTAATATTCATATTTCATGCTTATTTATAATTGAACCATATTTTTATGGAAAATGCACTTATGAATGCTTTTATCATGTTTTATAGATACCTTCAGAACTAATCAACAAAAGGGAGAGAAGGAAGAGAACCTGAGTACATCACCAAGCATGGATAGGCTCAAAGTGATGCCAAGACCAGCTACTACCCACCCCATGTTTCCAAGACACATTGAGGAGAAAAACTCACCTTTTTTATGAGTTCTAGATCTAAGTGATACAATAACAACCACGAAATGGCCATTTAGTACATAGAACAATTCTTATAGATGAGCTCCTCCACCAAAAACCCACCAAAACCCCAACACTAAATCTATTTTGCACCCATGGGAAAGGTTGCTATATGTTAGAAAGATTATTTAGGAAAATTCCCAAAATGGATGTTCTAGCCATAACATCTATTTATCCTAAAAAAATGAAAATTTGCCTCATAAATCATACCTTCCCATTTTATCCAACAACCATACCTCCAATTTCACTGATTTTTTCACACCATGTTTCACACTTCCATTCCCAGTGGAAGGCCATTCTATTAAGATGTTAAAATGGCCATGGTGAGGTAGAATTACCGTTCTACCACCTAACCCCAGAGCAACGTTTCCACTAGATTTCCTAATTTTCCTCCATGTAACCCTGGAACCCTATACTCCTAGATAAGCCTTATTGGAATATTGGGGATGAAGGTTAGCTTCTTTTATAAGTCTTAGCCTCCACCAACTCTATCCTACACCCATTTCTCCCATTTCCTTCCTCCTTCCACCCAAAAAATTTGTTTTCAAGGGTTTTCATCATTTTCTAGCACATATATATGCCATCCACCCTAGAAGGAGGGATGATATCATAATTCTAGAGGACACTTCCTTGTCACCCATGGCTACATATTCATATTTCTCACATCTTTCAACATTTTCTTTTATAATGAGTTGATATGGCGCTTTTGTGGGTTGTTTGGGGGAATAAAATGTAACTTTGATACCATATTGTCCAAATATTAATATATAACACTTTATTTCATTGGTATATTGTATGTTCATTCTTGTTCTCTCCCTTCCCCTATATTTTGTGGTTGAGCCATGGAACCACCTCAAGCATGGATAAAGAAGGGATTTTTGAACATTTTGAGTTGAAAACCTCCAAGTCTCCTAGTGGAATCTTGGTTAGTGTTCCTTTCCTCCCCATCTCACCTTCACATTTACTAGCTACTTAGATGACCTACCTAGGACTAGCAGAAGAGAAGAATAGGTGCGGAAAAAGGAAAAATAATAAAAATTCCACTAATGGACTTTAGAGTTTTCCCCTCAAAAAGCTCCAAAGCACTGTTTTCATTAGATTTAGGTGGATCTATAGATCAAAAACAAATAAATAAATAGAGTGAAAAATCAAGAATAAAAATTGCACATAAAAATGAAATCAAGTTATATAAATGAATATCTTCCCAATATGGTTTTGAAGTTACATTTTAATCCCCCAAACATCCCACAAAAGGGGCCTATCTACTCATAAAAGAAGAAAAATGGAAAAATATGGTAGAAAGAAGAAGATATATACATGGATGATGATGGGATTTTCTCTTTATTCTTACCCAACTTCTAAAATAATGAGATTCAACCTCCTCGATTGGTGAATGATAAGAAAATGTGGATGAAAATGCTCAAAACCCTAGAAAGTTAGGGTTTTGAGGTGGAGGGTAAAAGGAAATGGGAGAACAAGAGTAGGTAATGGTAGATGGAATCTATGAATACTAGGAGAAGATACCATTCATTCCCTAGACACCACTAAGTATTATATAGGAGTATACATTTGTCTAGGTTATGTTGGTGCAAAGTAAGAAATATAGTTGGAAAGCTGCATCAGGTCTAGGTTTTAGAATGAGTGTTCTACCTGATCATGACCATTTTGAAATGTGAGGAGAAAAACCATTTCATTACTAAAGTGGGTGGGCAATGAGGGTGAAAAATAAATGGAATCGGAGGTCTTGTTGTTGGCCAGAATGAGCGTTTTGCCCCAAAATAGGCAATATGGCCCATGACATGTGTGCTGATTTTCTAGACCAAAGTAGCCATTTTGAATAGAATTATCATTTTGCTTTTTCTTTCAAAATGTCCATTTTGAGTAATTTGGGTGATAAATATTGTGAGTTTTGTTTTTTTGTTGGATTGTTGGTGGTAGAACTATTTTAGACGACCATTTTATTGACATAACGACCATTTTAGGGTTGTTCCTATAGCACTTGGATCTTGAACTCATCAAACATAGACCTTGATGAACCTCAACCATAAGATTTATTCTTCAGGATGTATTTAGAATAATTAGTATCTAAAACTATCCAAATCCCACCTTTTACAAGCCTCAATTTAGTAGGGGATATGTACGTCTATCTTTATTCTTTACGTCAATTTTACATTTTCAATAGATATCTTGCTTAAATTTTTCTTTGGTTGTGCAATATGCAAGTGGCAATGTGTGTTTGGTTATATCATGTTTTCTATCAAGTATTTCACTTAGAATCCAAAGATAGTAGGTAAAGTAAAATAAATTATCATTAACACATAAGAGAAGAAGAAGAGTTATGGAAACCTAGGTGGGGGGTCACCTACCCATGGTAAGAATGAGGAAAGACCTGAAGGTCTTCATAGCCCACCACCTCCAAGACATTTGTAGATTATTTTGTACCAGGTAATTAGACTTCACATATTTCTACTAGAGTGGATCACATGTTTGGACAAGTTTTCTCAATTATCTCATCTCTAGTGGGGCTTCGTAACAATAGTCTGGAAAATGAGAACCCATACAAGCATATAACTGCCTTTTTGGTGACCTCTATACTTTCCACATTTTGGAATCTACTGATGACTCAATCTATATCACTCTATTTCCAATTTCACTCAAAGACAAGGCCAGTGAGTTCCATTTCTGAAAAACCAACATAATGGCTTGGGTTGATATGTATATGCTTACCATACAACAAGTAAACTGGAAATTATAATTCTTTAGATGTAATCTACTCAAAACAATGAATTATAATATCTTATCATATAATTCGGAAAAATGACTACATTTAGTACACTTCCTCAGGGGATACATCTAAGTACAACTATAGAATATTTGTTACTATTAAATTATAAAGTAATGCAAGGTAACAATGATATCATGAAGGAATATATTAGTAATCATCATAAATTCATACCTCTAAAAAAATAATTTTATTTTTATTTTTTTCATATTTATCTGGCAAATTCTTTTTCCAATTTCAACACTAGAAATGCTTACGGTGACTTTTCCCATTCACTTTAAAGTCTCGAAGATGGTTGATAGGGATAGGTAAGACATGTGTCTAGTTTTCCAAATTGATTAATGGTATCCCAACTAAACATTGAAACATTACCATCTCCTACAGAGAAAGTGAGAGACTTCTTCCACCCTAATTGTGGATGGGACTAGAAAACCATTGCTAAAGAGGTTGATAATGATGGGATTTGAGTCATAAGAATGGCCAATCTATTCCTAGAAGGGGATGATGATGATTACTTAATTTAGGAACTGGATATGGAGGGAACATTGACTTGTAAATCAACTAAATATATCTTGTAGTGGATGAAAACAATAAATCATCTTGTGAGATGGATCTGGCACCGTCCACTCCTTGTTAGTACCGTGACATTCACTTGATAAATATTGAATGATGTCATCCTTCTCTATGAGAGGCTATATAATGAATTCAACTTGATTACCTTGAGTTGTGTTTGCTTCCAAGTGGGTAACATTGAAATCATTGATCAACTCTTGACCATTGGTGAGTTTACAAGGGCGCATTGGATCATAAAGGTTGAGATTGTAAGTATTAGGGCCCAATAATGGATCCACTAAATGGGACAATACAAGAGCCATGCAATAATAAAGTAGAGGAAACAAAACTACTACAAGTTACATGATGATTCATTTACAATTGTTCATCACCATAAAAGGTGGAATAGCAAGGTAAAAAGCTATACACCTAATAAATCTAATCACATGAAAGATTTGTTGTAGAGGGAAATGAAGCCATTCCTTGCTATCCTAAGGTCCAATACCTTGTATACAATCTTCATATATCCTTGTCATATAATTTACCTACACTTGGGCAGAAGAGAACATCACCTAGAACATAGGAAATAAGGTAAAGCTCAATAGAGGCTAAGTATGTACATATAATAAACGCTTTAGGATTCATATTGGATTTTAAGTGCAAATAAGATGTTTACAGAAGGAGGGACTATATGCAATTAGGTAAGTTCAAGATAATTATAACAAGAGGAATGAAGCATATTAAATTCAAACTACAAGAATGAAGAATATATTGCCTTGCAATGCAGTTAACTACAATGATCAATGTAAGAAATTAAACTTTTGCATACATAACATTGTACACTAAATATACCTAAAATTGAGCCATAACACCATAGGAGAATGGCATAAAAGAAATAAGTGTGGAAACGCACACCTCGGAAGGAACATGCACACCCTTAATAAGTATGGTTGTACATAATTACCACTATTGTAGATATTATAGTCAAACATGTAGCATGCTTTAATAGAGTTGCAAGACTAGCATTGTAGTCAAATTTCATATAAAGGAAATAAATGTAGGAGGGCTTCAAGGAAATATTATAAAAGAATAATTCAACAATCACAAGAACTGATATGAATCAAAATTAGGAAATATGGATGTCCAACAAGTGGATTTCAAGTAAAATTGATAGTTTAAGATATACATCACTAAATAAATATCGATTTTAATCTAGTAATTCCAAAAACAAAATAAAGGATGTCCATACCTTATGATTAGACAAAAGTATTTAGTAACACTGCTTAGGCTAAGGGTGTGATAACCCTGATTTTAGATTGTTGATATTTGGACTAGTACTTGAGTACATAATTGGAGTAAAATGATATAATTGTGGAAGATGAGGTCTTATAGGGTAAATCTGAGTAAGTTGATCTTGTGTTGATGATTCTAGAAGTTATATTGATGTATACTTTGGGTTGGATGCCCTAAAATATCAACTTGGATAGTTATGACTTCATTTATCATTAGGGATACACATGGATCCAACGGGTGGAATGATGAACGTTTGTATGCTTCATAATCAAACAAAGTGGATTGAATATGTCAATAACGTTTGAGGACTAATTATCTTGTATTCAAGGTGTATGCACCTATTTATAAGTTATTTTTCTTTCACAAGAGGTAGTTACATGATCATGTTGAGGATTTTTGGTCTAAACATTAGTAGAGGAGAGAATATACAATAATAGAAGTGTGTTTATGAGGTTCCAATTGAGAGTTATTAGAGGTTAAGATTCTACTCAATTATTATGTGAATATGTGGACTTTGGTCTTTTCGTTGTTATCAAACTAAGGTTGTGACGTGATATGCCACGCACCATCCTCCTTGGACGATGGAGCCCATCCCAAGTACAGATCCAAACGTGTTGCCCTCATCCGTAGGATGAAGATCGTGCGTCCCCTGGTCCTTCTCCCATCTCCGAAAGGAGAGGACCAGTAGCTTTGACGTGGTCGTGATCCTCACCAATTTGAAGAGCACGAGAACCTGGACCCTAGGCTCCCTCTACAGTGTTGTTACATCTCCGCAGTCCTAGGAGCTACCAGTCGATGAACCCGATAGGAATCTGTTGATCATCCCCATCACCTGCGCATACCCCTTCTAGGTTCGGAAGGAGGCCATCAAGGATGATGACTTGCCGTTACAGATCAGTAGGGTAAGGGTATGATCTCGTCGTTCCCCTCGCTGAGACCCCTACTCTACGGCAACATCCTCCGTGCACCGCGCTGGACAGAAGCCCTCCAAGGCGAGAGCATGAGAGGAGGAGTTGATGCTGGAGTCATGTGGCCTACTTTGCAGCGGCCATTGCAGAGAACCCTGAACGGCGATGACACGAGCTTTGACGGATTCACTGAGAAGGATCTTCGCCATGAGGGTTCCTCATCAGAGCTGTGTAGCAGTGTGCGTTTTCCAGGCGGTGTCGTGCGCACACAGGCGTCGAGCAGGGGGGGAAATGGTCCAGCGGCGCGAAGCAGAGGTTGAGGAGGAGGATCTCATGTAAAATGCTCGCTGGAGCAGACCCAGCCACACCGGTACCCGTCCTAGCAGCGGCACCGAACCTTGACCATGGAGGAGGAACTCCGGCAGCAATCCACGAAGACTGGCGGCATGCCTGAGCATAGATCTGCGGACTCAAAGTGAGAGAGACGGAGGACTAGAGTCCTGCTTGGAACTCTGGCTGCCAAGCACGCGGTCGCCGGAGGAGAACCCAGGCGGCGCGGCGGCTGCCTTGCGGAAGAATTGAGTCTGCTGCGTACTCGGACGTAGGACAAAACACAAAGAGAAAGTGGGGGACTCTGGACCGGGTCCAGTCAGACGAGAACCGGCTGGCTCAACTAGGAAGGAGCCACAACCCTAAGTGTCCACGTGGCGCAGGCCAATTGGCCAGAACAAGGTACATATTTCAGATCTTAGATAAATCGCAATAAATATCTCGAGTATCAGAAAATTACACATAATATATTGAAATTCTCAGAAAAATGAGTAGAACACAATGAAAGCATAATATCAGGCTTTGGAAGAACTAATAATAGTGATATCATGTAAGATTTGTAATGCTCGTTTCATAGATAATAAATATCAAATGATGATATAAAATCATGGAAAAATGTCAGTAAATCTATAATCATGTTTATAGTTCATATGATGTCAGATATGGTCATGTTGATGCACGAAAGCCTACAATTTGATTAATATGACTAATTAGGGCTAATAACCCTAATAAAATACAATAAATACATACGTGCTCTATAAATGATGAAATTTATAGAGGAAGCTCATATCAGTATATTGAACCTCAGATTTAATTATGAGATCATCATGATGAACAAAATCTATGGTATATGAAGATGAAAATTAATGCATGTTATAAAACCCTAATCTAGGTTAATGATGTAACCTAGGGTTAATATGTGCACAAAAATAGAATATGGAACCTAGTATTCAGATAATGGATCATAATCTGGAAAATGACATCATTAAGATAAATATAAGACAACAATGCAAGTAAACGTTGGAATATCCTAATGAGATAATATAAACCCTAATGAACACCACTAGGGTTAAGATGATGAGAATATGATGATAGTATGTGGTCTTCTCTTAATCAGGTGATGACCAGACTTCTAGATGATCAAGAATAAGTTAGAAATCTCTGAACTCAGGTACGTGGGTTTATTTAATTATATGACTATGGTTTTCTTTCTTGCAATCATGATATGTATGTATGCTCTCTTCTATTTGCAAATATTGGATGTAGTATTGCTTTGTAGTACTCGTTGTTTTGTCACTTGAAAACATAAATTATGAGTAGATGTTTTGTAGTTATTTAAGGTGTTCATTATCCCCCTTACGAGGGAATGGATTAATGTTGGCTAGTACACCTCCCTAGAGCACACGGTGTACGGGGAGTTTCCCTAGAGTACTTGGTACACGGGGATGGGCCCATATTTATGTTTTGGTACTAGTCCACCTTGATAATGCAATTCATCTAGGAAAATGACTTAAATTGGCGTATTTCGCTTAATAAGGAAGTGTTTTCTATGATTTTCTTTCCTTCTGTAAATCTTTTTCAAAAATTATGAAAGCCATAAATATATGTATCTTTCTACCCACGTGCACAACACCTTGTGTGTTGATTTGTTGTTTCACGTATGTTTTAGGTTCAGAGATAGCATGGGAGGAAAAAGTACAGGATGTGAGCAAGTTGTCCAGGTTGTACCTATTGTGTAGATCTTGTTAGCATACATGTTTAGACTAGTAAATCTTCTTTCAATATGTAAAATTTAATTCATGTTGTATAAATAAACATGTTGAATGTTGAGTATGTTATGGTTGTATGTTCATGTATGCGTATTATGCTTCCACATCGCTTTCTGAAATGATTGGATGATGCTCTCGGATTTTGACCTCTCATTCTGAATAGGGTTTGGAGAAGTGAAAATCCGGGGACGTCACAATTGGTATCAGAGCATGAACAATAGCTACACCTAACAATTGCTCACCATGAAACATAAAACATAATTTCACCCTTCACATTAAACCCTAGAAACTTAGTAAGTTGTTCTATAGGAATAATGTTTGACTTAGCCTCTAAGTTAGAACCTAGTTGTTCGAGAACTAGGTTTAGATAAGTGTGAGAAACCCTTTCCATATAGAGCTCATATGTATTGGGTAGCTACACTAATCTACACCATGTTCTCACCATTTCACTAGGTTACATGTCACCAGACTATCTACTGTGCGTTGGACACTCGGTTTTGCTGATTTGGTTTCGTTTTCCAATCGGCTCGAGCCTCGACAGTTTTCTCTGACGCCTTCTTTCTCGGAGAAAAACTATATAATATTTTATTAGATATATGTAAATATAAAAATGTGTCCATCACACAGGAGAGTAGTGGGTGTTCATGCAATCTAAGTGAAAGGGGGTGACATCAGTCTAGAAGAGAGAATAGATCTAGATTAGAAGTCGAGAGCCTCATAAGATTAGGTGATAGATAGATAGATAAAAGAAAGATGAAGGAGATAAGCATATAGAAATCTTATCTAAGTTTGATCTCTGATGGTATAAGTTTCCTTATAAAGGTTTAAGTTGTATACTTGTTGAATCTAATTTTGTAGAATTTATGCAAAATCTTGATGATGAAAGTTCATTCCCTTTTTCTACTTAAGATAAGCTAAGTTAAGATAGAGATGAATGTGCATGAGCCTCAAGCTCTTATACAAGGAGGATATCTAGTGGTAGGATGAGATATGTGGTGAACTCTAGAGAGAGTAAGACCCACAAGGAGAAGGTCATAGGACCTAGCCTCCAATATATGAGATATGTGTTAAAAAAATGTCCTACACTAGATTACTCTCGAGTGTTGAGTTGAGTCCTTATGCATGATTCAAATGTAGATGTGAGAATTGGGTAAAATAAAAGGATGGGTAGATGACCCATATGATAAAGTCAATCCTTTGGCTGAGTTAGGTCCTAGCTAGAGTGACATATTTTGTGAATCTCATCATTAGTTGCAAGTGAGGTAATATATGAACTTTAGTTACGAGAGTATGATGCTTTGTGCAAAAGATACTCAAAATACATGTTCTCCCTTCTTCTTCTCTTTCTTAATATATGATGATAGAAACCTCACTTGAGCTATATAGATGATTTATATATGAGGAGTCACTCGTATAAGCTTGACCTGTTCTATATTCCCCCCCCTATATCATACATGTAGTACCAAAGTTTGAAATCATTATAAGTTTGACAATAAAATATTATCTTTCCCTTCATATGAAACATGAAAGATATGATGTTGAGATCATGGAATAAATTAGTATATTCTCTTTTTCCCTTCACATAATACATGCAAGACAATTTTTTTTTTTGAACTCATGAACTTGATATAAAGAAATTTTTAGATCATAGGATATATGATCAGAAATATAGTTTGTAACTTTGATCCTTCTCAATGTATGCTTCTAATACACCATAGGGTGAAACCCTAATGGTCAAACATGTTACGTAAGCCCTTCTTAAGTAGAAAAATCCTAATATCAAGGATGAAGATAAGTCTCCTCTAGTTCTGAAATCATTGTAAGATGTTGATCATAAAACATATTAATGATGTTGGATTTGAATGATCTAAATATCATGGCATATAAACGAATTCCTCTTGAACTTTAAAAGTATGAACAAAACTTGTATCCTTAGGGGTGATGTAGTCCTAAGATATCATGATGTCATGTTATGGCTAAGACATTAAGTGATGCTTCCACATATATAAGGTGGGGTGGACACACCCAAGAATCTCTAGACCTTATGCTGACAACTTAGAGTGCATGCAACTATGGTGGTCTTAGAACCTAAACAATGATGATGTATATGAAGTTGAACTCCTAAATAGCCTCTTAAGGATGAGGTTAATTGAATTTCGAGGACGAAATTCCAAATAAGGTGGGGTGAATGTGATAACCCTGATTTTAGATTGTTGATATTTGGACTAGTACTTGAGTACATAATTGGAGTAAAATGATATAATTGTGGAAGATGAGGTCTTATAGGGTAAATCTGAGTAAGTTGATCTTGTGTTGATGATTCTAGAAGTTATATTGATGTATACTTTGGGTTGGATGCCCTAAAATATCAACTTGGATAGTTATGACTTCATTTATCATTAGGGATACACATGGATCCAACGAGTGGAATGATGAACGTTTGTATGCTTCATAATCAAAAAAAGTGGATTGAATATGTCAATAACGTTTGAGGACTAATTATCTTGTATTCAAGGTGTATGCACCTATTTATAAGTTATTTTTCTTTCACAAGAGGTTGTTACATGATCATGTTGAGGATTTTTGGTCTAAACATTAGTAGAGGAGAGAATATACAATAATAGAAGTGTGTTTATGAGGTTCCAATTGAGAGTTATTAGAGGTTAAGATTCTACTCAATTATTATGTGAATATGTGGACTTTGGTCTTTTCGTTGTTATCAAACTAAGGCTGTGACGTGATATGCCACGCACCATCCTCCTTGGACGATGGAGCCCATCCCAAGTACAGATCCAAACGTGTTGCCCTCATCCGTAGGATGAAGATCGTGCGTCCCCTGTTCCTTCTCCCATCTCTGAAAGGAGAGGACCAGTAGCTTTGACGTGGTCGTGATCCTCACCAATTTGAAGAGCACGAGAACCTGGACCCTAGGCTCCCTCTGCAGTGTTGTTACAGCTCCGCAGTCCTAGGAGCTACCAGTCGATGAACCCGATAGGAATCTGTCGCTCATCCCCATCACCTGCGCATACCCCTTCTAGGTTCGGAAGGAGGCCATCAAGGATGATGACTTGCCGTTACAGATCAGTAGGGTAAGGGTACGATCCCATCGTTCCCCTCGCTGAGACCCCTACTCTACGGCAACATCCTTCGTGCACCGCGCTGGACAGAAGCCCTCCAAGGCGAGAGCATGAGAGGAGGAGCTGATGCTGGAGTCATGTGGCCTACTTTTCAGCGGCCATTGCAGAGAACCCTAAACGGCGATGACACGAGCTTTGACGGATTCACTGAGAAGGATCTTCGCCATGATGGTTCCTCATCAGAGCTGTGTAGCAGTGTGCGTTTTCCAGGCGGTGTCGTGCGCACACAGGCGTCGAACAGGGGGGGCAATGGTCCAGCGGCGCGAAGCAGAGGTTGAGGAGGAGGATCTCATGTAAACCGCTCGCTGGAGCAGACCCAGCCACACCGGTACCCGTCCTAGCAGCGGCACCGAACCTTGACCATGGAGGAGGAACTCCAGCAGCAATCCACGAAGACTGGCGGCATGCCTGAGCATAGATCTACGGACTCAAAGTGAGAGAGACGGGGGACTAGAGTCCTGCTTGGAACTCTGGCTGCCAAGCACGTGGTCGCCGGAGGAGAACCCAGGCGGCGCGGCGGCTGCCTTGCGGAAGAATTGAGTCTGCTGCGTACTCGGACGCAGGACAGAACACAAAGAGAAAGTGGGGGACTCTGGACCGGGTCCAGTCAGACGAGAACCGGCTGGCTCAACTAGGAAGGAGCCACAACCCTAAGTGTCCACGTGGCGCAGGCCAATTGGCCAGAACAAGGTACATATTTCAGATCTTAGATAAATCGCAATAAATATCTCGAGTATCAGAAAATTACACATAATATATCGAAATTCTCAGAAAAATGAGTAGAACACAATGAAAGCATAATATCAGGCTTTGGAAGAACTAATAATAGTGATATCATGTAAGATTTGTAATGCTTGTTTCATAGATAATAAATATCAAATGATGATATAAAATCATGGAAAAATGTCAGTAAATCTATAATCATGTTTATAGTTCATATGATGTCAGATATGGTCATGTTGATGCACGAAAGCCTACAATTTGATTAATATGACTAATTAGGGCTAATAACCCTAATAAAATACAATAAATACATACGTGCTCTATAAATGATGAAATTTACAGAGGAAGCTCATATCAGTATATTGAACCTCAGATTTAATTATGAGATCATCATGATGAACAAAATCTATGGTATATGAAGATGAAAATTAATGCATGTTATAAAACCCTAATCTAGGTTAATGATGTAACCTAGGGTTAATATGTGCACAAAAATAGAATATGGAACCTAGTATTCAGATAATGGATCATAATCTGGAAAATGACATCATTAAGATAAATATAAGACAACAATGCAAGTAAACGTTGGAATATCCTAATGAGATAATATAAACCCTAATGAACACCACTAGGGTTAAGATGATGAGAATATGATGATAGTATGTGGTCTTCTCTTAATCAGGTGATGACCAGACTTCTAGATGATCAAGAATAAGTTAGAAATCTCTGAACTCAAGTACGTGGGTTTATTTAATTATGACTATGGTTTTCTTGCTTGCAATCATGATATGTATGTATGCTCTCTTCTATTTGCAAATATTGGATGTAGTATTGCTTTGTAGTACTCGTTGTTTTGTCACTTGAAAACATAAATTATGAGTAGATGTTTTGTAGTTATTTAAGGTGTTCATTATCCCCCTTACGAGGGAATGGATTAATGTTGGCTAGTACACCTCCCTAGAGCACACGGTGTACGGGGAGTTTCCCTAGAGTACTTGGTACACGGGGATGGGCCCATATTTATGTTTTGGTACTAGTCCACCTTGATGCAATTCATCTAGGAAAATGACTTAAATTGGCGTATTTCGCTTCATAAGGAAGTGTTTTCTATGATTTTCTTTCCTTCTGTAAATCTTTTTCAAAAATTATGAAAGCCATAAATATATGTATCTTTCTACCCACGTGCACAACACCTTGTGTGTTGATTTGTTGTTTCACGTATGTTTTAGGTTCAGAGATAGCATGGGAGGAAAAAGTACAGGATGTGAGCAAGTTGTCCAGGTTGTACCTATTGTGTAGATCTTGTTAGCATACATGTTTAGACTTGTAAATCTTCTTTCAATATGTAAAATTTAATTCATGTTGTATAAATAAACATGTTGAATGTTGAGTATGTTATGGTTGTATGTTCATGTATGCGTATTATGCTTCTGCATCGCTTTCTGAAATGATTGGATGATGTTCTCGGATTTTGACCTCTCATTCCTAATAGGGTTTGGAGAAGTGAAAATCCGGGGACGTCACACAGGGTCAGGGCTTTGGCAACCTAATTATAATATTTATTCATTGAATTAATATTGATAGCAATAAACTGACTAATTAGAATATGACCTACTATAACGTGAATATATGGACTCAATCCCCATCTCAATGCCTCCTCATATCACTAATAAAGGATCTTTAGTGAGAAGCCAGCCGTTGGGGGGGAGCTCGGTAGTGAGACATGAGGAAGAGGGGAGTATGGAGGAAGAGGTTGACATGAGGATACTGGTCACACATTGAATTGGTTAGCAGTGGTGAAAACTACCATCACTAGGTTCAACTTACCATAGGTGAAGGTCAAGATCCACAAGATAACATAGGGATCCATAAATGAAATTGACAGTGGAGGAGTACCTTGTGAAGTCATATCATGGTTTAAAAGTTGCAATAGGTGTAGGTTCCGTATGAGGACCCCTGTGACTGTGAGGATAGGGAAGAGGTCAGATGCTTCTTTGGGTGTTTTATCTTCTGGTCATGAGAGGGGAATATTTATGGCTCGTTGCTTGGAAAGGAGTGAGGAAAACATCAAAGAATATATTGTGTGGAGTGAGTCACTAGTTTGAGAGATGAAAGAAAACAATGAGAACAACTGTGGTGTTGAGTAGGTCTTGATCCATTGTGGGAAAATCATAGGAATGGGATGATGAAGTCATCTCCTAGTTACCTAAATAGCTAACAAACCACATGACACATGTGATAAACAATGAAATCTGGATCATAGTCAGGAATATAGGCATGCACTATGATTTCGATGAAATAAATCATCCTAACTTATATCTAAACTTCTAAGTCACCATAAAAGGTGTATTGATATCCGACTAAGCCCAGAATAGGTAGATACCCTAATTCAAGTACAAAGAATGCAAAAATGTCCTTATATTTTCATTTTAAGTTATTTGTATTATATTTATCCTATACATTAATCACTTAGTTTGGGCATTATAACTTAACCTAATTATCAACCGGGTGAATCCTTTTGAGTTGTATCCAATTATTTCAATATAAGACTCTAGGGTTACCATATTAGATTTATATTATTGCTTACTAATTTCCATAATTCAATTATAAGGGTTATATACTTCTAAAATATGTTGTCCATGGGATAATAGAGAGTCAATTAGGGTAGTTAGATCCCAATAAGGTCTGACCTACTCTGAAATAGGGAAATATGGTACTAGGAGGCATCTAATTGAAAAAGGAGAAAGAAAAGGTAAAAATGATAATTGGATAACAACATAATTAGATGTGGGCCTAGAGGGAAGGAGGATTGACCTATATGTGTAGAAGTGAGAATGTTACAGCACTACAGTAGTTAAATAGGACTTCAACCCAGAAATCTAGTCATCTATAGCATGGCATACTAACTTATATTTACTAACAACTTTTTAGGTTTAAAGCTCACCTATTGTAGCGGATCATGGTATACTGTACCATATGACATTTGTCAACTCCCAAGTTAGGAAACTATGAAACCCCATTAATGTTACAATATGGATGCTGAACTAGGGATGCTACACCAAAACATAGTGTTATCTTAATAATTTTGTATTCAACACAAGCATGGTGGACAATCTCATACTTATAAAAAACCTAAGGTTTTTAATACACTTAACATTGTGGATTATTGTACAAAAATCCATAACTACTTCTATCCAAAACCCCATGGAAAACCTACATTATGATATGTTTCAAGTCACTCGTAGTCTTATCACATCATAGGTTGAGCTAGAATGTTTTCAAGACGTTGTAGATAATCTTAGCACTGCAACATTCATTAAGGTTACTCACATTGTTATGGCATTTCCATTATCCTCTTACATGGAGCATGTCAACACACACTTGATGTCACTACGTCTTTCTATAATTTCTCATTTTCTATCACTTAAAAGAATGACCAACTTTCCATAACTAAGTTTCCCTTTGTGATCACTCATATTGCAACCACTATATTGGAAAACTAAACTAGTCTAGGGAAGGCAACCACAACATATACTATCATTATTTCTATTGTCAATATGTTTTTTTGTCGCCAAACATTGCTATCTTTTTTTTGTATTCTTATTCAAGGAAAACTAAAACACTTTAGATGGTTATCAAATGGATAGGAAGAAGAATAATTCTATCTATACATATGAAAAGAAGGATGCTAGAAGCATCTTTCCCACAAGCTAACCCAGATTAATAGACAAAAAAACATAGAATCTTCATAAAAGAACACTCTCATGAGGCATAGAAAAATTGAATGAAGTCCATCACACTAAGTAGATCAAAGTCTAAGGAAGCATAACTAGCATGGGAAGTCCATGTTCCAGAAATGCAGATCAATAACATCAAAAAGAATATCATATACATCGACACAAGCTACATTGAGTTCAGATCAGCTTCAAAATTAGGACCAATATAAGGAGACTAAAAAACTCATAGGGAATAGAAAGAAATATATCTAGAACATTATCAGGATCACAGAACCAGCCATCATCTTTTGTAAAAGAAATCAAGCTTAGATTTAGCAGATTTACAAATAGGTTTAGGAGATTTTGAATGAGGTTCAGGAACCCTAAAGTTTCTCTCCGTCCAACAATGATAGAAGATAAGAATACATAAGACTTTAGTTTGCAATCACCTATTGAAATAACCTCTTCCTAATTTCTTGGACCAACAATCCCAAGCTTCAAAAAATTCAAGAATTTCTAAACTTTAAAAGTGAATGAATAGTCAAAGAGAATATAGTATGCATTTTCATATCCATTCCTATACACGAAGCAAGTAGATGCAAGCTATATCCCTCTCCTTCTAGTATAGTCTAAGGTAGGTAATTTATTATGTCTTTCTGTCCTTGTATTCAAGATAACCTTTATAGGACCTTTGTAGTTCTAGATCCTTAAAGGATAGGAGACACCTCTTTTTTATGCATGACTTCATTCCAAACCAATTAAAATTTACTTTCTCATTGATCCTATAAAGTTAGAATCTGAGTCATAGAAACCTAGATTAAAGTATACAGTGAAGTCATGTAAACATTTTAAATTCCTCTATTCACATAGATTCCAAGTGTCGTTATAATTGATTTTTCCCATACTACAATCACAAGGAAGTCCAGATTTAATAATCACTAAAAAATTAATGAGTCTTTTGCCTTTTATACAAGGGTCAAGTCAGAATTTAAACTTTTCTCCATCACCAATTCTAAATAAAACAAATTGGACTATATCATCCCTAATTCTAAGGATGTCATTAAACAACTACAAAAAATATTTGAAATAACAATTGAATTGATAGGAATCTTTCTCGATATCTTTCACTAATTCACATACCCATAAAGCATCTTTCTTCTTTACAATATCCCAAACATTAATTATAAGGCATTCTTTAGCAACATATCTACTTTTCCTAATGCCCAATCCTCCTTCCATCTTTGGTAGGATCACAATCTCCCATGTAACTAGATGAAGATTATTCTTTGATTCAGAATACCCCAACAGGAAGTCCCTATAAACTTTGCCTATTACATGTAACATAGAACAAGCGAGAGGAAAGTATAATAGACAATAAAGATGTAAAATATAAAGGTTAGACTTGGTAAGTTCAAGTCTAGTTTCCATCTAGAGAAATTTAGATTTCCAATGCTCCAAACTTTTTTAGCCAACACAATAATGTCTAGAGAGCTTTCCTATATACAAAGGAGTCCCTTTGTACATTGATGGAAGGGATCCTTGTTCAATACTTTGAGGTTTTGAGATACTATATTTGTCTGAGAGTTTACAGTGAAAAACTGAGTTGTTATATGTATTAATATGAAGTCCAGAAATATCACCAAAATGGTCAAGTTGCTTTCTAATATGCAAAAAACAATATTCGTTGGCCTTGTATAAAATCATAAAATGATCAGCAAAAATAAAATGAGAAATATGAACATACTTTGAAGTAGATTTGGAGTTATTTCATTCATTTTAACTAAAATTTTCATTAGCTCATTAAGACCATGCATTGCAATAAAAACAAATAGGGTGATCTCAAACCACCCTGACAAATCCCAATTGAAGGAGAGAAACGATCAACAAGCTCTCCTTTAATTAGAATTTGGTATTAAGATGTATTTGACATTTATTCTATCTAGATAATTCATTTAACAGGTAAACCCATTTTATAAAGGATGGAGAAGAGGTACTTCCATGTCATAGGATCATAGTCCTTACAAATGTCCATCTAAATACACATATTATTACTTTTTTTGTTGTAAACACATCTTATTACTTAATTTATTAAAATCACTCAAAATATCATTAATTAGGAGAACAAAATCTTTTATACTTATTCCCTTCACAAAGGCACACTAGTTGATATCAATCACAGGGGGCAGAAAGAGTCGAAGACGATTTGCTATAAGCTTTGCAATAACCTCGTACACATCATTATAGAGAGCAATCAGGCATCGATTCATAATTTTATAAGTGACATTGCCTTTGGGAACAGTTGAATGAATGTTTTATTTGCAACTCTAAGAAGTTTTTCATTCACTAAAAAATCCTAAATAGCTTGACTAACTTCACCACCTATCACTAGCCAAACCTTCTTTTTAGAATGGAAATTAAAAATGTCAGACCCTAGTGCCTCATCATCTTTTAGGTTAAGAACAATATCATCAATTTTCTTCTGTGTAACTTCATCCATAAAATTGTGTCTGAATATCCCTAGGAGCATGACCTTCCCACTTCATGTGCCAAGTAGCACCAAAATCAGAGTACTGAACATATAATGTAGAATCTAGTAATATTTGCTTTAATATCATAACATAATAATTAGGAAATCCAAAATAATCATTTTTTTATAAATTCCAATGTCTTCTTTTGTTAATAGAAAAATAAAAAAACTTGGTGTTGGAGTCACCTTCTCTATGCCATTAGACACTAGATTTTTTCTCATAAGAGACTCTTCCTCTAGAGAGGCTAACTTAGGGATCCTTCTCTTCTCAAGAGAAAAATCACACAATTGTATATATAGGGGATCTAGGTCAGAGGCGAATTGAGTATCAAGAGTAACATCATTAGTAATCTTAATAGTATCATAGAAGTTTCCAATACTTTTACAATTTCATACCTTCAAATTAAATTTCTAATTATGAAGTTTTCTATGAAATCTATACATAGAAAGACCAGATGTTTCAACTCTCAATGAGTTTTTATCAATGCTAAGAAAATCATCTAGAAAAGTCCAAGAATTAATGAATTCTAAATGAGACCTAACCAGTCTAGGATCATCTAGTTTAAGAGAGATGATTTTATTCTGAGAGAGATGATTTTGTTATCACTAACAATATTTGAAATAAAATTACCTCTAACATTAGAGTTAATTAATAATAATTCATAATTGTGAAGAACTTTGCCAATTTTAGTTGTGCAAATATATCAAACTTTTTGTTGAATATCCTAAGTAAAAAGGACCTTGAAGCTCCATCTCAAAAATCCCACAATTTATAACACAAGCGTTAAAATCATAAATTGACTTTTCCATAGGAGGTTTCCTTCCAATCTTTTCATTCATCTCCTGACAACATGAAATCACCTAGGATAATCCAAGGTTATCCAATGCTATTGTTAAAGATTTTCAATTGAATCCCATAATATCACACTAGACTCAGCGTTATGGCAATATACAATAGTCATTAGAAAAGTGGAATCATTGATAGTAACTTTAGAGTGAATATATTGATTTGATTCATAAAATGCATCAATATTACAAATAGTAAAATTCCAGAGAATGAAAAAAATTTCAAGCATGTGAGAATTATGGTTTGCAATCAAGTTATGTTTGCACAGTATTCATCAATAAAACAACTCGAATTCTCTTTTTTCTTAGCTTTATTTCATTTAGGATTAAAATGTCACAATTCAATATCTCAATACATTCCAAGAAGAGATGTCGAGGGAGATACTCCTTTAACCAAGGGTTGTCGAGCTATCAACCTCAACAATGATATTCTCAAAATTGTATTCATGGACACCTGGATTCTTGTTCATAGAAGAAAACAAAGTATTACAAAGTCCATGCTAGATGTCTGCATTTTTCTTCAAATTAAAATGAGGACATTTTGACTATTTACTCACATCCTGATTTGATGTAAAAGTAATTATATAAGAAGTACCAAGGGATGGTTGAAAAATAGGTACAGGAGTGGAAGTAATTGACCTAATACCAATTTCCAACAAAAAGCGTCAACCATATATGCATTATGTTTCGTAGCAATAGTATTGGAGTAGTTATAAAATAACCTTCTTTTTCACACATAACACTTGTAGCAGCATCGTCATCTCCTTTAATATCACCATCACTCTTCAAATTCCAAATCTACTTCATAGGTTCAGACGCAAAAATCCTCTACAACAACATCATAATGCTTTTTACATTATCATCATGCTTCAATTTCCAAATTTGCTTCTCTAGTTCATACGACTTTGTACTAGAAATAGACATCAATTCTCCTTGTGGCCATAGAAAGAGCACTTGACACAAATGTGGGGAATTCATTCATAATGCATTTATATCTTATGCACCACACCATCATATGATTGAAGTTCAATATACATATGTAAGCTAGATGTAGACGATATACCAATTTGAGCCCAGAAAACTCCAATTTTGAGCAAAATATTGTTGTTTGATATACACACAAAGGAGTGCCAAGATAAGATCTGATTCTTTTGAACATATGCTCATTCAATAGCTCAACATGAAGGTGTTCTAATCTGACCCAAATAGGGAAATCCTTTAGAGAGAAATTCATTAACTCAATCACTGGTTACCACCTTTTGATGATCAATGGAGGATTCTTAACTTCCCATGGGCTTTTATTCAGTGCATATTGTATATCATTACTGTCAGAAAACTAGATGATTAAAAGACCATTGCATCTTTTGATACTTCCACTAAGCCACCATGATTCCATAACTAATAGAATTAGCTTTCTAGAGTATGGAGATATGATTTCAAATTAATAATATGACATGCAACACATTTCTCCCATTTATGGTAGTTTTCGTACTCTTCAGATTCTAGATAGATGATTTTGCCATTTTACACCGTTCATGGTTCTATGGATCAAAGAGAGGGTATCATCATTTTCTTCAACTCTTGAGACATCCGATTAAAGATTTCATTTGTCGGAGAAGAACAGGAGGTCATCAAGTATGGCGTTTCCTACAAGGTTGGTGGAGGTGGTGTTTGTAAAGAAGTGAACCCACTTATCTACTAAAAATTTGAATAATAAAACCTCCAGTCCAAACACACTCAGAAGGTATGATGGAGTGGGTGTAAAATTTTTCAAATCTTTATATAATGGTAATCAAAAGACCAATGTATAGCAGCGGAAGAAAAACATGACTATATTCAATTATAAAACAAAGGGTTACAAACTTACATCACTAGGATCCATGTAGAGGAAATCTAAACTACCTCAAGATTGTCTCCAAGCTTCATCATCACAAACTAAGTCCAGGTCAACATGCCATGCATCCAAGTCTTCCACCTAGGGTTGGAAGCATACCCCAGCAAAAGAGAAACAACAGAAGACATCAACAAAGGTTGGTATGTGCATACTAAAAAGCAAATTGAGCAATATAAGGAAATAGGGACATCAAAATATAAAAGGCTTCCCAGGCAAGAGATAAGTACCACCCAAACGGGTATTAAGAGAAAAGAATCATAACAAAAGGGATACTTGCCATAAAATAACATATAAAAGGATTGTGCCATAAAAAAATCCACTACCATGGTGGGAAACACAGCACAAGTAGGGCACACACCCCACAATCGATGTCCTGCATGCATGTGAGATTAACATAGCCCTAGAACAATATAAACACAATTGGCGGCCAAGCACAAACTTGAACCTGATAGAGAAAGGAGTACTGCCAATCTCCCAAATATATAAAATTGAGTATGGATTACTGCCACACTCGGGTATAGAGAAGTGGTATACTACCACCCTCCTACTAAACAATAGGGGATTACTGCCCCAAAACCAAAGTAATTTACACTACTCTAGTGCTACTGAATCACATTGCATGTTAATGTAGAGGCAAGTAAATGGTTTAGTCAGAAGATGATACAAAGGTTGCCATCACACAATGGACAACACAATCAATATAACATCCACCTCAAAGTGGCATACATCAATAAAAGAGACCAACATGCACCAAGGCAAAATATAAGATATCAAGAAATTATCCAAGTACATAACAAGATAGTTCACACGAACCATGATAACAAGAGATATGATACTTTGTGTAGGTCAAAGTCAAAAGAATAATAAGATAGGTGAATTGCTCAACATAGAGGAATAGGGGATACAACATACATTAAGAGAGAAGAATAAGAAATTGCTCAATATAGAATTAATGTGGGATGAAACCATACCTCAAAATCAGATTCAAGCGACAAAACCAATATCAAAAGAAAGCTTGCATTTTTCTGAATCCAATGAGTATTTATTTGTAATTGTTGGCCAAACAGATAATTAGTTATCGATTTTACAAAATTACCAATCAGAAAATTCGATAATGCCACCTAGGCAAAGAAAGCTTGAGAGAGGGAGAGGAGTCGGGCCGGCCTAGCTAACATGGCCCAGAGCAAAACAACACATAAAAAATGAACAAAATGCCCCTGATGGGAAAATGAAGAGATAAAGAAATGAGAGGGGGTATACTCAGAATCCACGAAGGATCGTCTTCATCACAGATAGAACACCGAGATGAAGAATGACATTGGGCATAACAGCCTGGGCGCCGATGCCCAAAATCTAACTCGCGGATGCACTTAACCGGAGAACAAAAGGGCAACTACCACACAATACCTGAAGGTCGGGCAGAATCATAGAGCTCCTGAAGCGGTTGCGCAACGATTGGGGTCAAAGCCGGGGCAGCCAACGGTCTTCTCTGGCAGCATGGTCGGAAACGGCGAAGATGTAGAAAATATGTGTTGGGTGCGAAGAGACCGAACCGAACCACTAGATGGGCACACAGAGGTGCGAGGATGATCAAGGAAAGGTTCACCATGGGTCTGATGGTGATGGCTCGCTGGGGGAGGGCAAGGAAGAGGAGAACAAGGGGAAGAACAGAGAAGATGGAAGGTGAGTTATGGATTGTCAGAAGATCTCATGAGAACTAACATATATATACTCACTGGGTTCGGTAGAGGGTAATGGAGGCAAGGGAAAAGAAAGAAGAGGAAACAAAGGAAGGTAGATGGAGAAAGGAGAGAAAGAATCGAAGAAGAAATCAGACAGAACTGGTTTCCCAGTTCGTGAGGGAACCAGCAGAAAAGATAGGGGAAAAGGTGGTAGCCACATGATCCAGATCAAAAGGACACAAAAGCACCCAAAATCTAATAAGACTAGGAAAGCAGGCGTGACACGTTTAAACCAAAATCAAAACCGATTAAACCAAAGTTGGAAAGCATTAGTTTCCTAATTTTCTCTCTCTTGATATGGGGGTTCAAACATTATCCAAATTAAGTTAAATTTTGCACATTGGTTAAATTAGGCATGTAGATTCTGAATATACACTTAATTTTTCCTTTTTAAAACTTTGAATATGTTAAATAAATCAAAACATATTTTCTCTTTCCTCCTTCATTAATGGCATTAGGATTATCCAAATTTTATGAAACTTGACACAAGTCAGAATTAATGTGTTGGATACGAATTTTCCATCAATTTACATATTGAAGTTGTTTGAATATTTATTTAATATTTTGAAGCTTCTACACACTTTCTCTCTCCTGATTTTACCTTTTAAGCAAACTTTCTCCAAATTGGATAAAAATTTATCCAAAGGCTATATTTATTATGTAGATTATGAATATAACATTATTTCCCTCTTTTGCAGTCAATTATTATATTTATTTATTAATTACACCTTTTAGGTAATTTCTCTCTCCTAACTTACCATATTATTTCAAGGTTGTTCAAATTAGATGAAAATTGACATGTAGGCTTATCTTAATATGTTGATTACGAATTTGAAGTCTATTATTTAATTTGAGGCTTTCTTACATGGGTTATATCATCTAGCCCATTAGAGGCCCATTAACCATATTATGCATGAAATTAAGTTATTTATCATTTTATTATCACCAAATAAATTATATGACATATTAGATTACATTATTTGTGCATTAGATTATTAGGATCACTCTAACCTCAACCTTTTTTGGATTAAGACCAAAAGGTTAAACTTCTAGGGTAGGGTTTGAAATCTGGTATGTTACAGTGTTGATGTGGGTATTATTGCACTACAAATTCACTAGGAATGGAATTCTTAGGGTTTACCAAAACAAATAAGCAATAATTACCATCTGCAAGGAGACGAGTCTTATCGCAGTATAGTTAAGGATCAAACTGACAATATTTTTAATAATTTATCGATCGATCTAATTAAACTAAGAAAAGTATTTATCACAAAAGGCAGATTTTGGTCGATTACAATTAAGTGCACGAAATAAAGACTGAAATAAAATTTAAGATTATAAGATAGATGGATACAGTAGGATGAGTATGTTTCACCACCACTACCTACAATTATTCTCTCACTGCATTGCAAACACACACAAATAATGTCATGGAGGCTTGGTAAATCCCAATTTTGCGTTAGGATTAAGTCTAGACAAATATCCCTCTAGGCTCGCTATCGTGTTACCTAAAGATCATGTACTCGTCACCTCAGAAAACAGCTATATGACATCTCATCAAGAATCTAATAAAAAATCGATATCCAAGATCTTGGGTTCAAAGTCATCTACATTCGAGACCATGATAAACATGTAAACCTACTGGCGAAACAAAAATACAAGAAATACAATGATTGATTTAACATGAAAAAGGTTTGTTAATATATGTGTTGCTTTATTTATGTTATGTTATTTTCGATGGTTTGTTCCCTTTACAGGGGACTCAAAGAAACTGTAGTGGAACCTCTTTTCTCCTCTAGCCTCCGGCGGTGCGCGTGATGCTCCTTCCCGCTGCCCTACTGGCCTCTGGTTGATCAAGCATGGCCTAGGGTTATCAGGGATTTCTTTTGGATGCTCTCTGGTTGCTGCGTGCAGGTGTTTGTCAGGATGCTTCTGTGATCTGCTTCTTCGAATGGTGGATGGTTCCTTGGAAGGTTACCAGGACTCATGGATGCCCTCTAGTTGCTGCGTATAGGTCGGTAGTGGCGCCCTTCCTCCCCGATGGTGTGCTGCTCTGACTCTGAGGTGGTGACTCTTCATGATCCTTGACACAACATGCTGCTACTGTGTGGTGGACGCCTGCTAGGTGCCTGATGATATGTCCCCGTGCAAACATGGGATTCAAGCCCTTGTGTGGGTATCTCTTGGCCTCTTACAAGTTACCAGGACTCTGACGAGGAGTTTGGCTGAGTGCTGAATACATCATTGCAGGTGTTTTGGTCCTACTTGGATTTAAAGATCCATTTTATTATTGACTGGAGGAATGGGGTTACATATCTATTTGTTCTTCACAAATTTGTGGGTGCTCATTAATGACAGTGAAGACATAGTAGGTAGACTAATCGTAGGATCCCAGTGTGTAGTGCAACATTTTGATGGATTCTTGTATGAATTTCACTGTCTTGTGATGTATATTTTAGGTTTGAATGAGAAGAAATTGATCCCTAGCTTCTAGCACTACTGACGGTCTCCGACAATTCTTGACACAGCTTCCAGAAGCCAAAGATGTCACTCTTTGAAGGTGTTCATAATGCAAGTGATTAGTGTTGGTGGTATGGATGCTGGACTCAGTTGCCGGATGAAGTCAGTTGTTTTGCTAGTTGTCTTTGTTTTCTCTTTTTCTTGTTCATTCTAGAGGTCCATATCAGGACTCTCTAGGTTTTTTTGGATGTTTATCATCCCAGTTTTTTAGGGGCGCAGACCTCTGTACCTTAAGTTTTGGTTACATTTAATAGCAACATGATTTTTTACCGAACAATTTTTTTATGTTATGTTATTTTCCATTATATCTGGACCTTTCTGTAATTGCTACTTTTCTATAAATAGAAGGGTGCACATATTGTGCAACCCTAAGCTCTCCAAATCTCATTATCTTTAACATGGTATAAGAGTGGGATAATCCACCTTAAACCTAATCCCTCTCTCTCTCTCTCCACCAACCCTAGCCGCCGCCACACTCCAAAATCTCCTTTTTTCCGCCGCTACAATAGCACCACCGCTACAGTAACACCGTCCACCCCTCTGCAGCCCTCCATCCACCTCTAATCCCCCAATAACCTCCATCCTTGTGGCCTAATCCACCACAGGCCCCTCCGTCTAGCTCTGTTTCTCTTTCTGAAATCTCCGGACAACCTCGATAACTTTCCAGTTCTGGCACATTGACGGCGTAACAAGCTTCATCCTCTCTGTCTGCCTACGCCTCATGGTGGAGTGACTGATCCTCCATGTTGGCGTAGGTTTTTCTCTTCTCTGCTGCCCCTGCGTGGGTTTTTTTTACGATCCATGTGTGGATCTTCTACCTTCTACTACTAGTCAATGTGTTGGACTTATGCCTCTGACTACTGCCTGTGCCTGACTGTTGCTTCCTGCCTGTAACTCTATGTCTGCATCTGTTTCTTCCTGATGGCATCTACTCATGAAGATCTGCGACGTCAGGTGACAACTGTGAAGCTAGATGGGCGAAACTACCAGCACTGGGTGCGCTCTATGTAGATATATGTTAAATCACAAGGAAAAATGTCACACCTGATGTGAGATCCACCACCCGTGCCTCCTGCAACAACCGATTCGAAGGATGTGAAAGCCTATGATGATTGGGTGAAGGATGACTCCGTAGTCATGACATGGATTATGAATAGTAGTGAGACCAAGATTAGTGTCACACTATTGTACCTGCAGACAGCACAACAAATGTGGGATCAACTTGCCATCATATATTCACATAGTCAAAATCCAAAGAAGGTGTTTGATATCAACAAGAAACTCAGCCGTCTGCATTTCTCTGGTTCTGATCTGACAGATTATTTCTCTGCTTTTAAGGGATTGTGGGGGGAGTTGGAAGCCTACCATCCCTTGTCTACTGATCTGGCTACTATGGAACGATAGCGACATGAGTTGCAAGTAGTCCAGTTCCTCTATAGCTTACATGATTCCTATGTCGGGGTGGTGGATCAGATTCTCGCCAGTGATCTGCTGCCTACTCTTCAGACTGCCTTTTAGAGAGTACAACGCGTGCCTGCATCGTCATCAGAGACTCCTACTGATACTGGGGATTTGACTGCTTTTGCTGCGATGTCCGGTCGTGGCCGTGGTCGTGGATGCGGTCGTTCATATGATGCTCGTCCTCCTCTTGGTACTGGCAGGGGGAGGAATTCTGCGGGTCGTGGAGCATCCTCTATATCTACTACTGCTGTTGCTCGTCCTCAAACTGGCCAACGCTTCTGCAACTTCTTTGGCCGGTCTAATCATGTTGAAGACAAGTGCTGGGAAAAGTATGGTAAACCTGCATGGGCCAATGCGGCCAGTGACACTACTGCTATTTCAGAGACACCTAGCCAGCTTGTTCTATCTGATGACTCAGGTACTGCCACTGCGGATTACATTCGTGCTGAGGTGGAGCGCCTACTAAGTGAGTGTACTGGCTCCTCTTCTACTACCACTACAAGTGGAGCCCATGCTGTGACCTACTCAGGTTGTGATATCGCCTTCCTCAGTACTCCATCTTCTAGTGCTGGTAATACAAAATGGGTTATCGATTCAGGCGCATCGTCTCACATTTCTGGAAATCGAGCTTTATTTAGAAATTTATCTAGACCAGCTACTGCTTCTTCTGTTGTGCTTGCCGATGGTTCTAAGTCTATAGTTTCTAGGGTTGGAGACATTGTATCTAAGTTTCTTCTGAAGTCGACTTTATATGTGCCTCATTTTCCGCTAAATTTATTATCTGTTAGCAAAATCTTACGCAGCCTGCAATGTAACCTGACCTTTATACCTGGTTCGTGTGTTTTTCAGGACCTTCGCAGGAGGACAAAGATTGGTGGGGGCATGAAGGATCTGATGGCCTCTTTTATTTGGATGATCTGCCAAGACTGGACAAGGTTGCATTGGCTTCTACTTTATCGACATTATCTGCATCAGTCTCTGCATTACAATGGCACTACCATCTTGGACACCCTTCTTCTGAAAAACTAAGACATGTCATTTCTAGTGTTGGCACTCATAAGTTTCAGTGTGAATCATGTCAGTTAGGGAAACATACTAGGGCTGTTTACCCTAAACGTCCTCAGAGTAGTAGCAAAACCTTTTTTATCTTGTTCATGCTAATGTATGGGGTCCTTGTAATGTTCCTAATTTGTCTGGCTACAAATACTTTTTACTATTTATTGATGATTTCTCTCGGACCACTTGGTTGTTTCTGTTGAAAAGTAGGTCTGAAGTGCTGTCTACTATTAAATTCTTTTTTTCTGAGGTGAAAACACAATATGCTCTGCTTGTTAAAGTTTTTCGTACTGATAATGCACTTGAGTTTGTCCAAAAATATGTTGTAATGTTTTGTCATTCTGTTGGCACTTTACATCAAACTTCTTGTGCATATACACCACAGCAAAATGGAGTAGCTGAGAGGAAAATAGACATTTGTTAGAAGTTCCTAGAACTATTATGATGCACTATCATGTATCCAGATTGTTCTGGCCCGAAGCAATATTGACTGCATGTTTCTTAGTTAATCGGATGCCTTCCTCTGTGATTGGAAATAAAGTACATGTCCAAATTCTACAACCTGATGCACCCTTATTTATTGTACCTCCTCGGATTTTTGGTTGTACATATTTTGTGAGATGTCTTGGTCCTACTCATGATAAATTATCTCCCCGTGCTGAGAAATGTATTTTCTTAGGGTATTCTCGTACACAAAAAGGATATAGATTCTATAGTCCTACTACAAAGAAATGGTTTACCAGCAGTGATGTTGTCTTCTTTGAGAATACCCCATACTACTCATCTAGCAGAGATAGTCTGGAGCCTGGTATTATTGCTTCCCCTCTGCCTATTACTACTAAATGTGTGTCTGAGAATTCTGATCAAATGCCACCTAAGAATACGACACCACCTCTTATTGTTTATCAGCGCAGGAACAGGCCTCCACCTGAACAAGTACCCCCCACTCAACACCAATCTCCTCCTCAAGAAGGTCCAGCCACACCTGAGGTAATTTCTGACCTGGATATACCTATTTCTCTTAGAAAGGGAACTCGTTCCTACACTTCTCATAACATTTCTAACCATGTATCTAATGCACATCTGAGTATTCATGCTAGCAATTTTGTCTCTGCTTTATCTGTTGTCACTATTCCAAAAAAATACTCATGATGCCTTGCAAAGTACAACCTGGACTTCTGATATGCAAGAAGAGATGCATGCTCTTACTGACAGACAAACTTGGGAGTTGGTGGATCCACCTCCTCAATGTAAGCATGTAGGTTGCAGATGGGTATATGCTATTAAATATCAACCTGGTGGTACTATAGAACGGCTGAAGGCACGCTTGGTTGCAAAAGGCTATACACAGACTTATGGTATTGATTACTTTGAAACTTTTTCTCTTGTTGCCCGCCTTAATTCAGTCATAATTCTTCTTTCTGTTGTTATTAATCTGGACTGGCCTCTGCTGTAATTAGATGTTAAGAATGCTTTCCTGTATGGTGATCTGCAAGAGGAAGTGTATATGGAGCAACCCCCTAGATTTGTTGCTCAGGGGGAGTCACACAAAGTCTGCAGGTTGAAGAAGTCTATTTATAGGCTCAAACAGAGCCCTCGTGCCTGGTTCGATAAATTAAGCAAAATTCTGATTGCTTTTGGTTTTCTGAGATCTCAAGTGGATCATTCTATTTTTACTAAGAAGACCTCTACTGGCGTTGTAATTCTTATTGTCTATGTAGATGATATTGTTCTTTCTGGCAGTGACTCTATTGCTATTCAGGATACTAAAGCCCATCTCTACAATCACTTTGCTACTAAAGACTTGGGTAATTTTCTGGGCATAGAGGTATCCAGAACCTCTAATGCACTAGTGTTGTCTCAGAGGAAATATGTTCTAGATCTTTTACAGGAAACTGGTATGCTTGGAGCTAGACCTGCTGACACTCCTCTAGATCCCAATGTCAATTGGGATGATGATTCGTCTCCATATTTTGCTGATAATAAACAGTACAGGAGATTGATTGGTAAAATGATATACTTAACTGTGACTAGAGCTGACATATCTACTTTTGTGGGACCTCTTAGCAGGTTCCTAGATAAACCCAGACAATGCCACTAGGATGCACTATGTCATATTCTGCGATATCTAAAAAAGTCTCCTGGAAAGGTACTTCATTACATGAAAAATGGGCACTGCTCTCTAGAAGGGTATTCTGATTCTGATTATGCAGGGAGTCAGATTGACAGGAAATCCACTTCTGGCTATTGTACCTATGTTGGAGGCAATCTAGTCACATAGAGATCCAAGAAACAAAATGTGGTTGTCAGATCTAGTGCTGAAGCTGAATATAGGGCTATGGCCCATACTGCTTGTGAGCTGCTTTGGGTACGCTCTCTTCTTAAAGACTTCGGTGTTGAGTCTTCTTCGCTATACACATGCATTGTGATAATAAACCTGCTATCTTTATTGCCAACAATCCTGTCTATCATGAGCGCACCAAGCATATCGAGGTTGACTGTCATTTTATTCGGGAATCTATTCTTACTAGCAAGATCTGCACACCTTTTACTCGATCTGAAGACCAGGTTGCTGATATCTTCACCAAACTGCCACCTAAGAAGCATTTTAGCGCTTTGATGGACAAGTTGGGCATGATTGACATCTATGCTCCAACTTGAGGGGGAGTGTTAATATATGTGTTGCTTTATTTATGTTATGTTATTTTCCATTATATCTGGACCTTTATGTAATTGTTACTTTTCAATAAATAGAAGGGTGCACACATTGTGCAACCCTAAGCTCTCCAAATCTCATTGTCTTTCACAAGGTTCATACATGCATGGATGTAATAAAAGAACAAAAGTAAATAGTGGGGCTACTCCCCACGTCCTAGCATAAGGAATTACTTGCAACTCATAGCGAGATTAGAATAAGCAATAAGAAAAATGAAAGAGACAACCATCATCTCAATGGATAGAAGTGAGATAGCAATAGAGTCGCACAGGACTGTCGTCGGGTGGTCCTTCTTCTTCGTCGTCCTCTTTGCTTGGATCTAGTCAACGGATGAGAAAGAGCAGGTGAATGGATGGATGGAAGCGTCGTCGACCTTCCTCTGTCGAGTAAGAAAGTCGGGCCTTGACGGAGCGGCAGCCTGTCGGTCGGAAAAGAGCGATCCGATCCTTTGAACTGATGTCTTGGGGTCATGTTTATACTTTCTGTCAAAGAAGTCCAAAAATCACACAATAAATGAGTGGGACCCGATCGGTTGACAAGTGCATTTTGTTCAATGACTCACTCCAACCATGGTTGTCGTCTGATGATTGTCGATCTCTGGCTGCAGATGTGACTGTCGATTTGTTGCTCAGAGGCCTTGTCGAGGTTGGTTGCCGGTCCTCAGTCGATAGTGTTGTCGATCTGTGAAGGTAGTGTTGTCGATCTGTGAAGATGGTGTGGCTTCTGGAGATGTCAACTGGTGGAAGACTGTCGAGCACTAATATTGATAACTGTCGGCTATCGACGTGGAGTCGATACTTCATGGTCGATTCCTTTTTAGTTGCCATTGCTTGGTAGCACGTATTTTTCCTTTCGGAAAAGTGATCGACAGTATTTAATTTACAAGAGTGTCGATTGCTTTTGTTACTTGTCGGGCAACACTTCATAGTCCATGGCGCGGTCGACACTTTGCATTGTCGACCTGCTGTACGAGGAGAGGGTAGAGCGATAGCCGGACATCTCGATTGATTTTTTCTTTATTGCCTCGATAGTCTTGAAACATGCAAGCTGATAATGCGCGAGGGGGAGGTTGTTTGTGGAGGAGGTTAACTGTGGGTAGATGGAAAGTCACGGAGAAAAGGAAAATCCATCGTAAAGAATAATTAATTATGATTTGTTGGACTATTTGCTTGATGGATTATCGTGAGTCAATTTAATGCTTGCTAAATCAAAATATGATCACGGTTGCTTGCCACGCCACTTTAAGCAATATCTGAGTGCTCGTTTAGACTTGTATTTTAATGCATTAAAGTCGTTTTGCTTCCAAAGATTCCAATTGCCTTAATAGTTTTTTGCCCGGTCAAAAAGAAATAATCTTCGACTTTAACTTTTATCTTGGCAATGAGTTCAAAGAAAATAACTTGAAAGCACATAAATAAATTTTTTTTCTTGATAAATGAAGGGATGATTTTTGATCGGCCATTAATAAATCCTTGACATTGGAACACTCCCTACACAAATAAAAGTAACGCCATTAACAAGATCATTGTACTTACAATAAAAGTGGGAAAATTTGGATTTAATCAAAACACTCTATAAATTGTTTAAAAAGATGGGAAAACCAAAATATTAACAATTATGGGAGTGCAAAGCTGCATGAACCAATTTATTCAATAAAATGTGACATAAGGATGTAAAATTGGTCTAAGAAATGCAATAAAAATGGGATCAATATCCATTCATCAAAATACCCCAAACTTAAACGTTGCTAGTCCTTGAGTAACACAAAATGTGAACATTCACCAAATTAATACTTTCAACCTATATGATTGACTCATCTTTGGATAATGTAATTTTCCTTACCACCAATTATGACCAAGCTACTCAAAATTCCAGAGATTATATAACACATCTTTTAACATTATCTTTTTTTTTCAGCAACACTTTCTCGCCACCATCCCCAGCATCAAGTATGTCAAAAAGTTTTATGAGAGTTTAGAGAGACCCGCAGAACAAAAAGTATGTATATGATCCGACGCTGGTGTATGTTAAGAGAATGGTAAAATTTTTGAGGCATTTATTTTTTCCATAGGTAGAGAAAGGAAGTGAATGGAGGTATGGAAGGAAGTGATCTCTCCTCTATTCGACTATAGATCCTGTTTTTTATTTGGGGCAATCTCTCCTCTATTCGACTTGAGATCTTCTTTTGTTGCGGTTACATTAACCACTTTTTTTTTTGCGCTTTAGCATCTTTTCTTGGTGGTATGCCCCTTTTAAACTTATGAGGGGTATAGAAGAAGCGGTAGAGGGAGGAAGTGGATGTGCCACCCCGAACTTATAGTTTGACACATTTATGTGGCTTTTAATTTCTTTTTGGTGGAATGGAAGGTAAGAAGGTGGAGGAAGAAGTGTAGAAGAGAGTTCGGATCAAAATACTACTTGATTTATAATTTAGTGCACCGAGTTATTTTCCTTATCACACTAAACTTAAATAATGACAAGATGGGACATTAAATGGAAATTCTGTGCAATTGTGCCACTAGTCAATAAGAAGCACGATGTGTTTGATCTAGTATTTTTAAAACTGAATCGAACCGGCCGGTCTGACCAGTAAACTGGTAACTGACCGGTCCGAAAGCCTAAAAAACTAGTTATGTGTCTTTTTTCGGTACAACCGGTCAGAAATCATGTCCAATCGGTCCAACTAGTCGGTCGAACCGAACCAGATTGAACCAATGGTTCAAAGGGAAGAAAAAACAGAAGGTAGAATACATATATGAATTTACATATATGTATATATATATGTATATACATATGGCATATATATGTATGCATGCATTTATATAGAATATATATATATAAGGTACAATTCATACACACACACACACACACACATATATATATATATATATATATAGAGAGAGAGAGAGTTAGGCTAGAATACACTCGAGTGTATTCGGAGCAGAATACACTCGAGTAGTTTTCCATGATGCAATATTTTTTTCAAAAATATAATCCGTTGATCTTCTTAAACATCTTGTGAATAGCTCATATATAAAATTTGAGCACATTTGGACATTTATAGGTCATGTTATAAAGAGTGCAAAAATTATACATTTCAAATTAGTTTTACACGTTGATTTTGTTGTCCTTGGATGAGTGACTTAAACTCATCCAAATGGGCTCAAAATTTGTATGTACACTAGTTATAGTATGAAAGTGAAGATCAATGGTTTACATTGTGCAAAAAATAGTCATGATATGAAAACACACTTGAGTGTATTCGTGTGATCTATACACTCGAGTGTAATCTAGCCTGACTCTCTCTCTCTCTCTCTCTCTCTCTATATATATATATATATATATATATATATATATATATATATATATATATACATGTATGTATGTATGTATGTATGTATGTGTACATCTGCATAATAATATATATGTATACATATATATATTTATATTTATATATAATATAATATACATTCATATATATATATATATGTATATACATATATATATAATATAATATACATTCATATATATATATATATATATATATATATATCGGAATCAGGTAAATATATTCCGACGTCCCCCCTAACAAATATTAGGGTGGTCAAGATTACATGTAGGCCCAACGTCATACACCCATATCAGCATGACAACTCACGCATTTAATCTATATGTAGTCTACGTCTAATGCATTTACAAATTTTTATAGCAATGCTTGTGGCATTCATGGACTTCCCTTTGTGTCTTCTAGCATTTCTCTCCTCCCAAATATGGTAGCATAGGACAGCAAACAAGAGATTTTTCTTCACATCTCTTCTACATCTAGTAAGCATCCTTCTCGGTTCAACAATAAGTTGAATCTCAAGTCCGAAATCTCTGCATAAATGCTCCCAAATTTCATTTGTGAACTTGCATTCCCCCACAAGATGATTGTGACTTTCTTCCTTATCCCCACATAGCAAGCATACAGTAGATATATCATAATTCTAGCTCTTTATTCTATCAAGAGTGCAGAGAATATGGTGCAGAAATTTATATACACACATGCTCCATTTGGACACATACCTATCCATACATATTTGTTCACCCACTGGGTCCTTCACGCCTCTGGTACGGGACAGGTCCCACATGCTTGCCTTCTTGTCAATGAGCTACCATCCACCCGAATTATTAGCAACAAAGAGGCATTTAATTTGTGGCCATATTTCTCTCATAACATTGATAGATCTTGAGTACCCTTCTTTTGTTTTCGGAATAAAATCCAACCCTCTAGGATATCGGTCTCTCATCCATTTACCACATGTCGATGTGCCTTCTTGATATGCAATCAGCCTTCTCATGGACCCCATCTAGAAATATCTCTAGGCGTCTTCAAATTCAATCTTCCTTCATCTTTAGGAAAAGCCAGCCTGGAGTATTTCATAGGATGATGCTCTCTTCCCCAAAGAAAGTTAGCAATCTTCATTTTAATTCTATCCAGAATAGAAATAGGAATTTCACCTTGTTGCACCCAGAAAATGAGAAGACCCTCAATAACAACTTTAATCAAGGTCTTGCGCCCAGCCATGGAAGTCTTTTGTGTAGGCCGTCTACTTATCATCTCCTCCACTTTATCAATGCAGTCATGTGAAATCTTTGACGTGAAGGTTGCCACCTGCAAGCGGAAATCCCAAGTATTTGGTTGGGAATTTGCCTCTTTCAACTCCCATCTCCTGTGTGAGTCTGTCATCCACATGATGGCAATTCTTTGACAAGAAGATATGTGCTTTATTTGCATTAACACACAGCCCCGTTTGCTTCCCGAAATCTCCCAGTAGGCCTTTAAGATTTCCCAGGTAGTGTTGTTTGGCTTCAATGAATACCAGAACATAATCAGCAAAAATCAAATGTGTCATTACCTTTGTGCCATGAACAGTGTAAGGCTTTATTTCCTTCCTTATTTCCGCTCTATGCATCTTCCTTGTAAAATACTCCATGATAATCACAAAAAGAAGAGGGGATAGGGGGTCACCCTGGCGCAGCCCGTTGCTACCTCTAAAAAGACTAACAGAAGTATCATTCACCAAAACTGAGTAGCTAGTAGTCCTGACACATTGTTTCATCTAGTCAATCCATTGTTCATTGAATCCCATATGTTTCATAATCCACCAAAGTTTTTCCACCGTACACTATCATAAGCTTTGGAGATGTCAAGTTTTAGGCATGCCTTCCTGCTACCTCTCATAACATTATAGTCTAGGAGAAATTCACCTGCCAAAAGAGCACAGTCATTGATGCTTCTACCTGTAAAAAAAGCTCCTTGGTTTGCAAAAACTAGAAAGGGAAGGACCATTTTCAACCGAGAGGCTAGAATTTTTGTAATAATTTTATATTGTACCAAACAGCAAGCAATGGGCCGAAAATCAGCAAGAGATGATGTAACTTTCTTCTTCGGAATAAGAACAAGAAAAGAGTGATTAACATGTCTCACCATATTCCCTCCTTGCAGAAACCAGTCTACATAAGCAAGCGAATCGTCTTTAATAACATCCCAAGTCTTCTTGTAGAAGAAAGCGTTAAAACCATCATACCCCGGTGACTTATTGCTTCCAATGCTCCAAACTGCATCTTTGACTTCTTGTTCATTAGTCCTTATAATAAGAATATTGTTATGCGTGTTGGTGAGTTTGAATTTCCAATCCACTTCCTCCTGCTCATCAATATTATCAGAAAAATCTTTATTGCACAGAGACGTATATAATATGATCGCCTGTTCTTCAAAATCTTCTTGTTTGTTGACTACCACGCCTTCAACATTAATGAGCTCAGAAATAATATTACATGCCTCTCTCCTTTTAACTACAGAATATATATATATATATACATGTATGTATGAATGTATACATCTACACAACAATATATATGTATACATATTTTTTTTATAAATATATACATACATATACAATGATATGTATTCAAATATATATATATACAAACAATATATATATATATAATGTCCGGTTCAACCGATTTGACCGGTCTAACCGCTAATTGCCTTTTATCATGGTGACCGGTTTGGTTTTTCCGGTTCAACTTTTTTTATGTCTTGCTGACATCATTTTCGGTCCAACCGGTTCAACCACTCCGGTTGAGCCTGACTCAATCCGGTCTAAGTCAGTACCGGTCCGACCACCGATTCGATTTTGAACTCTCATTTTCATTCTACTTCCCATCTTTTCCAGGGAAACATAATATTTGGATTCTTAGTCCACATAGGATAATTTCTAGCCATTGATTAGTTTCAAAATTGGTACTTTTGAGGATTTACTTCGAATAAGTGGAGTTGAATAATGTGAACATGTATGCAAACAAGAAAATTAAATCTAAGCCGGCTAGGTAATGGCTTTGTTTATTCTATAAAAAGGAAAATTTTAGAAAAATTGTAGCTAAATGTAATGCATGTATGCATAGATATGATCCTAAAAATTAAAGTGCAAAAATTTAAGATAAAAGTGTGTGGGTGAGTTAAAGTACATACCACTCACCCTCCACTCCAAACTTAAATATTTTCTCGTCCCCGAGCAAACACTAAATTCGAAATGGAGGGGAAGAAATCGGCAAAGCTCAACCAGGCGTCCTAAAATCTCAAAGGAGGTCCAGCTGAATGGGATGTTGACAAGGGCTGGAACCTTAAGAAGAGGAGTGACATGAAGCATCGAATTATTGGGTGCTCTTGGCAGCTCAAAGGGACTTTCTGGAAGAGAAAAATGATGTTGTTTATCACCTCGCAACCCATCCAAAAGGATCCACAAATCTTCCATTATCAGAAGAGGAAATGTTGTTTCTATGTTT